>OY720303.1:10690796-12187065 GCA_963082785.1 Philonthus spinipes | reverse complement strand
TTTAAAAACGATCCTTTTCGTATCCAGAATATAAAATTTTATACAACGAATTTGCGGGTTTCCTTATTTCTTTCAATTAAAAAAAAATAAAATTAATGATAAAAATTAATACTGAATTCGTTTGTTCCTCATTTTGCTTTGTTCATGACGTGCGGCTATTTCATTTGTGTTTGTTTGTGCTAACCTTCCACGGGGAAACCCAGCCAACAATTAATGAGAAAGAACATTGAATAAACATTTATTCAATGGAAAAAGAATAAAATAAAAAAACACAAACGATATAAATAAGTATTCGCTAATAAGAGAAAAATCTATTTAAAAAAATTATTAAATTGCTAAGGGGGAATGGGGAGGGGGGGATAAAATTATGCTTATTTTAAAAAAAATAAAATAAGTGAAAAATAATAATATGCAATAAACTAAACACTATGTATAACTTAACGCTTACAAAAAAAAATAAAAATAAAATTAGAATCCATTACAATCGAATCGTACTTAGCTTCATTGTTTTTTTTTTTTTTGTTTCAAATAGTTGCACTCGTGTTTCTTAAAAACTAAGAAACGTTTGTTTTAAGTAGTAATTACAATCTCGCTTGCTTCACAGGGTTTTTACGGGGAGGGATCGCGACATTTAGTTGGCTTTGTTTCGGAAATATTTTCTTGTTTCATACATAAAAAAAGCAAAATGAAAATATTGTTCTTCATTTCCGAAACATCGGCAGCTCAATGTCTTATAATTCTTTTTTGTTTTAACTATATACAGAGAGTCGGAATACTGGCGCTCACCTTTGTGTCGGTGTCGTGGGCTCGCTTCATCTGGCATTCCCGACGTGTGATAAGTGAGGTAAATTTATTGGATTGAAAAGTATATTCGAATAAAATAATGTTAATACAATTTTTATGTGAATATTTTATAAAATAAAATATATTACTAAACGCTTCGATAGTCGATAGACAATTCCAGATCCATTTAAATCTATTTATTGAACCCAAGAGTGTTACAAAAGGCCATCGACCAAGGTCTTTCAGCCATATTCTTTTGCATTATCTGTACAGTCTAAATAAAAATATGTTGGACAAGTGTCCAACAGTAATTCATATGTATATATATATAGAATTACTGCTGGACACTTGTTTATTCATCTTTCAAAGACTATGCTTCTATTTTATTACACTTTTGAATTCACATGTGAAGTGTTTTATCTCAAAATTTCTCATAAAGTGTTCCATTAACACTATAAAAGATCAAATAAAAAATAAATATAGAAAAATATTAAGTAGTCCAACGCGTTGGACATTTGTGATGTATTAAAATATCTAGCAATTATATTAAAAAAAAATATATAGAACTCACAAAAGATGTTATGTATATAAAAATTTCAATATTAAAATCAATTTTACAATTAGAAAACATTATTTGATTATGTTTCAGTTTTAGGTTGCTTTCGAATCACACACGCATTTTTTATATAATCAATAATTTCTTTGCTTCATACACAATTCCAGTAAGATTATTTTTTCCCTGAAATTGATTATGATTGTAAAAAGCAAATCCATATATTTATAACAGAATTGATATTAAAATTGAATTCAACAGCCCGGCTAGGACTTTAGTAGTTGTTGGAAACTATTTTTTTTTATTTTTTATGATGTTACTATTGAAATGACTTGGGAAGTGTATTTCCCTTGGCTTAAAGAGTTATACTAATTTCATTTTAACTTTAAAAACATTTATGTTGCGTTCCATTGTTAAAAATATTAAGAGGTCCAACACGCTGGACATTTTCCGTTTCATTTAACAAAACTTATGATGCATTAAAATAGATGGCTACTGTATTAAGACATATAAAAGAAAGAAAAAAACAACATATTAAAGATAAAAAACATTTAAATAATATAATATGTTTTATAATTTTAATTAGAAAAGAAAATTTGATAATAATTAGGGTTTAAGTTGCTTTAGAGTCACACATGAATTATTGAATAATCATCAATAAAAAATATTAAATTAGTCCAACGCGTTGGACATTTGTGATGTATTAAAATAGATAGCAATTGTATCAAAAAATATAGAAAACTTACTAAAGATGTTATGTACATGAAAAATGTCAACAATATAATCAATTTTACAATTATAATTAGAAAAATTAAGTTGCTTTAGAATCGCACATAAATTTCTTATCTAATTATTAATTTCTTTGCTTCACAAACAATTTCAGTAAAAGTAGTTTTTTCTTGGAATTGTTAATGATTATAAAAATCAAATTCATTTACTTGGTAGAATCGACATTCATGCTTGATTCTACAGTCAGCTAGGACTTCAATGGATGATGCGGCAACCCACTATCAATCAATTAAACATGAATATTCATGTGACTGTTAGACATTTGTTCCTATCTTTTGAGACCAAAGTTTCCTGTTTGATTGCTTAGCTGTTCAACTGGCCATCCAATTAAATATGAATGCACAAGTGACTGTTGGACGCTTGTTTTTATCTTTGTGAGACATAACATTTATGCCTTCCTAGCTGGATGTCCCATCAATCAGGAACATTCATGTATTTGTTAGAGAGAACATGTGAGTTTGGTTTTACAAAGATAAAAACAAGCGCCTAACAGTCGCTTGTACATTGTTGAACTTGTCTTGAAGAAGCGTCCGACAATCACTTAGACCCTTGTTTTTATCTTTATGAGACAAAAGATTGATGTTTGATTGGATAGCCTTCCTAGCTAGATGTCCAATCAATCATGTTCATGTGTCTGTTAGAGAGAACATGAATGTTTGGTTTCACAAGCGTCCAATAGTCACTTGTAAACTGTTGGACGTTTGTTTTTTGTTTATCTTGAAGAAGCGTCCAACAGTCGCTTGTTTTTATGTTTATGAGACCAATGTTTGATTGGATAGCTATCCTAATTGTCCATCCAATCAAACATGTGACTGTTAGAATTTTTTTTATCTTTATGAAACCAAATATGTTAGATTTTGCACAGCCAGCTCGGACATCAGTGACTGTTGGACATTTTTAATTGGATAGACAGTTAAGATTTTAATGGCTATTGGATAGTCTTTCTAGCTGAATGTCCAATCAAGCATGAATGTTCATGTGACTGTTAGAGACTTGTTTTTTATCTTTATAAGACCAAACATTTATGTGTGATTTTGGAAAGCCAGCTGGGACTTCAGTGATTGTTGGACATTTTACGAGACCATGCTTCTTTTCATAAAAAATGGATTTTAAAGAATAAATAAGAAACACGGTTAATTATTGAAATATTATTGTATGTGTAAAGTTGATTTTTGACAGCCAGCTAGGCCATCAGGTAACTATTGGACATTTTTAATTAGACAGTTAGTTAGGATTCCACTGTCTGTTGGGCACTCATTTTTATTATCTTTATGAGATCAAACATCAATCTTTGATTGGATAGCCAGCTAAGACTTTAGTGACTGTTGGACACTTGATGAGACCATGCTTCTTTTCACAAAAATAATAATTTTAAATAACAAATAAGAAACATGATTAATTATTGAAATAATATTATTGTATGTGTACAGTTGAATTTGGACAGCCAGCTATGACTTCAGCGACTGTTCGACACGTTTAGTTAAACAACCGATTAGAATGTCAGTGTCTGTTGGACACTTGCTTTTATTGTCTTTATGAGATCAAACATTCATCTTTGATTGGATAGCCAGCTAAGGCTTCAGTGACTGTTGGACATTTTATGACACCATGCTTTTTTTCTAAAAAAGAATTTTAATCAAGAAATAAGAAACACCATTAATTACTGAAATTCAATTATTGTACAACTTTACGCAGTTGATTTTGAACAGTCAGCTAGGTCTTCAGTGACTGTTGGGCATATTTAATTAAACAGCTTGTTAGGATTTCAGTGTCTGTTGGACACTTTCTTTTATTGTCTTTGTGAGATCAAACATTCATCTCAGATTAGATAGCCAGCTAAGACTTTAGTGACTGTTGGACATTTTATGAGAGCATGCTCTTTTCATATAAAAAAAAGAAACATAATTAGTTATTGAAATGTTATTATTGCATAAGTAAAATTGGCGGGAGTTAAATTTTGTATGGCTGTTATGTATATTAATAAAAATAGTTATAAGAATAAAAAATTGTTGGCCAAAATACATGATTTTCTTTATGCGCTTCTGAAAGCTAACAAATTTGATTTGTTATTCCTTTATGATTTAGTTGATTTACTTAAATTTGTTATTACAAAAATGTGTTACTCTGTCATTAAAGATATAAGTATATAAAAATTTAAAATATTTTAAAAGTTTTGTTCTGTAATCGATAATTCATAATTTAAATCGAATAAACTTTTCAATGCTTTTTTATTGTGAATCATTATTTTTTAAATCCGTTTCTCAGAGTTTGGAATGTAAACGTGTGAAACAATTTCCAGTTAAGGCCGAGAATGCCAAACGGTGACCCTTTCTTTATACATAAAAAAAAAACCACGCGGTTTGCACAAAACCGATAATAAAAATACAAAAAAAAATGGCAACAGAGTGTCGTTCACATAGTGGAGATCTACAGAAGCATCATTTGGCACTTGCTTAATCAAAAAATCAAACACGAAATATAATTAACATTAAAAATAGAGAGACGTAACGCCCTGAAATAAACACACCTTCTCTTCCTCCTTCCGTGCAAACCGCGTCTTCTTTTTTTTTCGCCTCCCCTCGGTCTCCTCACAACTGTTCGATTTCAAAAGTAAAGCCCTCGGCAACACTTGCACTCTTCTTTCCCACTCACACAATTTCCTCATTCTCGCAATTTATCTTCCTCGCACTCATACACGTTTACGTTCAATAAGAGAAAACGAACCGTTGCGTTTTTTCGTCCACGATTTTCAAAAAGAAACAACAAAACTGAAACGTAGACCGTCAATTAATTACACAACAGTATCACTACTGAAAGTCTGGTTTTTTTTAAAAAAATATAATATAGTTTGTTTTGTTCCAATGCGATGAGACGTTTGTTGATAAGAATGAATGCCGTTTTGTTTTCTTCGCTTCCTTTGTTTTCTTTTTTTTTTGTGTCTTCTTTTTGTACGAACGTGTGTGTGTGTTTTATGTATGTGTATTTCTTTTTTTTTATAATATGTACATTTTGGAGTTTAAAAACTTTTCTCTCCTCTTCGCTCTTCTTTTGTTTGTTGAAAATGATGGGGGGCTATGTAAGTGTGTGTGCGGTGAGGGGAGGGGGGGGCTTGAGCTACACCGTTAGCAATGCTATTGTGGCTGGCCCGGATTGTGTGGCAAGTTTGGCGGTGGACCCTGAAAACGAAAATAAGAAAAATTAGAGACATTTTTATATTTTTAGTAAAGCAAATAAAAACGCACGGGTTTGACATTATTATAAATGATTATCTTTTCATGCTTCTAAAAGCCAATAAATTTAATTTCTGTCTCTCTTTCATGATGATTCATGAACTATTATGCTGTGTTTTAAATATAACCTTTAAAATTTGATATTTTAAGAATTTAGCGTGTATAATACAAGCTGTGTTATTCAGGTTAGATCAAGATTTTTCAAGTGTTATTCTGTAATTCATGCTTTTAATTTGTTCATTGTGTAAACAATAATATTGCAATTATTGTTTCATTTCTCATTAACTCATTGAATATTATTGTTACATTTCTTTTTATATAACCAACAAATTAAAAGCAAAAAATACAAGATAAAACTTAAAAAAACATTGATTTAACCTCAAAAAAACACAGCTTGTATTATACATAAAAATTTTGAAATGTATAATTTGAATGTCGTATTGAAAATACAGACTATGTTGATTTATTGTAACTAAATTACTATATCTGATAGTACATTACTCTTGATATTATCAAAGTTAGATATTTTTTTTATTTTTTTTATCACAGAGCTCGATAAATTTGAAAATAATGTCAAAGATTTTTATTTTATTCACACTCACTTTAATTATCTATTTAATGAAAGTGACATCCCATGTCTCAAGTGAGACAATGAAAGTTCATTCAGATTACACAAAAAAAAATTGTGATGTTTTTATTGTTTATGATGTTTTTAAAATAGAAGGAATGTCTTTGCAAATATGAGAAGTTATTGATGTTTTTAAAAAAGTTCTATCTTTTTATTATGAGAAATAAAATCCGTATACAACTGGATTCTGTATTCTGTCACTCCGACATTGAGTTTATACCTGAACCAAGTCGGACTTCCTTCTATCTTCGTATTGTTTATGATGTTTTTCAAGGAATTATTATTGTTTATGATGATGAAAAATGTAATAGCTATTTTAACAATCACAGGAAAGATTACTTACTGGTATGGTGGGGTAGTGAGACGTCGACAGCATATGGTGTGGTCCTGGTCCCAGCTTAGGCCCGTCTTCTGCTTTTTCTTCCTCCCGCCTCTTCAGGCATGCCGCTTTCGGATTTAAATTCCGTTCTGCATCAAAGATAAACACATTTAATATTAGATCAGTGGTGAAATCAAATATATACAGGAACAAGACCCAACAGTCTGACGCATAAGACACCCCTTATATTGGGGCTGCATATTAATTCTTATATTGTTTACAAAATATGGTAATTATATAAGGAATGAAGATTTTGAAATGATCTTATTTTGTGGTTTAGTATTCCAAAAATAATAATCTTGAATTCTTATTATATTTTTATAAAATGATTTAAAAGGTATTGCATTTATACAAGAAATGAAGACTTTGAAATTGTCTTATTTTGTAGTTTAGTATTCCAAAAAAACCTCCAGCAAGTAGGGCTCAACTTAAGGCGAGGGATTTTCTAAATGTCAAACATTCTTTGTTGTTTAAGATAAGTGTAACCAGAGTTTCCACAAATGGGGGGACAGAGAAGAGGTTTTAACCTGAAATTTATATCTATGGTTGCATTCTGAATATGCAGCATATGTTACATAATAAAAGTTCAGATTGGATCATTTCACAAATATGCTTATTCAGTAGTTTTGTGCCTTCAATATATTGAATTTTTCAAACCTCAATGTTTGAAAGTAATTTATATATTATATGAATACTGGGTGACCCATTTTAAATATCTCACGAAGTATGGATTAAAAAAAATATACATGAAGTTTTTCAATATAGAAAAAATATAGACGGTTGTATTCTCTTTACTTCACAATTTTATTGCACACTAAATGTGCATTTCGGATACTAAAATTTAATGGTTTTAAGAGGAGGCATCTGGTAATGTAAAAATTATTTCATCCCCACCCCTTGAGGAGATTGATGAGGAGATATCACATATTTCTTTATTAGATTTGGATTTGTCAACAAAAAATATGTACCTTTGCTTTGAGATTTTTTTTTAAGTCTTAATAGACAGTGTTATAATCGCAAAAATCAGAAGACACTTAAAACTAAAAAAACTTTATTTGATAGGTATTATTACCACTTGTAAATAGTCATAATACTTATCGAATGCATTAGTAAAAAGAATGTACAGTCGATCTGTAGGTTGTAATGTTCCCCAGAAAGATGGTGTAATCATTGAAATTATTTATTTCGCAAAAATAAATTATATGTTAAACTTTGTTTTATTATAAATTTCTTTAAAAACACGATTTTAAAATGGCAATTTAAGCAAATCACCTCACACTGAGAAGTAGAGAGGAATATATAACGATGTTATATAAGACAAAATAAAATATCTCTATTCAAACAATTATATTTTTACAAACAATGAGCATATACACTAAAATGAAGGTGAATTTTTGATTATTTTAACAAATTTTCAAATCAAATGTTATTACTATAGATTAATAAAATACTAAAATTTTAATCACGTTTTCATTTAACATTTAAGGGATTACCTACAGACAATACGTTTTTGTGTTAATCTTATTTCAATTGCTTTCCTCCAAAACTAACAAGCATATATAATAATTTAGAAGGTGTGGTAGGTCTGAATTTGTATATTCATTGAATATTTTTTGAAAATAAAATTTTGACAAAATGACAGAAATCTATTTTCATCAATCAGGGGATAGGGTTTGCAATGGACACAATAAGTCCTAAACCGCTTGAAATTAAGAACCCGATTTGATATGAGATGGGTAGAATATGCTTTGAATTTGGTACGGATTGTAGTTCGTACGATGTCTATAGTATCTAAGCACGAAGTGACGGTCAGGACAAAGTTTGCTGAAATCCTAGCGTAACTCATTGCACGCCTGTCTCGACCAACTCGGTCGGTAAACAGAGCTTCAGCTGAACATGAAAACAACATTATCATTTCATAATGCTTTTAACCTCTTCCTTGTAGATAACAATTAAGTTTAAATGCTCATATTTATATAATATTTTAGATATTAATTGGGAACGTAGTCTTAGCCAAGCATGTTCATTTTACATGTACTACCAGCATGAGGCAGCATGAGGAAGTGTAATTTCCTAATCATTGCTGCTTAACTTGAGTAAGTTAACTTTTAATTAGACTCGGAGATAACCGAGTCTTACAGTTGTATATTAAGAACACTTGTATTTTTGAACGAAGGCAATGTAAATATGAAAAAAAATGGTGGTAGTTTGAAAAAAATAAAACACTTTTTGGCTTAAATTTAGCTCATTTTCCATTACTTATGGACAAATATAGTGAGAAATAATTATAGAAAATTTCATTGGAAATTTTTGAACAAAGGCAATGTAAATATGAAATAAAATGGTAGTAGTTTGAAAAAAACAACACTTTTTGGCTTAAATTTAGCTCATTTTCCTTTATTTACGGACAAATATAGTGAGAAATAATTATGGAAAATTTCATTGAAAATTGTTTAGAAATTTGCCTGTAATTCTGTCCACCGATTTAAAAAAACAAATGTTGTTTAGAAATAAATAGATTTACATTACAAGATTCATCTTTGCATTCATAATTTCATAGTTCAAAAAAATCTAAATCTTTGATCTATGTCAAATTTTTGAATTCTATACTCTAAGGACAATACTTGACACTTGGTGTCCTAAATTTTTAAAATTCCTCACTGTTTTTACATTATTTGAATAGAATAAAATTCATCCTTGCATTCATAATTTCATGGGCTACACAAAAATATCTAAATCTTTGATATATTTGAAACTTTTGAATTCTATACTACAAGGTTAATACTTGACACTTGGTGTCACTTTGAATAAAAATATATTTTTAAAATTTCTGACTGCATTTCACGAGTTAAATGAAATTTACAATTTCGAATCTGAGAACAAATTCAAGTTTTCAGATAAAAAAATAGATGATTTAAAAGCATCAATTTGATTTACTCTACTTTTTAAATTAAATTTTCACTTATTGCGGAATAAGTGAAAGTGAAACATTTTTTATGTAATAATTAGGATGAATTTTAATTATTGATTTAACTCTTTAAATACAGTGGTTGAACTTTCCAAATTCACTTTAATTGACGTAAATTTTTAATTTAAACTTCATAGGACACCAGAAATTTAAATTAAAAATATTTTTATTTTTCAAAATTATACCAAGTAAAATTGCTGTCCTTGGAATATTGAATTTAAAAATTAGTATTAAGGTTAAAACATATATACAGGGTCCTGCAACAGTGCGTCGGGCTTTCCTAGCACCTTTCCCATGAAAAAAACAAAAAAAATGTTTTGTACAAAAAGTTATTGATTTAAAAATCTTTATGACGTAAAATTATTTTCAAACATACAGGGTGTCCCAATTTTGCAGTATAACAAAAATATTTGTTTTTTTTAATGGAACACCCTGTATTTATTCAACTTTTCTAATGACATTTTTCAACCTCTACATTGTTGTCCATTTAGTTTTTTTATTATGTTATAGTGTTGCCAATTTAAATTTTTTTTCTTCAAGTATCATGCATAAGCAAGCTCAACTTTAAAAAATCGTAGCGACCTCGTTTTTTGAAGGTAAGAATAACTTTTAGCAAATATCTCAGTGTGGTTAATAAGCAACGTTTTATTAATGAGCAATTTAAATTTAGTAGTACAGGGTGTTCCGAGAAACACGCCAAACTTTGCAAATTTCAAAGTGGTATAACCCATTTTTTTAAATGGAATGCTCCCTATTTTATGTCATTATTCGATAGGTCTTTTTCTTCTCTTCAATTTGATGGGGCATATCTTATGTCTAAACCCTATAGTTGTTGAGATATTCAATATTTTTCACAAAAGTATCCATTTAATTACATTTATATGTACTCTAGTAGGCCATGCTGCACAAAACATAAAGATTTTAATTTTTTTGTTTTTTTCACGGGAATGGCGCTAGGAAAGCCTGACACACTGTTGCAGGACCCTGTATATATATATATATATATATATATATATATATATATATATATATATATATATTTGTGTAATTTTTATTGATGAATCCTAAAAATGTAGTTTTCCATTTAAGATTTTAGGGTGTAAGGTGTACCTTCACCACCCCATAGAAGAGTGGAGGTGAAGTATTTTTTACATTACCAGATGTCCTTTCTTTGAACCATTAAATTTTCATTCAAAACATATATTTGTATGATATGTATTTCTACATATTTTTCACTGGATACATTTTAATGGGTCACAAGATAAAATGTTACAGTGGAAGAACTCAAGTTCCAACCATCCTAAGAAAAAAAAAGGTCAATTAAAAAATTCATTGTTGTATAGGATATATTTAATTAAAATAATAAGGTAAGAGGTAACTTCGAAATGTTGTAAAGACTATAAAACCATAGCTTTCTGTCAATAATTGATAACTGATGTGTCAGGTTTCAATTTAAGATTTTAAAGTTACACCCTTTACCACCCCCTAGAGAGAGTCGTGAATATCATAGAGTGTAAACTATTACACTAATCTTGTATAGACCATATTTTAACATAATATTTTATTATTATTATTAAATCTATACATTCTTTTACCTTTCGGTGTCGAACTTTAACATAATAACAAACTAAATTTTATTATTTTATGGCATAAATTAATTAATCTCTATTAAATTTGTCCAATCTTTTTATGACAACAAATTTAGTTAATTTACACTAAGTCAAGATTAACAAACTATACATATGGCTGTGTATTTTCAAATTACTCACCCCTAACTTGTTGTTCTAACGTCATGATAACCTCGACAGCCATGTTCAGGATTCCCAGTTTGGTCTGAGGTTTATCCGTCTTCAGGTGTGCCATGCACATCCGCCCCAGCTCCTTGAGCGCCTCATTTATATCACGGATCCGTATCCTAAGCACAAAAAAAATCAATAAAAACAGCCCCCTGAATAACATAAAACAATGCACGTACATATGAATATAGGCCAAAAGATTAATAGCATAACCTCAAGGATTGGTTTAGAAGGAAATGTTTTTTCTCAATGTCGATAAAGTTAACCTCAAACTAATCCTTGCTGTTGTGAATTATATCTTCCTTCGTTCATGACATGAGGAATTTGTAGAGACGATAAAAAAGAAAAAACAGAACATTCCTTAGTGTATATTTTTCTCTGGTTTAGTATAGAAAAAATATATAATTAATTTTCAAGGTATTGAAGTTGCATTTTTTACTTTCATATCTTGATTAATTCAAACAAAATTAAGAGTCATTATGTCTATATATATATATCGAGTCAACTATCCTGAGCTGACAATATTAAATTTGACAATAGCCATGAGTAATTAATTCAAAATTCAGATTTCAATGGATATTTGTTTTAAAATACTAACATAAAGTATGTCAAAAAGTCGCAGTATTTAAAGAGGATGTAATTAATTATTCAGTTGAGTAAATTAATAATTTTCAAATTCTTTTTATTTTGACAAAGAGTTCGATGTAAAAATATATATTTATTGAATCATATTTGTACCCGACGCCCTAAGGGGCAACAAGGGATAGCAGAAGAAGAAGAGAATCATATTTGTAAACTATTAAACACGAAAATGAATTAATGTAGGGATTTTTTCGTTATCAACACCGGATAGTTAAGATTGATCACTCGGTAGTTTAAAAAATCAAGAATTGACAAGCACTATCTATGGGCTGAGCTTTACAATTGTTATAATCTAAAAAGTTGCATGCTGTTTTGAGTGTTATGTATTGTTCAATTTAAGCTTTTGCTTTGTAAATAAGATAAAAACAGTATTCAATGATTTTCAAGTGTTAAAAAATATCTACTTTAAGAAACCCCTATACCACCATTATGGTAAATGGGGATTTTAGATTATATATATATATATACTTTAAGAAAGAATCTCCTGGATTATGTAAATTTTTAATTAAATTTTATTTCATTTAGAGAAAAAAATAATTAATTTACTCAACTTATTACCACAGTCTAAGCAACTTTTGTAACAGAAAATTGGAATGTAAATTTATTAATAACGTACACATTAAATTTAAGATTTCTTATATAAAACAGCTCTGAATATATGAATATTAGTTAAGTATTGTTTACTAATTAGTAAACTATTGTCTACTAATATTAGTGGACTATTATTTACTAATATTACTTTGATGTAAACTAAACTATTGTTTATTAATGTTACTAAAAGAAATGAATAATAATATAATTAATCCCTCATGTCATGAGAACATTGAATTTTTCTTTCGATAAAATAAGAGTTTTTGTACAAATGTAATCAATTAATTAAACCTCGTTTTGAATTTGTACAAAAACATATTTTGCTTAAGAAAAAAACATTAAAAGAAAAGCGCACCTTTCCCTAGCATTATTAGCCTGCCTCCGTTCCTTCTCTCTTTGAGCTTTAATATCGGGATCTAAGTCACCCTCTTCCGTTTCATCCGCACTGGAACAACTAACGGAATAGGCTGTCAGTCAGTACTCATTAAAAAAAAACAAACGAATCAAGTCTCAACGACACACGAGTTGTCTTTTGTAACAATAAAATCATCATCAACAACAGCAAATAAATGTTTTTTGTTTTTTTCATTGCAGCGGATGAATTCGTCCCGATTTGTTATTGTTCGATTGTTTTTCATGTAATAGCACGCTCAAAATTAGTCGCAGAGAAAGTCTTATAATGTTTCAACAATGTACGCTCAACTGTTCAAAGAGATGGCCCATATTCATCAAAGTGCAACAGGGAAATTCGTTCGATCGAGAGACGTCGTCGATTTTGTTATTTGTATGGAGGGGGGTTTATTAAAGGATGGCCGATTCAAGAGCAACAGATGTTACACAAAGTGCGTCGAGGTTTTTGGTAGTTTTTTTTTTTTGTTCTCGTCTGCGTAACATACGCACTGGTGAATTTGGGCCGATCCCCCAAAAAAAGGATTTGAAAAGGGTCGTGATGGAAAAAAAAAGAAAACAAGAAAGAAGGATAAGAAAAAAATGTTTTTAAAATTCAGGATTTTGAAGAATAGAAATATTGGAAAATATTTGTTTACAAATAAAAATTGTTTTCCTATTACTGAATTACCTTATTTTAGAAAATTAGTTTAAAATTTACCTCACACTGAGAAGTAGAGAGGAACATATAACGATGTTATATAAGACTAAAACTCCTACACCACCATTATTGTAGATGGGGATTTTAGATTATATATATATATATAAGACTAAAATAGTTTAAAATTTAGACAATTTAGGATGTGTGAGCAAAATTATTCTAAAACGTTTAAATTTTATTTAATTTTCAACTATTTTTTTTTCGAAATTAAATAATCAGTAAAAAAAGGTTTTTTTTTTGTAAGGTGTTAAATATTTTCATTGAAAAATGGGAGTTTCAATGAAAATATTCAACAAATTCCAAAAAAACTTTTTTTCATTATTGACTGCATTATTTCAAAAAATTAGTTTTAAACTAAGTAAAATTTATACATTTTACCACTGTTCGATGGAAATATTTATCAAAAAAAAAACATATTCTCATTAAGCTTTACCTAATTTCAGAAATTGTTATGAATATTAAAAATTGTAGGTTTCCGACATGATTTTATAATAATAATAATAATAATTGTTATCTAAAAGAGTTTTAAGTCTATTTAAAAGACAATTAAATATAACAAATATATTTAAGTGGAGATGTTTATAAAATTAAAAGCAAAAGAATTTAAAAATAATTGATGAATTAATTATCCTCTTTCAATTGCTCTGCAATTTATTGACTTATAAAGTAAGTATTATGGAAAATATCTATTATATAATTCAATAATAATTCATTAATTATTCTTTTAATTCAAATTAATTTGTAATTCAAATGTAAATTAAATTAAAAATCAAAAAAATTCAAATATGGGGAAATGTCTTCTCTTATATTTGAAAATATTTGCTAGTTTACTAAAAAAAATATTTTCTCGTTAATGATTCATTAATTTCAGAAAATTAAGTCATAGTGTTAATTCTATTTTATTTGTTTTATTTAATAAAAATCAAAATAATAATACCTCTTAATTGAGTTGAATTATTATACTACACATTTCCCTTCACAAAACCAAGAAAACAAAAGCACAAATTACAATATCTAACATGAGAATAATCTATTACACACTCTAAATTCTTGAAATGTCACTTCGATGGATCTCAATTTCAAAAGGTGAATAAATAACACTCTTATTCAAAATTGTTTGGATATACAATTTTTAATTATTTATTCACGTGGCTATTCGTAGATTTCAGATGGATCTATATAATCGATTACCTGAACATTATAAATTTCTTGTATTAAAGTAAAGGGTATCACTGGATAAGGGGGTAAGAAGTACCCCCAAAGCAAATCCAGGATACTCAGATAATAGACGAATAAAAAAAAACACACCAATGAGTTTCTGAGATATGAAGAAAAAAGTGATTTCTACGTTTAATTTATTTCTCTGCTTCAATTGAATGTATAGAGCTGAAAAAATACTGCTCTATATAAAAACAAAAGTTGCGTATAAGGATAATTTAAAAAAAAAATTGATGTGAAATTTAAAAAAAAAAAAAAATCTTCAAACTCAAATTTCACATTGTGGATATTGGTCTGCTGTCTCATTAATTTTATGTACTATATTTGTTTTTAATTAGAAATTTTACGCTGGTTCTAAAATATAATAATATATAGAAAGTACCATTTAAAATATATATACATATATATATTATCAAAAAACCTTGTACCCTTACGGGTGTTGGGCACCATTTAAAATAAGTAAGTTAATTCCGGTATAACCAAAACTGTTACCATTTATCCAAATGATTTAACTGAATCGACAATTGACCCTACAGTTTTTGGTTGCAAAATTTTTTAATGTCTACTATTTGAAGTATCAATTAATTGTAGGACACACATTAAATTTAAATATTTAAAGTGAAAAAACTGGTTTTTATTTGTTCACCTACCATGTTGTTTAAAATTCTAGAAAAATCTATATCATGAAATCGTGAAAACCAACTAGGCCAATTTTTTTTTATGAAATTGGTATCATTTTAGTCATAGTGATAATAATTTCACAATAAACCGCATTGTGATCCATAAAGACGTATTAGGAGATTTATGGACTAAAATAACATCTAAAAGTGATTCAGAGACAGGAGTTTAACATGTGTTAACTCGTTTATAATTTGAGTGAAATTGAGACTCTCTAATACATTGTAAAAGTAAGAAAAAAGTGCTATGTGTGACATTTACAACAATTTACAATCTGTCGATCCTTCACTTGATATTTTTAATATGTCTAATGCGAAATTATGTTTTAACCGTATTATTGAAATAATGCACCGGTCTTAAAATTTAGAATTGTAATTATATTTTTGTTTATTAGGCAATTGTTATTATTTAGTGTATATTTAAATAGCATACAACTAGAGATACGAAATTTTGTAAAATAAATTTCTGTGGTTGTATTAGAAATAAATAAATAACATATAGAGGACGCGGGCTTAACTAAGTTAATATTAAGATATGTGCAGCATATGATTTTATCTGCATGGGCAAAATAAGTAGTGATGGGAAAGATCAATCAAAAAGATTGAGCCACTCAATCCTTGCTTGGAATCGATCGAATCAATCTTACTGAACGATCTTTATTAATACACCTCTTTGATTGATGTGATCGATCTTTCAGGGTAGATCTGACTGCTGATCTCCATTGTTCGATATGTGTTGATTAATCTTTCCGACAAGATCTCATCACATCGTAACTGCAATTCGATTTCCATTTAGCTTGATTATGACACAGCATCTACACGCAAAATCCGTGTGATGTTTTTACAAAAATCATTTTATTATACAACTATAATTTTACAGTATGGAATATTCCTGTTTAAATGAATATTTGAGAAGTAGAGTCCAAGCCGAAATGATCAAACCAAAATAAATAATCCGAAAAAATTGGCGAGATTTAAAGAAGATTTTATTTTATTTAGTCTTATATAACATCGTTATATGTTCCTCTCTACTTCTCAGTGTGAGGTGTTTAAAGGAGATACAATTATATAAACATCGATCAGTAAGAATTGATCTTTTCGACTCGATCTTTAAAGATTGACTATTTCTGCTCGATCTTTAAGGATTGACCTTTTATGTCCGATCTTTAAGATCAATCATTTTGCAAAGAACAGCTATGTTTAACATTTTTAACTTTACTCCTATCCCGAAAGATATTCTCATTTCCTTTGTTGTTCCAATCAGATCGATTGTTTCCACTTTTGTCTCTTCTTCTGACTTCCCTTGATTCGATCATTAAGAACCGATCTTTTCTTTCCAATCTAAGTACTTCAATTTGATCACCGATTGATTGATCTTTAAAGTTATAAATCACAAATTGATTGATCTTAAAAAATATCAATTTTACCCATCTCTAGTAATAAGTGCAGCTTTAATTTATGTAATGAACAAATGTTTGTTTCTAATACATTTCTAATATACATATATTTGTATCGAGCTTTTATTATATATAAAATATCTTACAAAAGTTAATAAGAAATATATATATATATATATATATCGAGTGTATAACAAAAATCGACAACAAAGTTGGCACTGAAAGTCTCGAGTCATGTCTGAACTAAAATAAAATCACACGCGCACACACGTTGTCATGTTGACCGCAACCAGCATTTCACGCGTGTGATCTTAGTACAGACATGAATCAAGACTTCCAACGCCAACTTCGTCGTCGATTTTTGTTATACGCTCGATATATATATATATATATTTTTTTTATTAACTTTTGTAAGATTTTTTATATATAGTAAAAGAGCTTAATAAATTATCTTTATTATTATTATTGACTTGTGTAATAATTTTGTAATTTCTTAGCATCAACAAATTATTATTATTATTATTTAGTGAAATCTCTGCTATTTATTGCAGGTGTCGTTAATAATATTACGGTTCCTCTCAGGGACCAAAGTAAGTATAACTTGTCTATTAGTTATTCGTTATTATTAACTACAAATATATTTAATATTTTTTCAATATTCTATTTTTCAAATCAGTATGATTTTTATTTATTTATCCGCAACTGAATTTATGAAATCACGGAAGCGGGAATTTCAACTAACATGTTAAATAACAGAAATTCGGATAAAGGAAAGCGAATGAATTAAATAAGATGATAGAGAAAAATAGAGAGAGAGAGAGTAAGAGAGGGATGTATAAATATATAATTATTTTTTTTTGATTTGGTAAAAAGGCGTGCCATTACATACCGTTCGCGGACATTGTTAGCTTGCCTGCGTTCTTTCTCACGAACGGCCTTGTTTCCGGGATCATCAGTTTCTTCTTCGTCAGTAGCACTAAAGAATTTATTGTTACACAGCAACTCACATTTGTTTACACAAAATAAAAAGGGTAAATTATATAATAAAGGGGGGTGTTTGTAATAATCTCAACATATAGCATACAGCTCCATCTTTTGAATAATTTTATAAGTGGTATCGTCATAAATTTGAGTCTACAATCTCAACGTATAGCACAAAGCACTGTCGATTCGAATCTACAATCTCAACATATAACACAAAGCAACATCTTTTGAATAATGTTATGAGTGGTATCGTCATCAATTTGAGTCTACAATCCCAACATATAGCACAATGCACCGTCTTTTGAATAATGTTGTAAGTGGTATCTTCAACAATTCGAGTCTACAATCTCAACATATTGCATTGGCGCTTTATGCAATGCTTTTGAATAATCTTATAAGTGGCATCGTCAATAATTCGAATCTACAATCTCAACATACAGTACAAAGCAGCATCTTTTGAATAATGTTTTAAGTGGCATCGTCAACAATTTGAATCTACAATCTCAACAGATAGCACAAAGCACTGTCTTTTTGAATAATATTACAAGTGGTATCATCAAAAAATCGAATCGACAATCTCAACATATAGCACAAAGCACCATCTTTTGAATAATTTAGAAGACGTATTGTCAACAATTTAGGTCTACAATCTCAAAATACAGCACAGAGTGCCATCTATTGCGTAATTTTATAAGTGATATCGTCAACAATTCCAGTTTACAATCTCAACATACAGCATAAAGCACCATCTTTTGAATAATTTAGAAGTAGTATTGTCAACAATTTAGGTCTACAATGTCAAAATATAGCACAAATCTACAATCTCAACATATAGCACAAAGTGTCAACTTTTGCGTAATTTTATAAGTGGCATCTTTGACAATTTGGGTTTACAAAGTAGACGACTGAGAATCGTTCTTTTGCCTGTTAAAGGAAAGCAAACTTGTCATGTTTATGAAACCAGGTAAACTTGACATATTTTAATAGATGAAAAAAATCGATTGAGTTTATTTTTTGTTTGTGTAATCATTACATATATACAGAGTGTCTTATTTTTGATAGTTTCTTCAAGTAAAGTACCATTAATATTAAGAATAGAGAAGAAACAATATATTCTTTCTGGGTCAATAGTTAGTCTTAACATATTTTTTTTAACTCTTTTTCCTTTCTGCCGTTAGGTGTAAGGAGCCTAATGTCATGTATCTTATCAAAATTTGTCTATCTTCAATTGTTTTCGAGTTATATGTCAAAAGTCAAATTTTGCCAATTTAGAAATATTAAGATAACTTCTTTATTTGAAAAGATATTTACTTGCAGTAAAAAACAGTTTTTAAGGAACTTTATTTAGTAGAATATTATGATGTTATTATATTTGGCTTTAAGTTTAAAAATACCGAGATATAAGTTAAGGTTGTATTTTTAAAATGCAAATCACATTTGGCTATGACTTCAAATAATTGCGTTTTTTAAGCTTTTTAAATATATACAGGGTATCTCAGACATGACTCCCCAGGCCTATAACTTTCTTACTTGTAAATATAAAAATATTAAACCATATATATTTTTAAATGGGAGCAAATTCTTTTTAATATAAGAATAACATTTTCAAAAATATCTGCTTATAATTAACAGTGATGTTCAACATTTTTTTTAAATGGCACTGGGCTTGTTTTTTTCTTTATTATGTTAGTATTTTTTTATTCTCTTTACAATCATGTAAACCAATAGTTTGTTACATTAGATAAAAAAAAATAGATTAAAGGTTTGATGAAACATTCAGCCACCATTCATCTAGCGTATGGATAACTAGTGATGGCCATTTCGGTTTTTCGAACCTCATCAGATACCCGATATTAATCATAATAAATTAAAGACGACCCAAGTGCCACCTTTTGCCTAATTTCTCGATCGTCTACCTTGTAGACCCAAATTATTGTCGATGTCACTTGAAATTGGGCAAAAGGTGGCGCTTGCGTCGTCTTTATTATATTAAAGGTTGATTTTTAATCTTCTTTATATATATTTTAATAATATCACTATTGCATTGAGAATACTATAACAACGTATTATTTATTTAAACTTCACTACTGAAGATGGAAACATAGTTTCTGAAATATATTTAGTTTAATAAAAAATAAGTACGAGAAAGGACAACTATTAATATTTAAATAGTTGAATTTTTTGTTAGTTGGCCATGAAATATTTGACTCACTGAATGACATATGTGACAATTTCAAAACTTTTTGCATCTTATCTAAAGTTATTAGAAAAATGTATTACGGAAACCCTCATAAACCTGACATATTTCTTTATGGTTTGTGCATGAAGAATGCGAAAAAAGCTGCAAGGTTATGCATAAAAATATCCGGAGAGACCACATCTGGATCATAAACCAATTATTAATTTGGTGAAAAATCTTTCTGCACATGGCTCATTCAAAAAGAACAAGAAGGTTCCAAATTTGATAAAACGAACCGCTACCAACGATGCTCATTCAGAGGCAGTTTCGGGGTACGTTCAATTATACCTCACTTAGGACTGTTGCACCTCAATGTGACATATCAAAATGTTCGGTGAGTAGGATACTAAAGAGGAATTTATATAGATCTTTCAAATTTATTTAGGTAGAAGCATTGCACCCAGGGAATAATCACAGTCGAATGGAATTTATTAGTCAAAACAAGTCCTCTGCCATTTGAAGAAAAAACAGTTGAACATCATTGTCAAAATATGACAGATATTTTTGAAAATTTTGTTCTCATTTGCAAAATATGAAAGTCAAAGGCTGGGGGAGTCATGTCTGAGTCACCCTGTATAATACTTTTAATAATAATAATATATATAGCAAAAAATATTAAATAAATATTAAAAATTACAAAATCAAATGTATATTTTATACCTGGCTATCGACCAATGGTCTTTCCACCTTAATATTTTTATTTAACCTCACTTGTTTATTTCAAGTTTTTTTTTAATTCTTAACATGATAATAACATAGGACATTCTTAAAGATAAATTAATCACAATCAACAATAATGTTTGTTAATTTAATAAAAAAAATATTTTTATAAATTAAATAAATACTGTAAACACTTAATATACTGTAAATACTGTAAACACTTAATATATCATGAATAAATTGCCACAAAACGAAAACAAAACAAAAACTATTACAAATATTTTTCAAAATGCGAGCCATTTTTATTAATGCACATTAAAGCATTTTCTGCAGATAAAATATTTATATTTTAAGCATTTCATACTTTCCTTCATTAAATGAAAAAATCATTTTATACTAACAAAGTTAAAGTACGATTTTATTCATTTAAATGGCTTACTTGATGAAATAAATTAAAAAAAATCGAAAACTTAAAATAAATAAGTTAGGTTCTTAAATAAAAATATTATAAATTATATATATTTGAAAAGCTTAAAAAACGCAATTATTTTAAGTCATAGCCAACTATGATTTACATTTCGAAAAATAAAACTTTATCTCCTATCTCGGATTTTTTTTTAGACTGAAGACAAAGTATAATATAATATTCTATCATTACATTAAATTTAGCGGACCAAGAAATAGACAATTAGTGATCAAAACAAAATAAAAAGTGACATGAACAAGACAAAGACAGGCTGAAAAACCTCCGGTCGATAGTCGTTTCCTTAAAGTACATTGTATGTATATATAAATTGTTGGTTTTAAATATTCTGTATAAAAATATAAATTTGTTGGTTACTTTTGGGAATAAAGATATTTATATATAATATTCTAATAAAAAAATGTTTTTACTGAAAGTAGATATTTTTTCAAATAAAGAATTGGCAAAATTTGACTTTTGACATATAACTCGAGAACAATAGAAGATAGACAAATTTTTATAAGGTACATGACATTAGCACTAAAATTGTCTCCTGGAAGCATATATTGGTTTTTCTCTATATTTAATATTAATGGTACTTTTCTTGAAGAAACCATCGAAAATAGAACACCCTGTATTATATGTCAAGAAATTGCATATTTTAAACGCAATATTATATTAAACAAATGCTTTACAAAATATAAAGGTAAGTAAAAGTTAATCATTTTTATTCATAGTAAATGATAAAAAGCCATTGAAAATAGGACACCCTGTACAAGATGTCACAAAGTTGCATATTTTAAACGCAATATTATGTTTAACAAATGCTTTACAAAATTTAATGAAAGTAAAAGTTAATCATTTTTATTCATAGTAAATGATAAAGAATACTTCAAAATTACTCAATAATCAGGGCTCATTCTTAAAATATGAAATTCGTCATTAGTAAGGAAAGAAATCCAACTATTAACACAAAAAACAAAATCAAACCTTATTGAAATTTAAAATCCAAGAAATGAGTTAAAATAGATTGTAACGACTTAAAAAATTGATATTCTGGATTTTTTAATAAATTGGAATTTAGTTCACAGATTATTGAATATTATTCTATTGTCAACAGAAAACATTACTGCAAAAGGGTTAGAAGTATAATTGAAATAAACATTATTTCTTTCTTTCTTTCTTAATCCTATCCTCTTTTACCCGTATTGGGTGTCGAGGTAATAAACATTATTTACATGATGTAAATAATTACACAGTACTTACTAAAAGATACAGGCCGGAATGTCAGTGTGGGGAGGACTTCCAAACGCATACAAATGGCATACTCATCTCGCACACTGCTCTAATGCAAGCGGGTTAAATTGTAACAATTATTTTCAGATGCAGTTGTAATGATAAATATTTATTTTATACAAAAATATATTCTAAAAATGATTAACTAAAAATCAATGTATTAAAGAAATTAAATTATATGAACTATAAAATTTGGTATAATTCCAAATACGACATATAATTGAATTCGAGTAAGAGATGTTTCCGTTACGACGGACTGTGCGCGACTGAATTCACACGAATTCAGAGATTTCCTCACTCTGACATTCCGGCCTGTATCTCTAGTAGGCACTGTGTAATTCCATCGAGTTATTACGCAAATCATATTTACTGTTGTTCTGAAATGACGATAAAAGAATAACGTCCTTTGTTTGACAAATTGTGTAAGCCGAAGCAATCAGAGGTAATTACTTCTTTATTTCGTTTATTTTTTTATATAGATGTATATAAATATGGCATTTAGTCTATATCTCATTATTGCAGACTGTATCTTAGTTTGATAATGACAAGTTAAAATTGTTGAAACTATAGTCACTAAATTATTGTATAACTTTAATACAAACAAAGTGAATCAGTGTTTTTTAATAAAACTTAAAACAATGCATAACGAATTTATGGCCTCTATTATCAATAATTTAAAATATAATGCATTTACCTATCATCCCAAACTAGATTCAACGGAGGGTAATCTTAGTTTGGCTTAATGTTTTGCCTATGGAATTATTTTCACTTATGCAATTTTAATTGATACAAAGTATATAAGATGCGTGTAAGAATTAATGGTCGCGTTCAGGGAAATTTTAGACATGTAGCGCTACAGAGCAAAGCGCTTGATATTCCCTGAACACGCTTTCGATGTTAAGCTGCACGGCTTGAAAAGCGATGAAGCGGAAAAAATGTATGCTTTACCGCTTGATAAAGCATTACAGCGCCACACAAAAAGCGGTACCGTTCAGCGAAACCTCTTTCTTAAGCGCTTAAGCGCTATAGTTCCCTGAACGCGACCAATCATTCTTGGACAAATATTAGAATAGTACACATAATTTCAAAACTATAGAAGGTATGGCTTTAACAGGTTGAACAACATGGCTATTTGGTGAAATCTTTCCCTTGGGCCAAACTGTTTTTCATTACCATTTACTAGTAATGGGTGTTAGATGTGGTTTTCTATAATCTTTTATAATTTCGATAAAAAAAAATGCCAGAAAAATGGTGGCGGGAACCGGTGCCCAATAAAAATGTCTTCAGTAAAAACATTTTTTTTTGTTATAAAGTTAGAAACCGGCTGTCAGTAGCCAGCGTTCAATAGTGTGAAAGCGTAGCGGAGACATAAACATTATAGATTCAATATATTAGGACGAACCCAGACAGGTTGATATGCATTGAGATTTCAAGCGGACACCGGTGACTGCTGTGACCCATAGGAAAATTCCGCTAGCAGACACCATAGCGCTCAACCTGTTAAATAAAAATATAATATTTCCACTGATTTGTAAGAATCCACTAAATATTTAAATAAATAAATGTAAAGTAGGCTTTAACTTTGTGGTACATTTTAAATACACTTGTAAATAAAACACCTTTTAATTTTATTTAACCACTGTATTTTTGTACACTTATTTATGTGACTATAGTTTCGACTATCTAGTAGTCATTCTCCAATAAAATTAAATTAAATTACATCTTATTCTATGAGTGGGTAAAGTCAGCCCCTCCACCATGACCAGACGGTCTATTGTGGCTTAATTTTTTTTTTTTTTATTTAGTCTTATATAACATCGTTATATGTTCCTCTCTACTTCTCAGTGTGAGGTGATTGTGGTTTAATAATATTCTAAATTACATGTTACAAATTATTTATAAGGCATCGAAAAGATGGGTCAACCTGGTCATTAAGAAATAAAATTCTGGGATTAATTCTGGCTTTGTGTACTTCTAGCGCTTCCAGTAAATCTATTTTACATCTTTTTGGGCAAAATGCATTACTGAAAGTACATCTTTACTGAAAGCTCATTGGTGTCCTTTCAATCTTTACTGATCATTTTCTTTTTGACAACATTAAGAGTATTTATCACCCTGTGGTGAAATATTTTCTCCATTACTAGCTATTTCCTTCTGTCACGCCTGCATCTCATCATAAATCTGCTCCAGACCTTGGAGTTACATTACACTTGGACTGGCAGCCGTTTCTTCTTCCGGCTCCTGTCGATCTTGATTATATTTTATGACCAAATTGCTCTAAAATGACCTTCGAGTTTGACCGGAGGCCATTTCTTCCTCCAGCTCCTGTTAATCTTGATTTTATTTTACAACCAGATTGCCCAACATATATACTTTTACAATTTTCACAAGTTAATTTAAGAATATTGGGTCTTACTAAAGAGTTAAGTTTTGATTTGGGATTAAAAATAATATTATTTAATAAACCCCATAAACTTAGGGTTTATTAATATCATATTTATTTTTCTTTTGTTTGAAAATGACTACTAGATAGTAGAAACTATAGTCACATAATTAAGTGTAAAATACAGTGGCAAAATGAAGTAAAAAAATGTTTTATTTACAAGTGCATTTGGATTTTCTTCAAAACTATGAACTTACTTTTTGAAGATATTTTAGTAAATGTGAGATTATTTCAAACACCTTTAAATTTCCTCATCTGCATTGATATATAAAGGAAAAAAGTCAATTAATATACATTTTTTTTATAAACACAATATTTTGTTGTTGTTTTTTTTTTTTGTATCATTGCATCAACTTACTATCTTCTGGGACGTTTGTTATTTTTTGATCCGCCACCGCCGCTGGTCGAATTCGCCACACTCTCCACAGAACTCGAGGGTTTGGTGTCGCTATCTGGGGGCTCTTTGCGTTTCTCTGCAAATGAAAGCACCGTCATTTACGCAAGAAGCTGAAATGAAATGGAGGCACTCACTGCTGTTGTACGTGGCCCGTTCCACTTTGACGGGGTCGGCCAGGTGGGCGTCTGGAGGTGGTGGTGCGTAGCCGCCCAGTGAGGTCATCTGAGGGCCGCCCAGACTCGGGGGCAGGCCCATGCCCAGCTGCGATTCTGCGTGGTTCCGCAGCACGTTGATGGCGTCGTCCAGTCTCTCCTCCATCCGCGTTCCCTGTGTTCATATTCGAATGAGAATTAGCAACTCGAATACAATGAAAAGTACAAATCGGTAGGCCTGGGTTTGATTTTGTTTATTCTTCCACTTTAAAAGGCATGTTATGTATCTCAGTGAACGTTACTGTCAGGGACAATGGCAAGATAAATACATAGTGCAAACAAATAGTTCCAAAAACAATTGAATTTGTAATTAGTCACCTTATAAAGGATTCGTGTAGAAAAAAAAACAAATAACAAATTAAACTTATAGAAGAAATAGTTCTAAAAACAAATGAAATTTTAATTAGTCATGGTACTGACTAATTAAAAAAAAAAAATTATAGAGCAGCGGTTCCCAATATTTTTGACCTGCGGAGTCTTTTTTAGAATCAATTTCTGTATAAGACCTTATGTTCTATAAATAAATGGTATTCAGAATTAATGTATTTCATAGATTTCAACTGGTTTCAGCTGGAATGGTCATATATGTTTAGTTCCAAGAAAGCACTTGCACATCATTCAAATTCGCAAATTTTAGTATATAATGAAATTTCCTGTTTTCTTATTTTGATTCTGATTTTTATTTCTTTTATATCTTGGAACGGCAGAGAAGCTCAGGCAGATCCCCAAGGGCTCCACGGAGCACAGGTTGGGAACTGCAGTTGTAGAGGATTCAAGTAAAAAAAAAATAATAAATAACAAATTAGACTTATAGAAGAAATAGTTCTAAGAGCAATTGACAATTTGTAGTCAGCACGGTATAGAGAATTCTGATTGAAAAAAATAACAATAACAAATTAGACTTATACAAGAAATAGTTTCAACAACAATTGAATTTTTAATTAGCCATTCGGGTAGAAAAAAAAATAACAAATTGGATTTATAGAGGAAATAGTTCCAAAAACAATTGCATTTTTAATTAGTCAGCACCATATAGAGCGGGGATTCCCAACCTGTGCGCTTCTCTGGGGTTCCGCAGTCAGGGATATAAAAGAAATAAAAATTAGAATCAGAAATTGGTTCTAAAAATAGTTCCACAAGTCAAAAAGTTTGGGAACCACTGCTCTATATATAGAGGTATAGTGTATTCTGGAAGAAAAAAAAAGGAGTAAAAAATTAATCTTGTTACTGATTTGTTGGCGCCATGCCTACCCTTAGTGGACGTTGGGCCCACTCGGGCCATAAACCCCCACCCGGGGTTTCTTATATTTAGTTTAGTCTTAAGTAGTTTGTAAAAAAAAAAAAATAGAGTCAAGCAACAGGCGCCAACGAGTAAAAATCTTAGTGTTATCATTCAAAATATCCCCTCAAGTTGAATAAAACACATTTTTATTTCCACTATAAACCTCTATACAATGCTAACTAATTACAAATTCAATTGTTTTAATAACAATTTGCTCGTACTATGTATATACAGCTGCTAATCTGTTCACAATCTGTGGCATAATTCATTAATCCTAATCAGCCAATAATTATTGGACAAACATTAAAATAGTACACATAATTTTAAATTTACACAATGTATGCCTTTAAATAAATATATATATATATTCAATGACCCTTTCTACCCATTTGGGTGTAGGGTTCTTTAAATAAATAAATATCTAATATTCCACCGTATTTTGTAAGAATCAACTAAACATCTAAATAAACAAATGCATTGCATAGCATAGCATAATAAAAAAAAATAATAATAATAACGAAAACAATTACTTACTTCTGCATGATTCCTCAGGAAGCCGATGGCATCGTCTAAACGTTGGGCTTCGGGAGCGGGGGGCTTCACGGAAAACAAAAAATAAACACCATGCAAACGAAAAGAACTCAGGAATTTGTATACAAAATAATAATAATTGAAAACAAATGAAAACTCGAACGGTGACACACAAAATGGTTTTGATTTGGACTACATGACTTTCGGCTACTTACCGTACTTCGTGTTTATTTGTGAAGTGATGAATGAGATGCAATGGACAATATTTGAAAATAATGATCGGAATAATAAATTAAAATTTCGAATGCTATTGTAGTTTTGTAATAATAAAAATAAGATATGTTTTTTTTTTAAACTTTTTGTAATAATGCAAGTTAGTTGTTTAATGCTTTTTTTACTTTTTTGCTTCTTTCTTTCTTAATCTTATCCTCCTTTACCAGTATTGGGTGTCGAGGACTTTTTTGCTTCATTTTTTATATATACGTAATCTTTATTAACAAACGTAATAAACACCTACATATACAATGTTACAATACGTACTGTAAGAGTTTGTCAATTGGCTATCGACCGACCAGTGGTCTCTTCGCCTTAATTTTTTTATTAATTTATATATATATATATATATATTCAATGACCCTTTCTACCCATATGGGTGTAGGGTTTTTTTATTCATTTGCTTTTTCTTAATGTTTGAGGTTTTAACTATAGAGAGAAAAAATATGACAACAGTAATATTTTTATATACAGTGTGAGTTCTCTAGTTGGCAACTCGAACATACTAAAACTTTTTCTTAAGGATATGTGATGGAAGGACTGGACTGGAATTCATCACAAATTTATATACATGATGTGTCCGGAAAGTAATGCAATTTATTTTGGTCCAGTATTTAAAATAGCCGCAGCGCGCTTGTGTGATAGATGGACTGGACTGGAATCAGACACTCGGCCATTAAGCCAAAATCACAAATTTATATACATGGTGTGTCCAGAAAGTAATGCAATTTATTTTTAGCCGGTATTTAAAATGACCGCAGCACACTTGGGTCAGTTGCATTTGGTGGGGGGGAACCTTTAAGGATAAGCCTAGCCGGTTGCCAGACTGCTGTGAAAAGTTGGTGCGAAAGCATCACTGTTACCGTGGACCGGGGGCCCGCACAAAAATCTTGGAACCGCCAAGCTGCGGGGACTACCGTGCTCTAAAGCATGGATCTCTGAATGGGGCAGATTCCCAAGTCAGAATTGCAGGCAGGAAATTTTTGTTCAAAGCTAAACAAATCTTTTGGGGATACCCATAAAATTCTTGTGGAAGCTTATGATGAAAGTGTTTTATCGTATTCGCAAGTCTCGAGGTGGGTGAAGGCTTTTAAGGAGGGCCGGAAGAGGTAGTTTAAGGCGTTTAAAGAGGGCCAGGAAGAGGTGATCGAAGAACCCCACACTGAGCGCCCGTCAACAGGTTAAACAGAAAAAAATTTGGACTGTGTCCGCGATTTTCTTAATTCTGACCATCGGTCAAGTGTCCGGTTGATTGCCGTTCAAGGGAACTTGCTTTGGGATTGAAACCATTCAGCGGGCTTCAACGAGGTTCCCAATGAGTCCTTCCAGGAAGTATTCAATGAATATATTGATTTTACACCTCACACTGAGAATTAGAGAGGTACATATAACGATGTTATATAAGACTGAATAAAATAAAATATTGATTTAAAAAAAAATTGCTTACTTTCTGGGCACACCATGTATGGTTAAAAATAACCAATTACAAATCGAAGATGAGGACAATCTCTAACACCCCTGGACTCCGGGAAGAGAACTCTTCAGTAGAATAGTCTCGCCCCGGGCAGGAGTTGAACTTGCACTTCCACCAATCCAAAAATTAAGACCAGCACCTTAACCATTAGGCCACCGCGGCTCTAAACTAAAACATATTATTCAAAATATTTGTATACAGGGTGAGTCATTAATCTTGAAACACTCAAATATTTCAACAGTTATTGATTTTATGAGGAAAAAATTTTAAATATACTCCCTATATTTTCAAGGGGCAAATTGATCTATTGTAGAAAAATGTAAAATTTGCATTAATATTTCTTACATTATAAATGGGAAATGGAGAAATCTACCAATATGCATTTAAACGAAAAGTTACGTCCTCATATCGGACTGTAAATAGGTAGGAAAGCTTCTGAGACATTCAAGAGCCAACACAAAAATATTAACCGCAAACTTTACTGGTTACTACGGCTTCCGGAAACACCTCCCAAGACTAGGTATATAAAGAGAGAGGACCCATGCAGAGAGTGTAATGAAGAAGAAGAAGAGACAGCTGGACATATCCTTCAATCCTACACAAATGTCCAGCTCTGTCAATAATAATACATGGGACGTCTCATCCTTGACAGTAGAGAGGGTCCTAAACTAATGAAAATGACCCATGAAGAGATACTGGATATTGCCAGATCTGCAGAGTGGGTCTAATCAATGGAAGGGATGTACTGTAACGGGCCTAAAGTTTGACCTAAGTGGGCGCAGCGTATGTGCTGCCTAAATCCTTAAATCCCATTTAAAATTATAAAGTTCACTCTTGTGGGCCTCTATGGAGCCCAGTGGCGTAACTACAATGGTGCTAGAGCCCGCATTGCGGGGGGCCTAGAAAGCCGAAGGGCCCATCTGGAGCGGCAAAAGAACAATTGTTTGTTTTATTTTAAATACGAGTATTAAAATTTCCTTACCACCTATGTAAGCGCAACTCGTTCATGTAAACTTAACGCCGTAGTCGACAGGCAGCACTTTGCGGCCTTAATAATTATTTTGCAGTGGGGGCCACGAAAGGTACTTACGGTTTTAATGGAGCCTCATAGTAAATTTATCTTACGAGAATTCAATTTATCCTTTGAAAATAAAACTTCCATATTTAGTAGTAAATTCATCTTTCGATAATTTAGTTTTCCCTCAACTCTCATATATTTTTTTTGTTCAAAGGGCAAATTGAATCAAATCTGCATTATTATTTCTGTTTTCGAATCCCTCATAAATGGAAGTTCCCATTTCAAATTATGAAGTTCACTCCTCATGAGTCTCTATAGGGCCTCATAGTAATGGAATTGAAAAAATCCTAGTGTACAACACTGAGATATAATTTAAATCAATTAAATATAAGTGGAAAAGAAACATTTCTTGAACTCATGTCTCCCGATTTCTAGCAAATCTCCAATCATTGCTTCAAGTCCACTTATATTCAATTTATCTTATATTTAATTAATTTAAATTATATATTTCTTCAATTTCATAGATATAAATATAATTTAAAAGGAATATCAATTTAATTAATTAGCCTCATAGTAAATTCATTTAACGACAATTGAATTTGCTTTTTAAAAAAAAAAAAAAATTCCATATTTTTAAAGGGCAAATTGAATCGTCATAAGATGAAGTTCCCACGAGAAACTTCGAAACTTTTCCTCACAAAACCATTATTTATTGTAATATTTTAGTTTTGAAGATTAATGATTCACCCTGTATACAAAATATTTTAAATAATATGGTTTAGTATGTTCGAGTTATTAACTGGAGGACTTTTATTCCTACCTGGAATTTATTTATTTGAAGATAAGAAAAGTTATAAATTAAAACAATTCATAATTATAGTTTACTTCGAACTGTCTTCATTTACAAAACAAATGAATTGATGAAAACGAAATTGACATTTAATGAAATGTTCATTAAATGTGAATGTTTTAGTATGTTAGAGTTATCGACTAGAAGACGTTCAGCCCTAACTTGAATTTATTTGTTTGAAGAAACCTAAAATTAATAATTAAAAACCGTTCATAATAGTTTACTGTGAACTGTCTTAATTTACAAAACAAATGAATTAATGTATAATGATTTTATTCTTATTTTTATTATTTTCGATAATACTCAGCATTTGTATTTTGTTTTTAAATTAAAATGCTAAAAAACTACATTTAAACACTCTAGCAATATATTTTTTTTTTTCGGAAAATTTAAAACACACTTGCAGTTTTTTTTTTTTTTAAATAATAAAACCAAAATAAATTCAACACTCCTTGCAGCTATCTAATGTGATCTATATTTGCAGATTGTTTATCGATCGAGAACTACTCACCATGTGTAAACCCTGAGGTGTGCTGTTCGTCACCGCTTGCGTGTAATGTGGCGAGTGTGAGGCGTTGTGGTTGGCCAGCCACCCCGAAGGGGCCAACGGTGGCGGTGAACTGACTGGTGTGGATGGGGCGGAACTATAACTACTGGCGCTGGCTTGTTCAGCAATGGGGTATATCTGTGTGCAAAAAGAAGAAAATGAAATTAAAACACAGCCGTTGGTTATTTAATATCGTTGGACATTTTTTAAATAGATGCAGTTGGATAATTCTAACAACAGCAAAATGCTTATACAAGGTGGCGCAAAAGTCATCGTCCTCTCAGAAGATGCTATTATTTTTGAAAATAGTGATAAATGTCAGTTCGGTATCGTAATGTATGCAGGGTGCCGGCCAAATCTCAAAATACAGGTCCGCAATTTTTGCGAATAGTGACAAATGTCAGTTCAACTTCGACATTTATGCAGGGAAAATAGCAAAAAATCATTGGATTTATTAATTAATCATTCAACACCATACTGGGAACTGTTGGATCGAGTAATGTTAGAGCTTGCGCACTCCCTACAGCCCTCGCACTTGTAGGGTGAGTCGTACCCTCGGACCGATAAGAGAATCAGATCTAATGTAGAGTTTCACTTGGTACCACGGGACCAAGATTTACGTGTATAATTGTAAATTGAACGACAACGACTTTTTGGAACCATCCACGCTCAAACAATTTATTATCTCTACCAGGGTGTTTTCTTTGTAATATACAAAGATTTTTTTGTATATTACAATTTTGTAATATACAAAGAAAACACCCTGGTAGAGATAATAGCTTTTCCGCCTTCAAAGCGCCTGAACCTGAATCTTCCCCACCTTACTACAATGGGGGACAAGGAGTATTACTGGAGCAGATAGTATTGCTATTCTGGTCCAGTCTAGTTATGAGATGCGTTCCAAAAGCTTGGAGAGCGGATTACACTGCCCCCAAGGCTTACAAACCAATCACCCCCCTCTCCTCATTTTTAATAAAAACTTTGAAGAGGCTTTGTGAGCAATTTATAAGAGTAACAACTGTAGTAAACAATCCACTCATGCATGTCCAACATGCATACAGTAAATGAAGATCAACCTATTTTACTCTACAAACAGCAATTGAGGATCAACCTATTTTGCTCTACAAAATGCAGTGAGCAGGATTGAAAGATTATTGGATAAAAAAAAGAATTCGCCCTAGGCGTTTTTGTGGATATTAAGAGTGTGTTTGATAAAACGACCATTTATAAGATAAGAACGCAGACTACCATCTAGTATTTGTGACTGGATTGGTAATGTACTAGTAGCCAACATAAAGACAAGGTTGACACAGATAATCAACTGATTACCTATGTGGTTAATAGAGGCTATCTATAGAAACTTGATACTGGACAGTCTTCTTCGACAACTGCTTAGAAAGAACTTTTTCATAACAGTGTATGCCGGCGATTTGGCTATTACAGTGAGAATGAAGGTGCAATTTGTAATAGAATGTAAACTGCCCTCAATATATTATCCAGATGGTGTAAGGATCACTCCCTCTCGGTTAATCTGGCCAAAATGGAAATGATCCTCTTTACCAGGAAGAAAAAGCGAATCTTAAAGCACCAATGCGAGGATGTGAAATATCTGGCAGTCACCCTCGACAAGAAACTAAATTGGTCAAAACACAGTGAAAACTCAAAGTGAACAAAGCACTGAGGGCTTACTGTGGGGAATACACGGGATCTAAAACCATTCACGACGTTGTGGCTATATACAGCTTACTTGTGGCTCAGTGGTTTGGTGGCATAGGACTAAAATAGGCTCCATACCTACACTCATGGGTATAATCATCGAGCAAACAGAGCTGATGGGCATAACACACATGGCAGAAATTATAACCCAGTCTGGTGTAATTAACGAATTTCTACTAATCCTCAGCAAACATGCTCTACAGTCTCTGAGAAGAAATTACACCTGCTCAGAGACAGTTAAACAGTGCCTCAATAAACTCAGACAGGCTTCTATATACAACAGAGTCGAGATCTTCCGGGTAAAAGGGCACAGTATTGACATTGGGAATAGGAAAGCTAGTATGATCATTCACACTGATGTATCCACCATTTCCTATATGAGTTGTTGTCTATACTCTAAAGAAATTTAGATGTAGATGGGATGACGCAACAGGCTGCAGACTTTCCAAAAAAATCTTCGGGGCCCAAATGAAATAGCCAAACAATACCAGCGGCTGTCTAGAGGGAATTTAAGACTTAGAGTATAGTAGTACAGGTTGAGGATTGTAGAATCACCAGATTGTAGAGGGTGCTGTTTGTAGGACGAAACCGCAGAGTATATCTTTGGACATTGCCCAACGCTAAAGTCCAGGTTGGGGATTGTTGAATCACCAGATTGTAGAGGGTGCTGTTTGTACGACGAAACTGCGGAGCATATCCTTGGACATTGCCCAACGCTAAAGTCCAGTAGAAAAGCAGAAAAGCCTGTGCAGCATGCGCACCTCCCATAAAACTGTAACTGTTTAAATTGAAGAGGAAAATAAGGTGAAGAAAATATGTAAAAGAGAAATTTCTTATAATGAATTGACGTTTGAGGAAGAATTCAATGAATCAAAGTTACTCGACGACAATGAATTTTGCACAAATTTGAGCAAAGCAAAATATAGTGCTGTAGTCAAAGACGAAGCAAATATGTAAAAGAGAAATTTCTTATAACGAATCAACTAGTGAGGAAGAAATTCAAAATTACGTGATAGCAATGAATCTAATATCAATTTGTTTTGCAAAAACACTGAAATGTGTTTAATTTGTGATAAATTTTATACCAAAACTTATTTAATAATAATATTCTGTGAGTTGTACCCATTCATATAAAATATTAGCCCATCCACTGTGACTAGACGGTCTATTGTGGCTTGAACTATGATTTGGATGTGTTTCTTGTGAAAAATGGAATCACGCTGATTACAGCGGGTTTGATTCAGTTGAGAATTGTACATATTACTAAATAAATTTCCCTGCTCAAAAACAAAAATAATGAAGATAATCACACCTTTTCTGGCCATCTTGTATGTATTAAAATAATATTAGGTGTGAAACAATTTTGATCTATGCGTACCTTACAATTTTAATCAGGAGAAAAATATTATTATTCCTATTTTAAGACTCTAATTTGAAACACACTGTACTGTATATATATTAATTATATTCAATTTTCACAAAAAATAAATATTTTATGTAAGTACATCTTCTTTACGTCGGTTGTTGGTTCGATTAGACGGTTATTTTAGCCGACTGATTACTTTCGTCTTATTGGATATTCTAATCGTTTCAATTAGTTTATTATTTGAACCGTTTCGGTTAGACGGTCTATTTATCAATGTAACAGAGTTATCCATAATTTTTAATATTTATCATAAATAATGTTTAATAATATCGTGCATTATATGAACAATGTATGAAAAAATAAGCAACATAATTTTTTTATTTGTTTTACATTTATTTAATCTTTGCTAATATTCTCTAAATTTAAATGTTATTTGAAAAGATTTGTATAAGAAGAATATAATTACAACTCATAACTATTTATTTAATAATATAATTTGCTTGCTAAAAGTCAAAATAACAAAATGCAATTGTGTCCTTAAAGTTTGTCATCTTTTCTTTTTTTTATTGTTTTAGTCGACTATTTTATCCGTTTTCGATTAGTCGGTTATTTCAGCCGACCAATTATTTTCAATTAGTTTCGATTAATCGATTAGTTTTGATTAATTTCAATTAGTCGGTTATTTTCAATTAATTGTCGGATAAGTTGATTAATCGAATATTTTGAACTTCGATTAATTGATTAGTGCCGAAGTCAAAATTGCCAGCCTTAAAAATAAGTAGCTTCGTTAAAATATGTCCTCTCTGATTCAGGACACCCCATTTTTCCTCGAAAGAATTTTAACTTAATTACGATTATATTAAACAAAAAAACTAGTAAATTAAATTCACTCGGTTTACTTTTTTAAGTTGGTTAAGTAAAACTAAACCAAGTGATTGTAATTTTAAAAGTTTAATTTGATATTAATAATGTTTTATCAAGTAATTAATGAGATAAAAGTGTTCGATAAAGAAAGAAAGTTACTTACCGCGCCTAATGCTTTATTGATGCCGTCGGTGTGCGGCGCGTAGGGGGGATTCGTAGGGGGCGCCGTCGTCGCCGGGGTCCCATTGGCACGGAATGAAGACATCGGAGGCAGGCCCTGCCCCTCGGCGGTTTCTGTCGTGAGGCCGTATTGTTCGTACACGGGGTACGCCGTGCCGTACGAATTCGGCCATTCCCCCACCGAGCCGGGCGTACCATCGCCGCCAAGGTAGTAACCGGCGCCCGTCGTCGGCGAGGTGAACCTAGGCGGGTCGTGTCCGAACTCATCTGAACCATACTGTCAAAACAAAACAGAAAATTATAAATAAATAAAAAATCTTTTAAAAATGTATTTAAATAAGTGACCAAAGGTCTTATTCCTGAAATTGATCGCACGCTTCCATAGAAAATTAGAAATAAAAAATTATATATCTTAAAAAATAATATTTAAATAGGTCATTTATTTAAATAATAATATTTAGATAAATGGCCTTGCCTTATTCCTGAAATTGATCGCACGTTTCGGTACTACGCAACTGTCAAATTCACATGTAAATTCCTATCTAAATGACAGATTTCATACGACCGAAACGTTCGACCAATTTCAGGAATACGTGTAAGACAAAAATTCAAATTGCTGTCCAACGCTTATTTTCACTGGCAATTTCGTCAATTATATAGGATTATTGATAATAGAGGCTTCTAGTTCGTTATACATTGTTTTAAGTTTTAATAAAAACGCTGATTCACTTTGTATAACGTTAATTTTATTTTAGTGACTATAGTTTCAACAATTTTCACTTGTCATTATCAAACTATGAGTCACTCTTAAGAGTAAGTTATACAAACAAAGCGAATCAGCGTTTTTATTAAAAATTATATAGGATCTGAACCATATTATGAAAACAGAACATACAAAATTGTAAATAAAAAAATCTTTTAATATTTGAATGATTGACCGGAGTGTAAGAACAGAAATGTAAATTACTGTCCAACGCTCATTGCCACTAGTAATTTCGTCAATTATATACATACATAGCTCGAAAATTTTCACGAGTTAATTCCATATTTGGTCGAGATGAAATTTTCAACTTACTGTAAACAACACAAATTGTGTTCCCACGTCAAAGTACGTCAAAAATGTCAAACTTAACGACAATAATATCAGATTTCACCTGGCAATGTTCTCAATGCATAAATAGTAGCCCTCGTATATAAATTATAAGCGAGATCCCTATGGTGAAAGTCGAATTTGATACACCCTGTATAGTATTGCTTCTGTAAATCTTATAGAAGTATTATATTATAGAGTTATTGTTTTAAACTTTTATCACTTGAGGTTTGTACTTTTTTATATTTCGTGTTTAAACTTTGCAAAACTAAATTTGTTCTATTTATTGTTGCAATATTAGATTTCACCTGGCAATTCTCAATACGTAAATAGTAGCGCTCGTAAATAAATTATAAGCGAGATCCCTATGGTGAGAGTCGAATTTGATACACCCTGTATAGTATTGCTTCTGTAAATCTCATAGAAGTATTATATTATAGAGTTATTGTTTCAAACTGTTATCAGTTGAGGTTTATATTTTTTTATAATTCGTGTTTAAACTGTGCAAAACTAAATTTGTTCTATTTATTGTTGCAATGTCAGATTTCACCTGGCAATTCTCAATACGTAAATAGTAGCGCTCGTAAATAAATTATAAGCGAGATCCCTATGTTGAGAGTCGAATTTGATACACCTTGTATAGTATTGCTTCTGTAAATCTCATAGAAGTATTATATTATAGAGTTATTGTTTTAAATTCTTATCACTTGAGGTTTGTACTTTTTTTTATATTTCGTGTTTAAACTGTGCAAAACTAAATTTGTTCTATTTATTGTTGCAGAGTTAGACAATAACTTAAAGGATTTTACACTATTACATTAAAAGTTTAATCATCTGCATGATGATGCCACTGTGTTGGCGAAATGATTGCAGCAGCGTCTATACAAAATTTTTCTTTGTGAAACTTAAAAAAAAAACGTATTTACATACCAATTGTAAATACAACGTTTTTTTTATAAGTTTAATAAGTTATTTGAATAAAAAGTTGTAGAAGAAAGGACAACCATTTTTATTTAAATAAAGGTTAATGATTTTTTTTATCAAACGTTCATTGTCAATCAAAGTAATGAGATAACTTAAAATACTACTTAAATTCCATTGGAATTATAAAATGATTTAATAACTAACTAAATATCTTTATTTAAATGTATATACATATATACAGGGTGTCTAGATAAGAAAGGTCACCGGCTATATCTGGAACTAAGACTCCTAGAGCTTTAAAATAAAATATATTTTAATAAAAGTGATTATGGGAAAATATTGGAAGTATATTTCAAGTTCGTATCTCTTCCAGTAGGGGGCGCAATGAACAGTTGAAAAATAATACTGCGATTATCTCAAAACAGTTCAAAAAAGGTATCATAAAACTACACTTTTTGAAATCATGATAAGTTCGTGAAACAAAAATGTTACAGAATTTTTTTTCTTACTCTTGAAATAAAGGCTGGGGGAAGGTCAGAATTTATAAAGAGCAAATGTCAAATAACTCTTTTGTTTTTTAACCGTTTCTATGATTTTAATTTCATACTATATATATCTTATATAATATATAAAATTAGAATTATATTTTGTAGATGAATCGGCTATCGACCGGAGGTCTTTCAGCGTAATAATTTAATATTTATGCTACAGTTTAGTAAATTTAACAAAAATAACAAATACATGATGGCAAGTTTCTTTTATTAATTTGTTTGAAGGTATTTTCTTCAAATTTAAAAAATATATCCTTATTTTCTTATTTTTATTTGTTTATGCATATAAAAAATGTTAAGAATTTTATATAAAATGTCACCCCTACACCACCATTATGGTAGATGGGGATTTTAGATTATATATATATATATATATATATATATATATATATATAAAATGTATTGTATTATATTATATTTAATGTAAATTCTACAATAAAGATGATATACAAGGTGGCCAGAAAAGGTGTGATAATCTTCAGATAAAGTTGTTTATTGATTAATTTCAAGTAGAAAATTTAGGTAAAAAGATATTGTACGGTTCTTCATTAACGCCCACGTGGCCATTGATATAATAAATATGTGACTAGAAATCAGTAATATTTTTGAAATATTTTGATTCTATTAACATCCAGCTAAACATTGCAAATGTTTATTTAATGATAAATCGATTATTAATAGCAATAATTATACATAAAATGTTAAACCAAATTCTAGTCACATATTTAGGATATTAATGGCCTCATCAAGCTTATTGAATAATTACCCTTTTTTTTTGGGGGGGGGGGGTTATTTAATTTATTTTTTTATTTTTTAATTTACTTTTTTATTTTTAAATTAATTTTTTTATTTTAAAAGCTTTTTTAGTTTTTTTTTACTTAAAATTGATTAACGAACTAAAGTGGTTCGTTAATCAATTTTAACTGAAAATTATCACACCTTTTCTTGCCACTCTGTATATAATAAAATAAGGGTACATTTTTAAATCTGAAGAAAATGTCTTCAAACAACGATCTTGGCACCGTTTATTTTCTCAATGTTTTTCTTTATATTGGAATATTATATTCACCGAGCATTTCAGAGAAAACTTTTAAAAACACTTTTTGAAGACTAAAAATATCTGCTTACAGTCGTCCTTATTATTATTATTTTTTTATTATTATTTTTTTTCAATATAACCCAAACCATATGTTGAAACGCGATTTATTAATCCATAGCCAAAATCCCGCTGCTTTTTTTTAAATCGCGTGATCAATTAAAATAAAATCCACATAAATCGAAACGCGCAAAAGAAAACAGCAAAAAATAAAGAGGAACCCAAGAAGTAGATCGAGAGAAACGGGAAAATATCGTCCACCTGTGCGAGCGTACTTTAAAAGGCCGGGCCACAACAACAAATTGTTACGAAAGGCGCGCTCGCGCGCGTACATTAGTCGATAAGGTTGGCGGCACTGTCTGGCTAATGTCACGGACTGTCATCTGCGTCGCGTTGCCAAAATTTCCTTTATTTTCGATGTACGCAAACCGGTTTCGTAATCACGCATACACCGAGCACATTCATGTGCATAAAAGTTGTAAATAAAAGTACCGACAAAAAAAATAAATAAATGAATGTCGATGGAGTGGTTATCTTCTGTTGTGCCGAAATCAATTTTAATGACGTAACTCAATTTTCAGTAATGTAAATTTTGAAAGCGTAAGATAACTGCAAAACACTTTATTTATAAAATTAAATAATCTGTATTGTTTAAATATAACCAAATTTGGGATGTTTTGTTTTTAACAGTTGTATGCCTGTTTCAGTATTAGGGAATTTTTATCACCGATTTTTTTTATGTTGGCAATGATTTGTCAACTTGGGGTATCTTATCAAATAAATTTAGAATTTTCTTAAAAATAATCTTGTCATAACCATCAATTAATTACACAAAAAATTTCCGTAGTATTCAAAAATACTATGGAACGTCATGACAGGATTGAACCTTAAATTGTTTTTGAGTAAATTTTAAATGAATGTTGACAAAGTGGTTATCTTCTATTATGCCGAAAACAATTTTAATAACGTCACTTAATTTTCTGTAATGTAAATTTGAAAGCGTAACACAATTGCTGAACGCTTTATTTATTAAATTAAATAGTCTTTTTTTATTTAAATATGAGCAAATTTAGGATTTCTTAAAATTTTAAGTTTTTTTTTAATTAAACACACTTTCAAAATATAAATTTGTCTTTTATTCGCAACAATTGTTTCAGCCGCTTTTTGCGGCTTCTTCAGACGAAGAATTAGTAAAAAAAACAGGAAATGTGATCAAGTATAAACTTTCAAAAATTAACAATCTCAACGATTAAGTTGTCAAATTTAGGATGTTTTGTTGTTAACAGTTGTATTCCTGTTTCAGTATTATGGAATTTTTATTGTCGAACACAACTGCAAAATGATTTAATTATTAAATTAAATATTGTTTTTTGTAATATGACTAAATCTAGGATGTGTTTGTTGCGAACAGTTGTATGCCTGTTTCAGCATTAGAGGATCTATAATAGATTTTTAAAATATTTCGTAAAATAAATTTAGAACTTTCTCAAAAATAATTTAAACTTCAAATTACTGATCACTGAGGTTTCTACTTCGTTATACATTGTGTAAGATTATAATAAATAATTCTGTTATACAAAGTTAAAAAAGTGTTTTATTATAATTTAAGCTTCAATCTTGTCATGACTTTCTATGGGTTGCTACGAATAAACATGAAAAGACAAAGGTTGTTGGAGTATAATAATAAATTAACATTTGTTTATAACAAATATAACTAAGGCTTTAATATAATTTTCATTAATGTCAATTATTTGTCATAAACAAATATGGTAGACAATTCATATGAAATTATAAATTTCTACATTCTCATCATTACGTTATGTCCAACGCGTCGGTCAAAGAGTAAAAGCGTTTTAAGTGTCGAAATAAATAACTAAATTATATAATGCAATTTAGCTAAAGGGAAAATAATTTATTAAGTAATTATTTTCAAGTTCTTCTTATTTAATTCAATTTATTTAAAATATTCCAAATTCTAAAAAGGAAACATGATAAATCAATATCCAACGCAAAATTTCCCACATTCGCTCGCATCGGATGAACATGAAAAAGACAAAGGTGCTTGGAGTATAAGAATAAATTAACGTAAAAACAGAGGGAGAACAAATAGAACAAAGGCTCTAATATAATTTCATGAATGGCAATTGTTTGTCATAAACAATTCAAATTAAATCATAAATCAATGAATCTCAACAAAACGCTATGTCCAACGCGTCGGTCACGGGATAAAAGCGTTTCAAGTGCTTAAATAAATAATTAAATTACAAAATGTAATTTGTTGAAAATATTCCAAATCCCTAAAAGAAAAACAATGATTGGGAATTCAAACAATAGTCGACCGGACTGGAATGAGGATGAAATTTCGCAGACTGGGTCGCATCGGACGATCATAAAAAAAACAAAGGTGATTGAAATATAATAACTAACATAGACGTGAAAACACATAGAACTATGGATTTAATATAGTTTTCATTAATGCCGATTCTTTGTCATAAACAAATTTAGTGGATGATTTAAATGGAATCATAAATCACTGAGCAAAACCGTGGAATATCATCATAACGCTATGTCCAACGCGTCGGTGAGGAGTAGAAGCTGAAACGCAAACGTGTTGAAATAAATAATTAAATTACAAAATGTAATTTGTTGAAAATATTCCAAATCCCTAAAAGAAAAACAATCATTGTGAATTCAAATAACTATCGACCGGACTGGAATGAGGTTTACCCGAGAAGCAAAATTTCACAGACTGGGTCGCAATCGGATGAAAATGAAAAAGACAAAGGTGATTGGAGTATAATAATAAATTAACGTAAACATAGACGTGGAATAAATGGAATTGAAGGTTTATTATAATTTTCATTAATGTCAATTCTTTGTTATAAAAAAAATAGATGATTTAAATGGAATCACTGAGCAAAACTGTAGAATCTTATCATAACGCTATGTCCAACGCGTCGGTCAGGAGTAAAAGCGTTTAAAATGCTGAAATAATAATTAAATTACATAATGTAATTAGTTGAAAATATTCCAAATACCAAAAAGAAAAACAATCATTGTGAATTCAAATAACTGTCGGTCGGACTGGAATGAGGTTTATTTGAAGAGCAAAATTTCGCAGACTGGGCCGCATCGGATGAACACAAAAAAAGACAAAGCTGATTGAAATATAATAACAAATTAATACAGACGGATAATAAATAGAACTAATGGCTTAATATAGTTTTCATTGATGCCAATTCTTTGTCATAAACAAATTTCATAGAAAAGAGTTATTCATTTTTCACAGTTATTTAAATAAATTAAATAGAAATAATTTGAAAATAATTAATAAATTATTTCTACATATAGCTAGGTGACATTTAGACATATGTTACGCAAGCACTTTAGATAAATGCATATTAAAACAACTACTTTTCGGGCAAATACCCCGCCAGACATTGAATTACATATAATCACGATTTGCTGCTGCATACATTGAATTTTTCAAAAAAACATATTTCATCAACACATTTTTTTATCCGAGAAAAATTCAATGCAAAGAGCAAAAAAAGAAAACATGTGTCTGCAAATGACCTTATATTAAGTAACATTCTAGTTTTGTTCTTTACATTGAATTTTCTAGGATTAAAAAAAGTTGCATGATGCAATGTTATTGTGTATATTATGTAATTCAATATCTGGCGGGGTATTTGCCCGTTGTTTCAATGTGCACTAGTCTAATGTACTTGCGTAACGTAAGACAAAATGTCACAGAGCTAAATAATTAAAAAAATATTTTCAAAAATTTTTTATTTAATTTATTAACAAATTTAGTAGACAATTCAAATGAAATCATAAATCACTGAGTAAAATCGTAGACACAATGTCCAACGCGTCGGTCAAGGAGTACGCTTCCGAAATAAATAATTAAATTATATAACGTAATATTTTGAAAATATTCCAAAACCCCATAAAGAAAAACAATCGCTGTGATTTCAAACAAATGTCGACCGGACTAGAATGAGGTTTACACGAGGAGCAAAATTTCGCAGACTGTTTGGGTGGCAACGGTTTAGAGTGTAGCCGCGCGATTTGTTGTTACAGCGCTGAAAATAGTAAACATTTAGCTTCGCGCGTCCACACATCAAGGATTTAGATACAATTTTAGAAAATATACATACCAATAAAAGTAGCGAAAAACATTTTTATTTAAATTATAAAAAAAATTGCAGAAATTATTTATGTAAATATATGATTTTTTGGATACTTCACGTTATCCCAACAATCATATATTTAATCTTCTTTATATTGGTTGTTGGTTGCGGAGACTTTAATTATTTAAATAAAAATACTTGTCCTTTCTCCTACTTAGAACAAGTATTTTTATTTAAATAATCATATATTTGTTAATAATATTAATAATAACAGCAGAGTTTTTTCCTTATTCCAATTTTTATTCAAAGTTTGTTATTGATTTGTATTCATTCGTTGTGCTCGAAATGTACATCTAACTTGTTAAATAAAAAGTGAAGTAAGGAAAAAAACTCGGATGTTGTTATAGATATGTTGTATAAATTAAAATAAGAATTATTAATAGAATTGTTATTATTTTCATCTGCGTAATGAATTAGGATAATTTCATTAAAAATATTTGCATTCTCGAATTCTATGGCGTTTATGTCCAGCACATCGGACAATTAGTAAATGTGTTAAATTGACATAATTTTGGAAGTGAAATAATTTTCTCCAAACTTTGTTATTCATAATAAATTAAAGACGACGCAAGCGCCATCTTTTGCCTAATTTGTTATTCATAATGACTACTTTGTAGTCAAAAATTTATTGTTAAATAAAAAGTGAAGTGAGGAAAAAAAAAACTCCAGTGTTATTAAAATCTCGTATAAATTAAAATAAGAATTATGAATAGAATTGTTATTGCATTCTGCGTAGTGATTTAGGATCATTTCGTTTAAAACATTTGTACTCTCGGATTTTATGGCGTTTATGTCCAACACGTCGGACAACTAGTAAGTGTTTGAAAGTTTGGAAATTAAATAATTTTCTTAAAACTTTGTTTGTTATTGATAAATTAGTTTAGTGGTCAAGTGACAAGTAACAAAACAACAACAAAATTTTAATTCCCTCCCAGTTTTCAGTCGATTCACCATTAATAAATCCCTCCCAGACATCTCAACCCCGTCACGTCGAAATGTACATCTAATTAACAAATTAGTTGTACATTTCGACCACAACGTCGTCATTCTGCGTGGAGTAAGGAAAAAAAACTTGTGTGTTGGTATTTATATCTTAATAAGAATTATTATCAATAGATTTGTTATTTTATTCTGCGTTGTGATTTAAAATGATTTCGTTTGAAATATTTGCACTCTCGAATTCTATGACGTTTATGTCCAACACGTCGGACAATTACAAAGTGTTCGAAATGCCGATATAAAAATTGTAAGTAAACACGATTTTGGAAATGAAATGATTTTCTTATACCACTTATATATTATGTTTTATGTGCCATAAATGTATATGTTTAATCTTGCATTGTACACACGTCTTATCTATGTCGAATAGAGGAGTTTTTCGTAAATAAATAAAAAGTGAAGTAAGGAAAAAAACTCAGATGCTGTTATTGAAAATTTGTACAAATTAAAATAAGAATTATGAATAGAATTGTTATTATTTTCTTCTGCGTAGCGATTTAAGATGATTTCGTTTGAAATATTTGCACTCTCGAATTCTATGACGTTTATGTCCAACACGTCGGACAATTACAAAGTGTTCGAAATGCCGATATAAAAATTGTAAGTAAACACGATTTTGGAAATGAAATAATTTTCTTATACCACTTATATATTATGTTTTATGTGCCATAAATGTATATTTTAAATCTTGCATTGTGCACACGTCTTATCTGTGTTGAATAGAGGAGTTTTCCATAAATAAATAAAAAGTGAAGTATGGAAAAAAACTCAGATGCTGTTATTGAAAATTTGTACAAATTAAAATAAGAATTATGAATAGAATTGTTATTATTTTCTTCTGCGTAGCGATTTAAGATGATTTCGTTTGAATATTTGCACTCTCGAATTCTACGGCGTTTATGTCCAACACGTCGGACAACTACCAAGTGTTCGAAATGCCGATATAAAAATTGTAAGTAAACACGACTTTAGAAATGAAATACTTTTCTTATACCACTTATATATTATGTTTTATGTGCCATAAATGTATATTTTTAAGCTTGCATTGTGCACACGTCTTATCTGTGTTGAATAGAGGAGTTTTCCGTAAATAAATAAAAAGTGAAGTAAGGAAAAAATTTCGGATGCTGTTATTGAAAATTTGTACAAATTAAAATGAGAATTATGAATAGAATTGTTATTATTTTCTTCTGCGTAGCGATTTAAGATGATTTCGTTTGAAATATTTGCACTCTCGAATTCTATGGCTTTTATGTCCAACACGTCGGACAACTACCAAGTGTTCGAAATGCCACTTAAATATTATATTTTATGTGTCATAATTGTATATTTTTAATCTTGCATTGTACACACGTCGTATCTGTGTTGTATAGAGGAGTTTTCCGTAAATAAAAAAAGTGAAGTAAGGAAAAAAACTCGGATGCTGTTATTGAAAATTTGTACAAAAATTAAAATAAGAATTATGAATAGAATTGTTATTATTTTCTTCTGCGTAGTGATTTAAGATGATTTTGTTTGAAATATTTGCACTCTCGAATTCTATCGCGTTTATGTCCAACACGTCGGACAACTACTAAGTGTTCGAAATGCCACTTAAATATTATATTTTATGTGCCATAATTGTATATTTTTGTGTACAATCACGTCGTATCTGCTGTGTATTTCCGTAAATAAATAAAAAGTGAAGTACGGAAAAAAACTCGGATACTGTTATTGAAAATTTGTACAAATTAAAATAAGAATTGCCTTACACCCCACAGTGGTAGAAAGGTCTGTGATTAAAAAAAGAATTATGAATAGAAGTATTATTATTTTCTTCTGCGCAGTCATTTAAGAAGATTTCCTTTAAAATATTTGCACCTTCAAATTCTATGACGTTTGTGTCCAACACGTTGGACAACTAGGAAGTGTTCAAAATGCTGAAATAAATATTTCAAATAAACACAATTTCGGAAATGAAATAATTTTCTTTAAACTTTGGTTGTTATTGATAATGACAACGTTGTGGTCGAAATTTACATCTAACTTGTTAATAAGAAAAGTGAAATAAGAAAAAAACTCGGGTATTGTTATTGAAATCTTGTACAAATTAAAATAAAAATTATGAATGGAAATGTTATTATTTTAATTAATCGTGTACAAATTAAAACAGAAATTATGAATGGATTTGTTATTCTATATTTTAATTACATTTGTAAATAAAATTGTTATTTTAATTTTTTCAAGATTTTTCTGTAATTATATTTTGAAAAAAATAAAAACAATTCTTTTATCATAATTTAATTAGTAGTTATCGGAGCTATTCTGTAAGGGAAATGTCAAGTTTAACGTGTACGTTACAAAGGTTGTTTATTATTGATAATTGTGGCTGTTCCGTATGGAAATGTTAACTTAAAGGTGTATTTTGTTAATAAAATCACAATCTATATATATATATATATATATATATAGCAGCATTCTTTTAATAGATACATATATATATATGTATCTATTAAAAAATGCTGCTTAGACTGTGAGGATTTTATTACATGGGATACACAGGGAATTCATCAGATTTATGTTTCGTTATTTATAAAATTTGGTTTATTTAAATAATTAAAAGTCTCCACACTAATTCAAAAAAGATCATGTTATAGCCTGATTTATTTAAACTTTAAATTCTATTAATGCTTTTGATAACATTAGATTTTTCAATTTTAAGAAGATACTTTCTTTACGGAATAGCCCCGTATATTTAAGACTTAATGTAAACATTACATTTCTAGAGGTTATCTATATTTTGAATTAACCTTCAGTATTACTAACATTTTATATTTAACTTTTTTTTTTCTTTAATGTGATTGAAGGGAGTTTAGTTAATAATAAAAGTGATCGCATTCGCCACCTTCGTCGTTAATCTTGATATTTAATTGAGGTCGCGGCGACAAGTCTTAACAATTAAAAGACATCGTTCGTCTCCGAGGAATGAAAAGAGAGCTTCCGCTAAAAATAAGCACAAAGCCAAAGTGTATGAATTCTGTAGATCGTAAATTATTTATAAAACCGCGCGCTCTCTCTGCCAAAAAGCGATGACCCGGCGGTTATGAGATCCTATGACGTTATTAAGTAAAATTAACAGGGAAAAAAAAAACACAAAAAATAACGGAGACGTCAATAGTAGGTTTTATAGTATCGTCAATGCACTCAAAATACGTTTCTTTTTTATTTACGTAATTCCGAAATATTACAAATACGTCTCTATGTAAAGTGTATTTTTACTTTCCCCGGATCCCTGTCCAAGAGAAAGTATTGTTATCGTGAAAATTTTCGAATCGCCAATTTCAACAAATATGCACGTTTTGTCCATTCCATCGAGTTTTGAAAAATGTCTGAACATGAATTGTTGTTTAGTCCAATAATTCATATCAGGTTTTTTTAAATCATTCTTCCAAATAACCTGATATGAATCATTGGACTAAACAACGATTATCGGTCGCATTTTTTTATCAAGGCATTGCACATGGAACACACTGGTCCGACGAAGTCCGACAGACCGAAATGCCCATTATCAGTTTTCCATACACCAGATGAATGGTGGTTGAACATTTTATTAAATATACAGTCAATGTTAGAAAAGTGTTTCGACATTTTACAAATTATTGAATGACTGTCGTATTTCAGGTTAGGACAAGATTATTCACATGTTATCTTGTAAATAATGCCTTTAATTTGTTGGTTATGTAAAAAGAAATGTAAAAACAATTCAATTAACCAATTTTTCTGCAATAATCACTAAATTAATGAGAAATAGTCAGTATTTTTCATTAATTACATACATATTGTTACAAAATCGGGTTTAATCATACTTGGAAATAAGTAAAACAATGTCTATTTATTTATTTACAGTACACTTAACACATTTATTTGCATCACACTATCACTATTTATTTCTAACTAGATGTTGAGCACTCGGAAGTTCGTAATAGACTGCCCGCCTCACCGCTAACGCGCGCTTATGAGCATGCTTGATTCTCGATTTTTCCAGAACTTTCCATGACGCCACGTTTACCGTTGCGCGCTCTATGGAATATTCCAGAGTGTTCTTTCCAGTCGGTTCTTTCACTTTTGTTACAATATTTTGAAAAAGTCCAAAATTTATTTGACAAAATCTCATTATTTTTCGGTTAAAAGTCCCTAGAATTAAAGTAGCACTTTTGCAGTAAATACACCATTCCTCCATTTTACTGCAAGAGATTTAGGCTTTCGGATTTTAAGTAGTTATACAAAGTTATACAAGTGCACACAAATTACTAAATAAGTGCTGTAATCTAGGTTAGGACAAAATTGTTCCCATATTATCTTGTAAATCAAGCTTTCAATTTGTTAGTTATGTAAAGGAAAATATAAGAACAGTATAAGAATTCAATTAACCCATTTTTGTGCAACAATTACTAAATTAATGACAAATAGTCTGTATTCTTCATTAATTATACACATATTTTGAAAAAAAAAAAAACTGTAATTTATTTGACAAAATCTGATATTTAGAATCGAAATGGTATTTAATGAATTGCCAACATTACAATATTGCGGTTAAAAAAAGTAGCATTTTTGCAGCAAACACACCAATTACTCCATTTTACTGCAATACACTTAGACTTTTAATAAATTATTTATTTATTTAGTCTTATATAATATCGTTATATGTTCCTCTCTACTTCTCAGTGTGAGGTGTTAATAAATTATACGAAATTAAAAAAATGTTTTGACAATTTACAAATTACTCAAAGAGTATCATATTTTAGGTTATGACAAGATTATTTACATGTTATCTTGTAAATCAAGCTTTTAATTTGTAGATTATGTAAAGATAAACATAATAATTCAATAAACCTATTTTTGTGTAAAAATCACTAAATTAATGACAAAGAACTTGCATTCTTCATTAATTACATATTTATATGTACACATTATGAACAAAAAATCGAAATAAAAAATATTATATTTAGAATCCAATTTGAAAAATACTCGGACAGGTTTTTCTTTCTCTATGGGACACCCTATATATAACATTTTTAGTCCAGAAAATGCACTATTCAAAATACTAATCGACCTGTCTGAGCGTTTTTTCCGAAAATTATAATGTGAATACAATTTAATTAAAAAATAAATGTGTTCTGTTCATTTCATTATGAATCCTCTGTATAAGGCAGTTTTAATCTGTCAATATTTCATTAACAGTTGAAGATAGTTATATGACACTATATACAAAAATATCTATAATTCTTCAAATAATCCAAATGTCATAATATATAGTGTTCCAGTTAAAGAAATGTAACTTTGCATCTGCATTTGTTAATGGAACACCCTGCACATACAATTTTTAGTAAAAAAATATGCGCAGTTAAAAATACTAAACGCTCAGACAAGTCGATCCTGTCGGAGCGTTTTTTTTTTTTTTTCTAGAAAATAATCACTAGCAGATTAAATTAATTTATACCTTTCTTCATGAAACAGTGCGTTTATATGTATTGTAAACAATAAATAATTTTGTAAAATTACACGAATAAAGTTATTGTAACGAAAGTGAAAGAAGAAACTGGAAACATCACTCAAGAATGTTTTATAGAGCGCGCGATTGTAAACGCGGCGTCATCGAAAGTTCCGGAAAGTTCGAGAAACAAGCACGCTATATAAGCGCGCGCGCTAGCGGCGCTGCAGTCAGTCAGCCCGAGTCAGTTTATTACAAACGTCCGAGTGTTCAACATCGCGTAATAAATAAATAGCGACAGTGCGATGTAAACAAATGCGTAACCCTGTATAATATATTGTTAGGAAAATGGGTTTAATCAGACTATTTATTTAGAGTACTCTCTCTAAATAACTGTATAATATATTGTTAGGAAAGTGGGTTTAATCAGACTATTTATTTAGAGGACTCTCTCTAAATAAATAGTCTGATTAAACCCATTTTCCTAACAATATATTATACAGGGTTACGCAGAATAAAGTATCCATTTTCAAATGCAATTCATTTCATAATATAATAAGATTTAATTCAAGTCGTCATGCATTCGCGATAAATGGAAATTTAGGACAGACGCGTTTCCAAGGGCTATTTGCCGAAAACCCGGATATCGTTGCTTGCTGATGTCAGACGAAGTTCATTTTATCAACCTGTGTAGGCTTTCACAACCAGTATAATTGGAATTGTTGATTTCCGGCTATTACCGAAGAAACATCGAAGAGTTCATACGCCCTTCGTTCATGAACCCATTGAAGATGTCGACCGCAGTTGTTTGGATTAAACACCAACAGACCACGGCCTAATAGTCCGGAAATCAACAATTCCGAAGTTCATTCTAATCTTTTAGGTTCAAGTTATGTAAGGCATAGCTGTACTGACGAGGGATATATGCCGAAACTCGTGTCTGCAAATGGCCTTATATTAAATAGAGGCACAAAAGATATCTAGGTGGAAGTGCCACCACAGCCCCACAAGTTAATAGCGTTTTTTTTTTTGTTGTTTTTGCATTAAATCTTTCTCGAATCAAAAATTTGTTGCATTACGCAATATTTTATTGATATGCAACAGCAGGTGTACATTGTAATTCAATGTCCGGCGGGGTATTTGACCGAGAAATAGTTGTTTTAATATGCGTTTGTTTAAAGTACTTACGTAACGTAAGTCAAAAGTCACAGAGCTAAATGCGGAAATAATTTATTAATTATTTTCAAACCATTTTTTATTTAACAAAACATTCCTTACTGGATGACGGAAAATCCTCAGCAATTGCATGAATTACTGCTTCATAGAGAAAAAGTTACTGTGTGCAGTATCTGCCTTTGGATTTTGTTTGGGTCGTTCTTCTTTGTTATTGTTACATCACAAGGTTATCCAGAGGTATTGCATAATTTTGAACAACTTCGTAATATTGGTGAAGAATGTGGTTTCAACAAGACGGAGCCACTTCCCACATTCGGTCACCGTATATATCAGCTTGTGATTTCTTTTTATGGGGCTATCTAAATTCAAAACTGTTTTCTAATCGACCGCAAACTTTGCAACAACTGAAACGTCATATTCGCACAGAAATTACCGCAATTCTAATTGAAATTTTGAAGCGGGCGATGCAAACCTTTCGTGCTAGGCTTCAAAAATGCCAGCAGCGACTGATGTAATATTTAACAAATAAAATTTCTGTGACACCTCAAGCAACTTTTGTTTGATTATTGAATAAAAATTTAGCTATTAATAAAAATAATATTTGAAATATATACTTCATTCTGTCTAACCTTGTATCTATATTTATTTATTTAGTCTTATATAACTTAGTTATATGTTCCTCTACACTTCTCAGTGTGAGATCTGTATCTATATAATTAAAGCTTATGAATATTATGTTCATTTTTCAAAAGAAAAAAGTCACTTATGAAGAAAATTTCTGAAGAGTATAATTTATTTCAGATTCAAACTATTCGTAATTATTTCTTTGTTTGAAAGAGAAAAAGAAAGAAAAGAACCAATAAAACTGTTTATTACATGACATTCTCTGCATATAGGGCAAAGGGCGTACTGGATTCAGAAAACCGGCCGACCGTATATGTTTGGGGCGTGATTTTTTTAGCGTGTAATTTGTGGATTATAAATTAACGAGACCGCCGCCATTGATTCAATTGATCGCGACTGGATGGGCTGAACCTTTTGCATTTTTCATCGTCGACAACGGAAAAAATACGCCGAAGTGATCAATTTTCTTCCTTATTCATTAACCACCTCATCAAAAAAAAAAAAAAAAAAAAAACCGTAAAAGAAATCCATAACTCAGCAGAGGAATAGATAGATATGAATTAGAGTTAATTTTATATAATTCACGGAATACTATGAGGAGCGAATGATTTATTTATTTTGTAAATATATAAAATATATAATTAAGAAATTAAGAGAATGGGAGTGTTCAAGCCGTTACAATGAACAAATTATAATATCATTTTTTCTATAATACATAATTTGACTTTTGTGGAATGAATACAATGCCTAAAAGTTCAAACCCATTTTTGTGGTAAATATTTCATATGTTGAAAAAAATATTGTCATTACTGTATTTCCATTGATTATAAGGAGGACCTACAAGGTTTACATTTTTTATTTATAATAATTACGCGGGATATAAAGTTTTTTTTTTTGGATATATATACAGGGTGTTTCTAAATTAATGCAAAAGATTTTAAAGGGTGATTTTCAGCAAAAATTATAATTTCTATTTTTTTTTTCTTCTTCTTGAAAACCTCCTCTCTAAGTTACAGCCCTCTAAACTTATGGAAAAAATTAAGTTTTTATTTCATATATCTAAAATCGAACAATTTATAAGAATGAAATTTAGTATACAACTGTTTCTCATAAAATTGTCCTTTTTGTCGATTTTTGTAGCCCTAAAATATTACGAGGGGGTGAAATAATCAACCCTTATAATGCATAGAACTTTTTAATGCGTCTACATTTTTCTATTTAAAAAAAATCAGAATTTTTTAATACGTTTACATTTTTCTATTTCAAAATTGACTCTTGTGCAAGACGACTTAAATCGAATACAAGTGTGGTGTTTAAATAATTTGCCTCTTAATACTCATAAGTGTAAGATCGTATCATTCTCAAGAAAGAAATCTAATAATTTGATTATTCAATAAATGGATATGCAGAGAAGTTTTTTTTATCAGTATACCTGCAAAAAGCCCAAGTCAAACGCACTGAACCAATTAATGTGTGTATGTTTAGTTGCCTATAACAGAAAACTAAACGTCAAACGCTAAACTTCAAATTGTGTGAAATATTTGATCGAAAATGTATACAAATTAAGAAAAACTCAAACTTTTCTGTTTCTTGATATGTTCTCCGAAAATTGTTATTTTGATCACAAAAAATAAAATAATACAAAGGCTAACTTGTTATAATTCAGAGATTGGCTATTATTTATTAAGAAAAATCAAGTAGGCTGGCGTCACAATAACAAATATTTTTATTGTTGCGAATACGTGGGTGTTATTTTATAATATTAAATAAAAATAATTTGAAAATAATTAATAAATTATTTCCACATCAGTTACTTTTGTCTTACGTTACGTATGTACGTTAAACAAATGCACATTAAAACAACTACTTCCCGGGCAAATACCCACGCCTGACATTGAATTATAAAATGTACACCTCCTGTTGCATATCAATAAAATATTGCATAATGCAACAAATTTTGATCCGAGAAAAATTCAATGTAAAAACAACAAAAGGAACGTTACTTAATTTAAGGCCATATGCAGACACGTGTTTCGGGATCTATCCCTCGTCAGTACAGCTCTGCCTCACATAATTTAAAGATGTTAAAAAAAATAATTAAATTAGTTCAAATACACTTTTATTTAATATATTTAAATAACTGTGACCAAGTGAATGAATATTCTTTTCTATTTATGTTATTTTATAATCTTCCACGAACTAAAAGCAATTTATTACTTAAAGAAATAAAATGGCAAACTACACAAATACTGAAATGGCAGACTGGTATGTTGTATATGGTCGTGCTAATGGAATTGAGTTATTATTTTATTTTTTTTGTGATCAAACTAACAATTTTAGGAGCAAATTTCAAGAAAATAAAAAGTTACAGATTGAATTCCTCCAAGAGTCAATTTTGAAATAGAAAAATGTACCTCCATAAAGTTAGCCCCTCCCACGTCAAAATCAAATAAAAACATGCCTATAATTAAGGATTAATTTGTACTCGCAAAATTAGAATTTGTACCAACTTAGTTTCGCCGGAAAACAGATTCTTATTATGGGTGTGCTAGCTTGACTAAATTTAAGCAGGTGCATCCAACCATTTGAATTAAAGACTAATTTGTACCCATGTTTGTTTCTCATTGTTTTAAACAATTTATAAGTTATGTAAACAATATTATTTAACCAACATTATTTAACCAATTTATAACGAAAAAAATTCCTTTCATAATTAATAAATAGAAATGTAGAGTATAAAATTAGGACTAATTAGTACCCACGAGTATTTTTTTAAACATTTTTTTTTTCAAATTTCGATTTTCGGTATAAAACATTAAAATAATTTGGGACCATAATTAAACTTGACAAAGTTATGTTTCTAACTTATGACTATTTTGTACCCACCAGTATTCTGATATAAACATTTTTTTTGTTGATAAAATAATTTTAAGTTAAATCTCAAATTTCGATTTTCGGTATAAAACCGTAAAAAAATTGGAACCACAATAAAACTCGACAAACTTGTGTTTCTAATATAAGACCAATTTGTACCCATACGCATTTTGTTATAAATATATTTTTCGTTGATAAAATAATTTGCAGACAAATTTCAAATCTCGAATTTCGCTATAAAACCTTAATAAAAAATTGGAGCCACAATAAAACGTGTAAAAACTAATCTTCCATTGAAATAATTTAATAAGCATGGTTAGTCTTCTATTGCGACCATCTCAAAATATTCAGTATGTAACAATTTGACAGAATTGCATTTAGGAATAACAAGATACTATTTTGCAAATCTGAAAGATATACAAATTAGTCTTTAAATCGAAGATTAACATTGATCGGTGTTTTTCTTGATTCTGAAACAGTACACTGATTAAAAAAAACATAGTTTTAATTATATATAAAATTTATTCTACAAAAACAATTTCGACACATAAATAAAAAAAACTGAAAATATTTCATATAATTTTATGTAACCTATATAATTTTATCTTATGTTTTTTAATACTATATATTATATTGTTTATAACTATGAATTATGCTCTTTATAACTATTAATTATGTTCTTTATAACTATAAATCGTGTAATTTTAATAATAAGGTTTGGATGGAAGAACAGTGAGCGTAAGCTTAACTGAATCCCACCTAATGATTCACTTGTTTTGTTGTGTATTTCCTCCTCATAATAATATGTATTAAATTTGTAATGAAAACTTGTGAGTAAAGATTATTATTATTATTGTTTACTCGCATATCTTTAATAATATATGCGAGTAAACAATATAATCTCATTAGTCATTTTTTTTACATTAGAAAATGTTAAAATATATTTTACATTCTTTTTATAACAATAAATTAGTAATAGAAAAATACAATTAACTTTTTTCATGACCAATTCGTTGTAAAGATTTTTGTTAATTTTATTAATATACAGGGTGCCTGTTTTTCGAGCTGCACTATGGGGGATCTCGCTTATTCTAGGAGATAGAGAATCGGTTAAATGGCGGCAAAGTTACGTATTTTAGTGCTTACTATTATTATATTGCCTTCATATTTGAAATATCTTCAATTCTTTTAATGTAATTCCAAAAAAAAAACTGACAATTTCGATTTATAAAAATTGTCCACATCTCCGTGGTTATTTATTTTTTCTTAATTCTATAAAAACTGTTTAAAAACATAAATTTGTCGAGTTTTATTATGGTCCAAAATTATTTTACGTTTTAATACCCAAAATCGAAATTTGATATTTAACCGAAAATTATTTATGACTTATCGAATGGAAAACGTTTTAAATATTGACAGCGTTTCGTTTTCGTTTTTCTTATAGAAGCATACACAGATAGAAACATCATTGAACTGCATTTTTAATTCTGATTTCAATGATATGCAACGTGTTGGCATTTGTTTAATTGTTATTATTCAAGTTGCCATGGCAAAAAAAAATAATATCAAGATGCGATAGAGTAGTTGAAATGATATTCAAACACAAATAGTTTTTGTAGACATTGCACACTTATTTCAATGAAAACACAAAAACAATAGTTGTGTTCGGAAAAACAAAAACGAATCAATTTAAAACTAACCTCACAAGTCGCGTCGTAAAAGGTTGCTATAAAAATGTTTTTACAAATTTTAGGAGAAATCTCAAGTAACTGAGATATGGTCAATTTTTAAATATCGAAAATTCTAGGTTTTGAAGATATTTAAAATGTGAACGGAGGTAATTAGTATTTATTTTTTCTTAATTCTAAAAAACTGTTTTTATGACTTATCGAATGGAAAACGTTTTAAATATTGATAGCGTTTCGTTTTTGTTTTTCTTATAGAAGCATACACAGATAGACACATCATTGAATTGCATATTTAATTCCGATTTCAATGATATGCAACGTGTTGGCATTTGTTTAATTGTTATTATTCAAGTTGCCATGGCAAAAAAACAATATCAAGATGCGATAGAGTAGTTGAAATGATATTCTAACTCAAACAAATAGTTTTTGCGGACATTGCACACTTATGTCAATGACAACACGAAAACAATAGTTGTGTTCGGAAAAACAAAAACGAATCAATTTAAAACTAACCTCACAAATCGCGTCGTAAAAGATTGCTATAAAAATGTTTTTACAAATTTTAAGAAAAATCTCAAGTAACTGAGATATGGTCAATTTTTAAATATCGAAAATTTTAGGTTTTGAAGATATTTAAAATGTGAAAGGAGACAATTAGTATTTATTTTTTCTTAATTCTAAAAAAACTGTTTTTTATGACTTTTCGAATGGAAAACGTTTTAAATATTGACAGCGTTTCGTTTTTGTTTTTCTTATAGAATCATACACAGATAGACACATCATTGAATTACATTTTTAATTCCGATTTCAATGATATGCAACGTCTTGGCATTTGTTTAATTGTTATTTTAGGTTTTGAAGATATTTAAAATGTGAAAGGAGATAATTAGTAAGCACTTAAATACGCAATTTTACCCCCATTTAACAGATTCTCTATTTCTTCAAATAGCAGCTCGAAAAACGTTGACCCTGTATATACAGGGTGTTCAATTTAAGTGAATTCATTGAAATATCTCGAAAACTACACATCGAATACAAAAATATAATTACAATTTGTTTGCCTGGGAGGGGGACATCTAATGATACGAAAATCGACCCACAACCCTCAAAACCCTAGGTGGTAGGGGGTGAGAAATAGAAAAGTTAAATTGGAACCCAATTTTTTTTTGTTTTATCTGAAATATTTTTTTTGTATTCCTGACAGACGGCGCTGTAATCCTCCATTCGAAACACAAGATTCCCCGGCTCTACTGTGGTCTTTCTTTTTTTTTAAATGGATTTACAACAAAAATTCTTGAATTCTCAATCTGAGCGGAGCTTACATTTCACCAGGTTTATATTCATCAATTTATGAGGAATACAGTGAGCTTATTGATAAAATCTGCCCTCTGTATCCTAGTTTTCAATATGTTTTCTGTGGTGATTTTAATCTGCCAAATGCTTCTCGGAGCCACAATAATAAACATGTCTTAACTGAAAATAATAATTGTATAAGCGCCCAAGTACTAAGTGAATCATTAGAATTCAACAACCTTAGACAAATTAATTCTATACCAAACAATCGTGGCGTCTTTTTAGATTTGATTTTTTCTAACTTTGTTAAAATAGTAATAGAAACTTGGTTAGATTCTTCAGTATCAGCCGTGAGTTATTTTTTCACGCCATTGTAATAATATTTTAGGGTAATAAAAATCGCCAAATATTATTTATTATAATATTTTTTTCTGCAGTAACGGCTAATCAAAACTACTTTCTTTCTTTTCTTATTCTCTTTTACCCGTATTGGGTGTCGAGATAAAAACTACTAACTATATTAAATTGGTGTAAAGATAATTTTAAAAGGAATTGAATAAAAAGAAATACATAGCGTGTTACATTTGAAACAACAAAGTTGATATGAATTCCAGTATAATGGGACACCCTGTATAATAAAAAAATAATTTTACATCATGTGTCTTCAGAATTTAAGTTTTATTTTACTCCTATCTCGAAAGATATTCTCATTTTGTTTGTTGTCCCAATCAGGTTGATTGTTTCCACTTTTGTCTCTTTTTACCTGAACCACTTCGGACTTCCCTTATTATTATTAATAAATTAACGCTAAATTTCTAACAACAAGGGAAATATCGAAGACGGGCACTTCGGTGACTCACCCTGTATATATAACAATCTTTATTAACAATTAAGCTTACAAGAACATAACAATAACTGATTAATGCCCGTTTTCACCGCCTTGTTTAAGTACTCCTTAGTGCTAAGTAATCCTTAATTGATGACATTTGGTTTGCACCGCGCGCGCACGATGTCTAAGGTCTCCTTAAATTTAAGCCGCCGATGTTGGCGGCTTAACTTCACTAAGGCTTCCTTAGCGTACGGCTGATTCTAACCTATAAATTTATAGATAACGTATAAAGTAGAGAAAGCGAACGATAATGTTATAAAAAAATGGTGAAATGTATACATTCTTAAATAAATGTATTATTTAAAGTTTCTTTTGATTACTATAATGTTTATAACGGTAATAATTATCCCAAATAATTGTGATTTTCTAAAATTAATAATAATTTTCTATGATTTCAAGCTTAGCAAGCGAGAATAATAGACGACATGAAGTTAGGCACTGACTTTCCACTAGATTTTCCCCCAACTAAGAAGACCTTAAATAAGCTTTTATATGAGCGGTGCAATCCAATCTTTACTATTCTTTCCTTAACTTTTAAGGAACCCTTAACTAAGGAGGCCTTAAAGTAAAATCGGTGCAAACGGGCATAAGTATATCACACAAAAATTCATTGTTAAATGGCTATCGAACATAGGTCTTTGCCCGACTCTTAATTACTCAATTTTCAATTTAATTATACGAGCGCGTGTCGTCAAATATAGTACACGTCTCATTATTTATTGCGTGCGGATTCGATTAAAGCGGTTTTCGGTTCGCAGTAATATATTAATTTCGAGTGTTTTTTTTTTTTTGGCCTCACGTTATTTATTGTTAACTGTCGCCAGTAAATCTCGCGAAACATTTTCTTGGACAACAGATGGTCCCGAATGAAGCAATCAACTGCTATTTTAACGACTTGAACATTCTTCCGTCGGAATTTGTTTATTGTTTAAACAGCGACGCTTTTCGGTAATGCGAGTCGATTAATTTGAAATAAATTACACACACGCAACAACAGCAAAAAAAAACTCGATGGTTTTCTAAAATGTTTTTTTTTAACTATTAAAAGAATATAACGAACTTGAATTATATTAAATAAAAATAATCTGAAAATAATTAATAAATTATTTCCACATTTAGCTCTGTGATTTTTGACTTAAGACTTACGTTACATAAGTACGTTAAACAAATACACATTGAAACAACTACTTCCCGGGCAAATACCCACGCCGGACATTGAATTACATAATGTATACCTGCTGTTGCACATCAATAAAACATTGCATAATGCAACAAATTTTGATCCGAGAAAAATTTAATGCAAAAACAACAAAAAGAACGTTACTTAATATAAGGCCATCTGCAGACATGTGTTTCGGGATCTATCCCTCGTCAGTACAGCTATGCCTTACGTAATTTAAAGATGTTAAAATAAATCAATTAAATTAATTCAAATACAAACAGCGAAATTAACTCAATTATATTAAATCAAATTAAACTAAATTAATTTAAATTAAATTAAACCAAATTAATTCAATTTAAATGAAAACCGAATAAAATTAAACGAAAATAATTGAATCAAATTAATTAAAAAGAGCGACCCTCACCTGCCGCGCGCTGTGATAATAATGACGGGCAGAGGAAGAACGTACGTTCTTGTATTGTTGTTATCGTAAATTCACAAAAAAAATCTCTCGGTTTGGATTTGAATGCCTCGCTGGCTATTAATATAAATAGAAAAGAGTATTTGCCCGGGAAGTAGTTGTTTTAATGTGCATTTGTTTAACGTACTTACGTAGCGTAAGTCAAAAGTCATAGAGCTAAATGTGGAAATAATTTATTAATCATTTTTATTTAATATATTTAAATAACTGTGACCAAGTGAATGAATACTGTTTTCTATGAACTTGAATTATTTAAAAATTAGAATAAATAATCCCTTTTACCATATGTTGTCAGATTATATATTATAATAAATAAAACACTTTTTTATACTATTTGACAATTAATTTCATGGTACTCGAATTGTACATATAGTTTGTGAAATAAAGAATCTTACTAAACAGTTCTTTCTAGTGATGGGCAAAATCGATTATTTTAAAATTTAATTTATTTTCTAAATTAAAAAAATAATGAAAGTGTATTTTGAATATACCTTTACCAATTACAGAATTAGTAATTGTAATAACTATATTTGAGTATTGAATCATAAATCTCATAGAAATGACATCAACATTTAATTATTGAAAATAATCGATTATTTCGTATTCGATGATTAAAATAATCGATTATTTCATATTCGATGATTAAAATAATCGATTATTTCGTATTCGATGATTAAAATAATCGATTATTTCGTATTCGATGATTAAAATAATCGATTATTTCGTATTCGACGATTAAAATAATCGATTATTTCGTATTCGATGATTAAAATAATTGATTATTTCGAATTTGATTATTAAAATAATCGATTATTTCGTATTCGATGATTAAAATAACCGATTATTTCGTATTAGATGATTAAAATAATCGATTATTTCGTATTCGATGATTAAAATAAACGATTATTTCGTATTCGATGATTAAAATAATCGATTATTTCGTATTCGATGATTAAAATAATCGATTATTTCGTATTCGATGATTAAAATAATCGATTATTTCGTATTCGATGATTAAAATAATCGATTATTTCGTATTCGATGATTAAAATAATCGATTATTTCGTATTCGACGATTAAAATAATCGATTATTTCGTATTCGATGATTAAAACAATTGATTATTTCGTATTCGATGATTAAAATAATCGATTATTTCGTATTCGATGATTAAAATAATCGATTATTTCGTATTCGATGATTAAAACAATTGATTATTTCGTATTCGATGATTAAAACAATCGATTATTTAGTGTTCGGTGATTAAAATAATCGATTATTTCGTATTCGATGATTAAAATAATCGATTATTTCGTATTCGATGATTAAAATAATCGATTATTTAGTGTTCGGTGATTAAAATAATCGATTATTTCGTATTCGATGATTAAAATAATCGATTATTTCGTATTCGATGATTAAAATAATCGATTTTGCCCATCACTAGTTAATTGCATGATATTGATGTGAACGACATGTGGCTTTAAGAAGATGGTGCCACATGTCATACAGTCCGTGAAACAATTCTATTATTCCATCAGACACTTCCTGGCCGTTCTGGTGATAAGAATTTAGCTCTAGATTATGTAATTTAATACTGAAGTTCTTCTCGAGGGATCTTTAATGCCAAAGGTATATACCAACAAGCTCGCACATGCCCGTGAAACAATACAATTAATCCATGGCCGTGTACACTCATGTTACGGTGATAAGAATTTACCTTTAGATCGTGTAATTTAATAAACACTATTGGATTTCTCTTATAGGGACTTTTAAAGTCAAAGATATATTACAACAATCCCGAACAAGCACGCGCGCATTAAATAGGGAGTGACATTTGCCTCATATGTTATTCTATAGATAACTCTGGATCTATGATATTTAGTAGTATTGGGCAAAATTGAGTAATATTAGTAATCGAGTATTTCTAAATGAGTCATTTTTAAATAAATAAAGCCAATGAGTAACATTAATTTAATAAAATGTTCAAACAGCATTCATTTAAGCGAATTAGGCAAAAGATGGCGCTTTCGTTGTCTTGCGATTTATTAAGTAACAATAAATAGATGTTTTTCAATAAATAGGAATTTGTTTTAAAGTCAGCTAAAGGGAAAATTATTGATTAATAATTAATTATTTTCAAATTATTTTTATTTAATTTATTTTAAATAGCTGTGAGCACGTGAATAAATCCTTTTTGTTTATTATTAAGTGTGAGGGATTCAGAACTGATTCGTTTCAGACGTCTGGGGTTCTTCAAGGTTCGGTTCTTAAGGGCCCCAAAAACGGAACCTTGAGGAACCCCAAACGTTACCTGAAACATATCGGATCTGAATCCATCGTACTTTACAAATAGGCGATATTGGATCAAATAGCCATGAATTAGTCTCTTTAATATATTTATCAATGACCCTCAATTAGGATTATTTTTGCTTAGGTCGATAGATTGGACTCCAATTAAAAAGAAATGATAAAAAAACATATCGCTTAAGAGCTAATTAAACTAGATAGAACTATTAATAAGACTTCAAACTCTCAGACAATGCTAATTGTTTGTATTTGCAGCGCTGTACAACCCCTCCACGGCACCATTAAATTGGATTATTTTTCCTTATGTCGACAGATTTGACTCCAATTAAAAACCGCTTAAGAACTAATTTAACTAGATGGATGTCTTAATAAAAGTCCAAACTGTCACACTATATATCAATTGTTTGTACTTTCAGCACCGTACAACCCCCTCCACCTCACTCTCAATTTGGGTTTTTTACCTTAATTCGACAGATTGGACTCCAAATAAAAAAATCCAAAAAATATTAAAAACCGATTGCGAGCTAATTTGACTAGATGGATGTCTTAGTAAGACTCCAATCTGTTACACTATATCAATTGTTTGTACTTGTAGTACCGTACAACCCTTCCATGGCACCATCAATTTGGGTTATTTTCCCTTAGTTCGACAGACTGGACTTCAATTAAAAAAATCCAAAAAAATATTAAAAACCGATTGCGAGCTAATTTGACTAGATGGATGTCTTAATTAGACTCCAAACTGTGACATTATATCAATTGTTTGTACTTGTAGCACCGTACAACCCCTCCACGGCACCCTCAATTTGGGTTATTTTTCCTTAGTTCGACAGATTGGACTTCAATTAAAAAAAATCAAAAAAAAAAATAATTAAAAATCGATTGCGAGCTAATTTGACTAGATGGATGTCTTAGTATGACTCCAAACTATCACACTATATCAATTGTTTGTACTTGTAGTACCGTACAACCCCTCCACGGCACCCTCAATTTGGGTTATTTTCCCTTAGTTCGACAGATTGGACTTCAATTAAAAAAAAATAAAAAAAATATTAAAAATCGATTGCGAGCTAATTTAACTAGATGGATGCTTAGTAAGACTCCAAACTGTCACACTACATCAATTGTTTGTACCTGCAGCACCGTATAACCCCTCCAAGGCACCCTCAATTTGGGTTATTTTCCCTTAGATCGACAGATTGGACTGCAATTAAAAAAAAAATCCAAAAAAATATTAGAAACCGATTGCGAGCTAATTTGACTAGATGGATGTCTTAGTAAGACTCCAAACTGTCACACTACATCAATTGTTTGTACCTGCAGCACCGTATAACCCCTCCAAGGCACCCTCAATTTGGGTTATTTTCCCTTAGATCGACAGATTGGACTTCAATTAAAATAAATCAAAAAAAAAATATTAAGAATCGATTTCGAGCTAATTTAACCAGATGGATGTCTTAATTAGACTCCAAACTGTCACACTACATCAATTGTTTGTACTTGCAGCACCGTACAACCCCTCCACGGCACCCTCAATTTGGGTTATTTTCCCTTAGTTCGACAGACTGGACTTCAATTAAAAAAAAATCCAAAAAAATATTAAAAACCGATTGCGAGCCAATTTGACTAAATGGATGTCTTAGTAAGACTCCAAACTGTCACACTACATCAATTGTTTGTACCTGCAGCACCGTATAACCCCTCCAAGGCACCCTCAATTTGGGTTATTTTCCCTTAGATCGACAGATTGGACTTCAATTAAAATAAATCAAAAAAAAATTATTAAGAATCGATTTCGAGCTAATTTAACCAGATGGATGTCTTAATTAGACTCAAAACTGTCACACTACATCAATTGATTGTAGCTGCAGCACCGTACAACCCTTCCAAGGCACCCTCAATTTGGGTTATTTTCCCTTACTTCGACAGATTGGACTTCAATTAAAAAAAATCCAAAAAATTATTAAGAATCGTTTGCGAGCTAATTTGACTAGATGGATGTCTTAATTAGACTCCAAACTGTGACATTATATCAATTGTTTGTACTTGTAGCACCGTACAACCCCTCCACGGCACCCTCAATTTGGGTTATTTTCCCTTAGTTCGACAAATTGGACTTCAATTAAAAAACTCCAAAACAAATTATTAAAAACCGATTACGAGCTAATTTGAGTAGATGAATGTCTTAATTAGACTCCAAACTGTCACACTACATCAATTGTTTGTACTTGCAGCACCGTACAACCCCTCCGTGGCACCTTTAATTTGGGTTGGGTTGTTTGAAGATGATTTAAAAATTATAAAATCAATTATTATTATCGATTATTGCAAGGCAACTTAAACGCGTGTGGATTTCTTCCATAAGATATGGTTTTGTCTTTTACTAATTAATATTAAAAGGATAATTATTTAAACGACACTAATTGATTGTAATTAGTGTAAGATCATATCTTTTTCAAGGAAGAAATCTAGCGTCATATCTGAATATTCAATGAACAGATCTATCCCAGAGAAAGTGTTGCATTTTAAAGATGTAGGCGTCTTATTCGGCAATAATTTGCCTTTTAAAGGTGTCTCAAACCAGTAGGTCATTCGAAATTAGGATCAATGAACATAAAAATCAAGTAATATTCTGTAAGTTGGTTGTGGAGACTTTAATTATTTGAATAAACATTATTGTCATTTCTCCTAAACGTTTTATTACATTAAATATATATTTCGGAAATTATGCTTTCATTTTCAATGATTTGGATTGAAGCTTTCTTTTTATTTATTATGATAAAACGAGTAGGAGAATGGATTGTTGCCCTTTCTCTTACTCGTTTATTTAAATAATAAAAATCTATTTTAGACAACAAATCATCAAAGGGGTTTTCCAAACATTGCATCACATACAATTATTTCTTCAAATTGGAAGAATTCCAATTGCATGAAAGTAATAACAAAAATATCTTACATTTCAAAGAAGGCTATTAAAAAGGAAAAACGTCAGTAATGACTTGGAAAAGATTTGGAATTCCCCAATTCTAAAATCCATAATTTGGTATTGATTATAGATTGAGTCAAAACGTAGTGTGTATATCTGTAATTAAATGTAATCTGTTTATTCCTTTGTAAATGGTCTAATAAACTAAAATTAATTCTTGGATCTTGGAGGCGTTCATTTAGTGGTATATTTTCAATTTTGATATAAAGAAAACACTTAACATTTTTATACCACTTTTATTTTACTTTAGTGACTAGTTTCAATTACACAGTAATCATTCTTAAACTTAGTTAAGTGTTTTCTTTTTTTCTATATCAAAACTAAAATTAATCAGGACTAATGTCTAAATATCATGAAACAGTGTTTTTTTTTAAATATCCTTACATATTATGTAAAGAAAATATTAGGTTTAACGTGTACGTTAATTTTAATCATTTGGTTTATTCCTTTATAATAGCTCGTTTCTGTTAGTAAATTCATAGACAAATCTTTTGTATAACTATTTGCATAATTTACTGATGTCATATTTATCATTAGCTAATATAAATAGAATTTAACTGAAAAATAGTAGTGCCACCTATTATACATTTTTTGAACAAAATCATGGATTCCAGGAAACCTATGCTAGTGGAAAGTTCGTACGTTTATCTGTGGTAGCTATTAATTAATCGCAATGAATGAACAATGCACGTGACTCTAAATCCACTTATGTTATTTTTTTTGTTCTCTAATAACTTAAAAACTGAAATCAGTCAGGAATAAAGTTTAAATATTGCGAAACAGTGTTTTTCTTTAAATATCTTTACATATTGTCTTATCTGTCAAACGTTTTTTAGGTTTTATTTTCCCAAGTAAAATGTGTAGCTATAAGGGAAAATTTAAACACATAAAAACGAAGACACGAAATTATTTATTTTGCAAAAAAAAAACACAATCAGATGCAATTATTTTCTTATATTTTATTCGTAGCTGAAACAACATTCAAAAAAGCTGTTTAAATATAGCTAAAACCTTACTTAAAAAAAAAACGAAATAATTAATAATTGCATCTCATTTCTCCTTATTTTCAACTATACACAATCAATAGGCGCGGTTCTGATTTTGTTAATACGTTATTTAAATTTTTTGTGAATTAATTAATAATTTCACCTCATTTAACCTTATTTTCAACAATATACAATCAATCCTAGCGGGGCTGGAAATTGTTAATGCGATGGGAAGGGTCGTTATTTACATTTTTCGCCTCGTCGGATTGTTTCAATTGTCGAATTCGGCTGCAACGAGGCGATATCTCCGGCCCGAACAAAAGACCGAAATCGCGACAAAGGTCCGGATTGATTTTCAAATTTTGCCACCCTAACGCACCCCCACTCGGATTAATCCCGAAACTGAACGGCGATTACGCAAAGCCGGACCTCCGTGCATTGACAACGTGTAATTATCAACCAGCTCGAGATTTAAATCGAAGCAATGAGAATGAAGAGGGAACGCATTTAAATAAGTTAGTGATTCAATTAACCCTTCATTTAAGAGCGCTGGAAACAGTGGATGAAATTGTACGCTCGCTTTTCCTTCCACTTAGTTACATGTCTAACCCGCGCACACCTCGGAAGAATGAATGAATTGTAGCATATGGGAATTCTTATAGCGAAACAAGGATAAACAAACCTGAACCATGCCTCTTTAGGCGCGAGCATTGACAGTACGTCCATTTATCCGCGAGATGGCAGATTAGTACGGGTTATTATTTTTCAAAATTTCTATCCCATTTTATTCGATATTTACGCATTTTAGAAAATAAAGCAAAATAAATTTATATTCGATGCCGAATTAAAATGAGCCTTAAAGGCTTAGTTTTTTATGTTTAAGTTTATTTTATGACTTATTGTAATGAATTTACTTAATGAACAAACGATAATAAATTCTTTTTTGTTCTTCTAAACCTACAACTTTAATATTATTATTAATGGTTTTAATATTTAGAGATACAATATGAACTACTAATGTCTATAATAAATTAAAGACGACGCAAGCGCCACCTTTTGCCTAATTTCAAGTGGCATTAAATTTCATTAAATACTAATGTCTAAATATTAAAACCATTAATTATATTAGAATTTACTTAATATTAAATAAATAAAAAATGTAAATCATATAGGTCCTATCTGTGATACGCTCTCATCAATATTATTACGCTACTAATTCTTTTTACAATTTGTAATCTTTATTTGTATATTTTATTGTTTTCGTATCTATATTTGTACTGGTATTTATTTATATTTATATTTATATTCATGTTTGTCTTGCTATTATTATAATGTAAAATTATTTTGTATTATCCTGTAATTGGGCTACTGTTTCCTGTTGGGTAATAAATTTATTATTATTATTATATTAGAAATACAGTGACAACGCTGTTTTTCAATATATTAAATATTTACCATTTTTGTGGTATTAATGAATACCATGCCTAAATGTTAACATTTAGGCATGGTATTCATTTCTCTTAATATTATAAACGGAAGAAGCAAACAAGTCTTGCGAAACAATTGTAGAGATAAAGTAAACACAATTTGGAAAATTAAATATTTAAAAAATAACAATTTATACAAAAGTGAATATGGATTTTTAACAACAAAACTTTAAGATCTTAAGCTTAAGATTATTGGATACCGTGGACAAAATAGTAAGCTATCTTTTCCATTCCCTTACTTACATGTTCAACCCGCGCACACCTTAGAAGAGTAAATGCCGTGTAACATAATTCTTATAGCGAGACAACGATGAATAAACCCACGCCTTTTTATGCACGAGCATTGAATATTCGATCATTTCTCCGCGAGATGGAAGATTAGTATAATATATAACTTTTTGGTTGTTCTATTATATTATTGTATATTTTGTCATAATTATATGCGCAATTAATCTTTGTAGATTTGTGCAAAAAGAGATTCCGTCAATAAATATTTTTTTCTAGAATTTCTATCCAATTTTAATAAATAATTACGCATTTTAGAAAATAAAGTAATAGAAAACTTCTATTCAACACCAAAGTAAAATGAGCCTTGAAGGCTTATTTTTTCATGGTTACGTTTATTTTATGACTTATTCTAACTCATTCATTTAATACTAAATAAATAACAAAAGTAAATCTTGCAGGTCCTCCTTATATTCATTCGAAATGCAGCAGTGACAACTTTTTTTTCTATCCAATTTTATCCGATAATTACGCATTTTAGAAAATAAAGTAATAGAAAATTTGTATTCAACACCAAAGTAAAATGAGCCTTAAAGGCTTATTTTTTCATGGTTACGTTTATTTTATGACTTATTCTAACTCATTCATTTAATACTAAATAAATAACAAAAATAAATCTTGTAGGTCCTTCTTATATTCATTCGAAATGCAGCAGTCACAACTTTTTTTTCCAATATATAAAATATTTACCATAAAAATGGGTTTGAAATTTAGGCATGTTATCCATTCCTCTTAATCAACTGAAGAATCAAGCAAGTCTTGCGAAAGAATTGTAGTGATAAAAAAACAATATATATACAGAGAGGTTCTTTTATCAGTATACATTACGGGGAGGTATACACTAGCTGCAAAAAAACGGAAGTCAAACGCATTGAACATAATTTGAAGTCTAGCACGATTGATTTATTTGGCATATGTATGTTTAATAGCGTGTTATAGGCAACTAAACACCTACATCAATGTGTTGACTCGCGTATTTTGCAGGTATACATAGGGGAAATGTATACTTATAAAAAAATCTCTCTGTATATATATATATAATCGATAAAAGGGGATCTTTTACCAATTGGAGTCGGGGTATACAATTGGGAAAATCAAATAATTTATATTTATATAAAAGTGAATATGAATTTTTTAACAACAGAATTTTGGAAAGCAACGCTTAGAAAATCACGACGCGTTTCGGAAAACTTATTCTCACGAGTGTGGTATGCTCAAGGCTCCATCAATATTTTTCCGAGAATAATTTGCGACAGAGTTTGTTTATCTTATAACACAAGAAATTATTTTATGAATACTCTTCTCTATTTATTCTATGAAAATAAAAGAGCATTCACTTATATAAAGGAAATATTGTAAATCTGTTAGAAAACAGGAATATCAATATATTAAAGAAAACAGGCCACCTCCGCAATCTCCCCCCTAAAGAAGATATATATGCCTTTAGAATACTAGTAATTTTGTGTATATACTAAGTGTGTAAATATTATTGTTAATGTTATATTTTCCAATTATCAACATCGACAAGGGGTTGATTATTTTTGGAATTTTCAAAACTGTTCCACTTGGTTTATTTCCCTTCATTTGCGATTCACCTGGAGAAGCAATCAAGTCTTACATTGCGAAATAATTCTAGTGATAAAATAAAGACTATTTGGAAAAAATCAAATAATTGTCTTTAATTTTAATTTAATAAAAGTGAATATAGATTTTTAACAAATGAATGCGACGTTAATTTTTCCTTTCCCCGAACCCTTGTCCAAGGGAAAGTATTGTGATTTTAAATATTTTCGAATCGCCAATGAATATTCAAGAAATACTGAGGGAAAATTTTGTGAAGCCATTGTAAGGTAGGATTTAATAAAATAAATTGTAATATTCTTCCAAATACTCCGTTTAACTTTAAAAGACAACAATATTTTTTTTTCATTTTTTTTTTCTTTACTATTAAATGTTCATTCAAAACGCATTTGATTCAATTCATCGGGGAAAGTACCATGATGAACACATCACCATTATTTTATTTAGTTTTGAAAGCAAAGTGTAGAAAAGCATGACGCGTTTCGGATAACTTGATTGTCATGAGTGTGGTATACTCAAGATTAGTGTTCCACCAATAACTTTTCGAGTATAAATGGCGAAATACTTAGCTGATCTGATAACAAAAAAATGTTTCTCGTGAAAAAAAAAAAAGTTAAATGTTGAAGCTTCTGCTTTGTTATGCATTGTAATTCAATTTTAATAAATGAAACACTTTTTTACTTTGTATAACTCGGATTGTTTTATTATTGACTATAGTTTCGCTTGTTTTGATAACGACACGTTAAGGTTGTCGAAATTATAGTCAACAATAAAACAATCCGAGTTATACAAACAAAGTAAAAACGTGTTTCATTTATTAAAATTGAAAAAAAAGTTATTTTTTATGTATAGGTATTACAATATATTAATAAATTGTACACTCATTTATTAATATATTGTAATACCTATACATAAAAAATAACTTTTTTTTTTCAAAAAACAGTTTTTGATTTGTTTGGCATTCGTCGTAAAGTGACATTTTCTTAAAGTGGTTTAACAAATTGAAAAACTTTATAAAATTATACCGAAGCGAAGTCACCCACGGATTCCAGCCACAGATTTTGTGCCCGGCGCATTCGCCATTATGGAGCACCGAGGAAATTTCATTCATATTTTTTTTATGGTTAAAGCCTAGAATATCACCCACCCTTTAAATTTTTGTTACTGCTTAAAAACCCCTATAAATGGTTTTTTTTTTTAGATGACTGATAAACGTAGGAGTGGATTTTTATTGGTTTTAAGGGGTTTATACTTATATTTTTTCACAATTTAGCTTATGTCACTGATTTTTCGTACTTTCACCACAATAAGAAGCTTTTTTTGTTATTTAACACACCCATTTACAATTTTATTACCCTACATAATACGTTTGTTGAGTTAAAACGGCAATTAATTAAAAAATAATGAAAATATTTATCTTAAAAATATAATTCATTGAGCGAAATGCTTTGTTTTCATCTGTGAATGGTACATTAGTTCTCAATACTGATGGTATATGACCAATGAAAAGAACAGTGTCCTACATTTTCTTTCTTCACTCATTTCATTTATACCCGCACTAATAGTCGTGGATTGATTCAGAATTGAGAATTAATTCTTGGATCGCATCAAATTTATAAAATAATCAACATAATTATAGATTATATCATATACAACAGTAAGTGTACATTATGTAATACAATGTCCGGCGTGGGTATTTGCCCGGGAAGTAGTTGTTTTAATGTGCATTTGTTTAACGTACTTACGTAGGTAAGTGAAAAGTCACAGAGCTAAATGTGGAAATAATTTATTAATTTTTTTCAAATCATTTTTATTTAATTTATTTAAATAACTGTGACCAATTGAATGAATACTCTTTTCTATTCACATTGGCTTCTTTGGCGGGAATTTGCATCAAATTTTGGTGATATGCCAAAGAACTAATGGAAGCATAGCTTGATCAAACATAACCATAGGTAATTTGGTGATATGGATTTTTAATCCAGAACTACCAGGAATCGCGGCACTTTAGGACTTGGCTTTGGTAGTACAATGAGTGTGAAACAACACTGGCTTCTTTGGCGGGAATTCGCATCAAATTTTGGTGATAAGCCAAAGAACTAATGGAAGCATAGCTTCATCAAACATAACCATAGGTAATTTTTTCTATTCGTAACGTGTTTTGAGTTGTCTTGAAAGTCTGTGTTAATTGTAAGATGAGGCGTTTTAATAATTTTGGGACTTGATTGTTCGAAGATTTAAAATAAAAACTTTGCGTTTTATTCAAATATACTCTTAAAGGTTAGGAGCTTAATGATACAAAAATAACAATTAAAATTAAATAAAATAATTTGAAAATAATTAATTAATAAATTATTTTCTCTTTTGCTACTGTGACATTATGACTCATGTTACATAAGTACTTTAAACAAATGTATAATAATAGACATTTGCTGTTGCATAACAAAAACAATTGTATAATGCAACAATTTTTGAATCGAAAAAACAATTATATACATACAGGGTGATTTTTTTTATCCTGAGACAACTAAATATATTGAAAACTAAGAATCTTATAATTATTATTATTAAGTAACGTTAATTTTTGTTGTTTTTACATAAAAATTTTTCTCGGATCAAAATTTTGTTGCATTATGCAATATTTTATTGATATGCAGCAGCAGGTGAACATTATGTAATTCAATGTCCGGCGTGGGTATTTGCCCGGGAAGTAGTTGTTTTAATGTACATTTGTTTAACGTACTTACGTAAGTAAGTCAAAAAATACAGAGCTAAATGTGGAAATAATTTATTAATTATTTTCAAATCATTTTTATTTAATATAAGAATCTTATCAAGAAATGTTTCGAATAAAATTTGTTTGTCTCAGAGGGGTATATTGGATGATATCAATCTCGACCTGCCACCCCCATCCTCTGAGGTGGGAGGTGGTTCAAGTTGCGAATTTCAAATGTGAACCTCTATTTTTTTATAGCGGATTCGCATTCTCCACAAAAATACGTAGATTTTGTTTGAAACATTTCTTTTGTTTTCCGGTAGATGGCGCTGTAATAGTATAAAATACAAATTTTCGCAATTCTGGTGAAATTGCACCAGGGGATGAAAAAAAGTGATGGTGTTTTGGGTGGGAGTGGCAGATCGAGATTAGTATCATCCAATAGGCCCCTCTGAGACAAATTTTATTCGAAATATTTCTTGATAAGATTCTTAGTTTTCAATATATTTAGTTGTCTCAAGATTAAAAAAATCACCCTGTATATATATATACATATATATATTAGGAATTGTCAAGTAAGTTTCACTTGGTTTGTTTTACACGCATTTTTTTTTTCGATTAGTTTCGGCACATTGCCGATTGATTAACAATTCCTAATATTACTAAAATGTTTTACCAAGTGATTAATGAGACTCAAATTGAAAATATAAATATATATATAGAAACAAAATCCCCATTTTTGTATATAGATAGATGACCGTTTTTTTATATTTAAATCCGTGAATGACCAATATTAAAAAAAAAAAAATAGCAGCCTTCTGGAAATTGTCTTAATTTGTTGCATCTAGTAACAATATAAAAATAAGAAATCAAATTTATCTCGCGATAAAGTTTGTCTATTTCTTCATTGTACATTACTGCTTTGAGTGGTGAAATTCTTGGCTTTCTTACAGCAGTAAATATGTGAAAATATGATTTGTTGTTAACTTATAGCAGTTAACAACAAAAAAACATACTACTGTGAGGCAATTTAGAAATAATGAAAGAATTATAAATAAAATTTCCCCGCGTTTATAATATGGTGGATGCGCCGGGCACAACAAGATCCACGGCTAGAATCTGTGGGTTACTTCACATCCGTTCATTATTATTATACATTTCAATTCATATAGACTACCCACGAATTATTTTTATGTTGTTATTTTTTTGTTAATTAAAACCATTGTTTTCTCAAAATAATTACTTCATTTTTAATGAAACGTTCAGTCACCATTCATCTAGCGTATGGATAACTAGTGATGGCCATTTCTTATCAGACTAGTGTGTTCCATGTACAATGCCTTACTAATTAAACATTTTTTTCTTCTAAATAAACATAAGTACAAACAGTAAAAAATGTATTCTGATTTAGAAACATGAATCGGCTATCGACACAAGAAAATTTTTCGCGAGAAGAAGATCGTTTATTTAGAAATATCATAAATGAATAAAACAAAAGATTCACTAATTACATCCCGGTTTTTACGTATAATTTTACATTTTATATATACAACAATTTGTTTGATTTAGGTTCATACTTTGTTAGCTATTGATAATGGACACGTAATGTCCTAAATGTATATATAGCGTACAAATAAACAAGTGAAGAAAGGAATTCAAAGTGTTTTATTTCTAATTATTTGAATCTCTTCACGTAATTCACAACAACACATTAGAAGATTGTAATTATTTATTAAAGTTTTTAATTTATGCGGCATTCGATGTAAAGTGAGACTTTGTTAAAGTGGTATAACAAAATGAAAAACTTGCTATAAATTTACTTCGATGTGAAGTTGACTAAGGCTCTCTACCACATAAGGAGCATTGTTTAAGAAAATAATTTCTGCAATTTAAAACGCCGTATCTTTAGTAGATTTTATTTTGGCTGCAATATGAGCAAAAGTATTTTGTATATACCCCCTTAAGAGCCTGTACATTAGTTCGGTTACACCCTGCATACTAGTACTTTTTATAATTTCCTATAATAAATTGCTTTTAATTTTGAGCGATTTATAGTAAATTTCTGCAATTTTTCATACATAATCATTAAAACATAATTAAAGTATTCTAACTTCATTGTTTCTATATTACTGAGAAATTACGATTTACAGGAATACAATGAATTTTATTAATTATTTTCGATGAATTTCATTTTATTGCCAAATAATATTATCTGAATTATCATTCGATTGATAATGAAAACTAGCGATGGAACTATTTGAGAGAAAATAATCGACCATGAAAATTATCCACCATCTCGAGATAAAGTAGATATATCTCGAGACATTGCTCGTCACATATCTAGAGGCATATCTCGAGACATTGCTCGAGACATATCTCGAGATATGACTCGGCATAATCTCTCGATTATCAACCGTTCTCAAATCTCGATAATCGATTATTTATATCACTGGATTATGCCCATCACTAATTTGAGTCTCATTAATCTCTTGGTAAAACATTTTAGTAATATTAAGGATTGTTAAGTAAGTTTTACTTGGTTTGTTTTACACGCATTTTTTTATTTTATTTTCGACTAGTTTCGGCACATTGCCATAATCAAAAATAAATGTACAAGAAATTTATAGTTCATAATATTACTAAATTTTTTTACCAAGTGATTAATAAGACTCAAATTGAAAATATATTAAGTGCCTGTGAAGCAGAACTCATTACGATCTACAAGAGAAAATTATAAATAACTGTAAATTTCTTGTATATTTATATTAAATAAAGTGAATAAGTGAATGAATACTCTTTTCTATTTGCATTTTTTTTCTTGTACTTTTATTCTCGATAATAGCAATGTGCTGAAACTAGTCGAAAATAAAAAAAAAATGCGTGTAAAACAAACCAAGTGAAACTTAAATAACAATTCCTAATAAATCGTAATAATTTAAAAATAAAAATCGACGTGTCAGAGCATTTTTCTGAGATTTTATAGAATTTATCCATTATTTTTGGGAAGTATACGAGGGCTACTATTTAAGTATTGAGAATTGGCTACACTGATATTTCCATGTAAAATCTGACATTGCCATCGTAAAGTTTGACATTTTTGAGGTTATACGTACTTAGAACGTTTTGACGTGGGAAGGCAATTTGTGTTGTTTGCAGTAAGTTGAAATTTTCATCTCTGCCAAATATGGAATTATAACTCGTGAACATTTTCAAGCTATGCTATATTATGACTTTTGACGTGGTCTAACTCAAGAATATTGCATCAATCAACTAAATTCAACTTTTGGCCATTAACAGCCACTGTATATCGGATTTCAAAAGTGGACGTAGTTCGCTCACGGATGAAGTTAAAGAAGGTCGTCCAAAATCGGTTGTTGTGCCGGAAAATACCGATGCTGTGCGAAAACTAATTGAAGAAGATCATGATATGATATATCAGGAAATTTAGAGATGTTTAAGCATTAGTATGACCAGCATACATAAGAATTTGCACGAACATTTATGGGTTCGGAAGCTCTGTGCACGTTGAATTTGTTGTTGACAGACGCTAAAAAAATGCTCATGTCATTGGTGCCGCAAAATTATTTCAAAATACAACAGTGATGCATTGAAAGCGGTATACAACAACGTCACGGATGACGAGTCGTGGATATATGCGTATGAGCCAGAAAGAAAAGGCCATACAGAAATTTGAGTGTTTCAATCTGAAGCATAGTCGACTAAAGTTGTTCGTTCTCGAAGCGTAAAGAAGCGTTTTTTTTTCACGAAAAGCGTTCCTGTGGCATCTGTGGCTCTCAAAAATCAAAAGACCGCGTGGTATACGACAATTTGTTTGCCTAAAGATTTCGGTAAATTGAGAGAAACAAACCTAAAACGACGAAATCATTTTGCATCATGACAATGCAAGCTCGCACATATCTCATGCAACAAACGAGTATTTGGATCAAATTGACGGGTCATCCACCTTACAGCCCCGACTTGGCACTCAACTTCTTGTTCCCAGTAATTAAAGATAAACTCCATGGACAAAGATTTTCTTCGCTCGAAGAAACAATTGAGGCTTTCAAAATGCTTGTTTTAGAGCTACTATTTTCTGACTGGATAAAATGCTTTGAAGGGTGGTTTAATTGCATGCGAAAGTTTATAGATCTTAAAGACGATTATTTCGAAAAGCAATAAAATAATTGTCATCAAATTCATTTGTTTTTTTTTCTATTCTCAAAACATAAATAGTATCATCCCTCGTATAATACATATTTTTGTGAATCGATCAATTTTTGTAAATCGTTATAGTTAGTTATTTATACTGTTACTTTAATTTTAAATTATTAAAATTATCAATTTATTTTCTGTTGTATAAATAAAGACACGTTTTATTCAAAATTTCTTCACTCTTTATTAATATATATTAAACGGTTTGAGAGTGTTGCCGTAGAGTGAGATATCTGATATTTGGCTCCATTATATTTAGATTTACTGAGTTGTACTATTAATAATGGATGTTTAGTATCCGATATATTCATTTAGTAAATCCAAATAAAGAATGAAAACAACGTGTCTTTATTTTTATCATCTTCACATAACTCAAATAAACACAAATCAAAAAGTCACTGAGCTAAATGTGGAAATAATTTATTAATTATTTTCAAATCACTTTTATTCAATTTTTTAAACACGAATGTTTTCCATTGATTAATTTTTATAGACTTTTATTTTCTCATTTGCGTCGTCTTTAATTTATTATTTTCTTTTATTTTGTACTCTACATTGGCTACACATTTCAAAACTACTGATTTATTTATTCACCGAGGAATTTTGTTCCCGCATAAACGGATGTCTACAGAAAATTGAACAAATAAAAAAAAACTAAACGAAACTTAAAACGAGCACAAAAAAAAAACGAAAACTAAATTCAGGCAAGTTAAATTTTAAACGGTGTATTAAAGTAAAATTGGTTTCATAAGTACTTGTTTGTCATGTACGGGGGCGAGTTCCGTCCACGTGGTCCTTAAGTCCGTCATGGCTAGTCTAGCAGCGGGGTTGCTGGGCGTCTCCGTCTAAAAAGAAAGCAAAAAAGAGCTCGAAACAAAAGAAAAGAAAGGAAGAGAGAGTGTGCGAGAGAGAGAGAGAGAGACTGATCATCAAACGGCGCTCAAACGCGTGGTGTAATAACGAAACAACGGTTTTGTTTGTATACGATCTCAAAATGTAAGGAAATTTTATTTAAAAAAATGTGTAAACACTTAAACGCGTAGTTTAATAACGAAACAACGGTTAAATTTGAACATTTTAAAATGAGGATTTTTTTTTAAACAAATCTCTAAACAGTCATACGCGTAGAGTAATAATGAAACAACTGTTTTTTTTATTTGCAGTTGAACGATTTCAAAATGTGAGGAAATTTTAATAAAAAAATCTCTACACGGTTCTCATTGACCGCCCTTTCCTTTCTGCTGCAGGGTTGCAAAATCTGTGATTTTGAAAGATTTCGGAATTGATCGTTAACAATGTAACATTTATGTAAATTTGTATTGAGAAATATATTCTATTATTATTAGTATATTTATTTACCATCTTTATTTCAATTTGTGTCAAATGAAATTGATAATGGACTTAGCTGGATTCAGAGAAGCATTAAAGGGGGGGGGGTTGATCATTGTTGGAGTAGGTTTGGAAATAATAATGGGGGTGTGAATCAGACAATGGTCGCGTTCAGGGAACTGTAGCGCTTAAGCGCTTTACGAAAGCGGTTTCGCTGAACGGTACCGCTTTATGTGTGGCGCTGCAGCGCTTTATCAAGCGGTAAAGCATACATTTTATTCGCTTGATCGTTTTTCAAGCCGTGCAGCTGTAAACAAAACCGGCATATTTTCGTGAACGTCCTTAACATCGAAAGCGTGTTCAGGGAACATCAAGCGCTTTGCGCTGTAGCGCTACATCTCTAAAATTCCCTGAACGCGACCAATGAATCGAACTATTCAAAACCCAGCCAAAACGCAGTTAGTGAAATCTTCGCGCAACACAAATCCACCTTAAGCTGAGTTAGGGTTTGAGTGGAGCTTAACAAACCCGTGTTTCTAGTCACGTTGAAGAAACCAAACGTAAAAACTGTCAGAAAACCAAAAATATAAAAAAAAACTTTTGGTTATAATTAAAAGAAACAATTGATTATGTCACAACTGTCACATTTTTTTTAATAATAAGGAGTGAATTAATTTCTCACTTAACCCGTGGTGAAACATATTTAATTAATAGACTTTGATTAAAACACTTGGTTTGTTTCACAACACAACAAACCAAGTGTTTTAATCAAAGTCTATTATAATAAGGAGTGTTAATTTCAGCCATCAATCGATTTATTCAAAGCCCAGCCAACACGCAGTTTGTGAAGTCTTCGTGCAACGCAAATCTATTTTAAGCTGAGTTTGGGTCTTATTCGAGCTTAACAAATCCGCTGACAAGTAGTCAGTATATTATTAAAAAAATCTCCACGATATGCTTCATAGGTGTGCCTAAATTTTACTAAAGGATCAACATAATTTCACTTATGATTTATATATCACAATAATTAGAAAGATAGAGCAAGCGCCATCTATTGCCATCACCAGTTATCTTGATGAATAGTGGTTGAATATTTTAATAAATAAATATGACGTTGAAAATCGATGGTTCAAGCGTTTAATTAATGAAACGCCGTCTTTTCAAGCATCCTTCCTTAAAAAAAAAGTGTTAATGTTAGTGTCGGGCAAAATCGAGTGAATTTAGTAATCGCGTATTTCTGAATAACCAAATTTAAGTAGGTAAAGTTAATAAATAATAATGAATTATTTATTAATAAAACTTTCCAAATAGAAAAGAGTATTATTCATTCACTTGGTCACAGTTATTTAAATATATTAAATAAAAATGATTTGAAAATAATTAATAAATTATTTTTACATTTAGCTTTTGACTTACGTTACGTAAGTACGTTAAACAAATGCACATTAAAACAACTACTTCCCGGGCAAATACCCACGCCGGACATTGAATTACATAATGTACACCTGCCGTTGCACATCAATAAAATATTGCATAATGCAACAAATTTTGATCCGAGAAAAATTTCTTTAATGCGAAATCAACAAAAGGAACGTTACTTAATTTAAGGCCATCTGCAGACACGTGTTTCGGGATCTATCCCTCGTCAGTACAGCTATGCCTTACATAATTTAAAGATGTTAAAATAAATTAATTAAATTAATTCAAATACAATCAGCAAAATTAAATCAATTATATTAAATCAAATTAAACTAAATCAATTTAAATTAAATTAAACCAAATTAATTCAATTTAAATCAAAACTTACGTAACGTAAGTCAAAAGTCACAGAGCTAAATGTGAAAATAATTTATTAATTATTTTAAAATCATTTTTATTTAATAAAACTTCCCAATATTCATATTATAAATAATATTAAGAAAATTGTCATACTTTATTTTAGAGTGACACAAAATATCGACTTTGCCCATCTATAGTTTATGTTATAACATTTCGAATTGGAATGTACACGAATCAAGAAAAGAAATAAATCAGCGAATCCAGCGAAATTCTCACTCCCTCCTCCGCGCGTTATATAAAAATATTTAACCGACCGTCCGAAACCGGAAAAAAAAAAACGCAATGTCTCCAGATTTTTACGGTTTTTCCCTTTTCTCTCTCTCCCTCCTATTCCCCCAGTGATTGAGACATGAATGTTGAGACCGCATAAAAAATCTCATAAACCCGAAATATGGAGTGATGTACGGGGCCGAATATGCTGAGTGGTCTGGTCACTCGTGGGGTGGGGGGAGCTAATAAATTCGTCGAGGCTGGGGATCTCCCTTACGCCCCCTCGGAAAACCAGCCCGCCCGACTCCGGGCCGGGGAAAAAAGGAAACGCGCGATAAATTTATGGCGGGCGCGTGACGGAAATCGAACCCGCGGAAACGCAAGAATGAAAATCTGGAAAACGCGCGGCGGAAAAAAAAGGTTGTCGGGAAATTGAAATTGTTTAAAGATGGGGGGAGTGATATAAATTAAGGCCGGAAATGGCGCGATTATGTAAATTAGTTCCACTAGATGGCGCCGCGCGTTGTTTTATTACAAAGAAATATATTATACCGCATTTAATCAAAATAGAAAAATGTTATAATAAATTTTTATATATTCAATATCAATTAGTTTTTATTAGTTGTTTTCAATTCATTAATACCTACTTTCACAGACTCCGATTAAATTCTACGATTAGTTAATCATGATTAACTTTAATCGGCGGATTTTGGTTGCACCGTACGTCGATTGTCTAATCAGAGTCCATCGAATAGTAATATAGATCGTACGCATTTTTCTAGCGATTTTTATTTCTCTATTGGGACATTTTTTAGTGATTTCCTTAAATTAGAAACAGTTGAAGCACGTGTATATCATGTTTGTAAACTAAATTAAATCAAAATTAATCGGATTATTCACTTCTAAATTATCAAAACCCTTGGTTATTTCCGTCAAATCTTTATCTAACTATCTCTTTCTATGATTTCTATCAACTGTTAATAACTTCACGATTATTCTCAATCGACATGAAGTTGTACGTGTCTGAGGTAATCGGCCGAAATAGGCCAACGTTTTTTAAAAAAAACTTTTAAATTAAACACTGGATTTTTATTCGGACGATGGCACTTACTCCTCCTAGTTATTAAACAAAGTATATTAAAAATATTAATTTGTAAATTGAATTCACTTGGTTTTGTTTCACTTATTTGTATTTTATTTTCTACTAGTTTCGGCTTGATGTACAAATGGATTTGTTTTGGAATATATAAACAGATTTACGTTTAAAAAAATGTTTTACCAAGTGATTATTGAGAAAAAAGTGTCCGATATAAAGTATATTAATTTGACAACCAATTGTCAATTCAAGAAAATTGAATTTATCGAAATAAATTCAATTTTTTTTTTTTTTTTTTGGGTGTAAATAAGGCTTTAGTGAGTTATGACGTTATAGAACGTTTTTGCGACAATTAAAATTTGAGTTTGTTGACATTGAAACAACTTAAATTATGTTAAATTCATATTAATCAATATTGTTATTAGAACAAACCGTATTATAATCATTTTAATCGTCGATTTTTAATGGAAGGACGGTATAAAAAATCCCCCCTCTATCAACCGGATTAAAAATTTACGACAAAGGGGCGTTCAAGAAAATGCTAATGAACCCCATAAATACGACCACCACCAACAACCAACCCATTCACACGGTCAAGGCCTCCACGGTGATTCGCACGTATTACGAGGCGAACCCTCGAAAAATAAAAAGAGGAGCGAAAAAACGGTTACTCAACGCGGCCCCGGGTTTATCGCAGCGGTGGTAAAACATTAGACCCCCTCACCCTCCCCGCCGACCCTTCTTCGTCCTAATAAATAATCCAGAGCGCACTCAATAATGTAACCGATATATATTACAACATGGGGGTAATAAACTGCCTTCGCCGTTCCTCGGGTGGAATTACGTTGCTGTTTGAATGCATAATGGAGATGGTACCGTCTCCCTACCCCCCTCCCCCCCCCCTTTGTATACATTTTTTTGTACTTGACGAGTACCTGCTTATTTCAACTACCTGCATGTAGATACTAGTACGCATCGCCGGTGCGTGTTATTAATTTCTGGAAGTGTCCGGTATCTAATGTGTTTCCGGTGTCTTCCTCGTTCCCACGCTTAAATGAAAATAAATGTCGAAATAAGTATTACAATAAAACATGTGCAACTCAAATGAGTGAGTGCAATGTAATAGCTCGCTTAAAAAAAACTTGTATATATTAATTACCTCGTTTTTTTGTACAAAAAAAAGAACATATCCAAATTAACTCCTTTGTAAATAAAACATTGATAATAAAAGTAAAAAGGGCAGAAAAACTTGTGGTCGATAGCCCATGACAGACTACTAACACAATTGTACATATTGTTATAATAAATTTTGTAAAATTTTGTTGTCTGAATAAAGATGTTTGCATATACAGGGTGAGTTCTTTTCGATGTTCTCTATGGAGATCTCGGAAACTATAAGAGATAGAAAAACGGTTAAATGGGGAAAGAAGTGTAGTTTTATAAGACTAATAAAATGACACTTTCAGAATATTTGAAAAAATCAAGGGTAACTAGATATTTTGAAAAAAAGTAAAATGTGTCATTTTTTTTAAATCAATATATCTCTATTATTATCATAGATAGAAAAGAAACTGTAAAGGACAAAGTTGTAGAAAATTTTACACAGATTAATAACAAATGTGTGCTGAATCTATATTTGTTGCTAACTTTTTAATAAAAGACGGCGCACTTTGATTTATTTTAAATTTTATTATTTAAGGATGTGATAAAAAATATTAAGGGTTGAAAATTGGGGTGCTTGTATCACAATTTGTTAATTCAACGTTTTATTTACACCCTAAAGTAAAAACAATATATTTATCTTGAATATGTATAGAAATAATGGAATTTGAAAATCTATGGCTGAAACCTATGGCTAACTTCACATCCGTTGGTTATTTCCGTCAAATCTCTATTTCTATGATTTCTATCAACCGTAAACAACTTCACGATTATCTTTAATCAATATGAAGTTGTACATATATGAGTTAATCCGCCAAAATTAGCTGATTAAATATTTGATGTTTTTACAATTCATAAAGGTCGAGCGGTTCGATCTTTCTCATCAAATACATTGAGTTTTATGGACAAAAATTATCAAACATTTTATATACATCTTGTTTACAAAAAAAAAAAATGTTTGATGGATCCATTGACTGTCCCGATCTTTTGTATTTACTCGGATTACAAGTTCCTTCTCGCCCCTTGAGGAACGTAACTACTTTTCATGTGCCGTTCCACAAGACACACTACGTACGTTATTCGGCTATGACTCGAATGTTGAGAAACTCGAACGAACTCATTAGTATGACTAGTTTCGATGTTTTTAATGATTCTGTAAACCGCTTGCGGCGAGCTCTCAAACAGTGATATTTATTTTATATTGCTTATTTGTATTTAGTTATTTGTTTATTAGTCTTTTAAGCTTCGTGTTTTATATTTAATATTTCATATATTAGTTTTAAGTTTTAATATGTTAATTTATTGCTTTTAATGTATTTAATGTTTTTAATGGCCACCGTTAATAAAGGATTATTATTAAATCAGTATGTAGTTGTAACAAGATGAAGCAATTTTTTCATATTCGTGAGTTTTTATTGCAAGCCGTTTTATCAACTGCTTTGTATTAGAAAATGTTGTATTAATCCTTTAGAATATATAATTGATTGTTGAAGCCATTATTTTGTGATACATGTTTATTATTAATATGTTTTATTAATTTTTCACCTTTCTTTAGAATAGTTAGAGCGCTCAGAACCACCAGAACTCTTAATTATTGTTGAGTAATAGACTTTGATTAAAACACAAATGTAAATTTTGTATAATTAATGGTTTTAATATTTAGACATTGGTAGTTCATATTGTATGAAATAAATAAATAAATAATAAATAAATAAATATGAATTTAAAGTTATTCAATCTAATCTGTGTTTTATTGGTTGATTGTCAATAATTTATTCGTAAATTTTGTACATATCTCCCTGAGAAACTAATCGGAGTAAAAATAAAAATCAGTGAAACAAACCAAGTGTTTTAATCAAAGTCTATTAATTAAATATGTTTCGCCACGGGTTAAGTGAGAAATTAATTCAAAATTATTGTTATTTTATATTTAGATATCTAGGACTTAGATTATTTTTATTTTCTTTATAGTTTTCGATACTTCTGATTGTTTTTACGTTTAGTTTATGAATTGAGTTTATATCGATAATACATTTTTTTTATTAATGCAATATTTTTAGAGAAAATATAAATTTTTTTCAACTTTTTTTTCAGAATTTTTGCAGAGCTCTTTCTATCAGGAACTCCTTATATGATCACACTTTATATAAAATTAAAATATTGGGGTGCTACGTCAAGTTGACACTTTTTAAAAACATTCCACAGGATGTAATTTTGCAAGACTCTTTCTGAAAACTTATTCAGAACTATTGGAACTTTTCATAAGGGTGACACACCCCCATATAGGTAGTAAAATAAATGAAAAATGTGTCTTTGCTTCTGATTTAAATTTAATTATTACTTTTATTTGATTCTAGTAATGACTCAAACGGAATAAAAAATAAATATTTTTTTGCACCACTCACACACGGGTATCGGTTTTTTTTACCATATAACCCAGTAACCTTTGTATATTTGTAATTTTCAAATTTTGGGGGACAATCACACCATTCATACAACGACCAGCCCAATCCCGGAATCGAATCGGGGACCTCTGGCTAACTTGCCTGAATAAATAATAAAGAAATTTAAGCAATTTGTAGATTTATTTATATTAATATATCTTCAGCGACCGTACAGTGCATGAATTGAAAATGAGAACTCAGTTACAATCGCACATGATTAAATGCGAAACAACATTTAATTATCTCGCGCGATCTTATCAAGCCGCAGGACTGATCGTAGTGCGACTATAAATATTAGGTTGATGCAAAAGAAAGATCGGATTTTATATTATTAAACTTTATGGTTTAAAATTTTAATATTTTTTTAATAATTATTGACATTATATATATTATTTTAAAACTTAGAATTTGCTCTATATTTTTATTATAAATATTATAAATAATTTTGTTATATTTTGATCATTCTAGAAATGCTAGAAAAGAAGCAATTAAGAGCGATATTTTCGTATGAGTTTAAGCCAGGTCAAAAAAACAGCTAAGGCGACTCGCAATATCAACGAAGCATTTGGTACAAAATACTGCTAATGAACGTGCTGTGCAACGATGGTTCGTCCGATTCCGTAATGGTGGTGAGAGTCTTGAAGATGAAAAACACGGTAGGCGACCATCAGAAGTTGATGATGACCAATCGAAGGCCCTAATTGAAGCAAAACAACAAGAAAAGTTACTTAAGAGCTCAATGTTGACCAATCAACCGTTGTTCGACATTTAAAGAAAATCGGGAAAGTGAAAAAGCTTGACAAATGGGTTCCGCATGAATTGAACGAAAATCAAAAAAAAAATCGCCATTTTGATGTGTCATTTTCACTACTTCTTCGCAACCAAAACGACCCGTTTCTCAATTGAACCGTCACCTGCGATGAAAAGTGGGTTTTTTATGATAACCGAAGACGTTCAGCCCAATGGTTGGATCATGATGAAGCTTCCCCAAGCCAAATATACATCAAAAGAAGGTTATGGTGACTATTTGGTGGGTTTGATACATCACAGCTTTCTGAATCCGGGCGAAACTATTACAGCGGAGAAGTATTGTCAACAAATCGACGAAATGCACCAAAAACTTCGACAAAAACAGCCGGCATTGGTTAAATAGAAAAGGCCCAATTCTTCTTCATGAAAATGCTCGGCCACATGTTTCAATTATGACAAGACAAAAGCTGCATGAGTTGGGCTACGAAACTCTCAACCATCCACCATACTCGCCCAACCTGTCACCTAGTAGTTTCCACTTTTTTAAGCATCTGGACAACTTCTTGCGTGATAAATGCTTCAAAAATCAAAGAGATGCTGAAATTGCCTTCAATTCTTTCGTTGCTTCAAGAACTCCAGTTTTCTATGCCACCGGCATAAATAAACTTGTTTCTTGTTGGCAAAGTTGTATTAATTCTAATGGTTCTTATTTTGATTAATAAAGTTAATGGTTAAAATCTGGCATTTCTTTTGCATCAACCTAATATAACCGTGCTAATGAATCCTTTCAACAAATACCATATAATCGAGAACTTTTCTCCTCTAGAGTGCTTTGTTTTTTTTATTTAAACAAAATATTACAGTACTTTCAAAATGTCAAGTAAAATGGTAGGTCGAAGCTACTCGTACTATTACTGTTGTTCTGGATATAAATCACGATGAACTATGGAAAATCCGTTTTGCACTGGAGTAACATTTTGCGTAGCACTTGTATTAACTAGATATCGAGCAGATTGTGGCTGTTAATGAGGAGTCTTTGGGAAGCATGAATATTGTAGAAAAGAAATATGTTAAAAACAAAAGTAATCACACGCTATATGTTATGTTATTATAACAAATATCTTCAATTTGTTAGAATAACATAACATATAGCGTGTGATTACTTTTATTTTTAACATATTTCATATTGATTTGACAAACAATGACACATGTGACGTTTTATTTGTTTTTATTCACTGGTGCCAACATAATGAAAAATACAGAAAAAAATCAAAGCACTCTAGAGGAGAAAAGTTCTCGATCATATGGTATTTGTTGAAAGGATTCATTAGCGGGGTTATATTAGGTTGACCTGAAGATAATATGATAAACCGTTAATTGTGAACAATAGAAAAGAGTATTCTTTTACTTTGTCACAGTTATTTAAATTAAATAAGAATATTAAAAAAAATATTAAATAAAAAATGATTTGAAAATAATTAATAAATTATTTCCACATTTAGCTCTGTGACTTTTGACTTACGCTACGTAAGTACGTTAAACAAATGCACATTAAAACAACTACTTCCCAGGCAAATACCCACGCCGGACATTGAATTACATAATGTACACCTGCTGTTGGATACCAATAAAATATTGCATAATGCAACAAATTTTTGATCCGAGAAAAATTTAATGTAAAAATAACAAAAGGAACATTACTTAATATAAGGCCATCTGCAGACACGTGTTTCGGGAACTATCCCTCGTCAGTACAGCTACGCCTTATATAATTTAAAGATATTAAAATAAATCAATTAAATTAATTCAAATACAATCAGCAGCTAAATGTGGAGATAATTTATTAATTATTTTCAAATCATTTTTTATTTAATATATTTAAATAACTGTGACCAAGTGAATGAATACTCTTTTCTATTTATATTACAAAAATTATTCCATTTTTAACTATTGTGACATTTCGACTTACGTCACGTAAATACTTTAAAACAAATGTACATTAAAACAACTACTTCTCGTGCATGAACCCCGGAAGTGTTCATTATGTAATTCAATGTCTGACGGGGTACAGTCAAAATAAAAAAAAATCAAAGCACTCTAAAAAAGAAAAGTTCTCGATCATATGGTGCTACATCTGAAGATACCATGATAAACCGTTAATTATCAACAATATAAAAGTGATTAAGGTATATTTTAATTAAAACACTTGGTTTGTTTCATTGTTTTTTTATATTTTTACTCCGACTAGTTTCGACCTTTAGTCATCTTCAGGGAGATATGATATGACTAAAGGTTGAAACTAGTCGGAGTAAAAATATAAAAAAAAGTGAAACGAACCAAGTGTTTTAATTAAAATATACCTTAATTAGTTCAAAAATGTTTCACCACGGGTTAAGTGAGAAGTTAATTATTAATATAAAAGTGTATTATTCACTCACTTGATCACAGTTATTAAAAAAATCAAATATAAAGAATTTGAAAAGAATTAATTATTAATCATATATTTTCACTTTAGCTACTGTGACATTTTGACTTAAGTACTTTAAAAACAAATATACATTAAAAGAACTACTTCTCGGGCCTGAATTCCGGTAGTAATTCAATGTCTGGCGGGGTACTTCCCGAGAAGTCGTTGTTTTTTTTTTTCATGTGCATTTGGTTTAAAATACTTACGTAAGGTACGTCGAAAATGCCACAGTAGTTAAAAAGGAATTGTATTAAAATATTTTTATTTAATTTAAATAACTCTGACCAAGTAAAAGAATAAGGGGAAATTAATCAATAATTTCCCCTTATTTAATTATTTACATTTAATTTACGTTACTTATCGTTTTCAATTTATCAAACCGCAAACTGTTAGTGTGGATTCATAATGGACGTAAGCGTAAGGATTACAACATAAGCATTACATAAGAATCACATAATATTTACTTGTTCACAATGTACATAAAAATTACGTTCAACGCATGCGCCGTACGCTTTCGTCGGCTTCCAATGACATTTGTTTAACCTAACCTACACATTTTAGTGGTAAATTGTCATCGCTATGTTCAGGCTAATCATGAGTGATATGATACTGAACAGTTGTTAAAAACAAACGACGGCCATTTTAAAGTCACGCGCGAAATTTAAATTAAATCCCCAATAAATAATAGCATACATCGCTGCTTAATTGGTTGCCTGATATTTTTGGATATCCACATAGAATCTCTATCTCTATGACATAGATGTAGTATATAATATCCTATATCTATGGATATCCATAAGATTTACGTAAAAAGTTGAAATTTACGAACTTTCTTATGTATTACGTAGGGATGGTTATGTTCGACCATAACCATAACATAAAACGTAATTCATTGTGGAAAAAAAAAGAATCAAACTTTATGTAATTCTTATGCTTATGTATCCCTTACACTTACGTCCATTGTGAATCCACACTAAGGGAAAATTATTGCTTAATATTTAATTATTTATCTTTAATTTACGCTACTTATCGTTTTCAATTTATCGAACCGCAAACTGTTAAGATTGAAAATAGAGAACGATACGCATCGACGATTGTACTCAGTATTTAAATTAAAGTGTGAGAGATGGAGAAAAGCGCAGCGTTTTAATCCAATCGAGATTTGAATGGACGGAGAGAGAGAAAGAGCGAGAAAGGAGAGATGGTGTGTCCCCTCTTGGGACGCATGTATGTGCGCACATTAATCATTCGACTATTTAGATCACGAAGGAATTGTGCAATCCGAACACATACGGCATAGAGCTGGGCTGGCTGTGGTGGCAACACTGCCAGCCAGCGCGAAATATATGCTGTGCATATTCGAACGGAATACAGATTTATTAAATCTAAATCATATCTTCCGGTGTGTTGTTGTTATATAACTGAAGAAAAGGGGAATGATAATCGGGTTTTTGATAAATAGCGCAAAGCGTCATATTTTGCTTAATTTCGAAATTATATTTCTATGTACCAGGCTGAAAGACCACTGGTCGATAGCCAATTAACAGATACAAATTATACATTTGAGTTTGTTAATGTTTATTACTTATTTTGTATACTTTCTGTATATCTGTTAATAAAGATTATTATTATTATTCCTATGCAACGCACCATATTTAATTTGTTTTAAAATTCTATATCAAAAAATAAGGTTAACTTTCATTATAAATTCATATGCCTAAACCTAATAATAAAAAAGTATTTGAAAATAATTTATAAACTCTTCTTACTAAATTCTGCATTCCTTGCAATCTTAATATCCCTCCCAAGCATAAACACCCTTCTGTTACAATTCATCACTCATTTACATGACAGTTCAGCTAGCTAGCAAAGTTCTTAGTTGACTACTAACCCACCAATATGTATTGTAAATATAAATATTTGTAAAGAATTGTAATTCTGCTGTCTGAACAAAGATGTTTGTATATATATGGTTTTCCAATAGGGATGATATGATTTTGAAGTGACGTTTCGGCCATTTGTAATATGTCATGATCTGTCATATATTTTTCATTGTATTCAGTAGTGTTTAAAATTTCATCAAGCAGAGATATACACAAGAACAACGTTTGCAAACTATTCAGTTTTGTTATCAAAATAATCGTTCTCCAAATGCAACTTTACGTGCGCTTTTGCCATTTTATGGTCGTAATAATCGTCCAAGTGTGCTCGCTATTCGTCGAATTGTTGAAAATTGTGAGCGTACATTTTCTTTACATAATGCTAAAGTGCCAATAAGACAAAGAACCGTTCGAAGTAATGCAAATATTGCTGCCGTTCAGGCAAGTGTTGCTAAAGACCGCAATTTGTCGATTCCAAGACGTTCTCAACAATTGGGACTGTCTCAAACCACACTCTGGCGGATTTTGAAAAAGGATTTGGGTTTGCATCCGTATAAAATTGTTCTCACTCAAGAACTGAAGCCATTGGACCACCGTAAACGTCGTGAATTTGCTGATTTTGCAACTTGAAAACGATAACGATTTTTTTAAGAAAATTATCTCCGATGAGGCTCTCTTTCATTTGAGTGGTGCGGTAAATAAACAAAACTGTCAATTCTGGTGCGAAGAAAATCCACAAATTATTCAAGAAAAACCATTACATTCACCTAAATTGACAGTTTGGTGTGGTGTTTGGTCTGGTGGAATCATCGGTCCGTACTTCTTTCAAAATGAAGATGGTAAAACCGTTACTGTCAATGTAGAGCGGTATAGATCGATGATAACCAACTTTTTATGGCCGAAATTGGAAGAAGTTGATCTTGACAACATTTGGTTCCAACAAGACGGGGCTACATGCCACACAGCAAATGCAACAATTGAATTATTGCGAGAAAAGTTTGGAGATTCGATTATTTCAAGAAACTGTGATAATGAATGGCATCCAAGAAGTTGTGATGTAAGACCATTAGACTATTTCTTGTGGGGTTATTTGAAGTCATTGGTCTTTCGAAATAAACCAGACTCTCTTCAAGCTTTACAAGTCAATATTGAACGTGCTATTCATGACATACGACTTGATTTAGTGGAAAAAGTGCTCGAAAATTGGAATTCGTTCCTGCAGAAGAAGTCGTGGAGGTCATTTCAATGACGTTTTATGTAGAACTTAATTGTATCGATTGTACTTCACATTAAATAAAAAAACATTTAAATTTCCTTAACAATAAGTGTGTGTGTTTTTTTAGTGATGGGCAAAGTCGATCTTTTATTACTGCTAAATTAAGTATATTATCATTTTATCAATGGTACTTGTTATAAAAATATAAAGAATAACGTATTATTTATTAATAAAAATAAATTTGAAGTCACTTTTTTGTTTTAAATACTTAAAATGACACATTTAGTAATACTCGATTACTAATATTAATCGATTTTGCCCATCACTAGTTTTTTTTAAGAAATCATATCACTCTTATTGGAAAACCCTTTATATAATTGATAAATTATTTCCTCTTTGGCGTCGGTGTCATTTTGATTTGCGTTACGTAAGTTTGAAGAATTTGAAAAGTTTAAAGTACTTACATAACATAAATGAAAATGTCACAGATGCAAAAGATTTTAATTTATCAATTATTTTCAAATTCTTTTTTTTTAATTAATAAATGCACATTAAAACAACTATTTCTCAGGCAAATACCCCGCCAGATATATTATAATTCAAGGCAGTCAATTCTAAAGATAAACTCTGAATCTTTAACTTATTGTTATCATGCATTCACTTTTTCCATATACGTGTAATAATCATTATATCATTATCTTATTAATTGTAGTATAAATTGTATTTCTTTTTCAATTACTTTCTAATCGTTATGTTTTATATAAATAGGAATAATTTTCATTGTTAATTCAGTATAAGTTTGATTGATAAATAGGATCGAATAAAAATTCCAATAGTTTTACACCAACAAAGTTCGTTAAGTGACTATCGTCATTCCTCATTCTTAAAGAAAGAATTGGTGTCAGGTGACAAAAAAAATCCATAATATTATAAATCGTGTGTGTTTTAAACTGTAAATTAATTTATTAAAGCTGCGCTCCCCAATAGGTTTTCGATTTAAGAGATTAACAATGTTATGCGGTCATGAAAAAATAGCTATTAAATATAGGCATATAGTTTATTTACTGATGAATGACATCAGATAATTTTTATTTTTTAACACGTTGACGGACACTTGCGTCTATAGCCGTCAAAGCGAAGTTCACTATGTAGCATGAAACTGAAAATAATAATATGGAACATAATAAGTGTCTTTATTAAAAAAATATTTTTTCAAAAATTAATTTAATTTACAAAAGTAGATCTAATCTATATTAAACACATTCAACTGCATGTGGAAAGCCTTCCTCTTAAATATCCATATTAAATACATTCATAATATATTATTTGTAAACTCGTTAATCATATTAAATAGTCATTGAGAACAGATTTAGTTCGACGCCATCATTTTTATTGTGGTAGTTCAGATATTTGCCACTAGGTTGAAAAATCAAAGTTGGAATAAAATAAACACATACATTCTGTAAAAACCACTGCTCTGGCGCTAATCGCACCGTTTATTAGGCATAAAAATCGCAGCCTTAAGTCTATAATTTAATTTATTTATTTACATACAGACACAGAATGAGTAAACATTCCTATAAAGTAAGTATGAATATTACAAAAAAAATATACTCATGTAATACAAAAACATAAGTAATTAAGTGAAACACATGAACAATACATATAATTACATCAAAAACGAGCTAACAAACTTATAGCAACACTAAAAAAGATTTTCTTATTTTTAATAAAGAAGATATCCACACTAGAGTCCAGTTCTAATAGTGTATTATATAGGGAGCACATCGAAAAAATCGGGGATTTAATCAAAATATTGGTACGCGGAATAGAAAGTTGAAAAAATCTGTTCTGGCGTGTATTACAAGGAATCTGAAAGAAAATTTGAGAAACAATCTCTGAACAGTTAAGGTTATTATTTAATATGTTATACAAAAATGTAAGTAAATGCGCTTAACGCCTGTGTTTCAGTGAATGTAACCCAATTTTCAGTAAGAGTGATTCATATGAGACAGACCTGTCAGGATAGATACCATATTTTCTTAAATATAAATATTTAACAAAACGTTTTTGCACAGACTCAATAAATTGACAGTATTTATCATAACAGGGATTCCAAATACAATAGCAATATTCAAGACACGATCTAATATAAGCAAAGTAGAAGGTGATAATTGAATTAATGTCTTTAAATAGTTTTGTATTACGAAAAATAAAGACAGATGACACTAAAGTCTCAATATGTAGATTGAAGAATAGTTTCTCGTCAAAAATGACACCCAAATCCCTAAAGGAATTTACTCTAGAGATTGGGGTATCATCTATTGTATAATCAAAATTGAAAATAGTTCTATTTCGCGAGAAAGATATAAATTTACATTTATTATAATTTGTTAATTTTACACCATCTACTAATCGCATCAAGATTGTATTGTAAAGCTATACTGTCATCCACAGAGAAAATAGGTTTAATAACTTTAAGGTCGTCTGCAAATAAGAAGGAGTCAACATTTATGTCCTTTATAATGTCATTAATGTAACAGTTGAAAAGTAAGTATCACATTAAATATGAAATAAAACGTTTTACTTTGAATCTCTGTGATTTTGTTTATCTAATATATACCAATGTTGTGTTATTGTTAAACTGATGTTACCCTTTTATTGGATGTACTGTATCTGTTGGGTAATAAATAAATAAATAAATTAGACACAAGTTGGCTAAATCGCGTTTTCGACAACAAATAAAGGAAATTTAGATTAAATAAACAAACCGTAATGACGTAATCTATTATATTTGATTACAACTAATTCGAAGTAATATCTACAAACCTTTCTTAATCTTATCCTCTATTACCCGTATTGGGTGTCGAGGATCTACAAACCTAAGAAATTCAAATAAGAATCGCAGTATAAATGCACCAAGCTGGAAATACGTTACAGCAGTAAGGAAAAGCGTTGCATTTAGGACTTTGACATTGACTTTAATAGTCGAATATAATATGATTCAACAGAAAAAAAAATCATATAAGGAATCATTATTATTATTCCACGACCAAATTTGTACTTCCATGAAGTCGTCGTCGCAACACAAAACAACACGTCCATATAACGTCTCTCTCAAGTCCGACACAATCATTTTTTTTTCCTTTCCCCATTGTTTGATCATTTGACGAAAACTGCTGGAACGTCGTGACTTACTTGATGGATGATGATTTTATTCGCGTCGTTTTTCTTTTTTTTTTTTCCTTTTTTCTTATGGGCATTTGCATTCCTGCGACGATCGTCTCGCCGCCGATTTTGGTATGATTGCCGCCGATTAGAGCGAAAAGAAAACCGATTCGCGCGAGGCGCGGAATGAAAAACGGCCGTCCCATATTTAAAAGGCACGCACGTACAAACACACACATTTATACATACATACATACACACACTCACGTATCTAAACTTCTAATGTTTCTCTCGCGTCGCGAACGATCCAAGGCCAGCGTCCACCGCTAAGCAGAACAAAGAAAACGCGATTTCCATTCCGATTTGGATATAATGATAATATAATAATGGGTAAACGGCGGGATTGGTAATTGTCAGAAGCGAGACGTTCGTGATTTAATTGTAAATCGCAGAAAGGAACAAAGAATTCATTTTGATCTACTCGTAACGATAATCTTTACATTTTATAATAATCGATTAATTTCAATGACAACAAGTGCTGTAATAAATAAGAATAATAATCAATTAAGAAAGGTATAATCATAAATTATATCAATTTCATTATCATATTTTCTAACAACGCAAAAATGTATTTTTTTATTATATTCAAGGCTATTCTGATCGAAAAATACTAAATTTAACGAGTACGTTCACATTCAATGTATTTATATCTATTACAAAAATTGCTTAGATTGCGATGATACAAAAATAACGTTCAAGTTAAACTTAACATATCCCTTGCAGAATACCCTCCACCGATACAAAATCGAAAGTACTTAGTTGCCAACCCAATATTTTAGGGTCCATTCAAATATTATGTAAACACTGCATGTACAAATGAAAAAAAAAAAATACTTGTGCTGACGGCCCCTTATTTGAGGGTTATATACTGATAGAAATATATATATATATATATATACAGAGAGGTTCTTTTTATCAGTATACATTTCCCTCATGTATACCTGCAAAAAACGCGAGTCAAACGCATTGAACCGATTAATGTGTGTATGTTTAGTTGCCGATTTGGCATATGTGTGTTCAGTTGCGTGTTATAGGCAACTAAACACACATACATTAATGCATTTGACTCGCGTATTTTGCAGGTATACGTAGGGGAAATGTATACTGATAAAAAAAGCTTTCTGTATATATATATTATAAAACATACTTTATTAAACACTGTAAAATAATTTATAACCTCGACACCCAATACGGGTAAAAGAGGATAAGATTAAGAAAGAAAGAAAATTATTTATTCATTTTCTTCAAATACACTACGATATACTTCCACCCTCATACGATCAGCTAAACAGGGGCTGTGTTTCAGGTTGTTCATTTGCATATTGTTCATTGTCATCCATGAAAATATTGTAAAAATATATAAAAAAAATGTAAAGCCAAATCGAAATCCATTTTATTATAAAAACCTAAAATTTATTTTTTAAAGTTGAGGTTATGTAACTGTTGTCTTGTCACTCAACATGCACTAAACTGCACGCAAAGCGTTCGCTACAGTCAAACCCGGTTCATGAAAACTGCCTTGTACCAGCCTGCACCGGTGACATCACAACCTGCACTCAGTTCAAGTTAGTGCGGAACAAACCTAATGAGAACTGTCCTGAACTGACAAGACTAAATTTAAGTTGGGATGACTGGATGATTGATTGCCTAAAATAATTTATTCCATTTCCGGTTTTAATCTGTCAAACAAAGGTTATGTTTTCATAATATGTGAAACTGTCAACAAAACGTCTGATAGTTTGACGGAAATAGTGAATTACTGAATCGTATTTGTAAATAGTCGACAATACTAAATTTAATTTAGGATGAGTGGATGATTGCCTGACCTGATTTATTCCATACCCCATTTTAATCGGTTAAACTAAAGTTTTGTTTTTAAGGAAACAATAATGCAAATCTTTTATCAATTTAAGTAAAATACTTACATTAAGTTATTATTAAATAACGACCGAGTAATCAATGTTAACTGTCCTGAATTGAACCATATAATATCAAGGATTTTTTTTACAGATGCAAATAATTAACACATCGATATCAGTTTTCTAAAGACAACATATAATATATTATAAGAATTATATTGTTAATTTATTGTATATAAAATGTTCTGCAGAAATAAAGATGTTAAATATATATCGAGCGTATAACAAAAATCGACGATGAAGTTGGAGTTGAAAGTCTCGAGTTATGTCTGTACTAAGATCACACACGTGAAATGCTGGTTGCGGTTAACATGACAACCAGTACTTTACGCGTACGCGTGTGATTCTAGTTCAGACATGACTTTAGATTTCCAATGCCAACTTCGTCGTCGATTTTTGTTATACGCTCGATATATATAATTAACATACTATATACATGAATATAGAGAGATACATTTATAGTTAGGTTATGTTAGTAAATTTGCAAATATAACATTAATTTAGAGAATTAGATATTTTAAGACAACTTTGACGCAATTTGATTTTGTAATCACACTTTGAAAAGAAAGATTCTTATTTACTTACTGAATTGACAAAGATAAATTTAAGTTGGGATGACTGGATGATTGCCTAACCCAATGAAGAATAGTAGGCACATTGCACAATATTTGACATGTTGTTATGAATCCAAGGTAATGTTTTTGAATGTATATGAGAGAAAAAAAAACATCCTTCAAAAGTTCTGTGTGTACATCTTATACAATTGTCTATCTACTGCAACAGAAGTCTGCTGCAACAATTTATTCCATATCTAGTTTCAATGTGCCAAACAAAGATGTTTTCATTAAAGGTGCGGTTTAGACAAAAGAGATAGCTACATAAATATTGGCAATCACCAATTCGAGTTAGATTGCTGTTGTGATCAATAAACAATATTGTTTTATACATTAAAGTACTCTTAAAATAAGCAGGAATTTTATCAGATGAATTCAAAATTATTTTAATGTTTAGTTTGTTTAAAAAACTATTATGAAAAACAATGAAAATTCATCAAAATAATAGCAAATTTCAAATTATATTTTTGCTAATAAAAACTTGTGCAATAAAAATTTAAAGGATTTCACTAAATTCTGCATTCAAATAACTTAGCAGACATGACCTATTAATTTCATTAAATCTTACAATTTTATTTTCTAACTTGAACTAGTAAATTGGCGTAATACATGAAAATTAACGATTCATTTTTTATTTAGAATGATATTTTATACTTGGTAGATAAAAAATGTAAATACATATTCATATTATTAAATCTAAAAGAATGTTTTTTTTTTCAAACAATTATTTCCATTTTACTATATAGCTATCTCTTTCTACTAAACCGCAAACTTAAGAGGAATTGATACCACGTCTAGATTTCAAACTTATTTTTGTGGTAAATATTTCATATATTAAAAAAACATCTTGACACTACTGTATTGTAGAATAAATAGTTACAATAAGTAATAAAATAAACGTAAACGTGATAAACTAACCCTTTAAGGCTCTCTTTACTTTTGTGTTAAATATAAGTTTTCCATTGCTTTACTTTGTAAAATGCGTAATTTGCGAATAAATTGGGATAGAAATTCAGGAAAACAATATCTTGTACTAATCTGCCATCTCGCGGAGAAATAATCGAACTTTCAATGCTCACACATAAAGAAGCGTGGTTCAGTTGATATTAGGTTGGGTTATCCTTGTCTTGTTCTAAAAATTATTGGTTTGATATATTTAACACATCATATAACACATTTAGATTCAGACTAAAGTGTTACTCGAAAGTGTAGTATAATATATCATGTACTGTTGATTTGGCACTTTTATGTTAACAATGTATAATTGAATACTGCAGTTACTGTTATTATTATAATTAATTAATTGAATCGGCTGTTAATTGTTGAAAGTTCATATTCACTTTTAAATTGAATAAAACAACTGTTTAACTTTCAAAATTCAGGCGAAGAATTAGTGATCTATTTCTTCGCCTGAAGAAGCCACAGTGTGGCGAAACACATGTAGCGTTTCAATATAATATTTTGAAAGTTAAACAGTTGTTTTATTCATTATTATAATTATTTTTCTATTGTTGTATATATTATTCTTTGTATTACGCAAATGGCGTTGCCGTTAATAAACATTTATTATTAAAATTCGCATATGCTACACGACATTAGATGTGCACGGGTTGGACACATAAGGGGAAGGAAAAGCGAGCGTATAATTTCATCCACGGTATCCAATGCTCTTAAGATTATCGATATAACTGTCTAAACATCATAAAAGATTTATAATATATCAAAATCTTGTTTCCATTATTTGATTTGGAATGGGACTTTCAAAGCAAAAAATATTGATTTGTTGGATTATGAAAATTATTCAAATTTCTCGAAAATAATAATAAATTTTGATTCTTGTATGTTTGAGAATAGCAGAGATCTATGGAACTCAAAGAATGTAAATAATTGAGGATCAGGGATCACGAATTAGTTTCTTCAAGGATGCTGTTTTTTTTTAATAGATAAGTTGTCTTCGGCGACGAGGCTTATTTTCGGCTCAATAGGTGCGCAACTAATCAAAATTGCCGAATTTCGTGTAAAGAGTAACACAGCTGTCAATGCATCCTGAAAATGCACTATTTGATGCGACTTATGGGTTGGAGGCATCATTATAACGTTCTTCTTAAAAGACGATCATGTCCGCGACGTTACGGTCAATGGAGCAAGGTGCCGTTTGATGATCACAGACTTGTTTTGTTCGAAATGAAGGAAATGGACTTAGTTGGAATGTGGTTTCAAAAGAACGGTGCCACATGTCACAATTGAGAAGCGAGTTAGGTGAGCAATTAATCTCACCCAATTTGATTGAAATAACAACCAGAGGCAGTTCAGCAGCTGCCAATACACCCCCCAAAAAAAAAATGCACTGTTTGGAACGGTTTATAGGTCGGTACACGTTCAAAAACGATGATAACCCCAACGCTACAGTCAATGGAGCAAGGTACCGTTCAATTATAACAGACTTGTTTTGTTCGAAATGAAGGAAAAGAACTTAGTTGGAATGTGGTTTCAACAGAACGGTGCCACATGTCACAATTGAGAAGCGAGTTAGGTGAGCAATTAATCTCACCCAATTTGATTGAAATAACAACCAAGGGCAGTTCAACAGCTGCCAATACACCCCAAAAAAATGCACTGTTTGGAACGGTTTATAGGTTGGTACACGTTCAAAAACGATGATAACCCCAACGCTACAGTCAATGGAGCAAGGTACCGTTCAATTATCACAGACTTGTTTTGTTGAAAATGAAGGAAAAGGACTTAGTTGGAATGTGGTTTCAACAGAACGGTGCCACATGTCACAATTGAGAAACGAGTTAGGTGAGCAATTAATCTCACCCAATTTAATTCAAATAACAACCAAGGGCAGTTCAACAGCTGCCAATACACCCCAAAAAAATGCACTGTTTGGAACGGTTTATAGGTTGGTACACGTTCAAAAACGATGATAACCCCAACGCTACAGTCAATGGAGCAAGGTACCGTTCAATTATCACAGATTTTTTTACCCAAAATGGATGCATTGGGGTTGGTTGACATATTGTTTCAAATAGGACAGTGCCACGTGCCATACATGTTTATGGAGTCATCATTGGATCTTCAAATGACGATGATGACCGCAAAGTTACGGTCAATGAAGCAAGGTACCGTTCAATGATATTTTTTTTGCCTAAAATGAAAGAATTAGTTGGCATGTGGTTTAAACAGGACGATGCTACATGTCACACTGCACGCTATACCATGATCCAATTGAGAGGTGAGTTTGATAAGCAATTAATCTCACCGAATTTGCTTCAAAGAGCAACCAGTTCAACAACTGCTAATGCAGCCCGAAAATTCGCTGTTTCGTGCGGTTTATACAGCAGAGGCATGATTGGACCGTATTTCTTCAAACACGATGATGACCGCAGCGTTACGCTCAATGGAGCAAGGTTCAATGATTTTTTTTTAATATGAAGGTAAACATTTAATAAAACAAATAATTCGAAATAAAATTAAAAGAACACAAAAAGTTATTCCATAAAAATAAAATAACAAATTCAAATTACACCAGCCATCTATTAAGCAACAACCACATACCGCCCGACAACCCGCTGACAATCCTTCATCGATGCGAAAAAGGCTGAAAACTTGACCTGCTGGAGTCCCTGGAGATTTACAAGGCGAAAAATAATCCGGAAAACCCGCTAATTAATGAACAAACGGATTTAATCTCCTCTGTCATCTTTAACGCCATCCTTTAAAGAATTGTATACCCCCCGCCCCGTAATCGTATTTACCTGCTCTCTTTTGTATTTATAGTTGCAATTTTGTTTGTAAAAATTCATTTACCTATATTAAATAAAAATGATTTGAAAATAATTAATAAATTATTTCCACATTTAGCTCTGTGACTATTGACTTACTTACGTAAGTACGTTAAACAAATGCACATCAAAACAACTACCCCCCGGGTAAATACCCACGCCGGACATTGAATTACATAATGTACACCTGTTGTTGTACATCAATAAAATATTGCATAATGCAACACATTTTTTGATCCGAGAAAAATTTAATGTAAAAACAACAAAAGGAACGTTACTGTTTTCTACTTATATTCATATACCGTTTGATAATGATTGTACTAAGTCGAAACTAGTTACGGAATAAAACAAATCAAATGCGTGATACAAGCAAAGTGTTTTTATTAAATGTTCACTTTCATATTAATAATAAATATGTATCACAAAGTAATGGCTTCAACAATCAATTATATATTTTTTTTTGCCAAAATGGAAGAATTTGTTGACATGTGGTTTCAACAGGACGGTGCAACATATCACACTGAATCACGATCCAATTGAGAGGTTAGTTTAGTGAGCAATTAATCTCACCGAATTTGCTTCGAAGACAAATGCACTGCTTGGTACGGTTTATGGGTGGTAGCATCATTAGATAGTGCTTCTTCAAAAAACATGATGACCGCAACGCTACGGTCAATGGAGCAAGGTACCGTTCAATGATTTTTTTGCCCAAAATGGAAGAATTGGACTTTGTTGACATGTGGTTTCAACAGGACGGTGCCACTAATCACACTGAATCACGATCAAATTGACAGATGAGTTTAAGCAATTAATCTCACCGAATTTGCTTGGAAGAAAAATGCACTATCATTGGATAGTGCTTCTTCAAAACGATGATGACCGCAACATTACGATGATCACAGACTTGTTTCTGTCCAAAATGAAAGAATTGGACTTGGTTGACATATGGTTTCAACATACCACATTGCACACGATACCATGGTGAGCGGTTAGTCTCACCTTTTAGCGCAGCCACCAAGATTGTGCGATTTGGCCCAACTGGATTTTTTGTGGGGGTACGTGAAGTCACTCGTCTATAAGGACAAGCCAATTACCTTAAAAGACAACATTATAGGTGTTATTAATGAGATAACGTTAAAAAAGATGTGCTAAAATTGGATTTTCAGAATGGACCACGTTTGAATGTAGACGCAGGCAACATTTACATAATATAATCTTTAAAAAGCAAACGGCATTTATCGATACAAATAAATACCATATGATCAAGAACTTTTCTCTTCTAAAGTGCTTTGATCTTTTCTTTACTTTACATTGTGTTGGCACCAATGAATGAAAACAAACAAAACGTGTGATTATTTATCAAATCAATTTCTTCATTTTGTTAGAATTAAATAACCTATAGCGTGTGGTTACTTTTATTGCCATATTGCCAATATATTTTAAAAAAAATCATAGCACTATAGGGGAGAAATGTTCTCTATCATATGGTATTTCATTCACGTTTATAAATTCTCTGCGTTTTCATTAATTTTCAAGAACGAAAAAAAAATCACCATTAAATTCATATTTGAATCTGTCAGCGAAATTACTCGTCCAATTTACATAAAAAAGTTAATGTAAGTCCGACTCCCGCATTCAGAAAATTGTCTCAAAATGACGTCCGAAATTGAGACAAAATAAGAATGACTCAACTATAAACTAGCGTTAAATAAAATCTTTTTTTTTTCTTTTTATAAACTAGCGCTCGGCGATATTTTCGCTTCGTCGTTTCGACATTTAAATGTCAACTACGAATATTCATTATGAATCTGTCAGCGTAATTAGTCGTCCAATTTACATAAATTACTGAACTTATTTCATCTATCACTCATCCATATATTTCCCGGACGCACCTTCGCGCATATTCCGGAACATTTCGTTGACTGTTTCAACAATATGCAAAACAAATTAAGCGCGTAGGGTGTTAATTAGTGACAACATTTACGTTGCACGCAACAGTTAAAAAAAGATTAGTTAACTCTTTACTTTTACACCTTGTGTGTGATTAAATGACAATTTAATCACACTGAAGATAATAATAATATTTATTTACGGAAAATTCACCATTTTACAAAATTGTAACAAATGACAATGACAATTTAATCACACTCAAGATTATAATAATATTTATTTACGAAAAATTCACCATTTTACAAAATTGTAACAAGTTTTACTATAAGTAGTAGATAAATAGGCTATTACATACAAATAAACAATAAGTAAAAATACTAATTAACAAATAAATTAATCAATTATTATCCCATGTGGTTTTAAAAGTGAAGTTAGGAATTAAATTATATTTTTTTAACTATTGTGTGCTACCTAAATTATGCCATTTTAAAAGAACAGACTTTATAATATTCCACAAAGTGAAAGCATAATATGACAAAATTTAGCTTGCGTTTGCTGCGAACAATTGTTAACCTGTTTCAACAATGAGCTATTTTTATCGCAGAATTTTTGAATAAATCGCAACTTGTCCAATAATAATCGCTGATTAAATATTAAATTTTTATTTATTAATATTATCACAGAATAAGGCATGTACAGGGTAGTGCCACATATGGAAAAGTTTTTTTAAAGAAATACCGATAAAAATTATTCTTAACCGGGTTATAACCGGAAGTTGACGATGAGTCATTTTTCAATGGTGTAACTGTAACTATTCAAAAATAGAAAAATATAATAAATACTATCTTATTATTATTTATAATTTTTGGTTATTGGGTTATAACCTCAAACTTTGATTTTTTAAATTGTGACTAAAATCGAAAATGACATTATTGGATACAGTTTTTTTCAGATCGAGCGTATAACAAAAATCGACGACGAAGTTGGCGTTGGAAGTCTCGAGTCACGTCTGTACTAAGATCACACGCGTGAAATGCTGGTTACGGTTAAACAGTGACATGTCAGATATTAATTTTGTTAAATATGTTTACGATAATTAGGGGTTATTGACAACTGACTTGTCAACATGACAATCAGAACTTTAAGCGTGTGCGTGTGATTTTAATTCAGACATGACTTTAGATTTCCAATGCCAACTTCGTCGTCGATTTTTGTTATACGCTCGATATAAATAGTTTGTTTATGTTTCTGCGTTTTGCAAAGTTATAAACAATTTTATGAAACTATCTTAGATTGATTCGCCATTGTTTTTATCATTAAAGTTTTCCATATATAGCACCACCCTGTACATGCCTGAGTCTCCTCTAGAGTTCTATGATTTTTTCCTTTATTTTACTTACTTACAATATTGGCACCAATGAACAAAAATAAATAAAACCTGACATGTGTCATTATTTATCAAATTCTTCAATTTGATAAGATAATAAGATTATTTGATAATAATAATCCTTCGCGTTCTCATGGGAAATGATGATGGGGTCGGAACTAGAAATTCATTCTGGATGCCCACGCCCAACTTATTATAACATAATTCAATAAGATAACCTATAACGTGTGGTTACTTTTATTACCAACATCATTTTTTTAATAAAAAAAATATAGCACTCAAGAGGAGAAAAGTTTTCGATCATATATTATTACTATGGATTGTATTATTGTTATTGTAACTAAAATTCATAAATGGGGCGGGCGATTACCAGAAATTTATTATTGTCATTTGTATTTATTTAATGTTTATTTCAATTCTGTTATAGTTTTGAATCACACGAATGTTGAAATCGAAGCCACCCCTCTGGTTAGGCCTCTGCTAAGTAATAATAATTATTTTATCGCTCATATAAAATTGTGGCCGTTAGCGAGGCATTATTGTTGACAGGTGGAATTATTATTGAATCTGTTGCAAGGGCAGGTGGCATTGCGTACCGATTCTGTTGTATTTATAAGCCGTATTATTAAGCTCTTACAAATGACATTTCTTTTGAATTCAGAACTAGTGACGTTTCCGTTAAATGTACAGCAATAAATTCAAAACTCTTTAGTTTGATGATAACAATCTAATGTTATCGAAACGATAACCACAGTCAAACTGTTTCATTTATTAAAATTACAATGTACAACCATTAAGAAAAAGATAAAAGAATGATCTAAATCAGGGGGTTCCAAACTTTTTAGTAAGTTTATTCGAAAGCCATATATTTCACTTTTCAGTAGTATTTAGTTTTTCTCATTCCTTGTTTAATAGTGTTTTCTGCTTACACAGAATCGGGGAGCACTGAATGATAGCTGTGACGTATTGCACTGCCCCGGTTTTCAAACACTGCGTGCAATTCAGCACTGGCAGCGAGAAGTAAAACGCGCGAAATATGAATTTGAAGCCCATTTCAAAACATAACCCGTCTACAATTATATCGGGTGACATAAGAGAAATACATTTCATTATGGACACGACAAAGACATTACTAAAAATGGACGAGAATTCACATTCCTTCATAATAAGTATCTAGATTTAATAAATATTCAAACAATTCAACACAAACTATCACATGACTTGTTGTTTTGTCCGTTATATAGTACTGGAACTCGTGCACTCACTCCCCGAGTCAGTGTCGTTTTCTTGCACTCGGTCGGGGCGAGTGAACATTTTTATGCAAGCCGAAACCCTATAATTTTCACTTGCGTACTAAATCCATTTTAATGAATATGATGTAGTTTATTTTCGTAAATGTAACTACAGTAAAACATCAGTTTTAAATTAAATCATCACTTGAAGATAGGAATAAGCCGGTTGCATTTTGTTTTCACAATGAACTGTTTGGGATTGATAAATAAATATTTTGATGCGTATTATTTGTGATTGTTAATTTGCCTTTTTTTTATATATATGTTTTGTAATCTTTTTAGAGCGTCACACTTTTCTTATAAAATTTTTAATATGTAATTATAATTGTAATTTGGAAATGGAGATTCCGTTAATAAAGTAAATTGAATTGAAAAAAAAAATTGAAAATAGTTAATTTAAGGTCTTATAAATGTCATTTCTTATGAAACACAAAATATAATGACTTTTCCATAAAATATTTAGCAATTAAATTCAAAATTATCTAGTTTGATAATAAAAAGCTCATGTTATCGAAACGATAACCCCAGTTAAACATTAGTTATACAAACAAAATTTCAGATGTTCATTATGTCTGGCGGGGTATTTTCCCGAGAAGTAGCTGTTACGTTACGTAAGTCAAAAAGTAGCAATAACTAAAGCGAACATAATTAATTAATCATTCAATTGAGTAAATTAATTATTTTCAAATAACTTAAAATTTCAGTTTTCATTTTTTTTTATTTCTGTTTAATTCACAGCAATCAATAAAATTCAGTACAATGACGTTTTCCATCTAGCGATACGCATTGACATTTCTATAGCAACTGTAACAATAAAAAAAGTCGTAAGATGGACCTCCTGGGGTCACTGGAAATTCACAAAGGCCGCGCTAATCTGGAAATTCCCGTAATTAACTACTAGTTTGGTCTAATATAAACCCCCATTCTTCAAAGCAATACTGTAATATTAATTCCACAGTGTAATTATAATTTTTAATCACTTTTGTTATTTTACCCATGAAGCAGATGTTTCAATGGATGTTTGTTCTTTATAAAATACTTATGTAACGTAAAGAGTAGATACGAAAAAAATAATTAATTATTCAATTGAGTAAACTAATTATTTTCATTTGTTTTCATTATTATTGATGGTCATTACATTACATATTCTTAATTTAATTTTATTGACAAGTTAAATAACATTTCTACTTGATATTAATATTGCTTTTAATGACATTTTGTTACTATAATTTTGGCGTTATTGACTTTCCAACTTTTTAGAATCTTCTGTAGTTGTTCAAGTTTAACTTTTGGTAAATAAAATAGTGTGTTTTTTTTAGTTGTAATCATCGTGGAATTATTATTGACAATAATACCTATTTACAAAATAATTTACTAATATGTTATGTAACAATCAGGCTATTCTACAATAATTTTATATATAGTTATTGAGTAAATTTTGTTATAAATCGACACAGTGAAAAATTGTAATTTGCTTAACTAATAACCTTAGAAAGGTTATTAGTGCTTTATTTATCAATTCAATTTGATCTTCACGTAACTCAATCAATCAATTTGCTTAACAATTGCTTAATAATTGTTTATCCTTTCCCTGGACTATGTCTAAGGGAAAGTATTGTGTTCGTAAAAAAATCGAATCGCTAATTTCAACGGATATAAACGTTAAATAAAAATGATTTGAATATAATTAATAGTTTTGAAAAATATCTGTGTTTTTCCCCAATAGAGCAAAAATGGCTAAATAAATGTATGCAAGATTTGTATAATAGTGGTGATATCTGAAAAGATTTTGGTCAGAATCAAAACTCAATAAGAAATCTTTTTTGTTGCTGCTTTTTTCCATAAATTTATTGGCAAATATTCATCGCATCGAAGAATGTTTCAAACAAAATTTGTATATTTTTTTAAATGAAATTCTATTTTCTTTCAATTATATTTTGTTGTGGCATATTTTGTTCTCAAGTTATACTCTTAGCAATGCGAACAATTGCATAAAAAATGTTTCAAATAATAGTTTTATGTCCTGAAAATTTAAACATTTTTTGTATGTGACTTTTAATCGTAGCATCTATAGTTTAAAATGTTCTATTTTCCCGTAAGTTCCCAAAAAAATCACATAACATACCATAAATATCAATATCAGAATTATTAAGACGGTACGTGAACAAGGTTGTCATGACTCGGTACTCAGACTAATCGGACGCCAAACTTAATGTTTACTTATTTGGTATATATGAGAAAAAAAACAATATCTATTATTTTTATATAAGAGCCTCTATCTCTCATCGTACCTGAGACAGAGGGCGTTGTATTCATAAAATTAAAAATATAGATGCATATGAAATGGATAAAAATTGCCAATCAAATAATATCGAACGTATAACAAAAATCAACGACGAAGTTAGCATTGATAATCTAAATTCATGTCTGAACTAAAATCACACGCGCACGCGAATTATTGTTGTCAATAGTAATAATGTAATAATTCCATGAAGATTACAAATAAAAAAACACACTATTTTACTTATCAAAAGTTAAACTTGAGACTTCCAACGCCAACTTCGTCGTCGATTTTTGTTAAACGCTCGATACAACTTCCAGTCACATAGCTTAATGGGAACTTTTAGTGGGTAATTTACAACAATATATTTATTTTCCCTTTTAATGCGTTTAAAATGTAGAATTAAATATTGCTTGCAATACGATTGGAAAAAGTTTAGGAAACAGCATCAACATAAAATTAAAAAGTTTCTTTACCCATTTAATGCTTAGATGCATTATATTCATCTTGATCAAAAATAAATACTTGCTTTCAGAATAAATCATAAAATATATTTTAAGAAGACTATGTGAGATTGATGATATAACAAAAAAATATAACAGTTTGCTCACAAAATAGTTAATTTTGTTTACACTATTATAATTCTCATATTTAAAAGAAATTATCTACTTCGTAAACGTTTAAGTGTCAATGTGTCAAATATCGTCGTGCATTTTTTTTAGCAAAAAGTGTTACCAATATAAATGTATTTATTTTATGAAATAAAAATATACTTCGAATTATTTGAATGTATACACATAAACAATATTAACATGTGTTTTATGTGAAGTTTTCTACAGTACTCATAAAATAAAGTCAATAAATTGGAAAATTTTCTGAAAGCAGCGCCACCTAGCGAAAATACGGTCCTCGGGTCATCCCTTTCAGTTGACTTTGTCGTTTGGTCTTAGTAATAAATCTGCGAGAGAAATTCATAAAGTAATTATGAATATGAATTCCAGCCTTTTCCAAAAGAGAAGAAATGATATTTTGAAAAACTCGTGTAAAATTAATTGTAACACTCTTCTAAAATCTTGTATTCAACTTTAAAATACAACCATATACTCTCTCATTTAATAATTGCTCAATTACTATTAAATGTCCATTTGAAAACTTATTTAATCGAAAACCGAATTCGAAGATTGGTATATCAAATGAAATTAAGAGGAGGCGATACACAAGCAATTAGTGAGACGTAAACATTCAGTCCCCTTACGTCTGTATCTAACCCGCGACAGCCTTGGAAGAGTACATATGAGGAGTTAACGTTGTCAGACAAAGATAGTCGCACAATGGGCGCGTTCAGTCTCTCCACCATTTTTTTTTGTTTTCTATACAAATAAACACGTATTCGTCCTATTTATTTCGTATTTTCGTTATAGATTGTACTTTTCAGTCGATCTGCATTTGTGGCTTGTATATTGAAACGGTTTCAAATGATCTTTTATGAAATATGTTAGAACGTAATTATTGATTATTCATTTAATATTAGTAATTAGCTATCAAAAATTAAATATATCAGCATTTTGATCAATTGTTGTTAAAATTATTTTAGCTAAAATTTGTTTGTTTCACTAATTGCACATATATAGATTAGAAAAATTCTTCTTACCGTTTATATTTTCTATTTTTTTTTTTTTTTGATGATTTACATAGATTTTGAGTCATTTTGTTGATACAAAAATATATATTATGTTTTTTATAATGTAAAGGAAGATATATATACTTTTGCCCAGAATTCTTCGTTGCAATATTCGTTTAATTCTTTTCGTAGATTAATGGATAACTAAATCAATAAAAATTAAATTTAGTACAAATTAAAAAAAATATATTTGATTTGCAATCATAATTACCTGATATTGTTTACATATGTGCATAAAAATATGTTTAAATTAAAATTATAACAAAAATTATGAATACAATAAACATTTTCCAATATGCAGGATATAAATTATTTATTAATACAGATGTATACAGGATGTTCAAAAAGTTTTTGTTTATCCTATCAATATGATTATTTGCTTGAAAACAGTGCACTACAAGTGCTTTATATCATGAATTTATTTCAAGTGAATCGTTATAAAGCCAAATACCGATCAGATTTTAATCTGATGGAGAAAATATCAACAACAAAAAATCCAGAACAAAATATCAATAAACAAATAATGCTACGCTAGATTAGAATATCGTGAGTAGAATTTCTTTTTAAAATAAACTAAGCGTAGATTTATTTCTGAGAATGATTCAAGCAATAATTTGACCGATATTAATTGAATAAAATATGAACATTTACATTTATATGAAACGATTGATTTTTTTTAATATCAACTATTTCAAATTTATTTTTTTGTATAATTAATATAAATCCTTTTTAAATTAAGCCAAAAGACAATAATATATCAATATTTAATACAATAGAGAAACATTTAAATATTTATATAGAGGCTTTTGCCACATACATTTTTGATATTAGCCTTATATTTATAACTGCAACACAGGTTATTTACAATTTTAAATTGAAATTATGGATTATAATCCTTATGAAATGACTCAATGTATAAATTATTATAAATTTGGATACACTGTTCAAACTTTTTAAAATTAAACAAAAATAATTCAAAAATATTTTTTAAATTATTTCATCTTTATAATTATGTTTATTGACATTTTATTTTCACATATAATAAAGGAATCAGAAATTAAACATTTTTAATATTAAGATATATTTTAATTTTATATATGTGCCTCAGACATGGTACAGTACAGCAATTACTCACTTGTGCAAATATTTTGAGGGAAAAGAAAATTCGAAATAACTCACAAACTACTTGCTCTATATATAGAAATATGTAATACTTTTATGTTGAAAATTGTCTTGTCAATCGATTTATGATATAAATTCCATTTGAACAAATATAAATTATGATGTTTTTATGTGGGAACTGAAATATTGACATTTTTGAAATCCCTATTATCAAAATAGACAAATGTTATTATTTTTTTAATTCTACACAGATAAATTTACTAATTACTATTCAAGATGTCTGTCTTGTTCTTATTAGAAGTTATAATTTTTCAAAACATCTATTTTGGGTTAAAATTTGACAAATACATTTTAACTTTAAAACTGTCAGAAGTGGACATAAATCGATATGAGTGGGTGGTCAATTGAACGAGGAATCAAAAAAGAGAAATTAAAATGTAGGGTGTTCCATTTAAAATAACAAAGTTGATAGCCATTTCCGGTACAACCAGAAGTGTAAGAAAGTAAAAATATTTTTTATGAGAAGATTGTATTCAACCATGCAATGCAAACTTTTTCATTTTTTTCCTCGGTCGGGAACCGCGTAAACTTTATTATTAGCAAATGATTCTTTCCAATCAGCTGAAATATGTATTGTTTTTAATAGAAATAATACAATTCAATTAATAGAATTGAATTTTATTTTTCCTAAGTTAAATAATTATGCATGGTTCATGATAGATATACCAAATTCTTCGATTATACGGGTTGTTGTTATTTTGAACTACAGAGTCGATTAATTTAGCAAAGTGGTGGTAAATTATCGGGGAGTAACAACAGCGTATGCAGAAAAAACAAAAGAGCATCGGGTTTTAAAGATATTAATGAAATAAACATTTGTTTAGATGAAACAGCCTATATATTATCATAATAATAATTGATAGATAAGATGATTTTTGACAAAAAAGGTTATAATACAATATTGTTTTTTTTTTCAGTAAAATCCAGATATTATAAATAATAAAATGGCAAAACAAAATCATAAAAAGAAAATTTGTTTCCTGAATCTGACAGTTAATTTACTATCTACTTAATCGATATAAATTTTGTTTTTTATGCATTACAACAACAAAAATGAGTATTTTAATTTAAAAGATGTAATATGTTAATTGTGTACATTGTAAGAGCAATACTTTGACGTTTGATCTAGAATTTGCATTTTTTTATTTAATATAGGATAAATGATATTTAAATAGATTAAATAGTTGAAAATTTAACTTATTACATACTTTCTTAACATTATTTGTAAGTGTTTTGTTTTTATAGTAACTTAATTTAATTGAAAACAAAATACGTAAATGCCAATAACTTTATTATTTGCGAGTAATTTTTGTGTAATGGTCTATAATTTGTTTGTTAAAACTAACATCTGGTGATGTGATCATAAAAAGAGATACTGATTTCCATTAAAAAATGTTTGTTTTATTAATATTTTGAAAATGCGATGTTCTTTTGCTTTTCTGATTTTTCCATTGTATTCCTTGGAAAATTTACTACTACTTTGATAATTTAACCGACTCTCTAGCTCAACTAATAACAAAGTTAATAATGCGCACTTCATTGAGAAAAAGTTGTATATATAATAAAAAAATCAATAAGTAATAATATTTTAATGGTGTTTGTACAAATGTAATAAAGGTGTTATAATAACGAATGAATAAACAGTCCGCTCTACTAAAAACAACAATCTCAATACGAGACCGTCGTCGCCCGCTAAGTTGCAACGCGCCTAGCCGCGCGACATCCTGAGTCCGCGTTCGTTCGAAAAATTGTTCTAGTAACGGGTCGTATTTAATTAATTTCAGAAATATACACTTACTCAAATAACACTGTTTCAAAGAAGTGGGATCGAATACTTACCACAACTCCGCCCATAAAGTGTGATTCAGATTAATCCCGCTTCATGGCAGCATTTTACGAGTCTATTTTTTTTACTAGCTAAAAAAGTTGTTTTTGCATTTAAAAATATTTTTTATAAAAAAATGTTATTAAGATTAAATTTTATAAAAAATATTTATGATGGTAACATGGTGTCCGATTTTTTAATTTTTATTTTATTTTATTCTATTTTTTATATTTAAAAAAATATTTATAAAAACGCGTCATAGTGCACTCCGCAACTAAAAAATAGAAGTATTAGCTAAAACAGATTTTCAATATCTGTAATAATAATTAAAAATTCAACTTTATTTCAAAAGAAGGTGGTATCGCGCGCTCTTAACTTTCTAGTTATTACGTGCACCCGGAATTTGCGTACATATTTTAGAAACAAGGGTGGGGCAATTAATCATACTAGCTGTTAATCTGTACAGAAAAATACAAATCACTTTTTATCAGTCTAAATTGGAAAAATATTAGATTTAAGGATAACTTAATCTCATCCAGATTGATTCCATTATTGTCGATACTCATTTCGTATCTACAAGAACGTACTCATTTGTTTTGGATATTTTTTATTCGAGTTATGACTGTTCCTTGGTCAGGGCGTGTTTAAAATACGGTTCTATTATATGAAGTCCTTTGTATTATACTTACGAAGGACTCCAGCCTTGTAGCAGTGCAGTTGTTGTTGCTATAAATTTATTAATTTAAAAAACAAGAAACAGTATTTAACAATTTACTTGTCATTTTTTCATAAAACACTGATGCAAATCTTAAAAAGAAAAGATTGCGAAAGTAATTAATGAATTAATTATTTCTTCTGCAATTAAAATTACAGAGTAATTGTTAAAAGAAAACATATCTAATAAATAACTAATTAATCAGTATCATTGAAAAGAACGATAAGTACATATTGTGTAATTCAGTGTTTAGCGTGAGTATTTGCCCGGGAAGTAGTTGTTTCAATAAGTATTTATTTTATCAAATTATTTTCATAATTGCAGAGCAATTGAAGGAAATATTTTTTTACTAATTTTTACAACCTTATTTTATTTTTAATTAAAACTGTAATGAAATTAACATCATTATTAAAACAATTAAATTAGCGAAGAAAATAAAATAGTGTTTTATTAGTGATTATTACTTCACATAACTCAAAACAAATAGTGAATATATTAAATAATATACTATTAAAGAAGCTGTTATTTTATGAAACTTCATCTCACTTCTACGAAATCAAAACATGGAACTATTTAAGATTCACAATATTTATAATCTATATGTAGTAAAAACTGCCGTTTCACAAATCACCAAACAATGACGTAATCTGATGATATGCATTATCAATATTATGGAACCATAGTCAACAACAAACAATAATAATGATTTTTACTATACACGTAAAAATAATAATATATAGCATTTAAAGTAAAATAAAAAGTATTTTTATTTTTATCGAAATACTTTTAATTCTCGAATTAGTGTTTAAAAACATATGATAAATGGGATAATAAGATGTTTATTAACAGTTTAAAAACTTCGGTTAAAACACAAAACTTTTTATATTTAAAAAGTAAATTTAAAATTTTGAAATGTCAAATAAATAACAAAGTTAAGGTATTTCATTATTATCGATGACATCATCACTACAGTTTCACAATTTGTTCGTAATTGCGCGTATTATCTTGAAAAAGTTAGATAGCAATTCCACTTGCTATTACAGCGGATTTAATGGTAATGTGGGCGTTGAAAAATATACATTACTCCAGGATATTAATAATGTTATTTTTTTAGTTTGTCTTGTAATAAATCTATATACTTCACATTGTCAAATAAATAAAAAAAATCGAAATTTATAATAATAATAATAAATGTTTATTAAAGTAACACCATTTACACATAAATAAAGAATAGCGTAAAAAACAACATAATAATAATTAGAAAATAATATTAAAAATTATATAAAAAATACAACGATACAATATATTAAGAAAAATACTATACAAATTAACTAGTATCAAAAACATAATTTAAAAATTAAGTAACAAATATTACATTTGAATACTGAGATTTTCAATTAATAATTTCAATATAAAATGCATGTCTCTTTATTTATTATTTATTAAGTTGTTTCTCATTTTTAACATTTATTTGACAATGTGACAATAAAATAAATGTTAAAGAACTTAAATATATTTGATATAAAGTGAGATGTAAAACAATTATAAATTCTAAAAAAAATGTATAAATTCCAATAATAAAAAATATAAGACTAATAACATTAACTATATCTCATTTGATTAATATGAAAATGCAATTATAAATTCTAAAAAAAAAACCGTTAAATATAGTTAAAGTTATTAGTCTTACATTTTTTATTATTGGAATTTATACTCTAATATATAAAACATTAGAACTTTTTTTTTTAGAATTTATAATTGTTTTGCATCTCACTTTATATCAAATCAAATATATTTCCTTTTGCCTTTAACCTTTAAATGGAAAACATACTTGAATGTTTTCCATTTAAGTTCTTTGACATTTATTTTATAATGTGAATTATATTTGGGATAAATTGAATCTTATTTCATCAATAGATTACGGTTTTTGATATTTCAATTATTTTTTTCATCGCTAGAGTCGACCACTTGGGTTAATTTTTATTTTGCAGTTTCCGCTACTTATATTAAAATATGTTATATTTGTAAAATTGTATTATTCTGTTTATATGTGATTTATAGTCATGCTATTTATCTAAACATTTTGAATATTGTTATTATTCTGTATAAAGGTGATTTACCGTAAATAAATGAATTGAATTGAATAGGGAAATGCAATTGAAAATTTCCGAAAAAAATAATATATGAAATATATTTGAGATATAATGTATTGGGCTTAAGTGTTGTAAATTAATAAATCAAACACTTGGTTAATTCCTTACTTCCTTAATATAATTTTCTTCTAAAAATGTTTTAAAATCGTTTGAAATTATATTTGAATATACAGAGATTTCAATTGCATCTCACTTTATATCAATTACATTTCTTTTTGTGTCAAATATGTTAGCCGTTTTGCATCTCACTTTATATCAAATCAAATACATTAATTTTAACCTTTAAATGGAAAACAAACTTGAATGTTTTCCATTTAAGTTCTTTGACATTTATTTGATAATGTGAAATATATTTGAGATAAAGTTAATCTCATTTGATCAATAGGAAAAATGCAATTGAAAAATTCTGAAAAAAAAAACATGAAATATATTTTAAGTAATCCTAATAACCCACTCCATAATCTCTCTAACGAATTCCTTTATGAATTCACCCATATCCCAGTGTATACTCTCCACAAAATTTGCTCAAAACCCTCACAATTTATCCCTCCTTGCAAAATATTGCATTTCTCGCAACCCTAATATTCCCCCCAAACATAACAACCCTTCGGACACTATCCACCAATTCATTAACTCATGCATACATGACAGTTCAGCTAGATAGCATAGTTTTAATTTGCAAATCAAATAGGGCAGAAAGACCTATAGTCGATAGTCCATGACAGACTACTAACACAATTGTACATATTGTATATATATATATATATATATTAATTTTTCACTTAACCCGTGGTGAAACATTTTTGAATTAATTCAGGATGATTTAATTGAAATGAAAACATTCCTCACTGAAGATGACCAATGGTCGAAACTAGTTGGAGAAAATATAAAGAAGTGAAACAAATCAAGTGTTTTCATTTCAATTAAATCATCCTGAATTAAATAGGGCAATGCCTGACTCTATTAAGTCCTTTAACATCAAAATGGAAAAATAAAAACAAGTATATTTCACTTTACAAACTCTTTTCAGTTTTTAAATTGCATTTCACTATTGATAAAACTTAAACAATAGTAATCTTATTAGATCAAAATACATAATTGCATTTACTAGTTATTAAGAAGTTATTTTTTATGAAATGTTTTTGTTATACAGGGTGAGTCATCGAAATGCTCGTCTTCGATATCAATCTTGTTAATTAAATTAATTTGTTATTCCTTTTAAATTATATTTATATCTATGAGAAATTTTCAATGTACAACACATCCTTTTCCACTTTATATTTAATTAACATTTAAATTATACTTGTGCATTGAAAATTTCTACAATTCATAGATATCTCTCTTGGTGTTAGAATTTCAGAAGCATAAGGTAACATTATTTTCATATATACATCCCACTGAACAAAATGTTCACAAATAACGTTGCATCAACATTAAAAACAACATTAAACGTTAATGCAACATTATTATGTCCGTTTTGCTCAGTGGGATGGTGTCCTATTTTCCAAGAATTGATATCAACTGTTATTTTAAATGGAAAACCCTATATATTATTTTAATAAAAAAACATTATCTAGTACTTTGATTGTATAACAATTAATTTATTTGGCCAAGCCGAATAAATTAATTGAAATAAAAAGCAATATACAGTGTTTTTATTTATACTCAACAATGTATAACGAAGTAGAAGCCTTTATAGTCTGTCTATATTTGTGTTGTTCGAATCTTCATTAAATTCTACTGCAGAAAATAAAATAATTTCTAAAAAATAATTGACAGTTGTAATGGTTTACTAAAGAAATCATTACTCTTTTGTTTTTTTTTTTTTTTTGATGTAAAGAAATACAATTTTTATATATTTTAAGGTAATCGCAAATAAAACAATTTCTAAAAAAATGACAATTGTAATGGTTTACTAAAGAAATCATTACTCTTTTGTTTTTTTTTTTGATGTAAAGAAATACAATTTTTATATATTTTAAGGTAATAACAAATGAAACAATTTCTAAAAAAATTACAATTGTAATGGTTTACGAAAGAAATCATTACTCTTCTGATTCTTTTTTATGCAAAGAAATACAATTTTTATATATTTTAAGGTAATAGCAAATAAAACAATTTCTAAAAAAAAATGACAGTCGTAATGGTTTACTAAAGAAATCATTACTCTTTTGTTTTTTTTATGTAAAGAAATACAATTTTTATATATTTTAAGGTAATAGCAAATAAAACAAATTCTAAAAAAATTGACAGTCGTAATGGTTTACGAAAGAAATCATTACTCTTTTGTTTCTTTTTTATGTAAAGAAATAAAATTTTCATATATTTTAAGGTAATAGCAAATAAAACAATTTCTAAAAAAATGACAGTTGTAATGGTTTACTAAAGAAATCATTACTCTTTTGTTTTTTTTGATGTAAAGAATTACGATTTTATATATTTTAAGGTAATAACAAATGAAACAATTTCTAAAAAAATGACAGTTGTAATGGTTTACTAAAGAAATCATTACTCTTTTGTTTTTTTGATGTAAAGAAATACAATTTTTATATATTTTAAGGTAATAGCAAATAAAAAAAATTCTTAAAAAAAATGACAATTGTAATGGTTTACGAAAGAAATCATTACTCTTTTGTTTCTTTTTTATGTAAAGAAATAAAATTTTCATATATTTTAAGGTAATAGCAAATAAAACAATTTCTAAAAAAAATGACAGTTGTAATGGTTTACTAAAGAAATCATTACTCTTTTGTTTTTTTGATGTAAAGAAATACAATTTTTATATATTTTAAGGTAATAACAAATGAAACAATTTCTAAAAAAAAATGACAATTGTAATGGTTTACGAAAGAAATCATTACTCTTTTGTTTTCTTGGTGTAAAGAAATACAATTTTTATATATTTTAAGGTAATAGCAAATAAAACAAATTCTAAAAAAATTGACAGTTGTAATGGTTTACTAAAGAAATCATTACTCTTTTGTTTTTTTGATATAAAGAAATACAATTTTTATATATTTTAAGGTAATAGCAAATGAAACAATTTCTAAAAAAATGACAATTGTAATGGTTTACGAAAGAAATCATTACTCTTTTGTTTCTTTTTTATGTAAAGAAATACAATTTTTATATATTTTAAGGTAATAACAAATGAAACAATTTCTAAAAAAATGACAATTGTAATGGTTTACTAAAGAAATCATTACTCTTTTTTTTTTTTTTTCGATATAAAGAAATACAATTTGTATATATTTTAAGGTAATAGCAAATAAAACAAAAGAAATCATTACTCTTTTTTTTTGATGTAAAGAAATACAATTTTTATATTTTTTAAGGTAATAGCAAATAAAACAATTTCTAAAAAAAATGACAGTTGTAATGGTTTACGAAAGAAATCATTACTCTTTTATTTTTTGATGTAAAGAAATACATTTTTATACATTTTAAGGTAATAGCTATTACCTTATAATAAAAAATAAGCATAAAAATTGTTTTGAAAATAATTAATAAATTATTTCCACATTTAGCTCTGTATTAATTTGTTTTGCAGTTAATTTATTCGGCTTGGCCAAATAAATTAATTGTTATACAATCAAAGTACTAGATAATGTTTTTATTAAAATAATATATAGGGTTTTCCATTTAAAATAACAGTTGATATCAATTCTTGGAGCTAAATGTGGAAATAATTTATTAGTGTTGGGAAAAATCGAATAATATTAGTAATCGAGTATTACTAAATTTGTCATTTTAAGTATTTAAAACGTAAAAGTGATTTCAAATATATGTTTATTAATAAATGGGAAGTTATTCTTGATTTTTTTATAATAAATAACATTCATAAAATTATAATATACTTATTTCAGCAGCAATAAAAGATCGACTTTGCCCATCACTATAATTTATTAATTATTTTCAAATCATTTTTATTTAATATATTTAAATAACTGTGACCAAGTGAATGAATAAATACTCTTTTCTATTTATAAAAATTGTATTTCTCTACATCAAAAAACAAAAGAGTAATGATTTCTTTTGTAAACCATTTAAAATTTTACATGAACTATGGTTCGTTTGAGAATACCAGAAAGCTATTAAATTCATAGAATATAAACATTTTGAGGTATATGATGTAGACCAATTAATTTTTCCAATTGGGTTTGATTGTTTCATGAACTATAGTATGTTTGAGAAAAAGCAGAGAGCTATGGAATTTTTTTTTAATCTTTTTCCTTTCTGCCGTTAGGTGTAAGGAATCTATGGAATTTATGTAATGTAAACAATTGATGGTATAAGATGTGGACCAATGATTATTATTATTATTATTCATTAAAAAAATCAACGGATATTTATGATGTGCCGCATTCCACAGCCCTCTGCTATTCTCAAACGCACTATAGTGTAGCACTTTTTACACTCTTTGGACTAGCCGCAATGTTGAGGTCTGTTCTTAACAATGAATTAATTCAGCACTTTGTACCATGAAAGCAATGTAAATCTTATAGATGACGTCACAATCTTGGTTCTAGTTTAATTTGATGCAAAGCAAATTAACAAACCATCAATCTTATGAGTAACGATAAAAACTTGCACTCAGTGCAGAACAAACGCACGAATTATATCTCATGGGCAACAACACAAATTTGCACTCAGTTTAACTTAGTGCAGAACAAAAGCATATACCTTGTGGGAAACAACAAAAAATTGCACTCAGTTTAACTTAATGCAGAATAAACCACATATCTTATGTGTAACGACAAACATTTGCACTCATTTTAACTAAATGCAGAACAAACCACATCACTTATGTGTAACGACAAAAATTTGCACACAGTTTAACTTAGTACAGAACAAACGTACAATCAATATTTCTTACGGGTAACCACAAAAATTTGCACACAGTTTAATTTAGTGCAGAACAGACCACATATCTTATGTGTAACGACAAAAAGTTGCACTTGGTTTAATTTAGTGCAGAACAAACGAACAAGCCTATAATCACGTGGACAACGCATAACAACCGGATAACTCACCCCGCTTTCCGAGTGCGCACTCTGCGAGTATTTCCAAAACGCACTCTGCCGCGTCAAGAAGTTCGTATTCGTGTAATCCATCTTTTCCACAACAATATATATATATAATATATACAAATACATACAACAAAACAAAAACACAACAAGTCACATCTTCAAAAAAAGGCGCTAAACTTAACACGCACGCGAGGGTCGCGCGTACCGGACGGATTTTTTCATTCGTTTTTCTTTCCGGACGAGAAACAAACGACGACGGCCGGCGCGCGGCTTTCGCTCGTGCAACTGTTGTGCGCGGTAGCGCGTTGCATAGAGAAATAATAAAATCCCCCTCCCTCCCCGCCGACCGTCCCTCGCGATGCATGCGCTCGCTATTCCTGACTCTCGGGGCAGACTGCTTGGCAGCACTTAAGCGAATTGTGGCCGCTGAGCGTGAGGAAAACGCGCGCGGGTTTTTTGATTGTTGCAAAGAAAGGCGGCGCGCGCGATCGAATAAAAAAAATAATTACACGCCCAAGTTTCAACAACGAGGATTTTAATTATTTAATTAAACCTTGTTGGTAACGTGTTTACTTAGTTGCTATAGAATCTATGGAAATAACTGCATTCCTGCCGATGACTCTTGAAGAATTAGCTTGAGAGCAAAACCAGCTTAGGAATTGCTTTTACTGCTTTTTGTCACAATCGATATTTTTAGGTCTCGACCGGTCTTGTTCCCATCAACGTGTGAAACTTTTTTTAAAACGGTGCCTTGAACTTTATATTTTACAATATTATTACGTTCTTAGTAAAAGTTCAAAGCATTTCGTGAGAAAATCAATGTTCTCAAACTCGTTTTTCTATAAATGATATGAGAAAAACATTAATAAAATTTATTTACAGATTTTATCAATAAAAACACACAAAGATGGCGCTTGCGTCGTCTTCCATTTATTATGGAGAATAATTTATTCCTTTTATTTAATTTATTTAAATAACTGTAACCAAGTTAAAGAATAGGGGCAATATTGACTGAGCTTGATGATAACCTGTTACAACCACATACAAATATAGATTAATGATATTAAACAATATTAATAAAAAATTAAACATAAGGAAATCCATAAGAGAACAACAAAGTAGAGGAAAGAAATCAATAATAGATTACATAATAATAGAAAGGAGTAATAGAAGAAAGATAAAAAACGTAAGAGTTAGAAGGGGATACGAAATAGGAAGTAACCACTATATGCTAATTGGAGAAATAGACATAGAAAAATGAAGAGAGGGACAATGAAAAATGCGATGAAAAATCGCACGAAGAAGAAATGAGAACATACAAATTAAAAGAGGACAACATAGCCAGAAAATATGAAGAAGAAATAAATAAAGCTATAAACGAACAAAAAGAAACAATTCAAAGTATAAACGAAGAGTGGGAATCACTAAAGTTAATCCTAGTAGAGACAGCAAAAAAAGTATGTGGGACAAGCAAACAAAGTAAGTACAAAAAACAAACTGCATGGTGGACAATACAAATAAAATAGCAAATAAAAATAAATAAAGAAAAATGGCAGAAATACCTGAGCACAAAAACACAAAATAGCTATGAAGATTATAAGAAAGAAAGAACAAAAACCAAGAAAATGGTACAGACCGAAAAACAAAGAACATGGGAAGAATTCGGAAACAAGACGGAAGAGAGTGCGAAACAAAACCAGGAGATATTCTACAAGACATTAAAGAATATAAGAAAAGACATTAAAGAATATAAGAAAAGACAAAAAAGATGAATATATCAGGATAAAAGACAAAACGGGAAAATTAATAATGAATGCAGAAGAATCAATGGAAAAAACTTCGAAGAACTACTAAATCAAGACTACGAGCCAAATCAAGAAAAAGATCAAACATTAATAGAAGACACAGAGTCAACACAAGATGACATAGCAGAAGAAGAAGTTGGGGAGGCAATAAAATCAGTAAAAATGGGAAAACCACCAGGGATAGATAAAATAATTGATTTAATGATTAAGAAAATGGAAGCAAAAGGAAAGACTAAGCTATGGACACTAATAAACAGAGTATGGAAAGAAGAAACAATTCCAAAAGAATGGGAAGTAGGAATGATAGTCCCTATATACAAAAGTGGTAGCAAGACAGAGTGTAAAAATTATAGAGGAATCACACTAATCGGAACAGCTATGAAATTATATGAAAAGATAATAGAAAAAAAGAATGCGGAAAATAGCTGAAGAGAAGATATCACGATTTAATTTTGCTTATTGTATTTGAATTAGTTTAATTAATTTATTTTAACATCTTTAAATTATGTGAGGCATAGCTGTACTGACGAGGCATAGATACCGAATCACGTGTCTGCAGATGGCCTTAAATTAAGTAACGTTCCTTTTGTTGTTTTCGCATTAAAGAAATTTTTCTCGGATCAAAATTTGTTGCATTATGCAATGTTTTATTGATGTGCAACAGCAGGTGTACATTATGTAATTTAATGTCCGGCGTGGGTTTTTGCCTGGGAAGTAGTTGTTTTAATGTGCATTTGTTTAACGTACTTACGTAAAGTAAGTCATAAGTTACAGAGCTAAATGTGAAAATAATTTATAAATTATTTTCAAATCATTTTTATTTAATATATTTAAATAACTGTGACCAAGTGAATGAATAATACTCTTTTCTATTTATAATTAAATTAATTAATTAAATTTCGGAGTGGGTTCAGATCGAACAGGAGTATACAAGATCACATTTTTACACTGAAGACGATAATAAACAGGATACTAGAGAGAAAAAAATCAATGTATATGGCATACTTAGACATGGAAAAGGCATTCGACAAAGTACCAAGAGAAAGAATTTGGGAAAGGCTAAGAAAAATGAAAATTAATAACAAACTGATAAGAGTGACACAATATATATGCAATGAAACTAGAAATATAATAATATCGAAGAACCAAAAGTCTAAGGAGTTTATAACCAATGAATATATAATGAATAATAACGGACTTAGGCTTCCACCTTGTCTTACACCTACAAGGTGGAAGCCTAAGTCCTTTATTATTCATTATATACATGGACCAAATTTTGACAGAGGTAAATAAGATTACAAAACCTACACTGATGGGATATAGAAAGCAAAAAAAGATAGAAATCCAACAATGCGCATTTGCAGACGATATCACCATAATAGCTAATAGTCAACATGAACTCCAAGATGAATTGTCGAAATGGAATACAATACTGAAAAAATACGGCATGAACATAAATACCAACAAAACCAAAGTAATGGCAATAACAGGAGAGAATACAAATATGAACATTAAAGTGGAAAACAAGGAAGTGAAACAATATAAATATCTAGGAGTGATCCTACAGGATTCAGGACAACATGATGCAGATATATAAATAATCGAATAAACCAGACAAACAAACTATACTACACATTAAACAAATACATAACAGGAAAACGAGAAGTCAAAAAAAAGATATAAAAATAAAGGTATACAAATCCATATACAGACCGGTTTTGACATTTGGATGCGAAACGTGGACATTCAATGAAGAATAAAAGAACAAAATAAAAGCAGTTGGAATGAAGTATCTTCGAAGAGTATATGGAGTTACAATAATGAACAAAATAAGAAATAAAACAATTACAAATAAAGAACATAGAACAATACATATTTATTATATTTCGTTTTATAATTAACAATTAATTATAGAAAGATATAAGAGGTGCGTTCAAAAAGTAAGGTGACTTCAAATTTCGCGAGCAACATACATTCCATTATCGATTTTTTTGTTGTTATTTTGGTAAACATGTCCCGATAATGTTCACAATTTCAAGAACATAGCATACTTCGATTGTTTTTCATAGATAAAAAAAGTTAGACGTGTTTTGTTGTACTCGGAGATTTTCTATTATTATAAAAAATGGAGCAAAGAATTTGCATCAAATTTTGTGTGAAAAATGGAATCAAGTACATAGAAGATAGACAGCTAGGATGGTGGGGACATTTACAAATAATGGATGAAAACAAACAAGTGAAACAAGTATGGGAAGCAAGAGTAAAAGGCAAACAAAAAAGGGGCCGACCAAGAAAAACAAGGAACGATAAACGGAATATTTGAGAAGAGAGAAATCACAAGAATAGAAGCATAGCGAAAGACCGAAAGACATGGAAAGGATTTATCAAGTCATAGAAAAAAAACAGAAATTAACCCTACACCTGAAAAGGTAGAAAGGGTCACTGAATATATATACAGAGAGATTTTTTTATAAGTATACATTAGGGAAAGTGTATACCTGCAAAAAACGCGATCCAACCACATTGAATAATTAATGTGTGTATGTTAAGTTGACTATTTGGCATATGTGTGTTGAGTTGCGTGTTATAGGCAACTAAACACACATATATTAATGCATTTGCAGGTATACATAGGGGAAATGTATACTGATAAAAAAAGCTCTCTGTATATATAAAATGTGAATGTATTACACATAGCTCACTCAAAATAAGATTTATTTCTTTGATTTTAAAGGCATTCACTTCGTGATGAATATTAGTCGAAACTAATAAAGTTTAAAGTGGCATAAAATAAAGTAAAAATGTTTTCTTTAATTCTTAAGATTTATTTGCTTCAAGATTGTTAAAGCAACCAACAGTGTGTTTTTTTTATAAATATTCCATAGATGTAACAAAAAAGTAGCGAGGAGTTAGATCGAACATTGTTCGATCACTATTCGAACATTCACTTATTCGAACAATTCGAACGATACAAAATGTGTCACAATTCGAGCCGTTCAACTGGAATTGTTTGAACGGTCCAGTAATTCAAATATTTGATTAATTCGAATTAGGGATGGTGCAAACTGTGATTTTTGTGAAACAGGTAGGAACAGTTCCAGGTACAGACACGAACCTGTTTTCGCTGTGACTGCTCTGGTACAGGGGTGGATCGATGTGAAGTTACCCACCATGGCGGAGGCGCCGGGCAAATTATTTATTTTAAAAGTGATTCATAGCTTATAAACGAATGCAATTAACCCAATTATACAAGAACCGTGATAAGATATGTCCAATTTAATTTAAAATAATTTTTACTTTCAATTAGCCTCGAATAAAGACTTAGATATATCAGATTCAAGGTCCAAAACGAAGGTGTTTGTCACAATTCAGAAATTTGTTTTTGTTCTTAGATTGTTGCTAAATGTCTAAATAATTATTTAAAACAATAAAAATAGGGGTATGTAAATATTTCGTAACTTTTTTTATAAATTTTTAAACTTCAGCTACGGATTCGCTATAAAGAGACGAATTTTTCTAAGTCCAAAACGAAGGTGTTTGTCACAATTCAGAAATTTGTTTTTGTTCTTAGATTGTTGCCAAAGGTCTAAATAATCATTTGAAACAATAAAATCAGGGGTATGTATTTCGTAACTTTTTTTATAGATTTATAAAGCTCACCCACGATTTTTTTATAGAGAGGCGAACTTATCTAAGTCAAAAACTAAGGTTTTTGCCACAATTTAGGAACTTGTTTTTGCTCTTAGATTGTTGCTAAAGGTCTAAATAATCATTTAAAACAATAAAATCAGGGGTATGTATTTTATAACTTTTTTTTAATTTTTAAACTTCAGCTACGGATTCGCTATAAAGAGACGAACTTTTCTAAGTCCAAAACGAAGGTGTTTGTCACAATTCAGAAATTCAGAGTTTTGACTTAGAAAAGTTCGCCTCTCTATAAAAAATCCGTGGCTGAGCTTTAAAAATTTATAAAAAAAGTTACGAAATACATACCCCTAATTTTATTGTTTTTAATGAACACTTAGACCTTTAGTAACAATCTAAAAACTTTTTTTTTAAAAAATAAAAATTATCTGATGTCGTTCATCAGTAAATAAGCCATCTGCCTGTATTTAATGTTTATTTTTTATGACTGTATAACATTGTTAATCCCTTAAAATGGAAACGTATTGGGGATCGCAGCCTTAAGAAGAATCGTTGGAAGTAATTTAAAAAAACGACTAGCATTTATTTATAAATGCTTGCTAAACAACAAATATACATAACTTAATGCAAATTTAACCGTTTGTTATTTCCTTAATTAACTATATTCTGCATTAGCAATGTATAGTGCACATTGCTCGATCCAAGATTTGAATTCAAAAACAAGGACGGGGTCGAAAGAATAAAAAAAATTTCTTCTATAACCGATCTTATGCCCCGCCAAACCAAGAAGCGCAATATCAAATCGAATATATGATGAACAAGAAATAGAGGAAGACTTTGACGATGCAATTTCGACTCCAAAACCGGAGATCTCTATATGGTCGTCGATTGATTCTATTGTAAGTAAAGAGAGTGGAAAAAATAGCTTAAAAATCTATTAATAATAAATTGTGTGTTGTAGGGCGCTCTTGGGATTCGGCGAAATCCTGCCAGATACCTGCTGGAATGTCACTCGCGCACGCCGATATGTCACGTTGATTCCGCTTTGATCTCCGCGGTCCGTCCGCCAGTGGTCATACTACGAACACTTGTTACGGTCCCGACGAGGCGTTTATGACTTAATCAGGTGATGTCACAGGATCCGAGCCGTATCAAACACCATCTATGCGGATTTATTTTTACATCGCGGGAATACGCGTGATGTTCTCACGTTTGTGTAATAATAATAAGCGCGAATGACACGAATGTTTGTTGCATAAATGATTCGAATATCACGAGTATTATTTCATAATAGAAACAGTTCAGTTATACAAACGAAGTTAAAGTGTTTTTTTTTTTTTATTATTTTGTGGTTTTTTCTGCTTTTTTATTGTAAACTCGCTGTAATAAATTTGATCTCATTCATCTCAATAATTTTACTTAATAGTAACAATACTCGCGTGATTGAAGGAAATCAATAGGTATAGAATTCTTACGTTATTTCTCAATTTGTAACAAAATAGAAGCCTTAGATATTAAACTAAAAAGTACAATCATAATAAATGAAAAACGTCGGCCGCCAGGCTGAAATCATAAGGTTCGAACAGCGTTAAAAGGGCAAAATAAATTCAGTATCATCAGTCTCGCCACGGACTCTTCCGACAGGATCACTAGTCAAAACCCAGCAAGCTCACCACAGCTAGTCAACTAGGAAAGCTCGCGACAGTTTTCCGAGTAACAATTGAAACTAGTACCTCGAATGGTATGTCGTCGCAACTTCCAGAAACATAGACTTCAATCCGTACTAGCACAGTGACGAAAAGTTGCACCGCCGGAGATCCCCGCACATCACTCCCACAATAATTTAGGCCATTGTCATTTTACAAATGTGCATTTAATTGCAAGCTACTTTGATTTTAAAAATATATATAAAATAATACGATTTCCTAAAGAAATATTTTAACGACTTCGGGAGACGTAATAAAGATGAATTCAATATTTTTGTTGCGCTTAACCGTGCGATAATCCACCCAGGTTAGAAAGAACCAACAATTCATGACGTTTGGGGTTGATTTTTATAATTAGCCACGTCCGAGACGACGTTATATTATTATTAGATGACAATTAAGGATCCATAAAATAGAAATATTAATGTTTTCCCCGATTTGTACTTTCTCCGCAAGATACAGATGTTTACGACCGTAAATAGGGCCTTGATGCCAATACACTTTTTGTCTGCCGTTTCATCATCATACACTTTATTAACAATCTCCATCCACTAATCTCTTTAGCCAATAAGATTATTTCACTTAGCATACCTTCTGCAGCGGTAAACCATTTAAATACTGTGTTACATATTTACACAGTATTTAAATGGTTTACCCCCACAGAAGGGATCTCTAGAAGTAAACGCAATAACATCAAAATCATATTTCGTTTCATAATTAACAATTAATTTAACAATTAATTAAATAAATATATAAGAGGTGCGTTCAAAAAGTAAGGTGACTTCAAATTTCGCGAGCAACATACATTCGATTATCGATGTATTTGTTGTTATTTTGATAATGTTCACAATTTCAAGAACATAGCATACTTCGATTGTTTTTCATAGATAAAAAAGTTAGACGTGTTTTGTTGTACTAGGAGATTTTCTATTATAAAAAATGGAGCAAAGAATTTGTGTAACGCCCTAGCACGTCTACAACAGAAGATATCGTCGAAGGTGTGAAGAAAATTGTTTTTCAAAATCGTCGAATTACCATAAAAGAAGTTGCTGAGGATGTTGGCATATCAGTGCTTATGAGATCGTTTGAAAAAGAGCCATTCTTTTGGATTTAATAATATGAATATGTATTAACATTTTTTATCTACCAAGTATAAAGTGTCAGTCTAAATAAAAAAAAATGTTAATTTTCGTGTATTACGTCAATTTACTAGTTCAAGTTAGAAAAGAAAATTGTGAGATATAATGAAATTAATAGGTAATGTCTGCTAAGTTATTTGAATGGAGAATTTAGTGAAATCCTTTAAATTTTTATTGCACAAGTTTTTATTAGCAAAAATATAATTTAAAATTTGCTATAAATTTGATCAATTTTCATTGTTTTTATAATTGTTTTTCACACAAACTAAACATTAAAATAATTTGTAATTCATCTGATAAAATTCTTGCTTATTTTAAGATTACTTTAATGTATAATACAATATTGTTCATTGATCTCAACAGCAATCTAACTCGAATTAGTGATTGCCAATATTTATATAGCTATCTCTTTCTTCTAAACCGCACTCTTAAATAAAATAATTAATTTAAATGGTTCTAATCTGCCGTGGCTGGAGGACCCTAGACAGTATTACACCTGGGGCGTACGATGCCTAGACTATCTAAGCACGAAGTGACGTTCAGGTCGAAGTTTGCTAAAATCCTAGTGTAATTCAAGGCACGCCTGGTTCGACCAACGCGGTCCGTAAACAGAGCTTCAGCTTGCTTTTAGATGAACATGAATATAACTTTATCATCTCATAATGTTTTTAACCTCTTCATTGGATCAAATGCTCATAATTATAATGTTTCTTTAACCTCATTAAAGAAAGTCATTACTTCGCAATACGTTTAATTATTTCAATTTGGATATAATTTGTTTGAACAGTGATTTTTCCTGTCAATCAGATAAATTTTAATTTAATTCTCATGAATCATTATTAATTTATTAATATGTATAACGATATGACTCTGTACTTTTCTACTAAATAATTTAATTTTTTTCATCTTATATACTTGTATCTTTAATTTGGAATACTGTTTGTAATATTTTTGTAAAAAAGGAGAATCCGTTAATAAATTAAAATTAAATTTAATTTATATAATATTTTAGGTATTAATTTGGAACTTACTCTTACTCTAGCCATCGAATGAGTGAGGCACCCGACAAATTAAAACATACATATGAAGTGGAATTTCCTAATCCATTGATGCTAAACTAGAGTAAGTTAAATTTTAATTAGACTCGAAAATAATAGAGTGCTACAATTTAAATATGATTACGTAGAAATTCGTGGAGATGGTTTTGTTCCTGATTCGACTGCGGAATCTAATTTTGCCGAAACTGAAGAGCGTTTGTCATACAAAATATGTCTGAATTATCAAGATAAGTGCCATATGCGTAATATTTTATCCTGAGTTAGCATATTAATAAAGTGTTCAAAAACTTAGTTATTTATTTAGTTATTCTCGGGAAGTCACACCGAAAACCCTTTAAACCATTTAAGCCGAAATCGTCCGCAATCCATTGGCAAACTGATTAATATCGATATAACCGGTCCAATGTGAAATGATTCGAAATTTTTCGAAATTATGTGGCATTTAAAGATGATTTGATTCTTGATAAGTTCAAATGTTTTTTACGTAAAAAAATCAGATTATTTCTAAAAAAGTGACATTTCAGGCCATTTTTATGGCAACCAAAAGCGCAACTTTACATGTCACTTCATAACATTAATGCAATTTGTTATGATTTGTTTTCTCAGAGGAAGGGTTACAGATTTTCATTCAGATTGTGGAATTGAAAATTAAGTTATAGTTAAGTTATTTTTTGGTTACTTCTACTTTTTCGGTCACCTATATTAAAATTATAAGTTTCTTATAATTAGAAAATAAAATATGATCCATTTGTGAATTTTGTACACGTAACATAAATACTTCTGAAGTACTTGTCATTTGAATCAATAATAATTAGTCCATACTAATCCATTATTTTCAGTTAATTTAATCCATTAATAATTTAATTTAATTAGTTACACTAATTGTTCTATACTTTGAAACTTAAAGGATAGAAGATATTTTAATTTAATTTACTTAGTTAAAAAAATGTGTTATATACTTTAAGTTTTAAAGCATAGAAAACATTTCCTAACTAAGCAAATTAAATTATTAATGGAAGAGGCTTCAGCACTGTTCCAAATTTGATATAGAAAACACTTTTAATTTTTGCATAAATGTATCCAATTATACAAAGTTTAAAAGTGTTTTCTTTTTTGTATAAATGGATTAATAAATTAATTAATAAATTTTAATTAAAAAAAATAAAACGTTGAGTTTATGTACTAATTATCTTAATGCAAAAGACTGTTATTTCGAACGTATAATCCAAATATGAAATAATCATAAACAGAGCATTCCGTTAAAAAAATATAACTTCGATACTTTTAAGGTATACAGGATCCCCTACAAAAAATGAAAGTAATTTAAAAAATAGCCATTATAGGATTATACAGAGTGTTTAAAATTCGAGTCTCACCGTGAGGATCTCGCTTATTATAAGAGATAGAGGATATATTTAAATTTGGTACTTTTGCATAATTTCATGCTGATTAATATTCCGTTGAGAAAACTGGGCTAAGTTTCTTTGTTTTCAAGAAAAATGCAAAAAAACTGAAAAATGCGATTTTTTTTTATTTATATCTTCGTAATTTGAAGCAATATTTCAATACAATGAAGACATTCTTATAGCACTTTTTATGGTCTAATCGATGGCCTACTCAATTTACTAATAACATGTTTCGTTTCTTCTGAACTATCATCAACTTTCTCTACGAAATGGAGTGACCAAATTATATGACTTTTTATAAAATTTTACAGCAGAAATTATAATTTAAAAAAGTTATATAATTTGGTTAAAATGCTCCATTTCATACCTGAAGATTATTACACCTTTTTGAATATAGACTAATTTTTCAAAAAAAAAAATTTCTACTTCAATTCAGATCATTCAGAAGACATATATTCGGATTATTTACACGTATTGAAATTCCGATGGCTTCATATTTCAATTATTAGCACAAATAATCGCTCACGAATCTAATAAAGTCTGCAAAGTGCTGCAAACAAACGTTCTTCGCGGATCACTAGTGTCCTAACAATTCCAAGTCGACTTTATTGGGTTACACGGCAATAAGCCGTAACTTTATTACGAGCCACCCCTCGAAGAAAGGAAGGAAGCGGGATCGCTAAATATTTAAGCTTCGAGGGCGCCCGGGCGGCGGAGCGGAGGGAGGGGGGCTTCTTTTCCCTTCGCGCGCCCGAGGGGTGGGATTCCGTAGCATTTCACGGTTGCGTGTCGTGTATATGGTGCGGGTTTAAATATTTAATGGTTAAAAGATTTGTAGCCCTCGAGGGTGACACCCTCTGCCCCTCAGTCCGGACGCGCCAGGAGTGGGAAATGTGTATATATAGGAGTCGAGGAATCGAATTACAATCGACCATTTTTCTTGAAGAAAACAGTTATTCACCGGAGTGATCAATTGAAATGTATGAAAACTATTGTTAAGAAATTGATTATTCACATAAATTAAATAAAAAGAATTTGAAAATAATTAATTAATAAATTATTTTCCTTTTAGACATTGTGACTTATGTTACATAAGTACTTTAACAAATGTCTAATAATATACATTTGCTGTTGCATAACAATAACTACAATATGTTATTGTTATGCAATAGCAAATGCAACTTTACAAATCAATGGTTAAATGCAAATGCAACAATTTTTGAATCGAAAATGTTTAATGCAAAAAACAAAACTTACAAATAAAATAAAAGTTACGTAATATAAGGCTATCTGCAGACACGTGTTTCGGGATTTCATCCCTCATCAGTACATCTGTGCCTTACGTAATTGCAAATAACTGTGACCAAGTGAATAAATCCTTTTTTCTATTATTGATTATTCACTATTTAGTTTTGCGTTATGTGATGTTATAAAATTTAAATTACTCGAAATGTACATCTGACATTTAAAAATAAAAAAGCGAAGAAAGGAATGAACAAGTGTTTTACTTTAAGAAATTGATTAATAAGGGAAATGTTGTAAAGTAAACATTTTGAATTCTGTTTCAATTAATTTCTTACTTAACCCGTGATGACACATTTTTAATCTAATTCGGGATATTTAATTAAATTAAAAAAAAATGATTTGTTTCATTTATTTATATTTTCTCCGACTAGTTTCGACCATTTCGACAATCTTCCCCGAAACAAACCAAGTGTTTTAATTTTAATGAAATATCCTGAATTTTGAATTCTCTTGAAAATAAGCTCATAATCTGAAACTAGAATTTAAATCAAACGCACCGTCCACGCTGCGATCTCCGGTGGAAATGAGCGTTGACGGACGCGATTGCTACGCGCAATGTCAATTAATTGTCTTCAGCAAAAATATTTTATTCGCTGGCTATTAACAGTAATAATAAAAAACCCAAAGGGCCCATCAGAATCGGCAAAACAAAGAATATTTGTTTATAATAAAACACTTTTTTAACTTTGTTTGTATAACAGAATTTTATATTTAGTGACTATAGTTTTAACAATTTACACTCGTCATTATCGAACTAAAAGTAAATATAAAATTCTGTTATACCAACAAAGTTGCGTTACAGAGCGATAATCAATAATTATTTAATTTCGAATTTGAATGGTATTGCTATTGAAGAGATATGGTTCCAACAAGATGGCGCCACAACTAACATAACCATGAAATCATTGAGGGAACAATTCGGTGGGAAAATAATTTCGAGGAACGGACCTGTTAACTAGCCACCAAGGTTTTGTGAATTAACTCCTTTAGATTATTTTCTTTAGGGTTATGTTAAATTTTTGGTCTATGCCGATAAACTAGCTACTATAAACGCCTTGGAAGTAAACATAACAATTGCTAACATAAGACCCTAATTACTTGAAAAAAAAAAGTGGTGGGAAATTGTATTACCAGAATGCGCTTCGTCAGAAGTAGACGCGGCGTATATTTTTCCGAAATTGTTTTCAAACATCAATGTCATTGAATTGATAAATAAAGCACTAATAACCTTTCTTCGCACTTTATTTGTTTTACCAAATGTACATTTCGGACACAAAGTGACCATTATAGTGTTAATCCATCGATTTCGGTCACTTTGTGTCCGAAATGTACATTTGGTAAAACAAATAAAGTGTGAAGAAAGGTTATTAGTGCTTTATTTATCAATTTAATTTGATCTTCACGTAACTCAATCAATCAATTTATCAATGTCATTGTATAATCCTTCAAATAAAATAAATAATTTCAATATATTTAATGTGGTTGTTGTTTAATTTAAATTTAAAGTGCGGACCCACTAAAAAAATCACCGTTAAGGCTGCGATTTTACGCCTAATAGACGGTGCGATTAGCGCCAGAGCGTGCAGTATTCTTTACATAATGTGTATGTTTATTTTATTCCAACTTCGATTTTTCAACCTATCGGCAAATGTCTGAACTGCTAGGAGCTGTTCCAAATAAAAATGACTGCGTCGAACTAAATTTGATCTCATTGACAATTTTATAGGATTAAGGAGCATACAAATAATAATATTATGAATGTGTTAAATATGGATATTAAGAGGAAGACTTTCCACGTATACTCAGATATATTTAATATAGATTAAATGTACTTTTGTGAATTAAATAAATTTTTGAAAAATTATTCTTTTTACTTTTTTTGTTTTTAAAAAATTAAAAATTATCTGATGTCGTTCATCAGTAAATAAGCTACATGCCTGTATTTAATGTTTATTTTTTTATGACTGTATAACATTGTTAATCCCTTAAAACGGAAACGTATTGGGGATCGTAGCCTTAATATGATGGAATCTCCGTATTTTGCCGATTATCGAAACCATTAAGGTCTCATTCACACCTTGATGGTTTCCTTAATAATTTATTACGTGTGATAATTTTTCTTACATTTTTTCATTATTTTTGGAATATTGCATAACAAAGAAAAAACAGTGTTTTTTATAAATTTGCTGGATTTTTTTTAATAACCCTAAACAAGTTAATGCCATGGTGTCTCTGTTTTTGTTGATACTATATTGCAGAAATTGTGCTAAAATTAAATTTTGAGTAAATTTTGGGACACCCTTTACAATAACGTAACATTTTCTCGAAATAACAGATAACAACATCCGAGCAAAACGAAATAATAGAAAAATATCGAAGGAGTTGGGTTAGCGATTAAATCAAAGAGTCTGCAGTGAAATATCGTATGAACAAAGTCCTAAATTGACAATACTGAATTTAAATTAGTATAACTGGATAATTGCCAAGTTTTAATATGCCAAACAAAGGTTATGTTTTTTTTATCTTACAAAAACAACAAGGCTGAAAACGTGTGACAGATCGACCGAAATAGTAAATAACTGAATCATAAATTAAATTAAAAAAAAAAACGAAAATAATAAATTAATAAAAATTAAACATTTTCTCCTCTTTATCTACTGCAACTTGATATTTATTTATTATCCAACAGATTCATAAGATCTAATAACAGGATAAATTAGAAAAATAAGGCTGAAAGACCACTGGTCGATAGTCAGTTTCAGAGTTGGAATTATGCTGTAAACGTTAGTGTATTGTTAAATATTGTATTGTAACTGTACATTCCAATCTCAGAAATAAAGATGTTTATGTTAGAAAAATACAATAAAAGCGCAATATAATCGCGCCATAATATAGCACTGGATATACTTTACAATACATAAATATACAAAATATAAGCACTTAAACGTTTAATAATTAAATTTTAACAACTTTAAGGTTTTTAAATCAAAGATTCTGCACTCGGTATTTCAGTGCAGAATTTTTCATTTAAAAACCTTAAAGTTGTTAAAATTTAATTATTAAACGTTTAAGTGCTTATATTTTGTATATTTATGTATTGCAAAGTATAGCGCTAAGCCAACTGTCATGAGTTGACAATACCGAATTTAAGTTGGACAATTACCTAGCCTGATTTATTCCATTCTTGGTTTAATCTGTCAAACGAAGGTGATGTTTTTATGTAACAATAGTAACTGAACAAGACTGAAAATGTGTGACAGTTCGACGGAAATAATAAATTTCTGAATTAAATTTAAGGTTGCGGTTTAGTAGAAAAAGATAGCTATATAGTAAAATGGAAATAATTATTTGAAAAAAAAAAGAGCCATTCTTTTGGATTTAATAATATGAATAGGTATTTAATTTTTTTATCTACCAAGTGTTAAGTATCAGCCTAAAGAAAAAAATAAATCGTTAATTTTCGTGTATTACGTCAGTTTATTAGTTCAAGTTAGAGAAGAAAATTGTAAGATATAATGAAATTAATAGGTAATGTTTGCTAAGTTATTTGAATGCAGAATTTAGTGAAATCCTTTAAATTTTCATTGCACAAGTTTTTATTAGCAAAAATATAATTTAAAATTTGCTATAAATTTGATCAATTTTCATTGCTTTTCATAATTGTTTTTCACACAAACTAAACATTAAAATAACTTTTAATTCATCTGATGAAATTCCTGCTTATTTTAAGATTACTTTAATGAATAATACAATATTGTTCATTGATCACAATGAATTAGTGTTTGCCAATATTTATATAGCTATCTCTTTTGTCTAAACCGCACCTTTAAAAAAATGAAAATAATTAATTAATAAAAAAATAATCATTTTCTCCTCTTTATCTACTACAATTTGATATATAAAATGTAAGTATTCAATCGTTTAATAATTAAATTTTCACAACTTTAAGATTTTCAAATCAAAGATTCTGCACTGAAATATCGTTGTTGTAAGTTGGCACAACTGGACGATGTCCTATCCTGGCTTATTCCATTCTTGTTTTAATCTGTCAAACGAAGGTTATGTTTTTATGTTACAATAGTAATTACCAAACTGCCAACAAGACTGAAAACGTGTAACTCGTTCTCAGACTTTCGGAAATAATAAATTGTTTAATCATAAATTAAATATAAATAAAAGTATTCTGAATAAATTCCTCACTTAGCCCATGGTGAAACATTTTTAATTATGCTATAAATGCTATAAAATGATTTTTTTTAATGGGGTATTTTATAATATAATTATAATTTATAATATATATATATATAACAATCTTTATTAACAATTAAGTTTACAATAAGGTAACAAATATTGATTATGTATATCACACAAAAATTAATTAATTGTTAAATGGCTATCGACCAGAGGTCTTTCTGCCAATTTATAATATAATCTGTGAAACATAAAAAAACAAGTATTTTAATTTTATATCATTAATATAAAAAAAAATAAATAAATGGAATTTAAATATGTTTTCGCCTTTATCTACTACAACTTTCATATACTAGTATAAGCTCTTATGCTCATTTGCATCGATTTTACTTTAAGATCTTAATTAAGGGTTCCATACAAGTTAAGCTGTCCTTATTTGGGGGAAAATCTAGGAAAATGTTAGTGTCTAACTTCATATTTATTTTTCTTACAAAAATTTTCAAGATAATAACTTGAAATCATAGAAAATTATTATTAATTTGTATTAAAACAAATTGGAGTAATTATAATTGTTATAAACATTAGAGTACTCAAACTTTAAACAATACATTTATTCAACATTAAACGTTTTGTAATTAAATTTTAGGAAATTTAAGGCTTTACTGTGAATAATTAATTGAGAATAATAATTTGGAATAATTCCCGAAACATGCGTCTGTAGTTGCTATTCACACGATTAGAGCTCAAACAATCGAAAATATATTGGGTTAATCGGATGGGGTAGAGTCAACCTAGGCTGTGGCAATAATTTGAATGATGTTTTGATTCTTGGCATGCAAAAAAAAACGAAAGCATTTTTTTCTTCAATATTTTATATGAAGGTGTATAATCTCTCTAAAAACAACTCAAGAAAGATTGAACATTATCATATATAATATTGAATTAGAATTGGTCATTAAAAAGATAATGAAAATTTTTCAATTCAACATCAAGAAAGATTGGACATTTTCATATATAATATGAAAATGTCCAATCTTTCTTGATGTTTTCTTTTTTTGAAAGATATTACACTTTTATATAAAATGTGGAAAACAAAAATATGCATTCGTTTCTTTTTTGTTTTTTTGTTTTTATGACAAGAAATGTTTAGAATTAGCCATGAAAAAGCTAATGTATATTTTAGCTTTTTCATGGCTAATTCTAAACGTTTCTTGTCATAAAAAAAACAAAAAAAAACGAATGCATATTTTTGTTTTCCACATTTTATATAAAAGTGTAATATCTTTTAAAAAAATAAACATCAAGAAAGATTGGACATTTTCATATATAATATTGAAAAATTTTCATTATCTTTTTAATAACCAATTCTAATTCTAAACGTTATGATTACACTTTGGTAAATTATGATATTATTTATCATATAACATAGAAACATTTTGGCACGCAAAAATTAATTTACAAAATCGAATGAATACAATAACAAAAGTATTTACTTCAATGCAAATTAGAAATGTTATAATTTAAATAAAAAGGATCTGAAAACAATTAATAAATGTTTCCGTCTTTAGCCATCGTTGCATTTTGACTTACGTTACGTAAGTACTTTAAAACAAATGCAAATTAAAACAACTACTTCTCGGTCCTGTATCCCGCCAGACATTAAATTACATAATGGACACTTGCTGTTGCATATCAATAACATATTGTATAATGCAACAATTTTTTGATTCGAGAGCATTATGTAATTCCAGAAATAGTTGTTTTAATGTGCATTTGTTTTAAAATACTTACGCAACATAGTCAAATTAGCTATAGAGGGAATAATTTATTAGTTTTTAAATATCTGTGACATGGTCCTTTTTTTTCCTATTATTAGAAATTTCATATTCACTGAAGATGTTTTCATTATTTCGCCCGCATTTTGCCGATTTTTCGTGTAGCCTTCGTTGGACACAAAGGGAGCCGACGATAATCTTGTGAGGAAATTATTGAACGATAACGGACACCCGTAAAATAAAAAAAAGCGGGACGGCGCGATAAAGCGCGGGTTTCACGAAAAATCGCTCGGAAGCGATAACTGAGAGGTTACGGACAGACAAAGCGGCTCCGTCGATTTATTTGAGACGCAATTTGCCACAATTACCGATAAAGAGGGAATACACGCAAAAAGAAATTAAAAAAAATATATACATAAAATCACGCGGATAAGCGCTAAGTTTATAAATCGCTAAGATTGATGTTTATAAACATAATACGATAACGAATCAGGAGTTGTTGCATAAATGAATCACCAACAAAACCTTTTGCTACAAATCTTACGAAAGTTCTAAATAAAGTCAAGTGATATAAGTTTATTTAAATAAAAACAGTTGTCCTTTCTTCTACTTATTATAATGCTGTACTGACGAGGGATAGATCCCGAAACACGTGTCTACAGATGGCCTAATATTAAGTAACGTTCTTTTTGATGTTTCTGCATTAATTTTCTCGGATTAAAATTTGTTGCATTATGCAATATTTTATTGATAAGGTTCCAAGACTTCCAGATGAGGATCTACAAGATTTAAATGAATAAAAAAATGTAAGCATTTTAATAACCCCTACCTTAATAATAATAATAATAATTCTTTATTGAACAGACCAACCATTTACAATTTGACTAAAAATATAAAAAACATAAAACATACACCAACAAACATAACCTCAAATTTTTATGAATGGGAAAAACATTCCGAACGAGTGTTTTCTTCTTGTTTCTGTTTAGTAAAGTGCTTTGACTATAAATATTTATATAGTCAAAGGTAAAGTGTAATTAGTGAAAAATGAGTAAAAGTGCAATTAAAGTCTCCTTTAATGCCAAATTGAGGATGTAAAACATAACAAAAAAGTAAGTAAATTATATTTTTAGAAATTAAAATATTTAGTTGTGTGAGGATTGAAAAATACCCTTTTCTATTCATAAACAATTCAAAATTTCATCCACATGGAGAACATATTCTAATATGAGTACAATCAATTGTACTAATTACTTTTGGAAATCTTTCGATTTTATAAAAAAATAAATTTAACATCTCAAGTTCAATTCTCTTGTTTTCATGTATATGTATTGTGGTTTCAGTACTGCCATTCATCCAGTCCCTTAATTATTAATTCTACAGAAAGGATCTGTGAAACTCAACGTTATCAACAAAAACTTGTCGAAACGAGTCAATAGCGAAGAAACTGAGAGCCATGAGAATGGACTTTTGCTTTAACAGCATGATTTCTACGAGTAAGTGGCTCAATATTTCTACCAATTAATGATAGCAGTTCTGTAAATGCAATTTTATTAATAGTGTATTTTTCTTTCTTATCGTATATTTCATATGGATTCTTTGTTACAAGAAATCGCCTCATTCGGAGAAGTTTTGGCTGTTCATTACTCACACTATTGAATGAAGAAAATTTAATATTGATATTTTTTGTAATTAAAATTATTGCTATTTATAAATAAAGACTTATTTTTCAAAAGTTATCTTACTTTTTATTTAAATAATTCCAAATCATTTCTTTTTTTAATGCATAACCTCATTATTAATTATTAATTAACTTGACGATACGTTAGCTCTTTATAAAACACAAAAGTGGACTCCGTCGATTTATTTGAGACGCAATTTGCCACAATTATCGATAAAGAGGGAATACACACAAAAAGAAATTTAAAAAAATATATACATAAAATCACGCGGATAAGCGCTAAGTTTATAAATCGCTAAGATTGATGTTTATAAAAATAATAAGATAACGAATATGGAGTTGTTGCATAAATGAATCACCAACAAAACGTTAACGTATCGTCAACTAGCGATGCGTCAAATATGGCTGAAATTGTTTTATAATACACAAAATGGACTTAACGATACTTTAGCATAATGTTAGCGTAACGCTAAAGTTGACGAAGCTTTATTCAACCGGCCTATAATGTAAGTATTTTTTTGCAGTTGGAAAAAAGGGATGCTCGAATTTTATTGATCATTGCCAGAAATTTTCCTTGTTTAATTTCATTGTATTTTATAGATGAAGTTTTTAATAAACTGGGATATTCAAAGCGTAAATAAATGTTTCGCGCATTTATAATCATAAATATAATCACGTAGAAACGCAGATGTTGGTCCCGAAGAGTGTTCCAAATTTTGTCACCAGAGGGAGTAACGCTTATGCTGGATCTATCTCCAATATGCTTATTATTATCAACAATAATTTTTGTGAAATTCAATTAATTTATTCTGTTAAATCAAGCAATTAATTTCGAAAGACAAGGAGAAAATACATAAATACATAAATTTTCAAAGAAACGTGGAAACAATCGTGATATTTTTGTGTATAATTTAGACGTGACAGAATCCGCATCGCGCGTGTTCGCGCTGAAAAAATCGCGATTCCGCAAAACGCGAGCGCTAATTAAACGGATGAAATCACTCGAATTGATTTCCACAATCGCCAACTTTGACACAATGCCACGTTATAAGTTGCAAAACTGCAACATGTGTTCCCGAAAAAAAATCCACTAATGGACCCAGAGGTCGGAAAAAAAGTTGCTTTAATCTCAATGAGCCAAAAATTGTTTTTAGTTAAATTTTCTGAATCAGCAAGATCTAGTCTTGGATTAATTGATTAATTTAATAATTTGTTTCATATATAGGATGAGTTTAAATTAATATTAATTTAATAATTTGTTTCATAAAGAGTTTAAATTAAAATTAATTTATTTCATAAGTAGGACGAGTTCGCCTCTCTTTACTGACGAAACAACGATTCAATCAATAATTCTAGTTCACGAGGTAGTTTTGTAGACTAGAATTCAAACATTTATTAAAATCATTTACAACGTAGATACTACGATTTTAAAGAAAAAAAAAACAAACGAAAAGTTTGTGTGATTCGTTTATTTTGTCCATGTGCTTATATATAAATAGTAATAAATATTAGGGCAAAATTGATATATTTTAAGATCGATCAATCTTTGATTGATCCCTCAAAAGGTCAATGAGATCGATTCTTCAAAATCGGATCGAAAAAGTGTGCTTACAAAATCGAGCAGAACATTTTTTTCTGATCGTTGTTTTCGGCACGATCGTTTCGGCTTGAAATATTTAAACGAAATATAAATTACTAAATTAAAAGAATAAAAAATGTAATAAAAAAGAAAATAATTAATTACTTAATCACTTTCTTTGATTTGCTCTTTCTTCAAACGAATAAAAAAGTCTTTTGATTTAATTAAACTGCAATGTGAAATATTACCACCATCTTTATATAAATAACTATTTATCTATAATTTAAATAGAAAAAAGTAGTTTTTTTTGTGAATTTGCGATAACAACAATGCAAGAACGCACGTCCTCCTCTGCCCGTCATTACTATCACAGCGCGCGGCAGGTGAGGGTCGCTCTTTTTAATTAATTTGATTCAATTCTTTTCGTTTAATTTTATTAGGTTTTGATTTAAATGGAATTAATTTAGTTTAATTTAAATTGATTTAGTTTAATTTGATTTAATATAATTTATTTAATTTTGCTGATTGTAATTGAATTAATTTAATTAATTTATTTTAGCATCTTTAAATTGTGTAAGGCATAGCTGTACTGACGAGGGATAGATCCCGAAACACGTGTCTGCAGATGGCCTTAAATTAAGTAACGTTCCTTTTGTTGTTTTTACATTAAATTTTTCTCGGATCAAAATTTGTTGCATTATGCAATATTTTATTGATGTGCAACAGCAGGTGTACATTATGTGATTCAATGTCCGGCGTGGGTATTTGCCAGGGAAGTAGTTGTTTTAATGTGCATTTGTTTAACGTACTTACGTAACGTAAGTCAAAAGTCAAGAGCTAAATGTGAAAATAATTATTAATTATTTTCAAATCATTTTTATTTAATATATTATCTATAATTATTTAAACAATTTTCTAAGTGTTTTTATTCAAATTATTATCATCTTCACGTAACTCACTCAACCCAAATATTATGTATATTTTATTAGTTTTCGAGTAAGATAAACCGAAAAATCAAACCACAGCTGCGATCGATCTTTAATTATTGCTCAGTAAGATCGATCTGAACAATCACACGCAAAGATCGAGCGGTTCAATCTGTTTGATCAATCAATTACCATCACTAATAAATAAGTGTATTGTTGCATCCCGGATTTTCAAACGGTGTTATTAAATAATTTTATTTGACACGACACAATAAAAGTTATCGTAATACTAACACCAGGGTGATTTAATTCTATTCAAATCCCAGCCGAATTTAGTATTAATTAAGTGAGGGATTTTAGTTGATTTAAAATCAACGTATCGGACACTTTTTTCTCATTAATCACTTAGTAAAACATTTTTTTAAAAATATTAGTTTGTAAATTAAATTCACTTGGTTTTGTTTCACTTATTTGTATTTTATTTTCTACTAGTTTCGGCTTGAGTAGTAGAAAATAAAATACAAATAAGTGAAACAAAACCAAGTAAATTTAATTTACAAACTAATATTTTTAAAATCAACGTATTTAAACTAACACTTAAAATTTATTAATTACTTAATAATTGTTATAAAGGTTTATATGATTTGAGAACGCGAGAGATGCGTCTCGGTTGTGTGTTGGAATTAGACTCTCCGAGCTCGGCTTCACATTGTCTATTTTACTTTTGTAATGATTACGCTGTATTTTACAATTTATAAAAAAAATGTTATACAATGATTCAATTAATTTGGGTGGATACAACAATATATTATTACAAATTTTAAAATTAAAACATACATTAAATTGAAAAAAATAAATGCTTGATTACTTTTTTTTACCTTTTTCCTTTCTACCGTTAGGTGTAAGGATGCTTGATTACTTTCTGGTTATTAAGCCATTACGAATGAGTATTCTGAATTCATTATATACCTGTATTCACACTGTACAACTATATTTAGTTTAGTTTATACATATCAATTTCTCTGTAATTAGGCTCTGCTTGTTGAGAAATAAATTATTATTATTACTATGAGAATTAATTAATAGTAACAACCAATTTTTAAATATTATATATACAAACATCTTTATTCAGACAACATTACATAAACTTATACATACATTTGTATTTACTTAACAAAAATAAATATTGTGTTAGTCTGTCCGAGTTTTCGACCTGGGGTCTTTCTGCCCTAGAAATATTAAATAAAATTATTTTTTTTGAAAATCTGTTTTGTGAAGTTTATCTAAAATGATCTTCGCGTGTTCACATACATCTCGGAAAAAAGCCTCGTACGTGCCGTACTTTTAATTGGCCGGTAATTAAAACGCGGTTTCTTCCGATATCAAGCCGGCTCATATGCCCCATTTCCCATATTAGAGAGACACAATCTGAAAATATCGCATGCTAGCAATGGAAAATGTACGTAAGCGCCCCCGAATTCGCGAAAGGCAAGTGAAGTAACGTACGAATTCTACACCTATTGATTGGCTTCAATCACGCGAGTGCCGTTGCGATCATGTGAAATTATTGAGATGAATGAGATAATATTTATTGAAATTAAAAAAAAAAGCAATGATGCCGAAAGTACGGCAATGTCGCCCAGTAGTGTATGCAGCCCAAGGCTGGATGATTGAGGACCTTGCAATTTCGCCCAAACGGCTTTTTCAAAGAAATCATCCTTTAAGTGTTTAACACCAATATTGTGTAAAAAAGAGATTTTTTTATTAATTTTTTCATCAATATCAAGGATAATTTCGACGAAAGTTGAAACTTGTCGGAGAAAATAATCATATTTTGGTGAAACAAAACAATTATATAATGAATGTCCTGCTAATTTTTGGAAATGGCTTAACCTTAGGTTGCTGAGACCAAAATATGAATACAAAAATTAATAAAAAAATATTTTATTGATAACAATCGAATGTTCCATTCGATTTGAATAAAATTTACTGTGTTTCTCGCCGGAGGGTATCCCTTAGGTATCCGCGCTTGGACGAAATTGCATCGTCCCGATGATTGGATGCGGGCTGTACCCATTTGGGGGGCGATACTAGTGCTGCTTCTTACGGTAGTATTTGTAACTATTGTGCGCTTTTACCCCACAAAAAAATAATCTCATTTACATATTTGAATTAGTCAATGTTGGGCCATTGGATGCGGGGCGGGGGTAAGTATGCGAAACAAGTGCTGCTCCTTGTGGTAGTATTTGTAACTATTGTGCGTGTTGTTGTACTTCATAGAAAAATAACCTCATTTACATAGCGAGTAGTTTTTTTTATCCAAATTTATTATAATTGAGCCGCTCATTTTTAAATGGTGTATAATTATAGAGGTATTTCAGCATTATCCAAAACACTTCGCGTAAAGAGAGACTGCTTAACTGGATTTTAAATGTGATGCCAATAAGTTAGCATACAAAAATGGCGGCCGTACTTTGCACGCAAGCTGCACCCTTATTAGGTCAGACATTCTCGGTGGTGAAAAACATACTGAATACATGAATTTTGTTCGAGTTTTGGTTTATCTTGTAAATTAATGTTTTTTTTTAATGCGATATACAGAATAAATGTTCTTTAGAACGAAATACTTAACTTTTGTGAACATGTCTACGCTAAATTTTCACTCTTTTAGGATGTTTTTAATGCAGAAAGTTTTTTTCAACATTTTCGACCATAATCCACAAATCTTGTATTTTACAAAACATAATTTTCTGCAGCAATATTGGCTCCTGGAGCATACTCATCTGATGAGGTTTGAAAGACTGAAATGGCAATCAACACTTATTCTCATTGCATGATTTAGACTTTAAAATCATTATCATCTCCTAATTTCTACTTTAACCCATTAACGCCCACAGCGATTTTTTTTATTAAAAAAAAACTGTTCTAATATTAACTGTTGTGTCCCGTAGACGTCTACTAATATGGGGGTCCGCCATATTAGTAGGCAATATTTGAGCGCCAAATTTAAAATATATTATGTTATAGTAAATGAAACATCAAATAAAATATTAATTTTTTTATTTAAATTAAGTAAATGATAAAAAAGCACTAATAACCTTTCTTCACACTTTTATTGAAGAAAGGTTATTCGTGCTTTTTTTATCAATTACATTTGATCTTCACGTAACTCACCCAATCAATTTAAATTAAGTAAATGTTACTTTTATCATCACAGTCTAAGTAGCTTTTCTAATAGATATGTTTTCATAGAATGTGAATTAATAACGTATTCGTTAAGATTGCGGTTTAGTAGAAAGAGATAGCTATATAGTAAAATGGATTTCCATAGAAACATACATTAAATTGAAAAAAAAAAAAATAACGGCTTGATTACTTTTTGGTTATTAGGCCATTATTATGAGAATTAATTAATAGCAACAACCAATTTTAAATATTAGAAATATTATATATACAAACATCTTTATTCAGACAACATTACATAAGCTTATACATATATTTGTATTTACTTAACAAAAATATAGTAAAAAATGGATTTCCATTTTACTATATAGCTATATCGTTTGAATAAAAGAGCCATTCTTTTGGATTTAGTAATATGAATATGTATTTAGATTTTTATTTACCAAGTATAAATTGTCAGTCTAAATAAAAAATAAATCGTTAGCTTTCGTGTATTATGTCAATTTAATAGTTCAAGTTAGAAAAGAACATTGCAAGAAATAATGAAATTAATAGGTCATGTCTGCTAAGTTATTTGAATGCAGAATTTAGTGAAATCCTTTAAATTTTCATTGCACAAGTTTTTATTAGCAAAAATATAATTTGAATTTTGCTATAAATTTGATCAATTTTCATTGTTTTTCACATAAACTAAACATTAAAATAATTTTTAATTTATCTGATGAAATTCCTGCTTATTTTAAGATTACTTTAATGAATAATATAATATTGTTCATTGATCACAACTGCAATCTAACTCGAATTAGTGATTGCCAATATTTATATAGCTATCTCGTTCGTCTAAACCGCACCTTTAAACTTAACATTTCTCGTATGTAATAATATTAGAAAATTTAAAGCGTTATTCATAACTATACTATTATCATAGACAATTTAATTAATTTACTTTTAAAATAATCTACTATTTGTTTACAAATAAAATTGGATGTAATTTGCAGGTTATGAATGTACTTATCGATGAAAAGTTATTTTAATTTCTTTTCTAAATTAATTTGGTGTTTCGACTTTAGTTATATTATTGCATCCAATAACAGTACAACACAGCATTTATTTTTTATCACAAATTAAAGTGCACAACGTTTTTTTTAAACACAATGTCCAAAAGCTGGTGAAGCAAAGAATCATAGAAAACTAAATATTGAAGTAATTTGTGTACAATAGTTACACGAGGCAAACGCTTGGATGATTCCTAAAATGGCGGACCCCTCTCCCCTTTTGGCTTTACTCCCCGCAAATTAGACTCCGTCTATATACTCCTAGGCCTATGATTGTATCTCGATTATTATCATTGGATGCAAAAAAACAACAACAAGGGGTTCAGTATTTCAGGGAACAACGTGTATATAAAAAACACTAGTATATTTATTATAATTATCAAAATTATAACTTTTGTTGATAAGGCTACAATTATTTATATTCAGTGATGTATGGTACTGTACAACCTTCACACATTAAAGTCACTGTCATTGCCTACTATTGACTTGCAAATAGATATATATCTCAATATTTGCCAAATTTGAACTCGTAAGTTACACGTATTGCCTAACCTTGACAATAAAGTCACACTAGTGGCTTAATTCTTACTTAAAAGTTGGTATTTATGTCCTGCGTCATTTTTACTATAAAGTCTCTCTTTTGCCTAATTTTGAGTTTAAAGTATCTTTTGATACTTAATTTTGAATAATACTTTTGTAAGTTACTTAATATTGTCTAATTTCCACTTAAAAGCTTCTTTTGATGACAAACTTTGACTTTAAAGTTATTCATATAACCTAATTCCGACTTCATAGTCATAAGTGAAACTCATTGCGTAATCTTGACAATAAAATCACACTCATGGACTAATTCTTACTTATGATTAGTATTCATGTCAATGTTTGACTAATTTATACTATAAAGTCATTCTCGTTGCCTATTTTTTTTTTTTACTTTAATATTATCCTCATAGCCTGATTCCGACATTAAAAGCTCGTTTATGTCTAATTTCTGCTTTGATGTCAAATCTTGACTTTAAAGTTTTTCATATAGCGTAATTCCGACTTCATAGACATAAATTACACTCATTGCCTATTCTTGACAGCAAGTTTGAATTTAAAGTCATTTTTTATTGCCTAAATTTAAGTTTAATTTCTCATTGCCTGATTTCGACAATAAATCTCAATTGACTAAATATTGTCTAATTTCCACTTAAAAGCTTCTTTTGATGACAAACTTTGACTTTAAAGTTATTCATATAACCTAATTCCGACTTCATAGTCATAAGTGAAACTCATTGCGTAATCTTGACAATAAAATCACACTCATGGACTAATTCTTACTTATGATTAGTATTCATGTCAATGTTTGACTAATTTATACTATAAAGTCATTCTCGTTGCCTATTTTTTTTTTTTTACTTTAATATTATCCTCATAGCCTGATTCCGACATTAAAAGCTCGTTTATGTCTAATTTCTGCTTTGATGTCAAATCTTGACTTTAAAGTTTTTCATATAGCGTAATTCCGACTTCATAGACATAAATTACACTCATTGCCTATTCTTGACAGCAAGTTTGAATTTAAAGTCATTTTTTATTGCCTAAATTTAAGTTTAATTTCTCATTGCCTGATTTCGACAATAAATCTCAATTGACTAAATTTGACTTTAATTTTTAAAAATGTGTTTTTTTGTTAATTCTATTATTTTATTATTGTAACTATTCATTGTATCATGTATGTATGTTACTGTATTTAATGGCCTTCGTTAATTAAATAAATAAATAAATTTCTCATTCTTGATTCCGATATTAAAATGTTATTTATTGCCTAAATTTGATTTTACAGTCGCTTTTATTGCCTAATTTTGATTTTATAGGATATACCGTTGCTTAATTTTGACTTTAAAATATCTTTTGTTACTTAATTTTGACTACAGTCTCTTTTATTGTCCGACTTTGACTTTAAAGACTCTGTAAGTTACTTGATATTGTCTAAGTTCCACTTTAAAATTTCTTTTGATGCCTAATCTTGATTTTAAAATTTTTCATATAGACTAATTCCATCTTTATAGTCTCCCTTGTTATCTAATATTGATTTTAATATCAGTTTGTGTTGGAATATTTGCTTGATTTGACTTTAAAGTGTCTGTGTTTGCTCAATTTAAACTTTAAAATATTTTTCTTATATAATTTAGTCTTTTAATACACTCTCATCACCGAATTTTGACTTTAAAATCATTTCTTTGCCTAATTTAATTGTTGAATGCACTCTCATCGCCTAATTTTGGCTATAAAATCTTTTCTTTGCCTAATTTCAATAATTCTTTACATCATACTGCTTATTTAATAAATATCAATATGCCGTATATACGAGATATTTTAGAAACATCCAATATTGTTTATATGTATGATCAGGCAGATTATGATTCAATGAATAACGCTATAGCATCTATTGATTGGGACTTAGCATTTCGCAATTTGGAATTTGAAGATCAAATTAGGATGTTTTATTGTATCTTGTATGATTGTATTGATAAATTTATACCGAAAAAAATGGTGACAGAAAGAAATAGTAAGTTCCCCGTATGGTTTAGTCGTGAGTTAATAATGTTGACAAAGAAGAAAAAAGAAATGCATGCGAAATATAAACAATCCGGAAACCATAATTTTTATGACTTATTTATAAATTTACGCCTTCAATGCAGACAATTAAATAATTTACTCTATAAATTACACATAGAGAACTGCGAGAGAAGTATTAATAATAATCCCAGGTCGTTATGGAGGTTGGTTAATTCTTATAGAAAGAAAGACGGTTTGCGTAACTGTGTATTTTATAAAAATATAAAGTATTCAGGTGGTCCATCTGTCGCTAATAGCTTTGCAATTTTTTTTTCTGCGGTATATGTAAAAGATTTTTCAAGTTCAATGTCCAACTTCAGTTTCAATGATTCGGTGCTTGGGGATATTCTTAATATTTCTTTACAAGAAGTATATGTAGCCATTGATAATATTAAATCAAGTCACTTTCCAACTTTATTCTGGGGGACCTAGCTGAGCTAATTCAAATTTTTGTTTTAAATTCCTATTTTAGGCTTTCAAAATTGTAGCGGTCCGGATAAAATACCAAATAGCGTATTGAAAAATTGTATTTGTACTGTTTCAAAACCTCTGTGGCTACTGTTTAGTTACTCAATAAAAGGTTGTGTTCCTGTCATCTGGAAGAAAAGCTTTGTAATACCCATTTATAAATCAGGGCGTAGCGATTTTGTTGAGAACTATAGAGGAGTATGTATACAATCAGTTATACCTAAAATGCTGGATAATATAATGTCAAAATTCATCTTTAATCAATTTAAACATATACTAATCAATGAACAACACGGTTTTACAGAGGGGAGATCAACTATGTCAAATTTAATTTTACACTCCGATTACCTTTTTGATGCCTTCGGGAAAAAGAGTCAAGTTGACTCCATATATACAGACTTCTCGAAGGCGTTCGATAAGGTTAATCATTCCATTTTAATAGCAAAACTGCATGCTTATGGTTTTAATGAAACGGTGGTTAAATGGATTAATTCATTTTTGAGAGACAGAACACAAGTAGTTAAAATTTAAAACTTTATATCAGAAAAGTTTTCTGTCTACTCAGGTGTACCACAAGGCACTCACTGTGGACCTATCTTGTTCCTAATTTTCATTAATGACGTATTGCATACTATAACTTCCTCCCTTGTACTATTATTTGCTGATGACCTAAAGATCTTTGAAAGAATTACTCAAGAATCCGATCATATTATATTACAAGAAGATTTAACAAAGTAAATTGGTGCGATTGAAATAAATTTACACTTAATATTAATAAATGCTGCGTAATATCTTTTAGCAAACTTAAAGCGGTTAACAAATATTCATGTTTTCTAAATAATTCAGAACTCAAATGGGTCGATATAATTAAGGATTTAGGTGTAACATTAGATTCTAAACTTGACTTCAGAACACATATATCCAGTATTGTCAATAGAGCAGGAAAGGTTTTGAGATTCATGTAAAAATCGGTAAAGATTTTTTGATTCATATAATAAGACTTCTTTTTTGCACTTTAGTCAGACCAATATTGGTATATGCTTGAACTATTTGGTGTCCAAACTATAATACGCATATTAATAAAATTGAAAAGCTTCAAAGCAGGTTTGCTCGTACTTGCTATTATAAAATGGGTGTTACCGGATTCAATACACAAGAGACTAAATCAGTACTGAATCTAATACCGTTACGTGATCGAAGGATATATTTTGACTTATGTTTTCTACATAAAGTTATAAATGGCACGATTAACTGTTCCGAACTTATTTCTAAAATAAATTTTGTCATTCCGATTTTTGATAGAATAACCAGACAGGCGACTACTTTCAAAGTTTATTTATCAACTACAAACTATAACTATAATAGCCCGTTGATAAGACTCCAGAGATTTGGAAATATTGTACTTAACATACGTCCCTCTTATTTTTTTGAAACAACTATTAATTTTTTTATTAAAGATATAAAAGGTATTAACTACGAAATATTCTATTCGTTCTATTAAAGTGTGTTATGTGCAATAGATGATAAAAACCGTTGTTGGCAATTGTTTCAGAAAGAGCATACATTTCTTATAAAATATTATTTCTGTTTTATTGTAGTTATATTTTTTATTTAGTATTTAATAGTTATTTCAATAATTAAGTTATTTTTTTTTTTGATTATAAACAATTATTTCGTTTAGATTATATTAGTATTATTTCTATGGTATATCTTAAGTTATAATTATTCCATTTTTGGTTGATGTATATTTCGTTTATTTAATATTATGTTATGTTTACTAGTGACGTATGTATGTAAAATACTATTGTAAAAAGACTAATGTCGTTTAATTAAATAAAATTTAGTCTTTGAATACACTGTCATCTCCTAATTTTGAATATAAAATCTTTTCTTTGTCTAATTTAGTATTTGAATGCACTTTTGTCACCTAATTTTGACTTGACATTTGTTTGCATTACATAATTCCGATATTAATGTCACTTTCATTGCCTAATCTTGACATTAGCCATTGTAGCAGCTCACTTTCGTTTCCTGATTTTGGCTTTAAATTCTTAAATTTTATTTAAAATTCACTCTAACTCACCTTAATTCCACGATATATTCTAAAACTTAAGTGTACATATTTGTCCGAGCGTGCATTAATCATCAGTTGAGATAAACGCAGTGGAAAACCCTTTGAGATATGATAATTAATTTTATTTACATCCACTGTTCATAAATAACATAAATAACAATAACAAGCTTGAGAGTGAACGACATTAGGTAAATAATGTTTATATACTTTTTTAAATTATTAGTAAGTAAAACTCTTTTATATATATAAGGGGAATCCACATAAAAAATAGTCAAAATAATGAAGAATTGTACTTTTTTGTCATTTATCATCAGAAATCAATAATATAAGAAATAATTTTTCTTTCTTAGATTTATAATGTATTGGGTGTTGAACTTTTTTCAGAAGTTTTTAATAAATATTTCGGTATTTATATAAACTTGTATTATTGAATTTAATATATAAGATTCTTAGTTTTTGAATTTATTCCATTTGACTTTCAATTTTATTCAGACTGTCTTTAAGTTCATTGCCAAGAATTTCCGTACGACTGAAAAATTTATAATTACACAATTTTAATAATGACTAGGGGGTAATCGACTAGTGGTTTGGTCGATTGCTAATTAAAAGATAAATTATACATATATATGATTTTCAATTTTTTTGTTATTTATTTTTATATTTTTTCTCGATTTATCTGTTAACAAATATTATTATTCAGTTTTTCCCAATACGTTAAACATATTGGCGGACGATCTGGATGCATTTTTTAATGAAAAAAAAAAAAAAAAAAAACACGAACTTCTTCATGCGTCCGGCTTCCACCTCCAAACCCAATCATCACTACAGTAGCTAAATAAAGAATGGAAATATATAAAGTACAACTCCTCGAGAAGCTCAGCAAGCAGAGAGTGTGATAAGTTGCATTGAAGTTAGATGCTGCAACATAATGGATTTGCCAAATTGGCATCATTTTCGTCCTAGGTTTACTTGTTCACCATAAATCCAGTAATTTAACATGTTCAAAATTTCACCACGTTTGGCGCTGCGTTCTTAAATATTTCAAATTCAAGAATTTAAGAAAAAATATGTACAACGACCTTCTCCTTGCAAAATGTTGTGTCCCTTGAAACCCAAACTCACAGTTTTCCACCAAAATGAACCACCCTGTCTATTAAAAAAGTTGCTTAGACTGTGATGATGAAAAATATGTACACGTTAAACTAATTTTGACTTTAATATAAAACTCATTACCTGATTTTCGCTTTAAGACTTTAGTTTTTTTAATAGATATACATAGAATGTGAAATTAATTGATATTGAACACATTATACTTAACATTTTCCTCATATTGCCTACTATTGACTTGAAAGTCGATATATATCTCAATATTTGCCTAATTTTTGATTCATAAGATTAAACTTAACGTTTCCTTGCAGAATAACTCTTATTGTTAATAATAGAAAAATGACTCTTATTGTGTGTATTTAATGTTCACATTTCATTTTATTTACTAAATTTGGAACATAATATTTTCTTCAAATTGTATTCAAACAATTTCAGACGAAATGAGTCTTCGTTTAGAACGCGTCTCGATATTCGACTCTTTGTTATCTTTATTGTTACACATTTGCCCACACGTTTTCTTTCCGGTTCTCCTTGATGCTAGCTAGAGACAATCTCGCTTGATTTCATGAATGGGAAGCTGAATTCTTCCCGACTGGTCCGCCTTCTCCCGTAAATGCCAATAATTAATCGGCACCAAATTACATAGCGTTTGTTTGTCGTCCAATAAGTTACAAAACGGCCTTCGCGCGCGCGCTCTTCCCACACACTCACACAGCGTCGTCGTTGTTGATTTCTAAACGCTAATTCAACATTAACGCAGCCAACGAGCGGATAAGTAATGCACGGATTTATCGGGCTTAATCGCCGGCCAGAGAGGTGCAGTAGGGCCGTTGGCGTTTCTCACTTTCGCTTTATCAGTTCCGATTTTTGCCTGCCCACGCGAAACCGAGTCGGAAACTAGAGAGTGAGCATGAATGAGTGATCTATTGAAGAAAATGAGAGAGAGCGAAATGGGGGGACGGAGAAGAGAGATGAATAGAATTGATTGAATGTGGGCGTAGAAGGTGCCACTGAATTCCGTGTTTTGTAATCGCGAAACTTGTTATGGAATATATTTTTTTTTTCATTCGGCAAAGTGTCTTAATATAATCACGGCAATCTGTTTAATTAAATGTCCATTTAATATCTAAGCTTCCTAAATACAGTTTGTAATGGTTGTAAAAGTTACTCCCATTCTTGTTGTTAACCTACGCCCACTAAGCTTAAATATTGTAGTGGGTGTAACAAAAATATCGTTTCTTACTTAAATGAAGTTATTTTAGATTGATGATTTTCAAGTGAATCATATGAATCGTTTCAGGGGTTCCTCAAGGTTTACTTCTGCGGCCCTTTCTCTTTAATATTTAGGATGCGGCAGGGAAACTTACTTTTTTTGAAAAATTAATAAAAACGAAACAATTACAAATATCTGTATAATTCTTTTTTCCCTTACAGATCACCTCATGATTTTTTTTTCATGCAGTTCTGAAAATTATGTCTATCAAATAACAACCGCTATGGTTTATGCACTGCTTGAGTTGATTTCTGAAGTTTCGCATGTTTACCAGTATTTCGGCGATGGTGTTCCGAATGGTTGTCTTCAGGTGATCTAAGATCCGTGGTTGATCGTGGTAAATGATACGATATCAAATAACCCCATAGGAACCTTAGGAAGAAGTCGCATGGAGCCAAATCTGGAAAGAGCGCAACCAAAGGAGATCGAGATGAGGCGGTGGTCAGGGAAGTGCTCCCTAAAAATTCCATCGAGGCCCGTGCTGTGTGGGCCGTAGCTCCATCTTGTTGAAACCACACATCCCCGAAGTCCATTCCTTCCAGATATGAAAGGAAAAAGTTTTCATTCATCTCCTTCTTTCGAGCTGCATTCATCGTGACAGCGCGTTTTCCTTAAAAAATAAGGACTAATGATCCGGACCACTGAATTACACATCAAACGGTAAGAGGCTCAAAATGGAGAAGAGGAACCTAAATTCTCAGACGCACTCCTTCCCAGTTCCTTATCTTCACCCCTTGCGATTTAGCGGATCTTATTTAAAAAGTAAGTTTCTCTGTCGCACCTTGTATTACTTAATGATATAAAACTATATTGGTAACAATTACCTTCTGTTTGCAGATAATCTCAAAATTTAAAAAAAAATGAATTCATATCCTAAACGGACTTAAAGCAGTAATTGAAAAGGTGATAAGTAACATAAATCCGGAGCAGTTTCAAAGTGTTAAAAATTATATATATATAGTTATGATTAAATATTTAATTTATTTTGATACGCCAATGATATTCTCGGGAGTTTTCTTTTCATTAGATCAGTTCTACCAAGATGCGTATTTGGTTGCCTATCTATCAATCTGCAATCATTGTTGATCACTCTGTACATCATTGTTGATTTTTATAATTTACGAACCATTGAGTATTCCTTGTATGGCTTTCTCACTTATCGCTTGGTGAAATAATATTAGAATAATTTTAGGATGTTTAAAATACAAATTAAAAGACGTCATAAATTGTAAAACAAAAACACGTGTTTTAATTTTTACCTTAATCATCTTAAAATTATTCTATTGAGTATATTGAAGCAATAATATTTAGAGCAAAACACAACAGGTGTTATAATTGGGTCAAACGGATTAACCGAATTCGCAACAAAGAACAAGTGCGACGAGGAAAAATCCCCGGAGTCAATCTTAATCAACCCCCCGGGTAGTGAATTGGCGCACAGTGGCGCACGCGCCCCTTTTTCCTCTTGATCCATTCACCCATCCATCCACCGTCGTTAGTTATTTGTCGTGTGCCGTTTATATACGGGTCCCGGAGCCGGGGGGCAATCCCCCAGGATAATTGGCTTGTCAGTCAGGGCAAATCACCCTCCCGGCCCGCTTCTCTCTCCCGGGTAATTTATACCCGGGACGCCACTGAACTCCCTCCACTCCGCGCCGCTTTCCTCCTCTCCTCGCGAAAACGCCACAATAATAACCCAAACATCTCCTCCATGTATATAGTTTATATACATGCAGCCATCAAACGGACCCGGGGCTTATTAATTAAAACAGCACAAATTAAATCCCCCCCCCCTCCTCTCTGCCGCGCTCCTCACCCCTTTGTCTTCATCTTCATTTACAACTCGGGCGAATTACTCGAAACCGTAAAGTGCGCTCAGAGCAATAAAAAGGTCGTTCCGCTTCCCCTTGCACGCTAAGGGCAGTAATTGAATAATCAGGGTGTTTCTAATTGATCGAGTCAAGACTGGAATTATTGAAATATATTCCCATCCAACACGATTTCGCTTTTCCTAGTCGATTATCTCCTCCAGTTCCACGCAATAAATCATAAAAATTATCGATTGTCGAATATTCTGGTAATACAATCTTATCGCGAGAGCGTCGAGTTATCACTTGATTAATTTCATTTACAACGAATTAATCAATCGGATTCGAAAGAGAGAGAGATATAATTTATTTGTAATGAATAATTTCATACGCGCTTTATAGAATTGAAACCTTTAGATAACCTACTAATAATAATTATTAACTGTTTCACAACTGAATCGAATCTTTTTTTTTGCAAAATTCTGAAATATAACAAAATCGTCTTGGGTGTCTCAAAATGTACGCAAGATTTGATTTTAGCGTCATTTCTGCAATAAAGTGTTGGTTTCTTCGCCACAGTGTGGTGAAACAATTGTAGCGATATTACAATAGACTTTGAAAGACTAAATAGTGTTATTTAATATAAATAAAGTGTTGGCACAAAAAAAAGACTGCATGACAGTAGACACTATTTTTTTATCCAGTTGATAATGCAAAGAAGTTAATAAATGATAAAAAGAATCTAAATGGAATAATCAACATATTAAGAAGTAGTAGTAGCAGGGGCAGCTCCCTTTTCTTCGTCCTTCCCATCTTTGTTAAGAAGTCTCATGAACGCCATCTTATATTTAAAAAAAATCTGTTTATTTGTAATCATACAACAAAATATTTACAATAATTTACTGTATATTTTAATTGCTAATCTATTGTAAAAATATTGTCTGTGAGGAATTGAATGTTTGAAAACAAAATAATAATGGATTTACTTGTCTTCTTTCACTTGCATACCTGGAGGCACCTATCTAAATAAGTGTCCCCAGTGTTACGGTAAAAATAGGGGGATAGTGAAGTTGGGTGTGCCGCAGGGATCAGTCCTGGGGCCGACCCTCTCGAATTTAGTTTATGAGAGATTCTGGGGCTCAGAGTGCCGAACGGCGTGAAGCTAGTCACCTCTGCAGACGATCTGGCGATAGTGGTGAGGCATCGCTGTCTGATTGCTTTAGTTTATGAGAGATTCTGGGGCTCATAGTGACGGACGGCGTGGAGGTAGTTGCCTTTGCAGCCGATCTGGCGGTAGTGATTGCCTTGAAGAGGTTACTGTCAGAAGCAACGGACTTCATCATCAGGAGGATGGTGCAGATTGGTCTGCAAGTGGCGGTAAAGAAGACCGCGGCCACATGGCTGTCAACGAGAAGGGCTGTCAACGAGAAGGGATCCAAACGAAGAGATCTCTGTCGGGGGGCATCGGATGGGCGTCGCAAGGGGCCCCAAATACAAGGCAAAAGATTGATTGCACTAAGCAGAATCGATATTAAGAAGACAGTGGGTATCATAATGGGACACTGTCTTCTAGGCAGATACGCATAAAAGATGAGTCTCAAATTCAATGAATTTTGCAGAGAATGCCTGGTTGAGGTGGAGGAAGAAACAGTACTCCACTATCTAGGACAATGTCCTGCTCTTGAGGGGAAAAGAATTAAGTACCTCGGTTTGCACTATGCAAATGAGCTGGCAGATCTCTCACCTATTAAGGTGAATGACCTGATCAGGTTCATTAGGTGCTCAAATTGGATTGTATAGAAGGAATGGTCTACATCTCTATGGTATCACTATGGGCCTAAGTGAACAGTCTTAAGGCTGTTGCCATTGTAACCTAACCTAACCAATGTTGGAGGCAAACCTAAGGTGCAGTACGCAGACGAGAACGGCAGCGGAGCAGCGATCGCTTGCATCCTGCCAAACGTGGAAGACCTGGGACAGGGTAGGAGAAGACCCCTCGCACAGTGGCTTGGTTCAAGCAGTCATAAGTTACACTAGCATGGCATGAAGCCTTGGAGGTAGGAAAAAAAATGCCAACCTGATGTGAAGGGCACAAAAAACAGGAAATCTAAGAAGTATAAATGTTTACCTTATGGTTTCCACGAAAGCAGCGGAAGTGCTTACGTCCATTTTGCCTGTGAACCTGAGAGTGAATGCCGTATGCAAAGCATACAGGGATACGAAGACTCTGAGAAAAGCGGAGGCTAAGAAGTGGCTGAGGCCAGAGCGCTTGAATGGTGGCAGAAGAGATGGGACAAGTCGTCGGGCTGGACCAAGACGCTGATTCAGAATATTCAATCGTGGGCCAAGAAAAAAACATGGGAATGCGACGTATCACCTGACCCAGATGTTGGGGGCCCGCACTAAAGCTTGGAACCGCCAAGCTACGGGGACTACCATGCTCTCGAGCATGGATGTCTGAATGGGGCAGATACCCAAGTCGGAATTGTAAGCCGTCTCGTGACTCTCCCATGTCCCTATATAGGATAGAGCTAACTGCATGCGATGGAGTCGACTCAGCCCTCGTGCTTGTATGGAGTCAGGGGTTAAAAGCCCGAGGGTGTCTATTACCTTCCCAGTCCATACGTGGGTTGGCTCTGATGGGCAGCGGCTTTCGATGATATGATTTTGATGCTGCACTTGTGCGGTGCTCCACATGGTCGTCACCGAAAGGTATAAGGCCAGAGAGGGGCATGGCAATAGGTCATGTCCGCTGCGTGCGTGACTCAGTTGTTTACTTCTACCGAATCAGGAAGTGTGGCAATACAATGTCTCCAATGTGAAGCGGAAGATGGCACGGTAAAGCATAAGCTCTTTGAATGCAACAGGTGGGAATGAGAGACGTGGCCTTAGAGATGATTATGGCACACTGGACGAAAAATCGCTGATCCCGAGGATGCTGGAGACGGAGGAATTTTGTCATGCAGTATGCCGCTTCTGTAGGAACGTCCTGATGGCCAAAAACGCGGACGACAAAGCTGCTAAGGAGTAATATACCGTTCCTTATTTGAAGTAATGCCTGACGGCGATTGCATGTGCGAATAGAAAAAAAAGAGGGAGGAAGAGTTTCAGCCGGTCGGTACCACCACCCTACCAACTCCTTGTCGATTAGAGCCAAGAACAAGGTAGAGTGTCTGTCTAGCATTTTATTTTACTCCTATCCCGAAAGATATTCTCATTTTGTTTGTTGTCCCAATCAGGTTTATTGTTTCCACTTTTGTCTCTTTTTACCTGAACCACTTCGGACTTCCCTTAAGGAAAGCCACAGTCGTGATTACAGGAAAGGGTTTTGCACAGAACAGATGTGTCTAACAACATAATTTCTGTAAAAAAAAGACCTGGAGTGATTCAACTTCTCATTATCGAAGATGACTAAGGTGTACAAGAAGTTAGAGCAACGAATCTTGATTTTGGTGTTGTTCTTTATCTTTACAAATTTCGCGTCTTTCCTCCTTGTCTCCGACAGGAGTAGTACTAGTAAATTCATTTATCGAAACCAAAAGAATTATAAAAGTCAATCGACCGAGTTCTTTCAGCCGATTCAACAGGAATTCTTTGATTTTTTTTTTAATTTCACGCGGCATTCTGAAGATGAAATTATTTTGACCGAAAACTTGACGTTAAAATCTTGTCAGGTGGTGTCTGGAATTTACCCTGTCCAAATTTATTTATTTATTCTTATTTACGGATATAACCTTTTTACAAAAGCAGAAAAATATAAATTGTATAAAATGTCAAAAAACAAAGTAAAGTAAATTAGATGAATTATATTTAATATTGAAAATTTCCAAAACAACACACTTGGTGAGGACACGGAGAAACTTCCTCACAGTAATGATCCTCTTTATGGGACCCATACAGCAATCCTTGATCATGATGAAGTCATTACTGACCTTACCGTAGTATAAGAAACAACTCATGGGAGTTATGCTCTTATTGGTTAAATTGTATTTTTTTAGGATCGATACAACAATTCTTGATCATGATGAAGTTATTATTGACCTTACCGTAGAATGGGAAACTACCCATGAGGGTGATGCTCTTCTCGGTTAAATCAAATTGGATCGAAGCGTTGTTCTTAATAACCTTTTCGTCTTGGTGTCAATTCCAGCACCAATATGATAAATGTTCTTGTTCATATCGGTACGATTAAAATAACCTTTCTGATCGGAACGAGCAACGGTGAAGCTCTTGAAAGATGCCACCAATACAGACAACTTTGCAGAGACCCTTGTGCGTATTATGTGACAACGGGAACAGACACCCTTGTATCCTTTACCCTTGGTGACAATCAATCATCTCATCTGTACAGAAAACCTCATCAATTGGCACAGTCTTCTCCAGATGTTCACGTGACAATTCAACGGTACCTCCATTCAATTAAATTATTCCATCTTTAGCTCAAGAATTGCTGATTTCCATGATGTGGGCCTTGTTTTAACAAATTCATCTGAGTTTGGGCTATTATACAAACAACTTTGCAATACTTGATGATTTTCTTGAAATCCCTTTCAATGGACTTCTTAAACAAATCGTCCAGCCATTTTGAGGCCTTAGTGAAAGCCTTCTTCTTACTCTTGTACCAGTTATTATAGAAACGCTTGCGGAAATCTTCAGAAAGATGCTCTGCCCAGAATGTGGCAAAAAACGGAGAGCTTGTGGAACTTCAATGTAACCAACAACCACCAATAATAGAGTTTCATTAATAGTTATAGACTCAACAATTTCTTTTTTGTTATCTTTAAGCTAGGACGATCAACTGCACGTTCAATGTGGGTCATGCCAGCTTTGCAACCGATGAAGGTAGTCAAATGAACAGGTTTGAAGGGATTTTCAAAGCCTTCACCTTGTCACGATGTCTTTTGGACATCTTCTTGTGGTAAAAGCCCATCGACCCATACCTGGGTGCACTGAATTTTCTATGAGATATTGGCGATGCAGGGGAGCCTTACACCGTATGGTAGACAAGGATAGCAAATATATATATAAATAGAGCACTATAAGACAGAATATGGCGCTTTCTTCAATGAACAATTTTTCAAAAAATAAGAAAATCATTTTAAGCTATGAAGCTCATTTCCACCTTGGCGATTTCGTTAGCCGTCATAATTACAACATTTTGGATTCAGAAAAGGTACATTGTTGAAAAACAAATGCATCTATAACGTTGTATATTTGGTTTGAGTATAACGTGAAGTGATGTAACTTGAATAAAAACACTTACTTCACAACGTTTCACTGTTTAGTGGGGATTATTGAGTTGTCTTGAAACACGGTGTTCGTTTGTAAGACGACGCGTTGTAACGATTTTTGAAATTGGCTGTTTGAAGATATAAAATACATTTTTAACACTACGCTTTTTTTTATTTAATAACTGAGGCTGTTACTTGGTGATTTTCCATATTAATATTTTGATAAACAACACACTTTGTTATGATTTTATTATTTATTGGTTGACACTGCAACAATTGTTTCGCTACACAATTATTTTATCTGCCTGATAAAGTTACTGTGTAGCGAAATTTTGCGCTTTATTTCAACGTTACTCTTACAAAGTTGAAAGCTTAATAAATTCAAAAAATAACAATTATTTACAATAGAAAATATATACAAAAAGAAAAGAAGATTCTTCTTCCTCGGAAATGAATTAAGGGTCCGGGTACCTGAAACGGCGGTGTTGGATAATTCCCCGAAAACGTACCCCATCTGATCAACCCTCGCTGGTCAATGTCGTGTTCACGCATATATTAACACAGCGTCTTTTCTTATTTCCACTATCGGCTCAAGGTCGAGAATTTTTGTAAATTATGAAAAATTGTCTAACTCGGACAGGCTTTTTTGGTTAAAAGTATCAATAGAAAAGAGTATTTCTTCATTTGGTCTCAGTTATTTAAATAAATTAAATAAAAATCATTATTGGACCAAGTTTTTTCTTTTTTGAAAATATGGCTGGACAAATAGTTAATGTTACTGCAACATTAAAGCATCGAGTTCTTGAACGAAATTTATGTGGTGGACATGTGGTTTCAGCAAGATGGTGCGATATGTCATACAATCCTTGAAACAGTTAAATTATTGTATAAGAAATATCCTATTCGTTCATCCTTTTGCTTCGACGGCCAGAATGAACTTTCTAGATCATTTAATTTAACTAATATTGAATTTCTTTATAAGGGATTATTTTAAATCAAAGGTTTATATCAACAATTTCATGTACAGTCGTGCATTGAATGGAGATGTATAGATGTACAAACGAAATTCAATCACTATTATGCATGAACTCAATACATTTTATGGAAATATCCACAAACAATACTGATATTATCGTATCTGAATGTTTCTAAACTTCAAAATATAATGATTAATTTCGATATTATTCTTATCTGTTTGGTGTTGTATGCGTTCACTTTGTGGTACATCTTAAATACACTTGTAAATAAAACACTTTTTTACTTTGTTTAACCACTGTAGTCGCATAATTAAGTGTAAAATACAGTGGTTAAACAAAGTAAAAAGTGTTTTATTTACAAATTATTCTTGTCTGTAAACTATTAAACGGCCTTCTTGATTATTCCAACATGCTCAGCCTTCTAAGATTATAATATCGTGATGCATAAGTGATAATATTCAGCATTTTAAGAATTAATTTTCTATTCTAGAATATTATTGATCGCAAGTTTGTTATATGGTTTGATTTTCGAAGAACCAAATAATAAAATTCACTAATATTTGTTCAATTTCACTACGTGCATAAAATTTAGTAATTTTTGAACACCACATAAGACATTATGAAGATATTAATTATGAATTTTTAGTGTTTATTATTATTAACAATAAATGTTTAAATTAATAATAATTCGTAATTATAAAAGTTTAAAAATGATAATTTTCTCTTAATATATCTTATTTTTAATTTCGGTTTTGAACCATTATCCGAAAACTCGTCGTAAAATAAAATATATTTATAGCCGTACTAAAAGTCGCAGCCGTAATCGTTGAATCAATCTCGGATTGATGAATCCCAGATTTACGAATATTATTGGTGTATCCAAAGATTGTTTACAATGTATTATAGGATTATATCGACTATTTTATACATTAATTTAGGATAATTTAATTAAAATTAAAACACTTAGTTTGTATCACTTATTTATATTTGCTCCGACTAGTTTCGACCATTAATTATCTTTAAAATTATAATTTTAATTAAATTATTCTGATTTAATTTAAAAATGTTTCATCACGGGTTAAGTGATAAATTAATTAAGCATCTTTTAAAACAGGACGAAATTTATGTGGTGGACATGTGGTTTCAACAAGATGGTGCGACATGTCATAAAATCCTTGAAACAGTTAAATTATTGTAAAAAAATATCCTGTTCGTGCACCCTTTTGCTTCGGCAGCCAGAATTAACTTCCTAGATCATTTGAAATCAAAAATTTCATATGCAATCGTGCATTGAATGGAGCTAAATAGATACTCAATCCAGGGAATTAATCCTGAATTTAGTATTAATTCTTGGATCATGTCAAAATATATAAAATAGACGATATAATTAAAAAAAAAAAGATTTTAAAAGGGAGCTACTAAAGTATATCCTAGATAAAGAATTATATAGCATCGAAGATTTTTCCATGTAAATATTTATGTCATTGAATAATGTTTTTTTCTTTCTTCTTCGCGCTAATTAATTATTGTATTTTGGCTCTGACAATATTTTCTTATAATGTGTATTATATTGTGTATTTGCATTATTTACTGAATAAACTATTAAACTATAAAATGCTTCACCAAGTGATAAGAGAATGTTATTCAAGAAATATCAAGTGTATCGTTTTGATCCATCCAATTATAATTCAATTATATTTCATTAATAGTCACAGCTTAATCTTTGAATCGATCTAAGTTTGATGAATCCCGGATTCGCGGTTGACCTGAGGATTGTTTGCAACATAATCTATAATTATGTTGACTATATTATACACGATACGATCCAAGAATTAATTCTCAATCAATTCATGACTATTAGTACGGGCATAAGTGTTAAATAAGAAAATAACTAACTATTGCAACATTATTTGTTATTAATTATTTTGATGTCCATTTCTTTATTTACACAAATTAGCGCAAACAAGTGTTTACCCATCAAACATTGTAAAAGTTATATACACCGAGCGGAGAATCGGCGAATGTTTATTTACACAGGTATTCTAGTAGTATTCCGGCGCTGACTGGCGAGGAGTGTATTTGACGTTTCCCACGGTCGGAATTTTCACTTTCCGAGCCGCGTGTATACAGGTGGAATCGTAAACACTTTAATGGGACAATTACGCGACAATCGCGCCGATCGATTGAGCGCGGGGGGAATTTTCCCCCTCGGGAATACCCGACGGCATTCCGCGTTTAATAGAGAGAGGGTCACGCGTCCGTCGCCTCCTTTTTTTTTGCTTCGTTCTTTCTTTCGGCGGAACTGACATTGGGTAGTCCAGAAACGGACGGCCTTCTTAGTTCCCGATTTGAAATACAGAAAAAAAAAATGAATGCACGAACAAAATCCTCAATTTTGTTCGTGCGGCTTTGTAAATTCGTGAGATATTGTTTGGCCGTGCGCGACGAGCTAAATTGAAAATAATTTTGTAAGGATATTGTTTGAATTCATAAAGTACAACACAATACTCAATAAGTAACTTATGCAACAGCAAATGTCCAGCGTTGAACATTTGTTTTAAAGTATTTATGTAACATAAGTCTGATTATCAAAGTAGCTAAAGAGGAAATAATTTATTAATTCACATATATACTGGTGTGAGTTACGTGAAGATTAATGAATATAATAAGAACACTGTAAACTTTTCTTCACTAAACTGTTTCTCTATTGAGAATGAACACATCGTGTTCGAAATGTCATCGGGACTATAATAAATTTAGTGAATAATAATAATAATTTTTATTTTCCAACGGAAGAATCCAACAAGGGAAAATATACAATCAAAATCATAATATAAGAAGAGTACAAGCAAAGTTAGTTAAATTTAAACAGAAAAAAAGAGAACAAAGTATAAATTAATATTAGCAAACAAAATTAAACATTATGCAAAATAATATGTCTTCATACAAATAATATAAGAAAACAAGCTATCAGATAATAAATTTAAACAAAGTATAAATGAATAGTAACAAACAAAATTAAACATTATGCACAAAGAATATGTCTTCATACATTTTGTTAGCATTGCGGCACATATGCGTTAAAGGGGCTTTGCTCATTGAAAAGAAGAAAAGTTTACAGTGTTCTTATTATATTAATTCACAATTAAATAGTATTTCACCATTAATCAGGTTGACACATCTTGGAAATTAAACAAAAACGTTTACTTCGTTGATATCACACTTTATTTTTAAGTGACTCGAGTTTCGATCATTAACTGATCATTTTCAAACTTTAAAAACTTTAAGTTTGAAAATGAGTTAACTGAACGAAACTCGAGTCACTTAAAAATAAAGCGTGATATCAACAAAGTAAACGTTTTTGTTTAACAATAATATTTTAGTTTCACTGTTTTTTTTTTTATTGCAGAAATTTATTGTTTCCACAGAAAATCTTCAACCGTTTAATTTATTATTTTCAAATTCTTTTTATTTAATTTACTCAATAAATCTCCGGTTTGACTAAGAAAAATATTACTTATATTAAATAACACTATTTAGTCTTTCAAAGTCTATTGTAATATCGCTACAATTGTTTCACCACACTGTGGCTTCTTCAGGCCTTCGCCTGGTGAAACAATTGTAGCGATATTACAATAGATTTCGAAAGACTAAATAGTGTTATTTAATATAAGTAATTATGAACTTTCAACAATTATCAGCCTCATCAATCAATTATAAGAAAAATATATTTATTTTAGTAATTCCACTTTATTCCTTCAAGAGTGATACATTCATTCCAACGCTCCTCTAATTTTTCGATGCAATTTATGTAAAACGATTTGGCTTTGCCCTCAAAATTAGTGATGGGCAAAGTCGATCTTTTATCATTTCTAAATTAAGTATATTATAATTTTATGAATGTTACTTATTATAAAAATATCAAAAATAACTTCCCATTTATTAATAAACATAAATTTGAAGTTACTTTTTCGTTTTAAATACTTAAAATGACACATTTAGTAATACTCGATTACTAATATTATTCGATTTTGCCCAACACTACTCAAAATATGTTAGTTTGTGTCCATATACAAAAATAGAAAATGAAAATTGTTTGAGGATATTTTCATAAAACGTACTGGTACTTTTAAAATTGTTTATAATTAACTTTTCCTGGACCTGCTCGATCTTCTCTTCTTCGCCATACGTTTGAGATTATCATAAGCTTAAAATGTTCAAGATAATGAACTATTGACATGTACAAAAAAAAAGTATTGTAGCATTGCCAATTAGTAATTAGAATTTCGCTTAATAAATCCCAGCAACAGTAAAGCTTTAGAATGTATTACTGCTGATGTATGCGCTAAAATAAAGATTACTGGATAATATAAAACCTAAGATTTGTTTGTGAAATCATTTTCTTTTTTTTATATTGTGTATACTTTGTATAGTGGTGAAATTCCGAAAAAATAAAAATATAGAAATAATTTATTTAAATAAAAATATTATATATATATATATATATTTTTATTTAAATAATTAAAGTCTCCACGACCAACAACCAACATAAAGAAGATTAGAAATAATTTAATTGCAGTTGTGCAATATGTTTTATTATGTTTATTTCTTTTTTAGAATTTTCATCTGACATCGGTATTATAAAAGCTCGATGAATCATTGACCGATATGCAGCTAATTTTTGTTGAATTGGATGGAATGAACTATTATTTATTGTCGTATCTGTGTGTGTTGGTTTGCGAAAAATGGAAAAATCGTGTTTATTATTAATATTTTTAATTGTTAAATCTAAAAAATTTATACTATGATTTTCTTCTGTTTCTAATGTAAATTTAATGTTTTTGTATTGATAATTTATTACTTTCAATAAGTTATTTAAAATTCTGTCCGTACCATTGAATGAAACCAAAACATCGTCAACGTATCTCCACCAATAGAGGCTATTTTTGAATTGCGGTAATTTGCATAAATTATTTTCTAAACTGTCCATAAAAAGTTCGGCCATTAAAGGGCTAGGGGGTTTCCCATTGCTAGTCCATCTGGTTGGGTGTAAATCTTTTCATCGAACTGTAAATAATTTTGATTTATGCAAATATCCAAAAAAAACATTATCTCGCTTATGATGTCAGGATTTACATGTTTTAACAAAAGCTTGTTTTTTTATTATAGTTCTTACCTCTATTGGTGGAACATTGCTAAATAAATTAGTTACATCAAATGACACGAATTTTGAATTAGGCGGTAATTCCACGTCTTTAATTTTATTAACTAGGTCTGTGCTATTTTTTATTGAAAATTTAGGGTTAAAATCTAAGTAATTAATTAAAATGTTATTGAGTTTTTTCGCAATTTGTTCACAAGGTGCATTTGTATATGATACTACCGGTCTTATTGGATTATTGGCCTTATGGAGTTTTATAAGGCCATATAATTTGGGGGGTTGTGGGTTCATATTAATAACCTGATATTTTTCATTATCTGTTAAAATGTGGTTTATATTATTTAATGTGTTTCTTATTGTTTGTTGAAATTTTTTCGTTGGATTTGTTTTTAATGTTTGAAAGTTATTGTTGTACATAAATTCTTTTACTTTATTAATATATTCTGTTTTATTAATTGCAATGACGGAATTTCCTTTATCAGCTTTAGTAAAAACTATGTTATTAGTTATTGATTTATTTTTAATGGATTTGGCTGTTATCAGTTCCGTATTGTTAGCTTTATTTGGCTTTGTATTTTTAATAATTTTATTTAAGTTGTATTTTTCGTGTAGGTAATTTTTTTGATAAACATCTATTGAAACAACTACTCCTCGAGCACGGGAAATGTTTAACAACTAAGCGTCTATAGGGCAGAGCTGTACTGATGAGGAATGAATCCTGAAACTCGTGCCTGCAGATAGTCTTGTAATTATGATTAATAGGTAGCTTTCATTAAATATTTTGGACTCAAATCGTTGCAAAGTGTGCATTGCAACGGTACTGGTATGCAACAAAACAAATATCTATTGTGTAATCCAACGCTGTTTCAATAGATGTTTGTTAAAAACGTACAAGTAATTTTTGCAGTTGGAGAAAGGGAAGGGAATGATCAAATTTTATTGATCATTGCCAGTATTTTGTCCTTGTTTAATCATATTGTAATTTATGATCAAATTTTATTAATCATTGCCAGTATTTTATCCTTGTTTACTTTTATTGTAATTTAAATAATTGAAAAAGTGTGATGTCACACTTTTCCAATTATTTAAATTACAATGTTTCTGTTTCATTTTATTTTAAATATTTTAATGTCATTGGTTAATAAAAGACAATTAGCATAAAACTCACGACATTATTAATGAAGACGTTAAATAGCAAAGGAGCAAGCTGTGAACCTTGAGGAACACCAGAATTTAAAACGTATGGTGTAACACGGAATAACTGGATTCGAATCGAATATGTCATATATGACTGCATAAGCGTTGCCTACCTGCGTCAAAACCAGACCCCTCTTTGAGAATAAGAAGGGGTGGTCATACTGAGCACCGAAATCAGAACGATTCCAACCATTACGAAATAAAGATTTGTAATTTGTAAATCCAAGTTGTTAAAGAGAAAGTGTTGAAAGGACTACAGTTATTTTAATTGAGCAATCTCGCTGTTCATCCACAATCCGCTACTCAATAGATTTAACAATGCCAACAAGCTTTAATTTTAAAATTGGTAGATCTTAACAGAATCAGAAAGCGTTTGAGAAGCCAGTGCAAATAACATTGATTTGATACACTTCCTCAAAGGTTTCATAGATATAAGACCATAAAACTAAGAGATTGAATATTGTTTATTTCCCATTTCTGTAGCCATGCTGTTTATCAGAAATAAGATGACATTATACGGATGTTAAATGCTTAGTAACATTTTTTTTTTTCAAATATTTTTTTCAAATATTTAAATTCGGTACGATCCTAGATTCTGTCTTACACTTCTTATTTTGTTTTGGAAAAAAAAACCTATAAAAGCGCTATTTTTTATGATGACGTAAAAGTCTTAGGTCTAGGAGTTGATTTTTGGTCGTTTTCGGGAGTTTGCACAATTCCACAATTCAGCTCCAAAGTCGGGAGGTTATGTCACTGATTTTCCGTAGTTCAATCACAATAAAAAACATTCTTTTGTAATTTTCCGCACCTACTTAAACTAACGTTACACTTCAGCACGCTTTTATTGTCTTAGAACGGTATTTAATAAGGAAATTAGTGAATTTATTTTTCAGAAAACTACATCATCCGCGTCATTCATTGAGCGAACGTTTGACGGCCAACTTGCGTTTTCATCTGTACATCAGTTCCCAACACAGACCATAGATGGCCAACAAACGGAATGGTGCTCTACATTTTCTCTCTCTCATTTAATGTAAACTATTAAAAAAACTTCCCCGTTTCTTTCATTTAATCTACGCAATACCTGGACATTACATAACCTAATAACCGATCGCTTATGTATATGGAATAATCCTTTTTAATGTACACATTCTATCTTCAAAACCTTTAATTTACCTAACCTAGAGCCTTGTACGATAAATTATTACTAACGCCATCTCGTGGTTGTAATTCGTAGTATACTTGCTGTACATTCTTGATTTGAAACGTTTGGTTTGAGCGGCTAACTGAAATCTAGGATTAATCTAGGATTGAGCTTTAAATTCTATTGATTAAACTGCAATGCAAGGCACCGCTAACATACCAACCCTTATTTGTTTTATGCATCGAATGAAAATAAGTAATGAATATGATGAAGTAGATTCCACCCAAAGATTCAAATCTTTAATAATTTCCTTAATTTGCAAGATAAATCGATTCTGTTTCCACAGGGATGTTGCAAATACGTCAATTAACGTATTAAACTTATTAACTTATTAAATTAACCAACCAACCTTAATTTTTACGCACCCCTATATATATATATATATATATATATATATATATATATATATTCAATATATTCAATTGTGCGTTTTTTTAATCGAAAAGTTATTAGCAAATATGGATGATTCAGCTCACTTCAACGTATTGTTTAAACAAATAACATTCAAAACACCGGACATTTATGACTTAGAAAAAAGAAATTAATACTTCAACCGAATGGTCGATCTCACCAAAATATGAAAGAAAAAAAAACGACAAAGTGCACCTTCTCTGATGTAAAAGTAATATACATTAATGGATCCAATACATTTCGATGCACTGTTTAAGCAAATAAAATGTGGAACGTCGGACTTTTATGACTTAGAAAGAAATTAATATTTCGACCTAACAGCATAATTTCACTAAAATATGAACAAAAAAAATGGCAAAGTTCACTTTCTATGATCTAAAAGTAATTAACATTAATGGATTCAGCATACTTCAATGCATTGTTTAAACATTTTTGTTTTGTTAAAATTCCACAGGATTTTTGTTTTAAATTAAAGTCAAATCTGACCATCATAACAAATATTGCTCAAATTAGGAGGGTGGTGGAGGGGTTGTTAACAGCGCCTCATACAAACTCTTTGCTGCTAAGGGTACTAAAGGCAGAGGTCGAAGCAAATCGACGTAAAACAATCGAAGAGTTGTCAAATACCTTAAACCAACTGTGGTCAACCAGAAATCGGAGCAAATTCATTTCAAACAATCGAAGAGCTGTCAAATACTCTAAACCAATCGTGGTTGATCAGAAGTCGAAGAAAATCTATGTCAAACAATCAAAGAGCTGTCAAATATCTTAAACCAACTGTGGTCAACCAGAAATCGAAGCAAATTCATTTCAAACAATCGACTGATTGTTTGTTGTTGTTGAAACTGTCAAATACTCTAAACCAATCGTGGTTGATCAGAAGTCAAAGCAAATCTATGTCAAACAATCGAAGAGCTGTCAAATATCTCAAACAAACCGTGATCACCCAGAATTCAGAGCAAATCCACGTCAAACAGTCGAAGAGCTATCAAAAACCCTAAACCAACCGTGGTTGACCACAGGTCGAAGCAAATCTATGTCAAACAATTGGAGAGCTGTCAAATACCCTAAACCAACCGTGGTTGACCAGAAGTCGAAGGAAATCTATGTCAAACAATCGAAGAGCTGTCAAATATCTCAAACCAACCGTGATCACCCAGAATTCAGAGCAAATCCATGTCAAACAATCGAAGAGCTATCAAATACCCTAAACCAACCGTGGTTGACCACAGGTCGAAGCAAATCTATGTCAAACAATTGGAGAACTGTCAAATACCCTAAACCAACCGTGGTTGACCAGAAGTCGAAGGAAATCTATGTCAAACAATTGAAGAGCTATCAAATATCTCAAACCAACCGTGATCACCCAGAATTCAGAGCAAATCCATGTCAAACAGTCGAAGAGCTATCAAAAACCCTAAACCAACCGTGGTTGACCACCGGTCGAAGCAAATCTATGTCAAACAATTGGAGAGCTGTCTAATACCCTAAACCAACCGTGGTTGACCAGAAGTCGAAGCAAATCTATGTCAAACATTCGAAGAGCTGTCAAATATCTCAAACCAACCGTGATCACCAAGAATTCAGAGCAAATCCATGCAAACAATTGAAGAGCTGCCAAATACCCTAAACCAACCGTGGTTGACCAGAGGTCGAAGCAAATTCATGTCAAACAATTGCAGAGCTGTCAAATACCCTAAACTAACCGTTGACCAGAGGTCGAACAAATGCATGTCAAACAATCGAAGAACTGTCAAACAACATAAATAATCCTTAGTCGACCAGAAGTCGAAGCAAATCCATGTCACAATATAGGAGAACTATGAAACATCCTAAACCATCCAGGAATAATTACAGCAGATTGTAAAAATAAGCAGAGCATGTGATAATATTGCTTCAACGGCACCATACAGAACAGTTTTTTGATCGTTTGATCACTGGAGACGAAAAATGACTCCTATACGATAATCCAAAACTCAAAAGGCAGTGGCTTTCTTCAAACGAATCACCATAAAGTACTGCCAAGCCGGATTTACATCCCAAAAAAGGCGCTTCGGTGTGTTTGGTGTAGTTTTCTCAGAATTGTTCACTCTGAAGTGCTGAAACCTGGACAGACCTTCATTGTAAACAATTGGATCGTGTGAATTTTTAATCGAAAAGTATCCGGCGATTGTCAACAGAAAAGGCGTCATTCTGTAACACAATACAAGAACGCTCAGTGCAAGACGAATACTGAAAACAATAATAATAATATTTTTATTTTTCCATAACAGAACAAAAATACAGAAACGAAAATATTTATGACAGTTATAAGCAATTCCTAAAAATAATAGTTCCGATACTGAAAAAAAAGATGCAATCTTGTTTGAAACAAGTAAAAGATGGAGCTCGAGAACAACTTTATATACAATTCGGGTATAAAGTTTATTAAACACACAACAAAGATAATTCGTTTATTCGCAACACGACAATGCAAGACGAACACTGGAAAAAGATAATGAATTGGGGTGGGAGGCACTGCCTCATTTAACTTAATAGTTCAACATTAATCGCACTAAAAATAAATAAAATAATTGTGTCCGTTTGAACCACAGTACAGCGTAGTGAAGTACATTAAATAAATTAAAAGAAAATAATTTGAATAATCATTTTCAAATTATTTTCTTTTAGTTTATATATGAATTAATTATAATGGATGGTTGAGGCTTTTACTTGATGAAACTCCATAATATAATATAATATAATATAATATAATATAATATAATATAATATAATATAATATAATATAATATAATATAATATAATATAATATAATATAATATAATATAATATAATATAATATAATATAATATAATATAATATAATATAATATAATATAATATAATAATTGGATTGCCTGTTCAAGCAAGCAAGAAAGAAACAAAGATACTATTATTTATTGTAAATATATGTAAAACAAATAATTTTGAATAACGATTTTGTAGTAGTATTATAATAAATTGCAGAGCAATTGAAACAGAATACATTATTTGTAAATAAAATAATATATATATTTTTTTAAGACGAACAAAATTTATTGTAGAAACACTAATACAATTGTTTCACCAACACAGTGCCTGATGACGCTACTGTGTTGGCGAATCAATTATAGCAGTGTCTCTACAATAAATTTTGTGAAATTAAAAAGAAAACAGTTGTTTTATTTACAAATAGTGCATTATCTTTCAATTGCTCTGCAATTTAATGACTTGCATATACAGAGAGCTTTTTTTATCAGTATACATTTCCCCTATGTATACCTGCAAAAAACGCGAGTCAAACGCATTAATGTATGTGTATTTAGTTGCTTCTAACACGCAACTAAACACACATATGCCAAATAATCAACAAAACATACACACATTAATCGATTCAATGCAATTGACTCGCGTTTTTTACAGGTATACACTTCTAATGTATACTGATATAAAAACCTCTCTGTATAAGGTAAAGCTGTATTGAAGAGACATACATCCCGAAACACGTGTCTGCAGATGGCCTTTTATACATAATTAGATTTTTTAAATTCTTGATTAAAAAAAAACGTTGTTTTATGAGTATTACTGAGATGCAACTGCAAATATCCATTGTATAATTCAATATCCGGCGTGGAAATTTTCCCAGCGAGTAGTTGTTTCAATAGATATTTGTTTTATTGTAGTACTTATTTCGTAAATCAATAAATTGCAGAGGAATTGAAAGAGACTAATAATTGGAAAGATAACGTGAGCGCCATATATTGCCTAATTACATGACCTGTGTAAAACTCTTGTTCTTCTGGCACCAATAAATTGAAATTGAAATTAATTTCAAGTGGATTCGTCAACAATTTGACCGAAACGAGCACATTGGTCTGACGAGGTCCGAAAGACCGAAATGGCTATCACCAGTTATCCATACACAGGATGAATGGCGGTTGAACATTTTATTAAATGAAAAAGAATAATTATTTCATTTTTTTTTCAAAATATTTCCTTCTAATTTAGTTAAAACTGCAATGTAAAGCATTTCCACCATCATTATAATTACATTAAATAGTTGAAAATCAAAATTAGTGTTAAATTCAAATTTAACACTATTTTTGCAAAAATCGGCATTTATGATTGATGAAGTGATAACATTTTTTTAGCAGGTGCAATGTTTGGTTAGCAAAAATTGGAATTTATGATTTAAAATAAATCATAAATGCCGATTTTTGCATTTAAATCGGAATTTATGATTTAAAATCAATCATAAATTCCGATTTTTGCTTCCCAAACATTGTCCCCCCTAAAAAATGTTATCACTTGAATGTGTTGCTATTACATAGAGATAAGATTTGATTCAACTGCCTCGCAGGACATGAACTGAACACCCGTTATTTACATTCGTTCTTCCATATCTGAGAATAAAAATAATAATAATGCCAAAAACTTACCACCCATTGCTGGTTATCAATGTTGGCGCTGGGTTGTTGGGGTTCCTCTTTCGTGGGCCTGGGGGTGGTTACTTTCGCCTTCGCGGGGGACAGCCGCGATCGCGCGGGAAAGGGGTAGAAGGGACTGTCCGCCGCGAAGGGCTCTCCTGTGGCGTGCGTCGGACTTGCACCCGGACCAGAGTAGCCCGGACCAGCGGGACTCAAAGCGTATGCCTAAAAACAAAAGCGAAATCAATATGCAATTAAAAGAAAACAAAATAAAGGATTTTTTTCGGTGTATATAAAAAAAATAAACTCTACACCCGGGAAAGATTTAAATGATAATTTATATATATACAGGGTGAGTCACCGAAGTGCCCGTCTTCGAAATCTCCCTTGTCGTTAGAAATTCAGCATTTTTTATTAACATAACTTGCTTGATTATTGAAGGCGCATAATGTAAAATTATATTTATATATACAGGTTGTCTCATTACCCCGGAATTTATATCAACTTCATGATTTCAAACGGAACACCCTGTATATTATTTTCCCTTTTAAATTATCTTTACAATCAATATAACATAGTAATTTTGACCAGCCGTTACTACATAAAAAATATTTTCTAAAAAAATTAACAGTTGCAGTGGTATACTAAAAAAAATCATTACTTTTTTGTGTTTTGAGATTGACAAATGAATTATACATACTGAGGTAATACCATTCTATTCAAAGATAATCTTAAATGTGAAATATTTTAATACAGGGTGCTCAAAAAATAATTTTAAATATGTGACTTTTCAAATGGACGTAATTTTTTTTTATGGCTCCCTATACTTTTTAATTTTTAGTCTTGAATTATTAAAAGATACAAATATTTCATTAAGCATACTCTATGCCTATCTTCTGTACATCTTTAAATATTTCACATTTTATAGTATTTATATGACATTTTAACAATGAAGAAATGACGGTAATCAAGATCTCAAAAAACAAAAAAATAATGATTTTTTTTAATACACCTCTGCAACTGTCAAAATTTTTGGAAAATATTTTTTTCTGCAGTAACGGCTAGTCAAAACTACTAACTATTTTAAAGACAATTTTAAGAGGAACCGAATAAAAATATAATATATAATAATAAAGTTGATATCAATTTCGTGAAAATGGATCACCCTGTATATGTGAAAATAATTTATGCGTCTTCAAAAGTCAAGTAAGTTTTATTAAAAAAAAACTGAATTTCTAACGAGAAGGGAGTTATCAAAGACGGGCACTTCGGTGACTCATCCTGTATATATATGTATATAAAATAAAATACTTGAACAACCGTATTTATTTTCTCCGGCCTATATAAAACAATTGCTCCACTTTAGCATTCCCCCTTCCCACTTGATCACTTGATGGATTCCCCATCACCCCAATTGTCCCTTTTCCTCCCGTTTTCGCTTACTTTTTCCTTTCCTCCCATCCATTCTCTTATCCACTCCACTGGGCCAATTTGTTTTATATTCCCGGAGCCATTTAAAACCGTAAATAAAAAAAAACGGGGAGAGAGAGAGAGAGCGAAAAAAGGGCGAACGTCCCGAGGAGGAGGGACGGTGCGGCTCTGCGGGGGTGGGTTGAACAGTGAACAGAGATAGGGCATAAAGTATAAAACAAATTACGGAAAGTAGGAGAGCGAGAAACGGAAACTTATCCAACGAAACACGCATTAAAGTAGAGGAACCGGAGGAAATTATAGGCCGTCGAACGGTGGCGGCGAACAACTTCCCAACTTTCCGTAATTTCATCCCTCCCCTCAGCCTCGCTACGCGCCCCTCGCGAAAAATATATTGCTGTTTCCCTTTTTTTTGTTGTTGTTGTTGCAGGAGGGTGTACTCACCATTCCGTTGTCCATCGACCCATAAGGTGGCTGGAATCCTGCTTTCTCTGTTAACAGACAAATTAGTAGAAATTAGTTTATATTGTATAATTTGTTTTGATAATAGTTAATTAAATAATAATTGCGCACATAATTGAATATGTCTCATATTAAATATTATACCGATTTGTTCTTTTAAGCAAAAATATTGCTAAAGTATAACGTACATTGAATAAACGCACTAATAACCTTTCTTCACACTATTTAATCAACTTTTTTATAATCAATCAATCAATTTAAAGTATAATGTCCTAATATTTATTTATTTAGTCTTATATAAGGTCGTTATATGTGCCTGTCTACTTCGCAGTGTGAGGTGGTCCTAATATTAAAAACTTTAAATAGAATATTATTCTATTTGAATGTAAATAGAACCAGAGTATTCATTCTCTTTGTCACAGTTATTTAAATGAATTAAATAAAAATGATTTTAAGATAATTAATAAATTATTTCCACATAACGAAAGTCAAAAGTCACAGAGCTAAATGTGGAAATAATTTATTAATTATCTTCAAATCATTTTTATTTAATATATTTGAATGTTTTAAACATTATAATTAATAAATTATTTCCACATTTAGCTCTGTGACTTTTGACTTACGCTACGTAAGTACGTTAAACAAATGCACATTAAAACAACTACTTCCCGGGCAAATACCCACACCGGACATTGAATTACATAATGTAGCGTAAGTCAAAAGTCACAGAGCTAAATGTGGAAATAATTTATTAATTATTTTCAAATCATTTTTATTTAATATTTTTAAATAACTGTGACCAAGTGAATGAATACTCTTTTATATTTCAATGTTTTAATATTTAGACGTTTTTCTAAATGCGTGAGATTACAATAAAACATAAAAATAGATCTTGTAACGTCAAAATATGAGCTGCATACGTGGCGTTTTTGTCTGTAATTACGCTTTATTTTAAATATTACTAATGATAGACTAGATCCATCAGCTCAAGGACCGAATAATTTTGTTTGAAGCAAGTAAAAGATAGAACTCTATTTGAACCGTTCGAACGACTTTATATACAATTCGGGTTTAAAGTTTACTAAATACAAAACATAGATAATGCCAGATCATTTCAAGCCATTCAACAGTTCGTTCATTTCAAGCCTATCGTAATGTTAAAATAGATGGAAACGTTCGAATAGACTGAACCGTTCATATAATTCGCATCGTTCAAACAAATGAATGATCAAACGGTTCAAACAATTGAAAGGAAGAATAAATGAAAACTCTAACAATCTCTCTATTTAGTTTGATCATTTTAAGCTTACCGAACTGTTGGCATAAATCGAACCATTCATATGATTTGCGTCGTTTAAATAAATGAATGATCAAACGGTTCAAACAATTGAAAGGTCGAACAAATGAAAACCCTAACAATCTCTCTATTTAGTTCGATCATTTTAGGCTTACCGGACTGTTGGTATAAATCGAACCATTCATATGATTTGCGCCGTTCGAATAAATGAATGATCAAACAGTTCAAACAATTGAAAGGTCGAACAAATGAAAACTCTAACAATCTCTCTATTTAGTTCGATCATTTTAAGCTTACCGAACTGTTGGTATAAATCGAAACATTAATATAATGTGCGTCGTTTAAATAAATGAATGATCAGACGGTTCAAACAATTGAAAGGTCGAATAAATGAAAACTCTAACAATCTCTCTATTTAGTTTGATCATTTTAAGCTTACCGGACTATTGGTATAAATCGAAACATTCATATGATTTGCGTCGTTTGAATAAATGAATGATCAGACGGTTCAAACAATTGAAAGTTCGAACAAATGAAAACTCTAACAATCTCTCTATTTTGTTCGATCATTTTAAGCTTACCGGACTGTTGGTATAAATCGAAACATTCATATGATTTGCGTCGTTTGAATAAATGAATGATCAGACGGTTCAAACAATTGAAAGTTCGAACAAATGAAAACTCTAACAATCTCTCTATTTAGTTCGATCATTTTAAGCTTACCGGACTGTTGGTATAAATCTAACCATTCATATGATTTGCGTCGTTTGAATAAATGAATGATCAGACGGTTCAAACAATTGAAAGTTCGAACAAATGAAAACTCTAACAATCTCTCTATTTAGTTCGATCATTTTAAGTTTACCGGACTGTTGGTATAAATCGAACCATTCATATGATTTGCGTCGTTTGAATAAATGAATGATCAGACGGTTCAAACAATTGAAAGTTCGAACAAATGAAAACTCTAACAATCTTTCTATTTAGTTTGATCATTTTAAGCTTACCGGACTGTTGGTATAAATCGAACCATTCATATGATTTACGTCGTTTAAATAAATGAATGATCAGACGGTTCAAACAATTGAAAGTTCGAACAAATGAAAACTCGAACAATCTCTCTATTTAGTTCGATCATTTTAAGTTTACCGGACTGTTGGTATAAATCGAACCATTCATATGATTTGCGTCGTTTGAATAAATGAATGATCAGACGGTTCAAACAATTGAAAGTTCGAACAAATGAAAACTCTAACAATCTTTCTATTTAGTTTGATCATTTTAAGCTTACCGGACTGTTGGTATAAATCGAACCATTCATATGATTTACGTCGTTTAAATAAATGAATGATCAGACGGTTCAAACAATTGAAAGTTCGAACAAATGAAAACTCGAACAATCTCTCTATTTAGTTCGATCATTTTAAGCTTATTGAACTGTTGGTATAAATAGAACCATTCTTATGATTTGCGTCGTTTAAATAAATGAATGAAGACGGTTTAAACAAGTGAGAGGTCGAACAAATGAAAACTCGAACAATCTATCTAATTCGATCATTTCAAGCGTTTCAAATTGTTAGAACAGAACGAAGCATTCGAACAAACCGAACCGTTTATATAATTCGCCTAGTTCAAACAAGTGAAAGATTTAATAATCACTATCTAGTTCGTTAATTACTGAGGCACTTGATTTTTTAAAATCTATGCTTAATTTAATAAATTAATAAATAAAATATTTTTGAATTTCAACTATTTTGTATTTATTTTCACTGCAATTGTTTCGCTGCCTTTTCAGGAGAAGTATTGTAATAAATACAAAATAGTTGAAAATCAAAAATATTTTATTTATTCATTAATTAAACTATCTTACTCAATCATTTCAAGCTTATTGAACTGTTGGAATAAATCCAAACATTCATATCAATTTGCTTCGTTTAAACAAATGAATGATCAAACGGTTCAAACAAGTGAAACATCGAACAAATGAAAGCTCGAACAATCTCTCTATCTATTTCGATCAAGTGTATCAAACTGTTAGAACAGAACGAAGCATTCAAACAAACCGAACCGTTTATATAATTTGCTTAGTTCAAACAAGTGGATGATCAAACGGTTCAAAGAAGTTAAAAATCTAACAATCACTATCTAGTTCGTTGATTACAGAAGCACTTAATTTTTGAATTTTTGAAAATCCATGCTTACTTTAATAAATGAATTTATTTTTAATTTTCAACTATTTTGTTTTTACTTTCAATGCAATTGTTTCGCTACGCTTTTTCAGGTGAAGTATTTTAATAAATACAAAATAGTTTAAAATCAAAAATATTTTATTTATTCATTTATTAAACTATCTAGTTCAATCATTTCAAGCCTATCGAACTGTTGGAATAGATCGAAACATTCGTTCATATAATTCACATCTTTCAAACAACTGAATGATCAAACGGTTTAAACAAGTGAAAGGTCGAACAAATGAAAGCTCGAGCAATCACTCTTATCTAGTCCATCACTACTAAATATCTTATACATTTATACTCTAGCAACATTAATGTTTCGAAAATATTAAATAAACAACGCGCCAACACACATACACGGGGCTGAAAAATCTGTAGGAAAAATTTATTTATTTACTCAGCAATCAATATTATCGGAACAATTGAAACAATTTAAAATATACACAAACAAATAATTCTTAATAGCTGCAATAAAGTCATGTTGGTATCAGCTTTATTTGCGAGTAGCACCATACGCACGTCGACAGGGTTAAAAACAATGTAATTTGAGAACGTAGGGCGGTTATTAATTCGTACGAGCAAAAATGTTAAGAAACTTAACCACAAATTAACATTATTTTACACTGGTTCAGAGTTTTACCCAGTGAGGTTATGTTTCTTGACATTTTTGTTCGTATGAATTAATAACCGCCCTACGTTCAAAAATGTTAAGAAACTTAACCATAAATTAACATTATTTTACGCCAGTTCGGAGTTTTACCCAGTGATGTTATGTTTCTTGACATTTTTATTCGTATGAATTAATAACCGCCCTACGTTGAAAAATGTTAAGAAACTTAACCATAAATTAACATTATTTTACACTAGTTCGGAGTTTTACCCAGTAAGGTTATGTTTCTTGACATTTTTGTTCGTATGAATTAATAACAATATAAACTGGACAAATTGAAAAGGTAATATAAATTCCATTTCATAAATTTCTATGTACACTCAGAAAAATATTGCATAGTAAAACTAAAAAGATCAAATTACAAAATGAAATTAAACAAGGAAAATTTCTGGCAATGATCAATAAAATTCGATGAATCCCTTTTTCCAACTGCAAATGCATCAAATAAATATCTATTATGTAATCCAATGTCCGGCGGGGTATCTGCTCGGGAAGTAGTTGTTTCAATAGATGTTTGTAAAACTTACAGTGTAACTAATTTTTGCAGTTGGAAAAAGAGATTGATCGAAATTTATTGATCATTGCCAGAAATTTTCCTTGTTTAATTCCATTGCAATTTAAATAACTGCAAATGTGTCAATCATATTTATATATATATATATATATATATATATATATATATAATCGATGTCCCCTTTTACCAATTGGTGTTGAACCCCGACATATTTGTTTCATTTTATTTAAGGAGATCAAATATTTTATTTCAAAATGATTTAAAATAAAAGACCCGTCTTTTTTATTCAATAATATATATCATGTCATTTCAAATACGTTCATTTTTAAAATGAAGTGACTTCTAAACATTTCGAAGGGATAATCAGTTTAAAATAAAGTGTATTCATATTTTGAAATACATATCAATGATTTAATAAGAAATACTATAGCTAGGATCAAAAAGTAGATACTATAATTTGCTCTTTTTATTGCTAGTAGCGAGCAGACTATAACAGAATTGTATATTAGATGTTTAATTAACTTCTCACTTAACCCGTGGTGAAACATTTTTGAATTAATTCAGGATGATTTAATTGAAATTAAAACACTTGGTTTGTTCCACTTATTTATAGACCAACAAACCAAATGTTTTAATTTCAATTAATCATCCTGAATTAATTGTATATTAGATGTTAATATATTAATTTTACTTCATTATTGATATTTATCCTCTATAATGTCATTGCAAGGAGGTGAATTGCTTGCAAACATTTAATAATAATAATAATAATTCATTTATTATGGAAGCTTATTTTTACAAAACATTGTGACTACAGTTTCAACGTGTACTACATAATAATAATAACTTTATTACAATAATCATATTTTTTCAAGATTTGCATATATTTAACAAATTAAGTATTATATTATAATTGATGAAAAATATATATTTAAAATTAAAAATATATATATTTCTTCTGCTTGTTTAAATCATCACTACCACAGTAAAGACATTAAAAATAATCATAGGGTTTGCATATAAAAACTGTTGCAATATCGAAACTATTTATTAGGTAGGTAGATTTTTGTTATTTATATTGATTACAGTATCACAACCATTAAGAACACAAATCAGTTTGATTCGATTTATATAGATTTCTCGAAGACTTAAAACAAGGTAAATCATAAAATTTTTAAATTGTAAAATAATCTGTACTTCTCATTATCGTTCTTTATTTTCTTTAGACTAGTTTCGGCCTGTTATATTGTATACTACAAAAAAATCATATAAAGTAAATTATAATAGTATTGTGAACAGGTTTTTTTGTAGTATACTGATGATGGCATAACAAGCCGAAACTAGTCTAAAGAAAATAAAGAACGATAATGAGAAGTACAGATTAATTTACTATTTGAAACTTTTACTCATTATATAAAATGGACTCCCACAACTTATATAAAATTTTGATTTTAAATTTAAATATTAAGTTTAATGGATAACGATGCAAGCGCCATCTTTTATCAAATTTCATGTGGCATCGACAACGATTTTGTTCTACAAGGTAGACGATCGACAATCGTTGTTTCGTCCACTAAAGGAAAGCGAACCTGTCCTGTTTATGAGAACAGGAAACGAAATGCATTTAATAAAATGTTCAACCACCATTCATATACCGTACGGATAACTTGTAATGACGATGCCACATGAAATTATGCAAAAGATGGCGCTTGTGTCGTTTTCCATTTATTAAGATTCATATCGGGTATTAATTTTGAGCCTGAAAGTTCTGTCATTAGCAAAATATACTAAAAATAATTCCGCCGATTTTCTATTTATTTTCACTTACATAATATTGAATAAACGAAAATAAAGTTATATTGTATATTATAGATGTTATCATTTATTAAAGAAATGCAATAAATTGTTAAATATGTCGAACGCCTCCACAACCTATCCAAAAAATTCTCCAGAAAACAATCTAATTTCACAATTCTCTCCCAACTTTGCATCCCCAGAGACGATAATAAAATCCCTAAATTCAAAAATCCTTTACAAACCCTATTCCAATTCATCACTTCCCTTAACAGGCAATAAGACACACCCATAAAATGCGCGAACTTTGGCAGAAAGGCTGTTGGCCGATAGTCGGTAAATAAAATAATAATATTTATTGTTAATTTCTTTTACATTTATATGTATATTGTACTGACAATAAAGATTCTTTATATATATATATGTTAAATATGTATTTTTATTTTATTTACATCTTGTGGCACATAAACACCTATATTCTAAAATGAAAAAATATTCATTCATTACTTCACCTTTTATTTATAATAGCTAAATGTACATTTCGAGTACCATGCACTCATTATCAACAGCAAAAATTTAGCTATTATAAATAAAAAGTAAAGTAAGGAACGAATCATTTTTTCATTTTATCAAACTTCACACAACTCGTGAAGCAAACTTGACGTATATTCTAATTAACTTAAAACATAATTAATGGTTTTAATATTTAGACATGAAAATAATAATAATAATAACCCGAAACTAGTCGAGAATTTAAAGTTATTCAATCTAATCTGTGTTTTATTGGTTGATTTTTAATAATTTATTCATATTTATTTCAAACTTAAAACATGTTTGTATTATAGAAATTCAGTGACAATTTTACTTTATTTAATTTGACAATATATTCATCAACACGAAGTTTATTCGTCACAATAATTACTTTTTAAATTAAAAACAAAAAAAAACGAATTTTAGTCTTCATATTCTTTAAAAATAATTTCAGTAATAAAGTTTGGCGATTTTTAAGATAAGTGATGGTTTTTATTCCATCAGATTGTAAAGAGTACAGAATGACTCAAGTGCATAAAATTAATTAACAGCATGCGAACTTTATTTTTCATTTATTCATTTATATCATGCTGAGTGAAATTTTGAAAAATTCATAAAAAATAGAAAAATGGAGGAACTATTTTTAGTAATGATTGGAAATAATAGAACTCTCTTAGAACCATACACTTCTATTCACTAATCTGTAGAAAAATGCATACATAATCCGTTTTTATATAGAATTATAAAAAATGTCGTGATAACTTCGCATAGTTGGCATTTATTTTATAAATGCTAACTTTGCATAGTTGGCATTTGTTTTATAAATATTTAATAAACAAATCATATTAAATATGCGGAACTATTTTTGCTTTTAAGCAAGAACTATGAAGAGTGTTACTAGAATGTAACAAACAAGCATATCACGCTTTTCTTCGTTGGAAAAATTCATTATCACTTTAAAAAACTTACAACACCAAAAAAATACAAAACAAACTTATCGAAACAAACCAAATATGGAAATGAATTAATGTGTGTTTAGAATAAACAACCGCAATTGTTTTACTTTTGTCTTTTTCATGGCTAACTATTTTTTGGTGTATGGTAAAATTAAAAACGACTGTAACTTATTTTATTTTAAAAATAACTATGGCATATATTATATCGGATTAAAGGGAAAAAAATAGCCTTTTTAATAAGTTTGTCATATCTCCCAAAATATGGGCGAACATTTTTTTTTTGATTTTTTGTTATTAATCTGTGTAAAATTTTCTACAACTTTATCCTTTACAGTTTTTTTCTATCTATGATAATAATAGAGATATATTGATTTAAAAAAAATGACACATTTTACTTTTTTCAAAATATCTAGTTACCCTTGACTTTTTCAAATATTTTGAAAGTGTAATTTTATTCGTCTTATAAAACTACACTTCTTTCCCCATTTAACCGTTTTTCTAGTTTCCGAGATCCCCATAGAGGCTCCATCTTGGGACAATTGCTTTTTAACTTATTTATAAGCGATTCTTCCAATTTTATGAAGTGTAATTATATTCGGACGATTTAAAAATTAATCATAATCGACACTCATTTTTTTCATAAAAATATAAAGTCACCTTACTTTTTGAACACACCTCGTATATCAGGCTAAATAGCTCTAAATCTGATTCATATTTTCCTTGTTCTGGGGTATCACAAGGCTACATCTTGGGACCATTATTTTTTAACTTATTTATAAACGATCTTTCCAATTTGCTGAAGTATACACATCTTTGATCCGTATGTGCAGTCTCTCGCAAAGAATGAATTTTAACGACTAGGATTTTACTTCGGACCTCCGCCTACCTTCGAGATTCTAGCGTTATAAAGCCACTGTTTAACGCTTATAAGCGATTTCCATAGAATCAACAAGAAACAATGGTTGTTAATGATGTTAAAGAGACGTTTTTTTTTTTCATTCATCTAATTTATTTTAAGTTGTTGCCCTACTAGAGGTAATACTCGCATCTTGTTGCTTATTTTCGATACTCAATATGGGAATCAATTTTTGTACCAGCCAATACATCGTAAAATAGATTGTCCTTGCTGTTGCATTCTGTTAAAAGTTGGAATATGCATCCAACTTTTAAGCCGGTATAAGCCTATATTTAGCATTCATTTTCATCGGAAAAACTTTGGATTAAAATAATCTATAAATATTATCTGCTTTTTAGTTTGCCTACCACTTGTGACATAACATATAAACCTATATTTAACATTACCTCTCATTGGAATGACATTGGATTAAAAACACCAATAAACATTATCTGTTCTATATTAATAGTTTACTAATTGTGACATATTTCATGGCTTACTAGAATATTTTTTGGTAATCAGGGCTATTCTGTAAGGAAAATGTTAAGTTTAATTATCACTACAGTCTAAGCAACTTGTATAATAGATATTAAGAGAATTAATTAATTAATGTACACGTTAAACATAACATTTCCCATAGGGATTAGCCCCGAATAATGAAACATGTTACTTTATACTTTACATTTAATCATAATAAATGAAAGACAACGCAAGCGCCACCTTTCGCCTAATTTCATGTGGCATCGTCAACGATTCTAGTCTAAAAGGTAGACAACTAGTTATCCATACGCTAGATGAATGATGGCTGAACATTTTATTAAAAACTTTATATTTATTTATTTTGCTTATTATTGTTGTTACTATTTGTTGTTATTAAATCTTAAGTATTATCTTATTACACATATTATTACCCAAAAGAATAATCCTCAATACATTTTTCTTTTGGGTAATAAATTATTAGTATTGCTAAAGTTCAATCACCTACGAATGTCGTTACTTCCTTCATTTAAAAATGAATATGTGAAAAGAACTCATTTTAAAGGGAATTGTGTGAAGTAACAATCGACAATCCACAGCCAGCTTGGACACCAATAATTGTTGACCACAAACACAAATCATACTCTGAAAGCATTTCTTGTTAATCCAATAACGCTAATGAGACAATTTGCGAGCAGGTGATGTCACGCCGCACGTACGTAGTAGATAGTTTCGCGTGGGCGGCGGTTGATGAAGAGAATTCGGTGGAGGGCGGGGGTAGTTTCGGCGAGGGGGGCGGGAGGCAATCCCGACGGCCGAGTGAATCTGTCCGGTCCTAATTCGGTTATTACGGAGTTATCAGCGGCATGACGTGCGGCGGTAATTAGAACAAAAGGTCCGTTTCCGTTTCCGGGCCGGCGGACGCCATCAGATCAGCGAGTAGTGGAGGGCCACGGAACAATGATGCCGCCTTGTTAATGACACTTTGAGATAATAATCCGCGCTCCCTGACCGCCCGCCACAGACAAGCCGACTCTCTGTGTTTCGGACGTGAGTCCAAAGAGATATTTAATAGTGTTATTGTGAGCGCTGTGTTACAGATTTTATGAGGGTTGGGATTTTTCGAATCTTCCAACTAATTATTCTATATTAACGTTAACTTTTATCGCGGAATTATTCATATAATTCTTTTTAAATTCAATCCAAATTTGTTAGGTTTTTATTTTATTTATTTATTTACAGTTGTGTGCGAATTAATATGAACAGAGGTGAAATATTAGAAAAGATGATTTTATTATTTATAAAAGATTACAAATAAATAATTACATATTTTAAATTTAATTTTAAGTTTAATTTAAATTTATTTAGTTTAATTTGATTTAATATAATTGATTTAATTTTGCTGATTGTATTTAAATTAATTTAATTGATTTATTTTAATATCTTTAAATTATGTAAGGCATAGCTGTACTGACGAGGGATATATCCCGAAACACGTGTCTGCAGATGGCCATATATTAAGTAACGTTCCTTTTGTTGTTTTTACATTAAATTTTTCTCGGATCAAAATTTGTTGTATTATGCAATATTTTATTGATATGCAACAGCAGGTGTACATTATGTAATTCAATGTCTGGCGTGGCTATTTGCCTAGGAAGTAGTTGTTTCAATGTGCATTTGTTTAACGTACTGACAGAGCTAAATGTGGAAATAATTTATTATTTTCAAATTATTTTTATTTAATATAATTACGTATTGTTTAATTCTAAATTTATTATGAAATATGTCCTGCTTTAGTGGAAATTACTTGTTGCATTCTATTTGGCATATAATCCACCAGTTTCTTGCAGTTTTTCAACAACATCTATCAATCCACTTTTCGTAGCCTAGCTTTACAAATACCCCAATAAATTCTCTATTGTGTATGTGCTATTTTTGAATTACCCGCATGCGTCTAACGCCGCGGAAAGGAAATATATTTTAGGTTGGCTGGAATTATGATTTTTTTTCCCTGTGGGCCGTCTTCCTTGCGGAGCTTATTGTACTACTACCTTATATTGCTTTACTCACGCAACTGTTCCGAACTCGATACCCTGCACTAGCTTGTGCAGGTCCTTCAGGGAAATCATTTGGTACTATTTGACTGTTCCCAAATATGAGCTGTCTTTTGTTGTCCAGCGCATTGCAGCTGCACAAGAAGTGCATTGCTGTCTCTGGTGCCATGAGATTTTAGAGGAGCTATGTTCAGGTTGAAAGATTAGATGAAGAATGATTAAAAGATTAAGGTTACGTTACGTTATGTGAAATTGTTAGCGATTATTAAAGTTTTAAACAAATGCAGTCCATCTAATTTTCAACTCCACGAAGAGGCCATCCCCGACTACAATTGAATTTAAATCTGGTAAACTTTCAGGTCTATCTAGTAATATTATACAGAGAGCTTTTTTTATCAGTATACATTTCCCCTATGTATACCTGCAAAATACGCGAGTCAAATGCATTAATATAATAATAATAATAATAATAAAGTTTATTTTCAATTGTAAATACATACAGTAAAATTAACTATATGAAAATTCAAATGAGAAACGTCGTATCCTCTAAATAATGTAACTTATAACGAATTAATAAGATAATAACCTAAAACAATCTGTTAAACAATATGTGTGTTTAGTTGCCTATAACACGCAACTGAACATATATGCCAAATAGTCAACTTAACATACACACATTAATTATTCAATGCGGTTGGCTCGCGTTTTATATATATATATATATATATATATATATAATCTAATATCCCCATCTACCATAATGGTGGTGTAGGAGTATAAAATAATATTACTATCTTTAAAATATTTTATTATTTATATCGGACACTTTTTTCTCATAAATCACTTGGTAAAACATTTTTTAAAAATATTAGTTTGTAAATTAAATTCACTTGGTTTTGTTTCACTCATTTGTATTTTATTTTCTACTAGTTTCGGCTTGTTTATTAATGATATAGTTGAGCACATAAGGCATTGTAAAGAATTATTATTTGCGGATGACTCAAAATTATTTAGAACAGTATCAAATACCAAAGATATTGAATTAGTCCAAGAAGATCTTCATAATTTAAGCTACTGGTGCTAGAAAAATTGTTTATTTTTTAACATTAACAAATGCTATTATATTCAGTTTTTTAGAAATAAGAGCAGGCACTATCAATATTTGTTAAGTGGCAATGTATTGACACAAGTTAGCGTTATACGTGATCTTGTGGTATTATTTGATTGTAAGCTTTTATTTGCGAAGCATAGGCCGTAAGTCACTCCAAACTCTAGGTTTTATCAAAATATTCAGCAGGGACTTTTCTATTGACACAATTAGGTTGTTAGTAAGACCTAAATTAGAGTATGCTACCTGTATCTGGTCGCCTCACTTTGATAACTCAATATACCAGATGCAAAATACGTTTTTACAACATTTATTTCATCTTACTAGAGTACATGAAGAAATCTATAGTCGCAGTAGTATGCTTGCTCGTATAAACTTGGAACCATTAGAAGAACGACGCATTATAATGGATTTATGTATTTTGTACAAGTTAGCCAATGGGCTTATAAATTTTAGTTATCTATTATCTGACTTAAATTTTAATATACCGAACAACACATGTAGTAAGGCATTATTTCGTGAGCACTAACTATGGTAGAAATGAACTTATTAATAAATTGATGCGTTACTACAACATTATATGTAATGATAATCCTAATTTAGATATGTTTAAAATTGCCATATCAACATTTAAGAATATATTAAATTGTATAAACTTTGTTTTATGCAATTATGCACTGTTAAGTCTATTTCTAATCAATTTGTATTTTTCTTTTATATATTTTGTTTTCATTTTGTAAAATGGAGTACCGTTTGAATAAATAAATAAATAAATAATTTAAAAAATTCATTTGTTTTGAAATTTAGGAATAATTTGAAAGTATGAAGCAGAGGGTTGGCACTTGTCAGCCAGAAATAAAAAGACGATTGAAAATGTAGAAATGGGCTACCTTAGGAGAGCAAACAGAGTGTGACGCCTGGAACATATTCCAAATGAAGAAATTGGAAGACGAATTAAAAGAGTGTACCGATGTGAAGTTATCCACGGTTTTCCAGCCACGGTTTTTCGGCTAGTCCCGGCGCATCCGCCATGGTGGAGGCGCCGGGACTATCGTGTTTTATCCACGGCTTTTATTTCCCATTTATATACATTAGCATATCAATAGTAACCTGAAAGATTGCTTTGAATAACTGTAGCAATATAATTATTACTATTTGTAAGTCATCCACGGTTTCCAACAGAAAATCGGTGAAATTTCAAAGTTCAAAACGACCGACTTTGGCGCCTTTAATTTTACATTTCTTTGTCTTAGATTGTTACCAGATGTCTTAAGAACCATATTAAACAATAAAAAAGTTTATTTTTTTATTTTAACTATTTTTTTATTTTTATTTTTTTTTAACAACGGTTTTCAAGAGAAAATCGATGAAATTTTAAAGTTCAAAACGACCGACTTTGGCGCCTTTAATTTTCGATTTCTTTGCCTTAGATTGTTACTATATGTCTTAAGAACCACGTCAAATAATAAAAAAAGTTTATTTTATTATTTTAACTATTTTTTAATTTTTTTTTCTTATCCACGGTTTCCAACAGAAAATCGATGAAATTTCAAACTTCAAAACGACCGACTTTAGCGCTCTTAATTTTCGATTTCTTTGTCTTAGATTGTTCCTGGGGGTCTTAAGAACCACATCAAACAATAGAAGGTTTATTTTTTATTTTAATTATTGCGTGCCCATTTATAGCTTGTCTTCACACATTGTAAAGAAATGTTATTATTGCTTTATTTATCAATTTAATTTGATCTTTACGTAACTCAATAAATAAAAAAAAAATGAAAATTATACTATTAACGGGCACGCTTTTCTGAATTTTCATATAGTTTCTAGAAACATTTGTTTAAACTGTTTCTGAAAAAAAAAATTGGAAAAAAAGTGCGCCGTTTGGGAAATATTGTTTATAAAAAAAATCGCTATTTTCCAATTTTTAAAGTATCTGTATCATGAATATTTTAGAATTTATAAGAATAAATTTGATTCTGTTGTATTCAATTGACCTTGCTATTACTTATAATTATGAATAAACAGTTAAACAAGTGTTGTTTTCCTTTAAATAAATATTTTTGAAAAAAGTCTCAGTGTGGAAGCGCCGGATTCATTGCCAGCTTCAAACACATAAAATATTTTTTTATGTGTGTGTTAAGGTATATGGAAAAATGATGCAATCGAATCGCATTTTCGATATTTCTTATCATAATCTATGCACAATATCAAGTTGTTTCCTTGTGCAACTCATTCCATGTACGGCGAATTATTTTTGCACCCGAATAAGGCGTCTTATTCAAATTCTATAAACGTATGATCAGATAAGTTAACACAGGCGCGTAAAATATCAGCAATACGAGCGCATAAATATATGTTAACAGTATCAGAATTTCGAAACAATGGAAGTGGGCACATTTGGCGCAATAGGTCACTTCTAATTACGCCGCTTATTTCTTCTATATCTATCTATTTGTGTGTGTGTGTATGTATTTATGTGTGTGTGAGTGTGGGGGACAAGTTGTCTATTTTTTACATTTTTTCGAAAAACCGAGAAAGTCGGACCGTGCGCCCTAATACGGACGCCATTGTTTCCCGTTCTAGTGCACGATTTTATTTTCCCAATCGTTTCGCGAAAGTCGAGTATTTTTGTTGTTGTTGATTATGTGTGCGTTTTTTTTAATCAGCGAAAACGTCCGAGGGATGCGTGCAATACATCAAGCGAAGGAATAATTTGGAGCGACAAGCTCGGACGTGGCTGTTGTTTCATTAAGTGGACGAAAAAATAGCCGGGGTGGGTTAATTACATTGGTGGGCTTTGTAATTACTTTCGATATTTAATTTGAAAACTGTTAAATAAAGTAACCAATTGTAAACCGTAAACTTATTAATACAATTTATTAAAAAAAATGATTTGAAAATAATTAATAAATTATTTCCACATTTAGCTCTGTGACTTTTGACTTACGCTACGTAAGTACGTTAAACAAATGCACATTAAAACAAATTATTTCATAATTTTATTTTTTTATTATTTAGGCAAGAACTGTACCACTATGAAGAGTGCTACTAGAACCGTAATTGTTTTTTTATAATAAAACCTTGTGCCATCTTGACAGACACTTTAAATATGTCGATCTTTTGAAAGAGTTTAAATTTAATTGAATTTATAATACATATAACAATGTTATATAATTGAATTATACAAATTGATTCACAATTTGACTGATTATCTGTTTATATTTAATAGTATTACATTCGCTCTTCTTAGACTACCAACTTGACATTTTTTACTGTTTTGCAATCTACACCTCGAACGAATCATCATAATAACCATCTTTATATAAAATGATAAGTTTGGGCGCGGTGAACAAAATTTTAAATCTAAAGAATGAAACCGTATCAGTTCAAATTAAGAGAAAAGGTACGCGAGGGAAAAAGAGGAAAACAACTGCGAGAAATGAAGCGTTTATACTCAGAAACAGTAAAATTAATCCTATGAAAACTAGTTTTTAGTTACGACAAGATTTGGCTGCTCGTGGAGTCACATTTCATGATTCTACAGTACGTAAAAGATTTCTTGAATCGGGAGGAAAGTCAATCCAATCCCAGAAAAAGCAATTATTAACTGCTCCAATGATGAAATAGAGGCTTCTTTGGGCTAAACAATATGCAATCTGGACTACAGATGATAATTTATTTATTTATTTATTTACAGACATCGTCTATTTAACAAAATCTTCTATTATAAAATAATAACAAAAAATATCTAAATAAAACTACAAACAAGTATTATACACACAATACAGGAAAATAATAAATTAACTCAAATGATTGCTTTAAAAAGTATAAAACTAAATAATACAGCTTGATAAGTCAAAAGCCCTTAGACCACGCTTAAATAAAACACAAGATGAACAAAAAATATGGAAATTGGAATTAGAGTTTAAAATATTGCAATATTTCATCATCCTGACGATGGGATTGTGATTTCCATAGTTAGATGAATGAAATGGTATTCTAAATAATACTTTAGCCCTAGTGGTTTTAGTAATGCAAAAATTAAAGTCAAGGACTGAGAGTAAATAACTACAGTCAATTAAACCGTTAATTAGTTTAAATGCGAAACACAAGTCCAGCATAATTTGCCGATATTCAAGAGAGCTTAAGTTTAAAAACAGAAGCATGCTGGAATGGCTAAAAGTAGTGCGAGAATGACTAAGTCTAAAAGAAATTAATCTTAAAAATTTGCTCTGGACCATTTCTATTTTATTAATTGAGTTTTTGTAGAAAGGACTCCATATTGATGAACCATATTCCAAGTATGAACGTACTAGCGATACATAAAATAATTTTACAGTAAACAAATCAAACCGAATAATAGCTCCAAGTGACTTCAACGCCTTGGATATAACTTTATCAATATGGGAGTAAAACGTTAAACGTGATTCAATATTATACATAAATCCTTGACTTCGTTTGCACTGTTCAATTTGACTCCATTAATAGAGTAAGAATATTGCAACAATTTTACTCTGGTAAAAGATATGGAAACACATTTATTAATATTCAAACTAAGTTTGTTATTAGAACACCACATAGTTAAATTATCCAAATCATTTTGTAGTGCCTTACTATCACGGTCGGTTTTTACAATTGAAAATATTTTTAAATCATCAGAAATTTACAATGATTAAACAAATTGCCTACATCATTAACAAAAAGTGGCCCACAATGAGAACCTTGGGGGACACCCGAGGTTACATTAATTTCATCAGATACAAAATTATCAATTTTAACATATTGCTTCTGACCGCATAAAAAACTTTGAAGTTATTAAATCCGAGACAAGAAAGTTTACAAAGAAGGATGTTATGGTTAACGCGATCAAACGCTTTGGACAGATCAGTATATATCGCATCAACTTGATAACCCTTTTCAAGAGCGTTTAATAAATAATGTTGGTATGTCAACAAATTCGTAACAGTAGACTTTCCCTCAAGAAAGCCATGTTGTTCCATACAAATTGTGCGCTTGAATACCCACATGATCTGTCTAGAAACTAACTCATCTAAAATCTTTGATATAGTAGACTGGATAGTTAGAGGAAGGTGTTGTTTTCAGATGAGACACAGGGCTTGCGGACACGATACGTCAGGACGAAATCTGAGAACCGATTATATTGATCAGACAGTGAAACATCCCTAGAAGGAAATGTTTTGGGGTTGTTTAACCTATATGGGGCCCGGATCTCATATGCCAATTGAAGGAATGATGAATGGTGACACAAGTACAAAGATTAGGTTCGAGTGGCAGCAGCCTCAGGACTGCTCACTTAGGCCCATTGTGTTACAAGTACAAAGATTTATACGATCAAAAATTAGCTAATGATATGGAAAAATTTGTTCCAAATGGTGAAGCAATTTTTCAGCAAGATTCAGCTCCGTGTCGCAATGTGAACCTTGCGGTACACCAGATAGATGTTTAAAAACATAATTTTCTTTATGTTGATTGTGGATACTTTATTTATTATATCGCATTTTATTTTATTCAATAATTGAAAACATGTGTATTGCGACGTTTCTCATTTCAATAATTTTTCAGTATTTCCAAAAATTCTCGAAGCCCAAATTCATCACTTCCCTTCCCAGAATTTAATACTGAATTTCTATTAATACACCTTGAGTGCGAAAGATCTTTGAAGTGTAAGAAAACAACCGACGCGATTTAAAGCAAAACCGCTACATCGCATATTATTTACATCCTCAACGCTACAAACGCGTTCTGCATTATTGAACTGCAAACAATTCATAAAATAAACAAGCCGATAAACGGCGCAATTAACAGAAACCTCTGTCTAATTACTGTTTTCGCATACTCTCAGTGTAGTCGCACACCGCGTTTAAAGGAATCGCCGTTGTATAATTAACGCCGAAAGACGTTGTCATTAAAAGTGTTACATGGAAACGAAGACTACTGGTTTTATTAATAATTCCAAATATATATCGATCCGCTAATTACCCGATGAATTATTCATGTGCATAGTTAATAAGCGTGTTTGCAAAAAAAAAAGAACGGGGGACTCGCAGTTCGATAGTTTCTGTAACCAATCATCATCGCGTATTGATTGATTAATTGTTGGTAATTAATCTAGTCCTGCAATTTTAGACCGTCTGTTTGTAATTAATTTTGTTTGAATGTTATTATTATTTAAATGGTGTATTGATAATATTTTTAGCATGTATTTATTACAAAAATATAAACAACACGAAACGCTGTTTATTTCTTTCTGTAACTCTAAACTTGTTTATTTAGTGGTTATAATTTCAATACATCAACGTTGATTTTTACTTTCCCCGGACCTCTGTCCAAGGGAAAGTATTGTGATCGTGAAAATTTTCGAACCGCCAATTTCAATAAATATGCACGTTTTGAGGTCCCCTGAGTCCATTCCATCGAGTTTTGAAAAATGTCTGTGTGTGTCTGTGTGTTTCCGCGATAGCGCATAAACGGCTAAATGGATTAAGCCCAAACTTTATATCTAAGCTTTATATAACAGTGGAATGATCTGAAAAGCTTTTGGTTAGAATCAAAACTCATTAAGTGCAACTTTACTCTTAGCAATTTTTCATTTTTTAATTCGGATAGAAAAATGTTTCAAATAAAAGTTTTAGATCTTGGAAAATAAATAATTTCTGTTATAAAACTTTTATTGTAGGACCTCCGGTTTTCATTTTATAAGCGTTTACCTGATAAATTCCCTTAGAGATTTTAATTATTGAAATAATTATTTTAATGACAAATAAAACGTCAAAGTGCCGTCATATTCAGCACATTCGCATAGTTTGAAAAAATGAAGAAGAGTGTGGATAAATGATTTCAACACATTGTAAGGTAAGAAATAACACACATAATATTCTTCTAAATACTCGCTTTTAACTTTGAAAGACAACAATAATTTTTTTCTATTAATCATTTTGCTTTCCTATTAAATTTTCAATCAGAAACTTATTTGACCGTATTCACCGAGGAAAGTACCATGATGGACACATCACCATTTTTATATTTCGTCGCTAATGTCATTTTCATTTTTGACGTTTGTATTTCGCCGGGAAAATTCACATATGGATTTATAAATTAAAAGAAATTAAATAAGTGGTTTACCTTTTTGGTAAACTAAACTTGCTAATATCTTATCGGTTATAAACACAATTACTTATAATAATAATTTATAATCAGATTACGGTTATTAAAGACCTGTAGTTCATTGACATTTAAATAGCTTGCATTATTTTAAACAACTCCTTGCTTGCTTGCGAATTTATGGCAACTGAAGATATTTTATATGACGTTATTTTATATCGCCACTGGCTACGGTCGTTTTAACCGACGCACAATATACGATGATTTGACTAATTTGGTGGGGCAAAATTAATGTACGCTGTATAACGCTTAATAATATTATATTAACACTAATAATTAATAATATAAATGCAAGGCGAATTATGATTAATTTTTATTGAAGATATCGAAATTCTCCTATAAAACGTGTTTGAACCCCTCTGGGGGGCTGATCCATGGGGGGTTTGAAAAATGTTTTAAATGTAAATGAAAGAGGAAGGGATGCTGAATACGCCTGTACCATTTTTAAATCTATGGGAGTTAAAACCAATCCCGAAAATTAAACATTTATTTGAAAATATCGGAATTCTCGTATAAGTTGTGTTTGAACCCCACTGGGGGGCTGATCGAAGGGCGGTTTGAAAAATGTTTTAAACGTTAATAAAATAGCACGGGATGCTGAATACGTCTGTGACATATTTAAATCTATGGGAGTTAAAACCAACCCCGAAAATTAAACATTTATTTGAAAATATCGGAATTCTCGTATAAGTCGTGTTTGAACCCCACTGGGGGGCTGATCGAAGGGCGGTTTTAAAAATGTTTTAAACTTAAATGAAAGAGCAGGGGATGCTGAATACGTCTGTGACATATTTAAATCTATGGGAGTTAAAACCAACCCCGAAAATTAAACATTTATTTGAAAATATCGGAATTCTCATATAAGTTGTGTTTGAACCCCACTGGGGGGCTGATCGAAGGGCGGTTTGAAAAATGTTCTAAACTTAAATGAAAGAGCAGGGGATGCTGAATACGTTAGTGACATATTTAAATCTATGGAAGTTAAAACCAACCCCGAAAATTAAACATTTATGTGAAAATATCGGAATTCTCATATAAGTCATGTTTGAACCCCACTGGGGGGCTGATCGAAGGGCGGTTTGAAAAATGTTTTAAACTTAAATGAAAGAGCAAGGGATGCTGAATACGTCTGTGACATTTTTAAATCTATGAGAGTTAAAATCAACCCTGAAAATTAAAGATTTATTTGAAAATTTCGGAATTCTCGTATAAGTCGTGTTTGAACCCCTCTGGGGGGCTGATCGAAGGGTGGTTTGGAAAATGTTTTAAACTTAAATGAAAGAGCAAGGGATGCTGAATACGCCTGTAACATTTTTAAATCTATGGTTGCTAAAACCAACCCCAAAAATTAATCACTTATGTGAAAAATTATTTAGGGGTAGGGATATGCGGTGTGAAAGATTTTCCGAATTATACTTGTTGAAGTACGTATGGAGAATGCGACTATATAAAAATCTGAACAAACCAATTTGGAAAATGAGAACTTAAATTTTGGAAGGGGTGGTAGGGGGTTGACCAGGGTGTCTTAAGGCGTTAGCATGTTTTATTAAATAAAATAATTTGCTTAATAATTCGAAATAAATGCTTTTTAGACAATTTATGGCGTCTAATAGTTTTTAATTTTTTTTGGGGTGAGGAAGGTCCGGTTTGAAAAATGTTTTTTCTTGGTATTACTAATAAATGTATGGGGAACACGTTTAAATAAAAATAATTCTACTATCTCAAAAAACCAACCCCGAAAATCGAAAATGAAATTTATTTAGGGGTGGGGAAGGGTTGATGGGGGTGGCTGTCGGCGTTTGCTTATTTCAATCTACAGTATAATCTAAAACGAATACACCAGTGAAAGAAAATTTCAAAAATAATGATTTTTAACCATTTTATGATCTATGGCTGGAATCTATGAGTAACTTCACACCCGTTGGGAAATTGATTTCGAAATTGCTCCAAACAATCGGGAACAGAATACTGCCACTCTCCACCAATTACAAAAATTAGGTTCAATCATAAACGTTTTATGTACCTTAGAAAACATGTTTATGATAATTAGGGGTTATTGACAACTTGATACAAACATCTTTATTCAAACAACATTATATATATACAGTGGCTATTACCCCTTGTAGGGGTTACGCCGCTCCTGCTGGAGCTTTCTATATCATTATTTACGGGGCTGATCATTCCCCTTTCGTCCTTTTAAACTTTTTTGCTAATCTCTCTCCATTTTTTCCTGTCCTTTGTTTTATCCTGCCACTTTCTAACGCCAATTCAAACAACATTACTTAAGCTTATACATATATTTATATTTATTTAACAAAAATAAATTATTTGTTAGTCTGTCCGGGCTATCGACCTGGGGTCTTTCTGCCCAATTAAGTAATATTTAATACTTTTAAAGTTCTTCATAATGTTATAATTAATTTGAAATAAAAAATCTATGAAATTATTATAACGCGTACCTTCTTATTTCTTTTCGTTTAATTATTGCGTTTATAAAGCGTGTAATCCAATTCAGGAATGCCGCCGGATTACCCGCAATCATAAACAAATCGCGCCCGAGGGCGAAATGACAACGAGAAGACACAATCCGTCCAGGAAACGCCCGTAATTGAGGAAACGCGACTTTTCGCGCATTCCGCGCGCGCTTTTCTCACGAAATCGTCGCGCGATAAAACCGCGAAGGTCCGCCGAGTATTAATATGCAAATGGGGATGTGTCGATGACGGTGAGGCCCGACTTCCGGACCGTGGAATGCCGCGCTCGCTAGGAATTATTAGAAACGGCGGGCCGGGCTCTTATTGGTCTAACGAGTGGGCAGGTGCGATCCGGTCGTTATCGTTCCGAAACGAGTCGCCGTTTCGTAAGATGGTACACTGCACGCTTTCCTTCGGGCAACCGCCGGTAATACCCGCTGAAGAGAAAAAAAAAAAAGAAATGGAAAAGAGTTCGGGTTCCTTTCTCGAAATGCGACCGTTGAGTTTTTACTAGTAAGTTTTTATCGACTGATGAAAGTTGGGCAGTCTTGTTTTGTGAACTGGGTAAACATTTACTACATAAATGTTGAATCATATTTTTAATTTTTTCATTGAAAATTGGTTGTTTTTTAACTCGAATTTAACTGATATTTTGGATATTATTTAGGCATATTTTAATTTTCAACATTTCTTTAGCTAATTAAATAAAAATGACTTGAAAATTTTAGCCCTGTGACATTTTGACTTATGTCACATAACTACAAACAATTTAACATTAAAACTACTACTTCCCGGGCAAATACCCCGCCGGACATTGAATTACATAATGTATACCTGCTGTTGCATATTTCAATTTCACTTTATTAACGGAATCTCCATTTTCAAATTACATATTAACAATTTTACAAAAAAAATGTGACGCACTAAAAACATTAAAAAAACATATGTATAAAAAAGGTAAGGTATCAATAAAATATTGCGGCAGGGTATTTGCCCGAGATGTCACAGAGATAAATCTGGAAATAATTTATTATTTTCAAATCATTTTTATTAAATTAATTAAATAGCTCTGACCAAATGAATATTTTTTTAGTTATGCTATGGTGAATTTATTTTTTATTATTCAACCATCATGTTTTTAGTTTAACAAAATCTTGCTATGTATTGCTAGGTTTTTTAATACGTAACACGAAGCAGTTTAATAACATTCAGCCTTTAGTAAGAATTTACTACGCTTTTATACGTAGTAAACTGGAGTATTGTTCCGTGGTATGGAATCCTATATACAATACATACAGTGTGGAAACTAACTGGAATAAAATTCATAACTTCGATATAGGCGATTTTTGAAAAAAAATCCCGAAACACGCTAAGTATTATTTTTTCTTGCCCTCATTTTATGTATATGCTGCTTGTTTATCTGTTCCCGGAAGAGCGCAGCCACCTCTGACTTTTTTTTTTTCAAATGGAAAGGTATGTCAAGTGACACCTCGTTTGAAAGGTCTCTGCGCAAGTAATACAACACACTATTTATTTCTTGAATATTTACAAAGCCCACGTTAAGGTTTATATATATAAAAAAGGGTGAATTTATGAGTTTGAGTAATTTTCATCATGATTTGTAATAATTGAAATCAATTACTGCCTAGTTAATTCATACCCACGATCTTTTTATTAAATCAAACAAAATTAATTTGTTACCAAATTAGTGAACCCACTCAAAGATTACTTTAAAAAGAGCAGTTTTTCAAAATAATCAGACTCCTCTTTTTCAAAGTAAGAATCATTATCACTAAAAGATTACTTTTGGAGTGATAATGATTCCGCAATCATGAATTTGTTGTGGTAACTTTCGAATTGCTCGTCTTTCTCTGGGATTAATACTTAATTTTGACACAAGAATTACAATCATTATCCGTAAATTCTTGCTTTACAATAAAAATTATTAATCACTGATTAACTAAAAAGGATTTATTTCAGTTATTTTCATCACATCAGCACTGTATTAAAAAAAATCTTAAGTGTGAATGTGTTTTCATGAACATTACGCAATCACAATTTTCCTAACATCAAAGTAGCTAATAATTAGCTACAGAACATACGACTACAACAATGAACTGTAATTTATTGTCATGTTGATTGAGATTTGTTTATTTTTTTTATGACTGTAATGGGATTTACTATATTTTATAAAAGACCCGACTTTTTTTTTGTAAGGTGAATGTTTTCCCTGATTTCATGTGTATGTGTAGAAAATTCGTCCCGAGTTTACTTTATGGTTAAAATAGGTATTGTGTAAGAAAATTAAATTATAAAATGAATATGTGGAAAATTAAAGAATTAATGAGGCTTAAAGGAAAGTTTGAGGTCAAAGGTAATTCCGAGATATTTACAGGTGAGAAAAGGGGAGATCAAGGTGTTGCTGATATTAACGTTGAATGGGGAGGTGAGAGGTTTGTGGTAAGGAAAAAAAAGTTGGAATTTATTGGGCTTAATAGAGATTCTCCATTTTGCGAACTCTACAAGAGCTGATCGAAAGGGCTTTCCGGAGAGTGGAATAGTGAGAAATTAGGGTCGTGTCGTCTGCAGAAGATAGGCGGATGGGTTTAGGTATTGTGGATTAAGATAGTAAATGTCGTGGACGTAGATGTTGAATTGGAGAGAGGAGATCCTTGCGGAACACCTTGTCGAGGTGAAAAGGTGTTATGAATGCGTATTTTCAAGGATCTGTTTTTAAGGAAACTATCAATGAGTACGATTAGGTGGTAAGGTATGTTTAGGGAATGACATTTATAGAGAAGTCATTTATGCCAAAGGGAATCAAAGGCTTTTTGGATGTCGAGGAAAAGGATTGCGGATTTTTTGTTTCAAAATTACAGTACAACAGAAAAGGAATTACTTGCAATTAAATGGAGTATTCATCATTTCAGACTGGGATGGGAGGTTTGGCAGTTTCATGTTAGGATTGAAAGTTTTCTAGAAATTAGTATGGTGGGATGTGTTGTGAAACAAGGGTCAGGAATTTGTTTTCAGGATGGCTTTTTCCAAGTAATTGGATGGTAGCTTCAAGTGAGTCGCTGTCATTTTTTAGGATGCAAGTTATTATACCCCGCTTCCACTCTTGGGGAAAATTATTTAATATAATCCACGATCAACGGCAAAGATTTAGCGATTTAACTTGCAACGTATAATAATTTTATTTATGACATCGTTAAACATTCAAGTTTTATCAATCAGTATTTGTATACATTAAAGTGTAAGGTTTAAAAGATCAAAATAACAAAGTTGGACGCACTTTAGATCCGATATATTTATTATTATGTTTCTAATGGCTTACTAATTCATAAACAATTAATAGTTTTGAAAGAACTGATCAATTTAATTTTTTGAACCTGTCTTCGTTTAGAATTCGTGGCTGGGGAGAAAAAAATCATAAAAAAATAAATTGTCGAGTTCTCTCAAAACTGTTAATTGTTTATGAATTAGTAAGCTATTATCAACAAAATAATGCAAAAATAACGAATCTAAAATGCGGGCAACTTTGTGATTTTCGACTTTGAAATACAACCCCTCTTGGTTCAATATCCATGGCCGAAAAAAAAAAAAATCATAAAAAAATAAATTGACGAATTCTCTCAAAACTGTTAATTGTTTATGAATTAGTAAGCTATCATCAATAAAATAATGCAAAAATAACGAATCTAAAATGCGGGCAACTTTGTGATTTTCGACTTTGAAATATAACCCCTCTTGGTTCAATATCCATGGCCGAAAAAAAAAAAAAATAAATAAATTGACGAGTTCTCTCAAAACTGTAAATTGTTTATGAATTAGTAAGCTATTAGCAACATAATAATGCAAAAAGAACGAATCTAAAATGCGGCCAATTTTCTGATTATCAACTTTGAAACCTTACACTTTAATGTGTACATATACTGATTGATAAAACGGAAATGTTTAACGATGTCATAAATGAAATTGCTAAGTTAAATCACCAAAGCCCAATTTTACAAACCTCAAGTAAAGTTACTCTTGACTTTTTTTATTCGGTTGGCAGCACTGTCTTATTGGTAATCAAATGGAGAGAATCATAGACATCAACTTTAATTCAGCGAATACGTTACTTACGCCTTATTTGCTGTGATTGTAAAATTGGGCCTAAATCTTTGCTGTTTATCGTGGATTATATTAAATAATTAAAATTTTCTTTGTCGTGGTGGATGCGCCGGGAAAATCCGTGGCTATCTTCACATCGGTAGCGCAAGCCAGTATTGGAAACGACACTGTTACAATTAAGTCATTAACGTAAATGTTAAATAATTCAGCGCCCAAATTTGAGCCTCATGGTACCTCTAACACGATTTAAATCCATTGCAATACACATAATTTTTAAGCAAAAAAATCCGTGGCCATCTTCACATCGGTATCGCAAGCCAGTATTGGAAACGACATTGTTTTAAATTTAAATTAAATCATTAACATAAATGTTAAATAATTCAGTACCTAAATTTGAGCCTTGTGGTACCCCTGAAACGATTCAAATCCATTGCAATACACATAATTTTTAAGCAAAGAAAATCCGTGGCCATCTTCACATCTGTAGCGCAAGCCAGTATTGGAAACGACACTGTTACAATTAAGTCATTAACGTAAATGTTAAATAATTCAGCGCCCAAATTTGAGCCTTGTAGTACCTCTAACACGATTTAAATCCATTGCAATACACGTAATTTTTAAGAAAAAAAAATCCGTGGCCATCTTCACATCGGTATCGCAAGCCAGTATTGGAAACGACATTGTTTTAAATTTAAATTAAATCATTAACATAAATGTTAAATAATTCAGTACCTAAATTTGAGCCTTGTGGTACCCCTGAAACAATTAAGATCCATTGCAATACACATAATTTTTAAGCAAAGAAAATCTGTGGCCATCTTCACATCTGTAGCGCAAGCCAGTATTGGAAACGACACTGTTACAATTAAATCATTAACATAAATGTTAAATAATTCAGCACCTAAATTTGAGCCTTGTGGTAACCCTGAAACGATTTAAATCCATTGCAATATACATAATTTTTAAGCAAAGAAAATCCGTGGCTGGAATATCCGTGGCCATCTTCACATCGGTAGCGCAAGCCAGTATTGGAAACGACATTGTTTTAAATTTAAATTAAATCATTAACATAAATGTTAAATAATTCAGCACCTAAATTTGAGCCTTGTGGTACCCCTGAAACGATTTAAATCCATTGCAATACACATAATTTTTAAGTAAAATTAGGTAAGAGGAGATGAAATCTATAAATAGCCCTAGTTTATTAATTAAAATCTTATGACTAATTATATAAAATGCCTGAATGAAATCGATACAAACAACATCAACTTGTTTGCATGAATCAATAACTTCGCTTAAGTGTTGTGTTACAACAGATACATTTGTTACAGCGGATCTGTCAGAAATTAATCCATGTTGGTTTTGAGATATGTAAGATTTAAAGAGTCTGTATTAATTCAAGAATATTCAAATAAATAAAAAATAGAAAAGATTGTCAATTCAATTTATTTTATATTTTTATTGATTTCAATCGTATTGAATCCAAATTAAATAAAAATGGTTTGAAAATAATTAATAAATTATTTCCACACCCATTAGCAACACTTAACCAATTCATTAGCTCCTTTCAACAAGACAATTAAATAAACGTAACGAATATACTTTGATTTTACTAACATATAATAGATTCAGACAGGGCAGGTCGATAGCCCAGACAGACTAACACTAAATATTTTAAATTGTATTAAAAATTGTCTGAATAAAGATGTTATATATATTTCCACATTTAGCTCTAATTGTGGAAATAATTTATTAATGAATTTCAAATCATTTCTTCAAATTATTTAAATAGCTGTGACCAAATGAATAAATATTCTTTTCTATTTGTATTGAATATTTTTTTCATTACTTTTTTTAGCGAAGATAAATTACCAATCAGAATTGATTGTGATATGTTAACATGGCAAAACCACCGCCTCCTTCTTCTCGTTTTGTTTTTCTTCGAATAATTATTTTTTATACAAGAAACTAGCGATAAATATTAATATTCCATAAAATAACCATAATTTAATCTACATTTGTGATTTAATCTCGAACAAGATCTTTTGAAATATTTATTGGTTTGTTTAAATCCTCGTAACTTACTGCCGAGAAGAAAAAATACATAAAAAAAAATGAAGAAACAAAAAAATCGGTGGTCAAAATAGTTATTTTTTTGTATGTTTCACATTTAATTAAATTCGTTTTCCTTGTTTGCTTAAACAGGACAAGTTCGCCTTCCTTTAGTGGACGAAACAATGATTCTCGCTCGTGTACCTTGTAGACCCAAATCGTTGACGATGCCACTTGAAATTAGGCAAAAGGTGGCGCTTGCGTCGTCTTTAATTTATTATGATTAATATTAGGTATATAACTACAATACAACATTGACGATGCTACTTGAAATTAGGCAAAAGGTGGCGCTTGCGTCATCTTTAATTTATTATGATTGTATATTTCATATAAATGTATTTTTTTAAATCATTTTCGCTACGTAATTTTGTGTTTAACGACAAAAGGCTGTTTTTTTTTAATGATGTGGACTTTATACGGATGTGATTTCTCGTTTTTGAGAATTTAACTTGACTCATCCCGTGATCTAACGTGAGTTGGTCGTATTAATTTTTGGGCTCTCTATTAGTCGCTCTATTATTTCCTGCGATTTTTCTATAGTGCTTGCAGTTTTTAAACGAATGTAATTTTTCGCAACTATCTAGGGTTATTTTTACAGTTCTGATACGTTTTGGATTTCTATTAAGAAAAATTTCCAATTTTTGCGTTTCTTAACGATTTTCTTCAATCACCAATAAAAATACAAAAGTAAAAAACGATAATTAATTGTTTCTTTAATTAATTTTGTAAATGAAATTGATTTTTGAAAAAAAAAAATCCCGTTTTGTTTTTAAAAAATAAAAAATATCTGATGTTGTTCATCAGTAAATAAGCTATCTGCCTGTATTTAATGTTTATTGTTTTATAACTGCATAACATTGTTAATCCCTTAAAACGGAAACGTATTGGGGATCGCAGCCTTAAGGAATTCATATTCCATTTCATCCATTCCATTCATTTTTTCATACTAAATCTGCTGCCGCTTAGTTTACCGCACGCGAATTGCTGTATGAAAATATAAGAAATACGGCGCGCTGTCGCTTTCGTTACATGACTTGCGGAAGAAAAAAAAATCATAACTGTCGACCATGGATCGCTATATACATGTTTTTTACATAGTCTTCTAGAGAAAACTGCGGGCAATTTTTTCTAGTTAACGTCATACTGCTCTTTTTTGATAATATTTATTTCGGCCTCTGTAAAGTTGAAATTTAATAATAAAATTTGCGCAACTTTAATTAATTATAACTACTATCAAAATTAAAATAATGCACTGAAACATATCTCAGTAAATAAAGCAACTCATGTTTATGATTGTGTTATAAAATGGTTGCGATAAAGTATTTGGGAGCCTGTTGGGAAATTATTAAATGTGATACACAAATCCGCGCGCTGAACAACTTTTAGAAATGTTCGACTTTGACGATTCATTGTACTTACACCGGTGCACCTAAAAATCTGGAAATTCATTTTTATAAGTTTTAAAGTATTCTTAACAATATGACATTTTTAATTTTCATCAATTTGAGTTTTGCATACCCCCACCACGCCTGAACCTTCGCGGCTCCAAATAACACACAGTGAGTTGTACCAATTTATCCATTATTTGCATTCAAAATTCATAAATTAAAAGTGTATGTATTATTTATAATAGTCGATGAATAATTCTCTATTATTTTTTATTATATTATATTATATTATATTATATTATATTATATTATATTATATTATATTATATTATATTATATTATATTATATTATATTATATTATATTATATTATATTATATTATATAAAATGCATTCGATTTAGTGGAGCGGTGGCGCCATCTATTTTTTATATCATAAATTAAAATATCTATTAGTTACAAATGGATCTCAAGTTACATATAGATTTTTTTAAATAAACGACATTTTCTGTATAAAATTAAAATCGTGATATTGGCTGAGTAAATGAAAAAATCGCTACAAATTTGGTGACATTCGTTATAAATTCGAAGATAATTTCATCATGTGTACTCGCGTGCTTATTTAGTCGAAAATAGGATCAATTATAACCTCAAAATTAGGACTATAAATGCGAATTGTGACTAAACGGTAAGTTTCCTTCAGACTTTGACTTCGGATTCGTCCATTGCACGCACGTTTACCTATGATTCAGTTTTTAAAATATTAAAACTCCCGTGACACCATTCGGAAAAACTACCCAAAATTTAATTGCACTCCTTTATTAAATAATTTCAGACTTTGTAAAAATAGAAAAAACCGTCGTAAAAATTCAAGCGTAACTCAAATATTAATGACGGAAAATTTAACATGGATGCCTGCAATAGTGTTACCAACCTAAAAAAATATTTCGGCGACTTTGACTAAATAACTTCACGTTTGAATCCAAGTGACGGTGGCGCTGCCATAGACCAAGTGCCAAGGCCAAGTACTAAATTAAAGCCATTTTACGCTCGAGTCAGCTGTGTGTAAGTTTATTGTGTTTAAATCTTGTAAAACATTGAAAGTTTATAACAACATGGCGATATATTGCTTTGTGCAAGGCTGCAATTCGACTACGGAAGTATCTATCGATGTGACAGCGTGTTGAGGTTATGTTTACGGTTACGGTTCCCTCTGCCGTCGTTCACCGAAATTCGTTCGAAATTGATAAAAAAATCACACGGGAGTAGTCAGTTTTTGTGAAAATCGCGACCGCGTGTGTTTTCCGTGTGTGAAAAGTGAAATCGTGTCGTTTTTTCGTGCATTGAAAGTGTTATAAACTATGCAAAACCGCAAGCCCTTTCGCGGGTCGAATAAATTGAAAAAACGCAAGTATCGATGTTAATTAAAACCCCCCATCATGATAAAAATACATCATTCAGATGGTGTAAGTGTCCCAAGACGAAGCCCCCATTGCGCGAAAATATTGTCAATTTAGCTACGACAACATTTATGTCAGCTTTGTATTACATTCACATTGAACCATTCAAATTGTATAAGAAACAAAACTCTATTGAATATGAATCTATAGTTTTTACTGCAGCGCTAAGCAATAACACAAATCAGTGTTGCCTGAACGCGACCATTCTACTAACCAGTTTTTGAATTTCCCGCCTTTTTGGTCAATGGGGCGGGGCTTAGTCGGGTTCCCACTTGGATACCAATATTGATCATGGGAAATGAAGAGGGACTAGCAGTCTATATTTATATAGTCAATATTCGGCGAAAATAATCTCCTGAGTAGTAGAATTAAACAGATTCCAGATATTTTTCGGACACAGTAGTACATGAACAAATATTACCTTTTTCTTGTTTATAATATGATATAATATGTAGGTTGGTTGGGCATGCGAGGAGTCCTCGAGCGAAAAAAGTTTCCCCAACTGGGACTTTCTAATGGACTACCGCGTAGTTCCCCCGCGGATCGAGAATTGCTCTTGCTTCGGCATAATAAAGGCCGACAGACGACGTGATCTACTCTCGACAACCCCCCCGGGGCTCCGTCTTTTCGAAGCCGTATAATTGCTAAATTGTTAACACCTGTCGCGCCCAATGAACTCGTTAATAAAGAAAACAAAACCGCAACGGCGAGAGAACTGATTTTAGCGATAAATGTGTACGTGATTTCCGTACGTTGTTGTTTTATTAAAAAGGTATATCGCAAGAAAAACTGATTGGATAACGGATTAAAAATTAATTTCTTTAGAATTAAACACCGCTTTAAATATCTGGGTTTATCCTGTAAATTAATGGAACTAATAAGAGCATTGGATACCGTGGATGGAAAAGCACGCTTCCTTTTTTTTCCTCTTACATGTCTATCTCAGGGTAGGTTTACCCTTATATAAAACGGCAAACTTAATGCGACAATCTCACCAGAGGGCGCAAAACGCATTTTTTAAACTTCCCGCCACTAATGCAAAAGATTATTTATTTACTTCGTCACAGTTATTTAAATTAAATTATAGGAACCCGAGCGCCACTGACAGATGGCGCAGCAAGAAAGGTGAAGCGTAGTAGGTTCGAACATCGTATTAAAGAATAAATTCAGTATCGACAGTCTCACCTCGTCCTCACCCAACAGGCTCACCATAGCCAAAACCCGGCAAGCTCACCAAGGTCAGCCAGAACCTGACAAGATCACCAAAGTAAGCCAAAACCCGGCAAGCTCATCATAGCCAGCCAATTAGGAAAGCTCCCTACAGCTTTCCGGGTAACAAATAAAACCAGCTCCTTCGAAGGATACGTCGTCGCAAAGCACCAAGGAAGAAAATCATTTTCTCCTGGACTGGATCAAGAAGACATAGAATTCATCCGTACCAGTACATCACATTTCCTGACTACACAGCTCAGCCAACCTGTCCAACGAGAAGTTGCACCGCACTGCCGGAGATCCCCGCACATCACTCCCACATAAATCAAATAAAAAGAATCTAAAGGCCTCACACTACAACCGACAACAAAGAAAATGCTCATAACCTCAATCTTCTTGTTTTTGTTATATGTTTTAGTGTTAGCGTCTTGTTAAAACGAATAATAACAAAAACTGTTGTTGTGTATATTGTTGTGTATACACTTTATAACCAGAAAAAAAGATATGTTGTATTTATTCTAGCTTGAATCATTGAGCCAGACTTAAACCCAACGATAAGTACATTTGTTTTACTTATAAATCAAAATTGCTGTCCAGCGTGAATAATATTGAAAACATTTCCTTGAATTATTCAAGTACTATTTCTATTTACTAAAAAATATTTTTAATTAAAAATTAAAGCAGCATTTCATAAAAAAATATTTTTATTAAATGTTGCCCACATAAAAGAAATAAAAAGAATCTAAAGACCTCACAACAACAAAGAAAATGCTCATAACCTCAATCTTCAACAACATTTTTAATTTAATTTTTATAATTCATTTTAATTGTTATTTTTATATTATACTTACAGTAGTTATTGAACCATTTTTAGTTATTAATTAATTGATTTGTATTTTTTTTTCTGATTTTTGTCCTTTTATGGTATATCTGTTGGACAATAAAAATTATTATTATTATTATTAACATTTAATGAAAAAAATTTGGACAAAAGTATATACCACATTTTCGACTAAAAATTACCCAAGCAATACACTCTCGAGGCATTCACATCAAATCGTAGGACACCCTGTATATCACAAATTATTATTGTTATTAATGCACTTCTATAAAATGCTCTACTTACATAATTCCCTAATTATAAAACAGTCCATTTTACAGTTGACCAAATGCCAACCGTAATAAACGGAAAATAAGGCGACTTTTTCACAGTTTACTGGACAATTTCCTGTGAGTAATGGGAGATGCATCTGGAATGAGAACGACATGCACACACACGCACGCACACATAACACAACGAATCCTCTTTCTTAGCGCGAAGCCATTGAAACGGCCCGCGCGAGTGAATCACGGTTCTCCGAAAATCGAGCGAGCAGAAAAATTTATCGAAATCCGACACCGGCCTACGCAATTATGACTGACTAAGGTGAGAAGCCGAGGATGACGTTTGAAGACTGGTGAAATCTAATCTGGCTGGTCTTTCATGTGTGTACACAGATTAGTAAACAAGTTGTTGATTATAAAATAAGTGTAATATGGAAGACTATGAAGATCAAATTAAATTTTCTTTTTGTACGCAGATTAATGAATACATTTACATTTATTATTATCAAATGTAAATAATTACTTCTGTAAAAATAAATTAGAAACAAACAACGACCAAACAAATATAATGATTTTTAAAAACAACCACAAATCTTCAGAATTGCCAAATGATGCCGTTAACTTCCCGAATTATGTAGTAAGTGAGGTAAAATTCCTAGGACTAAAAATAGACAATCGTCTAACCGGTGAGTCGCACATAAATGATTTTTTTAAATCATTTATGTGCGACTCACAAATTGTTGAGGATAAAGGTTTATTTTAACCTTTATCCTCAACAATTTTCAGTATTCGGGAAATAGGAAAATATTTATCTAGGGCAGCTGCCATTACAGTATATTTTTCAAATTTCATCAGTAAAATGAGATATGGTCTGATATTCTAGGAAAGCCAAATTGGGCTACAATGAGTCATGTCGAGAAAAATTTAAAGAGATCAATAGTCAAACACTATTCGGTTACTATATATATGACTGTATTATATTTTACCTAAAACACATACAAGGATAATAATAATAAACATGGCACAACAACACCAGAACAGTAGACTTTATATATCCCTAGAATAAACTCAAAGCCACTGAACAATCAACTCATTATATGGGAATAAAGTTATTCAGTGCTCTACCAGAATTTCTCAATAGAAATGTTAACTCACCAAAAATATTTAAAACAAAGTTATATAATCATTTAATACAATTAGAACCATATAGTTTAAAGGAATTCTTAAAATGCCGAATGCATCTGTGTTGCATCTGTATTTATGTATAATAGCAAAATGCATATTCGTGTATATTGATAAATAGAGATAGTATATTATATTAGTAATTAAGTAGTCTGTAAGTTAGAATAGGTACTGACACAATTTCACTTTGCACATTATTGTAATGACATTCTGAAATAAGGGTTATTATTATTATTATTGTTATTACATTTAGTGATGGATTAGATCGAACATTGACGGCAATAGTGGTTATTAAGTTAGGTTATATCTAGGTTTTGCATAACGATGCAAAACTTAGGCATAACTTAACCTAATAACCACTATCGCCATCTCGTGGTTGTACTTTGTATTATACGTATTGTACGACCGTGAAACGTCAAGTTTGAATTGTGTAACGCGGCTAACTTCACGTTGGAAAACGCGGCCAGTTATTTAATTTCAAACTTTATGCATCTCTTATTATTATTTTGATATATGGTATAGTTCGGAATGACCTCTTCGTGGGATTGGGAATTAGACTGACCGATGTGAAGTTATCCACGGTTTTCCATCCGGCATTTTTTTTTTTGGCTTAAGCCCTGCTTTGGAATTATATTGCTTTTGTAAAACTATCATTGTTTTTCCAACCCAAGTATTTATATAAATCATCTTTACCCATATTCCCAATTATTTCATCAATTATATTTCTTCTGAATCTCCTTCCTTACACTTTCCTTTTTCAATATAAAGAATTTTGCAGTTTTTTTTTTATCTCAAAGTCCAAAAGTCCATGTATAAAGGGTGTTCCGACTCGTTGCGCACTGTACTGTGTAACGCGGCTAATAATAAAGCGGGGCTAGTTAAGGTTTAAGCCATCCTTTCAAATTTGATACTTTTCTATATATATATATACAGGGTGACCCATTTGGGTGCGCCTAATCGAAAAAGTTGTCTAATGCAAAGTTTAGTGGTTTGCAGGGGGACATTAAATTCTGTTATCAATTTCACCCCATACCCCCCACGGGGGTGAATAACAGGGGTAACTTCTGAATCTTAAATGGGAACCCCCGTTTTTATTGCAAATTCGGAATGTGTGAAAAAAACTATGTAGGTTTTACTCAGAAACTTTTTTCGTATGGGCAACAGGTGGCGCTCTAATCATCAATATTAGGTTATTTTACACTTAATCTAGAATTGATGTAAAAATGCCACCTAATGATTACAAAATAATCAGATTCCAGACATAAACGCCCTTTGTCATCTTGATGTATTGCTGTAAACGCCCCCCCCCCCCACCTCCAAAATTCTTTAGGGCAATTTTAAGTCTAATTAATACCTTGGAATTACTTCAAGCTGCCACATTGAAGTGCACTTGTCAACTAAATTATAAAAAAATGTTTTTCACATTAACCCTAAAAATCTAAATACGTAGTCAGTTCCGTAATGTTTGTTCTTACACACAACTGCCATTATTGGAGTGACGAAAATCCCCATTGGGTTCGATCGATCGACCATCAACATCGCTGGAGCGTCAACGTTTGGTGCGGTATCGTGGATTCGTAAATAGTTGAACCACACTTCTTTGAGGAAACGCTCAATGGAGAACGCTATCTGTATTTCTTGCAAGGCGGCCTTCCTGCGCTTTAGAATGACATTCCGTACGCCACAAGGTTAACGATGTGGTTTCAGCAAGATGGTGCACCTCCGTATTTTGCACGAATTGTGCGGAATCATTTGGACGCCGCATATCCACAAAAGTGGATTGGTCGCGGGGGGCCTGTGCAATGGCCACCTAGATCGCCGGTTCTAACGTCTCTAGACTTTTTCCTCTGGGGATACATCAAGGACGCAGTATTTCGTGAGCAGCCGACAACTCGTGAAAATATGAAGGAGCGCATCCGACAAGCTTGTTTGGCTATAACACCTGCTACGTTGACGGCGACGGTTCGAAAATTTGAAAAACGAGTCAAACTTTGTATTCGAGAACACGGTGGTCACATTGAACACCTCCTACAGCAATGCATCAAGGTGTCAAAGGGTGCTTATGTCTGGAATCTGATTATTTTGTAATCATTAGGTGGTATTTTACATCAATTCTAGATTAAGTGTAAAATAATCTAATATTGACGATTACAGCGCCACCTGTTGCCCATACGAAAAAAGTTTCTGAGTAAAACCTACATCATTTTTTCACACTTTCCAAATTTGCAATAAAAAAAGGGGTTCCCATTCAAGATTCAGAAGTAACCCCTGTTATTCACCCCCCTGGGGGGTGGGAGTGAAATTAATAACAGAGTCTAATGCCTCCCTGCAAACCACTAAACTTTGCATTAGATAACTTTTTGTCTCGATATATTCCACCTGAAAGATTAAAATGGGACACCCTGCATATATATATATATATATATATATATATATAATCAGTATCCCTTTTTACCATATGGTGTCGGGTTTTGTTGTTTGTTTGTTCAATTTTGTTCGTTTTTGATATATTCCTTCCACATAGTTATGTCTAATGCAATTTTCTTGGCGTCCGCTACTGTCGTTCCTCTTCTTAAGATGTTGTTCATCACGATTTCCTCCCATGTTTTCAATGGCTTCTGTAATTATTATTTTATATATGTTGTAGTCGGGAATGGCCTCTCCGTTGGGCTGATAATTAGACCGACTGACCGATGCGAAGATGTCAATGATTTTCCAACCACGTCTTTTTTGTACCCGGCGCATCCGCCATTGTATATGCGCTGAATAATTCGAGGTTCATCCACAGATTTTAATTTCCATTTCTTTACATTAGCCTATTAGCCTATTTTGTGCTGAAAACCGTGGATGATAAAAAAATGTTACAATAAAAAACTAAACTTCTGTATTAGCTGATACGGTTCTTAAGATATCTGGTAATAATCTAAGATAAGGAAATGAATTTAAAGTGAGCCAAAGTCAGCCGTTTTGTAAATTTGATCGATTTTGTGTTGAAATTTGTGGATGACAGAAAGAAAATTTTAAAATTGTAACGAAAATAATAATGGTGTTATTCAAAGTAAGTTTTAGAACTTCTACTAATAGGCTAATGTAAAGAAATGGAAATTAATAATGGCGGATGCGCCAGGTCAAAAACCACAGCTGAAAAACTGTGAATAAATTCACATCGGTTCACAACATCCAGCTCACTTAGAAGAATCGAATCAGTGAGCCAGTTCAAAAGATTTACATAGCTCAGTTCTGAGCCCACGAGAGTTGACTCTATGGTGATTCAGCAGCTCATAGAGTTCAGTAAAACGGTGATTAATGATCGCAATTATGCAATGATTGAGTTACCCAACTCTATTATAGACCATCTTAAGGCAGCGTAAAAACCCGTAATATCATAGTTTCTGTAATAACCTTTTCAAAATAAAAGATTTGCCGAATTTTCCCCGTTTGTATGCCTTTTTCGACCTCTAACTAACTATAGTTATTAAATAAATGTCGATACTATAGATACTCACTTCATGGATAAATCTTTAATCACGATGCAACGCGTTCTTATCAAACTGACAATTACGTATTAATAATGTAGAAACCATAGTTATTGAATATGAAGTTATTGAATTCCATTAAGTGTGTATCTACAGTATTGACTGTAGATACACACTTAATGGAATAATCATTAATCATGATTATGTAAGTTTAATTGAAAAAACCGTAATGGTTTGCATTCCGTAGGATTCTATAAAAACTAAACAGTTATATTAAATAAAAATTATTTGAAAATAATTAATAAATTATTTCCACATTTACTAAACAGTTGTTAAAATTCTTTTACAAAACAAATATTTTCTAATTCTGTTTCTGTAGGAGCATCATTCTTGTTTTATACTAATAAGGATTTGGAATTCCGAAACTAGTCTATGGTTTTCATGAAATAGACTTTCCGACATAACAAATATTAGTAGAAAAGAGTATTTATTAACTTGGTCACAGCTATTTAAATTAAATAAAAATTATTTGAAAATAATTAATAAATTATTTCCACATTTAGCTCTGTGGCATTATAACTTACGTTTCGTAAGTACTTTAGACAAATGTACGTTAAAACAATTACTTCTAGGGCAAATACCCCGCCAGACATTGAATTACATAATGTACACCTGCTGCTGCAATGTCTGGCGGGGAATTTGCCCGAGAAGTAGTTGTTTTAATGTACATTTGTCTAAAGTACTTACGAAACGTAAGTTAAAATGTCACAAAGCTAAATGTGGAAATAATTTGTTAATTATTTTCAAATCATTTTTATTAAAAAAAAATATTTTCTTGTAATTATTTCTGGATATAAATATATTTCTCATTTCCCTTCTTTACTTAATTCCACGTTCGATACATGAATTATCGATTTTGTCTTATGCTCGACCCATTATGAAGACGACCTGAAAATCCCAAACAAATCGTAATTTATTATAATCATTCCTAGATATAACAATCATTAAAATAAGTTTACCCCCTTCATCTCTCTTTATAGCCCAAATCATTTGTGTTTAAAAAAAGATTGCTCTTCATTACAATATATTATGAAAATATATTTTATTTAAGGAATAAAGCATTGATAAAAAAAATAATTAATTTAACCTTTCTTCACAATTTTAAAAGTGCGAAGAAATGTTATTACTGCTTTATTCGTTAAATTAGTTTGATCTTCACCTAACTCAATCAATCAATTTATGAAAATATATGTTGGGATAAACACAAAAGAATTTTGTCTTAGGTACAGGGACTAACCAGATGACAAAGTCAAATAGAAGCGATGGAAACTATACTTTTGTCAGATGGGTCTGCTATCATTAAATTTAATTTATGTTGATAGTGTAAGTGTTACCACACTGAAATAAGGTAATATATGACTGATATCATGGTATTTGACACATTTGTCAAATTGTAATTAGCAACGTATATTTACGAAATAACTAAATAATTAATTGTGTCTTTTGAACATTGCATTAATAATGGCGAAAACCAAATTCTATGTGAAGTGAAGATAAGTATCCAACACAGTATAAAATAAAATTTATTTATATAGAAAAGAGTATTCATTCACTTGGTCACAGTTATTTAATAAATGAAATAAAAATGATTTGAAAATAATTAATAAATTATTTCCACATTTAGTTCTGTGATATTTTGTGACAAAATTTTAAATTTGACAGCTTGAATTAAAAAAAAAAACATGTTCTTCATTCATTCATATTTTCTCAATTTACCCGCGATGAGAATACTGCTACTAAATCTTTATTATATAAGAAAAATAATACATTATATAGTGTGATTCGGGAAGAAATGGAAATAATTTAAAGACATGTCCAGGAAGCGAAAATAAGCAATATAAGCTAATATATTTAAGTATGATTTTCATTTGATTCAGAGATATTTTGAACAATAGCAATTTGTAAAATTAAGGTACAATATATAGGGTTTTCCGATAAGGACGGGTCGATGATGAAGTGAAAGGAAACGACCGCATAGATCCGGCAGCAGAATTTGAGCGATGGCCTGGAACCGTCACTTTTTTTGGATGCATTATCATCTGGTAAAACTTGTGTGGACTTATTTTATTATATATTTAAATCGCAGTATTTCATGGTTTGTAATTATGATTTTAATTTAATTTTAATTTTATTAACGGAATCTCCTTTTTTACAAAAATATTACAAACAGTGTTACAAATTAAAGATACAAGTATATAAGAAGAAAAAAATTAAATTATTTAGTAGAAAAATACATAGTCATATCGTTATACATATTAATAAATTTAGCTGAATGAAAAATCACTGTTCAAACAAATTATATCCAGATTGAAATAATTGAAAGTAATGCGAAGTAATGACTGTCTTTAATGAGGTTAAAGAAACATTAAATAAGTCAAACTCCCTAGATAAATTTAGTTTATTAATATTTCTCATAATTATTTCAAAGGGAGAATTGAAACCATTTTTTTGTAGGTTAGCATTGCACTGGTATTTCACGTTAAGTCCCAATAATTAAGCTGAGGAAAACCATTTCTATTTAGAACACCTAGAAAAATCTCGAGCTACATAGAAATAACTAAAAATAAATAAAATTAAAGCAACAGAAATAATCAAAAAATAATTTGAATTGACTTTTAGTTTGAGCTTTATTAAAGTATTTTATTTTTTAGTCTTTTAAGAAGCAAGTATTTTTTACAAGAAAATTTGTATATTTTAAAATTTTATTTTCATGTTTTACTGTATAATGTTTGAATAAAATAATTTCCGATATACAGGGTGAGTCATCGAATTGACCGTCTTCGATATCTCAGTTGTCTAACAACAACGGAGATATCGGCATTAATTTATTAATAGAACTTGCTCTACTGGAGATGCATAATGTGAAATTATTTTCATATATACAGAGTGTCCCATTATCGCGGAATTGATATCAACTTTGTTATTTTAAATCGAAATGCCGATGGCTCATCCTGTACACAATATTTTTTTGCGAACAATATTTAATTTCATATTGTTCCCGCTATATTTTTAACGCAAAAAACTTTTTTTATATTTCAAAATTTCTTTGAAGCTAATCGTGCCGTAGTGATCGCAAGTCGTATTATCTAGTAGACAATTGTCAGCCATGTGACGCATCCAGAATATTCATTTTTGTGGGTGCAGCGCTCTCTACCGCAGACACGTTGAAAGAGAGGTTCTTATCTGAAAATAATACGGTGGCTGAACATAAATAAATATGAAATAATATGGTGGCTGAACATTTTATTAGATTTAATGAAACGTTCAGTCACCATTCATCTAACGTATGGATAACTAGTGTGTTCCATGTGCAATGCCTTGATGAAGGCGACTGAACGGAAATTGTGTTGGGGTTATATACCCGATATTAATCATAATAAATTAAAGACGACGCAAGCGCCACCTTTTGCCTAATTTCAAGTGGCATCATCAACGATTTGCCACGACGACGCAAGCGCCACCTTTTGCCTAATTTCAAGTGGCAAATCGTTGACGATGCCACTTGAAATTAGGCAAAAGGTGGCGCTTGCGTCGTCTTTAATTTATTATCAATTTTATTAGATATTGGATCCTTGTCTTACACATATATGCCAAATTGAGTTGTGTTAGTCCGCGCTTAGGTATGAATGCTGGAGAAGCTTCTGCAAAACGAAACGTTGCGCAAACGCATATAACTAACCCCACAACAAGTCGATTAATGATTGAATACTATTGAATAACCACCGCGTTATCACTGATATCATCTTAAAATTTCATAGGAAATTTTGTTAAAGCCTTGGCTTCGAGTTCGATGTCCCGCTCCTGAACTTATCATCAGCCCGACTCTGCAGGGAGGTGATGGGAGGCGGGAGGACGGAGCGCGGGGGTACGTTATTTATTTACAGCTCCGCTACTTCGGCCAAAGTTTCCCCAAAGTTTTGCGGAAAGAAACGTCGTCGGCGAGGACAGTTTCCCCCGAAACTTCCCCCTGAGCTATATTGAATTTCCCTTACCTCACACACACATTCAGGCAGAGATTTGCATATTTCGGGAGGAGATTAACTAACTGAATTGTATAACCTTGCTAGAAATTAGGTGAAAAAAAAATACTCTCCGGGAAAATTAAGAATATGCTGATTTTTAATATATTCGAATTTTTGTTATTAGTTTTCAAAGTAGCCCTTGAATCAATTTTATTAGAAATGGGTTGGATTTGTAACGGTATTACCATAGCCAACCACTTTTATTAATGATGTGTATTTCAATTGTAATTTTGTTATGAAATAAAATACAAGACCACTGGTCGACAGCCAATTTGTGAAATTTATTATGTATAATATAGTAATGTAATGGTTTTCTAACGCATTGTTTATATACTGTTTAAATTTCACAAATAAAGATGTTTGTATATAAAATACAAGTTAAGTTTCCATCGAATACAACGTTATTTACAAATACAGTCTACAATATATTAAATAAAAATGATTTGAAAATAATTAATAAATTATTTCCACATTTAGCTCTGTGACATTTATGCACAAATGCACATTAAAACAACTACTTCTCGGACAAATACCCCGCCGGACATTGAATTATTGTAAACAATAAAGTTATCTAAATAGAAAAGAGTATTATTCATTCACTTGGTCACAGTTATTTAAATATATTAAATAAAAATGATTTGAAAATAATTAATAAATTATTTCCACATTTAGGTCTGTGACTTTTAAGTACGTTAAACAAATGCACATTAAAACAACTACTTCCCGGGCAAATACCCACGCCCGACATTGAATTACATAATGTACACCTGCTGTCGCATATCAATAAAATATTGCATAATGCAACAAATTTTTATCCCAGAAAAATTTTAATATAAAAACAACAAAAAGAACGTTACTTAATATAAGGCCAGCTGCAGACACGTGTTTCGGTATCTATTCCTCGTCAGTACAGCTATGCTTTACAGCTAAATGTGGAAATAATTTATTAATTATTTTCAAATCATTTTTATTTAATATATTTAAATAACTGGGACCAAGTGAATGAATACTCTTTTCTATTTAAAAATAATAATATTTCAACTTATCGACAAACGTCTGAACTGACCCGCTAGTAATGTTGCAAAATGAATTTTGTAAATTCGATTCGTAAAATTGTAAAAATACAATTAGATAATAGTCTGAATTTAATTACACAACAACCTCGCCAGGAGGAACCGCAAATAACTTCAAACTTTACAATCTAGTAAAATGTGTGAATGAGTGTGGCTGTTTTTACACTTACGCCTTCTTGTTTGTAAGTGATCGATCTAAAATAACGTGCTCTTATTTGTATTTTTATGGATAGAATTTGAAGGGTAGTTTGTAATTGAAAAGGATATCAATGTGAGAGGGGATATTGTAATACTGTTCATATTAATTGCGGGGGATCGAGGCGATATTTTGTAGAATGGTATAAAGTTTCAGACACCTAATAAATATATAAATGACTAAATTCTAGTGACTTATTCACTAACTTCTCATTAATTATATGTTTAATTTTAATTTCATGGTAATTAAAGAAAATATATTTTGTCGCATTAATGCCATAAATATATGTTAAATTTGCAACAGAATATCAATGAATTATTGAAAACAAAAATCAATTGGTCCACATCTTATACCTTAGATTTATTTTATTTATTTATTTATTTTTATATGTCATGTGTCCAACCGACCTGTTTCTGTTGCCATATACGTATATTTTTTGTATATTTCTGGTGGAATATAGAAATAAACGTTATTATTATTATTGTACATTCCTTACATTCTACAGCTCTTTGCTATTTAAATTAATTTCGTTATTTACAGAATTATCCCCTACACCACCATTATGGTAGATGGGGATTTTAGATTATATATATATATATATATATATATATACAGAATTTAACTTTTTATAATTAATTCTGCTATTCTCAAGTATACTATATGTCTAAAAATTGAATTGCGTTATAGATATTTTTAGTGTTGGGCAAAATCGAGTGAATTTAGTGATCGAATATTTCTGAATAACCAATTTTAAGTAGCTAACATAAATAAATTGTAGTTTATTAATGAATAGGTGATACTCCCAAATATTAATGTTATAAATAACATTAAAAAAATGTCATATACTTCATTTTGCAATGACAAAAAATGTAAGGAAGAGTTGTACTGACGAGGCAACGATCTCGAAACACGTGTCTGCTGATGTCCTTAAATTAAGGAACGTTCCTTTTTTGTTGACAAAAAATATCAATCTACATAAAAAATATAGCATGAGATGGCCATCATTTTTTTTTAATAATCGCAATGTTTATAATAAAAAATGTGAGCATGAATTGAAAAAGCCAGTAGTGAAAAAATAAACCATGAAGTTTATGTAAACATTTGGTGACAACTACATCTAGTTTATTTGTGTTTATTGAAATTTTACCGCGAAGAGGAAATGTATCGTTGTAACTCGTTAATAGTGAAGTGGCCGATGTTTACATACATCAATACATCCACTCAATGCAATGCCTGTTTATTTGTACAATCGTGTAATTAGAATGAAAGTGTCGAAGCATCGTCTCCGAAATCAGAACGGGTCCGGCGTGAAAGCCGGCCAAGTGTGGTGTACATGTGCTCGCACATCCACACACACGCGACACATGTAAAGAAGGGGGCGCCCGCGCGGCCAACAGCTGTTGCGGGTCCGCGTGCATTAGTGCGCCATCCTTTTTCTTTAAAGGTACAAACTCGTTTTCGTCGGTTCGACGTCCACAGGTAGTTGCCGGGCGATATTTTTAATGTCGTCACTATCTCTCTCGCGGTGTGGCGCGCGCTTTCGGGCGCCTTTCGGATAAATGACCAGCGGGCGCGTGCGGTCCGACGGAGAGGGAAGATGGGGCGCGTGCCCCACATACCGGCTCCTGGACCTTTATGATTTTGCCGAACGGAAACGTCGGCCCGCGTTGCTTTCGATGAAAAAAATGCTCGAGATATATAGGAAGAGAGTCGAACAAGAAAGTCTTGTAAATAATACATAATGACAAAAAAATGAAACACTTAGTAATTATTTTTCTTCATTAGTTTATTTCAAACGCTAGATGTACATTTCGTCCACTAAAAGTTGAGTACAACTGTCGAAACTGTTCACCTAGTGGACGAAATGTATCGATTTTCACTACAAGTTTAGTACAGCTATCGAAAATGTTCACCTAGTAGACGAAGTATACATTTAGCATTTAAAATAAACTAGTGAAGACAAAAAAATACTAAGAGTTTAATCAATTTTCACGTAACTCAAAACGAAATATCATGACAAAAAATGTACAAAAACATAATTTGAATAGTCATGATTCGAATTGCGCGTTCAAGGAACTGTAGCGCCGCAGCGCTTTACGAAGGCGGTGTCGCTGAACGGTACCGCTTTATGTGTGGCGCCGCAGCGCTTTATCAAGCGGTAAAGCATATATTTTCAAGCCGTGCAGCTGTAAACAAAATTGCCATATTTTCAGTACAGACAACTACAATTTGTCCATTCAGGCAATGGTCGCGTTCAGGGAATTTTAGAGATGTAGCGCTATAGCGCAAAGCGCTTGATGTTCCCTGAACACGCTTTCGATGTTAAGGACGTTCACGAAAATATGGCGGTTTTGTTTACAGCTGCACGGCTTAAAAAATGTATGCTTTACCGCTTGATAAAGCGCTGCAGCGCCACACATAAAGCGGTACCGTTCAGCGAAACCGCTTTCGTAAAGCGCTTAAGCGCTACAATTCCCTGAACGCGACCAATATCAAGGGCTTTGCGCTGCAGCGCTACATGTCTGAACACGCACATTATTTGAATGCATTTTCGAATCGATATTATTAGAATTTTCCCATTCGGCAAAAAAAACCTTTATAAAGGGTTCCAAATTATGAATTATTAAGCACAAAAATTTAAAACATCTAGTTAGTAATGTAATAGATTTTTAATTAACGTAGAATCAACTGCTACAGAAAAAATGGAAAATATAAAACTACACTTTGTAGTTCATTATAGAAAATTTAACGATTTTGTTTTTCTTATTTAATTGATGAATATTTGGAGCTTAACTTATAAGAAAACAATATACATAGATATATATATATATACAGGGTCGCTACAAAGTATGGAAACACGGCTCTCATGTGAAAACGGCTAAAAACATAACCACCAAAATTGGTATTTCTAAATGGGATATTTTCTTGGACAATTTTGCGTGAAAAAATCAAAAATGATTCTCAGAATTTTCACATACGGACGCCATCCATCTTGAATTTTTTTAAATGGAATTCGATTTTTTTTATTTTACAACTTTTATAGACCTTATAATTCTTATTACAACCATATACCTTTTTTTAAAAAAATACTTGTCTTTTCATCGATAAACCGGACTTTGAAAAGTATGGAAACAGCGAAATATTTTGAGAACAGTTTATCGGAATGTCCTGAAATTTTGCAAAGGTTTAGAATACGTTAAGGCCTTCAACTTGCATTTTTTATTTTTTCATATTCATTTGTTTTGTAAATATTCCATTTTTGGTCGAAACTTAAACATAAAAATTAACAATGTCAACTTAAAAAATAGTTGCCTTTGAAAACAGTTTTCATTAGCCTGTCAAACTTGTAAAAAACATTAGTAAGTAACTGATTCTTGCAAAAATGCCACATTTGAGTGAAACGGATCGCATAGAGATTCTCATGATGATTAGGTGTGGGGATAGAAAACGAAGCTTTGTCGAAGCTGCTAATCTTTTCAACGTAAATCATCCAGATCGAGCACCTATTTCCAGGTCAGTTGCATTTAAAACATGGAATAGGTTTAATGAAACTGGAACTGTTAAAAATCGTCCAAAAGTTGGACGACCAAAAACTGTTACTAATGAAGAAAATTCATTTAATCTTATGATAGATGTAGTTGAAAATCCAAAAACTTCGGTGCAGCAATTGGCTTTCAATAACAACATGAGCAGAAGATCAGTTCAAAAAGTAATGAAAATCCCTACAAAATTCAGCTGCTACAAGAATTGAATGAAGATGACTTTGATTGCAGAATTGAATTTTGCGAAACAATGATGAATAGGATAAACCAGGACGCCAATTTTATTAACCGTGTGCTCTTTTCCGATAAATCAACTTTCTGCTTAAATGGACAAGTTAACCGCCATAACTGTAGATACTGGTCAAACAAAAATCCACATTGGATGGAGCAGATTCATACGCAGCGTCCACAAAAAATTAATGTTTGGTGTGGTATAATTGGGCAACATATTATCGGCCCTTTTGTTATTAATGGCAATTTGACATCTGAAACATATTTACAGCTTTTGCAAGAACAGGTTGTTCCCAGACTTAGACAAATATTCCCAAATTATGAATCTCAGACTAATCCATCTGAAAACATATGGTTTCAGCAAGACGGAGCACCAGTTCATTTCGGACTAATAGTACGTGAATATTTAGACGTAACTTTTCCCGGCAAATGGATAGGCAGGAGAGGAACAATTGAATGGCCTGCTAGGTCGCCCGATTTAACTCCACTTGATTTTTTCCTGTGGGGACATTTGAAAAATCGAGTTTATAACAACAGGCCACACAATATACAAGAATTAGAAAAACGCATAAGAACCGAAATTGCAAATATTCGTCCTAATATTTTAACTAGTTCATTACAACATTTTGTCCAGCGTATTCATTACTGCCAAGAAGTTAATGGAGAGCACTTTGAACATATATTGTAAAATAAAAAATCATTTATTGTTTAATATTTTATTTTTTCATATGACTGTTTAATATTTTTTTAAGTTTTGATCAACAATAGAACATGCATTTGTGGTATTGCAGCATTTAGAAAAAAAGTACTCGTTTGCCTGTTTCCATACTTTTCAAAGTCCGGTTTATCGATGAAAAGACAAGTATTTTTAAAAAAAGGTATATGGTTGTAATCAGAATTATAATCATAATCTATAAAAGTTGTAAAATAAAAAAAATCGAATTCCATTTAAAAAAATTCAAGATGGCGTCCGTATGTGAAAATTCTGAGAATCATTTTTGATTTTTTCACGCCAAATTGTTCAAGAAAATATCCCAATATTAGAAATCCCAATTTTGATGGTTATGTTTTTAGCCGTTTTCACGTGAGAGCCGTGTTTCCATACTTTGTAGCGACCCTGTATATATATATATATATATATCGAGCGTATAACAAAAATCGACGACGAAGTTGGCATTGGAAATCTAAAGTCATATCTGACATGCGCAGAATCAGATTTCAGATCACTTCCAAAAAGTAAACCCCATACGCTTTATTTTATTAATTTCGTTTTGAAAATTATATTCTGATGATGGCTTCTATTTTACCCAAATTATTGAGAGTCAAAATCGGCAATTTCTGGTGACTTTATCCAGCGTGCCAGTGCTAGTGTTAGAAATAGCTCCACGAATGTTGTTTTTTAATTCATCCGGGGTCTTTAGACAATTGATATTTAAGATACTCCCATAAAAAATAATCGCAGTGTGCTAAATCCGGCTACTATGAGTCACCTTTCAAAGAGATGAATTATTAAGGGAAGTGTCTGTACAAGAGAGTCATTCACGTTTATGTCGTGTCAGCTATGGTACCATTATAAACAATTAATTGATATAGAAGGCCCATGATGAAAACTGTGTTTGGTGGTTCTTTCGCCGTACTAAAATTATGTTACAAACAGCGCCATAAGAGTAATCTTAAACAAATCATACTTTCTTATAATCACATTCCTAGATATAACAATTATTAAAATAAGTCAATCCCTTCATTTCATAATTTACGACGCAAATCATTTATGTTAAAAAAAATACGACAAAAACTATTTTCTGTGCCATTGGTGGTTCTTTCTTCGATTAAAATTATGTTATAAACAGCACCATAAGAGTAGGCAGGCCCTAGGTATCATCTTATGGAACCACACATCCCTTACTTACATTTCTTCAAGTTTTGGATGAAAGAACTAAGAAAATAGGTGAAATCATCAGGAATCCTAATTATTTACAGTAATATATATTTTTCAAATAGTTAACGTTTCTTTTTTGTTACAACGTTTTAAATTACACAATAATTATTTTCAAACAAAATTATTAAAAATTTACCTAAATAAGGAAGGTATTCCCATGAGACCAATTGTGACCTCTGTTAAGATAGCAGGGCCAAATGAGCAGAATGCACTGAAACTTATACCAGAATTAAGGGCTAATTAAGGGCTATTTTAGTGCCCTATTCCTGATTTTAGTGCTCCACCCTCAAGGGTGAAAACCCCAACATAGCTATCTTAACATTAAGATAGCAGGGCCATTTGAGCAGAATGCATTAGCACTTGTACCAAAATAAAGGGCTAATTAAGGGCTATTTCAGTACCTTATTTCCGATTTAAATGCTCCATCCCTAACTTGGAAAAAACATTTTTTCCACCCCAATATTTTGTTTCTCAAAAACCAGCGAGCAGACTGCAACCAAATTACACCTGAATTAAGGGCTCAACATCCTTGAATTAAGTGCCCTATTCCCGTTTTAAGTGCTCTACCCCTAACCTGAAAAAAAATATATATTTTCCACCCCAATATTTTGTTTCTCGAAAACTAGCGAGCAGACTGCAACCAAATTACACATGTATTAAGGGCTTAAATTAGCAAAGTAGTAGTAAATTTTCCGTGGATTACGCGGTGAAATCAGAAAAACAAAAGATCATCGCATTTTGAAACATTTTTTTTTAAATGGAACACCCTCTATATTTTATCATAATTAAATATTCGCATATTAATATTGTGTATTTGGTTTTTGTAAATAACAATATTCACTATCTACTTAATCAATAGAAACATCGTCTGTTGATGTATTATAACAAAAAATAGTATTTTTAATAGAAAATGCGTAATATATTAGTGACAAAATTGTTAGTGAAAGGCTTTGATGTTCAATCTAGAATTCACATTTTTTATTCAAAACATCATAATTGACGTTTAAATTTATTACTTATGTGGTAAATTAACATATAATAAACGTGTTTATCATTATTCGTTGGTGTTTTGTGTTTTTATAGCAACTTGATTCCACTGAAAACAGAAGATTAAAATTACAATAACTTTTTTGTAATTGTATTTTATTACTATTTTTTTAAATATTCTTTCCTATCAAATGGTGATAAAGTATATAGGGAGTTCCATTTAAAAACGTTTGTTTTGTTAAAAAAAATATATTGGGTGCCATAAAAAAAGTTACCTCCGTTTACGTCGCATATTTAAAATTATTTTTCGAGTATACAAAAATTTCACATTTAAAGTTATTATTGAATTAAATTATTTCTCTATCCCAAAACAAAAAAGTAATGTGTTTTTTTGTATACTACAACTGTCAAAGTTTTTAGATTTTTTTCTGCAGTAAAGGCTACGCAACATTGCTAACTATATTATTTTGATGTAAAGACAATTTAAAGAGGAATGGAATGAGAAAAAATTAAAAAAAAAATAAATTGATATCAATTCTGTGAAAATGGATCGGCCTGTATGTATAGAAATAATTTTAGATTATGAGCCTTCATTAGTCAAGGAAATTTTATTAATAAATTGCAGCTATTAGAAGTAACTACCGAAAATGAAGCAACTAGGTAATATTTACGAATACCAATTAATTTTCAGTTGTAAATAAACACTTATTTTTATTTAGCCAGGAAGAACCGTCACATGGGATTTTCAATAAACTGCAAGATGAAGAGGAGGAAGAAAATTCCATATATTCAGAAAATGTACATGCGATTTCATTAATTGAAAAAAATAATATAGTATACTATAGCGGTTATGTAGCATATAGATGGGCACAAAAGTTTAATTGTGATTTATGTTCTTGTGCATTTATAAATAAGAACGATGCTCCACTTGATATCAAAAATGAACTTTTAATTTTTGAACGAGATTATGGAGAATCGAATATAAACGACCCACAACTTACTCATTTCGATAACAGAAATTAGTTTAGAAATTATCGTGCAATTTTATAACGATAACAAACATATTCGGAATTTTAAAAAAACTACTGAAGTTAAATGTTTTAGAAACAATAAATTATAAACTTCCCTATTGGAAGAATAATGAATGTTGGAATCACCAACAATACGTTATTGACGTTATAATTAATAGTAAAATTAAGAATTTGCTCTCCTCTCTTCACCAAATCTATTATTTTTAATACAGATTGAGGTAAAAAAGAAGTTACGTATTTTAAAAAATATATATTTTTTTATATTTCCGCTTAAATATAAATTATTTGGCTGAAAGACCTAAGGTCGATAGCCATTTATAAGTTTAGATCAAATATTTTGTATAATATATGTATATGTAAATACCACAATAAAGATGATTGTATATAAATTATTTTTTTGTATAATATTCATTTATTTTAAATGTAAACATAAATTTACATAATTAATTAAAAATCTGCTTTTTTGAAATTATTTTATATTTTACTTATAATTAAAATAATTTCTTAAAAAGCGCGTGTATTCGATTTATATTAAAAAAAATATATCGTATTGAAGAGATCTAATGAGATCGAAACGCGGGCTTTTATTTATATTACTTCCAAGGATATAGTATTTTTAGTGTAATATTTATCATTATATTTTTTGTTAAATGGCGAATTAAACGTTAATTAGGTTTATTATTATTACGAGAAACCACAGGTACAAAATTAATAAAACACCACTTTGGCTTCCGGATGAATTAATTGCAAGTTTTCATTAAAATTATTGGCAGGCTAGCTTTATTTTCCGAATGAATTTAATTAATAAGTTATAATTTTATTTTATATCCACTTTGCCATTGACGAATTTCTACTGATCATTTTCTTGTTGATATACTTATGTTACAGTACCATATTAATATGTTTACACTATCTGTCTATCTATTTGGCATAGTTATTTGAAAAATATTCTTTCTAAATACCATTCTTGCTTAAAAATAAACTATATAATTTTCATTCAAACATAAATTAATGAAATGCACATGGACTGTGCCTTTTAGATTATCGTTTTTTTTTTATTATTCAATTTTCATTAAATTATATTAGTTATATATTAATTTATTATTATTATATGGTAAATATATAATAACATATATTTTTCTGCCTCAAAAATACATTATTGGTTATTCGGTGTATCACTTTGCGTTCTTAAAATTCTCTTATACTTGCATTTTTGTATATTATAGGTAAATGAAGCGTTTTACAAACAAAATAAACAAACACTGGATAGGTGCGACGCGTGGCCTTGCGTTTTTCATCGGTAATTTGATCTCTAGCATGAATATTCACCCATTTCGTTCACTTCTATTCTTTCGTGATTGCGAGATCTCGTACTAGAGGTCGACACTGCTGGCGGACCTGAAATGCGTGACGCTTTTTTTTACCCGACATTGCCACTCTTAGTATTTCATCCTCTTTGGTATAACTAATTAATTTTATAGATACGAATAATTTTAAAATCTTATATTCAGGTAATAAGGGACCTAATTTAAATATCAGAGAGGGCCTAGAAATAAACGGGGCAATAAAAACTAGTGATGGGCAAAGTCGATCTTTTATTATTTCTAAATTAAATATATTATAATTTTATTAATGTTTCTTATTATAAAAATATCAAAAATAATTTCCCATTTATTAATAAACATAAATTTGAAGTTACTTTTTCGTTTTAAATACTTAAAATGACACATTTAGTAATACTCGATTACTAATAATATTCGATTTTGCCCAACACTAATAAAAACTGGGAAACGTCTCGTGAACGACAATGAGGAGATTTGGAATTCCCTGATCCTAAAATCTCTTATTATCTGATTATGTATATATATATATATATATAAACATTTATTTTCTTTTGTAACTCACTCTTGATAATGCCGTAAAAAGCGAAATTAGTCGAGTAAATAGAGACAAAATTGTGAAACAAACCGAGTGTAATTTAATTTAAAAAACCTTCATCAATAATCATTATTATTATTTTAAAAAAAACATTTTTTTTTAAATTAATGGATCACAAATTTTTCATTTCTTCTTCCTCATATATTTTTTTTTTTTTTCATAAGTGTGTGAATCACCTTCCTCTCAATCCTAGGCCTTTAAGTTTCGTATTATATTTAATAATTTAGATTTTTTTCTTTCAAATTAAGAAGAACCAAAAACATAACGTGATGTTCATTATTATTATTAAAGACGACATGGGTTCTAATTAATGGATCGTCTAGTTTTTCTTCTTCTACCTCTTTTTTTTTTTCGTAATCCTGAAGGGTGTAAACCCCCGTCCCCTCAACTCCACACCATTAAGTTTCATATTCACATGTAATTATCCCGACCGCGCGGACCCTACACCGGGTACAGTTATAGTTCATTCTCCTGCAAACGCCAATCCCCGACGTACGTCCCCGGAATAAGAAACCGAGCCAACGAAGAGGACCGTTTTTTCTAGACCGGTTTCCTTTCCTCATCTCTCTCTCTCTCTCTCTCGGCAGAGCCAACATCTGCCCCGCGCCGGCCAACCACGGCAATTACGCGCTTTCTTCGAACGTCTCCCGAAACGCGAAGATGGAAGAAGAAATACACGAAAAAAAAAGAAAAAAAAATCGTAAAATGCGCGCGCTCTCTTTCTCACTCGTTGGGGGGAATATTCGGGTTTGTTTTTGTTTGGCTAGTTCGTTGACTCAGTAACCTCGCCGGTTTAGAGTTCATGCGGCTCATTTCGAAATAGACGAAATCGCCCCCACCGCCTACTGGGACCTCTTTGAAACGCGCGCGCGCCCACCCACCTAACACGCACAATGCACGCACGGCGTTGCCAAATCTTTATATAATCTTCACCCACTCCGAAATACTGGTTTCGAGTTGGGATTATTTGAATTGTTATCAATGAATTTTAATAATAACAAGAGTATCGAGTTTTTAAGATAAGACCGCAAACAATTTTCACCTGAATACTTCTTGCTATCAAATTATTCGCTGTCAACTTTTATTATGACATCTAAATTTTACTTTTTTAAAATACACAAAATTTCCTTCAGAGAGCAAAATGATAGATATGTGCGTTGAAAATATTTAGAAGAGACCAACACGTTTTGCAAGTATTTTCCAAAACTAAGTAGATACTAATGTTTCAAAGCTAAACAGCATTAAATACTTAAAATAAAAAGAATTTGAAAATAATTAATAAATTATTTCCTCTTTTGCATCTGTGACATTTTTTACTTACGTTACGTAAGTACTTTAAATCAAATGCTCATTAAAGCAACTATTTCTCGGGCAAATACCCCGCCAAGTGTATATTATGTATTTCAATATCTGGCCGGGTATTTGCCCGAGAAGTTGTTTTAATGTGAATTTGTTTTAAAGAGGAAATAATTGTGTTATGGTTTTATTAGATTCTCAAGGTGGAGATTGCCTCCGTTTCTCCACCACTACTAAGGTGGAGATCAAAATTGGACAGTTCTCTTCGATCGAGGTATAATTCTCTTATTTCTTCTCCACTCTGTCCAATTCAGCCCTTGGAGTGGGGCATTCCTTGAAGGGTTTCAGAGGAGTAGTTACATTTTGACTTCTTTCATCTTCTTTCCGTCTTATCTTTAAGAAGACCGTTTAACGGTTGAGAACCCCAAGTACGAGAAATTACACTGCCTTCTCAACCATATTCTTTGCTTTGTCGTCAGGGGCACTTAGTACTAACGTTGGCCTTGCTTCTTTTTCCATGATAGCAGACTGAACACTCGCTAAATCTGTACTGAATGATTAATGCTATTTCCTCAATTATGCCATCCGTATCTTCATATCTAATTGTTGCTGGCACCAACATCGGAGTTTTCCTAAATTTGGGCAGCTGATCCACCGCTACAATTTTTAGTTTTACTCCCTACGAGGGGGAGAGGAACAACTCTCATTTTGAATCAGTCGAGAATTTTAGCCTTCGGAAATATGAAATCCAGTTTTTAGAATTTGTATATCTGCAGACGGATATGTATTCTGTAGATATGTATAACCCCGATATATAATGATCCTTACTTTGCTCTCGTTTTCATATCTCGAGGGCAGAGTAGAGATCGGGGAGTCTTAGGTTAAATTTTTAGACCGAGAGGAGTAAACCTCAATAAAAATTCTAAATCTCAAGGTGCGAAATATCTCGAAGGGATAAGTGACCAATTAGTGGACATGACGCTACTATTTCAACTTCCAGAGGAATAAACACAGTTCGGGCTCGGTGCAAATATTACCAATAGCCGGGTTTGAGAAGAGTTGGTTCGCGTTTTTATCGTTATCATTTATTGAATCTTTATACATATCAATACAAAGTATTATACAACAGAATAGCGTTGACAGAATTTTTATTTGAACTTGTATTTTTAAATAAATATTATTATTATGTCTCAAAATGGACGTTGAAATAAAAATATTTATAATTAAGTAAAAACATTTTAAAAATATGTTTGTGCCATTTTGTTACGAAAGGTTAAATACACATCTCTGTACGAGTAAATTTGAAAAATATGACTTTATAACAACGTTGAAATAAAAGTAGTAACATTACAAATTTACATGGCTTAACCCAATTTTAATGAAGATGTGCTGGGTTAATAAATAATTATTATCTATTTAGAAATAAAATAAGTTAAATTACAATACTGGAATATTATTATACTGTTATGGAATTTCTATAGTAGACGATATTGTTAATAAATGAAATATAACTTTAGAATTTATAATTTCAATAATATTCTAATATATTGTATAAACATCTAGATAAAAAAAAAATAATATTGATACGATATATTTTAACTAGGGTATTGTTTATAACTAAATTATAAGGCAAAGTAGAGTATTTCATTAATTATTTTTTCTAAAAAAAATAAGGTTAACAATAAACTGTATTGCTTGTGACGTTATTAATAAAATTAATTAGTTTTTATTGATCTAATCTGTCTTTCATTTATTTTATTGGTAGATTTTTTATAATCTATTCACATTTATTATTAGTTTTCTAAAATCAATTAAATTTACCTTGGTTTTATTACACCTTTTCTTGCCACTTTGTATTATGATTTAGTATAAATATAGATTTTTTTTCTAGGTATATCGTACCATTCACATGATTAAATAACATTAAAATTATTACTACTACTCGATAATACATAAATTGTAATCAATCGGAATCGTTAATACATGAATCTATATATCCTATTTAACGTTTCAATACATTAAGTATTGCCATAATCCATATAATCTAAGCAGCACTGATGACAGTAATATAAAAGCGCCTTAGTTTCTATTGATTAAAAAAAAAATATGTGTATAATAAATTAAAAGCAGTCTTAAAAAAAGCAACAGAACAGTAAAAAAATAAAATGCGAAAATGAAATATATGTTTTAAAACAGTCGGCGCGATTTCCCGGGGGAAGAGTTGAATTATAATGACAATGTTTAAGAAAATTTGTCGTGGAAGGTGGCGATGTCACATCCTGCACTCATCCCGGGACCAGACAGAGACAGAAAGTCAGATGGAACAGTTTTCACCCCATGTTGACGCCTTTACATTCGCTTTATCAATTGCGCATTATCAGTTTTGATAATTGCGTTATCAATCTCAAGTATCGGTTGGCAGAACTAAAACAAAATATAAATGGCGGCCTAACCAGTTCCATTGGTAACTTATTAGAACAAAAAAATCGCGGTCCGAGAAGGAAATTCACTGTTTTTTTCCCAGGTCTTTTCAAATTCCCGGTTTTACGGGTAAGCCAGCCACCCTGAAGGTGCACATATGGCTTCATTTTATTCAATTTAATCATACTTTTACAAAAAAAAGTTATAGAATTTTTCGAAAGAGTGCGTATGTGCCTGCATTAATAATCTATTAAAGTACATAATATAGGGTTTTGTTATGCACTTTGTTTCAACAAAAAAATATATATATTATCAAAAACCCTTGTACCCTTACGAGTGTTGGGCAGAAAATATTACAATTGAAAATAAATGTGTCTGTAATGTTGTTTTACAATTGATCCTTAGGTGGTCAAAAATGCAAATAGTAAAAAGTGTCATCACCCTTAATATAGTTGATTCATTTGGTGGTTTGAGATATTATCAATGTTCTGCAAGGTTCACATTCTGGCGCCAATTTTATTCAATTTATTCATACATGATATTTATAGCTGCATTTAAATTTTTAAAATCATTTAATCATACAATGACTGTGAAGAAATACAAAGTGATTTAGTCAGAATTTATAAATTTTCTAAAGATAATAATTTGCTGTTAAATGTTAATAAAGGCTACTCAATGCCATTTTTAATGACGAAAATGGTATATACAAAATTAAACTAACTACATTAGTTTTGTATATACCATACAAAACTAATGCTTTTTTGAGTCAGCTGAAATTGCAAAGATTATCAACACCTCCCATGCCTTTATTATAATCAACAATGCATGAAGGTTTGATAATATTTTCAAAATTGCCATCCTTTAGTTTTCGCCTTTTGCCTGTATCTACCATTCCAACATTTGCATGTTTTGTGCTAAGCATATACACGTCTTTTCTGTCTTTCCATTTCAATGCCAATAAACCACGACAGGATAACATTCTATATTCCCCTTTCTTCAATTTGAATGAAGCAAGCTGTTTTGGCATATGCTTTCTGTTTTTTCGGACAGTTCCAACGACATTTGTATTTTGGTTTTGTAAAACAGAAAATAATTGTGGCGATGAATACCACTTGTCCATGTATAATGTGTAGCATTTATTTAGAATTGGTTGCGTCACTCCCATGACTACACTCTCTGAAGCAGGTATATCAACACCCTGTACTTTATCTTTGCCTACGTATATTTTGAAACGCATGCAGTAGCCAGATGAAGATTCACAAAGTTTATATATTTTGATGCCAAATCGAGCTCGTTTTGATGGGTTGAATTGAATATAACTCAATCGTCCCTTGAACTTCATCAGAGATTCATCAATAGATACTTCATTATTAGGAGTATATAGATTAGAGAATGTATTATTGAGATAATCTACTAAATTTCTAATTTTTCTTATTCTATCATTTTTATTTATTATTTCATTATCTGTAGAATGCAGAAAACTTGAAATGTCAAAAAACCTATCCCGAGGTATTGTGTTTGCGAAAATTGGTGTATTTATAATATTTCGTATGTAACTTTGATTTCTTTACTTGGGACATCAAAATGCATAACGCAATATATGCTTTCATTTCATCAGAACTTACAGGAAACCATCTTTGATTCCTTTTCTTGGCAAAATCTTCTTTTTCTATTTTTTGTCTAGCATACCTATTTGTTTCTTCTGTTATAATATCCCAAAAACTTTGAGTGAGCACTTGGTGTAAGACATTCAATGGCGAAGGACTATCACTTACTCTTCGCAGGCAAATAGGATTGATTCCAGCAATATCGGAAAATTGTTTTATATTAGGTATATTTTCTGTTTCATTCCAAACCCATTCCTCCCGAAATGGTTGATCAGATGACTCACTATCACTACTCGATAAGAGTCTGTTGCGTCTTCGTCGTATGGGTTGTATGTCGCTATCACTATCATCTTCCAATTCGTTATTGTCTTCACTTTCCATTTCACTAATTGACGCATCTCTATCAAATTCTTCATTAAATTCTCGTTCATTATCACTTTCGAATAATGCAGTTTCAATATCTGACATTATGGAAGAGATAATATATAACTAAATATCGTCAAACAATCTCAGTTTTTTACTCGCAAAGCAATAGCGTTAGGTGCTAGTGACAACTAACAAAAACAAAACCAAAAACATAAAACAATCATCACAAATTAGCGCACGACAAACTCAAATCGTTTTTATCAAATGTTATTACGCCAAAATTTGGGCATGACGAGCGTGAGCCGTCAAATGTACCCAAAGGGTTAAAGCACTTTAGAGGAGAAAAGTTCTCGATCATATGATATATGTATTACTTTACGAGTATGGGGATACGTTTGGTATATTAATAAGAAACTGCATATAGAATGCAAGAAATCTGTTTCCGAAATTTAATTGATTGGCTGTCCACATTTATTCGATCCCCAATCTAATCAGTTGTCTAAATGTATCTGTTTCAAAACTGATTCCCAATCTAATCGGTTGTCCAAATTCATCTGCTTCAAAACTGATACTCAATTTAATCAATTGTCTAAACCTCTCGGTATTGAAATTGCGTAGGCGCGATTTCATTGACCGGACCCCGCTTCACACGAAGAAACCTTTCGCGAGAGCGTGCATCCTGAGAAGTCGAACGAATCGGAATCGTTTTGCCTTGGAAGCCAGAATGTGCGCGCTCCCGATGATCGCGGATCGGGTTGGTAAAACGATCCGGCCGATCGGGTGTCCTCCGGAGAATAGAGGCGAAACCGCGCCACACACGACGACTTCCACCGCGTTTTACGTTCTAAACAGTCGTAAACAATGTCGCCGGCTCCGGGAGGAGACTACTCCATCACGACCGAAATACCCGCCTTGATGAACGAAACTCGCTCAAGTGGCCAGCATGAAACTTGATACTAATTCGATGATGAGCACGGATTAGTTTTGGATCATTCAATGTAACAATTTGTACAATAAAGTTTCTCGATTTCACAAAATAGAGTGATAGAGGCAAGTAATGGTGACATTATTGCTTAACAAATTAAAAGTGGAATCTCTGATTTTCGACGTAAAAACAATATTTATTACTTTCTTGCAACCTCCCACACTGATTCTCATAATGTGCTAAATGTGAAAATCAATTTTTAATTATTTTCAAATCATTTTTATTTAATTTGAAGTTATTTATTGCAATACGTATTAATATTGCAATAAAGGCGGAAAGACCACTGGTCGATAACCAATTGGCAAACTCTTACAGCATGTATTGTAATATTTTATGTTATATGTTGGTGTTGTAGTACGTTTGTCAATAAAGATTATATATATATTGCAATAAATAACATTAAATTAAATAAAAATGATTTGAAAATAATTAATAATTGATTTCCACATTTAGCACATTATGAGAATCAGTGTGGGAGGTTGCAAGAAAGTAATAAAAGTCACAGGACTTTTGTCTTACGTTAAGCAAGTACGTTAAACAAATGCACATTAATACAACTACTTCCCGGGCAAATACCCTTTAAATATAATTCATATTTTTCAAATTGAAATGTGCCTCAAACACTTGAATGATCGAGTTGACAGCTCTCATATTTTACAACTAGTTGGTTTTCATATTGTAGATAGATTATACTTGTTAAAATTATTATTTAACACTTGTGTGTTGCCAAATTTACATTTCGTTAAATTGGCTCGTAATGACATACGCAAGAATATTGCATCCTTCCTTATGTCATCCTTGTTTTGTTTTTACGTACACTTTCTACTAAAAATTAATCATGGAATTATTCTCTCTGAAGATACAATCAGTATTTAATGCTCAATAGAAAAGAGTATTCGTTCCATTGGTCACAGTTATTTAAATAAATTAAATAAAAAGAATAACATCGACACCCAATACGGGTCAAAGAGGATAAGATTAAGAAAGAAAGAAAGAAAGAAAGAAAGAAAAGGAATTTGAAAATAATTATTTCCTCTTTAAAACAAATGCACATTAAAAGTAATTGTCTCGGGCAAATACCCCGCCAGATACTGAATTACATAATGCACACTTGGCGGGGTATTTGCTCGATTTAAAGTACTTACGTAACGTAAGTAAAAAATGTCAGAAATGCAAAAGAGGAAATGATTTAATAATTATTTTCAAATTGTTTTTATTTAAAGTATTTAACGCTGTTTAGCTTTGAAATATTATTATCTACTTAGTGTTGAAAAGTACTTACAAAATTAAATAAAAATGATTTGAAAATAATTAATAAATTATTTCCACATTTAGCTCTGTGACTTTTGAATTACGTTACGTAAGTACGTTAAACAAGAGAGGAGTTTTTTGTGAATTTACGATAACAACAATACAAGAACGCACGTCCTTCCTCTGCCCGTCATTACTATCACAGCGCGCGGCAGGTGAGGGTCGCTCTTTTTAATTAATTTGATTCAATTCTTTTCGTTTAATTTTATTCGATTTTGATTTAAATTGAATTAATTTGGTTTAATTTAATTTAAATTGATTTAGTTTAATTTGAATTAATATAATTGATTTCATTTTGCTGATTGTGTTTGAATTAATTTAATTGATTTATTTTAACATCTTTAAATTATGTAAGGCTAAGCTGTACTGACGAGGGATAGATCCCGAAACACGTGTCTGCAGATGGCCTTATATTAAGTAATGTTCCCTTTTGTTGTTTTTACATTAAATTTTTCTCGGATCAAAAAAGTTATTGCATTATGCAATATTTTATTGATGTGCAACAGCAGGTGTACATTATGTAATTCAATGTCCGACGTGGGTATTTGCCCGGGAAGTAGTTGTTTTAATGTGCATTTGTTTAACGTACGTACGTAACGTAAGTCAAAAGTCACAGAGCTAAATATGGAAATAATTTATTAATTATTTTCAAATCATTTTTATTTAATATATTTAAATAACTGTGACTAAGTGAGTGAATACTCTTTTCTATTTATACTTACAAAATTGTTTGGTCTCTTCTAAATATTTGTGATACGATTTCCGTTACAAACATATTGAAGTATATTCGACAAAAAAAAAGATTGCAGCCATTTTAATATAATATTATGAAGACCAAAAGAAAGCAACACCTTCTGAAAGAAAACATGATTAAGAGGGTTCTAGTATTAGCGAAAATTACTAACCTAATTGATTAACCATAGCAGAAGAGGAAGTACAACTAGTTTGAAGTTTTAGGGCGCTGCGTCAACATTGGTCATTTGCGTACAACTAGTTTCATCAATTTCATTTGAATACGTTTCAAGTTCCTTTTAAGCCTTATTTCACGCGACATCAGCCGTCATAAAACCCATCGTTTTATTATTGGAAGCGCTGGTTAATCCAACCTTAGTCTCTAAGGTGGTCACCTCCAAAAATCCTGTCCAGCTGAAACCTTCTGGGACTAAGGTTGTTAAATCCACCCAGAAGAGAATCAAACCGCCCACAAAGGCGGTTAATATTAAAGCTGAGGACAAGAACAGGGCCATATAAAATAATTTAGGGAGAATTGTATGTGAACAAATACTAACACATCATTGAGCAAAATATATTAATAGAGCCCAATCAGGATACAGAAAAGGGCATAATTGTGAAACGGCACTGCAATTTCTTGTAAGTGAATGGAGAAATAATTTGGACATACGGCAAAGTACAAGCATTATTTTCTTAGATTACAAGAAAGTGTTTGAAACAATAGATAGTAAAAGGTTATTATTAAAACTTATGGTATGGAAGGTATTGTACTGGATTTTTACTTTTTGGGTTGTATGTATATATAACAATCTTTATTAACAATTAAGTTTACAATAAGGTAACAAACATTGATTATGTATATCACACAAAAATTAATTAATTGTTAAATAGCTATCGACCAGAGGTCTTTCTGCCTGAGTTTTAAATAAACTGTCTTTGTCTTAATATGTGAAAAAACGGGTCATGAATGATAGTGTTGTTCTATAAGTCCGTATGAAGGGGTGATTCAATTGTTATGAATGCTACTGTTATGAAATGATGTAATGAATTCATGAATTGAGGAAGACGGAAATTTGAGAGATTATGTTCTTATTTCGGGGAATACAGAGAGGCTGTAATAGATCAAAGTGGATAAGATTAGAGGCGAATTTTGTAGCAAGGGATTGTAAACGGAGTTGGATAGGAGTGATTTGGGTGAGGTGATATAACCAGATGTTTGACGGGTTGTGTAGAGGGTTTTGAGGGTGACGGATTTTAGTAAGCACTCTTAGAGCCGACCTTTCTGCTATTTCTAAATTAGATAGAGTTTGAGTTGTATTATTCAGGTAACTGCTATATTACCTTAATAATACAACAGAGGCCTCAAAATACTACCCTGCGGTACCTATCTTTCGATTGGCAGAGTATCAGATAACTTATCTCCAATTTTTACTTTTTGGATTGTATTATTCAGGTACTTTACAAGTTACCATTCAGATAATTTACCAGTTACTTGAACAACCCAAAGAGTAAAAATTGGAGAAAAGTTATTTGATACTCTGCCTATTGAAATAGAGGTACCGCGGGGCAGTATTTTGAGGCCTCTGCTTTTTGTTTTTGTATATAAATGATGTTGGAAATAGCTTGAGTACTGCAGTTCCATCTGTTTGCAGATGATACTAGGCGCCCATCTAGGCAGGGGCCATAGACCTCGGGGACAACTGGTGGGACTGGAGGCTCGAACCTGTCAAGTCCTATGATAAAGTTTCATAGACCACTTGCCCTTGATATTGGACGAATCGAACCCCTCTCAGTCAGGAGAGGGCGACCCTAATTAGGCGAGCCCTCTGACGAATTTGAGAGGATGATGTTTGGTCCCACCACCTCCACTGATCCTCCGCCAAGGTTCAGAACCTGGTCTTTTAAAAGTGGAACACTCAGTGTTCACTGCGAGGATCAGGAAACCGTGCTGTGGCTGGATAGAACATTCAGAGGACTAAACCTGTGGCCAGATTCTAGGTTGGCGAAGACCACCTCGAGGTTGTCGAAAGCCGCCTTGAGGTTACCCAAGACTGAATACGACATTGCCGAAAAGGAGGCTAATGTCATCAAAAAGATCAGATTCAAAATCCTGGTCTAAATATCGAGAACTGGCCTGTCTATAGGTGAGAGTTCATCTGGACAGCTCTTCGTTTTGGGCATGGGGGAGGAGGACAGGAGGGTCCTAAAAAGCAGGGGTGACCGAATCAATTATATTTTGAGATTCCGTAAATCCAACAAGCCGAGTGAAGAAAGAAAAACTGAGACAGCCGAAATCGCGGACAACTTAATAGTTTCCAACTCTCCACTGTTGACGAAGACCGCCAAGAGTGAGAAGCAAGAGGCTGTGGTATTATCACAGTAGCCAGCAAGTACCTCGATGACAGCACCATGAACAATAGATGATGGCATAGGGTCAACGTTAAAGCTTTATCACCCAGATCGGAAGAGCGGCGCTGTGTCTGTAAAGGACAGTCAGAGGACTAAACCTGTGGCCAGATTCTAGGTTGATTGCAACCAGCGAAGACCGCCTCGAGGTTGTCGAAAGCCGCCTTGAGGTTACCCAAGACGCAATAATACATTGCTGAAAAGGATGCTAACGTCATCAAGACCCAGATTTTAAAATCCTGGTCTAAACATCAAGGACTGTCTATCGATGAGAGTTCATTTGGACAGCTCTTCGTTTTGGGCATGGGGGAGGAGGACAGGAAGGTCCTAAAAAGCAGGGGTGACCGAATCAAGTATACTTTGAGATTCCGTAAATCCAACAAGCCAAGTGAAGAAAGGAAACCTGAGACAGCCGAAATCGCGGACAACTCAATAGTTTCCAACTCTCCACTGTTGAGTAAGACCGCCAAGAGTGAGAAGCAGGAAGCTGATCACAGTAGCCAGCAGTACCTCGATGACAGCACCAGGAACAATAGATGTTGACATGGAGTCAACGTTAAGACTTTATCACCCAGATCGAAAGAACTTATGCTCACCAACCTAGAGAGGGACTGGTGGGAGGAAGCTGAAGGAAATCCATTAAAACAATGGCCACCCAGGTAAAGTATAATTTTATACAGCCACTCGAGAGCAGCCACAGCTGCGACGACTCGATTCGGCCTCAGATACAATAGCCCTAATACAAGAACGCTGGATTGCGAAATCTAGTCTGTAGACGGTAAACTAACAGGTAACTTGTTTTACAGGCCATCCCAGTAGCCTAGGACGGTGATATCCCTAGAGGTCATAGCTCATATGATGAGGGTAATACCGCTGTGAGAGTGAGCGGCGGCTTGAACAAGAAAAGGACGCCATTCTGGCAGCAGTCTACCTCCCTGCTGATATCAGCCTTCTGCCCCCCACCTCCAAGAGCTTCGAAAGACTGGTCAAGTACTGCAGGAAGGAAGGACTGCCACTCATAGCTCCAATTCACCACATATTGCGTGAGGTGATCTCGTGGGTGAAAGGGCACAGTACTGATATTAGGAACAGAAGGTCTGTAGACGGTAAACTAATGGATAACATGTTTTACAGGTCATACCAGTAGCCCAGCACACTGATGCACCCATCAATGAAACTTCTTTTTCCTTTCCACTCAAGTAATTGATTCCATCAACATTCAATCATGAATTTCCAATTTTCTTAACTTTTTTCACATTTCCGAATTATTTTTCTTTCGTTGCTTTTTCTTCTTCAAATCTGTTTCTATTAATATTTTTTGCTTTATTAGTTCCCATTTAAGAGAACATTTTTATTTTTAGTTCCGCCTTCTTAAGGGTGCGATTTAGACGAAAGAGATAGCTATATAAATATTGGCAATCACTAATTCTAGTTAGATTGCTGTTGTGATTAATGAACAATATTGTATTATACATAAAATTAATCTTAAAACATGCAGGATTTTCACCAGATAAATTAAAATATATTGTTTTGGCTAAAGCCTAGTATAGCACCCACCTTTGCAGCGTGAAGTTGGCCGCGTAACGCCACTAAAACTTGACGCTTTACGTAGAGTCGTAAAGCATGTACAATACGAAATACGGCTACGAGATGGCGATACAATTTTGGTTGTAGAAAATATGTCTGTAGAAATGGGGTTATTAGGTTAAGCACTGTCTAAGTTTTGCAAAGATAAAATAACATAAAAGAACGATTTCCTTAAAAAGGGTATTAGGTTAGGTTAGGTAATGTTTAGGTTTTGCATAGAATAAATGAAATAAAATAGGATTTTTTCTCGATAGATAGACGTTTATTTACTTAAGAGGGAAAAGTAAAACAAAATATAGAAAACTGTACTTATCGTTGGCTATCTATCGTCAGTATTGAGAACTAATGGGATCATTCGCAGATGAAAACACAAGGAAACAATCTCACATATCGCTCAATGAATGAAGTATTTTTTCGAAATACATTTTTGTTAATTTCTCAATTAATTGCTGTTTTAACTTAACAAAAGTATGATGCAGTGTAATAAAAGTGTAAATATGTGCGTTAAATAACAAAATAATGCTTTTTAGTGTAGCGGAAATATAAAAATTCAGTGACATGACCTCCCGAACTTTCGAGCTAAATTGTGAGAAAAATATAAGTGAAAGCCCCCTAAAACCACTAAAAATCCACTCCTACGTCTATCAATTATCATAAAAAACACCCCTTTGTAGGGGTTTTCGAATAAAAACTGAAATTTGAAAGGGGGGCTACACTAGGCTTTAACCATTGTTTTAATTAGCTTTGATAGAAAAAAATTATGAAAGAAATAATGAAAATCTGTCACTTTTATGTCAATTTTTAATGCATAGTTTTAGCAATAAAAACGTGCTTAATGCAAATTTTGATGATTTCACTAAATTCTTCATTAAAATAGGTTTACACTCATTACCTATTAATTTCATTATCTCTACCAAATTTTTATTCTAACAAGAACTAAATTCACTACTTCTTGTTAGAATAAAAAAATGGAAGAGATAATGAAATTAATAGGTAATGAGTATAAACCTAGTGAATTTAGTTCTTGTTAGAATAAAAATTTGGAAGAGATAATGAAATTAATAGGTAATGAGTGTAAACTTATTTTAATGGTGATATGTAATAATTCACTGTTTTATTTTTAATTAGGCCGATATTTGTCTACCTAAAATGCAAGTACATACATTTTCTCTGTGATAAATAAAGGCATTATTATTATTATTATATATTAACGTTATTAATTCTGGAGCCCGACACATTTTTTGTCGATGATTATTTTCATTTTAGTATATTGCTATCTCTTTCTGCTAAATCGCAACCTTAACAAAATCTACTCGCACGAAATTCTAAGATTTGGTTTTGATTTTTAAGTAGTAAACGGCTACAGTGCTTGAGCACAACAAACCCTTTTGCCTTCTACCGTACAGCAACATAATTATGAAGATCATAGGAATTTTCAAAAAATGATTATTGATTAAATTATAATCAATAAGCATTTTTGAAAATTTTTGTTGTATTAGCGAAATGCCACTCTTTCGCTAATACAACAATAATTTTCACCCTCTACTGCAACCTCGCGGGTCTCGCTTGGCTCCTTCTTGTATTCACTGAATTGATCTGGAACGCAAACTGAGAAACATTACGAAATCCCTGTTATTTTTCTGATCCGAGCCGTCCGTTCTCTGGAACGGGACCTAAATCGTTTAATTAAAAAGCCATCCTGCATAATGCCCGTAATTAATTCACAATTTACGATGATTTACGCCGACCGCGGACGGTTTACAGTTACTTAAATTTATTTGTGCGCGTGTATTAATTCAATTAATCAATCAATTTGCGCGCGCGGGGCCGGCTCAGTTGGCGCGTCGCCAGCAAACGAAAAAAAAAAATTAAATAAAAAAATGCGAACGCCGACACTGTGCTGCCAGGATAGATCAAATCGTATATATATTCGAAACTCAATATTTTTCAAATATGCGCGCTGCGCGGATTTTATTGATGACGAAAATAACGTTGAGGTTGAAATAAACTGACGCGGTCGTGATCAATCAGCCGACGATGTTGGAAAATGATGTCACACTTGATGAGTTTCATTGAGTACATCACTGATTTAGACGCTAATCGTAGTAGTGTTGTCACTTTTAACTAATATCATTGGTTGCACCTCAAACTGTGCAATGTATCAACTATATTAAGAGTAAACAGTAAAAGGTGTTATCATTTTTACAGCCTATATTTTGAGATTCCGTAACCCTAACAAGCTGAGTGAAGAAAGGAAACCTGGGATAGCCGAAAAGGTGTTATACTTTTACTGTTTTTATTTTTGACCACCTATTGATTAATTGTAAGGGAATATTAAGGAAACTTCCGAAGATATTTTCAAACGGATGTGAAGTTAGCCATAGATTTCAGCCATAGATTTTCAAATTTCGTTATTTCTATACATATTCAAGATAAATAGATAGTTTTTACTTTAGGGTGTAAATAAAACGTTGAATTAACGAATTGTCATAAAAGCACCCCAATTTTCAACCCTTAATATTTTTTATCACACCCTTAAATAATAAAATTAAAAAAGTGCGCCGTTTCCTACAAAAAAAGTTTGCAACAAATATGGATTCAGCACACATTAAACTATTATTTAAACAAATAAAATTCGGACCACCTTACTTTTATCATACGAAAAAAAAAAGGAGAGAAACAATGCCAGTCCGCAGTCGGATAATTCTTAATATATTTCAAAGTCGGCCGCCTCCCATAAAGAAGTTATCAACAAATATGGATTCAGCACACATTAAACTATTATAAAATAAAATAGAATCACAATGCACTCCACATTTTAATTTAAAAAAAATGTGTAAAAAAGATTTAAGAAATTGAAAAATATTGTCAAATAATCATAATTCTTATTTAACTCCTGTTATAGCTCACTTTTAAAATGTATTCATTATTAATTATAGCTCAAATTTGTTAATAATTTTAATTTAGGACATAATAATCTAATCTAACATGAAAGAGTGCAATAAAATATAATAATTATTAAATACGTTTTAATATAAACAGACCTTTAAGATAATTTGATTGGTAAAAAATATAACAAATTTATATATAAATAAGTTATTCAAATCTCTGTTGAAATAACTTCAAATTAAAAGAATTAATGTAATTTGATATCCTGTAAATATGATTTAGAAATCCAATCAACATTTGAACAAAATTGGATTATTTTCAAATATATTCCTGTAAAACTGTGAACGTAAGCTTCACTAATGTATTCCTTTTTCTTTTGTGTTTGTGTAAAAGTCAAACCACCCTCACTTATATAGGGTGTAGAATTGACCGACACACCATGGGGATGTCAATATAAAAGAATTAATATCCTATTATTTGCTTCCCCGTGTGCTGAATCCGTATTTGTTACTAACTCTTTTATGGAAGAGGGCGCATTTTGAAATATTTTAAAATTTGTCCGACCTCTATCTCAGACTGGCGACTATTATTCTTTCTTCTTTTTTTTTTTCGTATGATAAAAGTAAGGTGGTCCGAATTTTATTTGTTTAAATTATTATTTAAACAAATAAAATTCGGACCACCTTACTTTACAAATATGGATTCAGTACACATTAAACTATTGTTTAATGTGTGCTGAATCCATATTTGGCGGACTTCGATTTTTTAAAATTTTATTATTTAAGGGTGTGATAAAAAATATTAAGGGTTGAAAATTCGGGTGCTTGTATCACAATTTGTTAATTTAACGTTTTATTTACACCCTAAAGTAAAAACAATCTATTTATCTTGTATATGTATAGAAATAATGAAATTTGAAAATCTATGGCTGAAATCTATGGCTAACTTCACATCCTTTATTTTCACTGAATGATTTCTTGAGTTTAAGTGAAGTGTTTAATCACAAATTGAAAGACTGTTATTCCTTACTTCACAATTTATATAAAATATATATAATAAATTGTGAAGTAAGGAATAACAGTCTTTCAATTTGTCCTTTATTTTCAATTGTAATACTTTTCTTATGTTGAAACATAAAGTATACAACAAAACGCTATGTTATGCACTTTATGTTAGTAACTGGAGTGTGTAAGGTGGTGTTATTTGGATGGTTTTAATAGAAAAAAAAACTATTTCCAGACTAGATAGAGAATTTTATGATTTTCGAAAGAGTGTCTTTATTTTCATAATTGATTATAAAACTTTCCTTCGCCTGAAGCAATAAATTTACAAAACAATTGTGAAAATAAACACACTCTTTTGAAAATCACAAAAGTATTCATAATTACATTTATGAATATGGATTTTCAACATCTTAACGCCCGATTTAAGTGTCGATTTTTGAGAATCTGAGATTGGATTTAATAGATGATTCGACACAGGATCTCTTATTAAATTGAATTAAAGTAGAAACCTCAATAATCAATCAGTTATTAAGTAACTCATAATAAATTAAAGACGACGCAAGCGCCACCTTTTGCCTAATTTCAAGTGGCATCGTCAACGTAACTTATTAATTACTTTAATGATTGAGTTACGTGAAGATAAACTATACTATTTAATGCAAGATTGTGAAGAAAGGACACTCAATCTTTCATTAAAAGACCATTGTGTTATAAACATTCATTATCAGCAATACTCAAGAAAATGAATGTTTATAACAAATGTATGTATCGGTATATGGAGAAATAATGTAAAATTTTAAGCGTTTTTAAAAAAATAAGAAAGCAAAATGTTTACATGTTTGATTTCATAAAATTATTTTATCTATTCTCCTTACACCTAACGGTAGAAAGGAAAAAGATTAAAAAAAATTATCTATTACCTACTATGTCGTGTAATATTTTATTTATTTTTTATATCAATAAAATAAAAAAATCTGGCTGATGAAAAACTAAAAATATCTACGTAAATGTCACTGTCCTAATTTCATATCGATAAAATTGCAAATAAATGAAATATCAAAAACATATATAATACACCGCATACGTAAAGGATCAATAAATAATAACTCAAATTTTCTTTCCTTTTCTTTACTATTTAGCTTCTTTAGAATGCTTAAAAATATTACTTTTAATACCACTTATTTCTGACGTGTAAAAGTCAAATTACACACGTCAGATCTTCGCTTTTCGCCACGTGATTGATATATTTAACGTTTTATTAAGAAATACAAGTAAAATCTTAAGCGACAAGGGCAGATGCCGTGCTGGACTCGTACTTCCATTTGGGAGCCAACACCCTCTTCGTCTATTATGAACCTCTCACAATTTATTTCAGTCAGGATTATTAAATAGCATAACTTATTAACTGTTGAGTTTTAATGTTTAATACGAAAACAAAGAAACGTTATTAAAAACCGTTGCACAAAATTAATCAACAAACAAAAATTAATGACTCAATTAAGCAATTCACTCACAATCGCGTATATCCCAATCAGGACTTTCGTTTTTAGGAAATACATAATCGGCAAAAAAAATCACATCTTGGTACATGGTTAATCATCCATAAAACTATAAACCAGGCAATATATCCATTCCGAATGATTTATAAATACACGCATGCACAAATACACAAGGATTTCTTACGCGAGTGTGTGTGTGTTTGTGCGCGAGTGTAAAGTAGGTAACGTTCCATCGAGCCGAGTTACAATTTCTATTTTAATTGGCCGATCGATTGCGCAAGACAAACGGGTCGGCGGGAAAAAAATCATAAGTGGTGAATAATTGAAGCGATGAAGAATGGGAATGTATATTTGTTCGATTAAAAGTTGATTCAAAATGGGAATGTTGATAATGAAATATTCTCGTTTTGAAGAAATTTTAAATTGCGTAACGTCATTATCAATTTGACAGTACTTGATATGAATCATATAATTAAAAAATGGTGATGTGTCCATCATGGTACTTTCCCCGGTAAATACGGTCAAATAAATTTCTGATTGAAAATTTAATAGGAAAGCAAAATGATTAATACAAAAAATTGATTGTTTTCTTTCAAAGTTAAAACCGAGTATTTAGAATAATATTATAATTAAGTGTGTTATTTCTTACCTTAAATCTTTTCTCCACACTCTTCTTCATATTTTCAAACTTTGCGAATGTGCTGACGTGCTGGCACTTTGACGTTTTATTTGTCATTAAAATAATTATTAAAATTTCTAAGGAAATTTATCAGGAAAACGAAATTCTTTCGCTTATAAAATGAAAACCGGAGGTCCTACAATAAAAGTTTTATAACGGAAATTATTTATTTTCCAAGATCTAAAACTTTTATTTGAAACATTTTTCTATCCGAATTAAAAAATGAAAAATTGCTAAGAGTAAAGTTGCACTTAATGAATTTTGATTCTAACCAAAAGCTTTCATATCATTCCACTGTTATATAAAGTTTAGATATAAACGTGCATATTTGTTGAAATTGGCGGTTCAAAAATTTTCACGATCACAATACTTTCCCTTGGACAGGGGTCCGGGGAAAGTAAAAATTAAACAAAAAGTTAGGCAAAAGATGGCGCTTTGTGCTATTTGGTGTCGCCAACAATTTGGATCAAAAAGGTAGGTAGTTAAATAAATGTTGTTTTGTGATTAAATAACCTGTTATGAATCATACAATTAGTACGTTATTAAATATCGCTGAAACATACATTCCCGATACATGTATAACAATGTTCAAATACCATATAATCGAGAACTTTTCTCCACTAAAATGCTTTAATTTTTTTTATTTAAAAAAAAATGATGTTGGCAATAAACGCTATAGGTTATGTTATTCTAACAAGCACATACGAGGTATTTCTTTTTATTCTTTGGTGCCAACAAAATATAAAAAAAGTAAAAAAGCATTATAGAGGAGAAAAGTTCTCGATTATATGACTCATATGATCACATCACTTTCCATTTCATAGTTATTTTGAATGTAGAAATAGTGTATCCGTAAATAAATGAAACAAGTGTGATTTCCAAACAATTTCCAACCATCACAAAAACTCATTCAAATATTTACAAAAACATCAATTAAATAATTCAAAAGTAAAACACGTAGTGTCTCGACCGATTAAAAATTGATTTTTTTTTTCCTTCTCGTTTCTATCGCCAGTAAATTAATCCCTATGGGACGGTCGGCGACAATTAGTTGAAAAAACCGTGATTGAACGTCCCAATTCTCACGGTTGATTTTTTTTTGAGGAGCGTTTTCGCCGCCGATGAGTGGGCGTTCCCGAGTGGGAGGCGTAATAACATGTTGAATGAGGGAAAATCGCCCGAAAGAAAAATTAGGGCGAAATCAAACAGATTTTTCTTTATGATAAATACAGGATTAATTGTATTAAATTTGGAAAAAATAATTTCTCAAATAGGACATGAGCAAACTGTATAAAATTATTTATTTACTTACTTTCATCATCATCTTTTGTCAATGTATGAAATGGCTTCCGTTATCATTTCATACATAGATAAAAGATGACGCTTGTGATATCTTTACAATTATATTATATGATGTATAAAATTACATTTAATGAAACGTTCAGCCACTATTCATCTAGCGTATGGATAACTAGTGATGGCCATTTCGGTTTTTCGAATCTCATCAGACTAGTGCCACTTGAAATTAGGCAAAAGGCGGCGCTTGCGTCGTCTTTAATTTATTATGTATAAAATTATATAACAAAATTAATAATTAAAGGGAAGAAAGTCCTCCTGTCGATAGTCTAGACAGACCAAGACCTACATGTATTGTAATTATTTATTGTTTTGTATTATTTGTATAGCACCCCTACACCACCATTATGATAGATGGGGATTTTATATTATATATGTATTATTTGTATAGTTTGAATAAAGATGTGTGTATATATTAATAATTACATAATAATGAACTACAAACGATTATTTTAGAAAATTTATCCAATTTTGTAAAATGTCGCGATTAAAAAATATGAAATTTTGTAAAATATCTCGACTAAAAAATATTGAATTTTGATTTTCAGAATAATCACAATAAATGGATCATGACGTTTTATTAAGTAAATTATCAGTAATTGGTTTCGGCGGTAATGTATTGTATTGGTTGCGTAGTTATCTGTCAGACAGAGTGAGAATTGACAATATTTGTTCATCTGAAGTTAAAGTGTGTTCGGTAGTGCCTCAAGGCTCACACTGTGGACCCCTTTTGTTCTTATTATTTATTAACGATATTTGAGGCTCACACTGTGGACCCCTTTTGTTCTTATTATTCATTAACGATATTGGACAGATTATTATCTGTCAGACAGAGTGCAGAGAGTGAGAATTGACAATATTTGTTCATCTGAAATTAAAGTGTGTTCGGTAGTGCCTCAAGGCTCACACTGTGGACCCCTTTTGTTCTTATTATTTATTAACGATATTTGACAGATTATTATCTGTCAGACAGAGTACAGAGAGTGAGAATTGACAATATTTGTTCATCTTAAATTATAGTATGCTCGGGGATGCCTCAAGGCTCACACTGTGGACCCCCTTTGTTCTTATTATTTATTAACGATATTGGACAGATTATTATCTGTCAGACAGAGTGCAGAGAGTGAGAATTGGCAATATTTGTTCATCTGAAATTATAGTATGCTCGGGGGTGCCTCAAGGCTCACACTGTGGACCCCTTTTGTTATTAATATTTATTAACGATATTGGACAGATTATTATCTGTCAGACAGAGTGCAAAAAGTGAGAATTGACAATATTTGTTCATCTGAAATTAAAGTATGCTCGGGGATGCCTCAAGGCTCGATTATTATCTGTCAGACAGAGTGTAGAGAGTGAGAATTGACAATATTTGTTCATCTGAAATTATAGTATGTTCGGTAGTGCCTCAAGGCTCACACTGTGGACCCTTTTTGTTCTTATTATTTATTAACGATATTGGACAGATTATTATCTGTCAGACAGAGTGCAAAGAGTGAGAATTGACAATATTTGTTCATCTGAAATTAAAGTATGCTCGGGGATGCCTCAAGGCTCACACTGTGGACCCCTTTTGTTCTTATTATTTATTAACGATATTGGACAGATTATTATCTGTCAGACAGAGTGCAGAGAGTGAGAATTGACAATTTTTGTTCATCTGAAATTAAAGTATGCTCGGGGATGCCTCAAGGCTCACACTGTGGACCCCTTTTGTTCTTATTATTTATTAACGATATTGGACAGATTATTATCTGTCAGACAGAGTGCAGAGAGTGAGAATTGACAATATTTGTTCATCTGAAATTATAGTATGCTCGGGGGTGCCTCAAGGCTCACACTGTGGACCCCTTTTGTTCTTATTATTCATTAACGATATTGGACATATTATTATCTGTCAGACAGAGTGCAGAGAGTGAGAATTGACAATATTTGTTCATCTGAAATTATAGTATGCTCGGGGGTGCCTCAAGGCTCACACTGTGGACCCCTTTTGTTCTTATTATTCATTAACGATATTGGACAGATTATTATCTGTCAGACAGAGTGCAGAGAGTGAGAATTGACAATATTTGTTCATCTGAAATTAAAGTATGCTCGGAGGTGCCTCAAGGCTCACACTGTGGACCCCTTTTGTTCTTATTATTTATTAACGATATTGGACAGATTATAAATAACAGCAATATATTGTTATTTGCTGATGATCTCAAAGTATTTAAAAGAATTCAGACTATTGACGATCAACTTGCACTGCAAAATGATTTACATAATCTGGAAGAGTGATGCATTAGAAACAAGCTGCTCTTAAACATTAATAAATGTTGTTTTATCTCCTTTCATCGTCGAAAACCAACCATTTATTTGACTATACTCTCTGTGGGCAACCTTTGATTTATAAATCCGATGTCAACGATTTAGGTGTTGTCTTTAAAATCAAATTTAATTTTAAGAATCATATTAAATCTATAATTAACAAAGCATTGCAAGCACTAGGCTTCATTATTAGATTTTCAAGAGACTTCAAAATACCAACTTTCCGTAAGCTCTATATTTCCTTAGTACGGCCACACCTTGTTTATGCTTCTTGCGTGTAGTCTTCATATACCAAATTTCGCTTTAGAAAGATCGAGTCGATCGTAAAGATTGAGCCGATCAGAAAGATCGATCCGATGGCGCCGATCAGTAAACCCCTAAAAAATCCTTCATGGAATATCACTCCCTCAGAAAACTACGCTGTGAAACGTATCTGGAAAATTACAATTCATCTCAAAAATCACACCTGTAAAATTGTTCCTCGAAAATCGTATAAAATCATTCACCGCAAAAATAACACCCTCCAACTAAAATTTACCTGTTGTTCATATTAAAACGTATCTGTAAAATCACAAACCTTAAAAAGAAACAAAATCTGCAAGGGGACATAAATGTGACGTACAGTTACTTTAAAGTGTTTAAATTCATGGTGAAAATAGTGATTATGAATTACTTTAAAGTTAACTTTTTACCATTATAGAGACTATCAATGACTTTAAAGTCAATTTTTAATAATAATAGTGACTATGAATGACTTTAAAGTCAATTTATAGCAAAAATGGTGAATATAAATGACTTCAATGTCATTTTTTGTACAAATAGTGACTATTAATGACTTTAAAGTCAATTTTTGACAATAATAATGACTTGTGTTTAAATTCATAGTGAAAATAGTGATTATGAAAAACTTTAAAGTTATTTTTTGACCATAATTGAAACTATCAATGACTTTAAAGTCAATTTTTAGGAATAATAGTAATTTTTAAGTCAATTTTTAACAATAATAGTGACTACCAGTGACTATAATGTCAATTTTTTACTATAATAGTGTCGTAGAGTGACTTCAAAGTCAATTTCTACCAAAAATGGTGAGGAAAAATTTCTTTAGAGTCAATTCATAGCAAAAATAGTGGCTATCAATGACTTTAAAGACAGTTTCTAATGAAAATAGTGACTATAAATGACAAAAGACAATTTTTAACAAAAATAGTGACCATCAATGAACGTAATGTCAATTTTTGACAATAATAGTGAAGTAAAGTGATTTTAAAGGTAATTTCAAGCAAAAATAGTTACTACAAAGTCAATTTCTAGTGAAAATAGTGACTTTCAATGATCTTAGAGTTAATTGTTGACAATTATATTAACTTTAAATGACTTTAAAGTTAATTTCTAGCAAAATTAGTGACTATAAATGATTTTAAAGTCAATTAATGGTGAAAATAGTGGCTTTTAATGACTAAAGATATTTTTGACAATCATAGTGACGTAAAGTGACTATGAATTACAATTTTTGGCAATAATAGTGACGTAAAGTGCTATAAATGACTACATATTAATATATTTATTTTTGTTAAATTGCAAACGTAAATAATAAATTATAAAAAACTGTTTGCATAAAACAAAATAACTTAAAAAAATAGTTTGATTTAACGATCGACCTTACCTACTTGAGCCGAGCTACATAAAATGATCAATCCAATCCGGAATTTAGTCCGAAAAAATCGAGCCGGTCAAAGAGATCGAACCGATCAAAAAGATGAAGCCGCTCGGGCAAATAAAAAAAGAACGAGCTGTTCATAGAGATCGAGCAGCTCCATCAACTGCAAGGATCGAGCAGTCGATCTTTTTTGATCGATCTTGCCCATTATTATAAAATAGCTCGTAAGTTATTTACTTTAAAAAATAGTAAATTATATTATATAAATGGAAAGATAACGCAAGCGCCATCTATTGCCTAATTACAATAAAATTAAACAAGGTAAATTCTGGCAATGATCAATAAATCAATCCCTTTTCCCCACTGCAAAAATTGCTTATACTGTACGTATTTGACAAACATCTATTCAAACAACTACTAATTACAGGGGCTATCTGTAAACACGTGTTTCGGGATTATTATTATTTACAGTTTCCTTTCATTAAATATTTTAGACTCAAACCGTAGCAATGCACAGAAGTACTGGTATGCAACAAATAAATATTTATTTTGTAATCCAATGTCCGGCGGAGTATATGCTCGAGAAGTAGTTGTTTCAATAGATGTTTGTCAAAAGCCTCATTGTAAGTAATTTTTGCAGTGGGAAAAAGAGATTAATCGAATTTTATAGACAAGGAATGCTCCTTGTTTAATTTTATTGTAATTTAACCAACTGCAAATGTGTGAATCATCTGTTTTATTTTATTACCTAACCCCATGTGGCATCATCAACGATTTGAGTCTACAAGGTAGACGACCGAGAATCATTGCTTCGTCCACTAAAGGAAGGCGAACTTGTCCTGTTTATGAGTACATTTTATTAAGTAACTTATAAATTTAAAACCCAATAATTCGCAATGTTATTAATTTTTGTATAAATATTAAATGAAGACAATAATAAACTTGTACTTATTCTTATCGTAACTCACGTAGAATGGAAAATTCTCTCTGTTTTTATAGAAATCCACGGGTTACAATTTTTATTTTTTTAACTCTGGTAGTTAAAAAATAAAAATTATAATAAAAAAAAAGAAAATAAAAATTGTATAGTATTAGGAACGCATTACATTCTGGTCACGATTTGTCAACGATAAGTATTTTTTTTTTAATCGAAATTTCGTTTGGAAAACAGTTACCGGCTGCTAGTTTAATATATATTCATATTACTTTTGTTTCTAAAACCATTTGATCTATATAGTTGTAACTAACAATCAAGTAAATTATAAAGCGCTTAATAAAAGTCAAACAAAAGAAGTATTTATTTACTTTATGATTGAAACATAAAACGGAACACCGGTCATTATGAAAATTAAAACTTTCCTATAATTCCACATCCTTTGCGTAATTTATGACCGCCACAACTAACCATATACTTAGTAAACTCTTTCAATTTCTTGAAACTCCGCAAAACTGATAATTCCCGGTTTTATCCATCGGAATCCGAGAGTGGGGATAATAAACCCCGCCGCCCCCTTCTCTCGGTCCAGGGGAACGTCTGACGTGGCTGAGTTTCCCCTTCGCGCATGAATAATTGCAATTTTAAACGATCCGTTCGCATTATTAATCAACGCGCGGGATTTTGAATAAAAATCGCCCATTTAAAAATTCAACAAGTGGTCGGTTTCCTTTGAGGCCGGCGCGGCCGAAACGGAATCAATTAGATTTACTGGAAGGAAAAGTTGCGTTTTAAATATGCATGCGGATTCTTTGTTTCGATTTAAGAAACAGCGAGAGCATTTTTTTCCACTGATTAAACTTAAGTTGCAATTTGTTTAATTCTAAAATATTTAAAAAAAAAAGAAAATAATGTTAAAAAAACACCCATGAGAATTTAGCAATAAATTTCCAGCCACGAATCCCGGCGCATCCACCATGTGGAAAAATATAACTTGGGCGCCCTTTAGGGACATTTTTTATGCGGGATATATTTTTTGCACCTTAAATAATAGAATAAAACATTTTCTTGAGTACCATTTTTTTTTAATAATTTATTCTATTACGTGATTCTCCCGATATACGGAATTTTCAAAAATCAAAACATGTAACTTGGGCGCCCTTTAGGGACGATTTTTTCTTCAGGATGTAATCTTTGAATCTTAAATAATAGAATAAAATAATTTCCAGAGTACCATTTTGTTTCTATTTTGTTTAAATAATTTATTTCCTTAACGTGATTCTCCCGATATACGGAATTTTCAAAAATAAAAAAAATATAACTTCGGCGCCCTTAGGGACGATTTTTTAATCAGGATGTATTCTTTGTACCCTTATTAATAGAATTAAACTATTTACAGAGTACGATTTAAATAATTGTTAGGAATTGGGACATTCTGATGTCTGGATCTGGATAAGAAACATTCACAATTCATAATTTTTTGGTTTATTTTTAGCCATTCTATACTAATGAACTTTGGACGAAATGCAAGGAATAATACATTAAATTCAGTTTTCTGCACATTGAACAAATATAACCCGAATTAATTACATTTTCTTTGAAGATGCATATTTTATGATTAAAATAATGACAGGATATACATCATCGTTCTTTGCACCGCACTTTCTGCAGTTACTCTTTTCCATTGTGGAAAATAATATTTTTTAAATAAATTCTGTAATTGTCAGGTTTAAAATTTTTTGACATGGCATAATTTTTTAAAATACATTCAGCAAAATAAATTATGAATACTCCACAATTCCAGGAATCTTTTTGTGTGGGATATTGTTCATTTAAGGGATTCTTACCAATTTTCTTTGAAATTGTGTGAAAGTAAAATTTCTTTTTGTGACATTTAATGGAAGCAGGATCAAAAATTTGCAATTTATTAAAGTTTTTGTAAATCAACATCCAATGATTTTGGGAAAATATGGGCATTATAAATTGGTCATAATTATTTTTTTCACGATCGTGTAATATTATTCTTGCTTCGTGTTCTAAGAATACCTTTATATCTATATTTATATGAAAAATATATTCAAAACATAATAAATAATAAAATTATCAAGCCACATTTCAGTTTTTTTTCGAAGGCTGGTTTGAAGTATCAAAACTGCTATAATATAACATTTCTCTTTGATGCATGGCTATTATAAAATGTTGATCATTAGTATAATTTGGAAGGTGTCGTTCCAAATAATTATTATTCAGAAGATTCATTGATTTGAGATAATTTTGCATTATCATTTTTAGATACTATACTTTTTTAAAAAGGAATGCACAGTTTTCCTGCGTTTGGACCATCTTTCTTCAGGATGTCCAAGTTTGCGTTTTGTGGCACATCTCTCCTTTGGGATATTAAGTTCAAGTTCATTATACACCGAAAGAATGTATTTTCTTATTGTTCTAATAAATCTTGAACATTTTTGATGGAGTATTCTGTTACATAGATTATATTTGACTAACCCAAACCAATTTTCAACGTACGCGTTACTAGACCTTTCGCCAAAAACGCCGCACTATAATGGAAGATACGGTACATGTTTATTCACTAAAATAAACACTATAATATGGGTTAATAGTATTGCTTTTATTTTCATTTTTAATTAAATCCACGGATTATTTCTTAATAGTATAGTAATATTGATAAAATTTATTATTTTGATAAAAACTATCATTTTCGTTTCAAAAATGTGATTAGGTCTATCAGCTTCATCAGTATCTTCTTCTTCAAAACCAGCGTCACTATTAATGTGACATAAAAGTTGTAATTTGGATTCTTTGACTAATTTGTTTTCAAATTTTGAGGAGGAAGTAATGAATATACATTTAAATTATTTAAACAAAATAGAAACAAAATGGTGCTCTGGAAATTACTTTATTCTATTGTCTAAGGTTCAAAGAATACATCCTGCATAAGAATTCATCCGTAAAAGGCGCCCTAGTTATATTTATTGAATTTTGAAATTTCTGTATATTGAGAGAATCACTTAATGAAAATAAATTATTTAAACAAAATGGTACTCTGGAAATCGTTTTATTCTATTGTCTAAAGATCAAAGAAAATATCCTGCATAAGAAATCGTCCCTAAAGGGCGCCCAAGTTATATTTTTCTACATAGTAGAGTAATATAACTTATTTTTTTTTTTTCCTGAGTAAGAGTGTGAGAAATGATTTTAACCCATTGTAAAGTAAGAAATAGCACACTTAATTATAATATTCTTCTAAATACTCGGCTTTAACTTTAAAAGACAACAATCATTTTTTTCTATTAATCATTTTGCTTTCCTATTAAATTTTCAATTAGAAACTTATTTGACCGTATTCACCGGGGAAAGTACTTTATTAATTAATTTTTGAATTGTGTGATAAGGAAAACCATTTTTTCCAGCAATATTTCTTATTAAATTTAATTCATTATTGAAAGATTTTTTTGATAGTGGAATTTTGAAAGCTCTATTGAACATAGAATAATATGTAGATAATTTTTGACAAAAGGGGTGAAATGAATCAAATGAGATAGTATTATTGTTACTGGTTGGTTTTCTATAAATCTCAAATTGTATCTGATTGTTTGTGTGTATATTAGTTAAATCTAAGAAGTTGATATTTTCATTTAACTCAATTTCTAAAGTAAATTTTAGGTGATGTTTTAAAGAATTGATATATTCTAAAAATGAATTTAAGTTTTCATCAGATCCATCAAAGCATGCAATAAAATCATCAACATATCTATACCAAAATTTAATATATTTTAAGTGGATTTTTAAAAAGGCAGCCAATGTATTCATGTAGATATCAGCTAGTAATGGACTTAAAGAAGATCCCATTGCCAATCCAGAATTCTGCTTATAATAAAACTTATTGAATTGAAAATAATTTTGATCGATACATAATTTAAAAGAAGAAAGTAATTCTTCTTTAATAATTGGATTAATATTATTTTTATCTAAAATATTTTTAATAGGCAGAAAGACCTCTGGTCGATAGCCATTTAACAATTAATTAATTTTTGTGTGATATACATAATCATTGTTTGTTACCTTATTATATTACCCTTATATATTTTTAATAATTTTAACACATTCACTTGAAGGAATACTAGGAAACATATTCGTTACATAAAAAGAAACTATTTTTGAATAAAGGTGTTTTATAATCTTTTAATTTATTTGTTAAATCTATATTATTTTTAATACTACATTTTGATTTATAATTTTTTATGTTTCTAAAATTTTTAGTAGTATAGATAGCTAAGTTTCTGCAAGGTGAATTTATATACGAAACAACAGGTCTGATTGGTAGATTTGTTTTGTGAGTTTTAATTAAACCGTAAAGTTTTGGAGCAATAGGATTTTTTGTTATTATTTTAAATTTATCATTTTTATTAAAAATTGAATTTGTTGAGAGAAATCGTTTCATTTCTCCTTGACATTTAATTGTTGGATCTTTTTTAAAATAATTATATTTTCTTGATTAATGAAATTATTCACTTTTTGAATATATAATTCTTTTGTTAATATCACAGTTGTGTTAGATTTGTTAGCTTTTGTAAAAACTAATGAATTTTCAGCTGATTTCTGTTTAATTGACTTTATTATTTTGAAATTAGTTGAATTAGAAGAGAAACTAAATGATTTTATGATTTTTTCGATTTAATGTCTTTCATAATTGCATTCTTTTTTCATATTTAATAAAAAATAGTTCACATTCTGCAACGATAATTTTTAAATCATTATTGTTTTTAAAATCAAAACAGTAATTTGGATGTAGTAATACAATTTTTAACTCATCGTTGGAGAAAGTTATGTTAGATAAATTAATTACATCAGATGTTGAATTGTCTCTAATGTTATTTGAATTTAATCTGTTATCTTTTTGATTTTGTTCTAATCTATCTAGTTCATTTATTTGATTTAAATATTTTTCATGAATAAAAAGATTAGCTTCATACCTTACATCCACCTTGGATATACTGGTTAGTTACGATAGTGAATATAAAAATGTGTGCAATTTAATCAAACCAAATCAAGTTTCTTAGTCATAAATCAAGGGGTACCGCAAGGCTCCATACTCGTCCCTGTATTATTTTCCATCTATACATCTAATATACTCTCATAATTACAATTTTTCTGTGGTCATATCTATGCAGATGGTAGCCAACTTTACTTTTCATTTAAACCGCAATGTTTTTATCAAACTGAAATATGGGTTAATTCCGACTTGCAAAGAATTTACGAATATGTTAAATAAAAAGAATTTGAAAATATTTAATTACTTAATAAATCATTTTCCCTTTAGCTATTGTGACATTATGACTTATGTTACATAAGTACTTTAACCGAAATTATTTTGCGTGTCCCACAATTAAATTATTAAAATAAAAATTAAAAAATCAATATATCCATCTATGTAAATATCCATAGAAATTTTAATAAAACAAATTTTAAATTCTCTTGAAAATGGGCTAATAACCTGAAACTAATCGAGAATTTAAAGTTATTCAATCTAATCTGTGTTTTATTGGTTGAATTTTTAATAATTTATTCATATTTATTTCATACAATATGAACTACCAATGTCTAAGTATTAAAACCATTAATTATATTAGGAATTATTTAGTGTTCTGTTTGTTTAAAGTAAAATTGAAAGCAATCGACCAATAATTTAAGTTAATTTTCTGTTTAAAGGTAAAAAGCTCAGGACAGTCTATTAATTAAATCAATTTAGAAACAGTTGTTTAGTGTTGTGTTAGTTTAAATTAGAATGTAAGGCCGTCAGCCAATTAATTTTCTGCTTAATGTGAAACAATCGAAATTGTTTATTATAATAAAATAAACTTTCTATCATGAAAAACCTCAAAGTTACCTAAACCTTTTTGTTTTCTAAAACCTATTATGATAAATTAGTCATTTTTGCTTAAAAACCTTAAGTGGCCGTTTTAATTTGATGTTGAAAAGTAAAGACGTCAGTCAGATAATTTAAATTAATTCTCTGTATAATAGTAAAATGGCCAAAGCAGCCAATGATAAAATTAAATAATTAAATTTATATAATTACATCAATTAAGGAATCGTTTACCATAGGAGCTCAACAATAATCAGTACCACCAGATGGCAGAAAGAAGATGAAGCCTCGTTCTCAATTTATTTAAATATATAGATTTGTGTACTTGCCAAAGAAGAAATGCCAAACGAATTAATAACGAATCAAACTTATCAATTTCATTTTTGTTGCATTCCCTTCTCCACTGGTATTCAATAATTACATCTATAAATTTATCGTCGGGTGCATGTTTGGACCGAAACCAGTCCTTTGTATCTTCTGATACAAATCTATATTTTTTATAAATAGAAAAGAGTATTCATTCACTTGGTCACAGTTATTTAAATATTTTAAATAAAAATGATTTGAAAATAATTAATAAATTATTTACACATTTAGCTAATTTAATTTAAATTGATTTAGTTTAATTTGATTTAATATAATTGATTTAATTTTGTTGATTGTATTTGAATTAATTTAATTGATTTATTTTAACATCTTTAAATTATGTAAGGCATAGCTGTACTGACGAGGCATAGATCCCGAAACACGTGTCAGCAGATGGCCTTATATTAAGTAACGTTTCTTTTTGTTGTTTTTACATTAAATTTTTCTCGGATCAAAAATTTGTTGCATTATGCAATGTTTTATTGATGTGCAACAGCAGGTGCATATTATATAATTTAATCTCCGGCGTGGGTATTTGCCCGGGAAGTAGTTGTTTTAATGTGCATTTGTTTAACGTACTTACGTAGCATAAGTCAAAAGTCACAGTGGAAATAATTTATTAATTATTTTCAAATCATTTATATATATATATAACATCTTTATTTCTGCAGAAGATAATTTTATATACAATAAATTAACAATGTAATTCTTATAATATGTTATACGTTGTCCTTAGAAAACGGCTATCGACCATCGGGTCTTTCTGCCTAATCATTTTTATTTAATCTATATTTTTTGTATTTACCCCGGACAGGACGGTGTCGTCAGAGTCGCTGACGTTCTCACTGCAAAAGGTCCGCTGACTAAACTTGTAGTGAAACTCTGTCCATTGCCCAAGGGAGATTAAGGTTTCGATTCGGCTCAGACATCGAAGAATTTGTTTATTTTCCAAATTTATTGTTCGTTACTTTCCGTGAGATTCTGTAAGAAAGCCTCCTCTTGGAGTGAAGATTTCTATTATTAACATTTCGCTTACAGAATAGCCCCGATTATTGATTTTAAAAACGTTGTTAGAGACTGTATAGAAAATAAGTGAAATACTCATTTTTCCTCATTTCGAGGAGACAATTTAAAAAAATATATATATTTCATCCTTTTAAAACCAGTTTCAATATGCATGTATTCATTGAGAGAGATGGGGCTATATGAAAAAAAAAACTAGGGTCGGGGATTAATTACGAGAAATTAAAAAGTTGAGCAACTTTAATTGGTGAAACACTCAAAAAAAAATAACGAAACAAAACAATGGACTCGTGAAACGGATTAGCGGCGCGACTAATCCCCGCAGACTGGGGGGGGAGTCAGGGAGGGGGGTGGTCGATGCACTTTTTTTTTCTACTTCCCACTCGACCGTTTTTCCCTCTCTCGTTGCACGCCTTTCAAATCGGCCGCAGCTGTCGGTAGCGGAAGAGGCGCCCTTGAAAACGGGATTTTATTTTATTTCGAAATACGAAAACCGGGGGAAAGGGGGAAAATTGCCGTTAATGTGTACTAGACGATAAAAATGCTACTTTTCTATACTCAAAAACAAAATCTTATGAAATATAATTAATATTGATAAAAAAGCACTAATAACCTTTCTTCACACTTTTATTTTTAATTCCATATGCACATTTCGGACACAAAGTGACCATTATCAATGGATTAATACTAACTATAAAACTAAAGTTCACAACAATATATTCTTAAAGGATTACAATATCTGGCGGTGGGAAGCAAAGGTAGGTAATTGGGGAAAAAACATAAATTGACAGTTAAGACGTATAAGCGAAATAAGGGAAAACACAGATTAAGGTATGGGGATTAAATCTAATAACGTATTTTGAAGTGGACCGAGATCAAAATTCATTATTTTCGGATTTTTTCATTTGGATCGCTTCCAACATGTTTAATTGACGAGTGTTTTAATAATTTTATATTTTCTATGTTTATTAATTAATATTGATAACGTGTTTGTGCCGTAATGTAAAAATATATTGTGTCTAAAAATAATGATTAAACATAATTGATTGTTAAATAATTTATTTTTACGTAAAAAGAGAAAAAGTATAATAAATACAATTAATATGCAGGAAGGCCCACAATTTCTTTGAAATCCAATATCTTGGTAATTCGAAAAAAAAAAGTTACATAATTTATAGATATCGTTAATCTTAACATTATAAAATTAGTTGCATACAAAGTGGCGCAATACTACCGATATGGTTTGAATGTTTAATAACTTTTTAAATTTATTGTTTCGTCCACTTTTCGTTGAATGTGAACGTTAATAGTTATTGAGTAATTAATTCATAAACATTAGCAAATTTTAGGAAGTTAAATTCGAACGAAAATCGATACCTAAATAAATATCTTTGTATTTTATTATTTATTTATTCCTTTGCCTATCTACCTTTCGGTGTAAGGCTTAAATATCTTTGTAAACGCTTGAAAAATATGAAGTCTGTATCAATTAAGGCTGTCAATTTTGACTTCGGCGCTAATCGATTAATCGAAGTTCAAAATATTCGATTAATCGACTTATCCGTCAATTAATTGAAAATAACCGACTAATCGAAATTAATCGAAACTAATCGATTAATCGAAAATAATCGGTCGGCTGAAATAACAGACTAATCGAAAACGGATAAAATAGTCGACTAAAACAACAAAAAAAATGAAAAGATGACAAACTTTAAGGACACAATTGCATTTTGTTATTTTGACTTTTAGCAAGCAAATTATATTATTCAAAAAAAAAAAATTGTTATGACTTGTAATTATATACTTCTTATACAAATCTTTTCAAATAACATTTAAATTTAGAGAATATTAGCAAAGATTAAATAAATGTAAAACAAATAAAAAAAATTATGTTGCTTATTTTGTCATACATTGTTCATATAATGCACGATATTATTAAACATTATTTATGATAAATATTAAAAATTATGGATAACTCTGTTACATTGATAAATAGACCGTCTAACCGAAACAGTTCAAATAATCAACTAATTGAAACGATTAAAAGATCCAATTAGTCGAAAGTAATCGGTCGGCTAAAATAACAGTCTAATCGAAAACGGTTATAATATTCGACTAATCGAAACGATTAAAATATCCGACTAATCGAAAGTAATCGGTCGGCTAAAATAACCGACTGATCGAAACTAATCGATTAAACGAAACTAATCAGTTAATCGAAAACGGATAGAAAATTTTTCCAACAAACAATTTAATCGATTAATCGAAATTTTTTAATCGATTAATCGATTAATTTTGCCAGCCTTAGTATCAATAATCGTTTTATTTAATTAGTAGAATATACAAATTACATAATTTGTATAAATCGTAAATACACACATTTCATTTAATTATTTGCTGCGAAACTAAAACAATTTGTAGCATTCAATGAACGCAATCATTTCCGCCAGTATCTCTACTGGCAATATTATGGTGGATGCGCCGGGTGATCGAGCTAGTGGGCAGGCAGTAATCAACTTCATGCCGATGCCAGTTACCTGATAATGCAACAGGTCAAATTAATACTACACAAACAACACGTCTATCTATATCTATTTATATATGCAGGGTGTCCCGTTAGTGTTTGGAAATGGCTTAAACCTCAGGTTCCTGAAAATGAAATATGATGATTCAACCGAACTTATCTATATACAAAAGTTAACCGTTAAGGCTGTGATTTTACGCCTAATAAATACAACATATAATTTGAACTATAAAATAAGTTGCATACATTAAATTGCTAATGGTACAAATTAGCGACTAACCACCCGTTTGGGCTCATTTCACAACCAAACTAAAAATAATAAATTAAATAAAAATGATTTGAAAATAATTAATAAATTATTTCCACATTTAAATTGATTTAGTTTAATTTGATTTAATATAACTGACTTAATTTTGCTGATTGTATTTGAATTAATTTAATTAATTTATTTTAACATCTTTAAATTATGTAAGGCATAGCTGTACTGACGAGGGATAGATCCCGAAACACGTGTCTGCAGATGGCCTTGTATTAAGTAACGTTCCTTTTGTTGTTTTTACATTAAATTTTTCTCGGATCAAAATTTGTTGCATTATGCAATGTTTTATTGATGTGCAACAGCAGGTGTACATTATGTAATTCAATGTCCGGCGTGGGTATTTGCTCGGAAAGTAGTTGTTTTAATGTGCATTTGTTTAACGTACTTACGTAGGTAAGTCAATAGTCACAGAGCTAAATGTGGAAATAATTTATTATTTTCAAATCATTTTTATTTAATATATTTAAATAACTGTGACCAAGTGAATGAATAATCTTTTCTATTTAAAAATAATAATATTTCAACCTATCGACAAACGTCTGAACTGTACCTAGTACAGTTCCACAATAAAAATAATGGCGTCGAAATAAATTTATTATTATTGATTATTTAATAGGATTAACGAGTATACAAATAATATATTATAAATGCATTAAATATGGACATTTAAAAGGAAGACTTTCAACGTGCAAAAAGATTAAATGTACTTTTGTAATTTAAATTAATTTTTGAAAACATATTTTCTTTTTTTGTTTTTAAATAATAAAAATTATCTGATGTCATTCGTCAGTAAAAAAGCTATCCACCTCCATGTTTTGTTTATTTTTTTACGAACCTGTAACACTGTTAATCCTATAAAACTGAAACGTATTGGCGGGATCGCTGACTTAAGTTGAAATTCATCTTAAAATTTAAACAAAATATTATTTATTTAAGTAAAATGTTCATTTTATTTGAATTAATTTCGTTTCCCGTTCTCATAAACAGAATAAGGCTCAATCCTAGTATACGTGCTATACTTCACCGTGAAGTTGGCCGCGTTACAGCGCTGTTTCAAATCAAGAACGTACAGCCAGTATAATACGACTTACGACCACGAGATGGCGATTACGAGCCACCCTAGATCATCATTCATCATAAAATACCCGTTTTTAGGGCTTTCTTTCGAAAACAACGAAATAAGAGGTGTAGTACGTATACTAGGATCTAACCCAGAATAATTTTTCCTTACTATAGTGGACGAAATTCGACCTTATTCGATTCTACCTTGTAAACCCAAATTGTTGACGATGCCACTTGAATTTAGGCAATCGATGGCGCTTGCGCTATCTCGCCAATTATTATAAAATATTATTTATTTTATTAATAAACATTTCAGCAGATAAATTAAAAATTATTTTAACAATTACTTTTTCTGAAAAAAAAAAAACAATTTGAAGCGCTCTTAAATCAATGATCAAACACATCATTGATTTAAAATGCATTAAATTGTTCTTAGTTTCATAATTTGTCATTGTTTTTCTACCCGACGCCCTAAGGGGCAACAAGAGATAGCAGAAGAAGAAGAAGTCATTGTTTTTCAGGACAGATTATTGGAGCCATGCCTACCCTTAACGGGCGTTTAAATTTAGTTGTAGTAGTAAATAGTTTGTAAGAATTATGTAAGTCGAGCAATAGACGTCAATGAGTAAACATCTCTGGCCACAACTTTCCAGCCACGGATTTTGGCGCCTTTATGATTACCACCAAAATCAAATTGCTTAATATTGATAATTAGAGTGTTCTAAGTTCATATCCGATGAGAAAATATTTGTGTTTTCTTTGGCAAATGAAAGTTATGCATTTTTGTTCATGTTGTGTAGGCGTTTGGGTGCATGAACGGACTTTAAATACTTATTCGGAAATCCAATTGTAGCATACAATATTTTGTGGTCTATGATAAATAATATTAATTTATTATTTATTGAAATTCGGGTGATGGTGGAGGCGCCAAAATCCGTGGCTGGAAAGTTGTGGCCAACTTCTCATCGGTAACATCTCTTAGTGTAAATTAAATAAAACAAATTGAAAATAATTAACAAATTATTTCCTCTTTAGTTACTGTGACAATTTGATTAATGTTACGTAAACAAAATAGTAGCTAAAGAGGAAATAATTTATTAATTATTTTCAAATTCTTTTTATTTCATTTATTTAAATAATTGTGACCAAGTGAATAAAATCCCATTTTTCTATTATCTCTTAGTGTTATTATTGGACAGCATCTCCACAAGTTTACGTTTTACACAACGAATTATTAAAATTAAAAAAAATCTTATCTGATGAAAATCATGTATGTTTTAAAATTACTTTAATTAATTCTTTATTTACCGAAAATCACCTTTTTACAATTAATGACAATCTGTAATTACAAAATACAACAATATATTCAATTGATTTGATTTTAATGGATGATAAAATAAAATCCACTGATTAAAACATCATTGTAATAAAAATTAGTAAATTAAATAAAAATGATTTGAAAATAATTAATAAATTATTTCCACTCTGTGGCATTTTGACTTACGTAACGTAAGTACTTTAAAAAAATTGTTCCATGATGCAATATTTTGTTGATATGCAACGGGTGTACATTATGTAATTCAATGTCCGGCGGGGTATTTTCCCGGGAAGTAGTTGTTTTAATGTGCATTTGTTTAGCGTACTGACGTAACGTATGTCAAAAGTCACAGTGGAAATAATTTATTAATTATTTTCAAATCATTTTTATTTAATTTATTAAATAGCTGTGATCAAATGAATGATACACTTTTCTGTTTATATACATATATGTATATATATATATATGTATATATATATATATATAATCTAAAATCCCTATCTACCATAATGGTGGTGTAGGGGTGCTTTTCTGTTTATAAAAATTAGTAACTGTCAATTATTATATAGCTATCTATTTCTACTAAACCGCACCCTTAAAGTAAAAAAAGTCTACTCTTTTTGCCCATTCCACTATAATTCATTAAAAATATTCAATAATTAACATTTCCTAATGAACGATTCTATAGATTTTCCGTTCTTATTATCGTTACTTCATTATTAATTTAACACGATTATTCAGCTACTTTCACGCCGAGTCGCGCTCGAAACAACCACGCACACACACACAAAAAAAGGATACGAAATAGCGGCGACGATTATCAGAAACAGTTGACGGCCGATTAATCGCGATGATAATCGTAAAGCTGATAATTGCGCTCTCCGGCAATTGATGGAGACATTAAATAATATCGTTACGGAACGCGCCAATTGATTTAAACCCGTTCGGTAAATATTAACAATAAAACGACAATCACATTCAATTGAGTGTGGAACGGATAAAGACGCAACCCGACGAAAACAAACAAAATCTGGTCGCAAATATGAATTAATTGAGAATATATGTATACAATATATAAAAAATACACCCTTAAGAGTTTCGGGTAATTGAGAATATATATATATATAAATATATACAGGGTGAGTTTTTTTCGATGTTCTCTATGGGGATCGAAAACTGCAATTGTTTTACTTTTGTCTTTTTCATGGCTAACTATTTTTTTGGTGTATGGTAAAATTAAAAACGACTGTAACTTATTTTATTTTAAAAATAACTATGGCATATGTTATATCGGATTAAAGGGAAAAAATATCCCTTTTAATAAAGTCATAGCCAACTATTGTTTCCATTTAAAAAAAGGTAAGTTTGTGTCATATCTCCCAAAATATGGGAGAAATTTTTTTTTTTGATTTTTTGTTATTAATCTGTGTAAAATTTTCTACAACTTTGTCCTTTACAGTTTTTTTCTATCTATGATAATAATAGAGATATATTGATTTCAAAAAATTGACACATTTTACTTTTTTCAAAATATCTAGTTACCCTTGATTTTTTCAAATATTTTGAAAGTGCCATTTTAATCGTCTTATAAAACTACACTTCTTTCCCCATTTAACCGTTTTTCTATCTCTTATAGTTTTCGAGATCCCCATAGAGAACATCGAAAAAAACTCACCCTGTATATATCATCAAAAAAAACTTTTATACCCTTAAAAATGTCGGATAATTGAGAATATAAATTATCAAATATTTTTGAAAACCGATTGTGAAATTCAAATATTTAAACATAATAATAGTAAATAATAGTAAATACACTTGCACACATACGTATCGTGTATCAATTACATTTGTTTGTGCAAACAAAAGAAAAACATTTACGGACTGTACTTCTGCGAGTGATTTCTTGCGTGTAAATATTTACTTTTTCCGATTTGATTTTACTGCCCTCCGGATTATTTATACTTCTTTGGGCAGGTGCGGCTCGTGTGTAGAAAACAATGGCACCTTTCCAAAGGTTGCCCCGTCCACTTCTCTCAATGGGATTTCTCGAATGAGGCAAGACGCTTTCTTACCACACAGAATTCCGTACAATGGACTGAAAATTATTAAAAGCACGTTTACACTACAAAATAAATTAATTATGAATGAAAATATTGTATAAATAACTATTTGTTTTAAGGTTAACAAGTTGGAACTTTAAAAAAAAATAACAGCGTCAATAATTAATAATAGAAAAGAGTGACAGAACGACCTCTGGTCGATAGCTCATGACTATTAACCCATGACAGACTATTAACCCATCGATATGTATTGTAAATATAAATATTTGCAAAGAATTGTAATTCTGCTGTCTGAATGAAGATGTTTGTATCGAGCGTATAACAAAAAACGACGACTAAGTTGGCGTTGGAAGTCTCGAGTCATGTCTGTACTAAGATCACACGCGTGACTTGTCAACATGACAATCAGTACATTACGCGTGCGCGTGTGATTTTAGTTCAGACATGACTTTAGATTTCCAATGCCAACTTCGTCGTCGATTTTTGTTATAGCTCGATATATAGAAAAGAGTATTTATTCACTTAGTTACAGTTATTTCAATTAAATCGAATAAAAAGAATTTGAAAATAATTAATTTACTCAACTGATGTATGTTTGTACTTTAAAACAAACATCCAAAATACCATACTTTAAAACAAACATAAATCACTTGAGTAAATTAATTATCTTCAAATTCTTGAATCTTCTTCGATCGAAAACTTTTCTCCTCTAGTGCTTTGAATTAAAAAAAATGCTGTTGGCAGTAAAGGTAACCACACGCTATGGGTTGTTATTTTAACAAATTGAACTGATAAATAAAGACATATGACGTTTTATTTGTTTGTTAATCACTGGTGCCAACAAAATATAAATTAAAGAACAAAAAACGAAGCTCTCTAAGAAAAGTTTTTGATCATATGGTATTTACGTAACGTAAGTCAAAAAGTCGCACTAGCGAAAGAACAAATAATTAATTATTCAGTTAAATATATATATTTTTTTTTTCAAATTTTAATTGACTCAACAATTAACTTAATAAGTTTGTGCTATGGATGATCGTTGCAGAATCGTGCCACTGACCGTATATTTCACACCACGCCTTCGTATAGTTTGATTATTAGTGTAGGATGATTTTATTTTGTATTAAACTGCTAATCAAACCATTTTTGATTTAGTTCGCTCTATACTTTGCATGTTATGTAATTCATTATGAACTGGAACCATTTATAGTATTATTATTATTATTATTATTATCATGATGAATATTATTTATATATTTATTTATTATTGTTTACCTATTATTTGATAATTATTATACAATGTTTCTTTTTCCTCTATCTTGTAATTGGTTTTCTTTTAATTTATAAGTTCGTATTTTGTATGCTCAATATATGTAAATATTTTAAATATAGAAATGGTGAATCCATAAATAAATGAAATTAAATAAATAATATGCAATTTATTAACGGTAGCAATATCATTGATCGATGTTTGACATATAATAGTTAATTAATGATGATATAAATTCACATTACAGAGTAACAGAAATATATTAGAATCATATTCAACAATGTTGCTGTTTTAAATCAAATTAATGTTTTTCGGCACAAATCAAATAATTCTACAATTAAAAAAAAACTTGTACAAGAAAACAATACATAAAATTAAAACGACGATGCATACAATTAAAAAGTTATTAAAATAGACAAAATGATAATAATATTTTACTTTATTTTACAAAAGGGATATTAAATAATTGCAGAGGACAGTGAATTAAAATAGATTTTGATTATAATGTTTAAGGGTGCGGTTTAGAAGAAAGAGATAGCTATACAAATATGGGCAATCACTAATTTGCGTTAGATTGTTGTTGTGATCAATGAACAATATTGTATTATACATTAAAATAATATTAAAATAAGCAGGAATTTCATCAGATAAATTAAAAATTATTTTGATGTTTAGTTTCTGTGAAAAATAATTATGAAAATCAATGAAAATTGATCAAATTTATAGCAAATTTTAAATTAATTTTTTGCTAATAACAACTTGTGCAATGAAAATTTAAAGGATTTCACTAAATCCTGCATTCAAATAACTTAGCAGACATGACCTATTAATTTCATTATATCTTACAATTTTCTTTTCTAACTTAAACTAGTAAATTGACGCAATACACGAAAATTAACGATTTATTTTTTATTATTTCTGCTACTTTATACTTGGTAAATAAAAAATGTAAATACACATTCATATTATGAAATCCAAAAGAATAGCTCTATTTTCAAACGATTATTTCCATTTTACTATATAGCTATCTCTTTCCACTAAACCGCAACCTTAAGATAGCAAAACAATAATTTTTTGCGTTTCCATTACGGTTTTATTAAAAGTATGAATTAAATGAATTTATTGAATTTTATTGAATTGAGGTTATTACACTGTCAAATAGATAAAAGAATAAGCTGTCATAAAAGTACAATTTTGAATACTCGCGCCATAAAAATCAAGTTGGCCATCTATTTTGAGAAGTTTGACAGCTAGCACTTTCAACTTTAATTCTAATTGACGCCGTATCATCGAAAGTTTAACAGCTGGCGCTTTCAATTTTAATTCTAGTTGACGGAGTATATTGAAAAGTTTGACAGCTAGCGATTTCAATTTTAATTCTAATTGGCGCACTATCTTGAAAGGTTTGACAGCTAGCACTTTCAATGTTATTTCTAACTGGTGCAGTATCTTGAGAAGTTTGATAGCTGGAGTTTTCATTTTTATCGTAAATAAATATTTATTAGATAAATACATGTTCCAAATTATTTATTTACGGATATCTCCTTTGACTCCTTACACCTAACGATAGAAAGGAAAAAGATTTAAAAAAAATATCTCCTTTGATATTACAAAAAATATACAATAATAAAATTATAATCATAAAAAATTAATACTACGTAAATAGATATAAGTATAACATAAAAAAAACACATGTAATAAAAACGTACCTATACAAAACAGAATAAAATGAGCGACAAGTATAGATGATTGCAAAATTTAAAACGAACCTATACAAAACAGAATAAAATGAGCGATAAGTATAGATGATTGCACAATTTAATTCAACTTCAATACCTAGAAAAACCACTCATTGGCGATTTATAAATTATTTCACCAATATTCCCGAGTTTTAATTGAGACATAAAATGTGAGTGTGAACTATGAAATAAATCAAAATATGGATTTAGAGATATTAAATTTGAGTACCGCATAAATCGCGAAAGTGGGCTATTGTAGCCATAATCTGTCTTATGAATTATAACTCTAAATATTGGAATTTGCCTGATGGGACGATTTACCACATTATAGTGATAATTGACATATGATAACAGTGTCGGACATTTGACTTCATCCGAAATTAACTTATAAAACAATGACAAATCGGCATAAATTCTGCGATAGCACAGCCTTTCGATATGTACGTATGAATAAATATCATCAACATTAAAGTTTAACCCTATAACAAAATCCAGTTCGTTGACGAAATAATTAGTTCCGAAGGTATTAAACTTTTAACAATGAAAATTACAAATTTTAAAGTTAAAAAAGAACGCTACTGCTTGATTTATTTATTTATTTTAAAACGTATTCAAAATGTTAGCGCATTAATGGAATAAATAAACAGGGCCGATATTACAAAATGTATGGCAGACATTTTTTTTTCTATAAGAATGCAAAAACAGTGATTTTTTTGCAAACAACTACAAACATGTTTCAATAGTGAAGGATTTTCAACAACGCATAGTGTGTACAAAAAATATCAGGAATTCTCCGAGGAATCCAAATATCTAATAATAAAAAAATATAACTTTATATTGGCATTTGTTTATGAGACTAAATTTATTTATGAGCTTATGAGAAAATACTAATCGATATGTCCAAGCGTTATTCCAGAAAATAACCATCGGCAGCTTAAATGAATTTGTTTATTTCATTATGAACGCTCTGTATATACAGGGTGATTTAAAATAGGTGTACAATAATTTGACAATGTGTTTGGAAATCACTGCAAGAAATAATAAATGTTATATAAAAATAATTCGTATTGTATTTACTTAGAAACAGACATATGTTTGAAATTTTATTTAATTTGAAAGAATAACTTGAAAAATTGATAACAAGAAAAATAAATGACCACGAAAGAAAAATTGTCATTTTGACAGCTGTCAACTGAAATGTTTCACAAATTATGTTGTTTATTTTCATGGCTAATTAGATTTTAAAGTTGTACTTTGATGGTAATTAAATAAAATTTCAATTAAATTTAGTTATGTAAATAAATCAAATAATATATATATATATATATATACAGGGAGGTTTTTTTATCAGTATACATTAGGGGAAGTGTATACCTGCAAAAATGCGAGTCAAACGCATTGAACCGATTAATGTGTGTATGTTTAATTGATTATTTGGCATATGTGTGTTCAGTTGAGTGTTATAGGCAACCAAACATACATACACCAATGCGTTTGACTCGCCTATTTTGCATGTATACATAGGGGAAATGTATACTGATAAAAAAAGCTCTTTGTATATACATCTCTATTCACACTATACAGATATTTTGTCAACAATATAAATAACTACAATATATGTGAGTGTTAGTCTGTCTGGAATAACGACCATAGGTATTTCATAAATTTATGATGAAGTTAAAGAAAAATCTATGCTAGCTAGCTGAACTGTCCTGATGTCTTGTGCAAATGAATTGATGAATGGTGATTGTATGATGTTTGTATTTAGGAATGATATTAGAATTAAGGGGAATACTTTAATTAATATAAATAATTATTAAAAATTTGCAACAAGGGGTAGATTATCAGAATTATTGGCATTTTTTTTACTTAAGGCTAATAGGTATTCGTTGGAGGGATTGTGATGTTGGTTGTTGGGATGCCTAATTTTGGTAAGAATTCTTAGGGAGGATCTTTCGGCGATTTGGGCAAATAATATATTTTTCTTAAAATGACTCCCCGAACACAATGTCAATGTTTTGTACGCCTATTATACCTTTATAAAAATATTAGTGTTGGGCAAAATCGAGTGAATTTAGTAATCGAGTATTTCTGTATAACCAATTTTAAGTAGCTAAAGTTACTAAATAATAATAAAATTGAGTTTACTAATCAATAGGTAAAACTTGACAATATTAATATTATAAATAACATTAAGAAAATTGTCATAAACTTCATTTTGCAGTGACAAAAAAAAATCGAAAAGATCGACTTTGCATATCTCTAAAAAAATATATAATAATCGTAAATAATGAATCGATAATAGAACGACCAAAAAATTGGAAAAATCTCGAAATAATAAGTAAATAAAACAAAACAAATTTCATCTTATCATTATTTCAATTCTTCTTCTGCCCTTAGTTGTTTTTTTTTTTTTTCGTTCACGTTTGTTTAACGTTTCTTGTAATTAATTTCTCTTCACTCGCGAGCCCCGGGAAAAACTTTGTCCAGTTAACAACTTTATAAAAGTGGAGCGGATTTAATATATTTGTAAATCGGACCACCTGCGGACTTCATCCTTGTCGTTCTCGTCCCGTTTCTCTGTCCTCCGTCGAATTTCTCGACCGGCGGAAGAAGACGGAGCGCAGCGTGCACTGTAGCAATCTTACGGGACTCAATATGGCCCGCTCTTCGTGGATCAACCAAATGTTTAAAAATACTTATTCAAATTTGTATTTTATTTACAATTAAAATTGATTTGACGGCAATAAATACTGTTGATGGAGAGTAATTGAAAACATAAATTTTACAAAATAATAATGGAATGTAATAAAATAAGTACAATTTATAATACAGTGCGCAATATAATTAAACTTACACAAACATATCTTCAATTCTCGAGTTAGCGTTAAAAGATATGATAATCATTAATAAGATGTTTGTATTAGCTCTCGGTAACAAAAAACGGATATACCTTTTTACAAATCTACTATATTTTTAATAATATTTATGTATCGTGGATTGTAGAACAAAAATAGAGAAATAATATTAAATAAAAATGATTTGAAAATAATTAATAAATTATTTCCACATTTACTATCTTCTCCACTCTTTTCTATTTATGGAGAAATAATAACAACAACAACAAAACAAATAATTGGCGTATTAAAAATTACCATGGATTGAGGGATATTTTTAATAATATATTTATTTACGGTATCTCCTTTTTACAAAATATATGCAACAAAAATCAATATTACAACTAAATATATAAATGTATGTAAATGATAATCAAACTGAAATCCATTGTATTATGTAATAATTTGTACACAGATGTACCACTAGTTAAATTCAGTATACTTAAGTGTAAAAAATGTAAAACAGTACCAATTGTACTAATTTTCATAACCTTATGACAAAAAAAGTGTAAAAACAATACCAAGTGTTTTTTTTTTTTTTTTTTCACTGTACTAATTGACTTAAGGTTATGTCTATTAATACACTGTACTGTACAAGGTGGTCCATTTTGGTGGTGCCACATATGGAAAACTTTTTTATTTTAAGAGATATTGAAGAATCGTTTTCGCGATCCTAGGCCAATTTTTAATAATAAAAACAATGACGAAGAAAAAACTGATCTATCTTTAATCGATAGCAAGAATATAAAAAATCCATCATAAAAAAACAAACAAAAACAGGTTTTGTCCAACATTGTATCGATGAACACAATTTTTACAACCCCTCAAAATAAATCAAAAATCCAAGAAATTAAATTACCAAGAATTTTTTACAAAAAAGCTTTTATAACAGGTAAGGAAGTCGCTAACAACAACTCACCTCACTGATAGGTATGTTTGTAAAATTGTGCCATTATAATTTTTGTGAATAACCCATTCAAACGCTGAAAATAAGTGAAACAAAAATGAATATTCATTAGAGAATATACATTTGGATATTCAATGTATATTGTATGTTGCTGAAAGTATTTGCACATTTAGGATATATGGTGGATATCCATTGGATATTTTGTGCTATAAGGGTACTAACTCCATATAATTTCGTTATATATAAAAGTTGTTTAATAATATTGAACTGATGTAAGCGTCCATTCAATTGCTCTATGATTTTTAAATGTTAATGATATTTTATTGTATAAATAACTAATTTTTATTTAATTTCATATGTGTTTAATTAATCTCACACTTAACCCGTGGTGAAATATTTTTGAATTAATTCAGGATGATTTAATTAAAATTAAAACACTTGGTTTGTTTCACTTATCTATATTTTCTCCAACTAGTTTCGACCATTGGTCATCTTCAGGGAGGAAGAAGATGACCAACAAAATAGTTGGAGAAAATATAAATAAGTGAAACAAACCAAGTGTTTCAATTTCAATTAAATCATCATAAATTAATTCTTTATTTCATGATTATTATTATTATAATTAAATCTTAGTCTGATCCCAATCCACTACAGGCGCAAATGTTGATAATATTTACAGCGTTCACAAATATATATCAAAATACATTGCATTTTGATATATATTTGTGGCGTGGGAATTATCTAAGAAAGCGTTGAAAAAACAACATGACGTAAACAATTCACTGCAAATTGAAATGTTTTTAAAGAATAGCCCTTTAAATTTGTGTATTAAAACATGCTATAAAAGATGTGTTACCGAATTGAAAAGGTGGATGAAATCCACACAAATACACAAAAAAAAATCATGTAAGTTTCTTTGTTACAAGTAAATATGTTTAAATGATATGAGTGGTTGTGAGTTGTGTGAAGATTTGAATGATTAATATAGAAAAACATTTGTAAAAACTTTTCTTCACAAATTTTTACTAAATACGTATTTCGACTACGATGTAGTCATCTTCAATAGTTTACAATTGTAAACTATATACAACGTATATAATATAAATAAATATTTGTGAAGAAAAGTTTTTACAAGTGATTTTCTATATTTACCCTTTCGTCCCGGATGGTACATATGTGTACCACAAATGTGTGAAAACCCCTGGAACCTAAAATAATCGCTCGTTATCAGTGGAAATTGTACCAGGCCGTTGTTTATGCGTTTGGCTTTGAGGTTATGTACAAAAATCGCACGTTGTCTGCATGACTCTAGCTAGTCTAGCGCTAATTTCCATTGTCTGCGCGTGGTTTTATGCAATTTTAGTGTCAAAACGTGTTTTAGTATTCTGGAACGAAAGGGTTAAATATGTTTAGTTAACAAGTGATTTGTTTAATGATATTAAACTGATGTAAGCGTTCGTTCAATTGCTCTATGATTTTTAAATGTTAATGAAATTTTATTTCATTAATTATTAATCATCGGTTTAATTTTTAGAAATTATTATTATTATTGATAAGTAAGGTTATGTTATTAATTTTCATTTATTTGTTTATTGACAGGCTGCTGTTAAATGTGTTTGCTTTTCTATCAAAGCAATCTTGTTAAGTTCTGCTAAACTGAATTTGCATTCGCCAGGCGAAAAATAATGAATATGAATCTTCTCATCTCTAGATACACGAAGCAAATCTGTGTGTGTGTGTGTGTTGTATATTCTCCTTTTTACTGAAATATCTCACTGTGTAAAATTATATTTTAAGTACTTTCTTTTTTTCTTAATCTTAACCTCTTTGGGTGTCAAGGTTATTTTAAGTACTTAATAATGTAAAAATAATAATTTTCATATGTAACTGTTATTAATTATACACTCCGTCGCAACTGATTAGCCTCAGAAAATAATATGCAATTAAAAACAGTTGTTTTAAATATAAAAGCAATTTTTTTATAATAAAGTAGGCTTACATAACAAATAATATTTTATTTCATTAATTATTAATTATCGGTTTAATTTTGAGAAATTATTATTATTATTTATAAGTAAGGTTATGTTATTAATTTTCATTTATTTGTTTATTGACAGGCTGCTGTTAAATGTGTTTGCTTTTCTATCAAAGCAATCTTGTTAAGTTCTGCTGAACTGAATTTGCATTCGCCCGGCGAAAAATAATGAAAATTAACCTTCTCATCCTTGGATGTGTAAAGCAAATCTGTGTGTGTGTGTGTGTGTGTGTGTGTGTGTTGTATATTCTCCTTTTTACTGAAATATCTCACTGTGTAAAATTATATTTTAAGTACTTTCTTTCTTAATCTTAACCTCTTTGGGTGTCAAGGTTATTTAAAGTACTTAATAATGTAAAAATAATAATTTTCATATGTAACTGTTATTAATTATACACTCCGCGACAACTGATTAGCCTCAGAAAATAATATGCAATTAAAAACACTTGTTTTAAATATAAAGGGAATTTTTTTATAATAAAGTAGGCTTACATAACAAGCGCATATGAAATAATTGTCAGTTTTGACGGAAATATAATTTTAGTTGTAAGTTTTTCTGTTGCAAAGCAACATCAGACTGCGACGTCGAATTAACATCACAAAAAAAAAAACTTTGCGTTAAAAAGTTAAGGTAATGTTATATAAGACTAAATAAAATATATGCAGTTAATTTACATTCATTTTAGAACCTAATGAATTACAATGGGTCATGGAAAAAGATTAAATAGGAAGAATTAAAGCATTGCACGAAGAAGATTACTCGAATAGGAAAATTGCTGACAATAGAAGCTTGCGAGTTGTGAATAGTTTTATAAAAAATATGGAAAAGTACGGCAAAAATTACAGAGGTGGCATCCAAACTGCGACTACTGAAGAGAGAGCGTAGAAATATCCTATGTGAATCTTGGTCCTGTATTGCTAGAAAAATTAAGCAAGCCGTGCAATCTACGGCCGATTTGAGGATTATACAAAGAATAATTAAAAAGTGTGTACATCTGAAGAGACGTAGATTACAGAAAAAGCCAGTTTTAACGCAAAGGCATAAAGAAAATGAACTAAACTTTGCGAGAAACCACGCGAATTGAGTTGACCAATGGCAAAAGGTTATTTTTACGGACGAAAAACGATTCAGCCTAGATGGACATCTGTACTATTTCCACGATGTGTGAAAAGAAGAAAAGTTTGCGGCTCGTCATTATAACAGAGAAGCCGGGTTAATGGTATGGGGGGCTATTTTTTCTAAGGGTGTCGTACAGCTAGCAATTTTAATTCAAAACGCACAAAGGTATAAAGACCTACTAACAAGAGTGAAACCTATCATAAATATAACCATGGAAGCCGTGGATTTTTCAACATGATCATGCTGGGATTCACACGACACGGGTTATTGGTACTTGATTTGAAGACCAAAACATCGAACTCCTAGGGTGGCCCAGCGTATCGTCCGATTTAAATATTATAGAAAATGTATGGAGATGCCTCACGAAACAAGTATATGGTGATAGTTAACTGTGTCAAAATAGTGTAGAATTACAGAACGCAATAGAGGCTGCTTGGAACGCCATATCCCAAGAATATTTAAACTCTTTGTTTAATTCGTTACCAAATCGACTATTTGAAGTTCTTCTTCTTCTTCTTGCGTGGTTTAAATGGCCCTAGCAAATATGCTCTGTTGACCAGTCACAAAGTTTTTATAATGTTTAAATTAATAATCTTTTAATGTTTCATAATATTAAAGTTAAGTTAATTTTATAATATAATAATATTTGAATTAATATTTTAATGTTTTATAATATTAACTTATGTTAAATTAAAAACCCGAGGAAAGGAAAATACACGTGAAATCGGTTTGGAAAGGACATTTAGAAGGAAAATAAAGGAAAAGGAAATGCAAAAAGGAAGGAAAAGAAAGGATGGGTTAGGATTTGGATCAACCACGTGCTGGCTTTGCTTTTTAATTTTCGCGCAGCATGACCGGCCTGCTCGGGTGCAGAACTCGGAATCCTATTTGAAGTTATTCACAATAATGGAGGCCACACTCACTATTAATGTTAATTTAAATTAAAAAGTTTTCTTTTTTCAATTATTTGTTACAATAAAACTGTTCGAATGCATATAATATCCATATTTTTGTTTTTGTCATTGTGAGGGTATTAAGATGACACGGCGGCTGAGCTAGAATTTTGATAGAAATGCAATAATTCAATTGTATTAATGCGTTACAATTGAATTATTGCATTTCTATCAAAATTCTAACTTTTGATTTGATTATAATTGCCCGTTTTAATGATAGTTTTATGCAACAGTACAATAAAGTTAAGTTACTTGCCCTTTATATACTAAATATTTGTGTATTATCATATCTTTCTTTCTGACACTAATCAGTTGTTATGGAGTGTGTGTTGAAAATCACATTATTTTTTGTATTTAATTATTTTTTTTTTAATAAACACAATTTTTATTTTATCTTTCATTATAAGTAAATTTAATTTGAATGTACCCGCCGAAATCCCCACTCCCTCTAAAAATTTTACCACAATAATAATCTATGAACGGGCTGTTGGGTCTCGTTCCCTCTCCATTTTTCTGACTGTTAGAGTATATTTTTTATATTTTGAACGTTGGCATCTTTTATTTGATTATTTTGTGTGTATGAATGTATTATGTTGTGTAAATGGAATATTTGAGAAAATTGCTGTAATTATTACATTCTTGAATCTTTGAGGCGTTTACTTCGTAGTATATTTTCAATATTAGGATAAAGAAAACACTTAATAACTTTTTCATACCACTTAAGGATTAAAAGTATATTGTAATTATAGGTATATATAACTACATTTTTTTTCTAGGGCAGAAAGACCCCAAGTCGATAGCCCAAACAGACTAACACAATATTTTTTTTTTTTAAGTAAATATAAATGTATATATAAGCTTATGTAATGTCTGAATAAAGATGTTTGTATATATATATATATATATATATATATTTATATTCATGTAATTTTACATAATTATTATTTATTTACAGTACATACAGAGAGCCTTTTTTATCACTACACATTTCCCCTATGTGTACCTGCAAAATACGCGAGTCAAATGCATTAATGTATGTGTGTTTAGTTGCCTATGGCACATAACTGAACACACGTATGCCAAATAGTCAACTAAACATACACACATTAATCGGTTCAATGCATTTGACTCGTGTTTTTTGCAGGTATACACTTCCTCTAATGTATACTGATAAAAAAACCTCTCCGTATATGTAACATAGGAAAACACACACAGAATATAAATAAGAAGAATGGTTTAATTCAACTGAATTTGGGAAGCTTCAACAGAAGCGCTTGAGCCCAAAATGCCATATAGGTATATTTAACATATTGCGAAATGGCTATTGACCATAATTATTTCACCATGTCCTTGTCAACTTACTCTTCATGTTCGCTAACATTATCGTCAAAGTCTGTATTATTTTATGAAATGTTATAAAAGTATTAAAAAAAAACTTGTAAATAAAATGTGGGGTTCTAAATTTGATCCCTGGGGTACCCCACCAGTGGACATAAAACTGGGAGACTTGAAACTATTAATTTCTAATTCAGTGCTATTCCACACATGAAATATCAAATATATGATGGTTTTGACCTAGTAGCGGTCAAAACCATCATTTAATGAAATTAGGCAAAAGGTGGTGCTTGCGTCGTCTTTAAATTATTATGAATAAAACCATCATATATTTAATATGTGGTAATTCATGTTACTTGACACTAATTCAACAATCCCATATAATTCAAATCATCACATATCCTATAAACTTGCAGCCTACAATTCAATGATCCATAGAGCTTTTACAATCAAAAAACAAATAAGTTAAATTAAACAAAATTATAGAAATAGGCATAAAAAACGATTTCCTTCCCAATATTATAAAAAAATTAATTAAAAAAACAAGAATACCAACAAGCAATAAATTTAATATAAACGAAGTTAAAAACACAATTAGACTCAAGTTTTAAAACATTAACTTATTTCAATAAAAAATCAGAGAAAATTGCTCATATTTTAAAAAAAAATAGGATTTAAAGTGGCTTTCAAACCAAACAAAAAACACTCATCCCTACTTTTCAATTCAAAAGACCGGATAAATAAAATATTAAAAAGTCTGGAGTGTATAAAATATGCTACCCCTATTGTAATAGTGTATACGTTGGCCAAACCTCACGAAATGTAGAAAAACGATTCAAAGAGCACCATCAAGCATATAGGCTCAACCAAAACAACAACGTGATTGCCTATCATTGCCGGGAGGAATATCAAACATTCCCAAAAATAGAGGACGTCACCCTTGTACACAACTGTACTACAAAAATAATATTAAACCACCTGGAAGCAGCCGAAATATACAAAAACTCAACAAATTCAGATGTCAAGCTACTGAATGAACAAATTAACATCCTATACTCGCCACTGTTCAATTTACTCTAATCTGTAACCCAACATAACTAGTTTGTAAACTTAAAAAAAACTTGAAAATGATATGAAAACTGTTGAAACTTAAGTCGTACCAATTAATATATATTATAGAATATATACGTAATAAAAAGTGGTAAAAAACATAGTACGCCTTCATTCAACGTCAAGTGAAATGTATTTAACCGACATGTTATTACCATCGTCACAGTATAAGCTGGTTTTATAATCGATACTAATTCCTAGATTGTGAGGTTAAAAATAACGCTTACGTTAAATATAACATTTTTGTACAAAAACTACGATTATAACAGATTATAATCTAGGTGTCCCATCGGTGGATATAAAAGTTGGGCACTCGATACTATTAATTTCGATATATTCGGGGCTATTCTGTTTACAAAATGTTTTTTTAACATATACCTAATTATTTATCGAGACAATCTAAGCGAGTTTTAAAATTGATATACATTCTTAGATCACCCCTACACCACCATTATGGTAGATAGGGATTTTAGATTATATATATATTCTTAGAAAGTGAGGTTAAAAATTTTGTTAATAATAAAAAAAGTCCAGGTGGCTGTGAATGATGATTTGTTATTTATTGCGACAGTAAACGTTAATTAAATTAATTTCACTTGTTACATTAAAATCCTCTCAAAGGTATGCTTATTTTTCGAATGAAGAATAGGCTGACATTCACTTTGTCTATGGATTGTATAATGGAAACAGACGAGCGGCAGTTGATGAATAACGTCAACGATTTTCTACTCGTAGAGTACCTTGAACTGTTTTTAGCAATGTCCATCGATGTTTTAAGTGAAACAGGCAAGTTTCTTATAGCTATTTCTGAAAATTCCATTCGATAGCAACTTGCTCAAGAAGAAACAATACTTAATACGATTAATGCTCAACCTTCTACTAGTCTCCGAAGAATAGACAACACACTAAACGTAGGCCGGGTGATAGTATGGAGAACATTACACAATTTTTGTTCGTACCTGTACTACATCTTACCTTTAAAACCTGCTAACTACGCTTCAAGACTTGAATTTAATCGCTAGATATTGAGGAATCAAAGGATTTGTCGGATAATATTTTTTAGTGATGAAGCCTCATTCACCCGAAACACCAGAAATTCACATTGTTGGACACTTGAAAATCCACAACAAACTCGGCTATACCATTTTCAAGATAGATTTTCGGTGAATGTTTGGTGTGGCATTACTGATGACCGCCTCATTGGTCCGTTTATAATGAAGAACGTCTCACAGCCATTCGTTATTTACGATTTATTGAAAATAATCTTCCAATTTTCATGGATGATGTACCTCTTAATGTAAGAAAACGAATGTGGATTCAACACGATGGCGCACCTCCACACTTTGGTCGACAAGTAACAGAATTTCTTAAACAAAATTATACAAACCGGTGGATTGGAAGAGGTTCAGCAGTTCCTTGGCCAGTAAAGTCAACAGACTTTAATCCCTTAGATTACTTTCCATGGAGAAGACTGAAAAGTTTAGTTAATGCAGAAAATATTGAAAACAGAGAACAACTAGTAGCTAGAGTTATGGATGCTGCGGAAACTATTCGTGCCGATCCTCACTTTTTCCTTATGGAATGCTCCGATTAATAGAATATGTTCCACCAATAAAATTGGTATGTACTTAATTTTTTCAGTAAGAAAACAGAGAACAACTAGTAGCTAGAATTATGGATGCCGCTGAAACTATGCGTGCTGATCCTCAGACTATTAGTAGAGCTCCCACTTCAATTCTAAAAAGAGCTAGACTACGTATACATCAACTGAGTGGACATTTTGAACATTTAATTCTATAAAGCTGTTTCTTTCTAAATGATCTTTAAATTAGTACGGAATTCCTACTACTACTTATTTAAAATTACAAAAGGTTGTAGCTCAGTTACGATAGTGTTTTGAGTGTATGTTCATTATGCATTTTCGACTTAAAATCACCCCAACAATGCAATCTCAAGCTATGGCAGTATAAAATATATATATTTTTTGTAAATAAAATACTTTCTAACTTTGTTTAACCACTGTGTTGTCCCAATCAAAGTTGATTGTTTCCGTTTTTGTCTCTTTTTACTCGAACCACTTCGGACTTCCCTTATATATAATTGTTTACCTTCTGTGCCATTCAATGTAAGTCTTCCCGTTTCTTGTCTTCTATTTGTCTGCTCTATACACAAGTTTGATCCACTCTTTTGTTATTCTTAGCCAATTTTTCAACTGTCTTCTTTTTTTCAGAATAGTACCTATTCAATCATTAAAGGATTTCTTTGGTCGCCTCTCTTTTTCTTCTTATCTCTATATATAGTTTTAACTTTGTAAATTTTATTATTATTGTAACTAACTAACCATCTTTATTCAAATGTGTATATGTATGTACAATAATTTACAAAAATTAGAATTATATTCTGTAGATGAATCGGCTATCGACCAGAGGTCTTTCAGCCTTATTATTGTATTGACCTGGGATTCCTGAAATTGATCGTTCGTATCGGTCGTATGAAATCTGCCATTTAAATAAGAATTTACATGTGAATTTATCAATCATTCATGTACGACCGAAACGCGCAATCATTTTCAGGAACAAGGCTCCTGAAGAAGCAAGCAAGTCTTGCAAAACTAAATGATCACAATTTTGAAAATCGAATAAATTTATTTAAAGTTAATTAAAAAAAAAATTGAATATGGATTTTCGACAACTGAATGCCACGTTTATCAATTAATGAACTAACATTAATAAAAATAATGTCTTTATTTTCCAAGTGAAGAAACCAATACAGAAAAACATTTAAAAAATAAGTAAAAACATGTTAATTCATTCGATACTATAAACTCAAATAAAAAAAGAAGTAAAAACACTAAACTCAAAATATTATGATCTAAACTCTGTATGATATTTAAATACTCAACACAGGCTAATGCCGGTAAATGAGTATCGATTATGAATGAATGATATTAATCATTATGAAGCCAGAAGATAAAAATTCGATAGTCAAAACAATAAATTAAATATCTAACATAAATAATGTAGTCCACAATAAAAAGGTTTATAAATAATTATGATTATTAGTACATACATTCTAAATAAAACAAAAGTATCTTACATGTTTCAATAAAAAAAATCATGATAAACATGTTTGTTTTTAAAATAAATAATAACAACAAAAAACAACAATTACATATTTTTTAGTGTTGAGCAAAATCAAGTAATATTAGTAGAGTATTTTTTAAATGAGCAATTCTAAATAAAAAAAGTAACAATAAATTGATGTTTTCAATAAATAATTGATATTCGGGGCTATTCTGTAAGGGAAATGTAAAGTTTAACGTTATTTTGTATCATCACAGTCTAAGCTGCATTTTAATGAATAAATATAGAGAGAATGTGAATCTATTTAATATTATTTATTTATTATATAACTTCGTTATATGTTCCTCTCTACTTCTCAGTGTGAGGTGATCTATTTAATAACCATAATAAATTAAAGGCGACACAAGCGCCATCTTTTGCCTATTTTCAAGTGGCATCGTCAACGATTTGGGTCTACAAAGTAGATGACCGAGAATCATTGTTTTGTCCACTAAAGAAAGGCGAACTTGTCCTGTTTATGAGAACTTGAAACGAAATTCACATTTAATGAAATGTTCAGCCACAATTCATCTAGCGTATGGATAACTAGTGATGGCCATTTCGGTTTTTCGAACCTCATCAGACTAGTGTGTTCGATGTGCAATGCCTTGATCAAGGCGCCTGAATGGAAATTGTGTTGTGGTTATACACCCGATATTAATTATAATAAATTAAAGTGGAACACACTAGTCTGATGAGGTTCAAAAAACCGAAATAGCCATCACTAGTTATCCATCTTCTAGATGAATGGTGGCTGAACATTTCATTAAATGTTATTGAATAACATTCACATTAAATTTAACTTTTCCCTTATAGAATTGCTCCAATTAATAGAATATGTTCCATCAATAAAATTTGTATGTACTTAATTTTGCAGTAACAAAAAATATCGAAAATATCAGCTTTGTCCATCTCTACTATTTTTATATTTATGTATGTATTTCATTCCTTATTACTTTTCGTTTTCCTTTTCTTCTTATGTCTGTTTTTTTTTTTTTCTTCCACCTTAAATTTATTTGATAAATATAAATAAAACAAAAGTCTCTTAAATGTTTGAACAAAAAAAAAATATGAAAAACATGTTTGTTTTTAAAATAAATAATAATAACAAGAAACAACTGTACTTAATAGTTGTTTGTTGTTATTATTATTTATATTAATTGTTCGCGATTAAAGGGGCAGTTTTGTATCTTAATTCTGCTTAATAAATAAAACTACAATGTACGTTTAAGTGGAAAGCGTATATAAATAATCATTATGATTATCATACATATTCTAAAATAAAACAAACATCTCTTATATGTTCGAATAAAACATATGAAAAACTCGTTTGTTTTTAAAATAAACAATAATAACAACAATAAACTATTAAGTATTTTTGTATTTATTGTTCACCAGTATAGCGGATTTTTTGTATCTTATTTCCACTTAACAAATAAAACCGCAATATACGTTTATTTAAAATGGTTTGCAATGTTTTTTTTTAAATTAATTTTGAGTAAAAAGAAATAATTTCTCTCACCTCAATTGAATCAATCTCGATGCAATTGTTTTGGTAAACAACGATACGCAACGCACACACTGTTTTAATATGTGCAAATAACCTACAAATTCACGTTTCGCAACAAGGGAGACGATTATTCAACCCCAATCCGGGGGACATAACCTCCATAGGAGCGCTGGCGAATTGCAACGCCGCCTCGACTGTTACCATTGTTTTGCTTCCGCTTGTGTATATTTTGACGGTGGTGCTGAGTAAATAAATAAATAAAATTTCCTACGTACGTTTCAGCCGCTGCACATCCTCAAGTAACGCACTGTTTTATTAAGGTGATTCAAAGGAATAAAAAGGGGGCCGTCGTTTAAACGCGTAAACGGAGAACAAACCGCGATACAACAGAAAATCACTCTTTTGTTTACACCACACTAGCGTGCACTTTTCTTTATAAATACAACGATTAAATTTCAACCACTATAATAATATTCCGGCGCCGCACTGATTTTTTTACGTTTTACGAGGGGGGCACGGGATATATTTTCTGGAGTTGTGTATATCTGTATGTGTGTTGGTATGTTTTCGAGGGGTTCGCACGCGCATTCTCGCGTCCGGGGGATTCTCACTGGCCGGGGTCGGTTCGCACTTTACACGCGGGGGGCCACGGCCCCCGCACACTCACCTGGTGCCTTGTTTGCGATTTTATTAAAGCAGGTTGTGAATACTTCGTATAAATGATGCATAGGCTCATCGTCGCTGGCGGCCATTTTCCTTCACTACTGACATCAACCGTACACTGGCCTGCCCGGCCGACGACAGTCACTTGTCACTCGGCACTGCGGGCGCGGGAGATTCGAATCGCGCGACGCGAAAAAATTCCGAGCTCCTACGGAAACGTAAAAATGGAACGGCGTTGCATACGTGTACCTCCTGAGTTTCAATTAAACTATCGATAATTCAGGGGGAGGAAGGGGGCGTTTATTAATTCAGCAGATAATTACTTAGGTGGATCATACCGACGTACGTGTTTCAATTATTGAAAATCCAATTATTTATTCAAAAACTGCGCGTTTTAAACTTTCCACACGTATAATCATCAATTGTTATTTTCTTTAATTAAATAAAACTTCAAAGAAATAAATGTTTATTTAATTCGATCATATATTTAAAATTTTACATCCACATTTACTTACTCATTTTAATAGAATTGTTTATAAATACTTTGCTTTGAAAACATATGAAAACAATTTTAGAAACTAATACGTCAAGCACAATAAAAATTCATCCTTCAACTATTTAAAACATAATCTATTATTTCAACACCCAGAGCTAGTAAATCTATATTTATTATTACAAAATTCTGCAACTGATATTTATTCAAATGAATATAAATATAAATTATTTCCGTCATTTCATATTTACTTTTATTACTATCATAAATAAATTGAATCCAACCTAAAAATACAAAAACCAATATAAACACTATACATAGTCTATGGATTCAATGTCATTTGATAAAACAAATTTAAAATTTAATGTTGTTTTATTAAAATCGAAATTATTCGTAAACCATATTATTTTTTTATACTTTCTGATTTGTTTCGTAAAATAAAATTTTAATTAAAAAAAATCGAATATTTATATGCTGAAGATTAGTATACAGCAGCGCCACCTAGTAGTTATAACTGATACTTGTCATTGTAACTATTTATCTAATTTAGATTTAATTAGATAATTTTCAACAAAATAATATTAATGGTGTCGTTTAGAAGAGTTTTGAGGTATAAAATTATTGTTGTGATAATAACTATGATTACGGCCATTTATTAAAAATAATTTATATTTGAAATATGTTGGTTTTAAAATTAGCCCACTGAGCAAAACGGACATAATAATATTGCACCAATGTTACATTAACGTTTAATGTTGATGCAACGTTATTTGTGAACATTTTGTTCAGTGGGAGCTATTTTTTAAAAAATATATATTTAGCTACTTACGAAATAAATTCTATAATAATTCATTTATTACCCAATGGAATAATTCAATATAATCTTAATTACATTATAACGATAATAAAATAAATAATAAAATTTACAAAATCAAATATATCATTTATATTTGTTGACACTTAGCTATATATTTTGAGTTTATTAAGTAAAACACTTTTTAACTTTGTTTGTATAACTTGTTATTTTATTTTAGTGACTATAGTTTCGAAGCAAAGAGCATCATTATCGGCCACAAAAATAAAATAACAAGTTAAAAAAAGTGTTTAATATGATTTATATGTTAGCTGTTAATTGGCTATCGACCAGTGGTTATTCCGCATAAAAATAATAAAATATAGAAAAATATAAAGTAAAGAATTGAAGGTTGCATTATTTATTTCTTTTATTTTTACTCCTATCATGAAAGATATTCTCATTTTGTTTGTTGTCCCAATCACGGTTGATTGTTTCCACTTTTGTATCTTTTCACTCGAACCACTTCCCTTAATTAATTAATATTAATTTTATGGTACAATAGTACTTTGGTTATTGTTAAACGCAATAACAATAACCAAAGTAAAGTTTTATAATTTAAAATTAATATTAATAAAACAAATGAAGGCATAAAAAGTATTTGGCAATAGCTAGTTAACATGTGTAAATTATCTGTAATAAAAAATAGTGATGTGTCAATGTCATTTGATAAAACAAATTTAAAATTTAATGTTGTTTTATTTAAATCTAAATTATTTGAAAACCATATTATTTTTTTATACTTTCTGGTTTGTTTAGTAAAATAAAATTTAAATTCATCATTGCACTTTCCTCGGCGAATTCGGTTAAATACTTTTTTGAATAAACATTTAATGGTAAAGGAAAAATTATTAATTGAAAAAATGGATTGTTGTCTTTTAACTTTATAGCCGAGTATTTGGAAGAATATTACAATTTATTTTGTTACTTCTTACCTTACAATGGTTTCACAACATTTCTTCACACTTTTATATTTCTTGAATATTCTGCAGGCGTTTGCGAAAGGTGTATGAAATATGACGGCATTTTGACGTTTTGTTTGACATACAAATAATTATTTCAATAATCCACAGCCAACATAGAGATAATTATTAAAATAATTGTTTATTTCTATTTTTTCAGGTAGACGATATTCTTTCGCTTATAAGATTGAAACTGAAGGTCCTACAATAAAAAGTTTTATAACAAAAATTATTGTTTTTTTATTCAAGATCTACAACTTTTATTAGAAACATTTTTCTATCCGAATTAAAAAAAAATGAATAATCGCTAAGAGTAATGTTGCACTTAAAGAGTTTCGATTGTGACCAAAAGCTTTTCAGATTTTTCCACTGTTCGTTTGGGTTAAATCCGTTTAGCTGTTTATGTGCTATCGCGGAAACCAACACGCAGACATTATTCAAAACATTATTCGTTGAAATTGACGATTCATAATATACCCTAGACAGGGGTCCGGGGAAAGTAAAAAAAAACAATATAAGCTTCCAAGGGTCAATTTTAGTGCTAATGTCATGCACTTTCATATATAGAATAGATATAGATATATATAGAAGAGAGGTATTGTCCACATACTTCAAATTATACCTTTCTATCCTGCTCATTAGATTAAATAGGGCAGAATCGGTAGATTTTCCTTTGGTGTATGCATCTTGGATATGCATATACCAATATTTTTTTTGTATTTAGTTTACTAAGTAAGCATAAAACCAAAGAGGATGAATTACTAGTTACTCTATGTATACTAGTTACTCTATGATAAAACTCAAAGAGATGAGTCTAAATTAATTTAAGACTTATTTAATTTAATTTGTGTATTTATTTGTTCTATTGTGAATAATATATTTATACAAGGTGATCAGAAAAGGGGTGATAATCTCCAAATAATGTGATTCTTTGATTATTTTTTGATAAAAAATCTAAATAAAAAAAAAATATTATATTCTTCCTCGCAACATCTCACGAGGCCATTAAAATATTGAATGTGTCTCTGGAAATTAGTGTTATTTTCTAAATATTTTTGAAAAAAATAACAATAGAACCTACAATCAATTACACATTTGTAAAATTTAAATGACATAGGTGATAAATAAATTGGAAACTTTAACAAATTAATAACTTCTTCAGAAGCATTATTTTAATAAAAAATAGATCTGAAAACTACGTATTTTCATATGTAACCTTATTAAATTTCACTTCACTTTGACATTTACTTGTCATATTTTTTTGTGTAAGTTCATCATACCATAGAGTAACTAGTATACATAGAGAGGCAACCAGTAGGCATTTTAGCGTCACGCTCTCGGCGACTCGAAAACTGCTGCCACAGAGATATTGCGGAGACTTTACGAACTTACTTACTGAATTTTATTACCGTATCGCGAGCGCTACTCTGCACTCCTACTCGAGTGTTTTTTTTATTCAATTAAATAGAAACAAAAGAGCAGTCGGCAGTTCTTTCAATTTTTTTTCGCTATGCATTTTGATTCTGTTTGTTACATACGTGTAATGAAGTTAAATAAAACTTAAATTTTAATTTGTTAGAATTAGGAAAAAGCAAAAAAAATGAAACGATTTATATTCTGTCCCAAATTATCTCTGTTTAAATAAATTATTTACAGTATTACATAATACTAAAATAAATAAAATAAAATATTGTTTTTTTTTAGGAAATATATTTCTAATTTCACTTTTGGAAAAGATATTAAAAAACAATGACACCTTATAACTGTCACTTTTTAAATAGTGCATTCTTTTCCTAATTTAAATCACTCTTACCGTTTTTAAGATACCAATGCCGTGCATTCTTATCTGTTCTAAAGATATCTGTAAAAATAGTGATGTGTCCATCATGCTACTTTCTCCAGTGAATGCGTTTTTGAATGAACATTTAATAGTAAAGGAAAAATTATTAATTGAAAAAAAATGACTGCTGTCTTTTAAAGTTAAAGCCGAGTATTTTTAAAAGTATTACAATTTAGTTTGCTATTTTTTATCTTACAAAAAAATCCATACTACTTTTCTTTTCTTGAATGTTTTTTTGCGAAATATGACGGCCTTTTGATGTTTTATTTGACAAAAAAGTAATTATTTAATAATTAAAGTCTCAACAGCCCCCATAAAGAAGATTATAAAAATAATTGTTTATTTCTAAAATGTCATATTTTGTCAAAATTCCGTCATATTTCATACATCTTTCGTAAACGCCTGTGAAGAAATGTTTTGAAGCCATTGTAAGGTAAGAAATAATAAAGTAAATTTTAAAATTCTTCCAAATACTCCGCTTTAACTTTAAAAAACAACAATCCATTTTTTCTATTAATATTTTTTCCTTTAGTATTAAATGTTCATTCAAAAACGATAGTGGTCAGTGGAAAGTAAATATTTTTGTTTATATAATTACATTTCTGAAAATAAACGAGAAATGTTTTGTAACATCAATTTCAATAGATATCTTGATAAGGGATTAATAAATGAAGTTAATTACCAAAGAGGATGAATGTACATGTTTTAAAGAAACATGTACTTCTTGTGTAATATAATATTAGTGTTAATTTAGAATTTAAGGTAATAAGTAAAATATTTTTGTAAACTGTTTTTGTAAAAAGGGGTTTTCCCGTAAATAAATAAATAAAATAAAATAAAAATAAAATATACTAGTTACTCTATGTTATAACTTTATAAAAAAATATACAAGAAACAAGATTTGAATATATTTTAAAATATGTAATTTTGAAATGTATTGCAATTTAATTTAATTTTTATTTAATTAAACGTGTACAGAAATAATTAATAAGATACTAATTGAAGGTATATCTTAGAAATTGCATGAGATATACCACTGAAATCTAAACTGTATGATCAGTTATTATATGACTTAACATCTACTTATTCTCAATAAACATTGGGTCATACATTTCTCCCCAAACCCTCCGGTAACCACCACATGGTTCCAACCACCACTTATCCGATTTGAATTTCAAGAATATGAAAACAAGACATTATGAATAGTCTGTAATTGTATATAATTCATTAACATTTTTTCGTTCATTTTTTATACAGAAAAATTATATTTTTTGAATAACAATATCAAATAGGTTTTTAAAAATGAAAATCAATATTTCTTCTATATTCACACACATATTATCAAAGTTTTAATATCATAGAATAACAAAGTCAAGACAGAATAACAAACATAATTTAACAAACTTCACATTATTCATTTACAGAATGAAAACGATTTCTTTTATTGTTTGACGATTTTAGTGGATATACGATAGACGCATTTTCACTAAATCAGTACAATTCACGTTTTCATAACATTATATTAGTAAAATATTTTATTAATTATTAAATTATATAAATACAACTATTTTACAGACAGGTAGGCCGACAGTTGGTAGCCGTTTTCTAAAAACAACGTATAATATAGTATAAAAATTTGATTGTTACTTTATATAGAATTGTCTGCAAAAGTAATAGACTAATATAAATAAATCACAAATAATGAAATTATTGCAATTTTAATATTCTGTTATCAATGAAATAAAGTTGCTATAAAAACAAACACTAATAAATATTAATAATAAAATTATTACACATTTTATATTCAAAAACTCATTTTTTGTTGTAATACATCAACAAGCAACATTTATATCAATTAAATAAATTTCGTTCACTTCGATTCTTTCGTGATTGCGAGATCTCGTACTAGAGGTCGACACTGCTGGCGGACCTGAAATGCGTGACGCTTTTTTTTTACCCGACATTGCCACTCTTAGTATGTCATTCTCTTTGATCATACTTTCGAGTATGATGAGTATTCTGCAATGGTAATGCAACTGGCGACAAAGATGAATACCAAAGAAGATATCTAAATCACCAACAACCTTTAAGAAATTAGACTAAATTAGACTAAGTGTAGTACATGCATGATGTTGCACTACCTCACACAGCAAAGATGTTCAAGAGAATGGTTGGACGAACATTTTTCCAAATAGATGGATTGGGCGCAATGGACCCATACTATGGCCAGCAAGGTCGCCGAATATGGATCCACTTGATTTTCTCGTTTGGGAATTTTTAAAAGAAAAGGTTTATGCAACATCTTCAATAGTCAATGTAGACGTCATGAATTGAATACGTATTGCAGTGGAATTAATTACCGAAGATATGTTACTCCGAGTATTTAATTCTATTACACGACAGCTCCAGATCTGTTTAGAAACAGATGGTTATCAATTCGAACATTTACTTTAATCTTTTATTTTTGATGTATACTTCAAATATGGCATTTTCAGGATTTGTTAAATGATTATTATTAAATTAAATCTTGTTTGATCCACTGCTGCCAAATTTACATTTCTTTAATTTGGCTCGTGAGGAGCCAACCCACTAAACAAAATGTTCACAAATAACGTTGCATCAACATTAAAAACAAAATTAAACGTTAATGCAACATTGGTTCAACATTTTTATGTCCTTTTTGCTCAGTGGGAATATTTTTTTACTTACATTTTTTGCTTGAAATTAATCAATGAACCATTTAACTGAAGATTCCCACTGAACAAAATGTTCACAAATAACGTTGCATCAACATTAAAAACAACATTAAACGTTAATGTAACATTGGTGCAACATTATTATGTCCGTTTTGCTCAGTGGGTTATTACACCTTTTCTTGCCACCTTGTATTTATTACTAAAATTGTAATAAACTACTAAATTAGCAACTATTAAATTTCAATATATTTTAATTAAGAATCATTTCTTATAAATTGTATTTATTCTATCACAGTTCCAATATTTTTATTATTTAAGGCATCGCTATCTCAAAATGTCTTCCCTAACTGCTGGAAAAAGAGTTAAATCATGCCCTTGTTTAAATCCGGCAAAAAAGATGACATTAAAAATTATTGTGGTATTTCTCTGCAATCGGTTATTCCGAAACTGTTCGATAGCTTAGTCTCAAATCAACTGAATTGGATGTGTAAAAATATTTTCATTAATGAGCAACATGGATTCCGATCTGGGAAATCTACCTCAACTAATATTTTATCTTTCAGTTCATACATTATAAATGCATTTGAGGATAATAGCTCAGTTGACACGATTTTTACTGACTTTGCTAAAGCATTTGATCGTGTCAACCACTTCTTCTTCGCCTGAAGAAGCCACAGTGTTGTTTAATATAAGTAATCATGAAATATTTATTGGAAAGCTTACTGCCATAGGAATACATGCTGATGTAGTCAATTCACTCAGAAGTTTTTTGATCGATCGTATTCAATGCGTAAAAATTAAAAAAAAAACATCTTTCTAAGGAAATTAAAGTGGATTCGGATGTCTCATTGTGGGCCGTTGCTGTTTTTAATTTTTATCAATGATATGCATCGAGTCATTAAACGTCTTTTTTTTTGCTTTTCGCCAATGACTTAAAGCTATTTAAAAGAATCGACTCGCCAAATGATTGCTTATTGTTGCAAGAGGAATTATTTTCTATTCACGATTGGTGTTGCGAAAACTCTCTTTTATTTAATATTAAGAAATTTAAAGTAATGCGGTTTTCCAGGAAATCTAAACCTTTAGATTTTCATACCTCCTACTTTATAGGCGGTTTTGAATTATATGAGCATGATGAAATTGTGGATTTGGGCATAACATTCGACAAAAAATTTACATTTGAAAGTCATATTAATAGAATTTGTATGCGTGCTGTAAGGATGCTTGGTTATATTAAACGATTAGCAGTCGATTTATCTCCAACAGCATTCAAAGTAATCTATTATGCTTACGTTCGTACTGTTCTAGAATATGGATCATGTGTCTGGTCACTATATCAATTAACGTATAGCAATAAGATTGAATCAATTCAAAATAAATTCTTAAAAATAATGCTGTTTAAAATAGGTTATAAGAAAGATACGAATACAGAAAGCTTTTTTTATCAGTATACATTTCCCCTATATATACCTGTAAAATACGCGAGTCAAACGCATTTATGTATGAGTGTTTAGTTGCCTATAACAAGCAACTAAACATACATATGTCAATTAAATCAATCGTGCTAGACTTCAAATTATGTTCAGTGCGTTTGACTCCCGCTTTATCAGGTATTCACTTCCTCTAATATATACTGATAAAAAACCTCTATGTATAAGTTTAGTCTGTAAGGAGCTTACTATTGATAAATTATGTTGTAAAAGAAACTTCGCGGACTTGTGCTTCTTTTATAAATTACTTAGTAACCAAGCGGAATGTTTATATCTTTCTAATCAAATCAACCTCTGTATCAAACCATCAAACCGACAAATAAGACACCCTATTAAATAAAAATGATTTGAAAATAATTAATAAATTATTTCCACATTTACTGTTTTCTATTTCTGTTTTTTACTGTTTTCTATTTATTTAATAAGACACCCAACACTGTTTTTTTTTATTTCGTTCCATAAATCTAACTACGGTATAAATAGTCCAACGACGCTTGAGTATATGTATAAAGGATAGATGGAATAGAAAATTTGAGAGTGGGGGGAATTTAATGGGAGATCTTATGACGTCACAGTAACCCATTGCGCACGCCTTAAATATGATTGAAATAGCTATCGAATAATAAATTAAACGATATCGAATCGGAGTTTTCTCTCTTTCAACCGTTGTTTGGAATCGCTCCATCTTCGTTTTGAGTCGTTATCGACTAAACTAGAATACGGCCTTAGGTTATATTAATTTAATTAATTTTCGTTTTATTTTATTATATTTATTACTAAAATAAAAATACTAATATTAATTAAATTGTTTAATATTTGTATCGTAATAAAATTATAATAAACAATAACCTCAAAAGTCATTACTTAAGTTGTATTTATTGCGTACAAATAAAAGTGTACGAGTAAATTAAAGATTGAGTCTTCTTCCTTCATAAAATTTATTGATTGCAAATGCATATTTCACGATGTGACCATTTCAATACTTAAAAAAATGTATTATGTTTTTTATAATAATACAGTGTAGTAATGAATTTAGCTATTACCATTTTTTACTCAGTTACCATAGTATGCATTTGTTTGTGTAAAAACCTAAAGAGTGCAACATTTTAAAATATTGTGAATCAAAGTAATAAAATAATACAAAAATGTGCAATGTCCCGCAGACAAACAAATTAATGTATTACGCCCGGTGATAACAATTTTCAAATTTACTTTTCACATGGTCGCTGAAAGACCAAAGTATAACTAAATAATGAAACAATGAACGGGCATAAACGAAGAAGTAGAAAGCACGCAATGTGAAAATAGGTTATGCTTGTTTTCGCCGGTGTACGCGCGAAAATATTCGAATTCGTCTACGTCACGAGGTCTCAATGACCGAAAGGGAGATGAGAAGCAAGGGGGGCGTTGAAACTATGTGAGGCGCTAGTTCAGCATACCTTTACACATATGTATATATGTGTCACTCGATCTACCTTGTAAATAGTCTACTTTCTCGGTTTATGCGTACGTCAAATAAATTATCCCTAAATCAAAATTTCGATCTTTTTGTTAATTCGTATTCTAAATTTATATCCAATCTCAAGCGCATACATGTGTGTTGTGCTCTCTAATTTGCCATATTTGTAGATATGTCATGGGGAGGGGGGGGTCGTATAATATTTGAAATTGGAAAACACGGCTATAGTTGTCCACTTGAGCACTGGAGGCGCTGAAGTCTCAAGTGGAAAATTTGAAATACTTTATTTTTGAGTTTTTACAATGATTTATTTATTATTGGTGACTTTTTTCGCCCTATAAGGTATATTTCTTAAACATTTATACTTTTAATTAAACATTAAATATGTTCTAAATAAGGATCAGTTTGCCATATTTCAATTTTGATTGATGTAAATCACACGAATTGTTTTTGACAGTTATTTTTTTGTATTCGTCAGAAGTTTCTTCACTTTTTCTTACAAAACTACAACTGGTAAGTTATTATTTGTAGTTTAAAATACGTTTGCTTATTAATTTCTATGATTTGTATATTTTTGAAAGAATATACATAACTTAAAATTATGAACCAATCGAGCAATAATTAATTATTAATAAATATGATTTATTTCCCACATTTTCAAGATATGTTTATGGTCATTTTTTATTATATAGTTTATGCTTTTTACAATATCTTCCATCAGAAAAAATGTATTTAACATAGACGTTTTTGAAGTATTATTTATATACATATTTTTCTAGATTCTTTAAGGAAAGGAGTTCATAAAATTATCCAGCTGGGAGATATCAATTAATTCAAATTATAACTATTGTTAATATGTTTTAATTAATACATGAATGTAATAACAGGTTAAATGATACTTTTATAAGTATAATATATTGTACTTAAAAATATTGTTGTTTTTAAATGTTATTTTTTATGTATTTTTTCAGATAATTTTATTAATTGCAATTTCTTATTTGCATGATCTACTGATATTTTTTTCTGTATAATAGCACATTTATAAAAAAAACTTTTATATCAATAATTTGACGTAAAATAGAGAACAAAAAATTATAAATAGAAAAATGTTCAAAAGTCCGGCCATTAGTTATATTATAATGTGTATATGAACCTAACCTCAAAAACCTTATAAAGGTTTGAAACTTGGGAAATAGTTGTCCACTGGATGGCGATGCGCGCGTTTCCCGCTAAATACATGGATACTTTATACTTTATCTCTATGGATATGTATTCATTTATATTATTATTATATTATAAGTTGAAATTATATCAATTATGTAAAATAGATTTTTAAAATAAATTTATTTTAAGAAATGCAAATATTTACTGCAAAATGTAATCAATTCAATTTAATTCAAAGTTTTTGTATACATTATATGCAACTTACTTAACATAAGAAATAATGTGTTTATGATACAATATGAAATAATTTAAACTAATATATTTAATATAATTAAAAATATATAATAATCGAGGCTATTCTGTAAGGCAAATGTTAAGTTTAACGTGTACGTTAATATTTATCATCACCCCGTAAGCAGCTTTTTTAACAAATATATATACATAAAATGTGAATTAAATTAGTAACGTAAACGTTAAACTTAACATTTCTCTTTCAGAATAGCCCCGAAGTACAGTTTTTTTAATTAATTTATTAAAGTATTGTTAAATATATAAATAATTATCTACATTGATATAGATTACTGTATAAATAACAATCTATGATTATACATTTATTATCGCGCGTTATTCCCGTTAGGTGGCGTTGAAAGTCTAATGGGATAATCAGCGATTTTTACTTTCCCCCGATCTCTGTCCAAGGGAAAGAATTGTGATCATAAAAATTTTCAAACCGCCAATTTCAAGAAATATGCACGTTTTGAGGTCCCCTGAGTCCATTCCATCGAGTTTTGAAAAATGTCTGTGTGTGTGTCTGTGTGTTTCCGCGATAGCGCATAAACCCAAACTTTATCTAAGCCTTTTATAACTGTGGAATGATCTGAAAAACATATTTGTTAGAATCAAAAATCATTAAGTGCAACTTTACTCTTAGCGATTTTTCATGTTTTAATTCGATTAAAAAAATATTTCAAATAAAAGTTGTAGATCTTGAAAAACTAAATATTTTTATGAAAAAGCTATTATTGTAGGACCTTTAGTTTTTATTTTATAAGCGGAAGAATTTCATCTAACTAATAAATTCTCTTAGAAATAAACAATTATTTTTATAATCTTCTTTATGTTGGCTGTGGAGACTTTAATTATTCAAATAATTATTTTAATGACAAATAAAACGTCAAAATGATTTAAAATTGCAATGACAGTGAATATGTTGCCCCAACGAATAAAAATGGTTAAGAAATTAGATATTTATGGAAATATATATGGAAATTTTATCAATAATGGCTTTATAAAATTTCCAAAGGTAAGAAATAACAAATTAAATTATAATATTCTTACAAATACTCGATTTTAACTTATTTGATCGAACTTATTTTAAAGGACAACAATCCATTTCTTCATTTATTTTTTTATTTACTGTATATAACACACTTAATTATAATATTTTTCTAAATACTCGGTTTTAACTTTGAAACACAACAATCATTTTTTTTTTCAATTAATCATTTTTCCTTTCCTATTAAATTTTCTATCAGAACTTATTTGATCGTATTCATCGGGGAAAGTACCATGATGGACACATCACCATTTTTTAAAAATATATTTACTGTGCCCGTATTCCTAAAATAGGTTGTACGTTTTGGTGCTCATCTAAATGACTTAATTTACATGTGAATATGACAGTTGCATTCGACCGAAACGTGCAATCAATTTTGGGATTAATGCCCTTATTTTTTATAGTGCAAACTTTAGATTTTTTTAAAATAAAGCAAAATAATTTAAAAATAATGTTAATACAGTGTATGGTATTGTTTTGAAGCCTCAATTTATTGTTATAACCTAGCTAGCTAAAGCTAATTGGAGTCATATTAATAAATATTTATAGTTCAATAAAATATTTTATAATTCAGATAATATTAATTAAAAATTGCACTTTTAAACACGTAGAAAAAGTAACGTATATAATAATAATGACAACTTATAGAATATTGTTTTTTGCTTAATTTTAGAATAGTCGGAATTATAATTTTGTCTATGAATTGTAGAAATTTTCAATGTACAACATTAAGGTATAATTTAAATTTAATTTAATATAAAGTGGAAAAGAAACATCTCTGTTGGAATTTGAACCCACGTACCATCAGAGATGTTTCTTTTCAAGTTTATTTTTAATTAAATTTAAATTATACCACAATGGTGTACATTGAAAATTTCTACAATTCGTAGATATAAATATAATTTAAAAGGAGTAACAATTTAATTTAATTATAATTTTGTTTGAAATCTTTGTAATATATGCAACCTAATTGGTTTGGAAAATATGTATCTATGAATTATATGATTATTTATTAAAATTTAATATGAGCTTATTAAAACAAATTAATTAAAAAGAATTTAAAATAAGATAAATAAGGCGTTTAAATATTTTATTGCATTGTTTATAAGAAATATAAAATAAATATAATTTTATAACCTAACCTATCCCTCTATCAACGCCACTGGCTGTAGATATAATATATTTATTTATAAAACAACTCTATTATTTAGGAATAGTTTATTTCAAGAAAATATAATTTATTTTATTATTATTATTATTTCATACATGGAATCTTAATTTTAATGTATACATTATTTTTAACCTCGCAATCTGAGTATACATATCAATTATAAAACTCGATTAGACCAATTTAAGACTTAATTGTGATTAACCATTCAATCATGATTAAGTACCCATTGTATACTTTCAGTAATTTAGCACACAAAAGGAGGAGATGATAAGTTTCCTAGTTACGAAAAAAAATGTCAATTTCTTTAATTTAATTTTATCATTTATTGAAATTGCTGCTAGGCAATTAAAACAGACCCGAATTACACAACTAGAATATTGTAAAAATTGTTATGAGGCTTGTGCTTGATTTACAGAAGTGAACAAGTGTATAAGTTTTCTGAATTCTTAAGGTCGCGTTGGCGCGCGTATTATTAACACATTTGGAATAATGTGAATAATTGCATTATTACAATACCATATTTAATTAAATTAAAAAAAAAATAGCTTCAAACCGTCTGATAGATTAGTTTGTGTCAATGATAATAACCCGCGAATATAAATGAAGCTTGGAAATTGTCTATTAGTTATATTAGAATAATTGGGACTTATTTTTAGGAAGTGTGCAGATTATGAAATTCTATTGCCCAATTTATCAAATTACACAAATTAAATAAATTGCGCCATCTATTAGAAAACGCTTGAACTACTTGATTTTAATCGACCAGAAAAGGGGCGCTATTTTTAAAATACTGTAATCATTAATACCCAAAAAAATGCATAAAGTTTGGATTTTTTTCCGCGCTGATAAAATCACATAGGTTGGGAATTCGGAATACTAGTACATTCATTTTTATAGTAAAAAAATGTTGTTACAAAAAAACAAAATGGCGGCCGTGATAACCATTTGAACTGGGCCATGTCAGCGCGGAATTGGTCCAAGGTGTACATCACAGCGTCTCTGGAACAATATGTAACCAAATAAGGACAATAATGTCAAAAAGTCAACTAAATTAGCGGGAGCATAGACCTAAATAACATGAAAATAACTCAAAATTTGACTATTTGGCACGATCTTAAACCTTGAGGTCGATTTTTCGTCCTATTTTTTTTTCACTTCAGGGGCGCATAAAAATAGTTTAAACAAACGATTTGTCAATTTTGTAGGTCTCTGCTCCTAACATAAAGGTTTTCTGTCGATTGGCGAAAGGTAGAAGTTTTTTTTCATTGAATCCTTTTCGAATGTACACCGTCTTGAAAAATCGTGTTTCGAGAAAAACGCGTTTAAAGTGTTAGCAAAAGTTTCGATAGAATGTTAGTGCAAAATTGTTTTCTAACAATGGCATGATACAATAGGTTCTGGACCCCGATGAATACGAATCTGAAGTCAGTTTTTCAAAATTCAAAATGTCCAATCCAACATGGCGGACTAAACAAACAAAAAAAAACATTTGCAATTTCATAAAAAAAATGTGAAATTACGGGTTTCAAGTTGTTTAAACATGGATTTTGGGTACTACGTGACAAAATAAAAAAAAAATGGTGAATTCAATATGGTGGAGTAAAAAAGTAACTTTCACTCATTTCGACCCAAAATATTTGTTTTTTGAGAACTTGCATAATGCCGTGACAAGTTTCTTCCTGAGCCGGGAAAAAGATTCAAACGATGAACTTTTTTATGCGCGAATTATAAAACCCTTTTACAATATAGAAGACAGTTGTACATTTAAAAAAATCAAAAAATAAATAATCGATTTTTTTTCAAAATTTTAGATGAGAACCTCCCCTTAATTTCAGTATATTAAAGCAGATTTAATGCAAAAATATGTATTTACAGGAAGAGAGGTATATTTTATATTTTTTTATTCTTTTTTTGTTGTTGTTAATAAAAATATTTTAGATTTATCGAGTGTAAGACATTTGATTTGGCTCATTTTTCAATATCTTAGTGAGGAGCGATCCTCAGAACATGAAGATCCAATTTTTTTGCACGTAAGGTGCATCCAGTCCGTGGACACACTGTATATTTAGTAAAATAATAAAGCGAGTAGTACAAATGACAAGACATTTTTTAAATAACATTTCTTTTTATTGAACCATTATTTTTTCTTTTTAAAGTGATTGTAGTTTCAACTATGTATAAATATATGTATATATTTATACATAGGCTTATACAGGGTGTCCTAAATAGAGTAGGATTGCATGAGTATCTTTCTTATTCTTAAAGTTTAAGATCTGGTTAAATGGGCAATGTTGTGCAGTTTTGTATGCTGGTTCAGATTATGTTGAGAATTTTTCAAAATTCTGAGCAGTTTAGAAATTAAAAAAAAAAACTGAAAATCGTGTTTTTCTAAAAAATCAAATATCTCAATAATTATTAATGATGAGAAAAAAAAAAGATTTAAATAAATGTTACTTGGTTTAATTAGGTAAACATAAAAATCAAGTCAAAATAAAATTCAATATGGCGGTTTTCTTGATATTAATACCAACTTTTCTATTTCAAATGGCCGCCATATTTGATTTTTACACGCCTAAATAGACTTTTTTTCTCTTTTCAACGATGTATAACAACCTACGTCAAAATAAAAAAATATTGTATTGAATTAACGTATATAACGAAGTAGAAACGTCCACCGTTTATTTTAAAATATAGTTAATTATTACATTTAATTTCAATTCACTAGTTCCTATTAAAATAGAAAATTGTAAGATACAATAAAATTGATAGGCAATGAATGCGAAGTAATTTCAATTATAACACTTGTGCTATAAAAATGTTTAAGGATTACACTTAAATATTTTTTGTGCTATAAAAATGTTTAAGGATTACACTTAAACATTTTTATAGCACACGTTTTTGTTACTAAAAACACAGAAAAAAATTGTCCATTTTTTGGTAAATACTGATCGCATTAAAGAATATTATATATAATATATAAATAAATAATGTTTATCTTGAATAAGTGAATATTTTCTTCTATTAAGTTTTTATTGTGGCATCTTTAGTTATTAAATTATACTCTTTGCGATTGTTCATTTTTTTTTCATATATATATATATATATTATTTTCACAAAACCTAATTATTAAACTGAATTTTAATTCATCTGGCGAAAATCCTGCATGCTTAAAATTCACTTTGATTTATGAAACAATATTACCCACTGACAAAAAAGGAATGTTATACCACAGACAATATACAGGGTGAGTTTTTTTCGATGTTCTCTATGGGGATCTCGGAAACTATAAGAGATAGAAAAACGGTTAAATGGGGAAAGAAGTGTAGTTTTATAAGACGAATAAAATGACACTTTCAAAATATTTGAAAAAGTCAAGGGTAACTAGATATTTTGAAAAAAGTAAAATGTGTCAATTTTTTTAAATCAATATATCTCTATTAATATCATAGATAGAGAAAAACTGTAAAGGACAAAGTTGTAGAAAATTTTACACAGATCAATAACAAAAAATCAAAAAAAAATTTTCGCCCTTATTTTGGGAGATATGACACAAACTTACCTTTTTTTAAATGGAAACAGTAGTTGGCTATGACTTTATTAAAAGGGTTATTTTTTTCCCTTTAATCCGATATAACATATGTCATAGTTATTTTTAAAATAAAATAAGTTACAGTCGTTTTTAATTTTACCATACACCAAAAATTAGTTAGCCATGAAAAAGACAAAAGTAAAACAATTGCGGTTGTTTATAGCAACGAAATCAATATTTAATGTATTATCTTTGTTTAGATTTGTCAAAAGCAACATAAAGTAAAATAATTCCGAAATTATCAAAATAATAATAGAAGAAAATTTTAAATATTACATAAGATGCTCAAAAAGTCCACCATTATTATTATGGCATAAAGTACATCTTTTTAAAATCGAATTTGTGTTTTTTTTTACTTTTCTTCTGTCAATAGAATAAAATGTTTCAAGTACAGCTAGTCTAAGATCCTCCACAGATTGATATGATTGTTCATACACTTTGTTCTTTACATAACCCCACAGAAAAAAGTCTAAAACGGTGATACTTCTGAATGTTGGTAAAGATGGCTACCGACGATCGATATATTGATTATAATATTGTTCTGCAGCATCCGCAGCGTTTTTATTACACAAACATGTAACAAACAAGCATATCACGCTTTTTTTCGTTGGAAAAATGCATTATCACTTTAAAAAACTTACAACACGAAAAATATTCAAAACAAACTTATCGAAACAAACCAAATATGGAAATGAATTAATGTGTGTTTAGAATAAACAACCGCAATTGTTTTACTTTTGTCTTTTTCATGGCTAACTAATTTTTGGTGTATGGTAAAATTAAAAACGACTGTAACTCATTTTATTTTAAAAATAACTATGGCATATGTTATATCGGATTAAAGGGAAAAAAATAACCCTTTTAATAAAGTCATAGCCAACTACTGTTTCCATTTAAAAAAAGGTAAGTTTGTGTCATATCTCCCAAAATAAGGGCGAAAAAATGTTTTTGATTTTTTGTTATTAATCTGTGTAAAATTTTCTACAACTTTGTCCTTTACAGTTTTTTTCTATCTATGATAATAATAGAGATATATTGATTTCAAAAAATTGACACATTTTACTTTTTTCAAAATATCTAGTTACCCTTGACTTTTTCAAATATTTTGAAAGTGTCATTTGATTCGTCTTATAAAACTACACTTCTTTCCCCATTTAACCGTTTTTCTATCTCTTATAGTTTCCGAGATCCCCATAGAGAACATCGAAAAAAACTCACCCTGTATATGTATATTTTTGTCTGTGGTAATACGAATTAGTAACTATTAATAATTACACAGCCATCTCTTCCTACTGCACTACACCCTTAAACACAAATATTTAAAACACACGCAATATTATTGTACACATTTCTTAGTGCTCAACGCTTTAACTGAATTAAATTAGACATCCAATTTATTACATAAAAAATATAATAAAAATCGATCGTTTATTTAATCAATACGTACGTTTTCTTTTTCCCTGTTTGATTACACAAAATGGAGATAATACAAAATTTATAAGCAATAATAATTTCAGTGAATGCTGGATTGTTGAATATTAAAATTAGTATCCTTTATGTCGGTATAAATAAAGAGGACGCGGTTTTATTTATTTGTTAGAAGCAACGTCGAGTTAATAAGGACGCGGAGTTATCTTTTATTTATGCATGTTTCAATAAATGATGACTGTTTAATACACTTATAAATTATAGATTTTATGAGTGTATTATTAAGTAGTTATTTATTGAAATATGAATGTAAGTTAATAAATGATTTGAAATAAAAGCAAAAGAAACGAAATTGATTCAATTTTTATAAATCACGTAATTTGTAATTAATTATTCAACGAAGAAAATTCTTTTAAGAATGAGATTATGTAATTATATTAAATTGATATTTCGTTTTTTATCGTTTATTCATTGATTCAGTAAAATAAATTTATTCTTGATTTTTACTTTCCATGCATAATAAAAATGAGTAGTGGTAATTGGAGTTGGTAAGTAAATTTAGTTCTTTCTCGGTAACAGTAAATTCGGGGTGTAGCAGTGGAAAAAGTATAGTACACAACTCGAGTTGTAAGGCAATTACGCACTTGAGAAACGTTCCTCTTCGTACGTAAAATGCTACTTACAACTCTTGTTGTGTAATATACTATTTTCACCCTAAAAATTGGTATAAAAAGCACAGACTTTTCAACGGATCGAAAAACGGCTACGTAGGGGACTAGAAAATTCAATTAGGAATGTGAAACACAAAGTCCGATCAAAATCGTATGTGTCATTATAATTTATACCGGCCACCGACACAGCTTCAGAAGATCGTCAGCCACTATTCTTGTAGATGCTGGGGGAGACCTGCAATCATTGAAACGAAATGATGGCTGGAAATCTTCTACGGTAGCGGAAGGCTACATAGATCATTCCATTAAACATAAAATAGATATGGCAACAAAAATTTCAGGTGCAATTATTAACACTGAAAACAAAATTATTATAGAAAATGCTAGTTTTAATGAAAACGTTAGTATAAATAGAAAAGAGTATTCATTCACTTGGCCACAGTTATTTAAATAAATTAAATAAAAATGATTTGAAACTGAGAATAATTTATTAATTATTTTCAAAAACGTTAGTGTTGATAATGTGCCACGTGTGTTCGTAACTAATAATAATGATAATGTTAATGTAACTTCAAATGTTCAAGATATAACTCTCATTAATTATATTAAATAAAAAAAAATTGAAAATAATTAATAAATTATTTCCACATTTAACTCTGTGACTTATGACTTACGTTACGTAAGTACGTTAAACAAATGCACATTAAAACAACTACCCACGCCGGACATTGAATTACATAATGTACACCTGCTGTTGCACATCAATAAAATATTGCATAATGCAACAAATTTTGATCCGAGAAAAATTTAATGTAAAAACAACAAAAGGAACGTTACTTAACTTAAGGCCATCTGCAGACACGTGTTTCGTGTTTTTATCCCTCGTCAGTACAGCTATGCCTTACATAATTTAAAGATGTTAAAATAAATCAATTATTCAAATACAATCAGCGAAATTAAATCAATTATATTAAATCAAATTAAACTAAATCAATTTAAATTAGATTAAGTGTCACGACATTAATATTCATTTTCATAAATAGGTTAAATATTGCAAATAATAGAGATGATGTTAATATTTCTAATGTTGAATTGTAACGTTATATAATTGTCTACATTCATATTGATAAATATATATATAATAAATATTGCGTTATATATTGTTGTTATCGGGAACAAACTATAGTGTTCAACTCGTATATAATGGCTATTAATCACACGAACGACTTGCTCCACTCGCCTACCGCTCGTTTCGCAAACATCGTTCTCGTTATTAATAGCCACCATTGTATGCTCGTTGTACAATATACTATTTTATGTCAAATAAAACGTCAAAATGCAGCCATTTTCAGTGAGTTTCAGTTAAATGTTCAATCAAAAATTCATTTGACCGAATATTCCGGGGAGAGTACCATAATGGACACATCATCATTTTTTAATGTGACTTTAACTTAAGCTTTTCTTAGATACGTTAATGCCATTAAAGAAATATACATACAGTGAGGATTTTATTTCGCTGAACATAGCCCTAATGTCATAAATAGTATACATCTTAGGAGTTCCAACTTATGATTTAGTTAGTACCTGTTCTGTGCCTGTATGTAGAAGAATGTGTAACAAAGAAGAATAGTAGTTTATCATTTATTTCAGAAATAGTATTAAAGTGAAACATAATTAAAGCAAGCTTAAATCACAATTGAAAAATTACAATAATGACGCTTGGTTCAATTACGTTATGATTTAATTTATTTTATTTATTATTATTTTTCTTTTTTTTTAGCTTCAGCTGCTTTGGCTATTAGCTCATTTTTTTATTTTTTGTTTTTTGTTTTTTTTATAGAATTGTAAGTATCAGATTTATTTATTTATTATTATTTTATTTTATTTTATTTTATTTTATTTTATTTTATTTTATTTTATTTTATTTTATTTTATTTTATTTTATTTTATTTTATTTTATTTTATTTTATTTTATTTTATTTTATTTTATTTTATTTTATTTATTATTTATTTATTAATATAATTATATTAATAAATGTCTCTCCATAGATTTAAGTGTGAAAATAATTAACATCTTTTCTTAATCTATTTAAAATGTTAATTGATTTTTAGAGTAATTAACAAATTGAAATTGATTTATATAAACAATCCAATCGCCAATCTTAATTTAATGACCTGTACTTGGGATCTCCTTTAACGACGAAAATAAAGGATGGTTCATTCAAAATTTATGCGGACGGCGGAATTAAGTCAAGACCGCGCGAATACTCGTACAAAACACGCACGGTTATAATTGTGACATGACGTAACTTCTGCGTTTAGACATTTGGTCATTTCGTCGTTTATTAATAGCGTGCGGCGCATCGAAACAGCACTGTTTGCCGTGGCTGAAAAAATACAAACGCAATTCCGCTAGCCAGTTGCCGAAAAAAACGCTCGTTCTGTGTTTACGCCGAGAAATTCGGTCAGTCTTGAGGTGAATCTCGCAGTCGAAAGGTGTTTGCATTTTAATACGGTTCAGTGGGGATTTCGTTTTGTGTTCGCAAACATTTAAAGGAATTGTTAAAGGTAAAAATATAATTTATTTAAATATAAGTAATAAAGACTATATGTGATTTATATTTATAAGGATGACGAGAATGTCTAACGATTTATCAGATAAAACATGGTTCAGTTCATTTAATTCACATTATAATATATTTAAAAGACATATTGGAAATATATATAATATAATGTTGTTGATGTTGTGAAATACATTTTTACTTGTAATTATTGTTATTATTGAATATTTGAAAATGTAGAAACGGTTTCCAATTTATAGTAAATAAATAAATAAATATTTAAACCTAGCAGTTCATATCATAATAATAAATATGAATTTACAGTTATTCTATTGATAAACATTTTTTTACTTTGTTTTATTGATTTTTCTATTATTAGTGATTACAGTTTCGACGACATTAACGCGTCATTCAGACCTACTCCGTACAGGAAATGTTGACTTTAACATGTACGTTATTAAATAACTTCATATTCTGTGAATATATATCTATTATTTTTATTAAAAAAGCTCATGATAAAAATAATATACACGTTAAACTTAACATTTCCCATTAAAGCCTCAACGATTATTCAATTTAATGTATTTAATAATTTATTCAACCCCTACACCACCATTATGGTAGATGGGGATTTTAGATTATATATATATAATAATTTATTTATTATTTATTATCCAACAGATTCACATGATCTAATAACAGGATAAATTTAAAAAAAAAATACAATTATAGCGCGATATAATATAGGCGCAGTACATTTATATATAGCAATGTATATACTTTAGAATACAGTAATTATATTAACTTAATAACTAAAAAAAATGAAGAGAAAAGAGAAAAAAAAAAGAAAAGAAAGAAAATGAGAAGAGAACAAATTTATTCATATTTATTATTATAAAGATAATATAAATAGTGATGTACATTATTATGCAAATAATGTATTCAAAGGAGAAACAAACCTGCGTCCAACGCAAATATTTTAAATACTTTACCTTATGTTATAGTAATGTTATTATTTCAATTTTACATTGTTACGGATATGTTATTCTAATAAAAATATGTTGTAAAATCTAAAAATAAGATTGTTTTCTTACCATTTTGTAAATTGCCAACAAATTAATTTCATTTCATGACTTCAACCTGTTTACCCACTTTTAAGATTATTCGCAAATTTAAAGTTATTTTTATATTCAAATTTATTGTCACATCATCGCACAGTAGTTCAGGAAACCAAATTCCACGGCCTTAACTATAAAAATTATAAAACTCTTTTATGAACAATTGTTTATACGTTCTTGGAACTCCTAATTTGATTGAAAATATGTCTAAGTCGGCAGTTTTTTTTATTTTTATTTTAGTTTTTAATGTTTATAGTCTGGATTAGGTTAATAAATGGAAGACGACGCAAGCGCGTGGAAAATCTTCCATTTATTATGATTCATATTAGGTATTTAACTGCAACACAAGATCCGTCTAACTGCATTCATCAAGACATTGCACATGGAACACACTGGTCTGATGAGGTTCGAAAAACCGAAATGGCCATCACAAGTAATCCGCTACGGATGAACGATGGTTGAACATTTTATTAAATAGGTTAGGTTGTAGTGGCATCCATTGGCTCATTTAGGGCTCATTGTGTTACATCACTAGACAAAGGTTATTTCCTTCCTACAAAACCTCTAAAACCACTTCAAGCTCTTAATGTTGTTGACTAGGCCTGTTGAAATAGTATCGCTGGAATTCAGATATTAGATGAACCACGAGGAGCGAAATAAAAACACGTGTTGTCGATTGGAAAACTGTGTATCAACTAACCTCTTTACTCATAGATGTCTCACATTACAAAAACAGTAGATATTACAAACATAATAGATGTCCATAATTTTGATATCTTATAACACCCCCACTTATCAAAATCTACAAACTAGAAATTAATTGCCGCTTAAACCTAAACCCCTTACAAATTTATCATGTTTTACATTCTGTAAAGGTTTTGTCAGAACATCGGCTATCATTTCATTAGTAGGTAAGTACTTAATATTTACAATTCTATCAGAAACCGCATCTCGAACAAAATGATATCTTATATCTATATGTTTTGATCTGTCATGAAAGACTGGATTACTTGTTAATTTTTGAGCACTTTGGTTATCATTAAAAATATCTATATCATCCAGTTGACCTGTCAGATCAAATAGCAAGTTCCTCAAATATATAGCCTCTTTTGTCGCATCACTGATAGCCATGTATTCAGCTTCGGTGCTTGATAAAGCGACCGTTCTTTGTTTACAACTTTTCCATGATATTAAACCTCCAGATAACTTAAATAAATAACCTGTATAGGATTTTCTGTCCCTTTTATCAGAACCCCAATCTGCATCTACAAATCCAATCAGATTTAAATTATCCTTTTCAAACTTCATGGAGAAATGTTTTGTTGCTTTTAAATAACGTAGTAATCGTTTTGCACTTTGCCAGTGCGATTTAGTATAACAATTGTTATATTGACTAAGATAACTGACAGCATAAGAAATATCAGGGCGAGTCAAAACTGACAAATACATTAAACTCCCTAATACCTCCTGATACGGTAAGTTTACATCACAAACATCTGTTTGTTCATTTCTTAAGTCAATACCAACATCCATAGGAGTCGAAGCAATCTTACAATCTGACATCTTATACTTATCTAAAACTTTGTCTATATAACTTTCTTGATCTAAAGTAATAACATTATTTTTATAGTCTCTTACAATTCTAACTCCTAAACATTGTTTTCAAATCTAACATAACTTCATTTACCCTCTCATTCCAAGCTCGGCCTGATTGCTTCAAACCGTACACTGCCTTTTTCAATTTATACACTCTATTTTCATTTCCCCTTAAAACAAAACCCTCTGGCTGTCTCATGTAGACATTTTCTTTTATAACACCATTCAAGAAGGCTGTTTTTACATCTAAATGTACAATTTTTAAATTAAGTTTTACACTTAACGCTATTAAAGTTCTCAATGTTGAGTGACGCACGACTGGCGCGAAGGTTTCAGTATAGTCGATACCCTCTCTTTGAGTATAACCCTTTGCTACTAGTCTTGCTCTGTAGCTTTTCTCATTCTCACTATTGCACTTTATTTTAAACACCCACTTGCAGTCGACAACAGTTCCCTCATTTGGCCGATCGACGAGTTCCCACGTGTCGTTTTCTTTGAATGACCTAATTTCTTCTACCATTGCCTCCTTCCATTTATCCTCGTCTGGTCTTGAGAATGCTTCTGGAACAGTTGTTGGTGCATTGGTTCCAACACTATCTGTACTAAGATAGGTGAGAAAATCTTTGAACTCCTTTTTTTTTTCTTGGTCTGTCCGATGTCCTTTGTTCTTGAACGACTTCTGGGTTCCAATTTTGAGGTACATATTCATTATCGGAGTCATCAGCATCTTCAGACGAATCTTCAGTGACCGGTTGAGCAATCACTGCATCTTCTGCTGATAAAGTTGACCTCGCTTCTTCCCCACTGAATCTGGAATTTCTGCCTTATCTCCTTCAATCATCTTAGGAAATATATTTATATCTGTTGACGTCTCAATCACTGTAACGTCTCTACTGGTTATTACCTTTTTGGTGATTGGATTGTAACATCTATAGCCTTTAGTGTTTTCATCATAGCCAACTAAAATATGTTTTATGGCCTTTTTGTCCCACTTGTTCCTATTTGCTTTTGGAACATGTACCATAGTAGTACTACCATATGTTCGCAAATGACTGATGTTGGGCCTTTTACCCGTCCATAGTTCAAACGGAGTTTTAGAAATTCCTGCAGCAATAGAACGATTTTTGAGGTAACATGCAGTATTACAGGCCTCTGCCCACAGCCCTTTACTAACATTATTATCAAACATCAAGCACTTCGCCCTTTCAATAATGGTGCGGTTGCAACGCTCTGCCATGCCGTTCTGTTCTGGCGTATGACTATTTGTTTTCTGATGAATAATTCCATTTTTCTTAAGATAATCTTCAAAATATTTGCTACAATATTCACCTCCATTATCAGTCCTTAAAATCTTTAGTTTCTTATTCTGCTGATTTTCAACTAAATTTTTAAATTCTATGAACCTTTCATGCATTTCATCTTTTGTTTTCAGGAAATACATAAAACACATTCTACTATAGTCATCTATAAATGTCAGAAAATATCTTGCACCTCCCAGTGAAGTGGTTTCCATGGGACCACAAATGCCACTGTGAATTAGCTCCAACACTTCTTCAGCTCGACTTCCTTTACTTGGAAATGGCAGCCGGCTCTGTTTGCCTTGACAACATACTTCACAATTTTGAATACTGATGTCACTTTGTGCTTTATATTCAAAACCATCAACTAATTCACACATTTTCTTCATGTATGCACTATTTAAATGGCCTAAGCGACGATGCCAAACCTCACTGTTATCGCCACCATTTAAAAACGCTGCGTTTTGTTCACTGAGTTTTAGTTTATAGACGTTATTATTTAAATCAGCTGTTGTCACTAGAATATTATGAGAATTGTAAATCTTACAACCTTTGTCATCGAAACACACTTTATTGCCTTTGTTTATAAGCTGACAAACTGACAGTAGGTTTGTGGTTAGGTTTGGGACAAATTGTACGTCTTTGATTACAATATCGTGTTCTGAGGTGCCTGCAGTTGTTTTTATTTGCACATCACCTGCATATTCTACTTGCAATTTATTATTATTGGCCACTACAATTTCTGTCAAGTTCGGATTTCTTTCATTTCTTAACCACCTTTTTCTTGTAGTTAAATGAACACTTGCGCCACTGTCAACATACCAGTCCGTGTTTTTAAATTGTCCTGTTATAAATACTGCACTAAAAACACCGTTCAGTTTATTGTTGGGGCATTTTGACATAAAATGTCCACTCTGTTTACATTTGAAACAAATTACACTGCACATGTCTCTTTTCTTGTTGTTGACATTTGACACATTCGATTTTTCATGCCAATTTGTACTCCTGGTGACATCTCGCGGAGCCTTTTGGAAACTTGATTTGAATTTTCTGGATTTCGTTGCGAACGCGCTGAGTGATCCTACCCATACTTCGTTAATTTGAAAGCCCGTTCTGCTTAGTCTCTGCGATGTCTCGACAACTTGATTTATGTATGACTCCATAGATTCGTGATTCTCCAATCTGGCAGATATCAATGTTCTTAAAAGTCCTATTTTTCTTGTAAACCCGTTGTCGTCACATAAATATTTTATCTTCGACCATACTTCCTTGGCCGTTTTTGCATCTTTCACATGAGGAAATAACGATGGATCGATGGTTAAAATCAGCTTAGCCTTTGCTTTTGCTATTAGATCTTCGTTTTCTTCACTGCCGTCGATGCATTTGCTTAATCCTTCAAGCACTAATACACTTTCCATGGCAAACGACCATTCATCATAGTTCTCGCGGCCACGCAATTTCGGCACACTTGCTAAATAGTTTACCGCCATCTTATGAGAATACTGTTTCTTCGACCACTAACACAACTGTGTTTTTAACGCGAAACGCGATTAACGTGAACGTAACGTTTTGGTACACCTAACACCTGTCTACCGGGTTTTCCTGGGCCCATAACCTGTTGAAATAGTATCGCTGGAATTCAGATATTAGATGAACCACGAGGAGCGAAATAAAAACACGTGTTGTCGATTGGAAAACTGTGTATCAACTAAACTCTTTACTCATAGATGTCTCACATTACAAAAACAGTAGATATTACAAACATAATAGATGTCCATAATTTTGATATCTTATAACAAGGCCTCCCATCTTGATGGGAATGTCAATGAGTTGACAGACCTCGTGCTGAGCTGTTTACAGGAAAGGAACTCTATCCCCTTCTAAGGCGGGCATCAACCAAGGAAGTGAAGAACTGCCCCTTCTTCCTCTTCGACTTTGCAGCTTCTCCAGAAGTCATTATGCGTAATTTCCATGATTTTTCTGTATTTTTATAAATGCCAGTGGCTGGTGAATGGCAGTAAGCATAATCACCAGCCTAATATCGATGCTACTTAGAGCATCACTCACGAGGCACGTGTCTTCATTTTCACATCTTTTATTTACTTTTAGTGAATTCGTTTAGCACCGTCTTAAAGTTCTTGTAAGATGGTTCCATATGATGTGTCATAGCCGCAGCTTTGCACCTTTAAGTACTAGCTCATCGCCTGTTAAGTTACCTTCTATGCTACTGTGACCTGGAACCAAAGTGAGCCCCACGTCTAGTGTTTAGCGAGATTGTTTAACTCTCTGCAGCTGATGGTTCCTTTCGAGTTGCAGCTTTGGCTAGTTAATACTTTTAAGGCGGTTTAGCTGTCCATGAAAATTTCTATATTGGTCATCTGTATTTCAATGCTGATAAGCTGTTTCACTCTGTCTACAGTGTACTGCACTCGTCGACCGAGTTTTTTTGCCTCCTCTAACCATGTTACCTGTCTTCGAGCCGATTCAGACTGAGTCTTTATTTGCCATCCTACCTTAAGTCTAATTGTTTCTGGTATGAATTATGTGGAGAAATTATTTCCGAAGTATATTTCTGTCCATCTTAGTAGGACTGCTGCAAAGCTCTTGAAGGATGCTTATGTGATACTGCTTACATGTGCCGCCGAATTACTGCCGCGCTGGTTGCTGCCTGTCTGCAGGATAAGTCTATGGCGTCAGGTTTAGCAGTATTTCTAATGCCTTCATATTCCCTTCCCGTTATTAGTAATCCCGCCGCCCTTTGTATTCTCCCTAGTATAGTAGTTTGGTGGGATTTTTTTTCCAAGGTAGGTCATCATACCATAACATAATAGGCCTTACAACTACCGTGTAGATCCAGTGAAAAGAACTGGGTTTCATGTCACATTTACTACCCACGGCTTTCTTACAAGAGTATTTGCTCTTTCGTGGACATTAGGTTTTCAGTTCAGCTTTCTGTCAACTACAATGGCCACAAACGTTGCCTGCTCCTTCAATTCGAAGTTTATTCGCTTCAGATAGGTGTCTTGACGTTAGGTATTTTGTGCATTTTTGTGAAGAGTACAAGCTCCGTCTTGTGAGGGTTTACCCCTAAGACACATCTATCATACCAACTTTTCACTTTATCTAAGGCCGCTTGCATGAATTGTGTGAGTAGGTTGAGGTGTTCTCCGTCACATGTTGTTCTTCATCCAGTATGCTCCAACTCGCTTAAAAGAAATATAGCGTTAGATTCAATAATATCCACAATAGATCTGAAAAGGTTACCACCGCGACCTTTTCAGATCTATTGTGGATATTATTGAATATCATGAGGCCATCCAAATATTATCTATATCTAGATTCCATAATAGAATAATAGTGGTTATACCTCTATTTACTTGCCTTCTTAGCCTCGAGATGCTCATTGCCAAGTTGATATTTCATTCCGTGAGCAGTTTGCCTATGAAGTTACATAGTGAATTGTCATTTGTTACCCTCATCAAAGACGAAATAATTTTTCTCGGTTTTAAATTGCTGAAGGTTTCTTCTCTATCCTGGAATACCGCCAACGTAAAACCTGTGTTACAGTACTCCGTTCTATTTGGTTTACTAAGATGAGCATCTATATTTTGTATATGCATGCTGTGCGATCAATAGGAGGTTGGGATTAATTGACTTAAGTATGTCTCTATCAGTTTTTCCAGGGTCTTGACCAATCAAGAGGATAAGCTTATTGGCTTGTAGTTCTTGTGCTTAAAAGTGTTACCCTAATTTTGGGATGAGCACCAATTTGGTTTTCCTCCATCGTTGTGGAATATAGAGAATATCTAGGCATACTCTGAACATGTTTTCCAATCTGCCATTTGTAATTCGGCAGGAATGATGCCATCTGATCCTGCCGATTTGAAAGGCTTGAAGCTTCTGATGCTCCATGCTAATCTGGCCGAGCCCAGAATTTTCCTGTATATTGGTTACTTTGATTTAGCCTGGTGTCGAGTTTCATAATTATTGCATGGGAAGTGGGTATCCATCAGTGCCTCCAGATTTTCTATATATGATGTCTGTCTTGCCACATGAGAAAGCCCGTGATTGCCGCATTGCCCGTTAGCACCCTTCTGAGTCTCTCCACCTTCGTGGTGTTCTATATCTCGCTACAGAATTTCCTTCATTAGCCGCTTTTTGCTTTCCTAAAAGCTACGGAAGCTGTCCTTATATAGCTTGCAGTTACGTGATCTTCGCCCGGCTTATTCACGGGGAGGTAGGTTAGCTCTCGTTAATTCACCCAGAAACTAGCTCAAAAAGAAAATAAATTTATTTATACAAAATAAAAGAAATAACAACAATAATAAACAACAACAAAAATTATATATATACAAAAAAAATATGCAAGAAAATTAAAAGGGAAAAAAAGAAGTAGAAATATCGGACTTACTCATGAAGCAGCGAGGTTGATGTCGTTTTTCGTTCTGTATAGTGTGGTCGGAGGGGTATGTCTTTTATATCCGAGGATTAACACTCGTTTCTGCCGACCGCTTCAAGTACACACCTTTTCGCGGCGATTAAAAAATTAAAAAAAAGAATTATTTTTAATCTAATGAAATCTTGAAGTAGATCAACGTGTGTGGATTGGAAATTCGAATTCGCGTATGTACATGTATCACACACGTTGATCATTTGCGAAACGGTGGAGTAATTAACAAATTTCGAATTATTTCGGAATGATAATATTGTGACACTTATCAATAGATTGGCAAATGAAATTTGCTTCCATTGATATGTCTCTTGTGGTTGTATTTGTTTTTTTTTTCTTACAAATATAAAAAAACAAATAGAACAATGAGGAGGTGTCATAAATCATTGTATTTGGATGAATAAAGTTGTGATTTCTGAACAACGGTTCGTTGAAAGTTCATCTAGACACAATGCGCGATATTTTAGTTTGTTCTGTGTATGTTGCAGATGAAAATCTCTTTGGGAATCGCTTTTCACGTGATGACTTCTCTTTTTCTTAGGCATCTTAAACATATTTGTGCTAAATGATGGTGTCTCACTCGCGTTGGATGGATTCGCGGTCTTTCTTTAATCCGCGAAAAACTCTAGGGTGAGATTTCATCTGCAACCATACAAACGAGATTTTGGATTGGCGCGAAGGTCACTCATTTGAAAATATGTATGTGTTGACGAAGCTTATAATAAGTGCCGGTAACAGGTTGAACTGCCTGTTTGCCTCCTTTCTTAGTGAGGCAATTTTTTTTATTCCAAAGTGGTTTCTTTTTGTCTTTGGTAGTTTTGTTGGCGCATAGCGTCTCAAAAACTTTGTTAAATGCGTTTGTCAAGATGTCTACCAAGCGATCTAGCCCCTCTCCTGAATCTAGTATTGAGGCTAACTGCTTTAATAGGTCTTTTACCAGAGTTTTCTGGACCTAGTTGATTCAGTTCAGCGATTTAGGAATTTCTGGTGTAAAATTTGTTAAACTCCAGGTATCTATGGTCTGAGTAAGATTGTTAGTCACGGGTTCCAAGACCAAGGTGTTGTCCAGAAAGTCGCGTCTGATTGCGGTAATAAATGTTGGTGCATTACCTTTGTTACAAATTGAAAAGTTAGTTTCAACATTTGCTATTGGTATCCGAGCTTCCCCATAGATTGTCGTGGGCATTGGCATCAGCACCAATAACGATACTCACCACTTTGCGGCTGACAGCATCCATTATTTTCTTTACTCCCTCTAGATGGAGAGGGTAATACTAAGTCCTGGATTAGTGCTCTATATATTGTCATTGTCCCTAAAATTCGAGATAAGGTACACATGCTAGTAAACATGATCTAGGTTTACCTTGTCCCTTTTTGTATATAACTCACCGTCACTTAGTCCACACGACCCATGGCTCCTGAATGAGCGCCACGTCTTTACTGCCCTTTTTCATTAAGAATCTTTGCCGTTTTTAAGTGGTGTAGATTAACCAGAACTACCTACTACATTATCCCTAGGGGGAGTTTTCATTCCGGTCATCTTCCGGGTCGGAAGAGCGGGCAAGATCGGAATCTCTCCACAAGAGTCGAAATGTTGGAGGTGAAGGAGTAAGCATTAAGCCTTCGCATTACCTATACCACAGACAGTCGATCGCTGACAGCGCAAATAGCAGGATGTTATCTTGCTGTACCCCTCTTGATTCCATCCACTCCTCGGGTTTATCCACTTTTTTGGTGTCCGTACTATATTGTTTTGGGCTGATCGATCCGAAATAGTAGCTGGGGTAATCAACTACTGTTCCCTTCCTCAAGGGTAATCAATCCCTGCCTCGAATCGTCCTCTCCATTTTTGGATATTCCAGTTGCCCACTAACAGGGTTATTCATCCGGATGAGTTCATAGATGGTGGTAGGGTCTCCCGGCTTGGCGGGAAAAAGGCCCTACATCTCGGTCTGTTGAGGATATTGTCCCTCGTAACAGCCTGCTCCTGGCCAAACCTCGCCGATCTTCGTTATTGCTAGTTTATGCAGAGCAGCGAATCTCTGATCTGCACAAGCTACCAACTTGATATGCCTCTGATGCTCAGTTGGTGCCCTTGTACACTTTTAGTAGTGCTAACTCCACCTTTTTCCAGTTCATCGGGGTGATGGTCCTTTTCTTTGTGGTTTTTGCCATGACTGGCCAGAAGGTATGATTCTTAGGTAAATGAGCGGCCGGGACCACTTTCGACGACCGCAGATGGGACTCTTTTGGACGGGTGTGAAGTTAGCAATAGATTTCAGCAATAGATTTCATAAATTTAATTATAATAAATATCTTAAAACAAATATTTTATTTTCGCTATAAATTATTTTATTGTCTTCTGAAAGGCAGTATTTATGAATAAAGTATACAATTTTGAAAATACAAAAATATTCAACCCCTTTCAGGCACCCCTGAACGAAATTGAATATTAAAAAAAATGTATCTCCAAAAGGCATTCTTTTATATTTTTAAATAATACATTATTTTGTTTTGTTTTTAAAGGCACCAAATATATGAAAAATAAAATTTGGAATATTAGGACATCATTAGAGAGGAGGAGTGTCAGGTGTTAATGGCAGAAGCCAAAATCAAAAACTATATGTTTAATAAAATGTTTTCAAAATTAGTCTTTTTATTTCCTCAAACACATCATAAAATATAATCGCTTAACAACAGTCAGACTTTAAAATGAAATGTCTCCTTAAATATACTGATAAACTATACACGTTATAAAAATTGTAATAATAAAAAAATAGATGTACATATATATTTTTTGAAAATATGTCTTTTAATTTGATCAAACACAACATAATATTTCCATCTTTCCGTTGTATTATTTGATTTGTCAAATATTGCAATAAATAACACAACGAAGAATTAATAATGAAATAACATAATTACAAAATCTATGATACAAAATTTAATTTGATACAATTTCAGCTTTAATCCAATTGTGACTCCAAATATCTTCGAATTACTGTAAAATGAATTGTTATTACTATACATAAGGTTCATATAATTTTATAAAAGGTGGTGAATTTTATTCGTGCCACTTTGTAAAGATTCTTGGATATTATTGCTTCCATCAGTGTTAAATGTTTCGCGAAATATAGACATTTAATCTCTAATCTAATCGATTTCAGTATTAATAATGGCTCATTTATAAAAAAAATGAAAAGAAAATAATGTTTAATTGAAAAATATAAAAAATTCTTTTAGAGGTATTTTAATTTGAATTTTTAACATGGGGGTGCGATTAGGAAATGAAGATGTCCGAGTTATCCAAATTTTATTTTTTCATATATTAAGTGGTTTCTTTAAGAACTATATAACGTATTATTTAAAAATATAAAAAATGCCTTTTGGAGATATTTAAATTTGAAATTTTAACATGGGGGTGTGATTAGGGGATGAAGATGTCCGAGTTATCCAAATTTTATTTTTTTATATGTTAGGCAGTGCCTTTAGGAACTAAATAACGTATTATTTAAAAATATAAAAAAAATGCCTTTTGGAGATACATTTTTTTTAATATTCAATTTCGTTCAGGGGGTCTGAAAGGGGTTGAATATTTTTGTATTTTCAAAACTGTATATTTTATTGATAAATGCTGCCTTTCCGAAAACAATAAAATAATTTATAGCGAAAATAAAATATTTGTTTTTAAGATATTTATTATAATTAAATTTATGAAATCTATTGCTAACTTCACACCCGTCTCTTTTGGAGGTAGGAGGGAGAGTTTCATTCTGTGATCGGTGCCTTTTAGGCTGTGCGGACACATTAGACCTATCCCCTTGCTCCTTGATTACGTTTCAAGCCCATTTCACACTCTTCCTGTCCCTTTCGATCAGATTAGCCTTCGGGATGTTTTCAAGTTTGTGTCACAGTCTATAAGCTGCTCGCCTGTCCCTGTAGGATGATGGCCTTACATCTTTCTGAGGATGTTTTACAGTTTTACTCATCCCGGGTTTTAGGTCTTCGGACATTTACATATTCCCAGGATAGTTACCCCCTCCAGATTCATTGAGGCGGCCCATTTGCTCGGGGTGGGATTCCGAAGCAATCACAACTTCCTTGTAGTTAAAGTCACCTTCTTAGAATCATTTCACTGTTTGAAGTAGACCTCCCTTGGTCAACTCTTTTATCGAGTACTCAATCGGGGGTTGAGAACCCAAACATCTTTTCCTCTTTTTCAACTTTCCTACTACACATAGAAATAAAGTATAAGAGGGCCAGATCCATGTATTTAGCGGGAAACACGCGCAACGCCATCCAGTGCTCAAGTGGACAACTATTTTTCAAGTTTCAAACCTTTATAAGGTTTTTGAGGTTAGGTTCATATACACACTATAATATAACTAATGGCGGGACTTTTGAACATTTTTCTATTTATAATTTTTTGTTCACTATTTTATTTCAAATTATTTATATAAAAGTTTTTTTTTATAAATGTGCTATTTTACAGAAAAAATATCAGTAGATCATGCAAGTAAGAAATTGCAATTAATAAAATTATCTGAAAAAATACATAAAAAAATAACATATAAAAACAACAATATTTTTAAGTAAAATATATTAAACTTATAAATTATTATTGTTATTATTATAAAAGTATCATTTAACCTGCTATTACATTCATACATTAATTAAAACATATTAACAACAGTTATAATTTGAATTAATTGATATCTCTCAGCTGGATAATTTTATGAACTTCTTTCCTTAAAGAATCTAGAAAAATATGGATGTAAATATTACTTCAAAAACGTCTACGTTAAATACATTTTTTCTAATGGAAAATATTGTAAAAAGCATAAACTATATAATAAAAAATGAATATTTATAAACCGTAAACATATCTTGAGAATGTGGGAAATAAATCATATTTATTAATAATTAATTATTGCTCGATTGGTTCATAATTTTAAGTTATGTATATTCTTTCAAAAATATACAATTCATAGAAATTAATAAGCAAACGTATTTTAAACTACAAATAATAACTTACCAGTTGTAGTTTTATAAGAAAAAGTGAAGAAACTCCTGACGAATGCAAAAAAACTGTCAAAAACAATTCATGTGATTTACATCAATCAAATTGAAATATGGCAAACTGATCCTTATTTAGAACATCTTTAATGTTTAATTAAAAGTATAAATGTTTAAGAAATATACCTTATAGGGCGACAAAAGTCACGAATAATAAATAAATCATTGTAAAAACCCAAAAATAAAGAATTTTAAATTTTCCACTTGAGACTTCAGCGCCTCAAATGCTCAAGTGGACAACTAAAGCCGTGTTTCCCAATTTCATATATTATCCGATCCTCCCCCCCCCCCCTGCTACTACACCTCACAAAACATGGATAGCCAAACACGGGAACAAGTCTCCACGGTCTAGGATTTGAGTGTACCCACCAGAAGGGTTATTGCAGGAAGTTTGTGAATTGTAAGATCGTTCTTAATGTAATAATAATAAACTATAAGAGCAATAGGGATATGCACGTACGTTATTGATGGCGACAGCCAAGAAACTCTCTATCTATTCTGTAACAGGATTCTTAATACAAATTATGAATAATTCATAATCACAGAAATAATGTAGTCCTAGTAATAGTCGAATCCTTTAATTAGCATTACATTATTAGGATTTGAATCCTGCGAAGCCGACAAATACTTTGTTGTATCAGGTGATGTTGCCTTCTTATAGAACAATAAATCTTAACTGTTACACTTACGATTTTTTAGGAATGAAAATAATATCTCATATTATGATACTTCTCTAAACTCGATTTAAAGGTGAAACAAGTTTAACTTTGTATTTACTAACAATTTTTGAATTACATACCTTTACAGAATTATTCGTTATTGCATTATTTTATTGAATTTTTTTGGTTTCCCGGTTGTGCCGACTAATTTGTCCGCCAAGTTGATTTCTATGCGAGTTTCCGTGTTCTGTTGATGTTCGCTCTTGTTCCAATTTTTATGCTCTCCTGGTGTTTGTTTCTGTTCATCTCTGGAAGAATCTTTTGTCCTTTATCATATCGAGCAACACGTTACGTCAATTGGATATAATGGATATTTTTATCTTTTGGTGCTGTCCTCTTAAATTGTATTTCCAATTCGTAAGATAGGATTTAAAAGTCTTCTAAGTAAAACACATAAAACTTGAGGAAATAAGTATTTTAGTAAGTAGGCACATATATTTTATGTTTTGATTTGTTTTAAGCAATATTTTGTAAAAATAAAAATATTGCTTAAAAAAATTTTCTAAAAATAAAAATATTGCTTAAAACAAATCAAAATATAAAATATATGTAGCAAAATGCCTATTTACTAAAATACTTATTTTCTCAAGTTTTATATATTTTATTTAGAAGACTTTTAAGTCCTATCTTACGAATTGGAAATACAATTTAAGAGGACAGCACCAAAGCGGCGAAATTCTGAACATGTTTCGGATACATTCACGTGTATTTTGATGTGTGAATAAAAATATGATCCGAGCTTTTGCCACATCGTGTGCTTTGATATTTCAATTAATTGGATATTGGTTTCATAATTTTCTATTTGGGAAAAGTTTTTTTTATTATTATTTTAAACATTTTTTTACATTCTCTCTTCTCTTAAAAATTAAACATATACTCATTCAATATTTATATATACTCTTATATATATATATATTTATAGATATTTTCTTTCTGTTTCGACTTTAATTACTGCGATTATTTGGTATTTTATTTATTTCATCATTTACTTTACTGCAGTTTTATTTAAGTTACATTTATGGACGTTTTATTATAGTTTTAGCTTATTAACGTTGTGGTTTGGTAGAAATAGGTAGCTATATAGCAAGGTGGAAATAATCGATGTATAAAAAAATAGTCAGTCTAGGATTTAATAATCTGAATATGTAGTTACGAAAGTAGCCTACATTAAATTTAATATTATTTCAAATAAAGAAGACATAAATATAAAATAAAAATTCGCTCCATCACTCTTCTTCCAGTAATAGGAAAGCTCAATCATTCAAAAAATCCTGAATGCATCCAAACAATCGATCCCAGATTATCAATTCGGTTCAACCACACTTCCTATTTCCATTCTCACTTTCAATATCCAAACTAAACACTTAGAAGGACACAAATCAATGGTACTTTTTCTAGATATGGAAAACGCATTTGATTCAGTGTAGCATATTGGCCTTCTACATAAATGTTTCCATTTGAATATTCCACGCCATTTAATCATCCTTATTTATAAATTCCTCTCCAATAGATCCTGCAAGGTACGAATCCGCCAAACTCTTTCCGACTCATTTCGAATCCAACAACGTGTCCCTCAAGGTTCTCCCTTATCCCCCACTCCTTTATAATATCTACTGTTACGATATTTATTATCCTGATCCAATATATTTTAATTCATTCAACCTTATACCACCTCCAAGTATCTGAACGATCCTCCCTAAGAACCCTCACTAAACTCCGTCATCCCAATAACCCACTCCATAATCCCTCTAACGAATTCCTTTACGAATCCACCCAAATAACTCCCATATCCCAACGTATACTTACCCTTTTCACAATATATGCTCAAAACCGTCACAATGTATCCCTTCTGATAAAATATTGCATTCTTCGCAACCCTAATATTCCCCCCCAAACATAGCAACCCTTCGGGGTCACTATCCATCAATTCATTAACCAGTGCATACATGACAGTTCAGCTAGCTAGCATAGTTGTAATTTGCAAATCAGCATAAATTCATGACAGGGAAAAAAGACCTATCGTCGATAACCCATGACAGACTACTAACACAATTGTACATATTGTTAGAATAAATTTTGTAAATGTTTTTTGTCATATTGTGTGAATAAAGATGTTTGTATATATATAAAATAAAAATCGTATTTTTCATTTTTTATTGGAAATAGTTTTCTAGAAAATATCAGCCTAAATTTAAAAAAATTGACTTATTATTGCTCTGTGCGCCAATTTACAGGTTTTTTTGTTTAAATATAAAATTGTAAGATATAATAAAATGTATATGTAATGAATGTGAATTTATTTGAATATAAAATTCAATGAAATCCTTTTAATTTTCATTGCACACATTTTTGTTACAAAAAATATAAATTAAAATTTAGCATAAACATAACTTATTTTCAATGTTTTTCAAATTTGCTCTTCAGAAAAACTAATTATTAAAATAATTTTCAATTAATCTCATGAAATTTCTCAATGTTTTAAGATAACTTTAAGTTATAATACAAAGTTATTCATTCACAATGTAACACGAATTAGTGACTATCAATAACTATAAAACTATCTACTTCCACTAAACTTCAATTTTCACAATGCTGCTCCTTACTTATTTCGTGTCCGCCAATAATCATAATCAACATTAAATGTGTATTTTTTTAAGGTGCGCTCAATCTGTGTCATGTTTTGCCTTATTAACATAAACACGCAACGAATGGTGGAATAATTGAAACGGCGATTTTCAAACTTTCTAATAATGGCTATATAAATTTGTCTGTTTGGTAATATTTTCAAAATACATCATCGCTGATTACGCATTTACAACTGGATATACTGTCCTTGTGAACACCTTTTAGAATTTACAATCCACTTAGCATTGATTAATAATTTAAATTATTAACGCTAATAATAATTATGATCGCATTTGTGTAAATGCTAATAAAAAGTCACATGTTTCTATTTAAAATAAATATGTATATTAATAGCTTTATACCGGGAGCTGATCCGACCGCTCGGTAATAGCATTTTACATGTAAAATCACACTTTTTGCAGTTTCATGCTTCCCTAATTATTTTTTAACAAAAGCATAAGAGATCAAAGTTGTTCAGAATTTAAAATGCTATATGATAGGTCGGTATTTATTTTGATAATAGCACTAATAGTAGAAAACGAAGATATAAATTTTAGTGGACGAAACAATGATTCTCGGTTGTCCACCATAGAAAACCTAAACCCAAATCGTTGACGATGCCACTTGAAATTAGGCAAAAGGTGGCGCTTGCGTTGTCTTCAATTTATTATAAACTAGTAATAATTTGAAAAAAAACAATAATAACAATAGCCATTTTGCGTCATCAACAACTGTCAGTTTTGACTTTTCGTAAAATCGCACTCCGTTTCGATATATAAGTGCGCTTTTCAATTAAGAAATTCACAATAATGTCTTATATAATTAATTATGTAAGTTGATAACTGCATATATAGAATTATAAAATATGTCAACTGATTCATTTACATCATTACATTGTTCTAGATATGACCAATCAATTAAGCTAAGATCCTGGTATAATAACTGGAAATTTGCTTTCCGAAAATTATAATGAAAATTATTTCTGGCAGGATTTTTGTACATGTGTAACTGTTATATTATGAAGAAAAATTTCAAGTGCTGGATGAAATATGTCTTCTGGAATAATAGGTGTTTCAGAGTGTTCGACGGTAATATTGTTTCGAACATTAGATAAACATAAATCAAGTAATTTATCGTTGTTATTCGTAATGAAATTAAACTGTTTTATATCGAGTACATTTATAAGATGGCGAAGGTAACTTAATTTAGCTGATGGTGAATTATTAATAAAATTTGGCAAATTGAAATCACCGACAATTAAAAAGTCGCTCCTTATTAGTAAAATTTCTAGGTAACTTGTAAATCTTTCAAAGTCATCACTTTGTAAATCTGGAGGTACATAAACAACACCAAGTATAATATATTTTGATCCAATCATGCATTTACACAGAAGGAGATCCATTAGTGGGACAACATTAGTGATATTGGATGTGTCAATAACGTTATACATAATTGATTCATTAAGAGCCATTAAAACTCCACCGCCTTTCGATCGATTGACAGATGAAAACTGTTGATCACTGCGTAAAACATTATAGTATTGAGGAAAAAGTTCACTATTAAATACTGAATTGCTTAACCAAGTTTCCCTAATTAAAATTATATCATGTGATAAATCGCAGCAGTTCGTGTAAAATGTGTGAGTCTTAGAGTTCAGTCCACGAGAATTCTGATAATACAAATTCAGAGTTTTTCTTTTACCGTTGGAACTATCTAGTTTTCCGAAGACACGATTGTTGGAATACCATTACAGTATTTTATTTTTAGATTGGATTCACCTTTGAATTGACGATCTATAAGCTCGTTTTTAACAGATTTATATAACTTCACTTGCATGGGAGTTTTATCTGTTGATACGGATATATTTGGACATTTCCTGTCCGTTTTATTTTCTTGTACTATTAGTCCTATTTTGAAAATAAATACCTACCTATCATATAGCATTTTAAATTCTGAACAACTTTGATCTCTTATGCTTTAGCTCTAAAATAATTAGGGGAGCAGGAAACTGCAAAAGTGTGATTTTACATATAAATTTGCTATTACCGGATCAGCACCCGATATACACATACACTTCTTTATTCAGACTATTCAGGCTATACAAATAATAAAAAAAAACATATAACAAATAATTACAATACATGTAGGTGTTAGTCTGTATGTGCTATCGACCTGAGGTTTTTCTGCCATAATGTTTTTTTTGTACAATTTATTTACTAACGTTTACTTTATAATACAGAATAATCATTTATACATTGGAGTTCAAAAGTAATGCAACACTCAGAAAGAAAAATGTTTTAAATGTTTTTGTATTAAATTTATGTTCAGTTTTCATATCAGAACAAACAATTACAATTTGGTGCAGGTTGTACAAAAAATACTGACAATTCAATAATGTGTTGGCCCGCCGCGGTTGTTCTAGCACTCTCTAACTCGCTGAGGCATAGATCGAATCAAGTGGTCGATATCTTCTTGTGGCAAGCCTGTTGAACACAGATGCGTAATTGGTCCAAGTCCTTGGTCGCTGTGGCAATCACTGAAGCGTTGTTCCAATGCTATCCCATACACATTCTATTGGCAATAAATCAGGGGATCTTGCAAGCCAATCTAAAACCTTTATGCCAGAATTTTGTATAAAGTCCATGATTTGACGAGCCGTATACGACTTGGCATTATCTTGTTAAAAAATGGCGTTTGTGATAGTCTCAATGTATAGTATTGCAACAGCTTATAGCACTTCAGCAATGTAACGTTGTGCTTTTGGACTACTCGTAATGAACACCTACTTCCAAGACATATAGCACCTCATACCATGATGCCAGGGGTATTGGCTATATTCCAAAGAAGAATCTGAACTCATCACTAAGGCTATTCTGTAGAACACCAGAATTGATGGGGTAGCATAGGAAAAATTTATTGAACTGGTACTCGTTCGCAAACCCAAACACGCGTTAGGGGTTGGGTTAAATATGCGCTGCCTTAAAAAAAAACGTGTACTTGGGCTGTGCATGAGCTGGACGTGGGCTTTGCGTGTGTTGGGTTCCATTTGCGCCGGTCCTAAAGCAAACGAAGTTCCACTCTGCTCCCAGTTAAATCTGGATTGACACAATGTTCAATTACTTTTGAGCTACAGTATATATATTCTCCTGTTTTTCGCCTCTCGGTTTCGGTAGCTCAGTTAGGCCGCATTTATAGTGGTACAACCCGATGCTAGATGTTAGCTGCATCATAAACCTAACACGCACCAACACGTGTGAGTTAGGATTTCGCGTGCGTAGGCAACAAAAATTAGCCTCTTTCAAGGTATTGTGCTACCCTACTATAAATGTATATATTTTTCATTTTTTTTTTCATTCGATTTTATGTTTCATTTATGACGTTCCGCATAAACGAAATGTGAAAGCATTTGAATTATTTTCAGTGGATCAATTAAATATAAAATATGCTAACAAAAATATAATGTAAACTTATAGAAAATGCATTTTACTTTTCTAAGATCACTGTCCAGGGGAAAGTATTGTGATCGTAAAAATTTTCGAATTGCTAATTTCAAGGTTTTTAGGTCCCCTGAGTCCATTCCAACGATTTTTGAAAAATATCTGTGTATGAGTTTCCGCGGTGGAGCAAAAACGGCTGAATGGATTTAACCCAAACGTTAAATCCTACCTTTTTTATAATAGCAAATAACAAAATAAATCTTCTAAATACTTGGTTTTAAATTTAAAAGACAACAATGTATTGTTTCATTTAATAATTGTTCATTTACTACCAAATATCCATTCAAAAACGTATTTGACTGAATTAACCTGGGAAAATACTATAATGAACACATCACCATTTTTTCTAAGCTAAATTTCAGATATTAAAAGGCAAAGAATATTGAAAACAACCATGTGTATTATGCAACTAGTATCTAGCTAGAATGTCTATCGCTTCAAAGAAGATATATAGGGTGTCCCGTTAATGTTAGGAAATGGCTTAACCTCAGGTTCCTGGGACCAAAATATGATGATTCAACCGAACTTATATATAAAAGTTAACCGTTAAGCCGGAATTCATCTTCAAACTTAAACAAAATAATATTTGTTTTATTAATAACAATTGAATGCTTTATTCGATTTGAATGAAATTTACTATGGTTTAATATGATATTATAATACATTATCTCAGTTAATATGAGTACCATCTCTTGATGGCAAGTGTGAAATATAACATAACCTATAAATAAATACTTAAATATATTTTTATTAAAACGAGTAATAATATCTTTAAGAATATTATTTAAATGAATGTTCAATTTGGAGTATTTATAGTATATTTTAATTTGCACAGTTTAGTTTTAAAAAAGATAAATACAAATTAATCCATTTGCATTTGGTACAATGCGAATCTAGTTACCCGTAAAACGTGAAAAATGTGAAAATATAAATGAATGTGACTTATTAGTTATTAATGTAATTATTACATTAAATATTTGATATAAATTTAGTTATTAAATCATTACTTATTTGCCCAAGACATTCTGGACACATATATATATATATATTCAATGACCCTTTCTACCCATATGGGTGTAGGGTTTTAACTTTTTTATACGACTTTTATTTTACTTACCGTATAATTAAAACTAGTCACTAAAGTAAAATAAAAGTGGAATAAAAAGTTAAGTGTTTTCTTTATATTAAAATTAATATGTTAATTAATTAATTTATTTATTTATTTATTTATTTCAGTATTGGTCATGTGAGGTTACATATTTATAACATATGACAAGTCAATTATAAAAATAGATATGAAAGTTAGTTAAAATCATAATAGAAAATAAATATAGTACAAATTATAAAAATACACAATAAGTAGACAGTACTTCAAAGAGTAGCATATACATGGTGTTCATTTAAGCCCCTTAATATAGGTAATAATCTCAGTCATATTGTAGAATGCATTAACTGCAAATATCTGTTTAATTTGTGATTTAAACAAACTATATGTTAGGGATTTTATAGATGTAGGTAGATAATTGTATAACCCAATTCCTGCATGGTTTGGAGATCTTTCATAGAAAGAATGTTTATGTTTATTCAATAGCAGGTTTTCACGCAATCGTGTTGGGTAGTTATGATGTGATCCCTGCGCCACAAATTTATTTAAGTTTGAATGTACATAACATAGTAATTTAAGAGCATATAAACAAGGCAATGTTAATATTTGTTTAGACTTAAATACATTTTTACATGTTTCATTAAAATGTAGATTAAATATGCAACGAACAATGCGCTTTTGTATAACAAAGACTCTATCGTTGTCACGAGAGTTACCCCATATTGTAATATGGTAGCTTATGAGAGAATAGATAATTCCGTAGTAAACTGATAGTAAGTTGAATTGAGGTAAGCTATTCTTAATGGACATAATTAAGAAAAATTGCTTATTTAGTTTTTTGCAGAGTTCGTCAATATGGGTTGACCATGTTAGGTGTTTATCGATGTGCAGGCCAAGAAATTTGGTGCTGTTGTCTGTTTTGATAATTGCTTCATTGGTCACAAAACTGTGTGTCGGATGTTTTGAATATATATTTGAGAAGTGAATTATTTTAGTTTTTGTCAGATTAATTAAAACTTTATTATTATTACACCAAGTTTGAAAAGATGTTAAAACGTCATACACTTTCTGTTTTGCAATAAAAGGTGAACAGTCAGAAACAACAATAGTTGTATCATCAGCGTACATAAATGTGGAACCATTTAAGATATGACGCGGCATGTCATTGATGTAGATTAAGAACAATAGAGGTCCAAGAGTACTACCCTGTGGAGTTCCCCTATTAACGATGAATTCGTCCGATAATTCCCCGTTGTATAAGACGGTTGTTCGACGATTAGTTAGAAATGATTTCACCCAGTTATTTATGGTCCCTCTAATTCCAATGGTGTGTAATTTTGTCGATAAGAAATCTACATCAATAACATCAAAAGCCTTAGTCAAATCAAAAAATATACCATACACATGGTGGATAAGTAATGATTAAATAACTTAATTTATAGCAAATATTTATTGTGATAATTACATTAATAACTAATAAGTCACATTCATTTACGTTTTCGGGGTAACTAAATTCGCATTTTACCAAATAAATACAAGGAATTGTTTCACATTTTATTTTTTTCTGACCGAACTGTGCAAATTATCGAAATTTATAAAGGGACAAAAAATACTCCAAATCGATCATTCATTCAACTAATATATATTTTTTTTAAATATTATTGCTTCTGTAACTAAAGAGATATTTAGGTATTTATTTATAGGTTATATTTCACACTTACCATCAAGTGATGGTACTCATATTATCGCAGATGATGTGTTATATTATCATATTAAACCATAGTAAACTTTATTCAAATCGCATACGCATTCAATTGTTATCAATAAAATAAATATTATTTTGTTTAAGTTTGAAGATGAATTTCGGCTTAACGGTTAACTTTTGTATATAGATAAGTTCGGTTGAATCATCATATTTTGGTCCCAGAAATCTGAGGTTAAGCCATTTACCAACATTAACATGACACCCTGTATATATAAAACGAAACATGCATTTTCATTTTTTTTCTTTATTTCTTTCTTGGAGGAAACTTAACCCGTTATTTTTTTCTTAGCGGTAATTTAAATATATTTCTTATAATAAGCGAGATCCTCATAATGAGATTCGAATTTGAAACACCATAATATTCGGATTTATAAAAATTACACATGTAAAGATTATGAGCCGGTTGAACAGACTTTTACAATAAATATTGTATTATTCTATGTTCTATGTAGATATTATTTGTACACAAAGATTATGTATTTCAACAAATGTAATTATTGTTATAGATGTCTGAGGGTAAGGCCGACACAGTTCCCGGATTGGGATTCAAGGACAAAGAGAAGGCTTTGGAGACTATTAAAAATTTAGAAGGCAGGGACCCCGATTACCAGAAGCTGGCCATCAAGGGACTGATCGGAAGAGCCAAGAGGGTTCTCACACGTGAGTGTTTTAATGCATTTGAATTTTTAATCTTACACAGAAAAAATCAAGTTTACGCGGCCAAAAGTAAAATAACTGTGGAACTATGTGTATAAATGATTATAAAATAGTTTCTCGTCTCCTATTATACAGGGTGGCGCAAGATTCCGATGAAGTCCAATATCTCAGTTATTAAGAAATATACAAAACAATGTTACTTACATTATTAGTAGCTACTGTTAAACTTCACGTTTTAAAATTAGTTTCATGTATACAGGGTGTTCAATAATCACATGACGTATCAAACATATGTTTTTTTTAAATGGAATGATATATTTTTTTATGAAGATTTTCGATTCTACGTTTAAAAGTAATCATTTTTTATATAAGATTTAATAGGTTACTTTTTCGTAGTTTAAAAGTTATAAACAAATGAATGTTAATAGATGTATAGAGCCTAATATTTCAATAATGAAAAATGAAATAAACATTCTGTCAACGCCATACAAATGCAAAAATACCTAATAATAAAATAAATACTCTTTTTTTTTTTTTCTTAAAACAAATTTTTATATTCAAGGTGTAGCAATACGCAAAATTATTTTTTTTTTCTCTTTTTACTTAAATGGGACACCCTATATTTTTTATGCTATTTTAATAGAAAATTGATCACTCTTCATTTTTTATATAACATATTAAATAGCTACCGTTTACCGTTTTTGAGATATTTTGATGTCAAATACAAATTTGGTATAGAATTTTTAACCAAAGTAGGCCGCGCCAGAACAAGTAATTTATTTAGTTGTGAAAATTATGCTTAATATCATATTTAGTAAGTAAAGTACATTTTACGTTATATTTTTTAACACTGGGGCAGTTAAACATACTTCTTCAATAAATGATTAATTTAATTGTTAAAAACTAACAACAACTATATTTTTTGGTTATTATTCTAAAAATATTCAAAATATTCCTATATGCTTGTTAAATTGATTTATTTAAACAATTCATGTCGACTGAAAAACCGAAAATAGATACTGAGTGAAATAATAAAATACTTCTATCATTATATTTTGTTAGTATTAACATTTTTATGTATTTATTTCACGCACTCAAATCATTTTTTTTATTCAAACATTTTACAATTTTTTTCTTAAAAAAATGTGTCCCAATAACCATTACAACTTGCTAAATAATCGTCGAGCAAATATTTTCTTTATATTTTGCATGCGCCTTTATATCGATTGTCATTTGAATAACCTTTTAGGTTAGGAAGTAAGTATGTTATGTCAGAAAACGATTATGAATTGCATTTGTTTTAATTATAACCTACTTAAATTATAGATTATAAGAGAAACTTATAATTTTGTAATTTGAATTGAAATTGTTAAAAAACGGTAATAGATAGGGGTATAGTTTATTATATAAAAAATAAAGAACAACCAATTTTCTATCGAAATAGTGTAAAAAATATAGGGTGTTCCATTTAAGTGAAAAAAGAAAAAAAATCATTTTGTGTATTGTTTCACCCTGTACACAAAATTTGCTTTATGGTAACAAACAATTGTTCCTAATATTATTAAGCATTTTTTCAATTAAATTACGTTAACAGAAAGTTTATATCGTTTTTCAATTTTGAAAAATAAGGCTCTAAACTTCCATCGATTTCAACATTAAATTGTTTATAATTTTAAAATATTAAAAATTGACCTAATAAACCTTATGTCAAAAATAATTAATTTTAAGCGTAGAATCTAATATCGGCATAAAAAAATATAGCATTCCATTTAAAAAATCATATGTTCGATACGTCACGTGATTATTGGATACCCTGTATATATGAAACTAATTTTAAAATATGAAGAGACGTATTTCAAAATATTACACCCTACCTATTACGAAGAGTGGCAAGATTATTTCGTGCTCGTCTTCATTTGTGCCTCCAAGAAAATGGAAGACATATCGAACATAAGTTATAGTATGTAATTTATTTTAGAAATTAATATTTTCGTTCAATTTTTATTGTTATAACTGAAACTATGTTTTATACAAAATTTAACACTATTATTATCAATTTCTTGTTAATACAAAGTATTGTAATACTTCTTCGCGGTATTTCAATTCTAACCCCTCGAAGGCTTGTTTATTTTCATCATTACGGTTTCGAGTTAGTTCCGTTAACAAATTCTCATATTTTTGCTTTAATATTTCGACTTCCACTTCCGCTTTCCTCTTCTTTTCGTCAATTTTATCTTTTTCATCCACAAGCCTTTTAATTCCATCTCGATTGCCTGTATTGTTTCTTCTTGAATCTTCTTCGATTTTTCTGTTTTTATCTCCTCTTGCTGTAAATCGCTTTGTTTCGCATTAAGTAATCCCATCAACTCTTCGTTTTCTTTCTCAAGCTTCATTTTAACTTCCCCATTCTCCGTTTCAAAATCCCCAAGCTTTACATTAAGCTCCCTGTTTTTCATTCCAACAGCCTCGAACTTCAACCTTAATTCCTTATTTTCATTTCCAATTGTTTCTATCTTCACATCCATATTTTCTTTCTCAGTATCCATTTTTGTATTTTCTCGTTTGTTTCTCTCTTCTTGTAGTTCATGCTATTTAACCTATAATTAAAACATGTCTGTCATATAAATGTTTTTCAAAGCAACCTACGATTTTTATTCATCAATCTGGCTTTTAAAATGGTGGAAAAAAACAGTTTTTTGCAAATAACTTTTAATCTGTTAGGAATTGAGGTTGAAGTTGTTATAAAGAAAAATATATTTTTTTTTAATTCTGCGTAGAAATTTAAATTAAGATAAATAAAGTACATTGAAGTTTGCAAAGTTTTACATTAAATTTTGGACACCCTGTATAATTCATATCAATAAAATTTTACTGTTGTGAATGTTGGACCTTATTTAATAAGTACCTTGTATAATTTTATTCATAAGATCCTCTTTTATTTTTTTATAATTTTTTTAAACCAATGGCACCAAACCGTTTTTTTTTTTACTATTTATTTTTTTCTTGGAATTACTGAACCGATTTCAATATAATTTTACGGGTATGTAGGTAATCATAAAAGGCTTCTAAATAATGAATAAAATGTATATCAAGCAATAAATCATCATGCCGTAACTCTTTTTTTGGGACACCCTGTATAATCAAAAATATTTTCCTGAAGTACGTCCTAGGACCCAATTAGTGTTTCCAAAATTTCAAAATCCTATCTTCATTAGTAACTAAGCTATCGAAGACGGGAGCTGTGATGCAGGACCCTGTATATACAATCCATTTTAATGTTAGTCTGTCTGGGCTATCAATTCGAGGTCTTTCTGTGCATTGCTTTTATATTTGCATATGTATGTTCTGAATAACGTTTTGCTTTAACATTTATCTATTTATTTATTTACATAACGGAGGCCATTTCATACAGTAACATATATACAGAATAAAATTAGAGTAGTTACAATAAATAAAATAAGAAATTTAATTTAAACACATTTTTAAATTTAAACTATTTTATAAAATAAATATGAATAGATTATTAAAAATCAACCAAAACCAATAAAACAATTAAATTGAATAACTTTAAATTCTCTTGAAAATGGGCTAATAACCCGAAACTAATCGAGAATTTAAAGTTATCCAATCTAATCTGTGTTTAATTGTTTTATTGGATGATTTTTAATAATTTATTCATATTTATTTTACACAATATGAACTACCAATGCTTAAATATTAAAACCATTAAGGTTGCGGTTTAGTAGAAAGAGATAGCTATATAGTAAAATGGAAATAATCGTTTGAAAAAAGCCATTATTTTGGATTTAATAATATGAATATGTATTTACATGTTTTTATCTATCAAATATAAAGTATCAGTCTAAATAAAAAATAAATCGTTAATTTTCGTGTATTACGTCAATTTATTATTTTAAGTTAGAAAAGAAAATTGTAAGATATTATGAAATTAATAGGCCATATCTGCTAAGTTATTTGAATGCAGGATTTAGTGAAATCCTTTAAATTTTCATTGCACAAGTTTTTATTAGCAAAAATATAATTTGAAATTTGCTATTAATTTGATGAATTTTCATTGTTTTTCATAATAGTTTTTTACACAAACTAAACATTAAAATAATTTTTAATTCATCTGATGAAATTCATGCTTATTTTAAGATTACTTTAATGTATAATACAATATTGTTCATTGATCACAACAGCAATCTAACTCGAATTAGTGATTGCCAATATTTATATAGCTATCTCTTTCGTCTAATCCGCACCCTTAAACTATTTTGCACAAAGTGCACCTGAAATTATTTTATTTGGCATTTTCACCACATTTATAATTTTAGTGACAACATCAACAAAGTGTACAAATCGGTAGATTAGCTTCATTCCGTATAAATAAAGTTCGAATCGATGGCGACTCGTTTCCTTTACATCCCACGCGGTGTCGTTCTAATATTAGAAATTATGTCAACGTTCTCTTGCTCAATAAAATTACGCGAGCGTTTCCGAACCGTGACTCCTGACATTCACCTAAATTCTGTATAAGGCCTTGTAATTCTTACGAAAATGTAAATAAACACAGACACGCACACAAGCACACATTAACAGAGAAACCGACGAAACGCTAAACAAATGTATTCTTCTTTATAAACTATTGTACTTTCAAATGTTGTAACGAAATAATTAAATGTTTTACCTAATTGCATATTTTGTGCGTACACTGTAATTGTAATCATAATATTATCACTAAAACTAAATAAAGCAAACATATATTAAAACGACAAACATGTAATTAAAAAGTAATTGGCCGTTTCTTATTAATTACATGCTTGTCGTTCCCAATCATTTATGCTATATTTTGTAAAATAGAATAAATTAAAATTACTAAATATAACAAACATGTTTAAGTATGACAAACGTGTGATTAAAAAGGAAATGATCACCGCGCTCATTTTTTAATTAAACGATCGTCATTCTTAAACGTGTTTGCTAAAAAAGAAATGATCGCACCTTTTTAATTAAATGATTGTCATTCTCACACATTTTTGCTAGATTTTGTTTAGAAAATGTTATAATAATACTTAGACCAAAATTTCAGTACAAAATCGAATTTTATTAAAAACAAAATACTGAGGGTTTAGTTTAATGTAAAGATAAAATATGAAGAAATTTCATTAGATGAATTAAAAATCATTTCGCAGATAGTGAAGGCACTTAATTTTTGAAAATCCATGATCACTTAAAATAAAACACTTAATGATTTTCAACTATTTTTTGTGTATTTCACGACAATTGTTTCGCAACGTTGTTGCTTCTTCAGGTGAAGAACTTATAATATTTACAAATTTCTTAAAACTATCTTTATATACAAATTTAAAAAGTGGAGGTGGAAGGTCTGGGGTTTTCCATCCGTAGTAGTGGCGAGCTGGAGAGTTCGGTCTGTTCGTTAAGTAAATTTCCTGATGGGAAATACTTATTAATTTCCATATTTTCTAGTAATGTTAATTTTCTTCCTTGTCTTCATGGAGGATTTTTTTTTTCTCCTGAAAAAACAATTATGAAAAACAATTAAAATATTTCATATTTATGATATTTAATTTTTAAAAAAGTATATTGAAACAACCGCTTATTATGTCTTGATTTCAATTCATTTAGAGAATGGACTAATACATTATTTTTTAAAAATATATACAACTTGTAAATATATATCAAAAGCAACACTCCTTGTGGAGTTCCACTGCTTCATGATGAAGCCCTTACAATCCTTTTCGTAGCGTAGATTTTCTATATTTAATTTTCTCCGTTATTGTTCTCCATTTTTTTCTGTGTTTCGTTTTCTTCTCCCATTCGCTTATTCCTAGGCTCTTTATATCGACTACAACTTCGTCCTCCCATCTGTTCTTCGGCCTGCCTCTTCCTCTCCTACCTGGTTCCCAGTCCATTATAGCCCTAATTGTACTTTCCTGTCCGGCTCTCCATACATGTCCTATCCATTTAAGTCTCATCCATTTTCTACAGTTAATAATAGTTTCTTCTCCTAGTTCTTTTGCATTTTCGCTGTTCATCCATTGCCTTAGGTAATTATCTTCCGTTTTCACTGGTCCTAATATTCTTCTAAAAATCTTTCTTTCAAAGACGGCTAATGTGTGTTGTTATTTCTTTGTTAGTCATAGTTTCTGCAGCATAAGTTATTATTGGCCTTATCATTGTTTTATACATTTTTATTTTTGTTTTGTTACTGATCGATCGGCTTTCAAGGACTTTTTTATTAGCATAATAGGCTTTACTTGCGCTGTTCATTTTCTCTTATATTTCAACACTTTCCATACTTTTTTCTATTGTTATTCCAAGGTACTTAAAATGAGTTACTTCTTGGAACTCGTGGTTCCCAATATTAATTTTATTTTGGATGTCTTTGTTGCCAATTCTCAGTACCTTGGTTTTCTCGATGTGTATTATTAGTCCCATCTTCTTTCCCCCCTGGCTCAATTTCTTGTAGTATATTTTTTCCAGGATATGTCTTTGTTTAGATATAATAACAATCAACAATCATCAGCGTATGCAACAATTTGAGCAATTTGAGCATTGAGTTCTGAATGTCCCCTTGTAAATAAAGCCAGGAAATTCTGGTTCCTGGATTCCTCAAAATTGAAATTTTTGGTAACTGAAAAGTTCAAATATTTCACTAAATTCTACATTCAAATAATGAATATGATTCATTACTTGTTAAGTCCAGTATATCTAAAAGTCCAGTATATCTAACAATTTTCTTTTCTAATTAGAACTAGTTAATTAAGGTATTACCAGTGAATACAGGGTGATTCAGTTTGGTGTTCCACTACTTCTAACTTTTTTATTTTGACAGTAAACTATAACTAACCACATATATTTGTAAACTGCAAAATTCTCTATTTAATAGTTTCACAAAATTAACAATAAGATGGCAACTGTCAAAGTAGCGATAGTCATCTTTTTTTTTTTTTCAAATAACACCATATCTATTATGGATATGTTTGTATTATCTTTCGACTTTGTCACTTGTAAGGCGACTAGTTGTTACGATTACGAATAATTTATTCAACGAAATAAAACGAGTTACACTTGTCTGGATAACTTCTATTGAACCTTCTTCTACAGAGTTTTAATACTTAATGAATAAAAAATACATGAAAATATTTACAAAATATATAAGTGTGGGTAAAATGATTTCTACGCCGTTGGGGGTGGATTTTGCGCCGGGCAAAAAGCAGGTAGCCAGCAATTCCTAGAAGAAAGGCAACATCTGGAACAACCCCTAGCTGGCAGCGTTGACCATCTCCCGAACATATTATTTGTTAAATTCGAATACCGCGTACTTTCCTGTACCCGAATATCTATCACAATTATCGCTTAGCTAACAAAACAATGAATAAAATAAGAAAATATCAAAAGAAAGGATTCGCATTGAATGCCTTAAATTAAATGTTTTGAAATGTGTCTGCATTCAAGGAGTCTTGCATAGAAAGAAGTTGTGTTTAGAAGTAAGTGGTAGGCATTTTGAACACTTAATGAAATAGTTTATTTATTTATTTTTTATAATTTTCATTTTTTTATAACATAAACCGATTTGGATATTTTCTTATTTTATTCATTTTTGTTAGCTAAGCGTATAGTTGTAATGGATATTCGGGTGCAGGAAAGTGCCCCATATCCGAATTGAACAAAAAATAGATATGGTGTCATTTGAAAAAAAAAAGTTGACTATCGCTACCTTGATAGTTGTCATCGTATTATCAATTTAACATCATTAAGTAGAGAATTTCCGTTTAGAAATATATATGGTTTGTTATAGTTTACTGTCAAAATAATAAGTTAGAAGGGGGTGGAATACCAAACTGAATCACCCTGTATATAATATTTTCTCCTCTGTGGTAATACTCAATAGTTAGTTATTTTTTATTTTGACTGATATTATTCTACTTGACAGATGGAAAATGTAAATAAATATATTATTAAATTATAATGGACATTCCGTCAATAAATTTTATTATTATAGAGACTGGCTCTTCCTTAATGGAATAATTCCACTTTATTATTATTTCTTTCTACTAAACTGCAACCTTAATACACTGCATATTTCAAAAGGTACTTCAGGTGCACAGCATAGAATCTTTTAGGAAATTCTAAAATGTTGATAAAATATTTTGAAAACAATCAATAATTTTTCTATTTAATGATTTAAATGATGGCAATTAAGTAAATCAACCTTTATCTATTAAAAATGAAGGGAAAACGTTATAGGAATCTTCTGTAATAATTTAGATAATTCGCTAATCTAAATTATTACAGAAATTCCTATAACGTTTTCCCTTCATTTTTTAATAGAAAAAGGTTGATTTACTTAATTGCCGTCATTTAAATAATTAAATAGAAAAATGATTGATTGTTTCCAAAATAATTTTTAAATTTATAATAATCTTTATTTATAAATCATTTTTAATAATATTCCTCAAATTACTTCAGTTTCAGTTAAAACTCACATGAGGTATTTGTATTAATTTTAAAATAGAGGTTGTACACCTTATAAACAAATAATTAACATATATTTTGAATTTAACCGAACATAGCTTTGAAATCGTAACATAAAAACAAATAAGTTTTTTTAATAATCCGTTAATAAATGAGATTAATTGTGTATCAGTATTTAAATTATTTACAAAAATCTATTACGTTTGATTCAAGTCTTAGAATTCAAATTATAATCACTTAAAATAATTCAATCATTATAAAATTGAAATTATTCTTTTTTAAATCTAGAAGAAAATGAGCAATAAGATATACTGTTTTTTTTTTATAATAAAATATAAATAGTCACATCGATAAAATTGCCAATCATTTCCTTATTTATTTAAAGTTTTATGTATTTTTCTCTCGAAATAGTTTAAGGTTGCGGTTTTGTGGAAAGAGATAGCTATATAGTAAAATGGAAATAATTGTTTGAAAATAGAGCTATTCTTTTGGATTTCATAATATGAATGTGTATTTACATTTTTTATCTACCAAGTATAAAGTATCAGTCTAAATAAAAAATAAATCGTTATTTTTCGTGTATTACGTCAATTTACTCGTTTAAGTTAGAAAAGAAAATTGTAAGATATAATTAAATTAATAAGTAATGTCTGCTAAATTATTTGAATGCAGAATTTAGTGAAATCCTTTAAATTTTAATTGCACAAGTTTTATTAGCAAAAATTTAATTTAAAATTTGCTGTAAATTTGATCAATTTTCATTGCTTTTCATAATTATTTTTCACATAAACTAAACATTAAAATAATTTTTAATTTATCTGATGAAATTCCTGCTTATTTTAAGATTATTTTAATGTATAATATAATATTGTTCATTGATCACAACAACAATCTAACTCAAATTAGTGATTGCCCATATTTGTATAGCTATCTCTTTCTTCTAAACCGCACCTTTAAAGGGATATTGCTTTCAAATCAAAACTTCAAAATAAATATTTTAATTGAAGTTATTTTCAATAAAGCAATGATTAATGTATTGTTTTATCAATATTTTATTTTCTCTTGAAATAATTTAACCGTTAATGGTTACAAATCCGAAAATTTAAATAAAATTAATAAAAAAAAACATTATTGGTATAAAAATAAAATGAATAATAATAAATAAGATATTTTTAATGTAGCCACGTCAAAAAAATAATAATGATCTAGTCATCAATTTATATAAAATTTAGGATAATATTGTTTGAAAACGAAACTTGAAAATAAATGTGTTTTTTTTTTGTTCCGTGAATAATTTTAAATTATAATCGATATAACTTTCAATAACCCAGTGAATAGTGTATTATTTTATCATAATTTTTGATAAATTCTTATTGTCTCTTGTAATAATTGAACCGTTAATAGTTAATCTAAAAAATAAATGAAATTATGATAAGAAACGAGATATTTTTGTAACACCTATGAACTTAGACAAACGATGTCAGAGTGATGTAATCTATACCTACTTCTCCCATGCATTCGATACTATCGATCATAATACTTTATTTCATAAACTATTTTGGAGTAACAGACAACTGTCTCAATTTAATAAAATCATATCTAAACGATAGACGAATCTATGTTTTTTTATAACGGATTTAAATCGCAAGAATTCATTTCAACTTCAAGTGTACCTCAAGGCTCGAATTTAGGACCATTACTCTTTGATTTTTATCAATGGTCTATATCATATCCAGTATTGGCATATGCAGACGACATAAAATTATTCAATTTAATTAAATCCAGAGATGACTCCATCTTGCTCCAGCAAAACTTGGATATGATTTCTCAGTGGTGTAGTTTAAACAAATTAAAACTTAATATAGACAAGTGTTGTGTTATGAAAAATTGCCATAGAAAAGTGTCAAATATACACGATTACTATATTAATGGTACTGCTATTTAAGGCAACACATCTCTTAAGGATCTCGGCGTTACTTTTGACAGTCACCTAAAATTCACAGACCACATTAATAATGTCACTAAATCAGCTATAAAGGTGCTGGGATTTTTGATGCGGACTTCAAAATACTTTAACAATATTACTCTAATAAAGACGCTTTATTGTGCTTTAGTACGTAGTAAGTTGGATTACGCATCACTAATTTGGTATCCGTATTATAAAAATAGTTCACTGAAAATCGAACGAGTTCAGAGGCGTTTCCTAATTTTTCTGTCATTCAAAATCGACCGCGCATGTCTTGAACGTAATATTGACTATACTGAATTGTTACTGAGGCACGATTTATTATTCTTCAGTGGACTATTTTTATATAAATTATTACAAAACATCATAGACTGTCCTGATTTGATAGGTGAAATTAATTTTATTGTTCCGAGATTATCGTCCTAACACCTTCATGATACCCATCGCCAGAACAAATAATATGAGTAAACCCCCTTTAACGTATATGTGTCGTAATGCTAACAGAATGTATAATGATATTTTTTTTTGAAATAGTATTTAATTTTGGTTATTTTAGTTATATTGAATTATTTTTTTTTTTTCTCTCCTTCAATTTACGTTTGCTTGTATTATATATATTTTTTCTTAATTTATATTATTATTATTGTATTACTATTTATGAAAATTATTGTATATTTTCCCTTGTTGGATTCTTCCGTTGGAAAATAAAATTATTATTATTATTTTCATTATATTATTGTGTCTCAGGGGATGTCACCCTGGTTGTGTGAAAAGGTAACGGGCTAAGCCAAGTTACCAATTCATCTATTGTAGGTATTTTCTTGTAATGGCCAGTGTTGATAGAATTACAACTTTTTGTAGATTTGTGTGTATATAGTCAGGGATGTTCAAAAGCGTTGATAGAAAAATTATTTCAAAAGCTTTAGATTTATCATAAATGATTTAGGTGTAATTCCAGTTACTGATATTATAAATGGGACTATAGTAACTTCTTCTTCCACATTCTTTTTATTTCAATAGCTAGCGGTTCGTATTTTGCCATTTTTTTCCATATTGACTTAATATATTTTGGTCGCTTGGTAGGGCTATGTCAATAATGTATATAGTTCTTTGTGTTTTATAAATTAACACGAGATCCGGTGTGTTGGCTGTTATTGTCTTATCCGTTAATATATTGTTGTCCCAGTATAATTTATGTGAATTCATCTCAATGACTTCCGACCCTTATTATATATACAGAGAGATTTTTTTATCAGTATACATTTCCCCTATGTATACCTGCAAAATACGCGAGACAAACGCATTTATGTATGTGTATTTAGTTGCCTATAACACGCAACTGAACACACATATGCCAAATAGGCAACTAAACATACATACATTAATCGGTTCAATGCGTTTGACTCGCGTTTTTTGCAGGCATGCACTTCCCCTAATGTATACCGATAAAAAATCCTCTCTGTATATATAATAAGGGTCGGAATTATTCGAAAGGTGCTACTTCACAGCTAGAGCTTGATGGATAATTTTCGCAACATTGTTATGTCTCTCCGTATATTGTGTCGCGGCTAACAATTTGCATCCACTTATTATGTGGTCTATTGTTTCCGAAAACAGATCACATTTTCAACAGGACTCATTCTCTATATTTTGTTTTAAGATATATTTTCTGTAGTTTAGTGTGTTGATTACTTGGTCCTGTATTGCTATTGTGAACCCTTCTGTTTCCGGAAAGAGGTGACCTTGCCTGAGCAACATCTATATGGGGATCGTTTGTGATATTGACGTGCCTCCCATGGAGAGGTTTTGATGCTCATCTTTTAGTTAATCATTGATTGTTATATGTCCTATTTTCTGAAGTATTTCTGCTGAAGTTGAGTGGCGTATATTATTTGTCAGCCAGTATCATCGCATTATGTAAATTGCTTGATATCTTAGTGCGAAAGTATTGTTTTAAAAATTCGCTTTGTTTATTGTGTAGTTGTTACATCAATCAATCCTCTTCCTCCTTCCTTTCGTGGTAAATATAGTCTCTCTGTGCAAGCCTGTTGGTGGTGTATTCTGTATTTTGTCATATTTGTTCGTGTTATTCTATTTAATTCTTCTAGATCTGTTTTTGTCCACTTTATTATTCCGAACGAATAAGTGAAGATCGGGATAGCGTATGTATTTATCGCTTTGCCCATATGCTTAGAATTGAGTTTTGTAGATACTACTTGTTTTAGTCGATCTTTGTACTGTTGCTTTAGCAGAGTTTTTGTTTTCCCATGGTCAATTCTCATTTTTTTTTGTTGAAATCCCAGGTATTTATATGTGCCGTATTTGTTCATGCTATCAAGTTTCTCATTATTTAATTTATTATTATTGTTATTAATGTAGACATATCGATAAAAAATATTTTTTCTTTGAAATAATTAATCATATTACAATTTAAGTGAAATGAATAATAAGAGATGTGATATTTGCAATCGACAAAAAGTAATAATTCAGTTTTCAATTTCTTATTTATTTAAAAAAATAGATAATTTTTGGGCAGAAAGACCTATGATCGATAGCCTATGACAGACTACTAACACAATTGTACATATTGTTATAATAAATTTTGTAAATTTTTGTTGTCATATTGTCTAAATAAAGATGTTTGTATATATATATATATATATATATAGATAATTTTTGTCTGGAAATACGGCTTTGAAATTGAAAATTAATTAATTATTTGTTCCGTGAATACAATAAGATTAATTTTAATAACATAATTGAAATAATTTTCAATAACCCAGTGATTAATGTATTATTTTTATCAAAATTTTAGATAAATTCTTTTTTCTGAAATAATTTAACTGTTAATGGTTATAAAATCGAAAATTTAAATAAAATTAATAATAAGAGATGAGATATTTTTGTAATTTAGTCACATCGACAGAAAATAATAATGCAGTCTTCAATTTATTTATTTAAAAATTTAGTGGAAATATATTCTCTTGAAATAATTTTACCGGATATGGCTTTGTAATCGAAAATTGAAAACAAATGTGTTTTATTTGAATACAATTAGATTAATTTTAATATAATTGAAATTATTTTCAATAATCTAATTATTAACGCATTGCTTTATCAAAATTTTAGATACATTCTTATTTTCTTTTTATATGATTTAAAGGTTAATTTTAATATTATATTTGAAATAATTTTCAATAACCCAGTGATTAATATTTTCTTTTTATCAAAAATTTGAATAAATTCTTATTTTCTCTTGAAATAATTTAACCATTAAAAATCTAAAATTTAAATTTAAGTAAAATGGACAATATTAAGAAAAATATAAATTTCCTCCATATATTTTGACATGGACGAAAATAAAAAATCCAGGCGGAAAGACCACTGGTCGATAGCGATTTGACAAACTCTTACAGTATGTATTTTAATATTTAAAGTTATATGTAGGTGTTGTATAACCTTTGCCAATAAAAATTGTGTATATATATAAGTGTATCATGCCACCAGTTTATAAATTTCCTTATTTATTTAAAATTTTAAATAAATTTTCCCTTGGAATAATTTAACCGAATATGAGTTTCAAATCGAAACTTGAAAATAAATGTGTTTTATTTGTTCCCTGAATACGACGAGAATAATTTTAATATTATAATTGAAATTATTTTCAATAAGTCAGTGGTTAATTTATTGTTTTACTAATATGTTGAATAAATTCTGTTTTTCTCTTGAAATAATTTAATGCTGTAATGGGTCATACCTGGTATGAACGTATAATTTTAATTTGCGGTATTGTCTCGTTTTGTTTTTTTTTTTGTATTCGGTTGGGTGGTCCGTGATGTAGGGACGCGCCGCCAGCGTGACGCCGGGCCCTAAATGGGTACGCCCGTGAAATCGAGGGGGATCGCAGATGTTTAGTCTACGGGCGATAAGAAGGAATCTCGAAAAAAATGCGTACGTGACGATCGCACTAAAATTCCGGGTTTCTTTGTTCAATTCTGGAATAAAAGGCGTGCGGATAGTACCGGGCGGGAGAGTTCAGATCCAGACGCTGTGATGGTCGGTCGTTAGTTTAGGGGTTTCGCGAGAATAGTCATCAGGTCCGGGAGTCCGCGACGACAAGGGGAAGATCGGTTTCGGAGAGAAGCGCGAGTACGACGCACAGGTGGGATTTCTTTCGCGACGATGCGGAAATTCGGTGGATATCGACAGCGCAAGTATTGAAAGTCACAACATAAAAAAAGGACATTCGCGTAAGCAACGGATCTGTTTTTTTTTTAAGGTTACTACACAACACGGCATGAATTTCTGTCAAGAGACAGGTAGGGTCCTAACCATCACAGTGTTGTATTACCTTTGTCAATAAAAATTATGTATATTGTATATGTGTGTATTTAAATAAATTTTCTCTTGGAATAATTTAACCGAATATGAGTTTCAAATCGAAACTTGAAAATAAATATATTTTATTTGTTCCCTGAATACGACGAGAATAATTTTAATATCATAATTGAAATTATTTTCAATAAGTCAGTGGTTAATTTATTATTTTATTAATATGTTGAATAAATTCTGTTTTTCTCTTGAAACGATTTAATGGTTATATAATCTTAAATTTAAGTAAAATGAATAATAAAAATGACATATTTTTGAAATTTTATCATATCGGCAAAAAAATTAATAATCTAATCTTCAAATTCTTTATTTATTTACAATTTTAGATAAATTAATACACGATGCCCTAAGGGGCAACAAGGGATAGCAGAAGAAGAAGAAGATAAACTAAGACATTATCTTGAAATAAATTAAATAAAAATGATTTGAAAATAATTAATAAATTATTTGTAGATTATATAATTTAATGTCCGGCGTGGGTATTTGCCCGAGAAGTAGTTGTTTTAATGCATTTGTTTAATGTACTTACATAACGTAAGTCAAAAGTCACAGAGCTAAATGTGGAAATAATTTATTAATTATTTTCAAATCATTTTTATTTAATTTATTTAAATAACTGTGACCAAGAGAATGAATACTCTTTTCTATTTATTATCTTGAAATAATTTAACCGGATGTAGCTTTGAAATCGGAACATAAAATCAAATGTTTTTTATTTATTTGATAATTCACAATAACACGATATCAATTTTAATACTAGAATTGATATTATTTTCAATAATCTAGTGTTTCATGTATTATTTTATCAAAAATTTTAATAAATTAAAATTTTATTTCGGAATAATTTAACCGTTGATGGTTAAACATTAAAACAAGCGTTTTGTTTATAAATTAAATAAAAAGAATTTGAAAATAATCAATTAATTAATAAATTATTTCCTCTTCAGCTGCATTTTGACTTATATCAGTACCTTAACAAATATCTAATAATAGACATTTGCTGTTGCATAACAATAACATATTGTATAATGCAACAATTTTTGAATCGAAAATATTTAATGCAAAAAAAAACAAAAAAAAAATAAATAAAATAAAGAGATTATTACGTATCTCTTTATTTTATTTTATTTTATTTTATTTTGTTTTTTTTGCATTAAATATTTTCGATTACGGCTATGATAGCCTTATGTAACATAAGTCATAATGTCATAGTAGCTAAAGGGAAAATAATTTATTAATTAATTATTTTAAAATTCTAAATAAAAGATTTTTTTGAAAATATTTAAATAACTATGACCAAGTGAATAAATCATTTTTTCTATCATTTTGTTTTGTTACAACCAAACAAACACATTAAATTGATCAAACCACAAATTAATCAAACAAGACAAAAATATTTACTTGATTGCTATAATTAAATAGATTTTTTTATTGATTATTTTTAAAAATATTTTTCAATTAATAATATTCTTTGTTTATAAATAATGTTTAATAACATTCCTTAAATAATTTCAGTTACAAAAGACAAAGAAAAACTGCAAAACATCAACGATGCAATGCAGATCTTCGACGACTGGCTTAAAGGCTACGAAAAAAACAACGTGGCCAAGGAAAACCGTCCCTACTTACCACTAGAAACCGTCAAAATCCTCTCCGTCTTAAAAAAGAAGTACAACCTGGAAGACTCCAAAGCGGAGGCCTTCTTCAAAGCCTACAAATCCGTGAAGGGCGAGTACAAAAACTTGCGCACAGTGAGCAGCGGCGAGAACGAGCCGACTTGGGACATCGTCAGGAACGCGCACCTGAAGCCCATCGTGAAGAAAATTGAGGATGAGGATTTGAGCATGTGGGACGACGACGGATTGCCGACCAGCGATCACATGGGGTTGATTTTATGGGCGTACAGTCCGGACGCGTCGAGGATTAAGAAGAATTTGAGTAAGATTGAGGAGAAATTGGAGAGCGTTGAAGAGGAGAAGGAGGAAATGGATGAGGATAGCAAGAGTGAGAGTGAAGAAAACGGGGAGGAGAAGGAGAAGAAGTCGTGCAAGAGAAAATCAGAAGGTTCTTCTGATGATAGTGAGGAAAGTCCGAAGAAGAAAAGTAAAGAGTAACCACAAAAAACATACATATTAAATTCTATCGAGTAATATTATTACATTTAAAAAGAGGGTTGTTGTTTTTGTACTTACTGAAACAAATGGAAAGTATAAATATTTTGTATGTATTTCATATTATTATAATTTAAAATAAAAGTTAAAAATATTTGTTTCTGTTAATAAATCATTCCAATAATATTTAATTTCATCATTGACTTATGTATTTCGTCTTCGATATTTTCATTAAAAATTATCCTACATAAACAAACGCACACAAGTAATTTTACATCACCATTAAAACAGTATTAAATTAAATTATTATAAAACCGAATCCAAATTCATTTATTCAAAATTGTATGTAATATGGAAATTTTAATAATTTAATATTATTAATAACATCACCTACCTTATGTTGATACTGTGTATCGGAATGGCAACAGTTGTTTCAACAAAAATAAAATTTCGAAAACAATAAATGTGTTTTATTTATTTAAATTTAGTTAACATTAATAAATTTGTATTTTTATAAACTATAGAAATAATTTCTTCTACTTATTATATTTTTTAATAAATCTGTTTTAGAAATAACATTTTCATATTTAGCAGTATTGAAATTTAATAAATAAGTTGCTAAAAATATTATCATTAAATTAATTATTAAACTTCAATAAACAAATAAAAGAGTAGCACAAAGAAAGGCATTTTTAGATTTATTAACATTCTCCGTAACATAGAATACTAATACGTTTAAAAATAGTGTAAACATATGTTTACACTATTTTTAGATTTTAAATGATATCATTTAAAATATTTGTATTAATTTTAAAAATATTGCAGTTTTATTAAAAATTTATGTACTTTATTAAATTTTAAAGTTAAATCAAAGAATATTCATAAACCTGTATTTGATTACATTGTTTAATAATTATTAATATAAATAAATTATAAACTAAACAAGTAAAACAGTAGTAATACATAAGATATTTGCATTTATTTTAAAATTCATGCTGTTTTAATAAGAATTGATTTTATTATTTTTTAAAGTTAAATCAAAGTGTATTCATAAACATGTGTTTAATTGTATTGTTTAAGAATTATTAATATCAATGAATTAAAAACTAAACAAGTAAAAAATAGTAAAACCCAATGAGAAATTTGTATTAATTTTAAAATTCCGCCTATTTTTTTTTATAATAGAGGTTGTACACACAATAAATAAACATTTAACCACATACAAACATATTTTGTCTGTGATTTAAGATAAATTTTGAATTCAACCGGATATGGCTTTGAAATCGGAACATAAAAACAAATGTTGTTTGTTAATCCGTTAATAAATGAAATCAATTTTAATATTAGTATTGAAATTATTTAGAAAAATCAAATATTATGTTTAAATAATATGTTTTATAAATGAAAATCTCGTAAAATAATTCGAAATTGTACTTTTTACATGAAATACACTTCCAACTTCAATGCAATCATTATAACATTTAGGTATAAAACAGTCATGTTACGTTTATAGTTACTTGATTTCATAATGCATTGAAACTATTCTCGGGGAATAAATAATTTTAGTTAAACAAAACAAAGTAACACCGTGTTTTAATTATCATTAATATTGTATAATGAAATAGAAACCTCCGTAATTAGTGAAGGAAGTAAAATAAATGTGAATACATTTCCAAACAGGCGGAAATATAAATCAAATTATGTACAAACAATTGAGAGTTACTATTGTATTGAAGGTTTTGTACAAATGAACGTAAAGTTAGAAATTACAGGTAAATCAAATGCTCATGAATTGAAATATTTTAATAAATTGTATGAGGTAATTTAAATATTCCGTTAATTAAACAATGTGAGTTTAATTAGATTTGTGTTTAAAACGTAAGGAATTCACTCACCATCTCCATTTTTCTGTCTTGTTGGATTGATTAATTCGTGGTTTGGTCGATGAAATGTGTTTGTTTGGTTTCATCAATAAACAGAAACAAAACACTTGTTTCATACATTTTGATTATGTAACCATTAACGGTTAAATTATTTAGAGAGAAATTTTAATTTGTCTAAATTTTTGATTAAACATTAAGCACTAGTTTATTGAAAATAATAACAATTCTAGTACCTTGTGTTATCAGTGAATCATTCTAAAAATAATAAAAATTATTTTATTTTACGTTCCCATTTCAAAGCCACATACGGTTAAATTATTCCAAGAGATTCTTTAAATTAATCTAAAATTGTAATTAAATGAGAAAATTGAAGACTGGCTTTTTATTATTTTATCGATATGACCACAACACAAAAATATATCATTTCTTATTATTCATTTTATTTAATTAAATTTAAGATTGAAATAATGTAACCATTAACGGTTACAGCTAACGGTTAAATTATTTCATGAGAAAATAAGAATTTAACTAAAATTTTAATTAATTGCTTGCTTATTAAAAATAATTTTCAATTATAATATTAAAATTAATCTAATTGTATTCATAGAACAAATAATATAAATTTATTTATAAGTTTCTATTTATAGCCACATCCCATTAAATTATTTCCATTTGTACCGTGAATAGAATTAAATTAATTTTAATATTAAAATTTACATTATTTTCAATAACGCAGTAGTTACGGTATTGTTTTATCAAAATTTTAGAATAATTTCTACTTTTTCTTGAAATAATTTAACCGTTAATGGTTACAAAAACTTCAACTTAAGTAAAATCATAGATAAAAATTTATTTTGATGGTAAAATGAATATATAAGAAACAAAATATTTTTGTAATGTAATCACATTCTTAAAAAAAATAAAAATTCTATAATGAATTTCTTTATTTCTTTAAAATTTTAGTTGATTTCTTTATTGACATAATTTAACCGGATACGGTGTTGAAATCGAAATTTGAAAATAAATCTATTTTATTTTTTCAGTGAATATGATGAGAATAATTTTAATGTTATAATTAAAATTATCCATTCATTAATGTATTCCTTTACCAAACTTTTAAATAAATTCGTTTTTTCTCTTCAAATTATTTAACCGTTAATGGTTTCAAAATCAAAAATTTAAGTAAAACGAATGAGATAGGATATTTTTGTAATTCACAACAAATAATAATCCAAATTTCTTATTTTCGCTAAATTTTATATGATTTTTCTCTTAAAATAATGTAACCAAATATGGCTTACACAATCGTAATTTATTTGATCCATGAATACGATGAGATTAATTTTAATGTTATAATTGAAATTAATTAATAAGTTTTTGAAAATGAAAACTCAGTAATTAATGTATTATTTTACATAAATTCTTATTTCCTCGTGCAATAACTTAACCGTTAATGGTTACAGAATCTTAAATTTAAATAAAATTATTAATTGAGGTATTGTTAGAAAAAAAAACACGAATTATAAAAATGTTGTCATTAATTTTATTATTTATTTATTTATAATTTTAGATAAATTCAAACATTCTCTTAATATAATTTAACCGGATGTGGTTTTGTAAGGAATATAATCATGTTTTTAATTTGATAATTCATGATAACACATGACCCATTCTAGTACTAGAATTGAAATAATTTTCAATAATACAGTGTTTAATGTAGTTTTATTAAAATTTAGATAAATTAAATTTTCTCCGAATATAATTTAACCGTTCATGGTTATAAAATCGAAACGTCAAAAACAAGTGTTTTGTTTATGTTTGTTGATAAAACCAAACAAACACATTTCATCGATCAAACACGAATTAATCAAACAAGGCAGAAAAATGGAGATGGTGAGTGATTTTTTTTGCTTTTTAAACAGAAATCTAATTAAACTCGCATTGTTTAGTTAACAGAATGTTTAAATTATCTTATACACATATGAAAATATCTTAAATCAGAAGTATTTGATTTACCTGTAATTTCTAACCTTACTTTCATTTGTACAAAACCTTCAATACAATGGTCGCGTTCAGGGAATTTTAGAGATGTAGCACTACAGCGCTTGATGTTCCCTGAACACGCTTTTGATGTTAAGGACGTTCACGAAAATATGGCCGTTTTGTTTACAGCTGCACTGCTTGAAAAGCGATCAAGCAGAAAAAATATATGCTTTACGGCTTGATAAAGCGGTACAGCGCCACACATAAAGCGGTACCGTTCAGGGAAACCGCTTTCGTAAAGCGCTTAAGCCCTACAATTCCCTGAATGCGACCAATGATTGCTTTGAGCAGTCTCCATTATGACATTAATTTTATGAACATTTTATTAATAAAACTTTCTCTTTATTATCATAATGTTTTATTTATTATTTTATCAATATAAAAGTTGCATATTGTTTAAATATTTTTTTTATTTAGCAATATCCTCCAGTCAGTAGCAAATAATTGTGGAAGATAACACAGTGTGAGTGTTTATGGTGTATTTATATTCAAGAGGCAGCGCATGCAAACACAATTATGTGAACAGCGAGAATACTCAGGATCGGATGCGCCGTACAGATTTATTTTAAAATAGTCTTTTTCATTTAAACACTTAAATGTCCTTTTTTCTTCATTTTTGGGGGGACTTATTGACATTTCGTCACCTGATTCAGGAGAAAACACTTTTCGAATGCAGAGCAATCGACGACAGGCACAGAATACAAACCGAACCTACCAGGAATATGCACCACCGAACGACCAATTGCAAATGTTTATTGAAGTGTGCATGTGGCTATCATACAGCCAGGTTTGTTTATCTCCACTGTCTTTTAAATGTGAATACACTATAGTGTAATTCCTGAAATTTTGATGAGTTTTTACAACCGGTTAGGTCCACCGGTGGGACTGGTGTCTGCTGAATTCAACCAGTAACTCTCGAATTGTCTTATAAATATATATAATCTAAAATCCCCATCTACCATAATGGTGGTGTAGGGGTCTCAAATTGTCTTACAGAATTTAATTTATATTTCCGCCTATTTTAGAAATGTATTAACATAATAGCAATTACTTCCTTAATTAATTATGGAGCTTTTTATTTCATTACACATTATTAATCACAATTAAAACACAATTTTGTCTGCTCCGGTAGTGCGCTAGTTAAACGTCAGGCTATCATGGTAGGGGTCCATGGTTCGATTTCAGTGCCTGGTGGAACTGGTCGTAATAAGAATGATGTGATTGTCTGCCAAATTTGAAATTACAAATAAACAAAGGTTACTGGGTAAAAGAACAATAGATCTTACAGGTCGCAGTTCACATGAGGCTAACTTACGTATCACTAGCCCCGTATAATCTACTGGGTAAAATGGTTAAAACAGACTGATACCACAAACATTTTGTCTATGCTGATACCCATGTGTGAGTGAAAACAAAAAAAAAACAGTTTCTTTTACTTTGTTTTGTATAACAATAATAATAATAATCTTTATTTGGCAATATGCTATACATAGAATAACACATACATGTATATATGCAATTAAATACATAATTAAAAGGCTGAAAGACCTTCGGTCGATAGCCAATTTATATACAAAATTTAGTCAATCATTGTAAATATATGTTAAGTGGTAAATATTGTAACTCTGTGTATAAATAAAGATGTTAGTTTTTAAGTAACTAAAATTATTTACCCCTGACAATAGTTTCAATGCATCAAACATTATAAAATCACAAATAACTTAAAAACTACAACTACATGATTATTTTATATTGAAATATTATTTAATGAATACATTGAAATCAGAAGTGTATTTCAGTTGAAGCCTATTCATAGCACCGATTCATCGGTAGAATGATTCACTGAAATTACGTCAAATCACTAAGATGTTATTCATAGTGTGTATAAAATATTTCACCGGTCGTATGACATTGCACTGAAACTGTGACTAGGGTTCCTTGCCATTAATCACAGGAACACCAAAATAAGCACAGACTTTATGAATTTACAACTAATCAGGGCTTCCATATCGAGGACCGGTTAACATCCCCCACCAATAACGCGATTGGCCGAAATCGGAACAACTGTCTGCAGTGCTTTTTTAGGGGACGTATGTTAATTTTTTATGCATAGTTTTAAAATCAGAATGCGCATGCAATTAAGCAATTATGAGGGATGGATAACGATAGCATACTGAACCTAGTAATCCAAACAAATTAGTACGGAACGCCTGCGTGTTAAATATTTCACCATTACAATAATCGTCCAACCCCAACAGCCACAACATTATATGCTTAAATTTACTAAGAGACTGGTTTATATAAATTTAGAAAAATATATTTAAAAAATAATTATATTACACTTGCAAAAACTTGTAACAGTTTAACAAAGATTCTAATTTTAAACTGAATTTAGTAGATCACTTTCCGTTACCTCTATTTTTTCTATTTATTTTATTTTTGTCAAGTATTGATAATAATATATTAACCGAAATCTGCTTTATGTAAATTAGTGAAAAAATTATACTTTTAATAAAAAGTGAAAAAAGGTTAGGCAAGCACTTAAAATTATTTTAATTAAATAAAACTAAGAAGCGCAAAAATAAGCATATTAAAATATCAAAATAACAAGAATTAGATGCAAAAATAATAAGGATACAGATTTTTTATTACGGGCTGAATATAAATACAAAAGGCCACCAAAAAGAAGGATCAATAACTGGGGCAATAGCGACCTCGGCAACACACACAAACGACACTAAGCCTAATTTGTTAATTATATTATACTGTACTATGCAAAAATTTAATGCTTATACTTTATGAAAGTTGTTGGGAAGTAAAAAAAAGGGAAGCAAAAATTTATCTTGAACAATAAATGGAAGTATTAACTTTTTAAACCCCTACACCACCATTATGGTAGATGGGGATTTTAGATTATATATATATATATATATTAACTTTTTTTAAAAAAGAGAGCCTTTTTTAAATAAATCAAATAAAATAATAAATAGGAATAGATTATTCACAATTTACCAATAAAATAAATGATATCACAGATTAAATTAAATAACTTATTTTTTTTAAAAAATTGTTCGGGTAATCATGGGGTTGTTTCCATTAATTACACCGTATACTGTTGTAAGCAGTCTAGTTTAGCACTTTCGGGATGAAATGAATTTCAACGGAGTGTTTTGTTGTTTGTTTTTATATTAAATGTCTGTACAACGAATACCTTAAAACTAGAAACTAAACTACATATTTACAATAAGAAAAAATCTCTCACCCGGGGTGCGATGTACGCAATTTTTTATCCCTTCAAATTAGAGGCGCATCCGATCCGGTCAACACCATGGGGGTGTTCGCACTCTTTGGAAGGTCAGTGAAAGCGACCTTGCAAGGCTTAACAAAATTCAATTGTGTGCTCGAATAAAAAGATTTTAAAATGTTTATGTAGTGACACTACTGTATTCTATACTTAATATTGATTGATGGTGGTCATTTTTTTTTTATTGGCCTTGGCTACTAGGGCCCTTTCGACCAGTCGCTGTTATTTTTTTAATATTAATTTTAAGACGTCACAATACATCCATGGACTCCGAATAAAATTTGTCTTTTCAAACAAATTCCATCCAGTACGGGACTCGAACCCGCAGTCTTCTGCCTCATGAGCAAGGCCTTTACTCACTCAGCTATCCCAACCCCCGATGGTGGTCATATTAGCACAAATGATGTTTAATGCTATTATATTAAACCATGGTAAATTTCATAAAAATCGAATGAAGCATTCAATTGTTATTAATGAAACACATATTATTTTGTTAGAAGATGATTTTTCGCTTAACGGTCAACTTTTATATACAGGGTGTGTCAAATTCTAGTCTCACGATAGGGATCTCACTTATTATAAGAGATAGAGAGTAGGTTTAAATTTGGCAATTTTGTAGAATATCATGCTAATTAATATCCCGTTGAGAAAACTGGGCTAAATTTCTTTGTTTTCAAGAAAAATTAAAAAAAACTGAAAAATGCAATTTTCTTTTTTTATTTATATCTTCATTATTGGAAGAAATATTAATATCCTGTTGAGAAAATTGGACTAAGTTTCTTTGCCTTCAAGAAAAATGAAAAAAAAAACTGAAAAATGCGATTTTCTTTTTTTATTAATATCTTCGTTATTTGAAACAATATTTCAATGTAATGAAGACATTCTTATAACACCTTTTTATGATCTAATCGATGGCGTATTCATTTTTCTAATAGCATGTTTCGTTTCTTCTGGACTGGCCAAGATAGGTATATGCAAACTAATATAATAGATTAATGAAACACTAACTTCTTCACCAAACAGTGCATTGATGGAAAAGAAACACCCTCATTTGAAGAAAAATATCAAGTTCTCACATACACTTAATTCCATGGTTAGTTTGAGATATCCTGTATAAGATTTACAGTTATTTTTGGTAAAAGTATTAATCGACTCCATAGGTAGTGTGGAACTGAGAATATTTTCTTGCATTTATTCAATATTTAAATTAAATAAAAAGAATTTGAAAATGATTAATAAATTATCGTTGATTTATGATACATATATATATATATACAATCGATGTCCCCTTTTACCAATTGGTGTCGGGGTATTTATGTTACATAAGTACTTAAAATAAATGTTTAATAATGGACATTTACTGTTGCATAATAATTTTATATTGTATAATGCAACAATTTTTGAATTAAAAATATTTAATGCAAAAAACAAAATAAAAAATTATGTAATATAAGGTTATCTACAGACACGTGTTTCGGGATTTCATGCCTCATCAGTACAGCTGTGCCTTATATATTTTGTTTTGTTTAAAGTACTTATGTAACATAAGTCAAAATATCACAGTAGCTAAAGAGGAAATATTTATTTTCAATATTTATTTATTTTATTTAGTCTTATATTTTTATTTTATTTATTTAGTCTTACATAACATCATTATATGTTCCTCTCTACTTCTCAGTGTGAGGTGATTTTCAATATTTACTATTTCTTATTGTTGAGTTGTCTTGAAAGACAATGTTGTTTGTAAGGTGACGCATTGTAACGACTTTCGAAATGGGTTGTTCGAAGCAATACTAATTTTTAACACTTTCCGTTTTATTTTTGACTTCACTCTTACACATTTGTGAGCTTAATGACTACAGAAAATTAAAAAATATTTACAAGAAAAAATATATACAATAAATAAAGTGGGGGAAGATGCTCTCCTCTTCCTTAGGGATGGATTAAGTGACCAGGTACCTGACCCGGCGTTAGCTAATTCTGTGAACTGCACCACATCTGGTCAACCCTTGCTGGCCAATGTCATGTTCACGCATAAAAATTAAACACGGCGCCTTTTCATATTTCTATTTTCGGCTCAATGAAAAAAAAAAAAATAAGAAAAATTCCTTGTCTAACTCGAACACTTATAATTTCAATAAAAGTAAACGAAATTATAATTACGTTTATATAATAAACAATATATATATCGAGACGATTTTTTAGAAACTTGCAACTGTGAAAATGTTCAGAAATTATGTTTTTTATTATCGAGCGTATAACAAAAATTGACGACGAAGTTGGTGTTGGAAATCTCGAGTCATGTCTGTACTAAGATCATACGTGTGAAATGCTGGTTGCGGTTAAACAGTGTTAACATGACAACCAGTACTTTACGCGTATGCGTGTGATTTTAGTTCACATATGACTTTAGATTTCCAATGCCAACTTCGTCATCGAGTTTTGTTATACGCTCGATATATACACGGTGACTCACCGAAGTGCCCGTCTTTGATATCTCCCTTGTCGTTTGAAATTCAACATTAAGTTATTGATCACCTCACACTGAGAAGTAGAGAGGAACATATAACGATGTTATATAAGACTAAATAAATAATAAGTTATTGATAAAATTTGCTTGACTTCTGAAGACGCATAATATAAAATTATTTTCATATATACATGGCGTTTGAAAAATAATGTTATAAGTGTGACTTTTCAAACCGGTTCAATTTTTTTTTTTTTTTTCAAATGGCACCCTACACTTTTTAATTTGTTTCTTTACTTGTCATAAAAAGAGGGACATTTTTTATATAGCACTCTCTATGCTTATCTTTCGTAGTTTTCAAAATATTTCACATTTTATAGTGTTTTTAAGACATTTTACGAATTAATAAAATGTTTAGCCATGGAAACAGAAAAATGACAGTAAAGAAACAAATAATGGTATTTTATATTATTGTGACAATTAAATTTTCGCATGATTTTGGCTCATTTAAATATAAATAGAAAAGAGCATTCACTTGATCACAGTTATTTAAATATTTTCAAATCATTTTTATTTAATATATTGGCTCATTTATAAAGCTTGTATTAGACGATACTATTTTTTATCATGGTGTAATACACAAAATATGACCAAATGCGAATCTTGTACTATTTTCTATGATGGAAATACGACCTGTTCTATTTTGTACATTTTCTAGTACGCGGGCATGCGCAATGTGTTCGTTTCTACTTGACAGCCAGTTCAATCCACCTACGTCTTGCATTTTTCTTTTTTATGCATTTCATTCATGTGACAATAGCGGAACCTGCAGCAATCATCCATAATAATTTATTTACGTTTTTGTTCATGGTAAACTTTCACGAACACACGCACATATACAGAGAGCTTTTTTTATCAGTATACATTTCCCCTATGTATACCTGCAAAATACGCGAGTCAAATGCATTAATGTATGTGTGTTTAGTTGCCTACAACACGCAACTGAACACACATATGCCAAATAGTCAACTAAACATACACACATTAATTGGTTTAATGCGTTTGACTCGCGTTTTTTTTTTTTTTTGCAGGTATACACTTCCCCTAATGTATACTGATAAAAAAAACCTCTCTGTATATTATTTTATATTCCCGCCATTACTTCAATCATAAATCGCAAGTACCAACTTCGAATATTTTACTTTCTGCGCATGATTGCCTACTATTTTCTTGTACAAAAATATGATCGTGTAAATGCAAAAAATATACGCATGTTACGCAATTCAATCATAATTTCTTGTACAATATTTTTGTGTCATCTAATACAAGCTTAAAATCAACCATTATTTCTCATATGTAGATTTTCCTTAATGCTAATTTAAATAGAGAATAATATTTATTTGGAATTTTATTTTCATTTTCCTTTATTTTTGATGCTTGATTACTATCATTTATATTCATTGTTAAAATGTCAATGAATAAAATGTGAAATATTTCAATAAGAACAGAAGATAGGCATATAGTATGCTTAATGAAATATTTGTATCTTTTTATGATAATTCAAGAGAAATATAGAAAAGTGTAGGGTGTCATTTACAAAAAAAAAATAACATCCGTTTGAAAAGACATATTTGAAATTAATTTTTAAGCACTCTGTATAAAAATATTTCATATTTAAAGTTATTATTGAACAGAATAGTATTACTTTAGTATGCATAAAAAATATCATTTCTCCATCTCAAAACACTAAAAAGTAATGATTTTTTTAGTACACCACTGCAACTGTAGAAATGTTTTGAAAATATTTTTTTCTGCAGTAACGGCTAGTCAAAACTGCTAACTATGTTATATTATTGTAAAGACAATTTAAAGAGGAATCGAATAAAAATATAATATATAGGGTGATCCGTTTAAACTAACAAAGTTGATATCAATTCCGTGAAAATGTATCACCCTGTATATATGAAAATAATTTTACATTATGCCCCTTCAGTAGTCAAGCAAGTTTTATTAATAAATTAATGTTGAATTTCCTACGACAAGGGAGTTATCGAAGACTCATCCTGTAAAAAGTTTACAGTGTTTATTTATAAAGCAATTTCTTGTTAATTAAACTTTATTTAATTTTGTTTATAACAGAGCTGGCGATGGTCGACTTCCAATTATCTTTATGTCCAGAACGCACAATCTTCTTGACTTTCACCTTCTTCCTAACTTGCATGAGCCTCGGCTCGATGACTTTCCTCTTCTGCAGGCTCTTATATCGGTCGTTCAACAAATTCCCCTCCATTTTCGAGGTCCTCAAATTCTCTGTCAGCTCGTTCCCCAGCGTGATTTGATCTCCGGCTCCTCGAACTTCACGTTGCCCAAACGGCCAGCCTCGAACTTCTTATGCTCCAGCTTCTTCAGCCGCTTCTCATGCAGCATCAATGCCTTCTCCTTTTCCTTCTGCAGGGATTTCTCGATGAACCGCAGCTTGTACATGTCGGCGATTTTTTTCTTCTCGATCTTTGCTCGCCACAGGGATTCTTGCAGGGCGAGCTGTTCTTTTTGTTTGCGCCTTTGTTTCGCGCTCTTCAGTTTGTTTTTGACGGGGGGGTTTACCGATTTGTATTTGGTGTCGGAATCGGGGTTTTCGTTGGATTCGTCCGGTTTGAGCAGACCTTCAGACATTTCTTGCAACCAAGAATTATCACGTTCACTGGCTGTGACCTCCTGATATCCTTTAAAAAGAATAGGGAAAATGGTATACCTTGTATTATTAAAAGTATGTTCAGCTTATTGAACATCAAGAAGTACATCAGGTAGTTTCTTTTTTCATCATCTTTAGAAATTAAAAAAAAAAGTATAAACTTACTGATATGAAAATATCAAAAATCCAACGAAATGTTTCAACGATTTCGCTCTGCCGATGGAAGATATTTCTGAATAAATGGAGAAAAATGCAAATCAACATTAAAACCAAGTGAATGTTTATTTACATTGGGAGGATTCATTCATTCACGCGGTTCTCTGTTAATTCTAAAACGATGCATGAAAAATTAACGTACGTCCTCTAATCGTGCATTTCACACCGTTTCTCTCTTTCTTCCACGAGTACGGCCGATCGTGTAAAAAATGGCGATGGGCGTGTTAACCGGTCCTTGATATGGAAGCCCTGCAACTAATTCCTCTCAAGCCAGATCTGCTGAGTGGGTCTAGTTACAAAAACATTATTGTTACATTTTTATTTTTTTCCAATTCTTTTGAAGTTATTAAAAAAGATTTTCAATTTCGTCCAAAATTGCAATTATTAAATGAGATATATATCGCCCACAACTCATTCACAAAAATCTCATGACGCAAAATTTTGTTTTAAAATCATAGCTTTTGTTATTTTTTTCAAATTAATACTAATTTATATCTACGTTCCCCGACACCAATTGGTAAAAGGGGACATCGATTATATATACAGGGTGAGTTTTTTTCGATGTTCTCTATGGGGATCTCGGAAACTATAAGAGATAGAAAAACGGTTAAATGGGGAAAGAAGTGTAGTTTTATAAGACGAATAAAATGTCACTTTCAAAATATTTGAAACAGTCAAGGGTAACTAGATATTTTGAAAAAAGTAAAATGTGTCAATTTTTTGAAATCAATATATCTCTATTATTATCATAGATAGAAAAAAACTGTAAAGGACAAAGTTGTACAAAATTTTACACAGATTAATAACAAAAAATCAAAAAAAAATTTTCGCCCATATTTTGGGAGATATGACACAAACTTACCTTTTTTTAAATGGAAACAATAGTTGGCTATGACTTTATTAAAAGGGATATTTTTTTCCCTTTAATCCGATATAACATATGCCATATTTATTTTTAAAATAAAATAAGTTACAGTCGTTTTTAATTTTACCATACACCAAAAAATAGTTAGCCATGAAAAACAATTGCGGTTGTTTATAGCAACGTAGCAAATCAATATTTAATTTATTATCTTCCTTTAGATTTGTCAAAAGCAACATAAAGTAAAATAATTCCGAAATTATCAAAATAATAATAGAAGAAAATTTTAAATATTACATAAGATGCTCAAAAAGTCCACCATTATTATTATGGCATAAAGTACATCTTTTTAAAATCGAATTTGTGGCTTTTTTGACTTTTCTTCTGTCAATAGAATAAAATGTTTCAAGTACAGCTAGTCTAAGATCCTCCACGGATTGATATGATTGTTGATACACTTTGTTCTTCACATAACACCACAGAAAAAAGGCTAAAACGGATAGGTCGGGTGATCTAGGTGGCCATAGGATTGGACCATTTCTTCCCACCCATGAATTAGGAAAAGCATCATTTAAATAGTTTCGCACAACCAACGTGCTATGAGGTGGAGCTCCGTCATGTTGAAACCACTTCAATCTTGCCCGTACTGATAAATTTAAATCATCGAGCAATTCTTCAAATGTTTCTTGAAGAACACGAAGGTAATCATTTCCATTCAATGTGTGAATTCTCGATCCGAACACACCGCACCATACATTAAATCCAAATTTAATTTGTGGTCTACGTTGTGCAACTTCTCGTGGATTCTCCTGACTCCAAACATGTTCATTGTGCCGGTTAAAAATCCCACAATTAGTAAATCGCGTTTCATCTGTACAAATTATTTTTGTAGGGAACGTATTATCTTGCCTCTTGGCACATGTTTTTGTACCACATACAGAAGACCATTCTCTTATTGGTATCATTTTTTTTCAAAACTCGTACTAGAGTCCGTTGAGATATGCTTGCTTCTGTTGCAATTTGTCTGGTCGATGTGGATGGATCTATCATCGCCAATGCTAATCGCTAATACGTTTATTTCCGAAACATCATTAATTTCGTTTTTTTTCAAGTTTCGGCTTTGTAAAGGATCCGTACTAACCCAAATTGTGGTAAAATCTTCTGAATGTTGGTAAAGATGGCTGCCGACGATCGATATATTGATTATAATATTGTTCTGCAGCATCCGCAGCGTTTTTATTACATTGAATGTAACAAACAAGCATATCACGCTTTTCTTCGTTGGAAAAATTCATTATCAATTTAAAAAAAACTTACAACACTGTAATATCTCGGACCCGGGTCTTATACAAATCTGTGATTTGTACAAAAACCGATTGTTGTATGTTGTGTATGTAGTAACCTATTTATTAAATATCAGGTTCGTTACAAGTGTTGATGTGAGCAAAAGAAAAATATTATTTGTTTATCTATCTTATCTTCCAAACGAAAACCCATCTCGTCCATCTGTTTGTTTGTTATTGTGCCGAAGCTGACCTGTTACTTATAAGCTGAAAACGATTAAAAAGAGGTCGAAAAATTATACTCAGATTTGAATAAATGTGTCGTTTTATTCAAAAAAAAAAAAAATGTTTACAGGCGATGTTGAATGATAAATATTATTACTTGAGATGTGGGTTTATGAAATTTATTTCATAAATTTCAGTCTAATTGATATTAAGGAAATGGATATATTTTAATTAGGAAAATGAATTTCGAATTGAGCGGATGCCTCCGGAGAATAATAATAAAACAAAATATCGTTTGTCTTTGAACATCGTTTCGAATTTTCTAAGATTTTGATAGAAATCATTTGGAAGATAGAGTCAAAAATCGCTGTTTCGCGACCAGGATACAAGTCATTTCTTGAGTGAATTAAACAACACAAAATGTATATGACAACTTTAAAAGGTGAAGCTAAATTTTGAGTCGATCGGGCCAAGAAAAGAAAAAGTTTTGAGTGTGCGTTCAGCGAGCATCATCCCACCCCTTTCCTTGATCAAATTCCCCTATCTGTAGATTTAATTCATTTCAAAATACTTTTCATTATAATTTCTCGGAAATACCTGAGGCAGAGTGTGAATGAGTAAGTGCTAAGCCATGTCAAGAAAACACACCTGACCACAGAATATCCCTTTTGAAATAAATGAAAATCATTTCAATACGAAATTTCCAATGAGTGCATGCGAGCTATGAATGCAACTGCGTCAAGTATGCATACTTTCCGCAACAACATTCACGTTCACAACACCTGTGGAAAATCTACGCCCTATTTGCAGATTTAATTCATTTCAAAATACTTTTCATTATAATTTCTCGGAAATACCTGAGGCAGAGTGTGAATGAGTAAGTGCTAAGCCATGTCAAGAAAACACACCTGACCACAGAATATCCCTTTTGAAATAAATGAAAATTATTTCAATACGAAATTTCCAATGAGTGCATGCGAGCTATGAATGCAACTGCGTCAAGTACTCATACTTTCCGCAACAACATTCACGTTCACAACACCTGTGGAAAATCTACGCCCTATTTGCAGATTTAATTCATTTCAAAATACTTTTCATTATAATTTCTCGGAAATACCTGAGGCAGAGTGTGAATGAGTAAGTGCTAAGCCATGTCAAGAAAACACACCTGACCACAGAATATTCCTTTTGAAATAAATGAAAATTATTTCAATACGAAATTTCCAATGAGTGCATGCGAGCTATGAATGCAACTGCGTCAAGTACGTATACTTTCCGCAACAACATTCACGTTCACAACACCTGTGGAAAATCTACTAAATAGAATAAAATAACTTTTTATTACCTCGCTCAGTAGGATGATGCTCGCTCAACGTATGATTCAAGAAGAATCCCCGAATCACCTTTTCGTTCTAGTTTTATATGCTATAAACGTGGTTGCCCAGTTAAAATTTCAATATTAGTTTGTTTTGAAACGATACTCAAAAATGTCTTGTGTGTCTGCCCTTCGGTCCGTGGGAATTGTTTATCTTACGCGTTCCTTTCCTGAATCGGCGGAATACACTCGAGCGCCTACTTGACTCTATCTTCCAGACTAAACAACGATTACACTGCTCATGAGACAAAGAAATATAATAATAAGAATCTAGTAATATTAATTAAAATTATTATTTCTATAATACATTTTAATATTTTTCGGCAGCATCCCCTCAATATATTACAACACCAAAAAAATACAAAACAAACTTATCGAAACAAACCAAATATGGAAATGAATTAATGTGTGTTTAGAATAAACAACTGCAATTGTTTTACTTTTGTCTTTTTCATGGCTAACTATTTTTTGGTGGATGGTAACATTAAAAACAACTGTAACTTATTTTATTTTAAAAATAACTATGGCATATGTTATATCGGATTAAAGGGAAAAAAATAGCCCTTTTAATAAAGTCATAGCCCACTATTGTTTCCATTTAAAAAAAAGTAAGTTTGTGTCATATCTCCCAAAATATGGGCGAAAAAATTTTTTTGATTTTTTGTTATTAATCTGTGTAAAATTTTCTACAACTTTGTCCTTTACAGTTTTTTTCTATCTATGATAATAATAGAGATATATTGATTTTAAAAAATTGACACATTTTACTTTTTTCAAAATATCTAGTTACCCTTGACTTTTTCAAATAATTTGAAAGTGTCATTTTATTCGTCTTATAAAACTACACTTCTTTCCCCATTTAACCGTTTTTCTATCTCTTATAGTTTCCGAGATCCCCATAGAGAACATCAAAAAAAACTCACCCTGTATATATATATATACATATATATCTACGTTTTCATCTACTATTAGTACTATTTTGAAAATAAATACCGACCTATCATATAGCAATTTAAATTCTGAACAACTTTGATCTCTTATGCTTTTGCTCTAAAATAATTATGGGAGCAAACAGCAAAAGTATGATTTTAAATATAAATTGCTATTACCGAGCGGTCGAATCAGTACCCAGTAAATGACAAAGTTCTCTAGAAATTATATATCAAATCAAATTCTTCAATTTTTTATAATAACATAACGTATAGCATGTAATCTCCTTTATGTTGGTTGTTGGTTGTGGAGACTTTAATTATTTAAATAAAAATAGTTGTCCTTTCTCCTACTTATTTTAATAAGTAAGAGAAAGGAGAACTATTTTTATTTAAATAGTATAGCATGTAGTTACTTTTGTTGCCAACATCTTTTTTTAATAAAAAAAATTCAAAGCACTGAGTTGAAAAGTTTTCGATTACATTTTAGAACAGATGCATCACTTTATTTTTTAAATAAAAATTATAGTTGATCATGCAATTAATAAATTGTTTATATTGTCCATGTAGGCCTCGATGAGTTCGGCGAGGGTGTTGCAGAGTAAGAAAAAACAAGCAGGACCCAAATTCGAGCTGACCGAAGAGCAGAAGAGCGATATCAAGGAGGCATTCGATCTCTTCGATACAGAGGGCGTGGGTAAAATCGATGCCAAGGAGTTGAAAGTGGCGATCCGCGCCCTCGGCTTTGAACCGAAGAAAGAGGAGATCAAAAAAATGATTTCTGAAATCGACCCAGAGGGTTCGGGGAAGTTGTCCTTCGACAATTTCCTGACGCTGATGTCGATGAAGATGGCTGAGAAGGACTCGAAGGAGGAGATCATGAAGGCGTTCAAGTTGTTTGATGAGGAAGAAAGCGGGACGATTACGTTTGAAAATTTAAAACGGGTGGCCAAGGAGTTGGGGGAGAATCTGACGGATGAGGAGCTGGAGGAGATGATCGAGGAGGCGGATCGGGACGGAGATGGTCTTGTTACTCAGGATGATTTTCTGAGAATTATGAAGAAGACTAGTTTATATTGATCTCAAGGTTTTTTCTATATACTTCTTTTTTTATATGTGTTTATTACAAATTAATTCTAGTCAAATATATTTTCTCTTCAAAATCAACATTTTTTTTTTTTAATTTTAATTTTTAGAAAGATGGATTGTTTTATAACACCATCTATTTATTTGCTTGTTTATTTATTTAGTCTTATATAACATCGTTATATGTTCCTCTCTACTTCTCAGTGTGAGGTGATTATTTGCTTTTTAAATGAACTAATGTAATACAGTTTCTGACGCCTTCCATATCTCAGCGTGGTTTCCATCAGCAATCAGGCCCCGATTGGCCCTTTTTGACTCTCCCGTCTTGAGTTCCGTCACTCTTCCACAGCCTGAAGCCATCTTTAAGTATGGATAAACTTCAATATTGTGCCTGGATGACAGGACAAAGTTATGAAGAATATCTTTGTGTTTTTTCATTCCAATAGCCTACAACATATTTAATTTATTTTTATTTGAGGGTTTTAAAATTTTACTAATTTCTAATGAAAAGGAAACATACTTAAAAAAAAACAGAATACCAAGAAGAAAAAAATTGGACGATTTTAATGAAATTTACAGAATTTGATGATTTCAATAATACCGATGATAAAAAAATCAATTGATTTGGTTCTTATTTAATCGTATTTTTTTATAGATGTCACCATTATAAAGAGCTGGTGATTTTTTAGTGTAGCTGCTTCTTGACTACTTTGACATGTTAGTTTGTAAAATTGTTAAGATGCCTTGTATTCATCGTCATACACAATATCACTATCTAAATGATTTTGATAGGGGTCGCATTATTGGTATGAGAGAAGCAGAATTTTCAGTGTGTGCTATTATCGAAAGAGTCGGTCGTAGTATATTGGTAATTATGCGCTACTTCTCTAGATTGTCCTAACTTGATTTTTATGTTTACCTAATTAAATTAAGTAATATCTATTTGAAACTTTTTTTCGCATCTTTAATTCTTTAATAATTATTGGGACATTTGATTTTTTAGAAAAACACGATTTTTAGTTGTTTTTTTTTTTTAATTTTTTCTAAACTGCTCAGAATTTTGAAAATTTATAAACATAATCTGAACCAGCGTACAAAACTGCACAACAGTACCCATTTAACCAGATCTCTAACTTTAAGAAAAAGAAAGATACTCATGCAATCCTACTCTATTTGGAACACACTGTATATGCCCGATTTTTCTTCGTCATTGATTTTATCAAATATGTTGCTTAGCAAAAATTTTAATTATGTGCAGTGAGCTGCTAGTAAATGAAATTTTCTAAGCTCAGTTATTTTTTAATTTTACAACAGTAAAAGTATATTTTATTTTATATTGTGAACAAAAAAAAAACAATGAAATTCTCTTAATATTCATCAGGAATATAAAATAATAAATAAAAAGCTCTAATATAATAAATACTTTTATCGCCAATCGGCACTAAATACATCTATTATTATCGCCATTTGCGGCACTAAACCGTCCCATTATTTTACTACTTTCAACAAGTAACATTATGGGACAATACTAACAAAATCTAAGGAGGTCGAATCCTGTCAGTTTAGTTGTCAAAAAAAAACATGAGTAGTGAAGAGTTTGAAATACCATGTACTCCACCAGAAATACGCGAAAGAGCGATAGAAACAACGCTCGAAATTCTTCCAAATAAGTCTAGACATATTTATAATCGTCAACACGATTTATTCACAAGTTGGTGTGACAGAAATAACATTAAAAAAATTAGCGAAAACGTTCTCTTGACATATTTTTCTGAAAAATCCAAGGAATATAAAGCAGCAACATTATGGTCATATTATTCTATGTTAAAAGCATCTCTTTCGGTAAAAAACGACGTTGATATAAGCCAATATAAGAAACTTACGGCGTTTTTAAAACAGAAATCAAAAAATTATACGCCAAAAAAATCGAAAGTTCTCACACAAGAAGAAATAATACAGTTTCTATTGAATGCACCAAATGAAATATATTTAATGATGAAGGTAAGATAGTAATCAATTATCGAAGCATATTTGTTATTAATGTAGATATTATTTTAGATTTGTGTTATTTTTGGCGTTGCTGGAGCCTGCCGTAATAATGAATTAGTAAATCTTAAAGTTGATGATATAGAAGACAAGGATACTGTATTTTAATTTAAATAAAAAATCCTATACTTTTTCATTTATTTTTAAGATTGGCGATAAAATTTTGTATGCACCACGTCAGTAAAATATCTTTATCGAACTCGTCTTTATTCACCTCGCTCGCTCCGCTCGCTCGTCTCATAACCTCAGACTCGTTCGATAAAGTCTTATTTTACTGACTTGGTACATAAATAATTATTAATATTTAACCATTGGTACTTCATATTGTAATAACAAATATCAATACATTATTAAAAAAAAATGAATAACTTTAAATTCTCAACTAGTTTAGGGTTCACATTTAATGAAATGTTCAGCCACCATTCATCTAGCATATGGATAACTAGTAATGGCTATTTCGGTTTTTCGAAGGGGGCTGAACGGAAATCGTTTGCGGTTATATACCCGATATTAATCATAATGAATTAAAGACGACGCAAGCGCCATCTTTTGCCTAATTTCAAGTGGCATCGTCAACGATTTGGCTGAACATTTCATTAAATGTGAATTTCGTTTTCCTTGTTTTTATAAACAGGGCAAGTTCGCCTTCCTTTAGTGGACGAAACAATGATTCTCGGTCGTCTACCTTATAGATGATGCCACTTGAAATTAGGTAAAAGATGGCGCTTGCGTCGTCTTTAATTTATTATAGTTTATGGTTATCAGCCATAGAGATAAAGTATAGAAGGCCAGATCCATGTATTTAGCGAGAAACGCGCGCAGCGTCATCCAGTGCTCAAGTGGACAACTATTTCCCGAGTTTCAAACCTTTATAAGGTTTTTGAGTTTAGGTTCATATACACACTATAATATAACTAATGGCGGGACTTTTGAACATTTTTCTATTAATAATTTTTTGTTCACTATTTTACTTCAAATTATTTATATAAAAGTTTTTTTATAAATGTGCTATTTTACAGAAAAAAAATATCAGTAGGTCATGCAAATAAGAAATTGCAATTAATAAAATTATCTGAAAAAATACATAAAAAATAACATATAAAAACAACAATATTTTTAAGTAAAATATATTAAACTTATAAAAGTATCATTTAACCTGTTATTATATTCATATATTAATTAAAACCTATTAACAACAGTTATAATTTCAATTAATTGATATCTCCCAGCTGGATAATTTTATGAACTCCTTTCCTTAAAGAATCTAGAAAAATATGGATGTAAATATTACTTCAAAAACGTCTACGTTAAATACATTTTTTTCTGATGGAAAATATTGTAAAAAGCATAAACTATATAAAAAAAATGAATATTTATAAACCGAAAACATATCTTGAGAATGTGGGAAATAAATCATATTTATTAATAATTAATTATTGCTCGATTGGTTCATAATTTTAAGTTATGTATTTCTTTCAAAAATATACAATTCATGTAAATTAATATGCAAAAGTATTTTAAACTACAAATAATAACTTACCAGTTGTAGTTTTATAAGAAAAAGTGAAGAAATTTCTGATGAATACAAAAAAACTGTCAAAAACAATTCATGTGATTTACATCAATCAAATTGAAATATGGCAAACTGATCCTTATTTAGAACATCTTTAATGTTTAATTAAAAGTATAAATGTTTAAGAAATATACCTTATAGGGCGACAAAAGTAACCAATAATAAATAAATCATTGTAAAAACCCAAAAATAAAGAATTTTAAATTTTCCACTTGAGACTTCAGCGCCTCCAGTGCTCAAGTGGACAACTATAGCCGTGTTTCCCAATTTCAAATATTATCCGAATTGGTTATCAACCAATTTTCATGATAATTCAAATTGATTTTTTAATTTATTTTATTGGTATTTTTTTAATAATCTATTAATATTTGTTATTATAAAGAGCTTTAAATTATTTTTTAATTCATATTTACTTTTAATCAATAAATGTGTTATAAGTAAAAATCAATTACGCGGGAAAATTACGCCACCATCAAATTCACCATCACTTCAAATTTGTATCATAGTCTGCCTATCTCTGCATGTGCTTAGAAGCGACATCCATTAAAAATTGCACTAAACATTCATAGACACTTTTGTTAATAGATGGCGCAAACTTCACAAAAACCATTCTGTTTCTTGAAACTATAATATTCTCAAAATGTATGTGTAATAATATAATAAATTAATTCAAAAAATATATATTGTAATTATTTAATTCTATCGAGGTTTAAATATGTTGCTTATACAATTACATATAATTAAATAGAACGGCTGTGAATAACATTTTTATTTTTACTCTTATCACGAAAGATATTCTCATTTTGTTTGTTGTCCCAATCAGGTTGATTGTTTCCGCTTTTGTCTCTTTTTACCTGAACCATAATTAAATAGAAATAACGATTATATTTTAATTTCATTATATTTAATTGTTAAGCAACTTATTTAAATCCAGTTATAATTAAATATATACAAGTTATACTTGGAATAAGGAATCCATAAAATGTAAAGAATATAATTTGATTTCGATTGAATGCGTGAATGAATTGAAACAACAAATGAAAGTTTAGCAATGCGATTCCCAACAACAAATGAAAGTTGGCGTGCGGCAACTAATTGCCGAGAAATCATGTCCGTTTACTTCATCATTAACATCAATACGCCGCAGTTATTAATTGGAATAAACGCCACAATAGAAAGTCGATGAGTCCAAGGTCGATTTGCGAAAAGCGAAAAACAAAATCGAATTTCCCGCCCGTGCAACCGGCGACGCTTTATCGACCGTCGCATTGGTCAGGAGCGAAACTGCGCACTACTTCACTCCGGGTAATGACGTGAGACAGCTGTCAGTGTTTAGTGCAATCGTAATTTCGTGATTTCCTCGTTTTCCCCGACGAAAACAGCGAGCGCAGAAAATGTCCTACGCTTACCTCTTTAAGTACATTATTATCGGCGATACAGGTGAGTCCAGAAATGTCCGTCGGTTTGCGCTATTGTTGCATTTTCATGCGGGTGAGTGTGTGTGTTCGACTCGATCCGGGTGCAAGTGGCGTGAAGGGAGGAAAAAACCTACCTGATAGTGATAACGCGATATCCATTGTAAACGGGCGGTGCGAGATTTGCGATGTTATGAAATTTTGATGAGGTGATGAGTCATTCTGTTTATCTCTTTGTTTTCGTGATTGTTAACCTTTTCTCATGAGAAGTTTATTTTTGGAATTTTGATCTTGTGTGTGTGATTACAACGAAAACAGGTGTGTAATGATAAATTGATGTACTTCAACAACAATTTCAATTAGCACATTCATTGTATGCCGATGGGTTTATATAATACTAAAGAATCTAGATGAAAATTTCCACAATTTAGTTTTACGATATTTATTTCTTCTTTCACAATATTTGAAATGTTCGAGTTTACTTGAAGAGTTTTATTATTATTAAGACTAAATCAAAATTCAATTTAATTAATTACTTCACTTTACCACCAATAAAATATAATAACATCAATATTTTACAGAATTTCATCTTAAGTTTTTTTTATGTTAAATTAAATAAAAATGATTTGAAAATAATTAATAAATTATTTCTATTTATTTCTTCTCTTTTATCTATTTTTTTTTATGTTATTGAAACAAAGAAGCAATATTAATACACAATCATAATTCAGTTTAATTCCATAATATATCAATATTGTACAGAGTGTCATCACATTACGTTTCTTTTTTAAATTATTTAAACTAGTGATCGACCATTTAAATAATCGATTTATTTAAAAACTACGAAAGATAATGAAATTTTAAAATAGTTCAGTTAGTTTTAAAAATAATACTTCAAAATTTTTATTTCAAGTTTTAAATGATACAATTTTTGTAATTTTGCAATATAATAGTGTTCAAAGGATTTTTTCCGTTAATAAAGATTTATTATTATCTTATAGATACGATTAAATCATCATTTAATTATTGAAATTAATCGATTATTTCGTATTCGATAATAGGAATAGGAATATTTTGCTCCTTGCTAATTGAAACAAAGAAGAAATATTAATACAATTCAAAATTCAGTTTAATTTGATAAATTCGAATAATTTATCACTAACAAAGTGAAGTAGTTCACTTTGATTTGATTTTTGTATCTTGATGTAATTCTTTTATCACTAATAAGTACAAAATCAAAATTCAGTTTGATTCCTTACTTCAAACTAATAAAGTGAATTATTGAAGAAAGAAAAAATGTTAACACTTAAACAAAATTCAGTTTGATTTCTTATTTCTATTTATCGTTAATAAAGTGAAGTAATTCACTACGATTTGATTTTTGTATTTTGAAGTAATTCACTTTATAACTAATAAACTGAATTTTGATTTTATGTTTATATATCTTCTTTGTTTCAATAAAGTTTAAAAAACACTTTTGATAAAACTCTTTAAAATACCAAAGTTAATAAACAAAATTCAAATGGTTTTTTTTTAAAAGTTTATTTGTAAATACCTTCAATTGTTTTTTTTTTATCTAAATTCATCTTTTTCACAAAATTCTTTTAATTTTGTCAGATGATTGCATAGTTTTCATTTTTTAAATATAACACAAGTAAGTATCAGGAAATATTAATCTCATCAAATAGATGTTCTATGAGTAATACCACAGGACTCATTGTGGCCCTCTTCTATTTTTATTATTTATTAACTATTTCTTCGCTCTTTATTTAGATTTACCGAATGTACATTTTGTATATTAAGGGCCTACCACTTTTTCTCGGAAAACCACGTTTCTAATTTTATGTGTGAATAGTCTTTACGTCGTCTTACGATGCATGACGACGTAGTGTATACATTATTTCACAAAATCTATCCTTTTCTATTTAATTATTTATACATAACGCTATCCCTTTTTAAACTATTCAAACAATCCATGCTTTCCGTGTATTATTGGAAGCTTATCGGCCGGGATGTTTATTTTATCCTAATTTATGATCCTCTTCAAGTGTGCCTCTCGCGCAGCGACTGCCTTTTTTTTAAGTAAAACGTTTCTTTCAGTTCATTTATATGAACACTTTTCGATTATAAACTTTCATATTTTATCTATGTATTTTTATCAAGTAATATAAATATAATATAAATTTACCATACTATAATCATAATTCTGTTTTGCTCGTAATATTTTGTAATTTATTTATATCATCATCAAATTTTGTTCTGGTTCCTTCAAAAATACTACCTGAATCAGAAAAAAGGCATGTATCCCGAAACAAAAACCTTCGTAGTCAATAAATAATATTATGAGCACATGTTGTATTTTGAATCATAAATTTTATTGCGGTTCAATGAAATAAATCATTCAGGTCAAACCATTTAACAGATTAGGACGGACATTTACTTGCTTTACAACCCCGCACCCGAAATGAATTCAGAATTTTAAATATTCATCCCTTTTTGCCAGTTTTTATTGCATCCAATTGTATTTTTAACTGGAGTTTTTATTATATGCAATTATATGTGTAACTGGTAAAAACAGCAAATAATAAAAAAATACGGTTTCGGCGACTCCGCTTTTTACCCCACCATTGAATGACAAGCTAGAAATACAAATTTTTAAAATAGTCAGTTTTTGGATGTTGACGTGGATGTTCACTGTATCCGTGATATAAAAGTGGTGTGTGTATCAGTGTGAGATTTTGAGAAACTTATAACTCGTTCCAATTCAATTCTTATAATGGGTAATAGAAGAGGAAAGAAAACCAGGTTGTACTTATCTGCACCCCGAAAGAAATGTAATCTCGTAATTTGGAAAAAGTAAATTTACATTAAAATATGATGTACCTATATTTCTACATTAGCATTATTACACATTTTTAACTATTTTCAACAATTGTTTCAAATTTATTGCTGGTGCTAAAATTCAAATAGAAATAATGTGAACATAAATGGACAGTTCGATGTAAAGTGATTCAATAAAATTTACCTTGTCATTTTATATTGCTTCTATTTTTTAACTTAATAATATTTTTCTTTTAGTATGTTTTAGTTAATAATGCTATTTTCTGACAAAAACAAATATTCATAGTGTAAATATTTATTGGCAAAATATTAAAAATTAACTCGATTAAAACACGTACATCCTTTCTTCAATATTTTGGTTTGATATCAAACCATTGATAATGGACACTTTGTATCCGAAATGTAAATTTGGTGAAAAATAAAATATTGAAGAAAGGATCTAAGTGTTTTAATCAGGTTATTATTATCTTCAAGTAACTCAATCAACCCAAAATTAAAAACATGTTACATTTTATGAGAAGTTTTATACAAGTTATGAAAAATTTAGAATTGGACAATCTTATCGTTTTATGTAATTTTATGAATGTTATTTTCGCAGTAATCTCAATAAAGTTTTAATGAGTGTTTGTTTTTTTTAGAAATTTGTAATAAATAATAATAATCTTTATTATCAAAATATAAATACACCGTACATTGTTCACAAAATCGTATAATTTTAGAATTACATATATATATAGGGTGGGGATTTATCCTGGACACTTGGAATATCTCAGAAATTAAATTCCGAAAAAAAAAAAAATGGTGATGTGTCCATCATGGCACTTTCCCCGGTGAATACGGTCAAATAAGTTTCTGATAGAAAATTTAATAGGGAAGCAAAATGATTAATAGAAAAAAGTGATTGTTATCTTTTAAAGTTAAAGCCGAGTATTTAGAAGAATATTGTAATTAAGTGTGTTATTTCTTACCTTACAATAGGTTAAAATCATTCCTCCACACTCTTCTTCATTTTTGCAAACTGGAGGCGTTTGCGAATGATAAGTTGAATTTAACGGCACTTTGACGTTTTATTTGTCATTAAAATAATTATTTCAATAATTAAAATCTCTAAGGGAGTTTATCAGAGAAACGAAATTCTTCCGCTTATAAAATGAAAACCGGAGGTCCTACAATAAAAGTTTTATAACAGAAATTATTTATTTTCCAAGATCTAAAACTTTTATTTGAAACATTTTTCTATCCGAATTAAAAAATGAAAAATTGCTAAGAGTAAAGTTGCACTTAATGAGTTTTGATTCTAACCAAAAGCTTTTCAGATCATTCCACTGTTATATAAAGCTTAAATATAAAGTTTGGGCTTAATCCATTTAGCCGTTTATGCGCTATCGCGGAAACACACAGACACACACACAGACATTTTTCAAAACTCGATGGAATGGACTCAGGGGACCTCAAAACGTGCATATTTGTTGAAATTGGTGGTTCGAAAATTTTCACGATCACAATACTTTCCCTTGGACAGGGGTCCGGGGAAAGTAAAAAGGTTTCAAATAGAAAATTTAAATCAAGGAGGGGCTGATTCAGCTGATTCATGATTTTCATCATGTCATCCGAAGTCAACTTTATTTTTTCAAATTATATTCTCTGATAATTTTAGAGAAAACATGTAAATTTGTTTTTTTTTTAGAGTAAGCATGCCTGCATACAGTCTTGCTATTATTATTATATTTATTTAAAATCAGTCAGTCAAAATTAAAATTGTTTGTTTTCTTGAGTTTCGTAATTATAAAAAAAATTGAACATTTGAAAAATATATTTTTTTATTGTGGCATTATGTTAAAAAATGTACCAGGAAAATATCATTTAATGTATTCATAACAGTTAAAACGTGACAAAATTATCGAGATATTATAGAAAATATAGTAATATAAAATTTGACAATTAAACTTTAACCAACTTATTGCCTTTATGTGAAAAAGAAAAAGTTGAAATTATGAATAATGCTAATATTACCTGAAAATTTGTGAAAAATGTCCGTATCTCGATCAATGTCTAAATAATGAGAAAAATTAATAACGTCGAAATTTCGGTAAAATGTGTGTATAAATAATAAGAAACAAAAAATAACTTTTTATACTTTTATTGACAATTTTTATTTTTGTTTCATTCTAATTTTAGAAACAAAGTATCCACATTTCTTGTTGTGATTTTATCAAACTATACCATAAGTTACAGATTTGTCATAGAAAACAATATTATTATCATTTCATTTAGTAACAATCATTATAATTAGTTGTTTTAAATATTACAGAACTTTTTTTAATAATTATTATTTTCTTGGTATGTTGACACAGAGACAAGCAAGGATTGTTCAGAAAAAAAATATTATGTGGGACCCCATGAAATTGTTTCTTTATATAATTAATTAATTCCTGTAAAATTTGGGACCAATTGGTTAATGTTAACCTGAGCCTTACGGGGTTCAAAATCCAAAAATTAACTTTAAATTTCATTCATTAATAGATTTTATTATTTCATTTTTTAACGTTTTTCTTACTCTTTATGTAGAACAGTGTATTTCATATTTAGTTTATATTTTGTAAGATCATACTTATGTAAAATATAAGAATATTGAATAATTAAACAGCTTATATATTTTTCATTTTGCCTTCATGGGGCACGGGTTAAAGGTACCCAATCGATCTCAAATTTTGTCAGGCATATTGTTTTGTAGATTTTTTTTGGGGAGGGGGGGGGGCTCCCACTATTAAATTAAGAAAAAACTATGTTTTTATTTTAAGTAATTATATTTATATATTCAGAACAATGGATCAAACAATAACAATACCCCCTAAGCTAGAAATTAGGAATTTTAAAAAATAATCTGTTTTATACTGACATTATGATTCTTATAATATTGTAACACACTCATCTCGAAAACCCATAAAAGATGTTTCTGGCTATAATAATTCCATAAATCAAGTAACACTCGCCCATTAGTAGTGCGTAATCAGATATGCGGTCGTTCTCGTCTCTATGCAATCGAGCATCGCTACGCACGTGAATCCGTGGCGAAAGAGAGATAGATAAATTGGTCTTCGCTTATTTCTCGCAAGAAAATGTAAAATAGTCCGATAATTATTCGCTCATTGTGGGCAAACTAATCAATTTATTTTTATGATGCAAACCCTTTATTGTTCACAAAAGTCGATTCTAGGCCCCTATTACTTCAAAATTAAATATAAAAATGTTTAAATTGGTTAAATTGACGATCAAATTTGTATAAATATTGAGCATATTTAATGCATTTTTATAAATAATATATGACGTTTTTTTCAAAACCAAACTAATACGATCATTGATTCATCTTTTAACTTTCTCATACTGAAATTTCAATACAACAGTATTATTATTAGTGGTAACAACAGCGTGTGCCGTAAAGCACTATTTTCTCTTCTTTTCTAGCGAGTGGTATGCCCTTAACACTTAAATGTTCCTTTTTCCCATTTTTTTTTTTTGGGACATTTCGATGCCTGATACATTTTAAAATACTTTCCAAATACACTTTTAAAATGATTTAACGACGGGCCCAAAATTCAAACCGAACCTGCCAGGAATACGCACCACCGAACGACCAATCGAAAGTGTCTATTGAAGTGCTCATGTGACTATCACGCGGTCGGATTTGTTTATCTCCTCTGCCTCTTGCACTACACTACACTATAAATAATACCTATAATGAATTCCAGATAACAGGATTTAACCATTTTAAATCATATTTGAGATATTTTGTCACAATGTTATCATGCATCTTCTTATGGCCCATATTAGATATTGATTCTTCTTAACACTTTCATCTTTCATTGAATGATGATATTTAATTTTTGTATGCTATTGTATCATATGATGAATTGAATAAATATATACAATTAAATGTTATATGTTGGAAATATTTAGTGAAACAAAGGGAGTGTTTTTATACAGATTTTCGTCTATACACCATGTCCAAGAAAAGAATGCATAGCATAGGAATCTTAAAAACATCATCTTGGAGATGAAATATTAGATAAAAAAATTGAAGACATCATTTTGTAGAGCTCAAAAAGTGCCATTAGTTTTTTTAATATCTTTTGAAATAAATACAAAAATTGGAAAATCAACAATAAGAAGTATTACATTTTTGGAAAATTTCTAAAACAATAAACAGTTATAAATTTCTGTGGTTGGCATGTAAGCATACGCTAAATAGTGCAATATTTTCCTGATTTAAGCCACTCTGTATCTTTTTCCGTTTTCAAGATCTCAATACTGTACATTCCAATCTTGGACGCGGTGTATTATTGAATTTAATTCATGTTAAATAATAATACGAAATCTTATTCAGGTGTTGGTAAATCATGTCTGTTGCTACAATTTACGGACAAACGGTTTCAACCAGTGCACGACCTGACAATCGGCGTGGAGTTTGGGGCGAGGATGATCACCATCGACGGTAAACAGATCAAGCTACAGATATGGGACACGGCCGGGCAGGAGGCATTCCGTTCAATCACCCGGTCTTACTACAGGGGTGCCGCGGGGGCCCTGCTCGTCTATGACATCACCAGGCGGGAGACTTTCAGCCATCTGACTACTTGGCTGGAAGACGCTCGGCAACATTCCAATTCCAACATGGTTATCATGCTTATAGGAAACAAAAGGTGAGACTTATGTAGTATTTACTCTGCACTAAAATGAACTGAGTGTGTCACTCATATTAGGCTGCTGTGTCATGTTTACATGGCAGCTGACACGACATGTTCTCTGATGTTACAAATATAAATTACCATATCTCGTCAGCATGCATTAGGTCAGCGATGATAGTGGACGAAGTGCTCAAGTGGTATATGAAAAAATACCCAATTTTGTTTCACCCTTTGACTATACAAATATGGACTGCTAGTCCCCTCTATTTCCCATGTAAACACTGCTCAATATTTGTATCCAAGTGGGAACCGGACTAAGCCCCGCCTAGTGAACAAAAAGGTGGGAAATTCAAAAACTAGTGAGCAGAATGGTCGCGTTTTACATAATTGCACAGAAAGATGACACAATGGCACTTTTCACACATGGAAAACACACGCGGTCATGATTTTCACCAGGACTGACTGCTCCCATGTGATTTTTTTATCAATTTCGAACGAATTTCGATGAACGACGGCAGTTGGAACCGTAAACATAACCTCAACACGCTGTCACATCGACAGATACTTCTGCAGTCGAATTGCAGCCTTCCACAACACAATATATCGCCATGTTCTTAAAAACTTTCAAGGTATCACAAGATTTAAACACAATAAACTTAAGCACAGTTGACTCGAGCATAAAATAGCTTTCATTCAGTACTTAGCCTTGGCACTTGTTCTGTGGCACCGCCACCGTCACTTGGTTTCAAACGTGAAGTTGGCATTAGCAGTCCATATTTATATAGTCAAAGGTTTGATCAATTTAACAAAAATTATCATAGTAAAAATGCATGTTTATTTGTAAGAAATAAACTTTTAATTTCAGATTTACTTGAAAAAAAAAAGATATTTACAGATAAAGCTATTAGATTGAATTAAATTAATGTCCCCCATACTTAGCTAATTTATAATGGTTTATCCTCCAACACGACTTAAAATCCAGAAATAAAAAAACTTCCACCGAACCACAGAATTTGTTTAAAGTATGAAAAACAACACCTTCACTTGCACACTTTTAAATTAAAAAAGACAATAAAGGAACACATGCCAAATTTGTATTTCCTATTTTAACAAATAACCATTGGTGTTTACTCTATGTTAACAAAAATATTTGCTATCGGGTAGGGTACTTCGGCCTTTAATTTGTTTAAAAAAAAAAATTAAGTGTCGAATGGAACTACCCGAATAACTTTAGACTTAGTAAAAATTATTTAAGCTGGTATTACTTTTAGTGGCCTGAGAGGAAGGAATAAATAACTTTGAAAGTTTAACAAATATACCAGGGGTGTTAGTTGAAATTTGCCGGTTTTTTCTATAAAGAAAACACTTAATTTTCAGAGGAATCTCAAATTTTTTTTATTCAAAGTATTGACCATTGGTTTCTACACATTTCGCCCATCTCTCAGGCAAATTATGGATACCATCCCAAAAAAACGTTTTCTCTTTCGAGGCAAACCATTCGACGAGCCATTTTTCGACTTCTTCAAAAATAGCGAAGCACTGCTCTGCAAGGGAGTGTCCCATCAATGCGAAAAGGTGATAGTTGGACGGGGCGAGGTCTGGTGAGTACGGCGGGTGCGATAATATTTCCCAATTAAGTGTTTTTAATGTGTCTTTCACCAGTTTAGCGGTATGAGACGGCGCGTTGTCATGTTGCAAGATAACTTTGCCATGTCTTCGGGCCCATTCCGGCCGTTTTTCGATCAAGGCATGATTCAAATTGATCATTTGTTGTTGGTAGCGATCCGTGTTCACCGTTTCACCAGGTTTTAACAACTCGTAGTACACCACACCACATTGGTCACACCAAACACAGAGCATTGTCTTACGGCCAAAGCGATTTGGCCTTGCAGTCGATGGGCCGGCTTCACCAGGTGAAAGCCATGATTTTTTTCGCTTCGGGTTCTCAAAATAAATCCATTTTTCGTCCCCCGTGACAATTCGATGCAGAAAAGATTTCCTTTCGAATCATTGAAGCAGCATTTCACAAACGTTTCTTCGATTTTCCATTTGTCTATCGTTCAGCTGGTGTGGCACCTATTTTCCATACTTCTGAATCTTTCCCATGGCTTTTAAACGTTGGCAAATTGCTCCTCGAGTCACATTTAGTGTTTCTGCCAATTTTTGTTGCGATTGGGTTGGATCAACATCCAATAACGCCTGCAATTCCTCGTCTTCGAACTTTTTCGCTGCACCAGGATGTTCATTGTCTCTCAAATCGAAATCTCCACTTTTAAATTGACGAAACCATGTCTCACATGTTCTAATCACTGGAGCATGTTCACCATAAGTTTCTACCAGCAACCGGTGAGCTTCAGCTGCTTTTTTCTTTTGATGAAATAAGAAAAGCAACGAATACCGCAAATGCGATTTACTTGGAAAGAAACTCGACATATTCACTGAGGTAAACAAATATGACGCTATTATTTTGGCGGAATGTGACTTGTGTATTTTTGTAGGTTAATGTCAATAGAAACAAAAGACATACATGCCAAATCATAAAAATTTATACATATGCTAGCGACAACTACTTGTAAAACCGGCAAACTTCAACTAACACCCCTGGTATATAACACAACAAAATATATACAAGTACAAAAAAAAATAATAACAAAATAATAATAAAATAAACAAACACTTACGACAATTGTGACGGCGGTATGCAGACTTCCCTGAGTGGTCGGAGGGCTTGCTCTTTTATGCAGTTAGCCTGTCCTCTCCCCCTGACCATCTCAGGTAAAATACCATCTTTCGCCCAAAAATACTTTAAAAGTTCAAAATAAATATCAAAAATATTTGAATGAAATTACATCAACGTGTGTGTAATAACATGATGCATCTATGCATATGTCACACACGTTGATCATGGGCGAAAAATGGCAGCTCTGTGTCACAAAAAAAATGGTTGTCAAAATAATTTGACAAAAAAAATATTTATATATATATTTATATATATATATATTTATATATATATTTATATATATATATATTTATATATATATATATATATATATACATACATATGTATAAAAAAATGAAAACATGCCTTTATGCATAAACAATTGCCGAAAAAAAATAAACGTTACTGTATTAACAAATAATTCATCATTATGTCTGGACGCAAAATAAAGTATAAATCGTTAATTTATATTAACGAAATTTTGTCCAGACATAAAGAGGACTACGGCAATTGTTTATGCATAATTGTTGCGGAGTGGAAACTCGTCGGAAAATTAGGAAATCTATAATTGTTTCCCACATCAGAATATTGAAGTTTTAATGATCTTCCATATGTTTCCCTGGCTTCGAACTAAGACCATTGTGAAGCTCTCTCTTCCAGCTATTTAGTGGCATATGTGGCGTCCTGGTGTGGTTCGCGGTTACGCGAAAAACAATCAGGTTATTCCGTTTTGGCCCGTTCTATTATAATCCGCGTACAAGCGTGGGGCCATAAAACAGTGACGTCACGCGCTTCTCGTTGTTACCCGGCCGAAGGGTTCACTCGCATCGGTCCAGGTAGAGAGGTCAGGCCAGATGTGGCGGATCCGGGAAAATCCAGGGACAGTCGACCCTTTTGGTTGTGAGCCACTGGAGTAACAATAGCTGGAAGAAGTGTTGCTTTTCTCCGCCAGAGGGATGAAGTTGAACCTTCTGATGTGAGAGGGTGTTAGATTTCCGACGAGGTTCTACTATGCAACCTAAGTTCGAGTGGCGCGAACTTTACTCATTTATAATAAAATTAATAAAATATGTTGACGGGACAAAGTGCCGGTAACATATTCTGTTTTTCAACCCATTGACCAGAGATAGTCGCAATGGAAAATCAATTTTTCGAAAATTATCCAAATATCAATATCAGGACTGAAAGAAACGATTCATGAATTGTCTAAAAATAATATAAATTATCCCTTACAGGATGATAATTTTGATTGCGGCATTTATATACTATACTAGAGTCAAGTTCTAATAAATTAACATAAATAGTATGAAACACTGGATCCGGAAGCACGTTGCACTACTCTAACAAATCTAATCATTAATTCGTCAGAAGACATATCAAAATCATGCATATATTGTACAGAAAAAATGATCAAATCAAATGGCAAACCTGTGAATGGTTCTGCTGTAATATTTGTGTTGGCAAGAATAAACAATTTCATGAAATTTGTGAGATACGTTCTCAAGACAAGTGATATCTCTTCGACTTGTGGAACAAATTCCTATTGTAATCTATTTACACTTAGCTGTTAATCATTTGGTCATTTTCTTATGAGTTATTAACTGAATAAGAATACGTTTTATTTTCAGATTTCGATATTTAATTTTACCCAAAACAAGTTTCTTCTCGTGCTATTCCGATATATCGAAAGTTATTCATATTATATGAAACGGACTATTGAGTCCAATGCGGTGTATTGTAAAATTTTGATTACAGGAATATATAATGGCCTATAAAGGCCACGTTCGAAAATTATTTTAATTTTATATGCGGGAGTTCCAAATACTACAAAAGGATCAAAGTTGTGTTTTTTCTTTAAATGGAACATCCAATATATTATTATATTTTTTTATATTTTAGAGAAATTCTGTGGTTCGGTGGAAGTTTTCTTTTTTTTTTTTTCTAAGTCATAAAAGTCCAGTGTTCCGAATTTTATTTGTTTAAACAATACATTAAACTATGCTGAATCCAATGGTATTTTATGAAATAAATATGAATACAATATTAAAAATCAACCAATAAAACACAGATTAGATTGAATAACTTTAAATTCTCGATTAGTTTCGGGTTATTAGCCCATTTTCAAGAGAATTTAAAATGGGCTAATAACCCGAAACTTGTCGAGAATTTAAAGTTATTCAATCTAATCTGTGTTTTATTGGTTTATTTTTAATATTTTATTCATATTTATTTCATACAATATGAACTACCAATGTCTAAATATTAAAACCAATGGTATTAATTAATTTTAGATCAAAGAAGGCGCACACTTATAAATATATATAAATTTTGGGGTTGCGTAAATAAATAAGGATAGGTTGGCGGTTTAATTAATATAATCTGTTAAATTGATGTAATTGTAACATCCCTGTGTAAACAGAATCGATTTACCTTGTAAATTAAGATAAATATTAAAGTTTGAAATCTATGGCTAACTTCACATCCATAATTTCTAAAGATAAAAATGGCGTGATGTCCCCTAAATGATTTGAAGCGTTTACACCGTGAGAGCCAGGTGTGAAAAGAATGACAGTGTGGGGCACGATGACCATGGAGATCAAAAGACAAAAAAATTAAAAGATACTGTTTTGAATTAATTTTAATGAAGCACATAAGTTGCCTATATTAACTAACCATTTTCAAAATAAAATAACAACAATTAATTTACTCAAAAATCATGTAACAGTATGTCTGAGATGACGTTACTGTGTGTGTGTGTATTAGACGATACATAAGTAACCATAAAATGCAAATAAATATATTTTCTCCAAATCGTAGTTTTTCCACAAGTTACAAATTTTTACACCAGTGTAAGGCCTTATTGCCAATACACTTTCTGCATTCCGTCTCATCATCTCACAATCTCAGGTGGAGATTGTTAATAACTTTACCCAATAAGATTATTTTTACTTATAATCCAGTCTGTAAACAATTTTAATACTTTGTAAATATGTAGAATTGATCTCTAGAAGTAAACATAATAACAACAAAAACGTATGACGTGCTTTTTTTTTACTTAACTAACAATTAATTAAAGAAACAGAGTGGAAGTTTGTAACTTCACCCATAAGATTTTTAATAGAGGTGGGTTGATCATTCACTATAATGTTTCAAATTGCTTCTATAATATACATCAATAAAAATGTATTAAATGTCGAAAAGTCATATCCATCATGTTTTAAAAAATTTAGATTTAAAAATTTTGTACATTATTTTTTAATTTCAACTACCATTTTTCATTTCTTGAATATTCTAGAGGTGTTTGCGAAAGATGTATGAAATATGATGACATTTTAACGTTTTCTTTGGCTTAAAATTAATTATTTCAATAATTAAAGTCTTCACAGCCAACATAAAGAAGATTATAAAAGTAATTGTTTATTTCGAGTAGACGAAATTCGAAATGGAATGAAAACTGAAGGTCCTACAAAAAAAAACTTTCATAACAATAACTATTTATTTTTTCAAGATCTACAACTTTTATTTGAAACATTTTTCTATCTGAATTAAAAACTTAATAATCACTGAGAGTAAAGTTGCACTTAATGCATTTTGATTGTGACCAAAAGCTTTTCAGATCTTTCCACTGTTATAAAAAAGCTTAAATATAACATTTGGGTTCAATCCATTTAGCCATCGCAGAAATGCACAGACATTTTTAAAAACTCGATGGAATAGACTCAGGGAACATCAAAATATGCATATCCGTTAAAATTGGCGATTTGAAAATTTGTATGATCACAATACTTTCCCTCAGACAGGGTCCGGGGAAAGTGGTAATAAGACTCTCATAGTCAATTAAAAACAATTATTTATAAAAGGAGTATAAATAAATCTTTTTACTTGGTAACAGAGGTTAGGATTATTGTTGTTAATATTTATCTGTCATTGTAATTAATAAAACAATATGCATTGTTGTTGCTTACTTGTTCTTTTGCTTTATTTTTAAATCATTGTGATTTATCAGAGGAATCGTGTACTTATTTAAAATACATTAATTATTTGTAATTGATTTTTATATGGCAAATAATTTTATCAATATATTTTTTATTATCTTGATTTTATTAATTTTGCATTGGAAATTATTATACTATCAACTCATATAAAAAGATAAATGAAACTATTATCTTTTTATATGATCAAATTTATGGTTTTTGTGTAATTTACATACTTTATGTGACTTTGTATCAAAATTATGGATACTAGTAATATTAAATATAGATTTGTTTAACAACTAGTTTGAAATATAAAAACAGATAATAAAAATACAGCGTATTAACTTAGAATTAAAATTGAAACTTAACACAAATACGACCGAAGCACAGGATTTTACTTTTTTTAATGTTGAAAACAGACTCTCTATTTGGTTAAAAATTAAAATACAAATTTTATAAAAATAGAAAAGATTGAGAGTAGAAAATGAAAAGAAAATATGAAATATATGTTTTACATATTTTTAGTTAAACAAGAAAAGAGGAACATATGGCAGATTGTTTTTGGAGTTGAAATTTGATCCGAAAAAGATGTTTACAATTTAAGCGTTTTGAAATCCAAGAATAAGTATATACTAGGTCTTGGCGCATTTAAGTATACATAGCGATTTTACATGTAAAAACAATGTTATAAAAAATCCTGCTTAGTTTTTCTCTAAAATAAACAGGGATTTTAGAGAAAAACTACAAGAATTTAAATGTATTTAAAATTTAAAAATCTATGAAAACTGATACACTTCATTGACTTTTAAAATAGATTTATAATTAATAAATATCGATTTTTTTTTTAAATATTGTGTGATTTATGAAAACAATCTGTGTTAAATTGCAATCATAGAAATATACCAAAAGTGACGTTTATTTCAAATGAATATTTTATATGAAAGTCATGACTAATGCAATTTAATTTATTTTTTATCGGTTATACACCGATTATAAAATTGAAAAAATCATAATTTTAGATAGATTTTTACGTAAGCAATAAAAATATTGTACATATTCATGTAAATACAATTTTCACTCTTTGATAATGACGAAAGTCGAAACTAGTCGGATTGGCAGTTAATATTGTGATTATGTTTCATCAAGTGAGTAATGATAAATAAATGGAAGATGGCAGTTTACAATGGTCGCGTTCAGGGAATTTTAGAGATGTAGCGCTACAGCGCAAAGTGCTTGATGTTCCCTGAACACGCTTTCGATGTTAAGGACGATCACGAAAATATGGCCGTTTTGTTTACAGCTGCACGGCTTGAAAAGCGATCAAGCGGAAAAAATATATGCTTTACCGCTTGATAAAGCGCTGCAGCGCCACACATAAAGTGTTACCGTTCAGCGAAACCGCTTTCATAAAGCGCTACAGTTCCCTGAACGCGACCAATAATTTGACATTGAAACAAAGTATCAGCCGTCATTAAAACACCCCCTTTATAGGGGTTTTTGAATAACAAAAGAAAAATTTAATGTAGTACCAACTTTAGGCTTCTACCTAGAGTTGTTTTTATTTTTGAGAGAGTTTAAATTGCTAGATCTCTTTTAAATTTCATTTTTTAAAGCATATCACAAGATGTGTGTGACAACTTAAAACTATGATGCAAGTGATAGTAACATATCGCCTAGTTATAACAACCACCATTTGTAATTTAAGCAAATTTGACTAAGTTTTGTTTATTCCAGCCTCTCTGAAGTTTAGTAAATCAATTTTTTCTTAGTAATAAATGATTATTCTCCTTACACCTAACGGTAGAAAGGAAAAAAGATTAAAAAATAAATGATTATTAATGTAATTGATATATTTTTGAAATTTTATGACCCAGTCATGAGAAAAAAAGTGTCTGATATATTCATCCACCGTATAGTAAATAATCTAAACTTGTGTGCATTTGCATTAGAAATTAGGTTTCTTATAATGAATATGCACATGAATGCGTGATTTTGTATGTAAACTAGTTTGCATACAATTAAGAAATTTCAAAATACACAAAGTGTAACATTTTTTGTTGACCAATTTTTAAACTGTTTTGATTTCAAATTAATAACTTATTATATCCTTTGCTTTACTTTTTTATTTGATAAACTCTATGTAGTACTCTTGATTAATTTATTACAGCCACCAACAACTAGCGTTTCAATAATTGGTGATGCTATATAAAACTATTGAAAAAGAAGATATGTAAATTATAAATTTGTGTTGAAAAACCCTTGGACGATAGTCATTTCACAATTACATATACATATATATATTGTAAATAATAATTATGTAAAATAACATCAATAAAAATTTATATATCTAAGTACTTTAGTCGGTAGGAATTTTCCACAAATATTTTCAATATCAACTTAGTTTAAACAAAATGTCTATTTTTAATGGACATTATTAATTCATTGTTTGATTTAAAAAAATAGACTATCAGAGAGGATTCGAATCATTAATAATGTGTTTTGAATGTGAATCATTCATAATTTGTGTCATGAATTCAGATCATAAATCCTTTGTTATAAAAGTATTCGAATACAGTGTTGGATTCCTACTAGTACATAGTGCTCGAAATATATATAAACGGTGACCCATTTTAATACATCCAGTGGAATATCCTTGACAAATATGCACTATACAAAAAAATATAAATATTTGCGATTCGGGTAGTTAACTTAAAAAAACTTAAAAGTAACGTTTATTTGAACATTCATTTCTAATATTTATTGATAGTGTTGTAATGAAGAAAATTTATTATACTATTTTTTACTTTCCCCGGACCCCTGTCCAAGGGAAAGTATTGCGATCGTGAAAATTTTCGAACCTCCAATTTCAACAAATATGCACGTTTTGAGGTCCCCTGAGTCCATTCCATCGAGTTTTGAAAAATGTCTGTGTGTTTCCGCGATAGCGCCTAAATGGCTAAATGGATTAAGCCCAAACTTTATATTTAAGCTTTATATTACAGTGGAATGATCTGAAAAGCTTTTGGTTAGAATCAAAACTCATTAAGTGCAACTTTACTCTTAGCAATTTTTCATTTTTTAATTCGGATAGAAAAATGTTTAAAATAAAAGTTTTAGATCTTGGAAAATAAATAATTTCTGTTATAAAACTTTTATTGTAGGACCTCCGGTTTTCATTTTATAAGCGTTTACCTGATAAATTCCCTTAGAGATTTTAATTATTGAAATAATTATTTTAATGGCAAATAAAATGTCAAAGTGCCGTCATATTCAGTACATTCGCATAGTTTGAAAAAATGAAGAAGAGTGTGGAGAAATGATTTCAACACATTGTAAGGTAAGAAATAACACACTTAATTATAATATTCTTCTAAATACTCGGTTTTAACTTTGAAAGTCAACAATCAATTTTTTCTATTAATAATTTTGCTTTCCTATTAAATTTTCAATCAGAAACTTATTTGACCGTATTCACCGGGGAAAGTACCATGATGGACACATCACCATTTTTTTTCCTATTTTCTTGATATTTCCAGATAAGTAAATAAAATATTTATTAATAAATTTATTGAAAATTAATTATCTTTATTGAACATAGATAAAATCACGGTAATAACATGATTTCAACGAAAACTGAACGAGAACAGCAATAAGAACGGAAATGAAAATTATGTCAATAAATGTTCAAAATGATGGCCACCCGCTTTGATACATTTGATAATTCTTGCATAGAATGATTCTGTACATTTTAAAAGTGTCTCTGAGGGTATTTCAGCACATGCGTTTTTAATTCTTTAAATCATATCTTCTTTAGTTATGAGTCTTTCTTCATAAATGTTGCCCTTTAAATTTCCTCATAAAAAAGGTCCGGTGAGGTAAGATATGGTGATCTGGCAGTCCAATGAACAAAAGCAGCTCCTTGTGCGACTGCTGAGAAATGAGATGGACATCTATCATATTTGTACCACATATTCTGACGTATCTTCAAAGTAATGTGTTCAAGCCAAATAAGCAGTTCATTTTCTAAAAAATCTCACAATTTTTGTCCGGTTAAATTGCCTTGAATTACAAATAGACCAATCAATTTGTTGCCCATTAATCCACACCAGACATTAACAGGATTTTGGTAATCAATTTGTCGAACTCATTTTGGATTGTCATTACTCGAGTAGAGCATGTTATGTCTGTTAACTCCAGCATGTTTTGTGAAAGGTAACTCATCAGAAAAGAGTACCCGTGAGAAAAAATCTGGGGTTTCTTCTATTTTCTGAAGCACGCAATGACAAAATACTACTAATTGTTCAAAAACATCGCTGTTTAGTTCTAAATGCAATGTAATGTGAAAAAGATGAAATGTATTCCGTTTTATTGAAATGTCTAGTTGAAACGTGGGAATTATAAGCCAGTGTAGCCAAAACATCAATTTCATTGACAGTTTTTTGTTTCCAGTTTTAAATGTCCACTTTTTATAAATTGATTTATAACTATGTAAAAATAATCATTATCAATAGTACAACTAAACGAAAAATATATCAATAAATGTTCTTTTAGAATAATAATTTGTAGTATTATTGTAGGCCATATTGTCATGCTTACTATAAGAAACTTACTTAAATTCAATAATTAAACAAACAAAAAATTTTGTTTTTTTGGATAACTTGTTTTTATGAGTCGAATAAAAAAATGATAATTTATATTCTTCTTATTACAGCGCCATCTAGAGATTAGAAAAAAATGTTCAAATAAATAATAATAATTTTATTACGGAGTCACCTTTTTACAAAAATAATACAAACTAAAAAATATATATATATACCAGTGTTACAATAAATCAATGTATATGTAAATAATTAAACCACAATTAAGAAATAATGTAAAGCGAAAAAAAACAAAATTAAATAAAAATGACATACAACAAAATAAGGACCAGTAACTAAAGAATAAAATGTTACAAGTTACTTCTTTTTGAGTTCACACTACTCAAAAAAATATTGAAATTATGAAGTAGACCCCCATGGAAATTTTTTCCACTACAGATCAATTTGCCCTTCTAAAATATGGATACATTTGATTTTTTTCACAACGTATATCTTTGTAAAATAATACACACTTTTGCAGTTGTTATTTAAATTACAATAAAATTAAACAAGGAAAATTACTGGCAATGATCAATAAAATTTGATCATTCTCTTTCTCTAACTGCAAAAAAACACTATAAGTTTTAGACAAATATCCTAACATAATAAATATTTGATTGTTGCTAGTACTACTGTGCATTTTTTTTCTGCAGTTGGAAGAAGGGAATGATCAATTTTTTTATTACTCCCAGTAATTTTCCTTTTTTAATTTCGTTGTAAAATATCGTTGTTTTTAACAACTAACTAATTTAAACTTGTTTGTTTCTTTAATTAATTGTTGATTGGGTACAAATATAACATGACGTACATTTCTGTTATTATGTTTACTTATAGATATCAATTCTACCATAATGGTGGTGTAGGGGTCTTAATTTAAATACTGTGTTTTAAATTAAGACCCCTACACCACCATTATGGTAGATGGGGATTTTAGATTATATATATATTTAAATGAAGAAGGGTTTCTAAGTGAAAAATCTTATTGGCTAAAGAGATTAGTGGGTGGAGATTGTTAATAAAAAATAAGATGATGAGATGGAAACCAAAAAGTGTATTGGCAAAAAGGACTTATTTACGGGTGTAAACATCCGTATCTTGTGGAAAAAGTACAAATCGGAGAAAACATTAATATTTGCTTGATAAAAACACTTAAAAAAACTTTTCACAACAATTGTTTCATCACACTGTGTTCATATAATAAACTTTCAACAACTATCAGTCTAATCAATCGATATATTAATGGTCGCGTTCAGGGAATTTTTAGACATGTAGCGCTACAGCGCAAAGCACTTGATGTTCCCTGAACACACTTTCGATGTTAGGGACGTTCACGAAAATATGGAGGTTTTATTTACAGCTGCACGGCTTGAAAAGCGATCCAGCGGAAAAATATATTCTTTGCCACTTGATAAAGCGTTGCAACGTCACACATAAAGCAATACCGTTCAGCGAAACCGCTTTCGTAAAGCTTAAGCGCTACAGTTCCCTGAACGCGACCAATATTTTGGCATTTGGTTACTTAATTGTCTTGTATATACATAATGGCATTATCTCTGATGTGTCTAATGGCTAATAATACAAATCACCCCTATGCCGCATGGGTTGATGGTGACCCGGGTGGACTATCTCAAGGTTAATTTTTGTAATCACGGGTTGTTGGTCCTCTCTCACCCGGGTGGATTATCGCAAAGTTAATTTATGTAATCGTTTTATATTAAATTTCAAGTAAAAAAAAACCTTTATTATTTACATTCTCTCTTTCTAGTGATTTAGAAAGCAGACGTGAGGTGAAGAAAGAAGAAGGAGAGGCCTTCGCCAGGGAGCACGGGCTCGTCTTCATGGAAACCTCTGCGAAGACCGCCGCCAATGTCGAGGAAGCTTTCATTAACACAGCCAAGGAGATCTATGAAAAGATCCAAGAGGGCGTTTTCGACATAAACAATGAGGTGAGTCGATTTTCCGCGGCTCAAAAGAGAAAAGAAAAAGGGAAAGGATTTACGGTCTGGCGGGCGTGCAAGGTTGATTTCGACGGCCGAAATGCATGGATACATTCAGATTTCCCCACTTTTAAAAGTGAAAACTCACCGAGCATTTATTGGATTCACAATACTAACCCAAAAAAAAATTGAATTGATTTTTCCTTTAAAATTATATTTATATCTATAAATTGTAGAAATTTCAATGTACACAACATTGAGGTATAATTTAAAATAATTTAAAACAAAGTGGAAAAGAAACATCTCTGATGGGATTTAAACCCATGTCCCCCGATTGCCGGTCGAGTGTGCTACCAACTACACCGCAGAGACCTGTAATATCTCCATTCAGTGTATTGTCCTTGGGCCCATCACGAATGTCTGTATAAATTGAATATAGGTGGACTTGAAACGCTGAATGGAGATTTGATATCACGGGTGGTGGTGTAGTTGGTAGCGTACTCGACTGGCAATTGGGTAACATGGGTCCAAATCCCATCAGAGATGTTTCTTTTCCACTTTATATTTAATTAATTTAAATTATACCTCAATGTTGTACATTGAAATTTCTACGATTCATAGACCAAAAAAATAAATGAATAATTTCACTTATTTTTATTTATTTATTTAGTCTTATATAACATCGTTTTATGTTCCTCTCTACTTCCCAGTGTGAGGTGAATTTCACTTATACAAAGTTAAAAAGTGTTTTTTATTATACTTATCTGAAAACACGTTGATTCCATATGCCTCTAGAATGATGGAATTGTCACTTTTTCAGGCGACCGCACAGAAAAAGTTTGTTTGTGCGATCATTCCGTGCACTAACCGATTTCCATAGCAACGATGTATTTTTCACTTCTGTGTTTCACTGACGTTTTATTTTCCGTCTGTGAAATTCGTAAATTTGTTCAAATGTACACAGACTTAGAATATACTGATATTGTATTTTGAAATAAAGTGCTTACCAGATCAAATTCCGAAAAACAGGTATTGCATTTAAATTTCTTTAGAATTAGTGTAATTATCAAATAATTTAAATATTTAGTTTTATATTGTTGTTTTCAGATAAGTATAATAAAAAATAGCGTTCATTACACGTCCAGAAATGGATTTTTCCGTGCTTGCATGACAGTCAGCGCGCACGGAAAAATCCTTTTTTCTGAACTCCTAATGAAATATACTATTCATTAATCGAATAACGACGTAGTAGCCCTAACAATTAATTACAAAATTAAATAAGATTGATAAATTATGTTATTTATTTTTATTTCAATTATTAAATGTAAGATTATCTAAAAACAAAATTATGGATAGCACTTTAATATTGCCACATATAAATGTGCCCATGAACTTACCTTTGCTCAGAAGGGCTTGCGGCTAGTCAGTCCTTGGGGTCGAGGTTTTGTTATAGTGGGTTCCTCGGGGAGTAGAAAGAGGGTTTTGGGCGCCATCAAAGAAACATAACACGTGGGAAAGGGAGCATGTTTATTTCCTTGCTATTTCCCCCACACCTTATAAATCCACTATTTATGAAACTGATACAGTTCTAATAAAACACTATGTGGCTTGTTACATTCGCTTGTGCGATCCTACAGGAAAAATGATACTACACTCCTAATGTGTAAGTGTTTACTTGAAAATTGTTGTCAAACGACCAATGGATACATCCGTCGAACATCTTCCTCTGCACTTCTACCGGAAACTACTCCTTTGTAGATCTGAGTAGATCTGCGTGTTTATAAAACTTTAAAATTGAAAAATTTTCAATCACAATATTTACAAAGTAAAGCTCATTTACCTCTTTGTTAACTAGCAGGTAATCTAAACTTGGTTTGAAATTAATAAAACACTTTGTTATTGTTTCAATGTTTGGGTGAGTTGGCCATTTTCAAAGTTATTAATTGTAAAAAGGTGATTTTCCATAAATAAAGAATTAATTAATTACAAGAATAATGTTATACAATGAGGATTTTCAACACCTGTTTAAAGGAACATGAAAAACCCAAAGACAGGCTTCGCAAAACATTGTATTTTTTCAATCCTTATAAATTGAAACCTGCAAAAGCAAAAATGTAAAAAACATAATCTATTACATTAACTTGTTACATTAGGAATTCAACAGAAAAAGGATAGCTATATATCTGTTGGGCCTCGGTAATTTGCTAAAGATTTAATCCACTCTAAAGAAATTAAATAAAAATAATTTGAAAATAATTACTATATTATTCCTTTTTTGACTAATCATCATTTCATTTTAGGCGAATGGAATCAAGATTGGACCCCAGCATTCACCTACGAATCCGTCACTGCCGGGCGCCGGCGGTAAGGATGGTTCCCAAGGCGGTGGATGCTGTTAGAACCATTGATTTACCTTACATAACGTACCGTAAGGCGAGCCATCCAACCGAGGTGGTTTACATTATATATATATTTACATTTATTGCATAAATTAATAAAAGAAGCCGAAAACGCACCTCTTTGGTATACACAAAAAAAAAATTAAATAAACAGATTCGAATAGATATAACCAACCCTAATCAGCATATCGCGGATCGAACAGGAATGTACGGAATATTAATTTATGTAATAACGAATTACGTTATTGTGATTTTATTTTCGAAGTGTTGTATATTTATGTATTGATGATCTAAATGAGGATATAGTACAGATTTTATTGTTTATATTTAAAATATATGATTATAACAGGTTTTTCTTTTTTTTAGTTTTGTTGATTTTTTTATTTTATAATTGAAACTACTTTTATGTTTTAATCGTGTAATGTATTGATTAAATAAAGTGTATCTTATAATCATTCGATAAATTTATTAAAAAGTGCTACAAAAAATTAATAACCATAAATAAATATGATAGTACTGTTAGTGTGTTAATATACACAAAAAAACGGGTGACTGTTTTTTTTTTAATTTCTAAGTTATGGTAGTACTTAGAAGAAACCGTTTAGTCTTTTACAATTAAACAGATCATCAGAGTGTAGAAAATACAACGTATGGTACTTAACAGTTTATTTAACTTTCATTAATAAGTGAAAATTAAAATTTAAAAATATGCATTCTTTGCAGCCTATTGCCAATTCGACATTATGCATAGACCATAGGTGGCTACTAGGTTCTGTTGTTTGTTTTCGTTTTACTGTCATTCCCAGTACAGATTGTTTTGTTCATTATGGTTCTAAGTGCTGAAGATAGTGCAAAAGCTGTAGCTCTTCTGACAGACGGAAGAAGTCAGAGGTATGTGGCCAGATTCCTTCATATCAATCTTTCCACTGTCCAAAGAGCACATGAAGGGTTTAGAGAGACCGGCAGAAATACCCGGAGGGGGGGATCTGGCAGAAAACGAAAAACAACTGCCAGCGATGACTGATTTCTCATTCTTACTACTCTACAGAATTGCCATTTAACTTTAGTGTAGACCAAAAACCAACTTATTGAAGTTCATGGTTCAGCTGTGAGTGTCTGGACAGTTCGTAAAAAGTTGCAAGAAGTTGGCTTACAAGTTTGCAGACCAGCGGCTGGACCAAAAACACTGTCACCGAGTAGCCAGACTTTAATTTGCTCGAGAACATTTGATTGGAGCACTATACTGTTTAAGGACGAGTCTAATTCATGCCTACATTCACCAGATAGAAAAGAATGAGTATGGAGGCAAACAGGTGAACGATTTGCGGAGTGCACCTTTAAACCTCGGCTTAGCAAATCAGTGATGGTATGGGCAGGAGTATCAATGGATGCCCGCATCGACTTTATTGTTATTAATCGAGGATGACTGACGGCACAGCGGTATATAGAGGATATCACTGAATGGTTTTTTGAGTTTAAGTGAAGTGTTTAATCACAAATTGAAAGACTGTTATTCCTTACTTCACAATTTATTTTTATGTTAGATGTACATTTCGAGACACAAAGTGCTCATTATCAATAACAACTAAATTCTTAAATCTAAGTGCACGATATATAAAGTATATGGATTATTGGGAAAAAACGTTGATTACACTAATTGGGTTGTTGGTATCTGCGGGTTGTAGGATGGATTAAGGTAGGGTGGTTGTCGGTGGGATTACATTCTTTGCGGGGTTCTTTTCGGGTAACAATTCCAATAATGGATTATTCAGTGGGCTAAGGTCGAAATTTAGTAAATTATTTTTATATTTAAACATTTCAATAGATTCAAGCATGTTTAATTTATTTAGATTTGATTGTTTTAAAAGCTTTATGTTGTTTACCGAAAATTTGTGTCCTGTTTCCATTGAGTGATGCGCTACTGCTGATTTGTTTGGGTTTTGGGATTTGAGGTGATATTGGTGTTCTTTGAATCGTTTTAATATGTTTCGTTGTGTTTGTCCTACGTATACTCTATCACAGTTGTTACACTCGATTGCATAGATTCCTGATTGATCTAGGTGGTTTTCTTTTGTGAAAGTATTGCCAAGAAAACTTTTTAATTTATTCTTGACATAGAAGGCAGGTGCAAGGCTGAATTTTTTAAATAACCTACCAATTCTATTACATGTTGCTGGGTGGTAAACGAATCTAGCATATTTTGTAGGGATTTCTTTTGATTTGTCAAATGTAGTATTGGATTTTATTTTTTGGTTATTAATATGTTTATTAATTAATTTGTTGATTGTATCAGGGGTGTAGTTTAACGAGATGGCTATTTTCTTTATTAAACTCAATTCTTTCTTCCTATTTTCTTTGGATAATGGTATGTTAATTGCCCGGAAAATCATGCTGTTAAAAGTAGCGAGTTTATGTTTAAAGGGAGTAGATGAGGATGCGTGTATGTAGTTGAATGTGTGTGTATTTTTCCTATAGATATTAAATTCAATTTTTTCGTTATTTTTGTTTATTAATAATAAATCTAGAAAGGGGATTTGGTTGTTTTCTTCTACTTTGTGAGTGAACTTAATGCTGGGGAAAAGATTGTTTAATTTTATTGTAAAGTCTTCTATGTCTGTGTCTTTTTTAACTACTGCGATTATGTCGCCTACGTATCTATACCAAAGACCGAAAATATTCTTCAAAAGACCGAAAATAAAACAAAAAGAGACAGAATAAGAAATGAAACATACAGAAAAATCTTAAATATCGACGATATTAATGAAAAATAATAGAGGGCCAGTTGAGATGGTTTGGTCATGTGTGCCGTATGAAAGACAGTAGAAAAACGAAAATAATATTCGAAACACAAGGTTAGGTTAGGTTAGGTTCGAGTGGCAGCAGCCTCAGGACTGCTCACTTAGGCCCATTGTGTTACCACAAGTAGAGGATTTTTTCCTCCTAAACAACCCAATTTGAGCACCTAATGAACCTGTTTAGATCGTTCACCCTTATAGGTGAAAGATCCCCCAGCTCATTTGCATAGTGCAGACCGAGGTATTTGAGTCTTTTCCCCTCGAGGGCAGGACATTGTCCTAGATAGTGGAGTACTGTTTCTTCCTCCTCCTCATCTAGGCATTCTCTGCAAAAATCATTATGTTTGAGACTCATCTTGTGTGCATGTCTACCTAGAAGACAGTGGCCTGTGATTATGCCCACCGTCTTCCTTATATCGATTCTGCTAAGTGCAGTTAATCTTTTGCTGTTTTCCATATCACACATAGGCCATAACTGCCTTGTTGTGTGACACGTGTCCTCATCCCTCCACCTTCGCAACACAAGCTTCAGGGAAAAACTGCAGAGGAAGACCAAGAACAACGTGTATAGATGGAGTCAGAGAAGGAGCTGTAAAAGGGGCATAAAATGGTAAGAAATTAAGACAGGAAACACTGGAGAAGTTTGTACTCTACTGGACGACAAATAATATAAATAGAAAATGTGTTGTATATATAGGTATTTTTTTATATGAATATTTTGCCTTACACCTCACAGTGGTAGAAATGTCAATGATTAAAATGTTTTTAACTAAACACTGAATGGTGAACGTTACCTGGACTTTCTCTGAAATTAACTATTACCTACTTTAGCGGTATTGTTTCCCAACGCAGAAGATCCTTTTAGACCCTATGATAGATGGTTGCATTATGCGCGACCAATTCGAGAATACCTCGATCAAGTATTTCCTAATCAGTGGATTGGTAGACGAATGAATGGCCAGCAAGATCGCCAGATTTAATCCAACTAGATTATTTTCTTTCGAGCTGCTTAAAAACTAAAGTTTATTTGAATAGAGCTGCAAATATTAATTTTGGGAATAATAATGTGCTGACATAAAATGTCTGGAGTACCCACTGAGCAAAACGGACATAATAATGTTGCACCAATGTTATATTAACGTTTAATGTTGATACAATGTTATTTGTGAACATTTTGTTCAGTGGGTATGTCCATCTATTAAGTGAATTATCTCGCAGTGCGAAAATATAGTTTTGAATGGTTGATTTCAAATTTAAATATTTCTGTTTGATTTATGAATTAAATATCTTTTTCAATCCACGATTAAAAATGGTATATTTTATTCTTTTCATCTAAAATAAATGATTTATAAGCTATCTTTGTATAATCAAACTATATTTTAATACAAATATAGTGCGATTCTTCAAAAAAAGAGCCTTGCCGAGAGCTAATTGTCACACCCTAAATTTTCACAAAAATAAATGTAAAAAATAAAATATGTTATTGTGTTTTTAGCATAAATTATCGCGAAAGAAATTCTAACTAAGGTTATGTAATTTTATCATATTATAACCACAGTTTATGTATGGAATGTGGTGTAACCACAGACAAACATATATTTTGTCTGTGGTACAACTAAAATAATGTCGAAATTATTGCTTTCCAAATATAATTCTGTTGTTATTAATTTTTAATGTTATATATTACAGAGAGAATGTCACATTTATTATTGTATTTAATTAATGGATGTTTTTAAATGGTTTATGATTATTTTTGCTTTAAATTATTATAAGTAAGATTAATTTGAAAGTCCCCGCTGAAGATAAGACCACTGCGCCGCCTATTGGAAAGAGACAAAATTAATCGAAACGCGATATAAGAGCCGATTCACAATCGCCCGGAAAAATTTAAAAAAATCCGATGTAAAGACCGATTCACAATCGTCCGGGAAGATTTACGTGCATCGATTCACAATTACTGGGGAAGGAACGAACTTCCTGTATGCAATCTATTCTCGTTTCCGGGTAATCGTAAATCGGCCCTAAAACATGGGAATTACTATAGAGATAAAGTATAAGAGGGTCAATCCATGTATTTAGCGGGAAACGCACGCAGCGTCATCCAGTGCTCAAGTGGACAACTATTTCCCAAGTTTCAAACCTTTATAAGGTTTTTGAGGTTAGGTTCATATACACACTATAATATAGCTAATGGCGGGAATTTTGAACATTTTTTGTTCACTATTTTACTTCGATTTATTGATATAAAAGTTTTTTTTTATATAAATGTGCTATTACAGAAAAAAAATATGAGTAGATCATGCAAATAAGAAATTGCAATTAATAAAATTATCTGAAAAAATACATAAAAACGACAATAATTTTAAGTAAAATATATTAAACTTATAAAAGTATAATTTAACCTGTTATTACATTCATATATTAATTAAAACATATTAACAACAGTTATAATTTGATGAATTAATTGATATCTCTCAGCTGGATAATTTTATGAACTCCTTTCCTTAAAGAATCTAGAAAAATATGGATATAAATATTACTTCAAAAACGTCTATGTTAAATACTTTTTTTCAGATGGAAAATATTTGTAAAAAGCATAAACTATATAATAAAAAATTAATATTTATAAACCGAAAACATATTTTGAGAATGTGGGAAATAAATCATATTTATTAATAATTAATTATTGCTCGATTGGTTCATAATTTTAAGTTATGTATATTCTTTCAAATACATACAATTCATAGAAATTAATAAGTAAACGTATTTTAAACTGCAAATAATAACTTACCAGTTGTAGTTTTATAAGAAAAAGTGAAGAAACTTCTGACGAATACAAAAAAAAACTGTCAAAAACAATTCATATGATTTACATCAATCAAATTGAAATATGGCAAACTGATCCTTATTTAGAACATCTTTAATGTTTAATTAAAAGTATAAACGTTTAAGAAATATACCTTATAGGGTGACAAAAGTCACCAATAATAAATAAATCATTGTAAAAACCAAAAAATAAAGTATTTTAAATTTTCCACTCGAGACTTCAGCGCCTCCAGTGCTCAAGTAGACAACCATAGCCGTGTTTCCAATTTCAAATATTATCCGACCCCTCCTGGGAAATACAAATGAATATTAATCTATGGACTCCATAGAAAACCTATAGAGTTCAACAGTTAAGTTAAGTTTTCTATGGTTGGCAGCAATTCTATCCCAAAGAAACATCATAAACAAATGTCCATTTATAGAAATATGTTGAGGTTATAATTTGTTTATTATTGTTTGTTGTTTAAATAGCGCAAAAATGCCTACAGTATTATTGCTGGACGTTTCTTTGTCGATGCTGAGGCCGGTCGTCCTCCCCGACAATTCTGAAACGACGAGAAAACAGCTGGCCATACACGGCATACAGACGTTCTTGGATCTTCTGAGTGTTCATTCGAAATTGGAATTTATTTCATTGGTAAGTTATTTTAATATTTTTAGTGTTAACACAACGAGTTATTTGCTGTTAATATTGAAATAACAATCCTTTTCAATGTAATTTTGTTATGAATAATTGTATGTTGCGTTGTGTAGAAATGTTAGTGACACGAAAATCATTGATGATTATTTTACATAGATATGTCAACTAAACAGGGCACAATGAGCTGAAATTTAAAAAAAATAACATACATTTAAAAAAGGTAAGATTATAATATAAATTTTCAGCTGTAAATTATTACATTTTTTGGTTAAAGCCTAGTATAGCCCCCCCTTCAAATTTCAGTTTCTATTCGAAAACCCCTACAAAGGGGTGTTTTTTATGATAACTGATAGACGTAGGAGTTGATTTTTAGTGGCTTTATGGGGTTTTCACTTATATTTTTCTCACAATTTAACTCGAAAGTCGGGAGGTTATGTCACTGAATTTTTGTATTTCCGCCACACTAAAAAACATTATTTTGTTATTTAACGCACATATTTACACTTTCATTACACTGCATCATACTTTTATTGAGTTAAAACAGCAATTAATTGAGAAATTAACGAAAATATATTTCGCAAAAATACGTCATTCATGGAGCGATATGTGAGATTGTTTCCTTGTGTTTTCATTTGCGAATGATCCCATTAGTTCTCAATACTGACGATAGATGGCCAACGATAAGTACAGTTTCCTACATTTTGTTTTAAAACGTCTTTCCAGAGAAAAATCCTATTTTCTTTCATTTATTCTATGCAAAACCTAGCCATTACCTAACCTAACCTGACACTTTTTTTAAGGGAATCACTCTTTTATATCATTTCATCTATGCAAGACCTAAACATTGCCTAACCTAACCTGATACCCTTTTTAAGGAAATCGTTCTTTTATGTTATTTTATCTTTGGAAAACTTAGACAGTGCTTAACCTAATAACCCCATTTCTACAGACATATTTTCTACAACCAAAATTGTATCGCCATCTCGTGGCCGTATTTCGTATTGTACATGCTCTACGACTCTACGTAAGCGTCAAGTTTGATTGGCGTTACGCGGCCCATTTTTTTACATTACTTAAATATTAAATAATTATAACGGTTGTATACATGGTTGTAACGTACCCATATTTTAATTATATTTTCAATGTTTAATGTATTTTAATTACACTATGTTTACATTGTAAATTCAAATTTATTCAATTCCAATAGATTTACATATAGTCACATTTTTGTTTTGGTTTCTTATTTGCTAAATTGTTGCGTCCAATGGTCAATATTTTAAGTGCAAGTACTTGTTTCATGCTTTCCATTTTGTTTTTTAAATCTATTAGAATTTGCTTATAAAAAGAGAAACTATCTTAATTAAAATTAATTTTACCATATAAATCAAAAATGTAAATAAAGAATATAAAAATATAACCATATAATATATAAAATATTTGTAAAGCTAAATACATAATAAAGTATATATATATATAAAATAAAAATGTTTGCAGGATAAACAATGTTTTTAATATCTAAAAGGAAAAATAAAAAAATATAACATTTGTTTAATTTATATAATTAATGGAAGGTGTTATTGGAATATTGCTGCTATTGTATTTTTGTTGATTTTATTTCATTTATGTAGGTCTTTTTTATTTTGGATGTCCATTATCTTTTTTGGTACTATATTATATAGTTTAATTGCCATATAACTAAAATGACATTGAGTTTTTTTGTTAACACAAAATGGGATTTCTATTTATCCGTTTAATTTAAATCTTGTTTCATGATGGTGTTTTGTAGGTTTTATGTCTGTGTATATACAGGGTGTTTCAAAAGTAACGGATAAATTCTATAAAATCGTAAATAAACATATTTTAGAAAAATGCTCTGACACGTCGATTTTTATTTTTAAAATGCTATCCTGAAATACATTTTTCAGCACCCCACCCCTTTGCCCCTAATGGGTGGCAATCCCAACTTCAAAAATTCAAATAGTAAAGTACCCCTTGCGATATCTCAAATGATAGATTTTTTTATTCTGAATTCAACGAAACAAAAATTATCAAAATAGGTATTATCCGATAAATATCGCCGTTATTTTAATAAATAACGTGCTGAAAAATGTATGTCAGGATAGCATTTTAAAAATAAAATCGACGTGTCAGAGCATTTTATTTACCAAAATGTATTCAAAGAAGAGCGTCAATATTTGAATAGGCACTGTTGAAGCGGCCATAGCAATTTCATTGAAACAATTGCAAATTGTTTTTACTTATGTCAAACACAATTCAGAGTTTTTTGTGATTCCGTTACATTTAATATTAGCAAAATAAGACTTACTGAAACCGAAAGAATCGAAGTTTTAATGATGATTGGATTTGGAGATAGAAGCCGGACGCATGAAGAAGTAGAAAATACACAATTGGATACTATTTTAATGGTGCAAGAAAATCCACATTCAACCCTTGTGGAGGTTACTTCACAAGTTAGTGCATCAAAAAGTACAGTGTCCAGTTTATTCGGAAAACATAAATTTCATCCGTATAAAGTGCACTTGGTAGAAGAAATGACCGATAATGACTTTGATCGACGAATGCAATTTTTAATTTATTAATCGATTTTGTTCGACGTGTCGGAGCATTTTTCTAAAATATGTTTATTTACGATGTTATAGAATTTATCCGTTACTTTTGAAACACCCTGTATATTTATATATATAACGGATAAATTCTATAACATCGTAAATAAACATATTTTAGAAAAATGTGTGACAAAGAAAGTATTATTTACTCCCGTGACGTCATCACATCTCTCTTTCCCACTTACATATTTAACATACTACATATTTTGAATTTTGAAGTTGTACGTTGTTGTCATTGTGTTAGATTATTGAGATTATCATTATTTCTAGTGATGGGCAAAGTCGATCTTTTATAATTTCTAAATTAAGTGTATTATAATTTTATGAATGTTACTTATTATAAATATATCAGAAATAACTTCCCATTTATTAATAAACATAAATTTGAAGTTATTTTTTCGTTTTAAATACTTAAAATGACACATTTAGTAATATTCGATTACTAATATTATTCGATTTTGCCCAACACTAATTATTTCATTCATTTTGTTCCTTTGTTGTTTACTGTGTTTGATTTTATACTTCAATTCGTTTTTGCTTCGTTTTGTGTTGGTTTTATGCTTGTTATAAATATATTTATATTCATTTGAATAATTTGCTTAAAGAGTTAAAAATATAAATAAATTAGAATAATATTGCTAAAAATTCCAAACCATATACTGTTTTGTTCTAAGTGCAAGAAGTTTCATGCATTTTACGTATAATTCTTGTAATTAAACTTCAATCACCGAAAAAATAAATTTACTTTTGAATTTTGAAATAGTAGATCTGGCAACGTTACATTACATGAACTCCTGTGACGTCATCAAAATCATAAAGTGCTAATCAGTAGATAGGTATAGCTTATAAATAAATATATATATATATATATCAACCTGTCTTGATAGCCAAGTGCACTGCTATATTTTAATACTATATTATCATAGAAAATTAATAATTAATTAATTAATGCTATATTATATAAAAAAATATTTTTCCATTCAAATATACTGTTTTCGATTATTTTTTCTACGCCACTGTCTTTTTCGTTGTATCGAAATTTCTACGTAAAAGCGCTCAAACGTCCGCTCCATTGTCTTTCTGGACTTCATTTGATTGACGTTTGCGTGCACATGGCGTTCAGCCGAATTAGCCGCTAAAATATTTCCAATTTGCGCGTCGCCACTTCCGACTTAACGCGCCGCAACAAACGCCACAAATTTTGTGTGATGTGAAAGCGGTGCGCGCTAAACATGGGCGAAGTCAAAAACCAAACGAAACCGTGCAGCACCGTCGCCTTGAGGTAAGCACACATTTTCCACCTTACACAAAAGCCTAACTTTGTTTCACTCGCGCAAATCGAACAGGTACCGCTTCGTGGGCAAAGAGAGGAAAAATGGGGAGTTTGAACTGTTGTTTTTACCGCACGAGTTGATCAAATTGGAGGTAGAGCTGCCGAAGGAGCCCACTCCGGAACCTGAGGTTGAAGTCGTTTACGAGGATGATGTGGAGTACTTACGCAGCTTGGATCCGAAGGAGTGGAAGAAGCAGGATCATTATAAGGTCTTGGGCATAAAGAATTTGAGATACAAAGCGTCGGACGATGTGATTAAAACGGCGTACAGGAAAATGGTTCTGAAGCACCATCCGGATAAACGGAAAGCCCAAGGGGAGGAGATCAGGCAGGATGACGATTATTTCACTTGCATTACTATGGCTTACGAGACGTTAGGGAATCCGATTAAGAGGAGGTCGTACGATTCAGTCGATCCTGAATTCGATGACTCGTTGCCGTCGGCCGGTGAATTGAAGAAGGATTTTTATAAAGTATTTTCCAAGTATTTTGAGTTGAACTCGAGATGGTCAGAAAAGTCGAAGGTTCCTAAATTGGGCAAAGCTGATTCGCCGAGAGCTGACGTTGAACATTTTTACTCTTTTTGGTATGATTTTAAATCGTGGAGGGAATATTCGTATGAGGACGAGGAAGATAAGGAAAAATGTACAGATCGTGATGAACGAAGGTAAGAAATTTACTTTTCGCAATAACCTACTGAGTAAAATGGATACAAAAAAACATTGCAAATTAAATTTTTTTTCTGCCTCAGTGATGCGCAGGCTAATAAGCCAAGGGTCCCTAGTTTGATTCCAGGATTGGGCTGGTCATTGTATGAATGATGTGATTGTCCCCCAAATTAGAAATTACAAATTTACAAAGGTTGCAGAGTTATATAGAAAAAAATATATATCGACACCCAGGTGTGAGTGGAAGCAAAAGAAAAAAAAATTACACAAATGGTTTGGATCAATTTATAATCAACATCGACCAGTTTCGGTGATTTATTTTTGTAGTCTAATTAATTTAATCTAAAATATACCGGGTGTCCAAATATCACTAGCTATATCTCAGGAACTGAGTCCTAAAGCTTTCAAATAAAAAACATTTTTAGTGAAATTGGTCATGAGAAAATTCTGGAAATATTTTTCAAGTTCGTAACTCTTCCTGTAAGGGGCGCAATGAACAGTAAAAATATAATGCTGCGATTATCTCAAAAAAAAGTTGTAGTAAAGGTATTCTAAAACTACACTTTTTGAAATCATGATAAGGTTATGAAACAAAAATGTTATAGACTTTTTGTTTTACTCTTGAAATAAAGTCAGATGTCAAATAACTCTTGTTTTTTAACCTATCTTAATGAATGAAAATCATTCATAGGAAAGAACTCGTCATACTGAATAAAATTATTAACAACAACCACAAATGTAATTAATTCAGTTGCAGAAAAGAAAACCGCACAGATTGTACAAAGTATAATTAATTTTTAAGAATAAAAGAAATAAAATAAATTATAGACAATTGTGCCTTCTGCTTCATTTTAATCAACATGTATGATTAAAATAAATAAAACACTTCAACTTTGTATAACACTAATTATTTTTTTTTTTTGCAACTCCACTTTCAACAAATTAATTTGCCATTATCAAATAAAGTAACTTCTATTATTATATGGTACAGGTCACCCGATGACCAATTCAATGTAAAAAAAAGCGTCCCTTCAATGTACACCAGTTGAAGGCGGCGCTACCATCAGCGAATAAAACACTGGCGCCAAATTTTAAATTATGGCGGGATATTTAAATTTTTGCATTATTGTTATATTAAATTATAAAATGAATATTTTATTGATGTGCATAATAAAATTATTTATTAAAGATATAAATAACTCTATTATGCAGAAATTTAAATGTACTCAAAATAAAGGTATGTAAATAATAATAAAAAAATAATATAATAATTAATTTATTATACATTTTATAAAATAGATATTATAAAATGTATAATAAATTAATATATCACAATAAAAGAGTTGATATGCTCCTAGTCTTGATCATTTTTGAAAGGTTCTTGATCTGGATTTCTATGGATTCTAACGAATTCATTTTTTGGCTCTTTTCTGCGTAATGAATAATCTTAAGTACATCCTCATCAAGACAAAGGTTTTCTTTGATGAGGTATTTCGCAAAATTTGATTTAGCCGAAAAGAGCCTGCGTGTTTTTTTAGCCGCGTTGTGCAGTCACAATAAAAAGTAAAAAGTAATTTGCATTATACAAATAAAGTTGAAGTGCTTAATTTATTTTAAAATAAATTATAACTAAAATAACAAACCTATATTATTTAATTCAATAAATAATTCAATTTTTGTGTTTTTGTTATAAATTTTATTAACCTCAAAGAGTTTTCAAATGACATTTGCAATTATTAATTTGAAATAATATTCTTTTATTTATAACTTGTGATAGAATGAAGGTATTGACTTTTTGTTTTCACTAAATTTCTTACATTTTCACACTCTTTATATTGAGATTAAGAAAAATACATTCCATTTGAAATTTCTAAAAAAAATTTTTGATTGAATTATTTATTTTTGTGATTGTTGTCAATAATTTAAATCAGTATGATAAGTTTTATACAATAATATGAAAATCATTAAGATTGGTTAAAAAATAAAAGAGTTATTAAACATTTGTTTGTTACAAATTCGAACCTTCTCCCACCCTTTATTTCAAGAGTAAGACAAGAAAGTCTGTAATATTTTTGTTTCATGAACTCATGATTTCAAAAAAAAAGTGTAGTTTTGTGATACATTTATTTGAACGTTTTCTGAGATAATCGCAGTATTATTTTTCGAGTGTTCATTGCGCCCCCTACAGGAAGAGTTACGAACTTAAATTTTATTTCGAGCATTTTTTCGTGACCAGTTTCATTAATAATTTTATTATTTAAAAGTACTAGGACTCGTAGTTCCTGAGATATAGTTGGTGACCTTTCTTATTTGGACACCCGGTAAATAAGGACGATATGAAATCCTTGGTTTCCAGGATGTGTAATCTCTGAAAGGAGAAACTTGCCCTGGTTGGGACTTGAACCGTCTTATCCGTTGCGACCTAATTGCCATGACCGTTCAGCCACCACGGCCCCTATATTAACTTTTATGCCTATACTAATAGCCCGAATTAAGTTGACATTGACACTTGAAGTTAGGGAAAAGATTACTCTTGTGGCTATCCCTCTATTTATATGATTAATTCCTAAATTGAGTAAAAATGTATTAGTCCACATACTCCTGGATTATATTGTAAGCAGTACTTAGATTTACCAATAATATTCATGAATCCGGTATTCATCAATCCTAGATTGATTCAAGGATTAAGCTGCGACTATTAGTATGGCCATTGATATTGATGCAACGTCATAATAATAATAATAATAAAAATAAATGTCTGATAATCTATGCGAGATATGGTCATATTTACGAATTCCGTATATCAGGCGTATGCACGAGTTCTGAACTCTCTGAATGCGATCTCTTGTTTTTTTATCTAAACATGCGTTATAGACAGCATCTGCAAAATTAAATTTACTTAAAACAAGCATATCACAAAGTTTACGTTTCATATTTATTGTTAAAAAATGTCTGCAAGAATATATTTGCTTTAAATTTTGAAACGACTTTGAGATACACTTATTTATGTGTGATTTAAAACGCAAATCTGTATCAATTATAACCCCTAGATTTCTAGCAGATTCAACAAAGGCAAGTGTGTTGTCGTTAATTTTTATTTTTAATTCATTTTTTACGCTGGTTAAATATTTACGAGGCCCAAACAGCTTAATGGAAGATTTATTTGGGTTTATTTTTAACGAGTGATTACAAGAAACTTTCATTAAATTGGATATATCTAAATTGATATTACGTTCTGCCGTCATTTGGTCTTGGGGTTTGAAAGAATAGAGCAATTGGGTATCATCAGCATACATATTGATGGTACAGTATTTTAAACAATCAGGCAATGTTGATGTATATATAGAAAATAAGACTGGTCCTAATATTGACCCCTGTGGAATACCTGACCCTATTTCGACGTAACTTGATTTGACACCATCAATCACAACTCTTTGGTATTTGTTGATCAAAAAACTGTTTATTATATTTACAGCACTACTGCTAAAACCAACATAATGAAGTTTAGATACCAATAGACTATGATTGATCGTGTCAAAGGCCTTACTAAAGTCCAATAATATTAGACAAGTTATAAGTCCTTTGTCCGTAGCATTAAATTATCTGTGAACATTTTGTTCAGTGGGAACATTATTATTTTATATATGCATAGAAAATCTTTATTTCTGAGAAATACGTTAAATTACATCACAATATTTACATTACAATCATAAATCTCTATTTAAGCCTCAGAAAATTGCTATCGACCATCGGTCTTTCTGCCTTTATTATTTTATTTTTGTTGAAATATGAATAAAAGATAAGTTTAAATGGTTTTTATTGCTTCACTTATAAACAATGAAGTAAGAATCAAATAGACTTTTATTAAATATTATTATTTAGTCTTATATAACCTCGTTATATGTTCCTCTCTACTTCTCAGTGTGAGGTGAACTTTTATTAAATAAAAATGCTTATTTTTTTAAATTCATTAGTATGTATATTTTTATGTTTATTTTGGACCAGTGTTGGGGGTAATTAATTACAATATAATTTAATTACAAAATGCATTATAACGTAATAATGTATTATGCTCGTAATTACAAGTGTAATTGCAAACGTAATGCATTATGGATGTAATTAATTACATTCTGTAATTATATTTGTATCACTGCATGTAATTATATTGGGATAATTACATGGTAATGCATTACGTAATTGATAAAAATAATTATATAATTATATTTGTCTAAAACTTAAAAAAATGGTGGTGTCCATCATGGTACTTTCCCCGATGAATTCGGTAAAATACGTTTTTGAATGAATATTTAACAGTAAATAAAAAATAAATGAAAAAATGGATTGCTGTCCTTTAGAGTTAAAGCTGTATATTTGTAAGAATATTATAATTTACTTTGTTATTTCTTACCTTACAATGCCTTAGTAAAATTTCCATACATATTCGAATAAATATATAATTTCTTAACTTTTTTTTATTCGTTCAGGCAACATATTCTGTGTTATTGCAATTTGAAGTCATTTTGACTTTTTTTTTGTCATTAAAATAATTATTTAAATAATTAAAGTCTCAACAGCCAACATAAAAAAGATTACAAAAATAATTGTTTATTTCTAAGGGAATTTATAAGGTAGACGAAATTCTTCTGCTTATAAAATGAAAACTAAAGGTCCTACAATAAAAAAGCTTTTAATAAAAAACTATTTACTTTTTTATGATCTACAATTTTTATTTGAAATAATTTTTCATCCGAAATAAAAAATTATCACTAAGAGTAAACTTGCACTTAATGAGTTTTAATTTTAACCAAAAGCTTTTCAGATCATTCCACTGTTATAAAAAGTGTAGATATAAAATTTAGGTGGAGTTTTAAAACTCGATGAAATGGAATCGGGGAACCTCAAAACGTGCATATTTGTTGAAATTGGTGGTTCGAAAATTTTCACGATCACAATACTTTCCCTTGAACAGGGATCCAGGGAAAGTAAAAGACTAATTGAATTAGATCAACATTGGACTCGGAGTGTTTTTCCGGGATCTGGTTTTCGTGGGTGGTTTTTCCAGAGATGGTACAACAATGTTTTTTTAGTGTGTTGTGTCGAGGATTCTTTTTGGGGTGTTTTGAGGGTTGTTTATGGGGTTGTTTTTGGGGATGTTTTTAGGTTGTTGTTTTGTTTGTAGTTTTTCGGGGGTGTTTTTTTATGGGTTGTTTTGGCGGTATTTTTTGGGGGTACTTTCAAGTGTGGACCATTTTATAGAGGATGTTTTTACAGAGGGTGATTTTCAATGAGATATTTTTTAAGGGATGCCTTTGTATGTAGTGTTTTGTTAAGAATAAAATTTCATTGAGAATTTTTTAACAATGAATAATTCATTTTTTAAATGTGGCAGGGTCGGACTAGGCCTAAAATACGACCCGGAGTACCTCAAAATAGTCAAAATAGATATTTCCACTAAAATATTTTATCCAAAATGCAACTATTATTTTTATTATAACAAGAAGTTTATTCGAAAATCAAAATAATCATAAATATAATACATATACACCTCGAGTTCCTGGATTAATTCCCGTCCGGGCTAATGGTATTGGGGGATGGTCTGTTGGATTATTTAATGATGTGTCATATTTAATTTACCTAATTTCATTTAAAACATAATTAATTACGTTTCCTATTAAAGTGTAATGCATTACGTTTTCCATAATTATACTTACAATATAATGCATTACGTTTCCGATAATTATAGTTATAACATAATTGTAACTATAATGTAATTAAATTACAATTTTGCCCAACACTGTTTTGGACCAACTATTAAAATCAATTGCAATCGTTAAAAGAGTTAATTATTAAAGAACTGTATTCTCTAAGGTCAGATTTTTCAATCAATTTGGTAATTTAAGCAAAGCTTAAGTTACAAGAGCTTTGCTTAGATAAGTTAATATGACTAAAGAAATATATAAACAAGTAAAATATTTATTAAATTAATATATACAATTATCATCTTTATTGAGATATTTATACACCTATTGAGTAAAATACATATTTTTTTTTTTAATTTTATCAATACCAGAATCGACCATCATTCAGCCAATGGTGAAATACCAGATGTACCGTTTAACCTGAGAAATCCAAATAACTAGAAAAATATGCATAGTATGAAAAATGTTACGAGACCAAAAATTAATATTCCCTAATTGCCCTTAGGGAATATTAATTAATAATATAATCCCGTTGTAAATTCAACTGCACTCACAGTGCGTTATCTAGGGATAAAAATACATCAGATTTTATTGAAACATTATTTCTGTTTGTAACAGATGGTGATGTAATTCTTTCTTAATCTTATCCTCTTTTATCCGTATTGGGTGTCGAGTGGTGCTGTAATTGCGAAAACTAAATTTATCATAAATAAAATGTTAGTAGTGTCGCGCCTTTCTCCATCAGGGGTGTTTAATAAAATTAAATGCTCAAAATGATGTCCTTGAACTTGAATGCAATGTAAGTTTAGAAGTGCGAAAACACAAGTGGTTTCAGCATATTATACTTTCGTAGCTTGCGAGGTATTAGATCGGGATTACAATAATCTCTAGATCGGTAGATCAGAACTGGTGAACTGAGGAGCCAGATCATCAGACTTTGCCTTCCTAGGTTTTTTCTTGTGAGTTTACTTAAAATAATACATTTTATATATATATTTTTTACACCACAATAATAACCGTAAGACGCAAAGAAAATCGTAAATTAATTATTTCCAATGACTTCAATAAAGGGTTCGAAGAATTCATGAAATAAAAAAAACAATCACGAATCACACAATAAAGACAACCATAAATTAACATATAAAACACAAATAATCAAAATCTAGTCAAAAATCACCAATATAAGCCAGTAATTCAATAAATCGCAAATGAGTTTGTGTATAAGATTGGGCATCAAAATCAGTTGTGTATACCTCTTACATTTTTCTCCTGTATGTTGGATGTCAACAACAGGGTGTATGCTTCCTCTATTGATTCTAACTCTATAACCAGGGGATTGAATTTAGAACAGGGTGATATCCCGTTAAATTTTAGTCTCGTAACGTTTCTTCGTTTGATGCTTTTTTTTTATTTGTCATGTTAAATGGTACACCTGATTGATATATACATAATTTTTATTGTCTAACATAATACAATATCTACTTATAACATAATAAAGGACCAATGATCTTTCCACCATGGTGGAATATTATTTTCGATTTATTTTAAATTGTAAAACTATTAGTAATTGTTTGATTTAAAAATAATCTATTAATCAATAGTATAAAGTGAAGCTTAATTAAAACAAGCTAAAGCTACAATTGAAAAACAGGATTTAAGAACTATATTCTTCAATAATTTATACAAGAATCCTATTTTTTTTAATAATTTAAAACAATTGTTAATTAAACATTTTTAATTCACTTTCTTTTTTAGATATGTTGAGAAATTGAATAAGGTTGAACGTTTGAGGAAAAAGAAGGAAGAAATGTCGAGAATACGTCAATTGGTGGACATGGCTTACAATGCCGATCCCAGGATAGCGAAATTCAAACAAGAAGACAAGGAAAAGAAACTGGCTGCGAAAAAGGCGAAACAAACCGCTGCCCAGGCGAAGCGGGAAGAGGAGGAGAGGATACTGCGAGAGGCGCAGCTGGCCAAAGAAAGGGCCGAAGCGGCGGAGCGAGCGAAAATCGAAGCAAAGAGGCAGGAGCGGGAAGCCCAGAAGAAGGCCCTCAAAAAGGAAAGGAAGATCCTGCGGGATGTTTGCAAGAGTAATAATTATTTTGTGAGTAAAGAGGACGATAATTTGCGGCATATGACGGCTCTGGAGAGGATTTGCGAGGGGTTGTCTGCACTCGAATTGGAGGAGTTGAATAAGAATATAAAAAATAACGGGAAAGCTGCTTTTCTGAAAGCTGTGAAGGAATCTGAAGAGAAGGTAGAGGCTGAGAAAAAAGCAAGCTTGCAAAGTTACCAACAGAAGATATCAGAGCAAATCAAAGCGAATTCGATTGTTAAAATTAATCCTGAATGGACGAACGAGAACCTTCAGTTGTTAATAAAAGCCGTTAATCTATTTCCGGCTGGAACGAACCAACGTTGGGAAGTCGTTGCGAATTTCATTAATCAGCACGGACAGTTTAAAGAGAATTCGACTAAATTCACTGCAAAACTAGTGCTGGCGAAAGCCAAGGATTTACAAAACACCGATTTCTCTAAGAACAATTTAAAAGAAGCCGCCAATAAGGAAGCCTTTGATAACTTCTTCAAAGAGAAAAAGGTAGCTGATTCTGTAAAGAACGTAGAAATTTCCACTAATGATGACTCGAAGAAAAAACCCGCCCCCCCTGTGGCGGTTAAACAAGAACGAGAAAAGACACCCGTAACAAACGGGGATGCTAAGGAAAAAGAGAAGGAATCAATTCCGTGGACGACGACAGAGCAACAGCTCCTCGAGCAAGCTCTCAAGACATACCCCTCGAACACCCCGGAACGCTGGGACAGGATCTCTGAGTGTATACCGAACCGCTCGAAGAAGGACTGCATGAAGCGTTACAAGGAGCTGGTGGAAACCATCAAGGCGAAAAAGGCGGCTCGGAGTAATTTAGGCAAATAACGAAAGCTCGCATTCGGATCTATTAGAGTTCACAATTTGATTTTTTTTAAATCGATATTTATTAATTTCCTTGACGGGAAACTGGGAAAACTGTGGCCAGCTGTTTTCCTGTTCTGTACGTGTGATTTATTTTAAGGACATGATTTTTTCGCAAAATGCAGGATGTAAAATTTAATCATTTGTTTTAAATATAATAAATGATTCTTTAAAAAAAGACGGCTATTTTTTTTTTTTTTAATTCATAATTATTCCCTCTACAATATGAAAACTGTAATGTATTTGAATTTTGTTTAATATTGAATGCTGGTTTTGCCCTCTGTGTTTAATGAAGATGCGCAGAACACCTTCCGGTCTGCGCAAAATCCTGGATTGTTCTTAGTTAGCTGCCCGTTTATGTGTATGCTAATAATAATGAATGGTATGTTAAGAGTAAATGTGGATTTTTTTATTACCCCCAAACTCCAAAAAATACAATAAAAATATTAATGAATGGGTTCATGTTTTGAAGCTCAAATCTTCAATAATTGGTTTGAAACAAATGGATTCCTGTAAAATTCATTTCATAGAATTAGAAAAACAAAATCATGAATGAATCATAACTGAACAATAATTAAATGAAAATATAGATTGTCTTTTACAGTTAAAGCCAAGCTTTTATAAGAGTTACAATTTATTTCGTTATTAAAGGTAATGAATGACGAAATAAGTTGTATCGCTTCTAAAAACTTGGCTTTAACTACACATTGGTGTTACAGCATTTTCCAAAACTATTTTTAATTTCTTTAAACTATTTCATATATTTCGTTCGCGAAAGATTTACTCAGAAAACCTCAAAATGTGTATATCTGTTGAAATTAGTGATTCGAAAATTCGACAGTTGTCTGGGGAAAGTAAAAATTCAATTATATCACGATTGTCTATAAATTGAATATAGGTGAACTTTTAAAGAACTTTGAATGGAGATTTTATGTCACACTCGGCTAGAAATCGAGGGACATGGGTTCGAATCCCATCAGAGATGTTTCTTTTCCACTTATATTTAATTAATTTAATTTATATCTTAATGTTATATGTTAAAAATTTACCAAATCATCAATTATTCCCCTATCCATCATTGCAAAAATACTTACATCTGTATACATATGGATGTTTGGAAAACTGTATGTTTAATTAATTTCTCACTTAACCCATGGTGACATTTTTGAATTAATTTAGGATGATTTAATTGAAATTAAAACACTTGGTTTGTTTCACTTATTTAATAATAATAATAAGTGAAACAAACCAAGTGTTTTAATATAAATAGAAAAGAGTATTATTCATTCACTTGGTCACAGTTATTTAAATATATTAAATGAAAATGATATGAAAATAATTAATAAATTAATTTCACATTTAGCTCTGTGACTTTTGACTTACGTTACCTAAGTACGTTAAACAAGTGTTTTAATTTCAACTAAATCATCCTGAATTAATAATTGGAAAACTGTAACTGTAATTTTATAGTGCATTTTTTGCAGTCATGAAAAAAGGAATGATTGAAATTTTATTGACCATTTTTATGCTCATCAAATTTAAATAACCATAAAAGTGTGAGTAATTTGTTTTTTTTTTATTATAAATATTTGAGTTTTTGATAGAATTATTTCAAATATTTTAGGATGGTGGAAACATTAAAATTGTGCTTAGATTAAAGGAAATTGTGTTTATAATAATGAAGCATTTTTTTTATTAATAATTACAGGACGTATTAAAATCTTCAAGCTAATATTTAATATAAATTTTCAGATTACATTTTCTTCCTTATTTGAAGAAAAGTGTGCATTCACAAGAGATTACAACCAAATAAGAGCTGAACTTAAGTCCGTGAATGATTTTGACAAAACTTGCATTGAAGCGGCCCTTCACGGTATTAGTCAAATAGTGCTGGGTGAATGGGGGAACAACACACCATGTCAGGTAACGTATGAGAATACATCAGGTGTTCAATTTTAAAGCCATGGGAGGTTTACTTTGAATTTCATATTTTTGCATATTTCTACTAGCCATTTTTTTTCTCTCAAATTATATGAATGGGCACAATTTGTTTATAAACCATAGTATTTGGGATATAACGCAAGCGCCATCTATTGTGGCATCGTTAATGATTTATTTATTTCATTTGTTCACCTCACACTGAGAAGTAGAGAGGAACATATAACGATGTTATATAAGAATAAATAAATAAATATTTCATTTGTCTTTAAGAAGAATTAAAATATATGTTATTAATTTTCTCGCATCAAAGGCTAAAATATCAAAAATATTATTTCGTTCGACACAAAACAGAATTATTTCATTGGTTTAAATAAGTGTGTTCATAACTGAAAGCACCATTTCAATTTTGTATTTCGAGTAGTTATTAGTATTGTATTGTTTTGTATTTCACTTAATAATTTATCAAGGAGAAGTTCTTCTGAATCTGACGCCTGAAAATGGGTCAACTTTAGGATTTTTTCTCGAAGTCGAATGAATATTTTGAAATGCGGTTTTGTCAGTTGTATTGGCCATACAAAGGACTAAAAATTTCCAGTTTTTAGAAAAAAAAAAACAACATCCAAATATCGGCTCTAGTCTCCAACCGGACGTTCCTCAGCCTCCCAGAGTGTCAGAAATAGAAAAAAAGGAGCACAAGATCACGCATAAAAAAACCCATGTCATTATCTCTATTAATAAACTCTGTAGATGCGTGCATATTTGTTAACAAATCCCATAAGAGAGCTTCAAGGCCAATTCGTGACGAACACTCTTAAATACGACGCTCATGTGTTCGGTTGAAGACTAGAACCACCATTTTGGATGTGTTTTTTTTTCTTTAAAAATTGAAGATTTGTAGTCCATTGTATGACCAATACAACTGACAAAATCGCATTTCAAAATATTTATTCAATTTGGAGAAAAAATCCCAAAGTTGATTCATTTTTCAATGCCATAATTTACAAACACTTCAGCTTTTGTAATGAATCCAAAACGGTTTGGAGAATTTAGTTTGAAGGAAATAAAATGAAAAACAATCTTCAAGCACAAATGCCACAAAATACAGACCGTTCAAAATAATATCTCTAGAAACAAATCACCGAATTTTGTAAAGAACGGAATTCGCCACCACGAAAAAAAAAAATGGCTGATATACTTACTGATTGGGCTTTCTATATACTGAAAACAGATGGAAGCGAGTACGAGCTCTAACAACTATGCATCGGGATAAAATCGAATTCATGTATAATTCAGGTATATGACAGTTTATTTACTTTTTCTTTTTAAATTTAATTCTATGTAATTAGTTAATTAACAATAATTAGGGCCAAGCACCAACACAAAAAACAAAATTATTATTCTTTTCTATTCTATCATCTCTAATTAACAAGAAAAAATGTTCATTTGTGTGGCAACTAAATATTTAGACAGTATAAAGGAACTGTTAAAAATGAAACAAAATAAGACAAGTAAGCTGTGAAAACAATGCAGAACGAAACGTCAGATTAATCGGTAGTCGCTTTCTTATAGTATTGAGTGAATCGTTGTGTTTATTGAACAAAATGGTGCGTGGTATCTCTACAAGTTCAAAAATTCGTGAGTTAGTGATTACAAATTATTGCCGAAATACAAGAATACGTGAAATGTCGGATGAACTTAATATTTCCAAAACAACAGCGTGGAATATAATTAAGCATTATGGAGAAACCGGAAATATCCTAGACAAAAAAGACAAAAGTTCGGGTCATCCAACATTAGTTTCTGATAGAAACAAGAGATTATTAGTAAAACTGTGCAAAAAAGGCAGAAGAAATACTTTAAGGCAAATTACGACTGAATGGAATCACGAAACTGGATTAAATCTGTCAAAGGAATTCTGCCTCCAGTAAATTCATGAATGTGAACTCAAGTTTTATAAAGTTGAATTTCAAGCAATTTAAAAGTACATTTAAAAGACATATTTTCTTATAGGCAAAGGAAAAACCACTGTTGACGGAAAAACAAAAGAAAGCTAGACTCACATGTGCAACATCTAAATTATCTTGGTCGGCTACAGACTGGTCCAGAGTAATGTTCAATGACGAATCAAAATTTGACGTATGTATTGGTGACTATCGCAAATGCGTGATTCGCTCAAAACATGAGGCTTTTCACAAAGATTGCCCAAAACGTACCATAACATTTCCTAAAGGAGTGATGATCTGGGGCTGCATGACAGCTTTAGATTTAGGATGTTTTGAATTTATTGATGGTACCGTGAATGCTGCGAAATATCAAGAAATACTGCAAAACAGTCTGCTACCAAGTATCGCCAAGTTAAATGTAGACGAAAATTACATTTTTCAACAGGATGGGGCGGCATGTCATACGACTAAAACCACAAAAAAGTGATCACAACGTAAATGTTTTTTCTTGGCCTTCCAGCAGTGCTGACCTTAATGTCATTGAAACAGTATGGCATAAAATGAAACAAACATTGAGGAACAACCCACAACGGATATTAACTAAACTTAGAGCCAAAATTGAGTATATTTCGAATGAAATTTCTCCTGAAACGTCCAGATATTTAGTTGAGTCAATGCCTAGGTGAAATCAAGTTGTCATAAAATGTTACTCCTTTTTATAAATAAAATTCGTGCAATGTTCCAATATTTAGTTGCCAAACAAAATCAATATTTTTATTGTTAATTAGAGGTGAGAGAATAATAATTTTGTTTTTTTTGTGTCTTTTATTGGCCCCTTTCTACCCACATGGGGTAGGGTATTAGAAAAAATAAATAAACAATACCTGAATTTTATATGCATTTGATTTTGCCCCAATATATATTTGTTAAGGGCCGTATAAGAAAATGGTCATAAACACGATTTCGAATAACACAGTAAAAATAATTTAAGAAAAGTACTATAACGAATATAACCTTTTATTTGATTTATTCAAAGATATAACATTTCAAGCTGCTAGAAACACGAAAAATTTAAAAGGAAAAATGTCTTGTGTACGAATCACATCTGACGAATTAAAAAATATTATCCATATTTGGGATGAAAATACTCCAAACAGACTGCAAAGAAAGTTGTATCACATTATAGCAATAGAATTAGCTTGGCGAGACGGTGAGGCTTGCAGAACTATAATTCAGTACTTCAAAAATGAAACTGATAATGTTAGAACGCCAACGGGACGACTCTAGTATAATCCTATACTTACATAAATAATATAGGGAGGTTCGAAACAAATTTTTGAATCCAAGTGACTTGCTTCAATTAAGGCTGCGATTTTGCGCCTAATAAACGGTACGATTAACGACAGAGTTTTTACAAAATGTGTGTGTTTATTTTATTCCAACTTTGATTTTTCAACCAAGCGACAAACACCTGAACTACTAGATACTATTCCACAATAAAAATGACTTCGTTGAACTAAATTTATTCTTATTGATTATTTTATAGGATTAAGGAGTATACAAATAATATTATGATTGTATTAAATATGGATATTAAGAGAAAGACTTTCCACGTATAATCAGATATATTCAATATAGATTAAATGTATTTTTGTAAATTAAATTAATTTTTGAAAAAAATATTTTTTTCACTTTTTTTGTTTTTAAAAAATAAAAATTATCTGATCTTCATCAGTAAATAAGCTATCTGCCTGTATTTAATGTTTATTTTTTTATGACTGTATAAAATTGTTAATCCCTTAAAACGGAAACGTATTGGGAATCGCAGCCTTATGGAAAATCCTTATAATTGTCTTGTTCAGTTATTTAAAAAATTAATATCTATATATCAAAGTGAGGAGACAACATCAAAATAGATTGGTTATTTCTAACTGTCAATAATCATTGGAATAATGGCCAAAATTGTCCTTGGTTGAAAAATATGCCAATTGGTATAAATGAAATTAGCAAATGGAGCAAATTTGAAGGAAAAATAATTGGATTAAATACAAATAAAGTGAAAACATTCAAAAAGATCTACAACAGTAAATCGGTTTTCAGGATTTGGAAATAGTAACAAATAATTAAAATAAGTAGCCATGTTAACGCAACATCTTCTAAAGCATATCTACAACTTAATAAAGAACATCATGCTGATTTATTATCAATTTTACAAGATGATAATGTAAAAGTACCCGCAAATCCTGAAATACATAGTATATACAAAAACAATTATATTCAGATTATATTCAAATACATAATGCTACAAACTGCACTATTAATGTTCATATTTATGATAAATGATTAAATTAAGATATGTAATCTTAAATAAAAATGATTTGAAAATAATAAATTATTTCCACATTTAACTCTGTGACTTTTGACTTGCATTACGTAAGTACGTTAAAGAAATGTAATTACAATTATTTAATTTAAATTGATTTAGTTTAATTTGATTTAATATAATTGATTTAATTTGACTGAGTATAGTTGAATTAATTTAATTGATTTATTTTAACATATTTAAGTTGTGTAAGGCAGAGCTGTACTAACGAGGGATAGATCCCGAAACACATGTCTGCAGATGGCCTTATATTAAGTAACGTTTCTTTTGTTGTTTTTGCATTAAATTTTTTTCGGATCAAACTTTATTGCATTATGCAATATTTTATTGATATGCAGCAGCAGGTGTACATTCAATGTCCGGCGGGGTATTTGCCCGGGAAGTAGTTGTTTTAATGTGCATTTGTTTAAAGTATTTACGTTACGTAAGTCAAAATGTCACAGAGCTAAAAGTGGAAATAATTTATTGATTATTTTCAAATATTTTTTTATTTAAATAACTGCGACTAAGTGAATAAATACTCTTTTCTATGTATACATCTTAATAATTAAAGATTGTCGCACATTCTTTCTCTTTTTCGAAATAAATTATGTTGCTTTATGAAACTAATTTCTAAGCAAAATAATTTATTTCTCAAAATCATTTGAGAAAAATTGTATTTCGACAATTATTAATACACTCGTTGCATGATCTTAGAAAAGTACATTTTAAGTGTATTTCAAAGAAAAATGTAATAAAATAGAGGTTTTTGATTAATATTGATAAATACTCAGTAAAATAATCATTCATTTAATATTTAATGAAACGTTCAGTCACCATTCATCTAGCGTATGGATAACTAGTGATGGCCATTTCGGTTTTTCGAACCTCATCAGACTAGTGTATTCCATGTGCAATGCCTTGATGAAGGCGACTGAACGGAAATTGTGTTGGGGTTATATACCCGATATTAATCATAATAAATTAAAGACGACGCAAGCGCCACCTTTTGCCTAATTTCAAGTGGCATCGTCAACGATTTTATATATTATATACATTGGCAAGCTGCAATATGCAAAAATGTGAAATTCAACATAAAATCCCATGTTCGACTTTGAAACCAGATATCCAGGTATCTGATTTGCACTTTTGAAATTTATTTTAAATATTTGTGTTTTTTATTAGGTCATTTTAGTAACGGACGGTAATGCAGGAGTCGGGGCTGGATCTCTCAGAGACTCATTAAATAGCCTCCACCAGAGGACCAATGCTAATCCATTTCCTCTTCCATTTTCGTTTCCATCGAAACTTCATGTTGTTTGCATTGCACCGCAGAATGATCCGTCTATGTTAAAATGTAAGATTCTTTTTAATTTTGAATGCTTGCGGTTGAATATGTGAAATTGTAACACATGGGTCAAAAAGTCCCGGGACTAACCAATAGATGGCGCCAGAAATATCGAATGCGCTATTGTTTTAGGTGGTACTAACCTTTAAAAGAAACGTGTCAAAATGTCATGACATTTAGTTCAGTAGTTTTCGAGATATTGAGGTTGAAGTGACTCTACTTTTGTGAATTTGTAAACAATGAATCAAAACGAGTTTCGAGTCTTAATAAAATATTGCTATTTAATGGGTAAAAATACCGTACAAGCACAGAAATGGCTTGAAAAATGATACCGGGAAATTTCTCCGTCAAAAACAATTGTTTGGGGATGGAATGCTGATTTTAAACATAGTCGTACGATCACCGAAGACGCAGAACGCTCTGGAAGGACAAAATAGGAGACTGCGTCAGAAAACATAAAAAAAGTGTTGAAAATTGTTATGGGTGATTGCAAAGTGAAATTGTAGGAGATAGCTGACATTCTAAAGATATCAAAAGGCACCGTATTCAATATTTTACATACAAACTTAGGCATGAAAAAACGTTTCTTGATGTGGGTGCCGCGTTTGCTCACAATGGAACAAAAACGAATTTACGAATCTGAACGTTGTTTAAGCTTCTAAAGCAATAAAAAGGTTTTTTATGGCGATTTGTTTTGATATGTGACCATTGATGAAATGTGTATTCACCACTATACAGAATCGAAAAAAGCATCTGCTGAGTGGAGAACAGAGGGCGAAAGCCGTCCAAAGCGTCTAAAAACCCAACAATCGGCTGACAAGGTCATGGTCTGTATTTTGGGATATACATTTATCGACCATTTAAAGAAAGGTCAGACCATCAACAGTGACTTGATATAGTTTTATTAGACCGATTGAATGACGAGATCAAGCACAGACGACCTCCTATGGCAAACAAAAAACATTATTTCATCAAGATAATGCACCAATCCACGAGTCAGTAAAAACCATGGCAACAATTAACGATTTACGATTGGAATTGTTGCCACCTTATTCTCCAAAGCTGGCATCCAGCGAATACTGGCTCTTCGCTGATTTAAAAAACATGCTCATAGGAAAGAGATTTGGCTCAAACAAAGTGGTTATTACTGAAACTAACGCCTATTTTGAGGCCAAAGATAAATCGTTCCACAAGAAAGGCACAGAAATGTTGAATTGATCGCATCATTGTAGAAGAGTATATAGATGAATAAATTCGAATTTTGGGGAACAATTGTATTAGTTAGTCCCGCGACTTTTTGACCCATGTGTTATGTTTAAAAAAATAAATAATGATCCCATTACAATTGTTATACATTAAATAAATAACATTTCTCTAATTTCTGTTTCTTCTTTGTAAAGGGCTATTAACAATAAGTCTTTCTGCTATGTTATTAAAGTGTAATTTTAAAACTGATTTTGTGCAAAAATTATTTACAGCAAAACCATTGTATCAGAAATTGATTGATTTAACTGGCTCGGAAGGATCAATTTCGCAACCTCAATCCATGTCCAAAGCATGTGTAGCTGCAGTTTTCCAAAAACTCGCCGATGATATGTACACAACATTTAGGGGCGTTTTAAAGTGCGGCCATTTGGAATCAAATATTTTTCTTCAACCTGCTCCGATTGTAAGTTTATATACATTTTAGACTTGTTTTTTTTTTGTTATGGTTGCGGTGACATTTTTTTAATGTTGAGTTACTTTCACTTAGAAATTGAAACTTATTTTCTCATCAAATTTATTTATTTATTTACGGATTTCTCCTTTTTCAAAATTCCAAAAAAAAAAAAAAAATAACACATACAATATAAATAATTACAGTTAGTAGAACATTACAACACTAAAAACAGAGAGAAAAAATAAAAAAAATGCTATAAGTGACTAATATTGGCGAGATTAATAAATGATAAGTGGCGTTTAAATACATGATACGAATTTGAAAAAAATAAGAAAATTAGGATTTAACATAAGTAAGTTACAATACCGCATTATAGGCAAGACTGGACTATGAACGTCATAACTAGTGCGATGGAAGTTTAACCGGAACAATGGCCTGTTACGTTAGACGTTTTGTATATGGACTCACAAAAGCTTTTGATCGAATCCCTCATAATAACTTGATCACTTGCTTGAATAAATACAGTATCAGTTCAAATATAATAATGTTACAAAATAGATTACAATACGTCACTTGCATGGGTTATATATTTCATTCTTATACAGCCACCGGTGGGGTACCTCAAGGCTCGAATATTGGTCCTGTCCTTTTTCTTTTGTATATTAATAATTTGTGTTCCCGCCTCAATTGCAATTATCTCATGTATGCTGACGATATTAAACTTTTCCATGTTGTTAATACTATGGATGACTGCCTTACATTACAAAAAAAGTCTGAATGTCTTAAATAATTGATGCTCTGGTAATGGTTTAATGCTTAACTCAAGAAAATGTCGTATAATATCATATTATCGGATTCTGAATCCCATAATATTTGATTATTCCATTGCTTGTACCCCAATCGAAAGAATTATTGTATTGTATGAAATGAATATTAATAAATTATTAAAAATCAACCAATAAAACACAGATTAGATTGAATAACTTTATTTCATACAATATGAACTACCAATGTCTAAATATTAAAACCATTAATTATATTAAACCTTGGTAATATTTTTGATAAAAATCTATGTTTCAACTTGCACATTCAAACAATTGCCAACAACTCATTTAAAGCACCTGGTTTTATCTTTAGAAATGGTCGCGAATTCAAAACTATACCTACACTAATAGGTAGATATTTGTTGGTGAGTACGTGAAGTTTCTTGATATAATATAAAAATATTTTATTCCTTTGTTCACTTTTTTTAAATTCTTATTACTTATTGAATTTTTTTTCAAAATCTTCTAGTCAGCGATACTCTTATGAATGAATTCATTTACGGTCCGTATTGTTGACTTTCAAATGGACCATAAATAAATAAATTCAATAACCGCAACGTGGAGTGAAAAAAAAAAAAACGTTTTTCACATAAAGCTTTCACATTTCTAAAAAATGAACAATTGATTTGCAAAAAAAATATCAAAAATTAGTAATATATTTGTGAAAACGAATGTTATTATATTATCATACCATGTGATTTTTCGAAATTTCGGAAAAAATATTTTTATTGAAAATAAACAACTAATGTATGGTGAAATGAACCTTATAAAAAGATTTTCTACGGAGGAAAGAACAATTGGTGAAAATTAATTATTTATAGAAAACGTGATTTTTTGATTTTTAATTTATAGGAAAAATATTTTTGTTAAAAATGAACAAATAGTGTATGGAGAATTCAACTGTACAATAATATTTCGTGTGAAAGAAGGGACAATTACTTAAAATTTATTATTTGCTGAAAATGATGTTATAATTAATTTTTGAAATGTATGGGGGAGGGGTGGTTTTTTATTTTGAATATTTTGTTTTATTCTACATATTTTTTGCGTAAATTAAAGGAATATTAAGACTTTTTTTTCAAATAAAAAAAAATTGTAACAAAATTATTATTACATTTTTCATGGGGGTTGGGGGTGAGGTGTGAAAGTTTTTTCTTTTTCATGTTATTAAAAGGTATATGGGGAGTATATCTAGGTGAAAGTAATGTTTTTTTTTTTTTGAGGAGGGAAGAGAAAATTAAGAAATAGAGAGAAAAGGGTTTGGCTAGGGGATAGAAAGGGGGTGAAAATTGCGTTAATTAATTCCAACCTCTAGAAGAGATTATGCTGAATGCTTTAGTGAAGAAATGAATTCAAAATAATGATTTTTAAAGTTTTTATGAAACCTCGACACCCAATACGGGTAAAAGAAGATGAGATTAAAAAAGAAAGAAAGAAAATTTTTATGATCTATTGGCGAAATCTATTTGTAACCCGTTTGAATTCTTCCTTTGGAAAATAAAATTATTATTATTATTGTTGAAATAATATAAGATTTATTTCCGCGGAAGTAATTTTAGCTATATATATGTTTAATTGATAACTTAGAACAAAGCGCCATCTTTTACCTAATTTATACGTGACATCGTCAACAATATTAAATGCATGTTTAAGTTTTTTCGATTTGTTTCACTAATATTTATTGTAAAAATTAGTCGTAAAACACTTGATAGTTTTCTGTAAATTTAATCCACTCTTGATAATGCTGTAAAAAAACGAAAATAGTAGCAACAGCAGGTGTACATTATGTAATTCAATGTCCGGCGTGGGTATTTGCTCGAGAAGTAGTTGTTTTAATGTGCATTTGTTTAACGTACTTACGTAGCGTAAGTCAAAAGTCACAGAGCTAAATGTGAAAATAATTTATTATTTTCAAATCATTTTTATTTAATAAACCGCAAAAGTCAAGTGTTTTAGTTATAAAATTAAAAGTATTTATTTATTCCCACTAATTCGACCTGCAGAAATTAACAGGAAAACAAAATTTTAAAAATATGTATAATATAGAATCGCGGAAAATGACTTGTATTTATAGTCAAAACTGTCTTATAATTCTATTATTAAATATTAGGAGAATAATATGAAATTCCAGTTAATCATTTAACATTTCAATGATATAGTTGATAAAAAAATGGAAATTTCAACAATTTCGAGATATTTTTATTTAATTTAATTTTTCTTCTTTATTTGTTTTGATTACGGAGAAGTTTATAATAAATAAACGGACCATGCACCGTTTCACATCACTGTTTTAAAGTAACAATGATCAATTATTGTTATAATAATTATTAGAATAAAAAACCAATCAAGTGTTATTTTTATTGATTTTTTTGAACATTCTATCATACAATAAGTAAAATAAATTCTACAAATTTATTTATTTTAATACATCATTTATTTCTTTTAATTTTTAGCCATACACAAAAATAACCGACTTCGATTGTAAAACCTACTCGGTGAGCTCCAACATTGAAGTCCACGGATTTATACCGATAGCCGATATCGGCTCTCCGATGGCCGTTTCAAGACACCTAATCCTCCCCTCACCGACCGCACCTAAAGAAAAACCAGCGATGAATCCAGAAAACGAAACGGAATTGGAATCATGCGTGGAGGAAAGAAATCCGTCCTTCTGTGTCCTGTTCCACGGTGCATTAAAAGTCGAAAACATGGCCGCTTTGGTTCAAATGGGAGAGGATTGGTTTGGTTTCGCCTACTCGTGGGCCGATTCCAAGAAAAAGTCAAACTTGATGTTAACAGCGTTGATGCCCGGTAGGGATTCGGTGCCATGGTTGGGGGATTTTAATAATTTGCACTGTTCGGAGGGATTTGCTCCTGAGGTATTGCTAAGTTTTCCGATTAGATCAGCGGAAAAGAGGAGTTACTCTCAAAACAGTGTCGTTTGGATTAGGCAGGCTGGGTTGCAGTCGGATATACAGAAAATTTTACGTCACGCGAAGAAACTTCCAGAGAAAACACAACAGTTTTATAAGGTATGCTTCTTCAGGGTTGGGACTATTCAGTGCCTACTAAGAGATATAATTTATCGTTATAATCATAAATGATAAATTTGCACATTTTTTTTTATTATCTTTCTTACACAGTCTCACTCATTCAGAATATACTAGAACACAGAATGAGAATGTTTTTTTTTTCTTTTTAGGAACTGAATAGGTTGCGAAAGGCAGCGATACAATTGGGTTTCCTGGAGCTACTAACTGGATTAGCATCTATCTTCGATCAAGAATGCACCCAACTTCCAGGCACCGCACATCCAGATTGCGCCCTTCAACTAACCCATGCTGCCGAGGCGCTCAGGAAAATACAAAACCGCGACATCAAGCACGTAATAATGCCCATGCAGACTAACTACAATTCCTCATAAAACCCAATGAAACACATAATTTAATTTCTTATTAGTTTTTATTTTTAAAACACATCAGGATTTTACTACAGATAATAGATTTAAATTTCGGCAGTAAAAATAAGTAAATCAAGAATCTGAAGAGGATTCCGCTGTAATGGACCATTGATAATAAAAGAGTTAAATAATGTCCGGTGTAATTATTATGTAGTGGTGGGATTTTGAAATTATCCATTACATCTTCAACTTCTGTGAGCGTGTGAAGTGATTGCAAAACTAGGCGTTGTAAAGAAGTTAAAAAATACATCAAAGTTAAAACCGTGCAAAAAATTAGATAATAAATAACATTATGCGATTTTTTAGCAAAAATACTTTTTATAGTATCCTTTCTCGTATTTTCATACAGCTTATAAACTAAACTAATTAAAGAAATCACCAACAAACCGAATGGCACGAAAACTTTGAATAACATCAACAAATTCTGCAATAATTTCCCGTAATAAACATCAACCACTGTACAAATCACGCTTTCTCCAATCTTCAAAGTCGAGGATAAGGTAAACTGCGGGATACTCAAAGAAATACAAATGAACCACACTAATAAGCAAGGGAACACTATCGAAACATCCCTCCTTTGTGTTCTGTAATCAATTGTAATGCTCCTCGAGTCGCGTACCAGGCATTCGTTGGATGCGTCGCATGATGTCAATGGGTTCCTTCCGAAAGAGTCCCTTTCGTGGGTTTTAAGATTGCATAGAGAGATCGTGTGCATGTTTAAGAGGATGATTAAGTACATGGTCAGTGTGTTGATCAGTATTTCGGCGCCGGAGAAAAACGGGCAGAGCTCCATCAAGAACGGCCAAGTGTCGCGTTTTATAGACCATATTTCCATGACGCAGACGTACGTTGAGAAGACATCTATGGCCGATAACTGGAATATGATTGATAATGTTCCTGAAATAAATAAAGATTTTTTTTAAATAAAAAGTCATTCAATTAATAAAAAGTAAGTACAAAAACATTGGATACAACCACTTTCTTGATTAATATTTTAGTTATTATTGAATCGTACAGTAGTTATTTGTTGTTGCATGACAGTAATTTTGCATGCGTAAAAACTGTTTCCTTTTTGCACCAGTGAAATTAGAAAACAAAATCAGAAAAAAAGTATTACATATGGTCACGAGAACCAAGAGTAAGTACATATGTCCCTAGGAGTATTATCAAATAGATAGTATATAGATATCTTTTCAAATAAAGACGTTATCTTAATATTTCTAAATTGACATAATTTTACTTTTGACGTATAACTCGAAATAATTGAAGATAAACAAATTTTTATAAGGTACATGACATTGGGCGCGTTCAGGGAAATTTTAGACATGTAGCGTTGCAGCGCAAAGCGCTTAATTTTCCCTGAACGGCCAAATTGTAGTTGTCTGTACTGAAAATATGGCGGTTTTGTTTACAGCTGCACGGCTCAAAAAGCGATCCAGCGGAAAAAAATATATATTTACTACTTGATAAAGCGCTGCAGCGCCACAAATAAAGCGGTACCGTTCAGCGACGCCGCTTTCGTAAAGCGCTGCAGCGTTGCAATTCCCTCAACGCGCCCGTTAGTACTAAATTGAGCATATATTATTTTTTTCTCTAATTTTAATATTAATGGTACTTTACTTTAAAAAAACATCGAAAATAGGTCACCCTGTACAGAATGGGGATCTTGAAAACATTATTTCGGAGATAAAACATCCGATAAGAAATTTGAAGATGCTATTTTGTTCAGGGAAATTTTATATATGTAGCAGCCCTGCAGCGCAAAGCGCTTGATGTTCCCTGAACACGCTTTCAATGTTAAGGATACTCACGAAAATATGACGGTTTTGTTTACAACTGCACGGCTTGAAAAGCGATCCAGCGGAAAAAATATATGGTTTACCGCTTGACAAAGCGCTGCAGCGCCACACGTAAAGCGGTACCGTTCAGCGACACAACTTTCGTAAAGCGCTGCAGCGCTACAGTTCCCTGAACTCGCACAATGACATAGTGCCATTAGTTGTTAATATCTTTTAAAATAAAATTGAAAAATATTTTTTTAAGTTTTCAAAAGCGATAAACAATCATAAATTTATAATTAATTGTTGAAGCCATTAGTTTGTGATACATGTTTATTATTAATATGAAGGTAAAAAATTAATAAAACACTGCTTTTATCCTTCACTTGTTTTTTTTTTATTCCGAAACTAGTTTCGACTTAGTAATTTATAATCTTGAAAGAAATTCAACATGTCGGAAATAATGAAGAACTTCTCGAGTTTACACTTATACTGAGTGTCCCATTTTATATTATTTTCTTGAATATCTTGAAATTAAAGCATTTTACCGAAAAATATGCCGAATCATAATCGTCATGGTTTTTAAGGAGTAAATCGGATTTTGACAAAATGCCCCCTTAGCCCCACAGGGGGGGTCCGGAGGAGTGTCAACTTGAAAATTTTAAATGGGAACTCTTAGTTTTTATTGCAGATTCTGAAAGAGCATTAAAAAATATGCAGGGTTCATACGGATACTTTTTTTTAATTTCCAACAGGTGGCGCTGTAATTGTAAAAATATGAATTTTCTTTAAAATTTTCGTGAATGAACGTAATGTTGACAATAAACTGGAAAATTTAAATCGCAAATAAATAATTTGCGTGTTTTTAACCTATAACATACGCGTTTGCGTCAGCTAATGAACCACATGAAAACGCACGTGCCACTAGATCCACAGACTAACTTGGCGATAACGTCAAATGGAAGGGATGACTCGAGGAACGTACTTTTGCTAGGTGGCGCTGTTATCACCAACATTTCCAACTTGTTTGTATTTACCGTAAAAAAAAGTCACACACACATTGGCAGTTAAACGTCTACGAAATGCTTAAATAATTGTGTTTCTTTTAAATAATAATAATAATAATGACCGATGAGAAGTTGGCTACACATCAAATTTTGATATTATCTTAGACAATTATTTACAAAATAGATTAATAATCAAACGCCTCAAATACTCTAATAAGTTAAAAAAAAACTTAAAAACATTTATTGTCAGTAAATTATTGCAGTAAAAATTCAATAAAATTTAATTAAATAAAATGAAACAAAGATGATTCACACGTTTGCAGTTATTTAAATTACAATGAAATTAAACAAGGAAAATGTCTGGCAATGATCAATAATATTCGATCAAACCCTTTTTCCAACTGCAAAAAATACTTACACTGTAAGTTTTACAAACATCTATTGAAACAACTACTTCCCGAGCATTTACCCCGCCGGACATTGGATTACACAACAGATATTTGTTGTTGCATCGCAGCACTGCTGAGAAATTGCAACGGTTTGAGTCGAAATTATTTAATGAAAGGAAACAACAAATAATAGTTACAAGGCTATCTGTAGACACGTGTTTCGGGATTTCATCCCTCATCAGATGATTTTATATGATTTTCAAGGAATAATTTTATAGGGGTGATTTTGAAGAGGGGTTGTAATTTTCCAAATACGTTTAACATCGTAGTTTTCTAAGGAAGTGATTATACAGAAGATATGTTGCTCCGGGTAATAAATTTTATTTCTCGGAGGCTCCAGATTTGTTTAGAAACTGATGGATACCAGTTTGAACAGTTTCTATAATTTTGATCTTAAACTTCAAATTTGACATGTGAAATGTATGATTATTTTTAATAACACTTGTTTGATCCAGCGTTGCCAAATGTATAGTTCTTTTAAGTGGCCCGTGAGGCTTAAGGAAGGACCGTGTGACTTATTTTCGTTAATATTTTTATCTAAAAAATAGTCAAAGAGTCACGCAACCTAAAGCTTTTCACTCATTTTCTGTACACCTTGTATTACAAGGGCATAGTAGGACGTGGTGGAATCAAAATTGCGTCTTGTTTACTTTATCTGCTGAATGAAGGATTACTGATCCACAAATCAAATTTGATAATATGGACGGATAACTGTGCGGGCCAGAACAAAAATAAAATAATTCTTTTTGTCTTAGCATTTCAGGTAGCAAGCGGCATGTTTGAATCGATTGAACAGAGATTTCTGGTGGACAGCATTATGCCGTACGACCGTGATTTTGCACTAGTAAAGAAACAATAAAGAGTAATGATTGCCTATGTTTCACCGCCCCTCCATTCAAGATCATCAATATTGTAACGAAAGTGAAAGAAGAAACTGGAAACATCACTCTAGAATGTTCCACAGAGCACTCGACTGTAAACGCGGCGTCATCGAACGTTCTGGAAAGTTCGAGAAACAGGCACGCTATATAAGTGCGCGCTAGTGGCGCTGCAGTCAGTCTATCACGAACGTCTGAGTGCTCAACATCTCGTTGTTAATAAATAGTGACAGCAGTGTGTTGTAAATAAATGTATTAAGTGTACTGTGAATAAATAAATAGACATTGTATTACTTATTTAAACCCGATTTCGTAACAATATTGTTACGAAATCGGGTTTAAACAGACTCGGAAATAAGTAAAACAATGTTTATTTATTTCTTTAGAGTACACTTAACACATTTATTTACACCACATTGTCCCTATTCATTTATGTGATGTTGAGCACTCGGACGTTCGTGTTAGACTGTCTTGGATTGACTGACTGCAGCGCCGCTGGCGCGCCGCTTATATTGTAGAAGTAACAAGGAACGCTTTTCGTAGTAGATTTTGCCCAGGGATTGAAACAACACACTACGACTTTAATACCAGACACATAGAAAATGGTTTCCAAAATATTTCTAACCACTCGCCAATTTAGTTTATCCAGGTCACATCCTATCTTGGGTATAGCCAGTTTCTTAACTCCGTAGTCCATCAAGCGAATTTTCAAATCGCATAACGCATTCCATATCGACTGGTATGATGGTTTTCCAGAAAACTCGCACAAAACAGAAAAATATGGCGAAAAACATACACAGGACAAACAATCACCTCACAATGAGAAGTAGAGAGGAACATATAACGATGTTATATAAGACTAAATAAATAAATTATGGTTTTCCATAGGATGTTTCTTTTGTAACCAAGTAGAACATCTTCTGACCATCCTTTTCTAATTCTTGTGCTTTTCCGACCACAGGATTCTGTTGCCTAAGGATTTCAAACTTCCTTCTAAATACGGCCGCTATCCCTTTCGCCATACGTCTACTGACCGTGGCGGGCCATAGTCAGAGGGCATTATGAACAGATCTCTCTTTTCTTCCTTGGTCACGCCATTGCGAATTTTCCGATTTCTTTCCAACTCGTTCATAAAGCTGTCCGGGTTCGCATACTCCTGAGTCATTTGGCACACCTCACCATTATGACTTAATCGGTTGAAATGGACGATAATCGGTTTTCCCGAGGGATACTTCTTGATGCGATGTATGATAACATTTAATCGTTTTAAAACTTCGTAAGGTCCTTCCCAATTCCGTTGTAATTTCGGGGCTAGTCTTTTCTTTGTTCGTGGGTTATATAACCATACTAAGTTTCCAGCCTGATATCCTCCTTTAGTAGCCTTAATGTTATAACGGTCTTTCATTCTATCGCTCACATCCCGGATATTTCTTCTTACTCAGTGGTGAGTCTCCTCCAATTTCTTTCTTAGCTTTGAAACATAATTATCTCCGGCTAAGTCTTCTCCTGATTTGTATCCAAATTTTAAATCACATGGTAGCCTTCCTTCCCAAATAAAATGCTTGCACCTGTACTTTCATGAACCGCGGATCTGTTAGCAAGCAAAAATAACTGTAGATGTTGGTCCCAGTCCTTCTGATGATCGGCGACTACTTTAAATAGATACTTCCCCATAGTTCTATTCATTCTTTCCACCATGCCGTCAGATTTTGGACGCAAAGGGGTTGTCCTGGTTTTCTGGATACCTAAGATTGTACATAGATTCTTGAATAGGTCACTTTCAAAATTCCTGCCCTGGTCTGAGTGTATTTCCAATGGGACACCAAATCGATATATTAGTTCGTTCACAAGAACATCAACTATCGTAGCTGCATGTTGATTTAGTAATGCATATGCCTCCGTCTACTTCGTAAAGTAATCCATCACTACCACGATATATTTATTTCCTTTGTCGATTTCCGGAAATGGGTCTGGCTATACGTTCGAAAGGACTCCTCACATTATACTTCCTCATTGGGGCTCGAGGTGCTTTATACTTTACTTTCTGCACATACTTTGCATTTTCGACACCACTCCTTGACATCATTCTGATATCCAGATCAATAGAAACGCTCACGGACCTTTTCTGTTGTTTTTCTAACACCAAAGTGTTCTCCGGAAGTACCATCATGTAGAGCTGCAGAACTTCTGTAACTCTTTTCCTTGGAAGAATTATCTGCGATGTGGATGTTCTACCATCCACGCTCTCTAGGTTTCTCACCAAGACCATATCCTTCATCTCAATCGAGTCCCATTGAGACCAATATGACTTCAAGGTTGGTGTCTAGCCACATCTCCCCATTGGGGGCGGATTCCTTCCAATTTCCAGGCTTGCAGGAGTCCCAAATCTGGGTCTGCTCCTTGGTCCTCTTTCAGTTGTTCATTAGACTAAGATTCATCTATCGTAGTAGTTCTATTTACAAACCCAGATTTTTCCTCCAATTTCCGACAATGACTACAATCTAGATGGCAGGGCCTCCGAGACAACGCGTCAGCGTTCTGATGTATTCTACCTGCACGGTGTTCGTATTGTTGTAGCCTTTCAATCCATCTAGCTACTTTCCCCTCTGGATTTTTAAATTGTAGCAACCATCTTAAAGCCGCGTTATCCGTCCTCAAAAGGATTTTTTCCCATATATGTACTTGTGATAGAGCTCGATGGATTTATGATGGTTTTCCATAGGATGTTTCTTTTGTAACCAAGTAGAACATCTTCTGACCATTCCTCTCTAATTCCAGTGCTTTTCCGACCACAGGATTCTGTTGCTAACAATTCCCTTCTAGTCACACAATAGTTCCTTTCGGGTTTTGAAAGAACTTTGTTGAAATATACGATAACTTTTCCGTCTCCCTCTTGCACTTGAGACAACACTCCACCAATCCCAATGTTACTGGCGTCCGTGTCCAAAACAATCTTCGCGTGGCGTAAAGGATAACACAGTATTGGAGCACTAATCAGGTATTCTTTAAGGCCTTCAAACGCTTGTTGGCAGTATTGGTCCCAAAAAAACCTTCATGCATCTTCTGTCAATTTTGTCAGCGGTTTCGCAACATTGGCAAATCCGGGCACATATCGGCGATAATAAATGCACAGTCCTAAAAAGCTTCTGATCTCATATTTATCTCTAGGGACATGTACTAAAGGAGCCGACTGCAAGTACCTTCATCGGAAACTATTCCGGGACGGAATAGTCTAAGGGGAGGGCAGTGTAACGAAAGTGAAAGAAGAAACTGGAAACATCACTCTAGAACGTTCTACAGAGCGCGCGACGATAAACACGGCGACATCGAAAATTCCGGAAAGTTCGAGAAACAAGCACGCTATATAAGCGCGCGCGCTAGCGGCGCTGCAGTCAGTCTATCACGAACATCCGAGAGCTCAACATCGCGAGTGATAGTGTGTTGCAAATAAATATGTTAAGTATAAGAGTAAAAAACAATGTTTATTTATTTATTTAGAGAAATAAATAAATAAACATTGTTTTACTTATTCCGAGTTTGTTTAAACCCGATTTCGTAACAATATGTTTAAAGTTGGATTTTGGACTGTAAAGGAAGCAGCTAACACATACTTAAATTAAATAAAAAGAATTTTTAAATACTGCCAGCCTTAAAATCAGTAAAGCATTTGCAATAATGATAATAATAAATGTCTTTTATTCAATAATAAATCACCAAAAATTTACAATTTTATTATTATTGAATACGGAGAAGTTCAGCATAAAATAAAATGTTTGCTGTTTTTCAACTTGACCACAGAAACAAAAAAAATCAAACTTAAAAAAATCCAACTGGCATAAAATCAAACGAGGTGTATTCTGTGATATTTCCCTGCGCACAAAGAGATATTTAAAAAAGGGGGAAAGCTTTGGATGGTTTAAGAACAGCTGAACTTATAAAATTAGATCCTGGCAGTAAAATCTCCGACAAGAAAAAGTCCCTCCGAATAATGATTGACTTTATTTCTGAACCAGAAAACATATAATTTTATAGAAAGTTACTCTAGTAATATGATTTTTTGTCGCACATGCACTATTTTAAATGATTATTGCTTTGACACTTACACCGTTTCTACCTTGGCACTTACGCCTTTTCTACTTTAATGTTAGTTTTTTTTGGGATAAAATTGTTGTGTAAAATTTGAAATTAGAATCAACTTTCCGTTAATATGTTCTGTTATATTTTAAATAAAATTTCTTCTGCTATCCCTTAGGGTGTCGGGTAAAATTTCAAAAAGTCAAAAATTAAAATTCGTTTCTTTTAAGTTTTTGTGGAAAGTCTATTAAACCCAATTTTTGCAACTGTATATTTTCGAGTTTACGTGAAGTGATTGATCACAAAATAGAAAGACTGTTTATTTTAAAAAAAAGTGAAGTAAGGAATAACAGTCTTTCTATTTTGTGACCAATTTTGGCACTTACATCTTTACACTTCTTTAATTGTAAAGATATAGTGGAAAAACGTTTATTCACTTCATTACAATTATTTAAAGTTATAAACATAATTAATTATTTTCAAAACTATTTTACTGTTTAATTATTTAATAGTATTGCGAAAAACTAACATAAAGTAGTAAAATGCATTAAATAATACAAATATCAACCTGACACTAGTCGAAAATTTAAAATTATTCAATTTAATCTGCGTTTTATTTATTTTATTGAATGATTTTTAACAATCTATTCATATATATTTTATATAGGCGGAAAGACCACAGGTCAATAGCCAACTAACAGATAGTAATTGTATTTCATAAAAAAATAAAGACGACGCAAGCGCCACCTTTTGCCTAATTTCATTAAAGGTGAATATATTTCATAAACTTTGTAACTTTCATTATATTTGTATATTTTACAGTATATATCTGTTAATAACGATTATTATTATTATTTTATATATAAATATGAAAATAGTTTATACACACATGAGTTATTATTGTAAGTAGATCATCTGAAGCAATCTGTTGCATTTTGGGGATCTTCCAACTTATGAACTAAACAAATATATCAAGGTATTTGTTACATTTTTTTGTATATGCAATTCTTTAAAGAAGTATCAGCGTTTTTTTATAAGAAAAGGACGCAATTAAAAATTTAAGTTTTTAAGTAATGGGGGAACAAATTGTAAGACACTTAAATTGTATTTTTATTTAATTCAACAATTATATCATAATTCTCAGAGTTTATTAATAAGGTTTCACGAATATTGTAACAAAAAGCTGAGTTTTTAAAACTTTTCTAAATTAACTTATTACAATTCTAAAACCTACCATTCCTTTTACTTCTCAAAATAGCCAAGAACGAAATCACGTTCAGGAAACCCCCGAGTCCAATATTGGCGAAATATATGAGAAGAATCCACGTAGAAACGTCCCCTCTGACGAAACCCTCGATGATCCCGCTCTGGTTAAACTCCTCGGCATTCCCGATAGTGAAATTAATCCATTCTTCTACAACACTACCGTTTTCCTGCATCTCAGCGCGTCGACTGAATTAGACGGCGCACTCCGCAAACGAAGAGCGCAACACAAGGGCGGCCCCACACGCGGGCAAAAAGGGGCCCTCGCGCTCTTCCCTCCTCCCGGGCCGCGAACAAGAGCTCTCTCACACACACGGCTCCCTTTCATGTCGGCCGACGCATTAATTCGCGCGATAAACAACACACACGCGGGGATTTGATTAAAAGTACACACACAATGCGTAATTGTGTTATGTGATTAATGCCGGGGCTTCTATGTGAAAAAAAAAAAGAGACGCGTTGGTTATTAGTGGGGGGTTTGATTGGCGGAAATGATTTTGGGTCAATGATCAAACACTATTTTCAACGTCAATTGTGTTAAAAATGATTGCATAAAATCCAGTAATCCGTTTGAATTATTTGAATAATTCAATTGCATTCAAATTCATTTTGAATTCAAAATTAAAGCAAGTAAATAATTTGCGCGTTTCTAACCTATAACATATGAGTTTACATCAGTTAACGAGCCGCTTAAAAAAGCACGTGTTGGCTCCGAAAAGTGTTCCTGTTTTTGCCACCAGAGCAAAACACAATACAATTAAAAAAATCAAATTTAAAGGCTTGTAAATAATTTGCGCGTTTCTACTCTATAAGTGTTTGCGTCAGCTAACGAACCACTTAAATAAGCATTCTTGGTCCCCAAAAGTGTTCCAAATTTTGCCACCAGAGTATCGCAAAACTCAATATTGTTAAAAAATCTCCTATTGTTGAATTGGAGATATTTTTATTGCAATACTCTATCTGGTGACAAAATTTGGATGGGGGTTTACTCTAAAGTAATAATGAAAAAAAGTTAATTGTAATTATTTAAATAGGATAACAATTTTGAAAACAATTATTTTAAAAATAATTTATATTATTTATAAATTTAAATTATTCAAAATATTTTCTTACACATTCTTCTAAGGTTTTAGGTATGTATATTGACTCAGGTTTAAGGTGGAGTCAGCATATAGACTGCATCTGCAATAAGTTAATTAGTATCTGCTATACTATACGTGTTACGAGAAATAACTTGGATGAAAAAGTAGCTATGTTGATATAACGCGCAAATTTTGAGGCAAATATAAGATTTGGGATAGTACATTGGGATAATTCTCTCTCTGAATTATATGGAGTTTTCACTATACAAAAAAGATGTGTAACCAAATTTAACAAACTTAATATATTGACAACGCCGACACTATACAGAATGTCTCAGCGTACGCGCCGAGTAGCTTTACAGCTAAATTGGTTTTCAAAATCGGCTTTCGCAGGCATATATAGATCTATTACGACTATATTTTAAAATTATTTTCAAATCTACAGGGTGTCCCATAAAAGCATGGCGTATCATAGTTATATTTTTTCTAATAGAATACCCCATATTTTATATTTTATTCAGATTCTACATTAAAAATAAAGTTAACTTTTATAATCTACTAATTTTAGAAATATTTAAAAATTTTTGGAAAAATTGACGTTTGGAAAAAAAGTCATAACTTTCAAATGAGTGAATGAAAACAAATGAAATTTTGTATCATTATATTAGTCTAATGGATGAATATTTTAGGCTATTTACAGGAATTTAAAATCTTAAGATGTTTTGATAATTTAACGTAACTCCAGAAACACATTCAAGGTCGAATTTCGTGCTTATTTTAAATGACGCACCCTATATTTAATAGCCCTATCTTATAGGAAATCTTATTGTCTTTTAAAAAGTATACAGGTATTTTACACGTAAACCTAATAGTTTTCAAGATATATCCATTTTCGTTAACTTTTGATATAATATTTATTATTCATAATTTGGAAAGGTGATACAAAGCGACATCTATTGTTCAATTTAATATTTATTATTTCCAATTATTCGAATAGGCAGGTGTTTAGCTTTTGTTTATAAATAATGTCAGTTGACACAACAAATGATTTTCCAGATATTTCATAAATTAATGATTGTGAATATATTATTTGCATTATTTATTTACGCATGTGTAAATTATTTGATAAAAACTTAGCGAATATTCAAAGGAATTAAACTTGTAATTGTGCCTCCTTATTATTAGTTACTGTATTCAAGTTTTATTTTCTTCCGATACTTCACACTGCCTACAGTTTTTAATATATTTAAAACTTCATCTACAGTCTTCTTATTAACATGTCTTCCATTAGAGAACGTTTTGTATACTAAAAGACCATTTTCATAACGTTCCATTATTATTAGAATCATGTTAATTCTTTTATTTAAGAAAAAAATCATTTTTGCAATTGTTACTTATAATATGAATGTGTCAATTAAATTTTGTTTATAAACAAAAGCGTATTGGAATAACTGTCAATAGTAATTATTAAATCGAACAATAGATAGCGCTATATGTTACCTTGTCATATTAAAATAATAAGGATTATGATGAAAATTAACAAAAATGGATATATCTTGAAAACTATTAGTTTTAGGTGTAGAATATCTTTATACTTTCTGAAATACAATAAAATTTCCTACAAGATAAGCTTATTAGATTTAAAATAAGCATGAAATTTGACATTGAATGTGTTTCTGAAGATACGTTGAATAATCGAAACATCTTAAGATTTTAAATTCCTCTTAATAGTCCTATTAGTCAAATATACTGATACAAAATTTCATTTGTTTTATTCATCCATTTGAAAGTTATGATTTTTTTTTTCGAAACGTCAATTTTTCCAAAAATATTTAAATATTTCAAAAATTATTAGGTTTAAGCATATGAACATATGAAAGTTAACCTTAATTTTGATGTAGAATCTGAACAAAAAAAAATATGATACGCCATGCTTTTATGGAACACCCTGTATATTTGAAACTATTTTTAAAATATGGTTCTAATAGACCTACATACGCCTGTGAAAGCCGATTTTGAAAAAAATAAACCATTTAGTCGTAAAGCTACTCGGCGCGCACGCTAAGACACCCTGTATATATATTTATTTAATATTTAATTTAAGGCAATACATTGCCTTTTTTATTTTTAAAACAACGATTTTGATTTTATTGCATTTATATATTAGGTTTAATTATAAATCTTTTTTCGTCTGATTTTTGCCTTATCATAAATAGTTTTAGTTTTACAGAATTATAATTTTAACATTTTAATCCAACGACGACTATACTGGTCAGCGATCTGATCTCTAAAAATTGCTCAAATTAGTTGAAAATCTGTGAGCAAGTGAAGCACTGCAATCGTGGCCTACTTTAAAAAATCAACCGCCCGACGGGCATAAGATTTGCATTAAAAAAAACAGGCAAAAAAAGTTCAAACTAAAAAAAATAGCTGAGAGGATTTTGAATAAGAAAATTTCTAAACACTTTTTTATAAAATAAACCTGTGGCGAAACGAAAAGAAGACGACAACGATAAATGTGACAGCAAGTTTTGGTTATGGTACACTTACCGATTACAAGTCCTCTCCTATCTGGCCATACGACGAAAATGAACGTAGTGGACTATAATGAGGGTAAAATGTATGTTGTTGCTAACGCGGTCAACATTCAACTCATAACATTTCTTGTCCGAAGACACACATACAAAAAAGTATTCCCAAATTAAAACATATTGCCAACATTTGATTAGTATTTTCAACTAAATCACGAGTTTTAAACAAATACTAATTAATTAAATTAAAGAATTCTAAACATTCCGCCAAGATTTTCATGGGTTAACTGATAAGATTGCAAGCTTTACGATCGGTCTTTGAAATAATCTCGAAGTAGTTTGCACTGTACCAACTCTTACAATCCTAATCTTCTTTATGTTGGTTATTGGTTGTGGAGATTTCAATTATTTAAATAAAAATAGTTTTCCTTCCTCCTATTTATTTTTTTATTAAACTAGATATATTTCGGAAACTATGTTACCATCTTCAGTAGTGTAGTTTAAATAAATAACAGGTTGTTATAGTATTTACAATGCTCCGCGATGAAGCTTAACAATTCGTTCCATATGCCATTTCAGAGAGGGTGCATTGTCTTGGTTTATGAGGACTAATGAATTTTCTCTAAAGTTAAAAAATGACCAGGTGTTAGAACCCACAAATTGGGATCAGGACTAATTGGACACAAAGGTCGTGAGTTAAGGAGAACCTCAATCTGAATTAGTACGGTATTCAATTCTTCATATATAAGAATCCGTTCACCAATGACTCGAATGAGGTAGGGGTGAAGTCAGTTAAGACCAATTTAACTGACTTCACCCCTGCCTCCCAAAGACCACCCATATGTGGAGTGCTGGGGGGTTGAAATGTCAATGAATAGCCAATTTTCAGCACTAGTTTCTAATAACATCTGATTGACGCCTACAAAATTAGTTGCATAATTACTGAACTAAAGCTAGAAAGGCTTCAGATGTTAATGGCCAAACTAATTTCAGATGGATAGCTTTTGTGGCAAAACACAAACACACTTATATACGCCTTAGAAGATTTTGCTCCACGTGACCTTAGACAAAATTAACTTTAGTGCACACAAAGGGCTTGACTTGGGAAATGCGAGAAATGGACAATTGACGTATGCAGTTTACTATGACAGGTTTTATCTCCCGTCGATACGAGAGTATCCAAAACTCTTGTACTAACAAATAATGCAGCGTTTGATAACCAGGATGAAGGTTATCCTTATAACATTATTCGATTAACAATGTTATAAGCTGATGCTTACTTGGTAGAAGATCCAATGCTTCTAAATGTTTTGCATCATAATGCAACGAAGATCGATACAATCTGCCGCCCACCCTTATGATCATCAATAAAAGGAGCTAACACACGTAAGGGTTTGCTACATGTTTTACCTTGATGAAGTTTACGTAATTCCTCCGAAAAGGCTGCAGCCTGAATATGTTTAACTAAAAATTCGAGTGTCACACGAAGCTCCTCGTGCGATAATGAGGACCCTAGCCTTTTAGAGCTAAAACGTAACATGTACGCAACTATAACCTGTATTTTGCGAAAGGATAAAAATGTATTTAATAAACTATAAAGTTCTTTGGTAACAGTTGTTGCTAGCAACGAAACATTTTTTTCTTCGTTCAGTACGTCTGACATATCTGCGTGAGAAACATGGTTTGGCTAGAAGTCTGCTGATTGCTTGAGCCAGAAAGGTCCCGCCCACCATAGTACCTTGTTTAATAACGCTGCGGGATACAAACCCCAAGATGCACAATCATGTGCGTCATGTGCACATGACGTCATGCATCATAGCACAAACACGTCAAATGGATATACATTGAAAATCCCTTTTCGAATATTGGAATATCAGCGGATAACCATTGAGCGTGCAATGGAGTTGCAATTTTTAAAATGTACGGAATAAATTTGGATATCTACAGGATATAGTAAAATAAATATCCTTATGAAATGATATTCACTGAATATACGTTGATCAATATTTATTATAGAATATACATTGAATATCTATTGTATGTTGCCGAACGTGTTTGCACATTTGGATCAGCAGGAACTCTTTCTTGGATATGTGACACTATGTGATGAATGTCTTCCACCTATGCGATGAAGATTTTATCCATGATGTTAGGTTTTGTGAATTTATATTTAATTTATTTCTATTATATTCGCGATCGTTTTTTATAGTCGCGCACATCTAGCGTTCGTTCGCGGGATGAATCGCCAGTTTGGCTGATGCTGTCAAGGCGTGTGTATTGTAAGGAATTGGGATATAGTTTTGTTGGTGCAATCTGAGGTTTTATTCAATAAGTAACGAATTACAACACATGATAAAGCCACTAACGAAACAGACCAAGCGATAATTCGGTTAAATGTTACGATTCCCTTAAAGGTTTCCAGGACAGATTCTATAAGATAGGATAAAAAAACTGCAGCACACAATTCTAGTCGAGGAATTGAAATCCTTTTCATTTTAGATTTTAAACTGATTAAAAACCTGTATTTTTTCTATCGATGAAACACGAAAATATAGGACAGCTGCGAATTCTGCTTCAGAGGCATCATAAAATTCATGCAACTGAAAATTTAATGCATTACATAACGAAAAACGACGAGAAATGAGTAACGAGGCGAGAAGATTTAATTGTGTTTTAAAATGAAACGACTTTTCTATGACAAATGACGAAGGAACTTCATCCCAATCTAGGTGAAGTGTCCATATGTGTTGTATCAGTCTTTTGGCAAAGAATGACAATGGGGAAATTAATCCGAGAGTATCAAAGATACGAGCGATATCTGACAGAATGGTTCGTTTTGTGCAAGGTCTCTGTATTAGACTTACTCTAAAGAAAAATGCTATCTAAGTCAGGTTGCCAATGAAGTCCAAGAATTTTGGCACATGTCATCCAGCGACAACGATGATGTATCTGTCGTCAGCAAGTATGCATGAAGATTACTAGCCCATTTGCGTAATAATAATAATAGGAAAAGAATTTATTTACTTGGTCACAGTTATATATTATTATAATATCACAGTAGCAAAAGAGAAAATAATTTATTAATTAATTATTTTCATTTTTTTTATTTAATTAATTTAATTTAATAATATCTTTATTTGTCCAACAGGATGACCCAATTACAGAACAAAAAATTTAAGACAGAATATGAGGAAAAAATACATATAAATAAATGAATAATTAAATAAACTAAATAATTACACTAAGAAAAAATGTTACAAAATTGTTTTTCCGCGCACTTACACAATACCGTCACTGGTGAACGCTGTAATACATTGGTACGCGCTAATGATAATCTAAATGTTGATAAGAATCGTGTAGGTTTTACAGTGACATTGAATGGAACCCTGGTGAAAATTTCAGGACAGTAGATTTCTCCATCTAAAAGTTTCTTCATAAAAGTTTCACATCTCAGATTTCTTCTGTTGGCGAGGGATTCAATTTGGTGACGCTAATGAAGATCATCTTGAGAGATTTCAATAGGTGGATAAGAACGGTCAAGTTTAAATGAGAGAAATTTTAAAAATCGACGTTGAATGCGATGCAACAAAAGTGAGTGAGTAGCATAAATGGGAAACCAGATTAAACTGTTGTATTCCAATTTACTCAACACAAAGGCGGAATAGAGAGCTTTTATAGCATCAACATTGGAAAAGTCGCGGCTAACACGAAGAATAAAACCTAAAGCCTTTGACGCTTTAGTTTGGACAGATTGAATATGACGTTTAAAGTTGAGCAGGTTGTCAAAAGTAATTCCTAAATCTTTGAACGTGGCACATCTCGATAAAGAGATTCCATCGATCTGATAACTTGACTCAAGTGAAGTACGAGTGCGGCAATAACTAACCACACAACATTTGTTGACATTTAGTACTGAACTAACACTCTTACACCAGTCAGTAATTATATTTAAATTCGATTGTAGAGTGAAACCTCCTGATTTAAGCAACTCAGTAATTTCTTTGACTAGAAGTTTTCCTACATATACGTTTTTGGATACGAAACATGAGGCACGAGGATATACTGATTGATTCAAGAATAGTGCGAATAACTAGATATGGAGCAGAAGAAATTCCATGTGTAACTGTATTTAATTGTTAAATTGTGAACAATAATTATTATGTGAATCTTATGAAATTCTTATGCTTTTGTATCCCTTACGCTTACGTTCATTGTAAATCCACACTAAAATATATGTTGTTGTTAATGGTCGACATTCAACTCATAACATATCTTGTCCGAAGACACATACACAGAAAAGTATTCCCAAATTAAAACATATTGCCAAACATTTGAAGATATTAAATAACTAAATGACGAATTCTAAACAAATACTAAAAAAATAAATTAAAGAATTCTAAACAGAACCATTATCTTAGAAAATAGCTGAACCCACTAAACAAAATACTTACAAAAATGTTGCATCAACATTAAATGTTATGAGGAATAAATATCATGCCTACTAAATTTCAAACTAATTTGTGTGGTAAATGTTTCATATATTGGAAAATAAGTTACTACTATATTTTTAATGATTATAAGTAGGACCTACGAGGTTTACATTTAATATTAAATAAATAAGTTACAATAAGACAGAAAGACCTCTGGTAGATAGCCCAACAGACTAACACCCATATGTATTGAAATTATTTATATTATATTGTTTCATATTATTTGTTTAGTCTGAATTAAGATGATAAGAAGATAAGTAATAAAATAAATGTAAACATGGAAAACTAAGCCCTTAAAGCTCTTTTTGCTTTGATGTTGAATATAATTTTTCTATTACCTTATTTACTAATGTGCGTAATTATCGAATAAAAATGAATAGAAATTCTGGAAAATAATGACACGTCCGAATCTACCATCTCGCGGAGAAATGGTCGAACTGTTTATACTTGTCTCGCTTTAAGAATTCGCATATGCCACAGGGTATTTACTTTTCTAAAATATGCGCGGGTTATAAATGCAAATAAGGGCAAGGAAAAGCGAGAATACAATTTCGTCCACAGTATATAGTGATTTTAATGTATCGTTGATAACATTTTATGTTTATTTTCTTAGTGAGAAGTAACGGATCGGTTAAAAGTGCATAATAAGTCGATATTTAGAAGTCAATAATGTCCTACTGGAAAAGTAAAATATATTTGGGACAAAGTTTAATTTAATTGTAAAATAATTATATTTTACTATAGATGTAATCAAATTCTAAAAAATTAAAATTATATAATCACTGCGAAGTTACCGTTATATACACTTTTACGATTGTCCTCATATTGATAAAATTTATCAAATAATATTCAGTATGGATTTTTCAAACATACTGAATATTAATTCCAACAGTGTAAACTTTAATTCCTATACAATTAACATTCGATTGCCAGTTTCCGGAAAAAATATGTCAAATTAAATTATACCTGAACACTCGGGAATTATTTTTTTTTGGTTTAATACGATCTCACGTTATCAAAAATGATTTCACGCAAAAAAATATTGGTAGAAATTGAAGGTTTTTACTTTAGGAGTAAATATTTAAAAAGTCGAAAAAAGCAGATCACAAGACTGGCAGAATTCCATTATTTTTTTACAAAAACTGTGGTATTTTTTATTGAATATCTAATTAATTTTATTATTATAAAATTATTTGTATAGGAATTGAAGTTTACACTGTCGGAATTAATATTTAGTATTATAATTTCAATGTCCCATTGAGAAAATTTCAGAATATGTTCGAATAAAGAAAAAATACCACAGTTTTTGTAAAAAGTAATGCATTTCTGTCAGTAATTTTATTAATACTACTATTTATAAACTTGATTGTAACTTGGTTTTAAAAATATTTCCTCCTAAAGTAAAACCTTCAAATTCTACCATCTTTTTTTTTTTTTTTCGTAGAAGCATTTTTGATAATGTGAGATCATATTTAACATAAAATTTTAATTTTCGAGTTTTCAGGGGTAATTTAAGCTTGCCATTATTTTTTCCCAAACCTAATCTAAATTTGAATTTTGAATCATATGAGTGTACACACTAACAGACGCCACAGCAATATTTTTTGTAATTAATTGTTTGATGTAGTTGTTTTTTTTTAGTTGTATTATGAATTTATGCTATGTTGGATAAGTTATTATTATTATTATTATTATTATTATTATTATTATTATTAATGTATATTTTTAAAAATTATGAGTTTATTGAAAAAAAAAAGGTAATGTGTCCATCATAATACTTTGCCCGGTGAATTCGGTAAAATTTATTCACTCTACTTTCCTTGTCTTCGATATTCAGTAGGCGTTTGCGAAATATAACGACAATTTGACGTTTTATTTGACAATTAAATAATTATTCCAATAATTAAAGTCTCCACAACCAACATTAAAAAATATTATTAATATCATTAAGGGAATTGATCAAGTAGGCGAAATTCTTCCGCTTATAAAATGAAAACTGGAGGTCCTACAATAAAAGTTTTATAACATAAATTATTTATTTTCCAAGATCTAAAAGTTTTGTTTGAAACATTTTTTATCACAATACTATTTTTACGATCACAATACTTTCCTTTGGACAGGAGTCCGGGGAAAGTAAAAATTTGACATTTTCATTTAAGAATGAAATATAACATTAATAAAATGACTCTCATGGCTGGCTTGACAGTAGCCCATTCGGAAAATCTATTTTTTCAGTACATTTCCAATCGTTTGGGATCCAAGGGGCAACTTAAGTCGTGTTTTAAGGCATCAATCGTCATTGGATGATTAACATAACACTTCCCCTTAAGGGCTCGCCACAAAAACAAGTCCAACTCAAATCATAGCTCCAAAACGGCCAATCAGCATTCCGCCTGAATATTCGATTTCTAAAAACAGTGCGCAAAATATCGATGGTTACACTTAATAAAATACGTTTTTATTTATTCAACAATTTCACCCGCCTATGGCCGTTTAAAGTCGGAATTAAAAAGAGAGAAAACAAAAAAACGAATAAAATGTGTCTTCTCTAAAGACACACGTGCAATGCTCTTACGGAGTTATTTTCGTCGCACTTACAGTCTGCGGTATTCGTCGTCGCCGAGATGTCATGTGTATGACCGACGTGAATGTAATGTAATCACCAATTGTGATCTTCACATTCATTGACGCACATTATTTCCGGGGAAATTAAACCCTTTAAGAGTCAAAAGGAAATAAAACAAAGGATAAACACATTCGCTTTGAACATTTTGAAATAATTATATGGAAGACAAGTAATAAATTATTACAACAGATTTTTTATTTATTTAGTGACTATCGTTTCACAAATTTGCAATTAGCATCAATAACAATAAATTATTTATGACAAACAACAAGAACCAGAAGAAATACAGACATAATTATTAATTATTTTCAAATTATTTTTATTTAATATATTTAAATAACTGTGACCAAGTGAGTGAATAATACTCTTTTCTATTTATTATAATTAAAACAATTTCGAGTGTATATTTAAAATTTCAGTACATTAACAAAAGACTTAAGAACAAATACTAATAAAAATATGTAAGTAAAAAACATCAATTTAATAATATAAATAAATATAAAATTAATTCTAATAGAAAAATGGATTCTGTCACATGGTCACAGTTATTTAAAGATAATTCGAAAATAATCAATAAATTATTCCCTCTTTATCTACTGTGACATTATTGGCTTACGTTACGTAAATACTTTAAAACAAATGTATACTTACACAATGGACACTTGTTGCATAGCAATAACATATTGCATTTGATTTGAGAATATTTAATGTAAAGACCAAAAAATATTATTAAATAAATTAAATAACAATGATTTTAAAATAATTAATAAATTATTTTCACATTTGACTTTTGGCTTACGTTACGTAAGTACGTTAAACAAAGTGAATGAATACTCTTTTCTATTTATAAAAAAAATATTATGTAAGTGTACATTTGTTTTAAAATACTTACGTAATGTAAGTCAAAATATCACAGTAGCTAAATGTGTACATAAATTATTAATTCAAATTCTTTTTATATATTCATCATCTTTATTCCTTACAAGTGTGGTTTAACATTTTTTTTACATTTCTGATAATTTATTTAAACTTTAAACAATGTTCTTGTAAGAATTGGATATCGGCTGGAAGCCTTTCAGCCAAATTCTTTTTATTTAATTTATAAAATTAATTAATTAACACTGTATGAGATTTTTATAAATATTAAGTATACATCTAAAGCAAAATTTAGAATAAAAATCAAATTAATAATTAGTATTAAATAAAATGGATTTGAAAATGTATTGGAGCTAAAGACTAATGCAACACCCTTTATATGTGGTTTAATCCAGCAACAATTAGGCACATTTTATTCACCTTAGAAGGAATAATAATATCTCTTTAAAGTAGATACGTTTACCAATTTGGGAGTAATCTTTGACTCTGAGTTTACTTTCAAGCATCAATTTGCATCAGCGACTTCAAGCGCATTCAAAATATTGATTGTGTAAAATCTCTTTATTTCGCATTTGTTTTAAGTAAGCTGGAATATTAAGGTTTAATTATCTCATACTGGATAGAGTTCATTGAAAATTCTTAAATTTAAAATTTATCATTCGGAGGTTGGAATTTCCCAAGATGAGCTGTTTCTGCTTCTGCGACATGACTTTGATTCCCTTGCTCACAGAAGAGACTTTCGTTGTGCGAAATTTACTTGGAACCTGCCCCGAACGAAATATTAGCCAAAATGCCAATTAATGTTCCGCGAAGGATTACCAGGTTCTCCACTACTTTTAGGATCCCAAAGGCCAACTTTAATATAATGCGACGTTCTCCAGTATTCGTCATGTGCAACTGTTGCGATAAATTATTCAGTGATATTTTCATTTAAACCTTTTTTTTTCTCATTGATTTTATATTTTTTATTATTATATCTATTAAATTTAATAATTTCCAGTATTATAATTTTATATATATACATAATTAGATTAACCTGTTGAACAATAAAGATACTCTTATTATTAAAAGAAAAAAGCGATAACGTTTTTACTGCTTTATCTCATTTTTTGTGTACGATTTTTACACTTATCCGAAAAATAAAGCAAATTTAATAATGTTAATAACAAACCTGTTCTACTTTGATCCTTTCTAAGCTCTGCGATATATTGAAAAACCTTGCTAAAATGCCTTGAATTCTGCACCCCGTCGATTTTATCAATTAAGTGATTTTAAAAAAGGTTGCATTGTTGGTTTCATTTTGAGGGAAATAGCCTGAATACTCGAAATTACACCCTTAACTGTAATACGAGTATGGAGAAGATGATCTGAAGAAAATGACTATCAGTGACAGAGACGTTTTGGTAGGCCTAGGATTATACAGGGTGGTCAAGAACGGTACTTAAGACTGCTTGCGATACGTAATCGCCACGACACTTTGCGGCAAGTTGCGCCTTCGTTGCAGCAACAAGATGTGTGGTTTCTAGACAAACAGTTATTCGTAGAGAAGAGTTCTAGCTATGGGCCTTTATGCCCATATTCCGTCCGTTTTGGGTGCTACCGATGGTCTCTGCTGCACAAAGCTCGTCGCTTAGAATGGCGTAGAGATTCAACTGGAATGTAGAGTAGAACTTCATTTGTTTTAATGATTCAGATTCTGCTTAGGACGCCCATGATGGACGTAGACGTGTCCGTCGATATCACGATGAAAGGCAAAATGTAGAGCTTGCCTTAGAACGTCACACAGCCAATACACCTGACATGATGGTATGGGGCGCTATATGTCTTGGAAGTAGGCCCTCCCTGGTGTCCACAACGGTACATCGTTGAAGTTCCACAACCTGTTCTTTCTGGGTATTGCATTACTTTTGAGCTCTAGTGTAAAAACTCTCAATAAACATTACTCTTTTTTAATATCTTGTGTTACAAAACTTATGACAAGATTTCCATACCAACCAAAATAGGCTGAATAACAGACTTGATAACATTTATGAATACAATCGAGGCAATTAAAATGAAAAAGTTGGAAACCGGCTTTTAAACTTTGATTTGAGACTATTAATTAATCCTTTTTTAAAATCTATCTCACCACTTTAATCCATGTTATCCGAAACAATATTATTAATACTTATAATTGTTTTTTAGATTATTTTTAGATGGCTAACTATGCAAGCTTCCAGAACAGTAACGTTTAATATTTCTAGAAAATAAAAATTTAAAAACCCACTGAAATATAATATGTAAATACCACAATAAAGATGATTGTATATATATAATATAATAATATAGCTAAAAACCTGAAAATCTGTTTAAAACACAATGATTTTCCGTCAGTGTGGGGTCTCTCCTTAATATATTAAATGACAATAAATACCCACATATCCCAAATAATTAATCACCTTGGCATTCCCCGTAATCCTAATATTATAGTTCATTAAAGCCATATCCTAAATTTGACAGAACATGAATTTACGGATACTGTATGATATTGTATAATAGCTTTGTATTGTTTTGTATGTATATTGTAAGCTTTAGTTCTGAATAAAGATTTATATGTATGTATATATACAGGGTGGCGCAAGAATCAAATGAAGTCCAATATCTCAGTTATTTAGAAGTTTAGAAAAAAATATTACTGACATAATTTGTAGGTACTGTAAAACTACACATTTTAAAATTAGTTTCATATATACAGGGTGTCCAATAACCATGTGACGTATCAAACATATGATTTTTTAAATGGAATGCTATATTTTTAATGTCGATTTTCGATTCTACTCTTAAAATTAATCATTTTTGACATAAAGTTTATTAGGTCAATTTTTAATATTTTAAAAGTTATAAACAATTTCATGTTGAAATCAATGGAAGTTTAGGGCCTTATTTTTCAAAATTGAAAAACGATGTAAACTTTCTGTTAACGCAATTTAATTGAAAAAATGCTACTGCTATTAGGAATAATCGTTTGTTACCATAAAGCAAATGTTGTGTACAGGGTGAAACAATACACAAAATGTTTTTTTTTCTTTTATCACTTAAATGGAACACCCTATATTTTTTACACTATTTATAGAAAATTGGTTGTTCTTTAATTGTTGTATAATAAACTATACCCCTATCTGTTACTGTTTTTTTCACAATTTCAATTCAAAGTACAAAATTATAAGTTTCGCTTATAATCTATAATTTAAGTAGGCTATAATTAAAACAAATGCAATTCATAATCGTTTTCTGATATTTAATAACATACTTACTTCCTAACCTAAAAGGATATTCAAATGACAATCGATATTTAATGGCGCATGCAAAATATAAAGAAAATAGTTGCTCGACGATTATTTAGCAAGTTATAATGGTTATTGGTACACTTTTTTTTTTAAAAAAAAGTAAATTGTTTGAATGCTATTGAATTAAAAAAATATGTGAATACGTGAAATAAATAGATAAAAATGTTAATACTAACAAAATATAATGATATAAGTATTTTATTATTTCACTTATCTATTTTCGGTTTTTCAGTCAACATGAATTGTTTAAATCAATTTAACAAGCATATTTTAAATATTTTTCTAATAATAACCAAAAAATATAGTTGTCGTTAGATTTTAACAATTAAATTAATCATTTATTGAAGAAGTATGTTTAACTGCACCAGTGTTACAAAATATAACGTAAAATGTACTTAAATTACTAAATATGATATTAAGCGTAACTTTCACAACTAAATAAATCAGTTGTTCTGGCATGGCCTACTTTGATTAAAAATTCTATACCAAATTTGTATTTGAGATTAAATATCTCAAAAACGGAAAATGGTAGCTATTTAATATGTTATATAACAAATGAAGAGTGATCAATTTTCTATTAAAATAACATAAAAAATATAGGGTGTCCCATTTAAGTAAAAAGAGAAAAAAATAATTTTGCGTATTGCTTCACCTTGTATATACAAATTTGTTTTAAGAGAAAAAAAGAGTATTACTTTTATTAATAAGTATTTTTGCATTTGTATGGCGTTGACAGAATGTTTATTTCATTTTTCATTATTGAAATATTAGGCTCTAAACATATATCGATTTGAACATCCATTCGTTTATAACTTTTTAAATATAAAAAATTGACCTATTAAATCTTATATAAAAATGATTATTTTTAAACATAGAATCGAAAATCTTTATAAAAAATATATCATTCCATTTAAAAAAATATATGTTTGATATGTCACGTGGTTATTGAACACCCTGTACATATGAAACTAATTTTAAGTAATGTAAGTAACATTTTTTTGTATATTTCTTAATAACTGAGATATTGGACTTCATCGGACTCTGTGGCGCAAGATTCCAATATTTAATCTCAAACGACTAAGAGGAGGTAATATCAAATGTATGCATATTCTCTACAATAACTCGTTTAATTATTTACACAATCGACAGATAAATACAAAAAAAAACCTACATAATTTAACTATAAAACACATCCTTTCATTTAATATTCGGGAATTTCCTCAGTAAGTTATTCAGTTGTTTATGGGACATATTCTTTTCGCCGGGTGTCAGGATTCCCCTCTCCTCCTTTTCCTGTCTCAACCGCTGTGTGTTCAAATGCTGGACATAACACTTCTGAAAGTTGTCCACCTCCTTGTTGCACAGTGACTGGTCGAATTCGTTCGTCTTGAAGCAAGCCAGCATTAGGGACATCTCGTGAAGGCACGACACTTCGGACATCCTGTTGCCCTTCCCAGAAACAAAGGGCTTTAGTTTGAGTGGGAGGCTTTCTTGGAAAGGGATTGGCTCCTTTTTACCCGTCCTGACAGCATTTAAAACTTGGTACAATCTCATCTGAAATATATTAAAAATATTTGTTGGTAGTAGTTTTCTAGTGACACCCAATACGGGTAAAAGAGGATAAGATTAAGAAAGAAAGAAAGTTTTCTTGATTAATAATTTATTACATTCACAAAATATATGTATATTTTGAGAAGTGAAGAATAATATAAGTAATTAATAATAGAATCTATTAGGGCCGATTCACAATCACCCGGGAATAAGAACGGAAACAGATTGTATACAGAAAATCAGTAAGGCCTCTTCCTAGGCAATGCTGAATGGATATACACAAATTATTTTTCATTATTTTTTTCTGTTTCCATTCTGTTCTCGTTCCCGGGCGATTGTGAATTAGCCCTTAGTTTAATTGAAATGAAAGTAGTATTATTAGATATAAATCTGATACTCTAAGGGCTATTTTTTTTGATAAAATATATATTATTCAGTATAACTGAATATCAACAATTAATAGATTCTATTTTAATAATCATTATTTATTAATTAATGTACAGCAAAACAATATTTTTCTTAATTATATGAACTCAAATAAAAATGTTAAATTTAACATACTTATTGTTTTGTTTTTTTCGGGGCTATTCCATACGGGAAATGATATGTTTAACGTATACATTATTAAATTCACATTTTATGAATATATTTCAATTAAAAAGCTGTTTTGACTCTGATAAAAAAATAACGTACACATTAAATTTAACATTTTCCTAACAGAATAACCCCGATTATCTAAGCAATTTTTTTGATTGATACGAATACTTAGTATGTGTGATTATTAATAACATTTATGTTAAATTCATCATTTCTTCATTCCTCTGAATTTAACAAAATAGTAACATATTTTTAATGCAACATTTTGTGCTTTGATACAATTTGAATTCATGTTGAAATCTTTAAATAAAAAGAAATGGGAAACTTAACAGCACCCTGAGCCTTACGCAGTGTGGTGTCAAATTACACATTTGTGCTATAACCGTTCGTATTAATAAGTATCATCTGTACCTTTCAACCGTACTTACATTTAAATAATATAAAACCATTTTGCAGTTACTTAATTTTTGGTAAATGGAATAATTTTGACAAAATCCAAACGAATTTTAAAAATTAATCTACATGTTTTAGTAATAACACTATATCATAAATTAGTTATTATAACAAATACAATTGCATATTGAGCTTAAAAAAGTAGCATTAAAATTGGTTATATAGAAATGATCGATATTTTGCAGAATTTCCATATAACTGATTTGTGTTTTAATAAAAATTATTGAAAAAGATTAATCATGTTAATCAAACAGTGGGGCTAATACTTTTAAAATGGAAATTAAGTTTCTCAAACAATTTTTTTGACTAAATTAAAGAAAAGTGAAGAAACTTTTCTTTAATACAATTAATAAATGTAGATATTATCGTACGTAATTTTCGTAGAAATAATAATAAACTCACCTTATTTAATTGTGTTTTTATCTGATTAATATATGTTTTTATAGAAAAAAAAAAGATTTAGGTTATAACATAACCTCTAAAAGATAGTTTACAATAATATCAATAGATGGCGGAATTTATTGAAATTAGTGGTACCAACATAAAATATATTTATACAGAAATCTTTTTTCTTGCAAAATATTCCTACAGATTTCTTTTTTGTTGCTAAAGAAATGGTTTGGAACTGAGATGAACAAAAGTAGATTCCTGTAATAAATGTTTGAAACTCTGGTGAAAAGATTTCTTTAATTTTTAAAGAAATCTACTATTGGGAATCGGACCATTTACAAGTTCGATTCCCAATAGTCAGGTTTTTTATGGTGCGGGAATGAAAACCGAACGGAATCGATGAATCATAAGTACAGTATACGTATACATGTGATATATACTGTGTCATAAGTATAGAGAGAACATGGATCGGAATTACGTGTAATGGTGTATCGATTCACAATTGCCCGGGAACGAGTCTATTATATAATTTAAAGTAGAATTCTGTAACACACAACTGAATTTTTGCAACAAACTTCATTCTTATTATCCTGTCATATTTAATTATTTGAAAACATTCAAAGGTTATTTTCCATTTAGTGCAAATCATTTTATATCGCCGGTGAAAATGTCTTGGACGAAAATCGAATTCGCCGTCCAAATGACCTGCGAGTCTTGCGTGAAAGCGGTGAGAAAATCGCTGGAAAACGTCCCCGAGATTAAAAGCGTGGACGTCGATTTGAAAAGTGGGAGTGTTGTTGTGGAAACATCTTTGGCCGCAGAGAGTGTGTTGAAGAAGTTGGAGAGCAGTGGAAAGAAGGTGGCGTTGAGGGGGTACGGCACGCTGGCCGGAGTGGCTATTTTAGAGGCGGGCTGTGCTGATGTGAAGGGTGTCGTGAGATTCGTGCAACAAACCCCTAATGTTTGCATCGTTGATGGCACCATCGATGGGCTAACACCGGGACAACACTTGGTTTCCGTTCATGAATGTGGAGATATATCACAAGGCATGTATAAAATTAAGTATATAAAAGAATAAAGACTTTCTTGTTTAACTAAGAGGTAAAGACAAAAAAATTAAGTATTATTGTTGATAATACATCTTGTTAACTGAAAAATCTATAAATTTGACTACAATCGCTCAGGAATGAGATTGGAATGGAAATGAGTAAGTTCTATGATTCATCTTACTCATTTCCATTCCAATCTCATTGCATTTACCATTTATCGATTCACAATTGTCCAGGAAAGCGACTTATGTTCTTTCTGTATACAATCCGTTCCTGGGTGATTGTGAATTGGTCCTTCATTTAATTATACAAATTTAATATATCATTATAATTGTATCAATAACATATTTTTTTTGGAATCTCCAAATAATGCATGTAGTTACTTTATATAAGTTACTTTAAATAAAGCTAATTTACAGAACTGCAATAATATATTTATAATATGTATTAAATGTTATGTAAATATGTAAATTTATGTTTTGTAAATAAAGATTAACGGAAACAATCATCTAAATCATTTAAAGTAATTTAGAATATTATTTTGTAATTTTGATACAATTATCTCAAAAGCGGAAAAATAGATCAAACACTTCAATTACTATGGAAATATTCCTACAGATTTCTTTTTTGTTGCTAAAGAAATGGTTTGGAACTGAGATGAACAAAAGCAAATTCTTGTAATAAATATTTGAAACTCTGGTGCTGATAAAAAATATTAAGTAAAAACTTTAATATTTAGTCAATTTATAAAAAAATATAACTTTATATTAACGTTTGTTATTATATGTTATTTTTTTGCAAAATTTGTTATTGAGCAAAATGGTTGTAAAAATCATGCATCAATCCCATACAGCACAGACAGATTGCAGAAAGGTTGCATAAATATTGCACTATAAGATACAGTTTTGCAGATTATTGCAACAAGATGGATGCAATGTTGCTGCAAGAATAAAATGCCTTTTCTCAATAACGCATTGTATGATTACTGCAAGATTGCATTATACGGTCATGGCAAGATATGTAGATTGCTTTCATAAATGTGACTCACTATTTGGAACTTCACTAATAAGATAACGGACACCGGAGTCCAGTTATCTCTTTGTCAACACATCCACAAAGGGAGACAAACCAATTGCAAATCGAAACAATTGCTCCACAGTAATGTAGCATCTGTGAACTTCGTAAACAACTGAACTGAACTTTGATTATCTGTGCGTCCTTTAAAAAGGCTGCTGGGACCATCCCTCTAATTATATGCTTCAGGTGACCTCTGCCATGGGTAATGGTGCATTCCTTATGTCGGGGGCCACGCATTCTCGGTGATGCATTTTCAACATTAATGCAATATTGCACAGTACCAGCAACATTGCAGTTTATCATAACATTAACGTTGCATCAATGTTGCAAAGCAATCTGTGCTATGTGATGTTACATTAACTTTTAATTGATAAATATTGATGCAACACTATTTGTAAATAAGCAATCAATGGTCGCGTTCAGGGAACTGTAGCGATTTACGAAAGCGGTTTCGCTGAATGGTACCGCTTTATGTGTGGCGCTGTAAAGCATATATTTTTTCCGCTTGATCGCTTTTCAAGTTGTGCAGCTGTAAACAAACCGTCATATTTTCGTGAACGTCCTGAACACGCTTTCGAGGGTTCAGGGAACATCAAGCACTTTACGCTGTAGCGCTACATGTCTAAAAATTCCCTGAACGCGACCAATGAAATACACTTAATCAAGGTTATTCCATATGCAAAATGTTAGGTTTAACATGCACGTTATTTTTTATAATCACAGTCTAAGTGATTTTTATAATGCATATGACTGTAAGATTAAAAATCCTCATGGGACTACAAATAATGACACATCTCAAAGACCAGGTACAAAGATTTTAAAGAATCATTATTGGCATCCCTGCAAAGTTCAATTAGTGCAAGAGTTTAACGGAGATTATCCTGATTGCAGAACAGATTTCTGCGAGGTAATGATAGAGCGGTGTAACTTTTTAAATCGAATAATTTTTTTTTTTTAATGAAGCAATATTTCACCTAAATTGAACAATGAATCGCCCATAACTATCAATATTGGCGCTTGAAAATCGGCACTGGATGGACGAAATGCATATGCAGTTTCCTCAAAAAGTCAACATTTGGGCAAGAATTGTAGGGGATAGAATTCTAGGTCCATTTTTTTATTGAGAGTTCATTGACGAGCGAAATGTATTTGGATTTCTTAAAAAACGATTTCATTTGTTCTTTTGTGGTCTTTTATCAGACAATGAAGGTCCATATCAATAGAAAAAAAAATGTTGGTCACAGTTATTTAAACAAACTAAATAAAAAGAATTAATAAATTATTTCCAGCTTAATAATACAGGGTCCAGCACTGAAACTTTCTTTTTTCAATGAGATGTGAGGACGCTACTGGAGATAATTGCGGTGCGGCAGTGCTCTTAACGAAGAACGTTGGTGGGGAGATTTATTTCTTAACTGTCCGAACCATTGTCAGTCGTTAAAATGCTTTGGGCGAGAGAGCAACGCGCGTTTTTAGTAGAAACATTCTTTTCACAAGGCTGCTCAATAATTGCGGTGCAGAGTGCTTTCCGTTTACGGTACAATATTCCTCCTCGCGGAGCTGTTCCTGCCCGGGGATCCATCTTATCCTGGGTGAAGGCTTTTAGAACAGTTGCAAATGTATCCCGCAGAAGACCAGGAGCAACACGGACCGTTGGAACACCCGCAAACATCGAGGCAGTCCGAGAGTCGGTTTTGAGATCTCCTAGGCGCTCTGCTTCAAAACATGCAGCTGCCCTGCGGTTGTCGGAGCGTTCAACTCACCGAATTCTTCATGACAATCTTCACTTTCACCCCTACAAAATGGTAGTCGCACAAGAACTTTCCGAACATGATTTTGTTTCACGACAAAGGGCATGCGAAATGCTCCTTAATAATTTGCCCCCTGAAGCAGTTGTGTTTTTTTTAGTGATAAGGCACACTTCCACCTCTCGGGTTGTGTTAATAAACAAAATATGTGTTATTGTAGCGATATCAATCCTAGGGAAGTTCATCAGAGGCCTCTTCATTCGGATCGGGTCACAGTTTTGGCTGCGATATCAAGCGTGGGAATCTTTGAGCCATATTTTTTTGAGGAGGGCAATCGCACGGTTACTGTAAACTCTGAGCGTTATGTGGCAATGATTAACAACTTCTTTCTGCCAGCTCTTGAAAATATGGCTATAGGCGAAGTATGGTTTCAGCAAGATGGGGCCACGGCCCACACATCACGAATTTCAATGGCTGTTTTGCGGGAAAATTTTCCAGGGCGACTTATCTCCAACAGGAGTGACACACCGTGGCCCGCACGCTCTAACAACCGTCCTGCAACTGTGGAAGAATTAAAAAACAATATTCGTCACGAGATAGCGAATATACCGGTTGCAATGCTCGCTCGAAAGAGTCCACATCAATTTCAGAAATGGGCTACAACAATGCATCGACAGCAACGGCAGACACTTGTCAAATATGCTTTTTAAGACATCTTAATTTAAAACTTCCCATGTTAATGCTTAATACTAATAATAAAAAAAATAAAATGAACAATTTATACTTTTATTTTTTACCTTTAAAAAAAGAAAGTTTCAATGCCGGACCCTGTAATAGCTAATGTCACAAACTTAAGTTATATAAGTACTTTAAACAAATGTACATTAAAACAACCACTTCTCGAGCAAATACCCCGCCCCCCTGACATTAAATAATATAATAGACACTTGCTGCTTCATATCAACAATTTTTGATTCGAGAATTTAATTTAATGTACAGAACAAAAAACGTTACTTAATATAAGGCTATCTGCAGACACGTGTTTCGGGATATATCCCTCAATAATACAGCTGCAGAGCTGTCAGTACAGGTAATGAGCTATTATTTTTCCTGAAAGATGGATAGGTTGAGTGGCCTTCGAAATGTTCACCTGACCTAACTTTGATGGGTGTGGCTATCTAAAGAGTAATGTTCTCATAAATCACCCACAGACAGTAGAATAGTTACAGCAAAGAATTCACACAGAAATAAGATTTGTTCTACCCGAAACTTTGGCTAAAGTTTGTGAAGAATTTCAGTACAGACTTAGGTACAGCCTTGCACAAAATGGTGGTCACTTAGAACATTTAATTTAACCGTCTTTCATTATTTTATTATTTATTGTATTCTATAATTATTGTAATATACGCAATGAAAAAGTAAGTAAGCTATCAAATTATTGACCAACTTGACATTTTTTTTTCGATTTTTATTTTTTGTTACTTTCCAAATTGGAAAATAAGGTATCATACTTTTTAGCGCATTTGTTGTTAGAATTTCTTACACATTTTTATTGATGTGGTTCTTAAGACCCCCAGCAACAATCTACGACAAAGAATTCGAAAATTAAAGGCGCCAAAGTCTGTCGTTTTGAACTTTGAAATTTCACTGATTTCTTGGTTATTAGAATTTGGCTTGAAAATTAACCGAAATAAGACAAAAGTGATGGTAATAGGCGAAGAAGAGGAAGAACTAGATAGATAGATAGAGGGAGAACAAATATAACAAGTACAGGCATACAAATATCTGGGAGTGAATATAGACGATAACGGCACAAACTAATTAGAAATAAATACCAGAGTAGAAAATACGATTAAGTTATTTTATTCAATGAAAAAAACATTCATTAGCAAAAAAGAAATTTCAAGGGAAACAAAACTAAAAGTATTCAAATCAATATATAGACCTATACTGACATTTGGATGTGAGACCAGTAACGAACAGAAAAGTAAGATACAGGCCGTAGAGATGATGTACTTGAGGTGTGTTAGGGGAGCAACAAGAATGGACAGACTAAGAAATACACAAATAAGGGAAGATTTGGAAATAGACGAAGTGCTAAATGTTATTGCTAGAAGACAGATGAGTTGGTGGGGGCATTTGCAGAGGATGGATGATAATAGAACAGCAAAACGAGTGTGGCAGGCTAGGATAATGAAAAAGAGGAGACAAAGGAGACCCAGAAGAACGTGGAATGCAGGAATAGCGAAGATTTTTTAAGAAAAAGGACTTGAATTCCAACAAGCAAAAAAAAAATGCAAGAAACAAAAAGGAGTGGAGAAAAGTAGTGTTGGAGTTTCATAATGTAAATAGATAAAAGTACCCGACACCCAAAAGGGTAAATAGGATTTTGATAATATATATATACTTTTAATGTGATTTTTCAGTGAGACACCCTGTATATTTATTTAGCAATTATTGTGAAGAATTTATGATATTTTGTATTTTCAAAAATATATTTTTTTAATATATTTAATATTATATTAATCGAAATCGTTAACTATGACTAGAGTATATAACTCTACATAATGTTTCAAATAAATACTAATAATCAAATTTCTTTCAGGATGTGAGAGTGTGGGTAATTATTACCAGCCTTGTGGATACCCTGATGGGCGAGTTTATGGAAAATTGGGCTCAGTTACAGCTGAGAGCAACGGTCGAGCAGTCTTCAGATTCGATGATAACGTCATAAAGTTATCCGATATAATCGGTCGCTCTTTGGTTATTTCTGAAGAAAGCAACAACGCAAGATTGGCTTGTGGCATAATTGCGAGATCGGCTGGTTTATTCCAAAATCCAAAAACAATCTGCGCCTGCGACGGTGTCACAATATGGAATGAAAAGCTTGTCCCACAAGCTGCTTTATAATAATTTATGTTTGTTTAAGGTATGGATCGGTTTATTTTTATATAATTAACTTTGTTAATAAATATTTTGTTACTTAAATCAGCCTACTCGGATGTGGCGTATTGCTGCCCTCCCACCTCTAAATCCTTAATCCTTATTTAAATTAGGAGTTTGTTTTTTTCCAGGAAATATTTTTATTATTCAATTGAATTATGTGTTATCAGGTTGTTAGAATGTCTTATCGTTGGACAAAAAAGTAATGATTATTTCAGTACACCTCTGTATGTACTGAAATAAATATTACTTTTTTTTTAATTTCTTTGTATGCATACTAAGATAATACTATTTTATTCAATGATAATTTTAAATGTGAAATATTTTCATACAATGTGTCAATAATGTTAAATGTCTGACTTTTCAAACCAGTGTAAGTCATTGTTTTTAAATGACTTGTTATAAGAAGAGGAACATTTTTTATATAGCATATTTCACAGTTTATACTGTTTTTAACATATTTTAAGAATTAATTAAATGGTTAGCCATGGTAACACAGAAATGACAGTGAAGAAACAAACAATAATGTTTTATATTATTGTGATAATTCAAATTTTGGATGATTTTGGCTTATTTATGAGATCAACTATTATTTTGTACTCACATATAGATTTTACGTAACGCTAATTTAAATTGAAAATATTATTTATTTGGATATATTAAATAAAATGATTTGAAAATAATTAATAAATTATTTTCACATTTAGCTCCGTGACTTTTGACTTACATTATGTAAGTACGTTAAACAAATGCACATTAAAACAACTACTTTCCGGGCAAATACCCACACCGGACATTGAATTACATAATGTACACCTGCTGTTGCATATTAATAAAATATTGCATAATGCAACAAATTTTGATCCGAGAAAAAATTAATTTAAAAACAATAAAAGGAACGTTACTTAATATAAGGCCATCTGCAGACACGTGTTTCGGGATCTATCCCTAGTCAGTACAGCTATGCCTTACATAATTTAAAGATGTTAAAAAATAAATGTGGAAATAATTTATTAATTATTTTCAAATCATTTAAACCGCGTTATTACAAAAACAGAAGAACATCACTTTTTCAAGATATTAACAAAACAAACATTTTTTAAATATAACACCCTATATATTTCATCACCATTTGTTAGAAAAAAGAATTTTTAACATAAAAGTTATAATAAACTATTACGAAAAAATCACAAATAACAAAGTTATTGGCATTTTAATATTCTGTTTCCAATGAAATCAAGTTGTTATAAAAAAACAAAACACTAATATATAATAATAAAATCGTTAATTATAAATCAATTTATAACCTATTTAATAGATTTAAACATCTATTATGGTGGATTGAATGAAAAATGTGAATTCTAAATAGAACATTTATTTTACAAAATGAAATGTAGTCATTTAGTAGAAAAATAAAAAAAAATATGTATAGCAAATGATGATATATATACAAACATCTTTATTTCCAAAGAATACATACATATTTCATTTAATATACAATACATGAAACAATTTAAAATAAATATACATTCTTAAGAGAAACGGCTATTGACCGGAGGTCAAGCTAGTGATTATTATAATGAATTTGAATAAAAAAATTGAAAGGTGGAAGCGGCTTACGACTGGGCTTAGCCTCTGACACTAGTGATACCTCGATGATGGCGTAATGATAACTCGGTAAAGTTGTGATGATAATTCAAACTGAATGACCATTGAGTCATGACTTTCTTATATCATTCCAACCACCTATTTCTTCAAACCCCGGCAATTGGGTGGGGATGGTGGCGGTAGAAGCAATGATGTGAGGTTGACAAGAAGGGATGTTTTCGCGGATTTACTTGGAACTACAACCCTTCCTGGCGTTCCATCTCTGTGGCAATGTTGGAAGCCAGATGTTGAGTTTTCTGCCTCTTTTGCGGATTCTCTCAGTATATTTTGTTTGAGGATTAAGCTGCTGTAGAATTACTTGGGGTGCCATAAACGGCTGGATCCAACCCCTACAGTTCTTAATGTTATTGGTAGTTATAAAATTTAAATGTTTAAATTTGAGACACAATAAAGCTTAAATAAAATATTTACAAAAATGTACAGTGTTATCATAAATGAATTATGCAAATTTGACTCATTTGAAATTAAAATGAACAAAAAATGTACGAGTGCGATGTTTTCATGAATGTGAATTATTATTTAGTCTTATATAACATCGTTATATGTTCCTCTCTACTTCTCAGTGTGAGGTGGAATGTGAATTAAATAATTTAAAGTAACTTTTCCGCTGAAACCTTGTAACAAAAGCTTTATATTCATTTTAATAAATTAACACCCAACAGCAGTTTAATTAAATATTTTTTATGCTTCTTTTATAAACAGAATATTTTGAATTAAAGTTAATAACGTCCTGTGGAAAGAGAGACAGAGAGCATTACCAGGGTGTGCTCAAATACTTTCTCACACAACGACTCACTCAGCGGTACTACCCTCATGCAACACCCCTACCTAATGAAGGATGCACCCTCGATCAGCCGCTCAGGTTTATGAGCTCTAGTGCTTAATATAATGAGTTGGTCATTCAAAGAGTACAGTCTTGCACTGATAACAGTCTCGACTAAACACACAGCGGCTGAGCACAGCCTCCAATCGCCATAAATTGTAATTTACACTTAAATAGTTGTATACGTAAACATTTTGTATTTAAAATAAAAATAATTAAAACTCTATCGCTTCGTGAACAACCCCGGACCCCTAAAAGTTATTTAAAAAAATAATTTATTCTTTACAATAAAATCGAACTTGTCCTTTATAAAAAATGCTTGACTTTTGTTTCCCGTTTTTATATGTGTAACACTGGTTTTAAGCCATTTTAATTATGCCGATTCTTTTGATTGCCATACTAAAAATCATATGAAATTTGCAAAATTTTTGTATAAGATTAATATTTGGTATATGTAAGTTCGACAATATCTTCGGGAAACTTCGTGAAATAAACTGGTTAAATATGGCTGAGCGAACGGTTCCGCACTGTTGTATATTTTACATTAAAGTAATTCAAAAGTAAACACTTCCCTATCTTTACAATAGAATAGTATTCCGCTCAGATGTTCATAACATTAATATTAGGTTTCCTCTAAACCCACAAAAGATAACACATCATTTGTTTAAAGATCATTTACTTACAATATTCACCTCACACTGAGAAGTAGAGAGGAACATATAACGATGTTATATAAGACTAAATATATAAATAAATACTTACAATATTTACAAAATATACAGGGTGGTCCATTTAAAGTGTTTTTAGGAAATATCTCGAAAACAATAAATTTTACATAGAAATGACCTAGGTAATAAATAATCGTATAGAAGGAAACCATAATAACGTAACATTGCCTTTGTAATAGATGGTGCTGTTGTTACTAAATCTAAGTCAACTAATTTTTTTAAAATGAAAACCCATTGGTTGTATGACAATACTAGTTTCGGTTATAAATATTGTATATATTTAGTTACCTCACATTGAGAAGTATAGAGGAACATATAACGATGTTATATAAGACTAAATAAATAAAATAATATATTTAGTTGAAAATTATAGGCACTCTTTTCTTTTAGTATTTTTTTTTTTCGGTTATAACAAGTTTAGTGGAAGAGCAGTTTTAGTTGGTCTTAATTAAATGAACTTTGCCTGTTCTGTAAAGTAACTTAAATTGTAACAATTTTTTTTAATAAAAACAATTTATTATTATAATTATTAACAATTTGAGTCTACGAGGTAGACAAGTGAACTTCTTGTTTCGTCCTTTAAAAAGATGTTGAACTTGTGCTTTGTAAAACCAGGAAACAAAAGTTAAAACATCTTTTAATAAAGGGCAATTTTGACTTCCTTTTACTGGACGAAATAACAGCATTGCTTGAATACCTCTTAGATTGTTGATGATATTACTGCTAAAATTGGCAAAAAATGAGATTTTTATCACATATTTAATTGATCATATTTAAATATCTGCAATTAACTTTTTTATTTATATTATGTAATTAAATGTTTAAATTAAGGCTGGCAATTTTGACTTCGGCGCTAATTGATTAATCGAAGTTCAAAATATTCGATTAATCGACTTATCCATCAATTAATTGAAAATAACTGACTAATCGAAATTAATCGAAACTAATTGATTAATCGAAAATAATCGGTCGGCTAAAATAACCGAAATTAATCGAAACTAATCGATTAATCGAAACTAATTGATTAAACGAAAATAATCGGTCGGCTAAAATAACCGAAATTAATCGAAACTAATCTATTAATCGAAACTAATTGATTAATCGAAAATAATCAGTCGACTGAAATAACCGACTAATCAAAAACAGATAAAATAGTCGACTAATCGAAATGATTAGAATATCCAATTAATCGAAAGTAATCGGTCGTCCAAAATAACCGACTAATCGAAAATGGATAAAATAGTCGACTAAAACAACAAAAAATGAAAAGATGACAAACTTTAAAGACACAATTGCATTTTGTTATTTTGACTTTTAGCAAGCAAATTATATTATTAAAAAAAAATAGTTATGAGTTGTAATTATATTCTTCTTATTATACAAATCTTTTCAAATAACTAATGGTTTTAATATTTAGACATTGGTAGTTCATAAATTCTCTTGAAAATGGGCTGATAACCCAAAACTAGTGTGTATTTAAAGTTATTCAATCTAATCTGTGTTTTATTGGTTGATTTTTAATAATTTATTCATATTTATTTTCAAATAACATTTAAATTTAGAGAATATTAGCAAAGATTAAATAAATGTAAAACAAATAAAAAAATTATGTTGCTTATTTTTTCATACATTGTTTATATAATGCACCATATTATTAAACATTATTTATGATAAATATTAAAAATTATGGATAACTCTGTGACATTGATAAATATACCGTCTAACCGAAATGGTTCATATAATCAACTAATTGAAACGATTAAAATATCCAATTAGTTGAAAGTAATTGGTCGGCTAAAATAACCGTCTAATCGAAAACGGTTATAATATTCGACTAATCGAAACGATTAAAATATCCGACTAATCGAAAGTAATCGGTCGGCTAAAATAACCAACTAATCGAAACTAATCGATTAATCGAAACTAATCGGTTAATCGAAAACAGATAGAAAATTTTTCCAACAAACAATTTAATCGATTAATCGAAATTTTTTTAATCGATCAATCGACTTAATCGATTACTTTAGCCAGCCTTAGTTTAAATATAAAGAGTTGTCCTTTCTCCTAATTATTTATATATTACTTCCGATAAGTTTAATTTTATTCTGTTGACCATGGAGCCATATCTTCTAATCTTCTTTATGTTGCTTGTGGAGACTTTAATTATTCAAAGAAAGGACATCCATTTTTATTTAAATAAGTCTCCACAACCAACATAAAGAAGATTATGTAATTAAATATTGAATAACCAATAGAGCAGTTTAATTAAACATTTTTTCATGCTTTTATCACTATAATTAAAATACAGAAATTGAAATGTTGGTTTCAATTAATTTGTTTAAATAACTGTAATTCAACATTTTATTTTATAAAGATCTAAACTTGCGTGCATAGAAATCGGCCCACAGTAGACTTTTGACTTTAACTAGTTTTTTTTTAGAAACTATTCAGACCAAAAAAAATTATCAAAAGTGCTTATTGTTTGTATGCGTAGCAGCGGGTAAAAAAATTAAACATGTTTATGTGGTGATTATAACGAGAATAACAAATTTTTGAAAGATTGCAATTATTGCCTTAGCAATTTGAAATTTGGACAATATTCGTTTTTCATAATTTTATTAGTTTTCAAATATGTTAGTGAAATGCATACTGTGATGAAAAAAACTGCCCAAGTAATTGCCTTATTTGACAATGGATTTAACCAGAAAACAATTGCTTGACAACAGGATATGATTATTTAAATAAAAATATATGTCCTTTCTCCTACTTATTTTTTATTTATTTTATTCATTACTTAGTCTTATATAACATTGTTATATGTTCCTCTCTACTTCTCAGTGTGAGGTGTATTTTTTATTTAACTAAATATATTTCGGAAACTGTGTTTTCATCTTCAGTAGTGAAGTTTAAATAAATATTACGTTGTTATGGTATTCTCAATGCAATAGTGATAATATTAAAATATTTAAAAAATCAGGATATGAGTTTATATCATTTTATGAAATAATAGAAATCTATAAAAAGCAGATTAATTGAAGTACAATATAGGAACTAATAAATGGTTAAGGCCTTTGCTTTATGAAACTCCACAATATATCATTTGTAAATAAAACTTCGTTTTTTTCAAGTTTTACAAAAATTTTCATTTTAGAAACACTTCTACAATTGTTTCGCCAAAACAGTCCCTAGTATTTGTTTTATTTACATTAATTATCTGCCTGATGATACTAATGTATTGTTGAAATAATTGTAGCAGTGTCTCTAAAAAAATGTTTTATGAAACTTGAAAAACAGTTGTTTTATTTACAAACAGTAGAAAATATATACATGGTATCATCGAAGTGCCCGTCTTTAATTTCCCCCTTGTCGTTAGAAATTCAGCATTGATTTATTAATAAAACTTGCTTAACTACTGAAGACACATTATTTTCATATATACAGGGTGACTCATTATCGTTTTCTGCAGTAACAGCTAGTTAGAAAAAATACTAACTATGTTATATTGATGTAAAGACAATTTATAGCGGAACTGAATAAAAATATAATATATAGGGTGTTCAATTTAAAATAAAAGTTGATATCAATTCCGGGTACCCGACGCCCTAAGGGGCAACAAGGGATAGCAGAAGATATCAATTCTGGGAAATTCACCATGTATATATGACAATAATTTTGCATTCAGAAGTCGAGCAAATTTTATTAATAAACTAATGTTTAATTTCTAATGATAAGGGAGACATCGAAGAAGGGTACTTCTGTTGATGACAATATCGAAATCCACGATCGTTTGAGTGACTGTCTTGCAGTTTCTGGTGGTTATTTCTAGCACTTATTCTAATTATTTATTTCAATTATTTTATTTCAAATTTATTGTTCTTTCTTTCAAATTGTCTTAATAAAATCTCTTTTTTTTACCTGTAATTTCTCCATAATAATAAGTATTTTTGATAAAAAAAGGAAAATGTTTGTGACGATAACGCATGCAGTGTTAGTCATGATTTATTTCGTTGCGTTTTTTCGATAGAATAAAGAGAACGCAACATACAACCTTCCAAAGAAAGTGTTTTAGTTTAATTATTTTTAGAATCATCCTAACTGGGGTATTTGGAAACTTTGGATTCATTGAAATTCATTGTTGGAATTGTAATAAACGCTTGAAATTCGACTTTTTCTTCATTTGTATACATTTTCGATCAAATATTTCTCTCATTTTGAAGTTTAGCGTTTGACGTTTAGTTGTGTGTTATAGGCAAAACATACACATATCAATGCGTTTGACTTTGTTTTTTTGCAAGTATACAGTTCGCCTAATGTATACTGATGAAAGAGCCTCTCTGTATATATATATATATATATATATATATTATCATTTATATATATATTATCAAAAACCCCTATACCCTTACGGGTGTTGGGCGTATATTATCATTTAAATCCCTATTATACCCTCTCGGATGTAGAAAAAAAAAATAGAAAATCTTGATTTTAATTATTTATATCTAAATAACTTCAATTTATCATTTCAATTTATTCTGATTTCCTTTTTTTTCTGTAAATAATAATTTAACAGTTATATCTACATAATTTTTTTGTTGTATAAATAAAATAATTTTACTAATACAGTAGCTTTTCTAAAACAAATATCCTGTTACAAAGAAGAAAGCCGAACGTGCGTGTGGGATCAACGGCATCATTTTCACACCTACACAGCACACATACATAATTAATGAAATAAATATTTAATCCTCGTATTAACGCAAACAAACTGAAACTAAAAAAAAGAGGATCATCTTAATTAACTCACCCTCGCAAACCCCACATAACAGCACTCACAAATTCAAAAAACAAATAGCCCGGTATTTTTTGGGCAAACATTAACATATCTAAATACGGCGTGCTTTTTTAATATCGGGAAGATAAAGCCTTCAGTTTGAATCTCTTGTGGTTTATGGTAATAAGGATATTTGCATAATCGAATGCGGGCATCCTTTGTAAGGCCGGGTTCATCGTATCTCGAGTATAAGTTTTCAGTCGTTCATTTGTTGACAGTGGATTTAAGTAGGTACCAGCATGATTGGTTCCGTGTAATCATTATCGGAAATTAGTAATGTTTGGTATATAAGTCGATTTCACGGTCGGGTTTTTGCATAATTCAGAAGAACGATGTTTTGCAAAGTGTTGTGGTCGGTTTTGGTGTTTGGGGTGGTTTTTAGTTCGGGGTTCGATATTAATAATTTGCATGAGTTTATGACGGATGACGAGCTGGCTTTTTATTTTAAGACGGTTGATAAAAGGTCAGCCAGTGGGTACGAAGTGGTTTACTTGCCCACTTATGTTTTCGAAAGAGAAGCTGTGAGCACTAATGGGGCTAGCGAGCAAGTGCATTATACCTTTAATGCCTTCGGAGAGTAAGTAAATTTTATATTACCTTTTATATTTGTTACAGTGAATTTTAATTGTTTAATTGTAATTTATTGTACAAGAATATTTTTAATATTAATAATTTATTCATGTGCGTTATTATAATATGAGTTACCAATGTTTAAATATTAGAAATTTTAATAATAAATAGGCATAAAGATCACAGATCGATAGCCAATTAACAGATATAAATTAAATATCTGATTTTGTAATTTTCATTATTTATTTTGTATATTTTTTTGTATATATCTCTTAAAATAAAATTGTTTTGTTTGTCAACACCAGGTGTTGACACGACTAGGTTTACATGTAAAAACAATTTTATTTTTACAAAGTCCTGCTTCCATGTTAATTGTTACAAATTGAAAGAATTAAAATTTATTCAGAATTTAAAAATATCTAAAATTAAGCTTGGTTTCATTTTTGAATTGATGTATAATGCCACTTGAAATTAGGCAAAAGGTGGCGCTTGCGTCGTCTTTAATTTATTATGATAATTAAAATTGCTAATTAATTGTCACATAATTAAATTGCATTAGCCATGACCATGCATTTTAAATGAACGTCGCTTTTGACATATTTCTATAATTGCAATAAAACATGGATTTATTCATATGTCATGGCCAATGCAAATTAAGCACGTGACATTTTGCAATGTAATAAAAATTTATTAAATATCTAAAAATTGTGCATCAGTTTTAAAAGTTAATAAAGCATAGTTTTTCATAGATTTTTCACGTTTCTATTCTTGTAGTTTATCTCTAAAATGAACAGAGAAGCAGCAATTCGCATAAAATTACATATCAAATCTCTATGTATTCTTGGTCGCGTCAACACCCAGTATACAGGGTGTTTCTAAATTGATGCAAAATTTTATAAAGGTGAGTTTCCAGCAAAAAACATCGGGGGTCTTTCATATATATATATATTTTTTCTTCAAAACCTTTTCCTCTCCAAATTTCAGCCCTCCAAAGTTAAGGAAAAAATGTTTTTATTTCATATATCTATTATGGAACAATTTATTTAATGAAATTTATAATATAACTATTCTTCATAAAATAACACTTTTTGACGATTTTTGTAACCATAAAATATTACAAGTGGGTGAAAAAAATCAACTCCTATAATAGTATCAAAATTTTTTAATGCGTCTACATTTTTCTATTTAAAAAATGAGAAAAAGTCAAAGACAAAAAAGAAAAATGGACAAAATACAACCAAGTCACAACAGAAGAATATTACAACATATACAAAAATGCAAGAATAGTGGCAAAGCAGACAATAAAAAATGCAAAACAAACTACATGGGAAGAAGAATTTGGATTAAATGAAAACTACTTAGAAAACCAGAAACTATTTTATGGAACACTGAAACAACTGAGACAAAAAAGAAAACCAAAACTAAAGAACATAAAAGACAAGGATGGAAATGTAGTCATTGACGAGAATCAAATACTAAAAAGATGGAAACAATATTTCGAAGAATTAACTGAAATAAACAATGATGAAGAAACAGTAGAAACAGCAATTATAGAACAAAATATAGATAGGAATATACAACCAATAACAGATATAGAAATAAACCAAGCCATAAATAAACTAAAACTAGGAAAAGCAGCAGTAGAAGACAATATCACAGCAGAAATGCTAAAATACATGGATGATACAGCAAAAACGGCATTTCTAGAACTATTAAACGACGTTATCAAGAAAAAAAATATACCTAAAGACTGGAATATTAGAATAATACTGCGGTTAAACTAAAAAGGAGACTCAAAAGAATGTTCAAATTACAGAGGAATAACACTGACCAGCATACCGGGGAAAGTACTAACAAGAATTTTAAAGAAACGACCGAGAGATAGATTAGAAACAACATTGGAAGAAGCACAACACGGATTTAGAAGGGGAAGAAGCACGCAAGACCTAATATTTATAATAAGACAACTGGGAGAAAAATTACTAAAAAAGGGAAAAGATATGCATATATGTTTCATAGATTTATATAAAGCCTTCGTCAGAGTGAAAAGAGTGGACGTGTAGAAAGCACTACAAAAAAAGGGGGGTAGAAAAAGGCATTATAGACATATAAAAGCGTTATATAGAAACAACAAAAACAAAGTTAGAACACACAACGCGGAAATACTTGAATTTGAAACCAAAACGGGATTGAAGCAGGGATGCGTACTGAGTCCGTTGCTATGCTCTCTGATTATCGGCGATGCAATAAAAAGTTGTACAGCAAAATGTAAAACAATGAATGTGGAAAATTGGAAAATGAAACCAGTGAATGTACAAGAACTCCTATTTGCAGATGATATGGTACTAATAGCTGAGTCAGAAGAAAAACTACAACACAACATATTGTTATACCAAGCGGAATTGAAGAAAATTAATATTGTTTATAAACACAGACAAAACGAAAACTATGATTATATCAAATAAAGGAAAAAAAAAACATAAAATAGATGGCAGAAATCTAGAACAAGTAAAAAGTTACAACTACCTAGGAACACTGATAGAAGAAAATGGAAAAATATACAAAAAAAATAACAGAAAGAATAGGAAAAGTTGGAAGAATATACAACACACTAAAGAACACTTTCCTGGGAAGAAAGGAAATAAAAACAGAAATATGCAAAAAAGTAGTAAGGCCAGCACTAATATATGGAAGTGAAGCTTGGACAATAACAAATAAGATAAAATGCAAAGTAACAACTTTAGAAATGGGGTTTCTAAGGAAAATAGAGGGAATTACAAGAAGAGATAGAATCAGAAATAATATTGTGATAGAACAGCTAAACATAAAACCAATAGAAAAATTGATAGAAGAAAGACAACTTGGATGGTTAGGGCACACGTACCGTATGGGAAATGACAGAAAAGCAAAGGAAATATACGATGTCAGAGTACCGGGGAAAAACAGAGTAGGGAGACCACGGCTAAAATGGGACCAGTCTGTTGGTCTGGCTGGTGGCAGCAGAGAAAAGAGGGATTATATGGAGAAATGCCAGAATGCTAGCACAAAATAGGGAAGATTGGAAAAGAAAATTCAAGAATGGAGAAGACATTAACATTTAAATTATGTTAATTATGTAAATATGTAATAATGCGAATAGTTCGAAACCGAAAGGTAAAAGAATGTATAGATTAAAAAAAATATTTAAATGAAGGGATTCAATCTGCAACTTTCCCATCACTTGATATTGTGATATTGTCTGCTAAAATTGTTAGTTTAATCAAAAAAAAAAATGCATAAGCTCATTTGTCATAATTCAGAGATTGATTATTATTTATTAAGGAAAATCAAGTAGGCCGGTGTCATAATAACAAACATTTTTATTGTTGACATGCATGTCTGTCTGTTTGTACAGGGTGTTTCATTTAAGTTGAGACTGCTAAATATCTGGAGAATAAAGCATTATATCAAAAAATGTTATAAATAAACTCTCAATATTTTCGAACCGATGTGAAGTTACCCACGGATTTCCAGCCACGAATTTGTCCACCATGGCGGAGGCGCCGGGGAAATTAAATAAAAACCACGTCTTATTTTAAGAATTTAAAGATGACATTTGACGAAAAGTGGAAAATTCATATTAACAATGTTACATTGTTAATATATTCTTACATCAATACATATTTTCGACTATTTCAATTTGCAGATGCATCAGGTTCAATTACCAAAAAGGGCACTGTTTTATCCAATTTAAACAATTGAATTTCATTCTAGATTGTTGCTAAATGTATAAACAATGATTCTAAACAATAAAATAAGGGGTATGTATTTTGCAACTTTTTTTTTAATTTTTAAAAACCAGCCGCGAATTCCACGGAAATGTGCGTCAGATTCAAAGTCCAAAATGGTACTGTTTGATCCAATTTAAACAAGTGAATTTCATTCTAGATTGTAGCTAAAGGTATAAACAATGATATTAAATAATAATATCAGGGGTGTCTTTTGTAATTTTTTTAAATAATTTTTAAAAACCAGCCACGATTTCCACGTAAATGTGTGTCGAAAATGGCACTGTCTGATGCAATATAAATATATGTAATAATTTGAATATTAATTACCGTTTTGATTTTTCTGTGGATTCTAAAACGCCTTACAGATATAATTAGGGCTCTCTAATATACGATTCATTTGAATCAATACATTTTTATTAAAGAATTAGAATGTCAATGTCGACTTAAATTAAAGTTGGCCTGCGTTATATAATCTATTCATTTGAAATAGTAAAAAAATATTTGTATACAATTTTTATGCCTGAACAGTTTTCCGTTTTAAGGTTGCGGTTTAGTGGAGAGAGATAGCTATATAGTAAAATGGAAATAATCGTTTGAAAATAGAGCTATTCTTTTGGATTTCATAATATGAATATGTATTTACATTTTTTATCTACCAAGTATAAAGTATCAGTCTAAATAAAAAATAAATCGTTAATTTTCGTGTATTACGTCAATTTACTAGTTTAAGTTAGAAAAGAATATTGTAAGATATAATGAAATTAATAGGTCATGTCTGCTAAGTTATTTGAATGCAGAATTTAGTGAAATCCTTTAAATTTTTATTGCACAAATTTTTGTTAGCAAAAATTTAATTTAAAAATTGCTATAAATTTGATCAATTTTCATTGTTTTTCATAATTATTTTTCACAGAAACGAAACATTAAAATAATTTTTATTTTATCTGATGAAATTCCTGCTTATTTTAAGATTCTTTTAATGTATAATACAATATTGTTCATTGATCACAACAATCTAACTCAAATTAGTGATTGCCCATATTTGTATAGCTATCTCTTTCTTCTAAACCGCACCCTTAACGAAATAATGCGCGAATTTGCTATTGCATTGGTTATTGTTATTGAAAATAATCGCATCAAATTTAAAATATCGGTGTGTTTATTAAAATTAAAAATAAATAATTTATATTATTTTTTCAGTTTTCAATTAAAATACATTTTAAAAGAATGTAGTCACTGGTTTAAAGAAGACTGGCCATTTTTAAATCTGGAAATATACATTTAATGACATGTAATAAGTAAAAAATTAACATTTAAATTAAATAAATCCAAAATCGTTTTGTAAACCTAATTATTCTCATTTGAAGTGTAATTGTTGGTCCAGTCCATTCGATCCAGTCTTCTAAGTTGGTATGCATTCAAACAAGTGTTCCTCGATTTTCATATTATTCTTCAACTTGACATAACCGTTGTACAAACGTTAATATATATTAATATTACAATCTTGAATTTATTCATCCACAAATAGATTTATTAGAGCTGATTATTATAACTTTCAAGTTTGATGGATCTTGGAAAATATTCATAAACCATATTTAAGTCCATAGAAATATTGAAACGGCTAAGACGATGTGAGGTTGGAAAATGTTTATCAGGTTTTGCATAGATTGTAGCAGCCTTGTAGTTTCATAATTAAGTGGATAACATTAACAATGTTATAAACCGTACTTAATACAATTATAATGCAAGGATATATTAACACAAAAATTATAATTTAGATACAAACTAAACTAAATTGCACTAAAATTGCCATTTTATTGTTTAATATCATTGTTTATACCTTTAGCAACAATCTAGAATGAAATTCATTTGTTTAAATTAAATCAAACAGTGCCATTTAGGACTTTGAATCTGACACATTTCCGTGGAATTCGTGGCTGGTTTTTAAAAATTAAAAAAAGTTACAAAAGACACCCTGATTTTATTGTTTAGAATCATTGTTTATACCTTTAACAACAATCTAGAATGAAATTCATTTGTCTAAATTGGATCAAACAGTATCATTTAGGACTTTCAACTAACACACATTTCCGTGGAATTTGTGGCTGGCTTTTAAAAAATATTTGAAAAAGTTACAAAAGATATACACCCGATTTTATTATTTAGTATTTTTTTGTCACACATTAAAATAATTAATAACAAATGTTTTTCCACTTGAAAGATATATATTTGGCGAAGATATTGTGATTTTCTTAAGACAAAATATTGAGAAATACTCAGAATACAGCAAATTTGCGAGGGGTCCAAAAAAAAAGGGGGGGGCGGGTGTAGCTCGTCACTGGATCATCTGAAATTAAAAAAAGCGGGGATCATTAGTAAATGACATAATGATGGGGATGGACGAAGGGCTTTGGCAGATTTTTCGAAAAATGGCGGATGTTGAAATTCAAAGTTGTGTTTTCGAACAAAATTTCACTCACATTTTCGTCTATTAAAAAAAATGTCTAAATAAAAAATCCTTAATCCATCCCCAGGACAATTATATACAGAGAGTTTTATGTAACACCGAACATACTAGAATGTACTCAATGTAAATTTTCCTATGTTCGATGTGTACTGGAACGCATCAAAGCGTTAGGTGCGATGTGATTGGCTACGATTTCTAATGGTAATATAGTCAACCCAATTTACACAATTTCCGTCAAAAATAAATTATATTTATCAACTATTATGACAAGTGCAACATGTTTTAATATGGATATTATACTTAACCGCAATGCATACCATAAAAATCTTCTCCTTTCCATACATTATTGATGCGTAAAGATGTCCAACTCTTTGCCTACGTCTGCTTTAAGCGCCAGAACAGTAAATATCACTTGCTTGCGATAACTGACAAGTGTAAGTCATTTTTGACGTGGAAGGGTGTAGTTTGGGTTGACTATATTATTTTTAAAAATAGTAGCCAATCACATCGCACTCAATGCTTTGATGCGTTTCTGAATAAATCGAACATAGGGAAATTTACATTGAGTACATTCTAGCATGTTCGGTGTTACATAAAACTCTCTGTATATAATAAGTGAGAAAAAATTCAAGCTGATCGGTAAAGCCGTTCTCAAGTTACAGTGATCACCAACTTCAAAAACATCGTTTCGAGAAAAACGCGTTTAAAATTTTGAGTACAACTTGCATGCAGATAAAAAAAATATTTTGTAACTTACACTGAATTGTCTATTCCTTCCTTCCTTCGCTTTAGTAGCAGCATCAGCAGTGATTTTTATCTGTCGTCGAGCCACCCTTGCCTCTCGAGTATTTTGTACCGAACGTCGGTTCGCTTCCTCAACTCGAATAGAGTCCTCTTTCTTGGCAAATGTGTGTGCGTTTGGTCCCAACTTAATCCCCATAGCATAAAAAATGGATAACAATCCTCGTTCACCTTCTTTAAAAGTGTAGGTAGCAATGTTGGCGACTATGCTGACGGTAGTAAAGCTCCCAGGTAACGTTTTCGGCATAATCCTCCAAACAATTAGGTTGAAATTTCTGTTGCTTTTTTGTGTGAATTCTCCAATGCATCTTTGTAACAATTTTTAGTTTGTAAGACTTTCATAAATAGGTTTTATTGCATCTACGACTTCCTTTGGCAAGGCAGTGTAATCGTGTGTAAAAGATTTTAACTTCTTCTCTGCCGCTGCTTGTTGATATTTACACCACGAGTCAGCACCTGGTGGACAGTTGTGATGCTGCGGGTTCTTGTCAATAGAACTCTTGTGGTGGAAAGTAGCCCAAATAGCATTCTGCAACCAAATCAATGTTGTCACGAATACCAAAATACACAGACATTTGGTCAATCAATTTATCAATCAGTTTTCCTTTACCACCGAGTTTACCATACTTTTTTTATACGCACGTAGACGAGTACCGATCCGTTTCTGAATATGACCAACACATTTTTTGTAACCTCAGTTTCTCCATAAGGCACAGCTTTAACAATGCCAGTCCCCGACGTAATATAAAAATCTCACTCCAAGAATTTCCAACGAACGACGAAACATTTTAATTACAGCATCGACCTCCATCTTTCCCGCACTTCCTTCGTGATTTACCGAACAGGTTTTCTTGTGTTTTTCATACCATAGTTTATATTTATTAGTATTTTTTAAATCTTTCCAAGGTTCACAAGCCTTGCAGTAAGAACTTTTTACAAGTACATCAATAACTTTGCCCGTAAAATGTCCTATCAGCGATGTGACGCCAAACAGAGACGAAAATCCACGTTTCTGCTACGTTCCATCGCCAGACACAATCAAATCAGTATTCTTACTTTCACTGTAAGTAGAATTCAAGTCAATCTCTTCAAAACAAGCTTTCTTCATGCAATATTGTGCCATATTTTTACTCGCTTCACATATATTTTCCAGTATAATATTGTACGTATGTTTATATAAAAATAGCGGAAAGTCCATCAAGCCGCAAAATTTCATTGCACCTTGGTAATCAACGTCTATGACATGCATCGCTAAAATAAACCTTCGATTTACTTCATAAGAATGTTTGATAAAATCGCACGATGGTATGTACTTAGAAGTAGATTTGTCACACACAACCGAAATTTTAAAACCAAGTCCACGTTCGTTTACGATGACAAAAGATATTTTGCTGTTGCATTTTGCAGATTTGACAAGACTAGCAATTGCCGAAAAAACAGTAACAAAATTTATTATTCTGTAATCAACTGCATCCGTTTTCGGCACATTACATTCATCATGACTTTTCAGTTTTCTTGCTGACGTACTCGCTCGGCCATCATCAGTCTTCGCAGTTTTTGGATTGAAAGACTGCTTTCTTTTCGGTTTCGTGACTTATACACTTTTGCATTATCTCTTACTTCTCTAGTCACTTTTTTATGCATTTTGCACTAAATAAATTATAACGACTTCGAATATACACAGCTCGACACTTCACCAACAAGCAGCTGTGCTTTTGACTCAGGGGCCTGCACAGGGATTCTAATTGCTATAGAGTGCTACTATCGTCTCGACGACGCCATTTTGTGTTCTAAATCTGCCTGTCACAATAGGCCATGTTTTGATCTAGAGCTAGATTCAGGCCCCTGATTCTAGTTCACTCGATCAAGGCATGGCCTATCGTGACTGGCGAATATCGATCATGTGCTAGAATGCAATTAGAACATAAAATGGCGCCGTCGATACGATAGTCTCACTCTATAGCAACTAGAATCCATATGCAGGTAGTCGAGCGCACAGCTGACGCTACCGGCCTACTTTTACGCATTAGAGACGGCTCCATTCAAAGTTACTTATCTCCATAAACAATTGTCCGATTTGTCTGAAATTTTCAGAGAATACTTCTGAAATATGCTTTTTAGAAAATGCAAAAAAAAACAAAAATCGATTTAATCAAAATTAACCTTTTAAGGCCCAACATTTTTTTTCACGTAATTTTCATGCACTAATAGGTAATTCTTGCTTAAAATGGCATTATATATTATATTAGGAGAAACAATTTTATTTTTTTATATTTTGGTAAATTTAAGGGATGTTAAAAATCTCAACTTGTAAGTCCAAAAAGTAATTCTTTTTCTCATTGAGGCATAGAAATACTCCACATGCAGAACACTTACCTTGAGGACGTGATTGAATTGCTCTCGAACTACACATCTCGCATCTTCCCCTACTTTTATTGTAGATAATCCAATGCTTCCCTATGTCACCTAGTCGTACCTCATCAGAAACACAATAATTATATTTTCTACGTTTGGCAATGGGTTTCAAATATGTGGATTTTTTTTCTTTCGTTATTTTTGGAAAGAAGGCCCAGAGTAACTGCACGACGGAACTCAATGGTTGCATATTTTTTCAAATTTGATACAATATATAATGTAAGCGTTAATAAAAGCAATGTCCAAAATAAGCGTTGCCACCATTTTCGAGATTTTCGGTTCATTCCATAGGTTGTTAGAAGCTGGTCTGCTTTATCCACTCCTCCCATAAATGTGTTATAATCCTTCACGACAATAGGGCAAGCAACTTCTTGACGTGTTCCATCCTTTTGCGTTCGAAGAGTTGTGGTTGCTTCTGTTCCATGATAATTTGAGGCAAAATATACAATTCGATTATCCTTCCACTTATAAACAGTAATGCCTGTATTGGAAGTTTTGTAATCGAAGTCCCCTCGTTGTTTATCTTCTTTCAAATTAAGTGGAAAACCATTTTTATCTTTTCGAATCATCCCACATGCCAAGAGTTTTTTCATTTTTTTAGCGATTCTAATAAGTTAATAGATATAAAATAGTTATCAGAATAAATCATTTTATTCGAATTCCAGTAGGGTTTTGTCAAAGATAACACCGCCCGTTCTCCAAGGCCATAATTTTTAAATTCCGATTCCATTTCTTCATTTTTGCCCTGATAAACTTGAAAGCCAGATATAAAACCTTTCTGGTCGGCTGAACACCATAATTTGTAGCCTCTTTTTATCGGCTTTTTTGGATTGTACTGTTTCATAGTACTTCGTCCTTTGAAACGAATCATGCTCTCATCAATGCTTATGCAACGGGTTGGTTTGTACATATTTTGGAAATTTTGATTCAATGTAGTAATCATTGGTCTCAGTTTGTACAGCTTGTCTTTATTTTCCTTGGGTATATCATGGTTATTGTTCCCATGTAGATAACGCAAAATTTCTTCAAATGGATTTCTTGTCATCGAGTTTGTTACTAATGGTATTCCCAAGCCTGGTGCATGATTCCAGTATAACTTCCACGATGAAAGTTGGTGATAAGCCACGAAGAAATTTATGCCAATAAATGCAAGAATTTCATTTTTTTTTGAAACATTTAATATTTTTCCTCGCAAAAACAAATCTTTATGCAACACTAAAGATTTGTTTAATATACAATATCGTCAATCGATTTTGCTAATAATGTTAAAAATACATCCGTTGCCTTTTTACAATTAAAAAACACCTTGCACTGGACCTTCATATTTAGAAATTAGTGGAATGTTGGTAGTAATGTCATTTTTTTCCATTTCCTATTGGGCGCATTTGGAGTAGGTGGCTCAGTGAATATATTTTCAGGAATAATACTTTCTTCGATTTTCTTTTTATTTGAACGTGTATTTACCGTCAATGTATTAGCCAAATTATGGTTATTTTCTTTTTCATCAATAATTGGTAGCTTAGTCAAAACATTCTCAGGACTAATTGTTTCTTCAATTGTTTCTTTACTTGAACTCGCATTTACCGTCAAGATATTGGCCAAATTATTGTTTTTTTTTTCTTTATCATTAATAATACTACATGCTTCCATACGAGATAAAGATGAGGAAATATTTGTAGATGATTTTGTAAATGTTGAAGGGAAACTACTTTCTGCTTCATCAACAGTATCATCCTCATCAAATTTTTCATCCGTTAGGACACAGTTGTTTAAGGGTAAATCATCCTCTAACAATTGATCACATATCTCTTGTAATTCCAATTCAGTTAGAGTTTTTTTTTGTTATACCACTTCAATTTTCGGTCCTCCATTACTGACGGTACTTTCTAGTCCAGAAAAGAAACGAACGATTTTTATTAAATTTAAACTATGTAAACATAAATATCTATTTTTAAGTATTAATTAATATATCAAAAAGTAAGGCAATTCTATTTGTTGCATATTTAGTGCATAAAATACAAACAAATAAAAATGATGAAACTAACCAGCTAACGAAGTGGCGCGACCACCCTCACGCTTGCAATGCAACTGCTATAGGTAAGCACTCGTCACTACCAGAATGAAGACGCACTATCTGAAATGGGGGGGATTGAATACTCTAACGTGCCGTCAGGCGCGGAGGCAAATCAAATACCATATATTAAAGTTACAAGAAAAATATGCAGTTGACTTGAAAGTACCGTCAGGCAATAAAGGGTTAAGATATCACGGACATCTTGATTAGCCCTCTCCTCTGTTCCCTGACTTAGAGGGTGTCGAGGCTTACCATAAATTATTTTGGCATTAAACATTTCTGCAAGGTTTTTTTTTATTACATAATTCAGATGCCGAAACAGAGTTCCTTTTGGGTATTTGATCATTGTGTATTGGGCATATGTGGATGTATCTGTGTATTTCGGCAGTATGCCGAATCCGGGATCTGCCCCCAACAGATATATGAAATAAAAACATTTATTTTCTTAACTTTAGAGGACTGTAATTAGGACAGGAAAGGGTTTTAAATAAAAAATATGTATGAAAGACCCCCTCAATTTTTGCTGAAAAATCACCCTTTAAAATCTTTTGCGTCAATTTAGAAACACCCTGTATACTAAGTGTAAATTCGACCAATTATACATAGAGAATCATACATACACATAGAGAAGCAGTAGGAATTTGGATAAAATTACATGTAAAATTTTATGCTTCTCTGTTCATTTTAGAGATAAACTACAATAATATAATATTAAATCTCACTCCTCGTAGGAAATTTATTATTACTACATCTAATATTTAAACATTTATAGTTCTTTTTACAATAATGAATATGTATAAATTATTAAAATTTTGCCAATGAAACACTATTAATACACACTTTAAATTTAATAACATTAAATTTTTGACTAGTTTCGTATTATTAGCTCATTCTTAAGGAAATTTAAATACACATATTTTTAATCCTCTTCAGAATATGCTAATAACCTGAAACTAGTCGGAAATTAAAAATTATAAAATGTAATGTATGTTACATTGGTAGATTTTAATAATTTAATCATGTTTATTATTATAGTATGCATTTTTGTTTTAAAATAAAGTTTAATTAATTTTATATAAAGGGTGTTTCAAAAGTAACGGTTTTGTAGATAGATTATGGTATTGTCTCTTCGCTAACGGGCAGCACTTTGAACATTTAGTTAAGTATTAGTTACTTAAATTTGGTTATTCTCTCAATTTTATAAATAAATACATTTTGGCAAATATCACCGTAATTTATTAACCGATTTTGATAATTTTTGTATCGTTAAATTCAGAATAAAAAAAACTATCATTTGAGGTATCGCAAGGAGTGCTTTACTATTTGAATTTTAAAAGTTGGGGTTGCCACCACTTAGGCTGAAAAATGTATGTGAAGATAGCATTTTATTTATTATTTACGATGTACCGTTACTTTTGAAACACCCTGTATATTATCTTAAAAAAATCATAATTAAGAAAAACAGTTAATTAAATTATAAGTAATTTATTTATAACTAATTTACAGGCCAATCAATTTGCGTCTGAAAAGAAATGAGAATTTGGTATCCAATAACTTCAAATCATTTGTGGTCGATGGGGATTTTAGAATACCTTTAACAAAACCATTAAACACTTGCCATTATTTACATCAGGATGGGAATTCTGTGGGTGCTGTTAGCATGTGCATGCCTCGAAAAGTTGTAAGTAAGAAATTATTGCTTTATTAAGAAGACATTTTTGCATTAATATAAAAAAATATTAAATAATTAGGTACATAAATCCTTGGAATTCATGTTTCATTTAAATGGTCATGGCTTTTTGAATGATGATTTGTAAGAGTTGAATTTACAGCGGACAGGCAATATTTTTATAATAATAATATTTATTTTTAAAATGTTATTTACATGTCGCAGAATAAAAATAGCGTCAGAATAAACTTTTGATATTTATTTACAGGTATTACTTAGCTAAGTAATAATCTTTTTATAAATATATACATATGGATTGGATTTGGATATCTCAGCGGGTGTCACGTGTCATCAGCAATTTTGCTCCCTGCCGTTCAAGTTCCATCACTCTGGCGCAGCCTGAAGCCATCCTAGGTTAATGATAAACTTCAATATTGCGCCCGGGTGTGTTCTTCTTATGTCGCATGGATTCGGGTGTATGTGTTCCGCCGTCTCCCCTTGTCGGGTTAGATGAAGAATTTTTGTTATCCACAATAATTCCCGTCCTTGGACCGAAGCAATTTTAAACCGTTGCTGTTAATTTATACGCGTGAGATGGTCAACACTGCCAACTACGGGTTGTTCCAGATGTTGCCTTTCTTCTAGGAATTGCTAGGTACCTGCTTTTTGCGCGGCGCAAAATCCACCCCCAACGGCATAGAAATCATTTTACCCCCACTTAAATATTTTGTAAATATTTTCATGTATTTTTATTCATGAAGTTTTAAAACTCTGTAGAAGAAGGTACAATAGAAGTTATCCAGACAAGTGTAACTCGTTTTATTTCGTTGAACAAATTATTCGATGGTCGTAACAACTAGCCGCCTTACAAGTGACAAAGTCGAAAGAGAATACAAAATTATCCATCCCTATTTCACAGGCTCGACATGATTCTGACTTTTCCAGCTGGAGTCTGTGTAAGTGCTTCCTGGGCGCACAATGGCCTGTTAGTAATCTTATGACATTTCTCAGATTTTTCCTCGATAAGTTTATTAGGTATTTATTATATTTCTGGTTTAGGTTAATGGAAAACTTCCCCATTGTATTGCTCTTAGTCTCATTTAATATTTCGAGATGATCAGTTCTGGAATTTGTCTAATTTATAGCTTTTTTATGACAGATATTTTTTGTGGTAATGCTGGTTCTGATCCCTGCATGCATGATTTTATAGCTTTACGAGCCAGATTGTCTGCCATTCAGTTCCCATTACTACTTTTATGCCCTTTTGTCCACTGGATATATGGGTTGCTATTGGCTGTAGTTATTTCTAGACTTGTCTTATGTTCATGAGCAAGTTGTTTAGTCAATTTCGATGTTGATAGATGCTTTGTTCACAATCTTTGTTTGGTGTATGCTATAGCTCTAGTTTATATAGAGGTAACATTTTAGGCTATTTACAGGAATTTAAAATCTTAAAATGTTTTGATAATTTAACGTAACTCCAGAAACCCATTCAAGGTCAAATTTCATCCTTATTTTAAATGACACGCCCTATATCTTAGAGCCCCATCTTGTAGGAAATTTTATTGTCTTTCAAAAAGTATAAAGGTTTTTTTTTACCTAAACCTAATAGTTTTCAAGATATATACATTTTCGTTAACTTTTGATATAATATTTATTATTCATAATATGGAAAGTCAATACAAAGCGCCATCTATTGTTCAATTTAATATTTATTATTATTATTCCATAAAGGCAAGTGTTTAGTTATTGTTTATAAATAAAGTCAGTTGACCCAATAAATATTATTCGAGATATTTCCTAAATTAATACACTAATTTTATCAATTGTTAATATACTAATTGTATTATTTATTTACACATGTGTAAATTATTTGATAAAAACTTGTTAGAATTGTAAAACAAATATAACGAAATACATCAAATAAATTGACAAAATATTATTAAAAGTAATTTATAATAAATTTTCAAAAATACTACCATCGAATACATAATTCAATTTTATTTTAAATGATATTTTGACATTTCTCAGCATATTAGGTATAATTGATCTAAATGTATTATTAATTCTGCCTTCTATCTATTTAATTTTTGTGTGAGGAGTGCTGTATATTTGATTTGACAGAAATAAATCCATGGGGATTAAATCAGAGGATCTAGGTGATCATGCTCTTCTAATTTATTGCTTATTAAACCACCTGTTTTGACGAATATTCAATGGAATTAAACTTGTAATTGTGTCTCCTCATTATTAGTTACTAGTTACTGTATTCAAGGTAGTTATTTTTTTCAAATACTTCATACTGCCTACAGTTTTAAATATATTTAAAACTTCCTCTACAGTCTTCTTATTAGGATGTCTTCCATCAGAGAACATTTTGTACACTAAGAGACAATCTTAAAAACGTTACATCATTATTACAATCATGTTAATTCTTTCATTTAATAGAAACATTATTTTTTCAATTGTTACTAATAATACGAATGTGTCAATTAAATTTGCTTATAAACAAAAGCCTATTAGAATAACTGGCAATAATGATTAATAAATTAAGCAATAGATGGCGCTTTATGTTATGTTATTGCCATATTAAAATAATTATGATAATGACGAAAATGAACAAAAATGGATATATCTTGAAAACTATTAGGTTTAGGTGTAGAATACCTTTATACTTTCTGAAAGACAATAAAATTTCCTACAAGATAGGCCTATTAGATATAGGGTGTGCCATTTAAAATAAGCACGAAATTTGACCTTGAATGTACTTCTAGAGATATGTTAAACTATCAAAACAACTTAAGATTTTAAATTCCTCTTAATAATCTGAAATATCCATCCATTTGAAAGTTATGATTTTTTTTCGAAATGTCAATTTTTCAAAAAATATTTAAATATTTCAAAAGTTATTAGGTTTAGAATCTGAAAAAAATATAAAATATGGGTCATTCCATTAGAAAAAATATAACTATGATACGCCATGCTTTTATGGGACACCCTGTATGTTTGATACTAATTTTAAAATGTGGTTCCAATAGACCTACATAGGCCTGCGAAAGCCGATTTAAAAAAAAAATAAACCAAAACAGCTACTCGGCGCGCACGCTGAGACACCCTGTATATATATTACATTCAAAATTGTTATTTATTTTAATCTCTTCTTACCCAGGTTTTTGCGTGGATGTCCACTGTAGTTTTCAACCAGTTGTGGGCCCGTTCGCTCTTACAAGTCACTTGGAGTATATCGCTAACGTGGGCAATTCCTCCGAATATAGGTTGCTCCGTGGTTTGGATCTAGTTTAGATATTTTGAAAGGGCCTCTTACAATTGTGTTTTTAGGGCGTCCACTAACTCAATTTTTATTTTCTCGAGAGGGTTTCTCGAAATGATTATACATTTTTTAGGTGGCTACTTGCCATTTGGCTATTTTTAATTGTGCTAGAGACCGTAGTGTTCTTGATCTTTGCGTTACTTTGGGTGAGTGTTTGAAATATATCTCAATCTTTTGATTGCTCATGTCTGGGTTTATGTCGGATTCCCCTGGCACTCCCTCCTTCTCCTTCTGGTTCCAGCGTCGCTTAGGCGCTTCTTGTTTGATTTGATTTTTTGGAGGTCCCAGTGCTGATGGGTGTTTTTTTTACCTCTCTCTGGGTTTAAATGGGCTCGCAATGGTTGTAGCCACTTCAATTAGTGTGGCGGTTTTAGTTTCCTTTTAATTCGAAGTATCTATTCTAGATTATTTTATATTCTTTCCTTACGCTCCCCACTCTCCATGGAAACATTACATTTTGGAGACGTTGCACTGCAAACTGCAATTCTCTGAGACGCGCCACATGCGGCTACTGCCAAACTTCCCGTTTAGGGGAAATTCAGGCCAAAGCTACCTAGAAGCTCAGCCCACCAGGATCCCTGCATCCCCGACCTTGACTGGTTTAGATCCGCCGTGTTTAGTTGATATGAGGAAAAACAGGAGCACCTCGTAAAGGTCGTCGCTCATCATCATGCATGGTCGATCTTAGAACATGCATATTCATACATGGTTCCTAGGTTTCGTCCAAAAAGGGATGTTACATCTAGATTTAACCCTTGACCCCCAAAATATATACATATAGAATATATATATTAGCACTGCAAGCCTAGTTGGTTCATGGTTTGATATATTGTTATGTAGAAAATAATGTCATATATTTCATGTACAGTCATTTATGTTATAAATAAAAAAACTTCAAGAGAATACGGTTCGCACTTGATTAAATAATCTTATACGTGTGCGTTAAATTGCTTGAAAATATTTTTGAGAATTTTTACATTATTTCGAAGGGCGTTAAATAGCTTGATTGCCGGGTAATGTACTGCATGCTCAGTTGGTACAAATTTATGTTGTGGAACGATATAATTATTAAATAAATCGAAACAAAGATGATTCACACATTTGCAGTTATTTAAATTACAATGAAATTATACAAGGAAAATTTCTAGCAATGATCAATAAAATTCGATCAATCCCTTTTTCTAGCTGCAAAAAATACTTACACTGTAAGTTTTACAAACATATATTGAAACAATTACTTCCCGAGCATATACCCTGCCGGACATTGGATTACACAATAGATATTTGTTTGTCGTATATCAGTACTACTGCGAATTGCAATGATTTGAGTCGCAAATATTTAAAGATAGGAAATAAATAAATAAATAATTTCAAGGCTATCTGTAGGCACGTGTTTCCGAATTCATTCCTCATCAGTATAGTTAACTTACAGTGTAAATAATTTTTGCAGTTGGAAAAAGGGATTGATTGAATTTTATTGATCATTGCCAGAAATGTTCCTTGTTTAATTTCATTGTGATATAATTATTGATTCCAGTGTATATTTGTAGTTTTCACTACCTTTTAATTGTTTATAGTAAAATAAAATTGTTTCCAATATATACAAACTATAAAGTGTTAATATTTTATTTTGTTTAAATGTTTTACGACAAAACCGTTTATAATTTAAGCAGAATATAATTTTGATTGCCCTTTTTTTGAAGGATGAAGATTTTCTTTGTATGTGAAATAATACCATACCGCATTATGCTTTCAAAATGAGTAAACTTTATTTGTGTGTGTTCTGTCCAGATAAGTTTGTGATCAATATACACTCCAAAAAATTTGATAGAATTCATTATTTCAATAAGTGAATCGTCTAACCGGATTGTGTTTATGTTAGTATTCGAGTTTAATGGCTTTTTTTTCAGTCCGTTTCAGGCACGTTCGTTCAGGCTCAACTACTAATTCTACTTTTTAAAAAGAAATCACATCGTCACTTTTTGAACGCAGGTCAAGGGCCATTTTACTATTCTAGTTTTATGTGGTATTTTCATGTCCGTTTCAGACACGTCTGTTTAGATCAAAATAATTTATTCAAAACGAAAATTTCATAACTCTATGCTGTTCTCAAACGTCTATATCTAGTTTGAAATATAATTAATGTTTTTGTTTGTGCTACTATGAAAAAAAATGTTAATAATTTCATTTAGGACAAAAAAAAAGAGAATGATTAGTGGAATCTTTATTAAGAAACCTATTACAATATCTATATATATATCATAAAATATTACAATGTATATTGAAAAGTCTGCCAATTTGTCTTTCTGCCTCAATGTAATAAAATGTAGTTTTTATTCAGCTTCGTAGTATATTTTAAATATTAGGATAGAGAAGGGACAATATTTTTTATACCACTAGTATACAATTTTATACACTAGAATAAAAACTACATTTTATTACATTCAGGCGGAAAGACCTTCGCAATATACATTGTAATATATTATGTTATATGTAGATATTGTAATACGTTTCTCAATAAAAATTATGTATATATATCACATTCAAAATTGTTATTTATTTTTTTTTTAGCAAGGGTTACTCTTTTTAAACAATACCACCTTAGAAATCCATCCATTGACTGACAGATTGGAAGCTCTGTTGAAAATTCGGGAACCCCTACTGGCTGACAGGCTAGAATCCAAAGTTCCACACATAGTGAAACGCGTGACTGAAGTTTTAATCCACGAAGACGCTCTTCCCGTATCTCAGCATTTGATCACTCTGAAAAAGCGAAATTCCATATTTTCAAACAAAAGGGCGAACAACAGGCCAGTTGGGGCCTACACAGCTGAATTGGCTCTATTTTTCGACGAGGCTGCTTACAAAATCTTCGCTCCCTACATGGGCTACGATGAAAGGAAGCTGCAAGATATGATCCTGGCTTATATGAACAGTGTATGTATTCATATTTTTATATGTAATATATTAGAATATGTACCATATGATCGAGAATTTTTCTCTTCTAGAGTGCTTTGATGTTCTTTTCTTTATATTATGTTACCAACAAAATATAATATAAAGGCCGAAAGGCCTCCGGTCGATAGCCGTTTCTCTTAAGAATATATATTTGTTTTAAATTGTTGCATGTATTGTATATTGAATTAAATATGTATGTATTCTTTGGGAATAAAGATGTTTGTATATATATAATATAAAAAAAAACAGTGAATATAAACAAATAAAACGTCACATGTCATTTTTTTCTTTTGTTGGCACTGGTGAATAAAAATAAATAGAATTTTATATGTATTATTATTTATCATTTCAATTTGTTAGAACAACATAACCTATAGTGTGCGGTTAGTTTTATTGTTAACATCGTTTTTTTTTTCTAATAAAAAAATTCAAAGCACTCTAAAGGAGAAAAATTCTCGATTAATTTATTTATTTACATACAGACACAGAATGAGTAAACATTCCTATAAAGTAAGTATGGATATTATAAAAAAAATAAATATACACATGTAACACAAAAACATAAGTAATTAAGTGAAACACATGAACAATACATATAATTACATCAAAAACGAGGTAACAAACTTATAGCAACACTAAAAAAGATTTTCTTATTTTTAATAAAGAAGATATCCACACTAGAGTCCAGTTCTAATAGTGTATTATATAGGGAGCACATCGAAAAAATCGGGGATTTAATCAAAATATTGGTGCGCGGAATAGAAAGTTGAAAAAATCTGTCCTGGCGTGTATTACAAGGAATCTGAAAGAAAATTTGAGAAACAATCTCTGAACAGTTAAGGTTATTATTTAATATGTTATACAAAAATGTAAGTAAAGGCGCTTGACGCCTGTGTTTCAGTGAATGTAACCCAAATTTCAGTAAGAGTGACTCATATGAGACAGACCTGTCAGGATAGATACCATATTTTCTTAAATATAAATATTTAACAAAACATTTTTGCACAGACTCAATAAGTTGACAGTATTTATCATAACAGGGATTCCAAATACAACAGCAATATTCAAGACGCGATCTAATATAAGCAAAGTACAAGGTGATAATTGAATTAATGTCTTTAAATAGCTTTGTATTACGAAAAATAAAACCTAACAAACGGTTTGCAGATGATACTAAAGTCTCAATATGTAGATTGAAGGACAGTTTCTCGTCAAAAATGACACCCAAATCCCTAAAGGAATTTACTCTAGAGATTGGGGTATCATCTATTGTATAATCAGAATTGAAAATAGTTCTATTTCGCGAGAAAGACATAAATTTACATTTATGCATCAAGATTGTGTTGTAAAGCTATACTGTCATCCACAGAGAAAATAGGTTTAATAACTTTAAGGTCGTCTGCAAATAAGAAGGAGTCAACATTTATGTCCTTTATAATGTCATTAATGTAACAGTTGAAAAGAGTTGGCCCAAGTACGGACCCTTGGGGTACACCGGTTGCCGCGGTAAATATGTTAGATTTATGACCCTTATATTCAACAAAGAGTGACCGCCCCACAAGATAACTATGTAACAAACTACAAAGCGAAAGAGAAAAACCAATATTATTAAGCTTTGTAAGTAATATACCATGGTCCAATCTATCGAAGGCTTTTGAAATATCTGTGTAGATCACATCAACTTGAACTCTGTCATCAAGATAGTGAGATAAAAGTTGCGTATGTAATGCAAAGTTGGTAACAGTTGAACGTTTAGGCCTAAAACCATGCTGTTTTTCAGTAAGTTTTAAATTAACAAAAGAAGATATGTATTCATTAAGTACAAACTCAAATCACTTCGATAGATTAGATATAATAGCTATAGGACGATAATTTACAATTAACTTCTTGTCTCCGGATTTATGAATTGGTATTATTCGTGTTCTCTTCCAAATATCAGGAAACGTACCATTCTTCAGACATAAATTGAAGATATGTTTGATAGGAGTAGATAGTGTAGATCGACAATCATTTAAAATAAGGGCAGGTATATTATCAGGCCCAGCGCACAATTTATTACCCAGTTTACTGAGTCCATCTTCGACAGAACGTTGATCAAATTCAGAGATATGAAGTACGTCTGCAACAGAAGTGTCGGTAAATGAAGGCAAAGAAGAAGTGTGCGCATATGACATTGAAAAATGTGACGCAAAAGCATTTACAATATCATTTGTATTAGTTAGATTCTTATTATTATAATGCATTGATAGAGGAATGCCAGAATTGGACTTAAGGGTGTTGATAAATTTCCAAAATATTTTTGGTGTTTTGGAAAGTGCTTTTTCTGCGTCGGACACAAAATTTAAAAAGTTGACCTTTGATAAATGTCGTACTGACCGGCGCAAGTTAATAAGTTTAAATCTAAAGTAAGCTGACAAAGGATATTTCTTACATAATATAAACATTTTTTTCTTCTCTCTAACAGCTTCTCTTAGCTCAGCGGAAAACCATGTAGGAAATTTATTATTCGATCTAGGTTTCGACGGGACGCATTCGTTAAAGAATTGAAATAATTTGTTGTAAAAGGTTGCACATGCATCGTGAACATTAGTAATTGATAAGACATCCATCCAATTAGCAGAACTAATTAAGTCATATAGCTTGGGAAAGTTCGTTTTTCTGAAATTATAACATAAATATGGTATTAAGAGGGGGTTAAACTTTTAATACCATATGATCGAAAGGCCGTGTAAATTTTGTAGGTTATGATTTTCATTTCAGCATTGTTATAAAAGAGTATTTTTCAAATTTGCTTTTACAGAGATGTTTAATGAACCTTTCGCAATAAAATGGTACAAACTGATTATTTTTATAGATTTTTACTTAACTGAGAAATATTTTTTTGTTTGAACGTCCATTTCGAGACATAATAATAATAATATTTATTTAAAATAACAAGTTCACATAGAAATTCTATCCATTTTGTAGTATAATGCTTACTGTTGACATGTATGAAAGAAAAATAGAATAAATAGGAACGATAAATTTCTTGGAATTGTTGTAATTAAGGTCGTAGGTTTAACTTTAAGAAACATAACATTTGGCGAGAATATCAACATGACTATAATAACATCAGGCAAATGTCTACAACTCGACTGATAGCAGCTTCTTCTTAGCAACACAATGTATATATATCATATGCTGTGGGTTGCAGTTACCCCATGCAAAGAGTCAAAGCTAATATTGAACTTGATTCTTCCTCTTTTATCTACAACTGGAGGTGGTAAAAATTTGTATATTTCTTCAGGATTAATGATACTAGTGTCATCAACATGTGGCCAGTAGAACGAGGAGGAAGAATCAATTCTTCTAGCAAATTTAACGTAGAGGCAAGGTTCCTTTTCGGTAACCTGAGCAACATACATCTTGGTCGTTTTCTTTGACGAAAGCTTTACAATCATCCAATCATTCACAGATAATGAATTACAATCTTTGTCTATCAATTCCATGAATTCATCATCATTTGTTTTTTTCTTGGATTTCATCAGTCATATTACCATTATCTGATTAATCTTCAATAAACTCGACTTGTTCTTCATTATGATCGTCGTCACTTTCGATTGTAAGAGTGATTTTATTCTTTTGTTTGTTTTGGCTTTTTCGGGAATTTTTATTTTCTGCTTCTTTATATGCTAATTTTTGTATTGCTTCGGCTGATGTAATTATCTCTACTCCTGAACAGATACGATTCCTTTTAGTTTTCACTTGAGGAACTTGTTTCAATTGTAATAATAATGTTTCAAATGATTTTGTTCGTGCATGTGGTAACGGAGAAGAGTTTTCAGGAAGATAGACGACAGATTCTTGTGCAGGAAATGGTGAATCTGGTCTACTTTCTTAATGTGGTGGTGATGATGTCCTAGCACGGGATGTCGAAGGTACAGATGCGGCAGTTTCTTGCTCTAAATAAGTTAACCACTTCTGGTACGCCTCTGGTTCAAATTTTTCTGGTGGAATGACTTCATTAGAAAAAGGAAAAATGCCACCTTTCTCAAAACCTTTCTTTATTACATCTGGATTAAGATTTTCCCAAATGGTAGCAATCATAGTTGAAAAAAATGATTTTGGCAATTTTTTGCCATAATTGCATCTCTGCCATTTCACTAACTCTTCGTCCCACTTAATTTTCAACGGCCTGAAAACACTCAGGTCTAGTGGCTGTAACACATGGCTGGTGTGTAGTGGTAATTTTAATGTTACAATACCTTCATCCTTTGCCTTTTCAACCAGTCGTAAACCAATGTGGGAAGCATGTCCATCATAAATTAAAACAGCTGACCTTGTAGCATGTATATTTCGCAGAAAATTTCTTGTGAAGTAATTTTTGAAAGTTTCGGCTTCCATCCAACTATTTTTTGTTGCAGCATAAGTCATTCCATTAAATCCTTCAGACTCGGATGACATCTAAACACTATTAAATGTGGAAGTTTTTCGCAAGCAGTTGCATTGACACTTTCAGCGCGCCAAACATATCTAGAAGATAGTAATACAATAATGTACCGGCAGGTGCCGCCACCTTACACTTGTTTAAAACAATTATAATCTGCATAGGTTCCACTTGCCCCCAATTTACACTTACCCCGGGTGACCTTATTCATATATCCAATGCCAATTTAAATATTCAGCCAGGTTGTAGGGCGTCTCGAAGTGACATCCAAACGATGACGTGGCATTTCAAAGACTGATATGACCATACGGTCATTCTTATATCTACATTGGAACCGGTGAAGCACAGAATTAATAATCGAGCACCTAAAACCTCCTCTTAAGTATAATAAAACAAATATGAGAATGGAGAAGAATTTTAATTAATTGCTTTAAAATCACAATCGGATTATCAGACGAGAGTACCTAAAGATTACTTTTTAGGTCCAAGCTCTTTATCATCATCCAAGCTTAGGAATGACGCTGGAATTGGTTTTGGTTAGATTGGACATAATGAGGACGCAGCCTTCAACTATGCCTCATTACAGTGGCGAGAGAGGGAAGCTGCTGGATTCATTTTGCGCATACCAGGATAGTATAAACCCACCAAGTGATGACCATCCGGACCATTGGGATATGGGTCTTTATATTTCAGGGTAAGACCCTTTCATTGGATTAAAGTTATTAGACCTTAAAGCTTCAATCAGTTTAGAAGGTCTAAGGTTATGAAGGTGACGGAAACTATATATGTTAAAAAAGTTACTAATAACAGAAAAGATATTTATTCACTTGATCACAGTACGGAATTACCTGGAACATGTGTTGTATTTAATAAAATCTTCAACCACCATTCATCTAGCGTATGGATAAATAGCATTAAGCAACAGATGGCGCTCTATAATATCTTTCCAATTATATGGTACATGTGTTGTATATGAAAACACTTCGTACACTTTTCTTCACTTATTTATTTATTAACAGATGTACATTTCGATCACCATGTGATCATTATAATTTAGAAACAATTGTTTGTAAAACATTGATAATGATCACATGGTGATCGAAATGTACATCTGTTAATAAATAAATAAGTGAAGAAAAATGTACAAAGTGTTTTCATATATCTTTCAAATCTTCACGAAATTCACATTAATTAAGTGTTTAAACATGTGTTGTAGATTGAGTTATATTGCATAAGGTTTGGTTTCATCATTTAATATTCTGGAATGAAAAATTGTTTTATTGTGCAATAATTTGTCATGAAATAGCAAATGTCCATTGTACATTTCAAAACCCAACGGAAAATTTGCTCGGAAAGTTGTTGTTTCAATGGATATTTCTCCTTTTTATAAATAATAATTAAATAAATAATAAAAATAAATTATTTTTATTCAAATTATATAAAAAGAAATTGAAAATAATTAATTGACTCAACTTAATTGATAAATTATTTTCTCTTTAGCTACTGCGACTTTTTAACATACGTTACGTAATTGTTTTGAAATAAATATCCATAAAACAACTATTTCTCGGGCAAATACCCTCCAGACGTTGAATGTATATATTCTGTCGTATGGTAATAACATATTGTATAGTGTATCAATAAAGAAACGTCGTCCAACTTGAAATGTTTGAGGACAAACTTAAAATTATGAAGAATAAAAACAAACTAAAAGACCAGAAAATATATATCAATGATGATTTGACCAGTAAAGAAAGTGAGATATAATTCGAACTAAGGAAGATAGGAAAGGAAATGGAGTGAAAGTAGGATACAAAAAGCTATTCATAAATGACCAATGGTACAGATGGGATGCTAGATCAGAAACCCTAATACACGACCCAAAAAGCTAAAGAAATAACAGCTCAGGACAAACAACATGGTAACGAACGCAGCTAGGACACCGAAAGAGAGTAATAATAAATGGAGGATTGGAACGTGAGAAGCATACAAGGCAAAGAACAAGAACTAGAAAAAGAATTTGAAAAATCAAAACTGGATGTATTAATAATAACAGAGACGAAGAAGAAAGGGAAATGAATTAAAAGAACAGAAAATGAGCATACATTTATTTTTAGTGGAGTGGAGAACGAACAGAGAGCAGCAGCAGAAACAGCATGTCTAATACATAGAAAACACGAGCGAGAAATAGATGGATGGGAAGCAATAAACGAAAGAATTCTTGTTATCAGACTAAGAAATAAAAAAGAGAACAATATATATATAATCTAAAATCCCCATCTACCATAATGGTGGTGTAGGAGTAAAGAGAACAATATAAGAACATTAATAGGAGTGTATGGACCTAACGATGATGACACTAAAACGAACAAAGATGAATTCTGGAAACAACTTCCCGAAGAAACAGATAAAGCGAAAGGTGAAATATATTTAATGGGTGATTTCAATGGCCGGGTAGGGAAAAGAGATGGGAAATATAGTGCAGTTCTGGGTAGACATGGCGAAGACCACAGGAATGATAATAGAAAAAATTGATTGAATACTGCATAGAACAAGATCTAACAATAACAAATACGTTTTTCCAATATAAAGAAATTCATAAATACACGAGAGAACAACACAGTAGAAGGGAAAGGTCAATCATAGAAAGGATAAACAGAAGAAAGGTGAAAGAGCTAGAAGGGGATATGAAATAGGAAGTGACCACTACTAATAGCAGGTATAGATCAAGAAAAACCAAGAGAAAAGGAAGAGCAAGGTGAAGTAAAATAATATGAGGAAGTAATAAGAGCATACAAACTAAAAGGTGAAGAAACAGCTCGGAAATATGAAGTAGAAATAAACGAAGTAATACACAAATTACCAGAAGCAGAAAAGCAAAGTGTAGACGAAGAATGGGAATCATTAAAGACAATAATAATGGAGGCAGCAAAACGAGTATGTGGGACAAACAAACAAAGCGAGTACAAGAAACAAACATCTTGGTGGACGATAGAAATAAAAGAGCAAATCAAAATTAAAAAAGAAGTACCTAAGCATGAGCAGCTACGATGACAACAAGAAAGAGAGAACTAAAACAAAGAAAATGATACTGATTAGAAAACAAAGGACATTGGAAGAGTTTGGAAACAGGATGGAAGAAAATGCAAAAGACAACCAGAAAATATTCTACAAGGCGCTTAAGAACCTGATAAACGACAAAAAAGATGAATACATAAGAATAAAAGATAGAACAGGAAATCTGAAGATAGGGAAAGAAACAATGGAGAGATAGAAAACTCACTTCCAAGAACTACTGAATCAAGACTATAAACTAAACCGAGAAGAAGACGACACTAAAATAGATACTCCAGAAGATGACATAACAGAAGAAGAGGTAGAAGAAGCAATGAAAGGACTAAAAAAATGGGAAAGCGCCAGGAATTGATAAAATAACAGCTCTAATGATCAAGAATATGGGAATAACTGGAAAGGACAAGCTACTAAAATTACTCAACAATGTGTGGAAAGAAGAGAAAATACCAGAAGAGTGGGAAATAGGAATGATAGTGCCCATTTACAAAGGTGGGAACAAGACAGAATGCAACAATTATAGAGGAATTTCACTAATTGGAACCACTACAAAAATATACGAGAAAATAATTGAAAAAAGGATAAGACAAACAGTAGAAAAGAAAATAACTTAATCACAGAGCGGATTCAGACATATTCACGCTGAAGACAATAATTAGTAGAACATTGGAAATGCAAAAGGTAATATTCATAGCATATATAGATAAGGAAAAAGCGTTCGACAAAGTGCCTAGGGGAAAAATATGGGAAGGCCTAAGAAAACTAGAAGTCAGCAAAAAACTAATAAGAACAACTAAAAATATATATAAAGAAACAAGATATGTCATAATAGCAAAAAATAAAAATTCAGAAGAGTTTACAAGTAAACAAGGAGTGAGACAAGGGGGAAGCCTAAGCCCACTACTATTTATAATATAAAATAAGAAGACTAGAAGTCAGCAGAAAATTAATAAGAACAACTAAAAGTATATATAAAGAAACAAGAAATGTCATAATAGCAAAAAATAAAAAATCAGAAGAGTTTACAACTAAACAAGGAGTGAGACTCTTTCTGTTTTTTTTTCTATGACTTAATAAATCCTTTCTTTCTATGTTTTTCGGTCTTTCGCTATTTTTATTGCTTCTTGTCTTGTGATTTCTCTCTTCTCAATTCCGTTTATCGTTCATTCCCATGTTTTTCTTGGTCGGTCCCTTTTTTTGTTTCCCTTGTACTCTTGCTTTCCATATTTATAATATACATGGATCAAATAATTAAAGAAGTAAACAATGAAACAAGGCCCACAAACGTCAGAAACCGAAATATGAAAAGAGTACAAATACAACAATGTGCATTTGCAGATGACATTGCAATAATAGCTAATAAGCAGGAAGAACTACAAGAAAAACTAACAATATGGAATAAAGTACTAAACAAATATGGCATGAAAATGAATACCAACAAAACCAAAGTGATGGCATTAGCAGGACAAGAAATCAAAATGAAAATAAAAATAGAAAATAAAGAAATAGAACAAGTGAAACAATATAAATACTTGGGAGTGATTATACAAGACTCAGGAGAGCAGAAGGCGGACATAAACCATAGAATAAACAACACGAACAAACCGTACTACACCCTAAGCAAGTACATTACAAGGAAAAAAAAAATAAGCAGAGCACAAAGATAAAAGTGTACAAACATAGAGTAACTAGTATTTCATCCTCTTTGGTACAAATCTATATTCAGACCAGTGCTAAAATTCGGAAGTGAAACGTGGATGAAAGACAAAAAAAGCAGAATAAGAGCAGTAGAAATGAGATACCTAAGAAGAACGTACGGCGTCACACTAATAGACAAGATGAGAAGTGAAAGAATCAGAGGAAAACTACAAGTAAAGAGCATCGAGGAATATATAGAAGAAAGGCAATTATAATGGTTGGAGCATATGCAGAGAATGGACAAAAGTATGGAAACCAGAGAGGTATGGGAAGCAAAAAACACAAGGGAAAAAGAAAAGAGGACGACCAAGAAAAACATGGGAAGGAGTAATAAACGAGATACTAGGAAAGAGAGGCATCACCAGACAAGAAGCTGCAAGAATGACAAAAGACAGAAAGACCTGGAAGAAGTTCATGAAGAATTAAGACAAAGAAGAAAAATATAACAAAACCCTACACCCATATGGGTAGAAAGAGTCATTGAATATACAGGGTGTCTCAGCGTGCGCGCTGAGTAGCTTTACTTTATTTTTGATGTAGAATCTGAAAAAATATAAAATATGGGTCATTCCATTAGAAAAAATATAACTATGATACGCGATGCTTTTATGGGACACCCTGTATGTTTGATACTAATTTTAAAATGTGGTCCTAATAGACTTACATAAGCCTGCGAAAGCCGATTTTGAAAAAAATAAACCATTTAGCTACTCGGCGCGCACGCTGAGACACCCTGTATATATATAATAGTGCAACAATACTCTTTTCTATTGTTATATATTAACATCTTTATTACTTCTAAAATGCAATCATTGCATATTTAATACAAAAAGAAAAAATATAACAATATATATCAAAAACAAAATTTACTTGGCTGGAATCGGCTATCGACCGTTAAGGTTCTTTCCGCTGCCATTGTTATTTTTATTCAATTTGAGATAACCACCTTTCTTATTCATCCAGGTTGGATTTCTTCGCGTATGAAAACGGCAGAAAGAGTGGCGTGACTATGGGCTTGGCGACAGTTGGAGGTGTTTGCATAGGACAGTACGCGTGCGTTATTGCCGAATTCGGTACAACGAATGTTTTCGGCAAGCCTTACCCCAGCGCGGGCTTCACCAGCGTCTACATTCTGGCCCACGAAATTGGACATAAGTACAGTTAATTTTAATGATTATCGAACTGCTATTTTTGCTAACGATCTTGCGAATTTTCAGTTTAGGGATGCATCACGATAGCACCGGAAATAACTGCCCAAAAGAGGGATACATTATGTCGCCTTCGAGAGGAACCAACGGGGAAACGCAATGGTCTAGCTGTAGCGCGGAAGTTATGTCGAAATTAAGGTGGGTCTTAAGTTTCGTAAACGTTAGAAAGTTCAATATTAAAGCCTGTGGCGGCTTGCGGGAAAACTTCCATATTCATGGTAATATACAATTGTAAGGTGACGTTATGTGTTGTAACACATTATTAAAACAAAAAAGGTCTTTATTGACATTCCCTTTACATTATCACTATATACAGGGTGATGTTTTTTTATCTTAAGACAACTAAATATATTGAAAACTAAGAACTTTATCAAGAAATGTTTCGAATAAAGTTTGTTTGTCTCAGAGTGAGCACCCCCAACCACTGAGAGCGGGGGGGGGAGGGGGTAACTTTTCAAATCGAACAAATTTCAAACTGCTATAACATCGGGGGCGGAATCTTACGATATGCAGCGGTAATTCGCTCAATCATGTTCTCGCGTGTTGTTGATAAGTTGATCATAAACTTTACCCTTCAAGTGACCCCACAAATAGATAAGATCTGGTGATCTGGCAGGCCAAGCTACTGTACCACCTCTTCCGATCCACCGGCGAGGGTACACGCGATCTAATACTTCTCGTGCTTCTCGATAATAATGAGATGAACAACCATCATGTTGAAACCATATTGTTTGTCGCATGTTAAGGGGGAGGTCTGCAAGCAATAACGGAAGTTCGTTCTCCAAGAAGTTTCGATATTTTTCACCATTCAAATTGCCGTCAATGAAATACGGGCCAATGAGTTTGTCGCCAATAATTCCACACCAAACATTTACGTTCCAAGGGCGCTGATGTTCAACTTGACGTAACTAATGTGGGTTTTCGGTACTCCAATAATGCATGTTGTGTCGATTGACTGCACCGTGATTCGTGAAAGTTGACTCATCAGAAAACAATACTCTCGCAAAGAATTGAGGATCCCTTTGTATTTGCAGAAGCGCCCATTGACAGAACGTTATTCGATTCTGAAAATCATAGCCATGAAGTTCTTGATGCAAGGAAACACGAAACGGATGATATTTATTGGTATTCAATATTTTCCAAACAGTACTCTGACTAATTCCCGCATCATGACTTATTTGTCGAGTACTGAGGTGGGGATTATGAGAAACTGCAGCTAGTACCGCAATTTCATTCTGTTCCCCAGCAACTGTTCTTCGGCGGTTCCTTTTTTTTTTGCTGAACACTTCCCTCGGTAGAGAACTATTGAACAACCCGGTGAAATGTAGCGCGTGATCGCACCCCGTCTGGAAAACGTTGAGCATAAAGAGTAACAGCATCATCAAGATTACATTTTTACAAAAATTGAGAATATACACTAAAATAAAGGATTGTCTGTACTGGGCTATCGACCGGATGCCTTTCTGCTCTGGGTTTAAATTAGTTTCGTAATTTTATATTATTTTTATTATAAGAAAGTCTCTTTAGAAAATCAAGAAAATTATAACACGAGAAAAAACGTTGATTAATGAGTCACTTTATTTTTGAAACTCCATGCTTTCTTTGTATTTATAAAATAGTTGAATGGGGATTTGGAAGAGAAATTAATGAATTTGCATTATTTAACTTAAAAACAATAATCAAAATATACAAAGTAGTATAAAACTGTATCATTATATTAGTTTTTTTAATAGTTTTTTTTATAAGAAAGTCTCTTTAGGAAATCAAGAAAATTATACCACGAGAAAAAATCGTTGATTAATGAGGCACTTAATTTTTTAAAATCCCTGCTTTCTTTCTATTTATAAAATGGTTGAAAATCAAAAATAGTTTATTTATTCATGTATTAAAGAAGAGAAAAAACACATTGTGTGTAAAGTTTTTAAATTATAGACACAATGTGCTTTAATGTTGCTTTAATGTAATTCAAATAATATTGGGTTTCATGATATAAAATCATCTAAAATATAATATTAATGATGATGTATATAAAAATGTTTTCATATATTAAATAAAAATGATTTGAAAATAATTAATAAATTATTTTCACATTTAGCTCTGTGACTTTTGACTTACGTTACGTAAGTACGTTAAACAAATGCACATTAAAACAACTACTTCCCGGGCAAATGCCCACGCCGGACATTGAATTACATAATGTACACCTGCTGTTGCACATCAATAAAATATTGCATAATGCAACAAATTTTGATCCGAGAAAAATTTCTCTAATGCGAAAACAACAAAAGGAACGTTACTTAATTTAAGGCCATCTGCAGACACGTGTTTCGGGATCTATCCCTCGTCAGTACAGCTATGCCTTACATAATTTAAAGATGTTAAAATAAATTAATTAAATTAATTCAAATACAATCAGCAAAATTAAATCAATTATATTAAATCAAATTAAACTAAATCAATTTAAATTAAATTAAACCAAATTAATTCAATCTAAATCAAAACCGAATAAAATTAAACGAAAATAATTGAATCAAATTAATTAAAATGAGCGACCCTCACCTGCCACCTGATAGTAATGACGGGCAGAGAGGTCGTGCGTTCTTGTATTGTTGTTATCGCAAATTCACAAAAAACTTCTCTCGGTTCGGATTTGAATAAATGCCTCGCTGGCTATTAATATAAATAATAATATTAATAAAAATGTTTTCACTGCAGTTTTAATTAAAATAAAAATCAATAAGCCAATATATCTTTTAGTGAATAAAAATTTTGAATTCTCGTAACCAGTACAGCATTCAATAAAAATTACTAAGAAATGAAGGGACCTGACTCAAACGGGACGATGTGCACCTACTGAAAGTAGACCAAAATCTGAAGTAACCTAATTCAAGAAGTCAAGCGGTGTGTGGCGAATGGAAGCGGACTAAAAACTTAAAAAAGTGATGTGCTCCCAATCGTTGCAGACCAAGAACTGAAGAACGATGTGCATCCAATGGAAGCAGACCATAAACTGAGAGCCGAAGTGCACGCAATGGAAGCAGAACAAGGAGTGAAGATTCGCAATTAAAAAAAATGATTGTTGGACTTTTTGGCGTACACAAGACGCAATCGATTTCCGTTAACGTCATCTCGCAATATTTGTACAATTTTGTATGTTTAAAAACTTTACAAATTTTCAAAAACTTATTTTCCTTTTTTTATTTTGGAACGTTTTAGCAATAAAACCTTGGACCCTTTTTAGACCTATTTCATTCATTTTAAATGATATAAACGATATTATAGCAATTTGGAATTTGTTTGATTTGATATTTCAAAGTTAACCTCCCCCACTCTATTTCAGAGGTTGGGGGTGCTCACTCTTATAATTCTTACATAAGATTCTTAAAAACACCATCACTTTTTTTCATTCCCCGCTGCAATTACACCAGAATTGCGAAAATTTGTATTTTATACGATTACAGCGCCATCTACTGGAAAACAGAAAAAATGTTTCAAACAAAATCTACGTATTTTTTGCGGAGAATCCGAATCCGCTATAAAAAATAGGGGTTCCCAGTTGAAATTCGCAACTTGACCCTCCTACCACCCCCAGGGGGTGGGGGTGGCAGGTCGAGATTGGTATCATCCAATAAGCTCCTCTGAGACAAACAAATTTTATTCGAAACATTTCTTGATAAGATTCTTAGTTTTCAATATATTTAGTTGTCTCAAGATAAAAAAATCACCCTGTATACATATATTAATAATATCAACAACTAACTTAAACTTTTTTCTTCATCCTCCCTCTCCTACATTAACCTCGTTACAATTAAACAAAATGAAACATACAACTTCCAATACTTTTGCCGTGGAGCCTTATATGAAGTTAACCCGTTAAAATATGTTGACTTTAGTCAAAGGCGGCTTTGACTAAAGTCAACATATTTTAAGTATTCTTAACTTGGGAAACTTGATATTTTTCTTTTGTTAATTGAAATAAAGTTACGCTGCTTTCTTCCTCGATGCAAAGATCTAGTGTATTAGGGTTATATCTCTCTCTAGATGCCGCGTTTCCATGATTGCAGATAGGAGGAAGCTATTACGAAGTTCATGATAGTTAGATATAGAAATATAAAGAGTATTAGAAACCAAAAAAGGTAAGGAGGGAATGATGTTCGCGATGACTTAGTTTCGCTGGTTTCTCTTCCCTTAACAAATGTATGCGTAACTCGACGTTATTTCGATCTGTTTATACTCAAAACAATAACAAATAAGCTCCTTACACTTTGTTTCGCAATTAGCCTTATACTGTGGGATGGCGACTCGAAAGATGGTGAACTATGGTCAGGGGGGATGCCCGCAGGGTGGTGTGCTGTTACAAGAGAGCAATACAGTATTCTTATACAATCAATATCAAGATCCTTGCCAACCTGAAGGTGCACATTAGGAGTTTTCAGGACAATGGAAACACTGCTTACCACCAATTGATCTAAACATTAAATAAATCGCTAGGGTGGCAGCAGAAACACTCTGAGCCATGAACACATGGCCAAGATTGAACCTAGCGGAGGGACACATGTGGATCCAGACTTGGGGCCACAAGATGGACCAAACCATACCCATATACAACTTTAAAAAGAAGTACTCAGTAAACATGAGCAAAAGCTCATTCCACACTAACCTAATCTGCTTTGATAGGTCATGGATGTATTTTTAGACGCACTGAACAACACTCGCACGTTGCACATGCGTCTGCAACGCACACAAAAATCCATGCAATTATAAAGAGTGCCAATATAATTATAGAAACCGACATCAAGGGATACGATAACAACATAGCCATCGAAAGCAAAGTTGTTCAGCACTTAACAAACCAAAAATATCCTTAACACTGATACAAAAGTGCGTGAAAAGACTAAACAATGCAGCGGAAAATAACTCGATAGCACTGATGAGGGTCAAAGGCCACGACAAAGACAATAAAAGCAATACCATTACCGATACAGTAGCTACAAAAGCATCAAAATTAATGGGCGTGAACAATTGCAGGTAGAACTCACACCTATAGCCTTAGTAAAACTAATGCGAGCATCTACCCTAAGGAAACATGAGAAAAGATGAAAAAATCTAGTCAAACGAAAACTTACCTCCTGTAACATACATCATTCATGAATGTTCAGCACTATCAAGCATAATAAATGGGCAGATAAATACCCCAAACTAGTGAAGAGACCCAGTTGCGGCGTATGAGCTATCCTCTTTCCCCATTCCAAAATCCTTAATCCTTAAACCATCTAGCTGATTCTAAGTTTGTAGTGTCCAGTCAGAATGGCCGTGATATGTTTTAAATTCTTTCTGGACAGTCGCAGGTATTAATTGGCTGATCTTTCATTTATTTCATTTTTCAGTATACCGAAGGGTTTCCTTGGAAAGTCTACAGTATGTTATATCATCCCATCTACATCTAAAATTCTTTATAGTATAGGGATATAATGACTCATATAGAGGGGGGCGCATTAGAGAGCCGGGCGTGTGAATGATCATACTAGCCGCACTCCAGCCAATGCATCGGCCTTTATGTTCCTAATATCAGTACTGTGTCCTTTCACCCAGGAAATTTCGACTATGTTGGGCATCAAGTCCCGCCTGAGTTTATTATGGCACTCTTTAACTGTCCCTGAGAGACCATAGAGCATGTCTACTGTCCGTAAGGATTAGCAGACATATGTGGGTTATAATTTCTGCCGCGTGCGTTATGGACATTAACTCCGATTACTCGATGGCTGTGCCTATATCCATGGGTATTTTCTTTTGAATGTTTAGGCTTTTCGAGCAAATTCTTAGGCACGAACCATTTTTATTCAGGGATCCATCTGCATGAATTCTTATAGCATCTGTGTATTAGCTTACAACGTTTGGTTGTTTTGAGAAAGTACAAGGACATGCAGGCCCTCCAATCAAAAGCGAATAACCGAGTGCTGTCCAAGGTTTGTTTGTATTAATCAATCTGATTTCATCAGTATTTTCCAACCATATATATCCCAGTATGACAAGTTTAGCAAGTGCTCTGTTCTTAGGATATGCAGACAGTACACTACATGTGAAATAAAATTGCATCACAAAAGTATAGCAATTTATCGCTCTGGTATCCCTCTCGGTGTAGGAAGTGGGTTCCCATGCCATGCCCCTTTACATTCAATAAATCCCCTTGTATCAATATGCTGTTTATTTTCCACTCCCACTTATGTTTGAATTTATGATATGTATAAATAATGAAGAAAGAAGAGAAATATACATTTGTTTAGCACTGGAAGAATGTTGTCATTTCCCCGATTGTCCTTAAGATAGCAGGTCAGTGGCCACGGAAGTCAAAATCCGTTAACTAACCTTGAAAATGGAAGGCGCTGAAACGTTATAGTTATACTCGACCGTCAGCGGCATGTGCCGTCCGGTCTCAGGTTTATTTCTACTCCACTAGTAGAAATATCATGAAAACCTATTGGATTTGGATATCTCAGTTGGGGTTACGTTTCCGTCAGGCCCCAATAGGTCCATGCACTCTGGTGCAGCCGGAAGCCATCCTAAAGTAATGATGCACTTCAGTATTGTGCCTGGGCATAACCCTTTTATGGATTCGGGTGTTTTTTCCTATAGCTGTTTTGTACATATACATACAATCATCTTTATTATGGTATTTACATATAGATATATTATACAATACATTTAATATAAACTTATCGACCTTAAGTCTTTCACCCAAAAGTCCTTGTCATATGTCGGTTAGTCGTCGATGAAAGATGAGATGAATAGTGTTTTGGTGGTAGTGGAATTTAGCAGGGATATTAGGGTTTCATTTGAGGCAGAGGATATTTAGTATATCTTGTGTGAGGGGTTTAGTAGCAAATTTTTGGACTATGTGTGTAATTTTTTGGGATATTGGCATAACACCGTTTTTTTCATATAGGAGTGTATTTTTAAGATAGCGCCGATTTCCATTTATACTGTTTCTTCCCCTGTTTCACAGACTCGACATGAATCTGATTTTTCCAAGTTTTCCACCTGAAAACTCTATAAGTGCTTCCTGAGTACGCAGTGGCCACTTAGTAAACCAATGACATTATTAAGGTTTTTCCTTGATGTGTTTATTAGATATTTTTTTTATATTTATGATTGAGGCTAACGAAGAGCTTTTCCATTGTATTGTCCTTAGCCTCACTCCATTTTTCAAAATGTTAAGTTATGGAGTGGTCTTTAATAGCTTTTTTATCTATATTAAATAAAAATGATTTGAAAATAATTAATAAATTATTTCCACATTTAGCTCTGCGACTTTTGACTTACGTTAGGTAAGTATGTTAAATAAATGCACATTAAAACAACTACTTCCCGGGCAAATACCCACGCCGGACATTGAATTACATAATGTACACCTGCTGTTGCATATCAATAAAATATTGCATAATGCAACACATTTTTGATCCAAGAAAAATTTAATGTAAAAACAACAAAAGGAACGTTACTTAATGTAAGGCCATCTACAGACACGTATTTCGGGATCTATACCTCGTCAGTACAGCTATGCCTTACATAATTTAAAGATGTTAAAATAAATTAATTAAATTAATTCAAATACAATCAGCAAAATTAAATGAATTATATTAAACCAAATTAAATTAAATCAATTTAAATTAAGTTAAACCAAATTAATTCAATTTAAATCAAAACTGAATAAAATTAAACGAAAAGAATTGAATCAAATTAATTAAAAAGAGCGACCCTCACTGCTTTTTTATGTTATACATTTTTTGTGGTAGTGTTGGTTCTGATCGCTGCATGCAGCCCTGTGGATCAGTTTATCTGCCACAGTTTATCTGTTTTTTTTTATCTACAGTTGTTTGTAAGCTTATCCTGAATTCATAAGCAAGTTGTGAAGCTCATGATAATGTTGATAGATGCTTATTTTGTAGAAGACCTATTTTACAACAACTAAAATTTCAAACCTACAAATGACGAGCTAGTCCTTCCTTCGTTTTTTTTGTAGGTTATAAGTGTAGTCATTGACAAAATTGTGTATGCTCTAATTGTACTAATTGAAACTGTTAGTAACGCACATTTGAGAAACAAGGCGGAAGGTTGTGATACACATCATCAAGTTCAATAAGCCGAATATGTCAGAGAAAATTAAAGGAGGTGTCTATAATAATTTTGTAGTGCGCCTTTATATTCTAGCAACTCTTAGATATTTTAAAAGCCAGAAGTTAGGTCACAACACTACACGATGCGCAAATTAGCTTTGCACCGTGGGAGCACTGACGATGGCGATGGTTTATTTCTACTCTACTAGTAGAAACATCATTATAATGAATTTGAACATATCAGCGGTGGTTACGTTTCGGCAACAATCAGGCCCCATGAGCCAGTTTTCCCCGCCTGGATCTATCTATGAGATATAAGAGGAACACATTCAGGCACAATACTGAAGTTCATCGTTACTCTAGGATGGCTACAGGCTGCGTCACAATTATGAGTAAAATTGTGGCGCAGCTGGATGTGTCCCTCTTATATCGCATGGATTTGTATATTTTTTGCCCCATAGCTGCTCTGAAATTTGGAAGAGGGCATCGCTAAGAGGGCTAAGTTTCAATCCAATGCGGTAATTTTAAATAAGTACACTTGAATCGTTCTTAAAGTATATATGGGTTACTTTAAGAACGATAAAAAGGTTAAAATAAAAAAAAAAGATATATTTTGAAGCCAAGAAAAGGTTGTTTCCTCGCCACATATGACTGGAGTGTCTTATTCACAAGCTGCAACAACTAAAGTTGTTTCCAGTCTAATTCGACAGTGCATTATAATACTTAATCAGGCATGAAAGAATATTAGAGCAAATATACACTTCGAGATCAGCTAGTCAGGTGAATTTAATCGGTAGTCTCCTAGTTAAAATCTAGAAGGAGTCGGAAAATTCATCCGTAAATGGATTTTCTCCTCCCACAGACTCCAAAAGAAAAATAATTCTTAATGTTTATTAAATTATTGTTTTTTTTTTACAGTTGGGCCAAATGTTTGTACGATTCCGGCAAACCACCGACAGCGGAAATGGACCACAGCAAATTTTCAGACACACCGGGACAAATTTACACCGCGAAAAAACAATGCGAGATTCTACTCAGGGATAAAGACGCCTACATGATTCCAAATCAAGAACTCTCGACGATTTGTTACAATTTGCAGTGCAAAACTCCACATCGTACCGGATATTACCAAGCCGGGCCGGCTCTAGAAGGCACCCAATGCGGAAATGGAAAAGTATTATTTCAAAAAATATTAAAATGTCTTTTATGTTTTCCCCGTTTTTGTTTGTTTTAGTACTGCTTCGGGGGTGATTGCATCGATAAAATCCCGCCTAAGCCCGTAGATCAATCGCCCGGAGGTTGGGGTCCCTGGAAAACTGGATCATGCAATTCTGGTTGCTTGTTGAAATCAAGAGGATATCAAGAGAAGAAGAGGAGCTGCAACAGTCCGATGCCAGTCAATACTGATAATGGTTGCGAGGGCAACAGTTACGAAGTAGAGCTTTGCAAAGATGAGAAAGTGGGTATTTTAATCTATTGATTTTTGTATGTTTCTCGAAAAATGTCTTTTATATAATTAACATTTAAACATCAGGTGGTTAAGGAAGAAATTTATAGAAAAAAAAGGGCAAAGTTGGTTGATTGCTTACAAATGTAAGAAATTATTTTAATAATAATAATAATAATAATAATGTTTGTTTCCAGTGCAAGAGATTACATATGCAAATATAATTTATATATACAACAAAGGCATGGAAATACGTCAATATAAGAGAAAACTTAGATAAAATGTTACATGTGTTGTTTAGATACACGTCCACATTATATGGCTCCAACGTTTTATTCACCCATTTAAGCGATATGTTGTTCAGGTCGGTGGTATAAAGCCTTGGTGGACGTCAGGGAAATTTTAGACATGTAGCGCTACAGCGCAAAACGCTTGATGTTCCCTGAACACGCTTTCGAGGTTAAAGATATATGGCGGTTTTGTTTAGAGCTGCACGGCTTGAAAAGCGATCCAGCGGAAAAAAAATATATGCTTTACCGCTTGATAAAGCTTGATAAAGCGGTACCGTTCAGCGACACTGCTTTTGTAAAGCGTTGCAGCGTTACAGTTCCCTGAACGAGCCCAATGATTTCCTGGAACCCCAATTTTACAGCATTGTCGGAATTAAATTGTTTTCCTATTAAAACGTAGTCTAAATTGCAGAAGGAGTGGTAGTCAGTTGAGGCTAGGTCTGGTGAGTATGGAGAGTGATGAAGAAGTTCCAATTCCAGCAGTTTAGCCACAGTCATTTGTGCAATGAGTGGTCTAGAATTATTATGCGATGAAATACGAATCGATCTGTTAACCAATCTAGGCTGCTTTTTCTTTAAGTTTTTGCATCATTTCGTCCAGTTGGCTGTAGTATACTTCTTTTATGTCTGACATTAAACACTTACATACTTCTAAACCATATTTTATGGCTTTAAATGTGATTTGTGCACAATTTAAAATATTCATTTTTTCGTAACTCACTTACTTCACATTTTGATCAATTTTGTGTCTGACACTAAACACTTACAGACTTCTAAACCAGTTTTTAATGCTTTTAACGTGATTTGTGCACGATTTAAAATATTTATTCATGTGATGACGTGTCAGGTTTCATGAAATAATGGATCACATCAGCGTTAGACCACCAAATACTCACCATCAGCTTCTTTTGATGAATATTACGCTTTGGACTATGTTTCAGTGATTCATCCTTGTCCATCTATTGTGATAATCGTTTGCGATTGTAAATTGATCCATTTCACATCACAAGTGACAATTCGTTCCAAAAACAGATGAAATTTGTGCCGAGAAAGCAACATCAAACAAGCTTCCAAACGCTTTTGTTTCTATTTTTCACTTATCCTACATTTTTACTTTACCGATTTGAGCTAAATGAGTTAATATTGTTTATTTGCTAATACAAAATATCAACGATAATTCGTAGGCTCTTTGAGATGGGCTAGACAGAACAGTGATCTTTAGAACGTTATTATTGGCTTTCGTAAAGCGCTTAAGCGCTACAATTCCCTGAACGGTACCGCTTTATGTGTGGCACTGTAACGCTTTATCAAATGGTAAAGCATATATTTTTTCCGCTTGATCGCTTTTTAAGCCGTGTAGCTGTAAACAAAACGGCCATATTTTCGTGAACGTCCTTAACATCGAAAGCGTGTTCAGGGAACATCAAGCGCTTTGCGCTGTAGCGCTACATCTCTAAAATTCCCTAAACGCGACCATTGATCTTTGATTCTGGGCGAGTACTTGGCGCATTTGTGAGGTTAACAATACGGTAAGGTAATCTGTCATTACGTATATGAAATTTTGCGAACTAATTTGTTACTGTCTGCTGCGTAGTAACACTAGAGCCAAATACACTATTAATGTTTTGTGCGGTCTTGTGCGATGTAAGAACACGTACTTCATAATAGTACGAATTTCCTACCGTGCCTCTTTCAATGGTCGCGTTCAGGGAACTGTAGCGCTGCAGCGCTTTACGAAAGCAGTGTCGCTGAACGGTACTGCTTCATGTGTGGCGCTGTAGCGCTTTATCAAGCGGTAAAGCATATATTTTTTCTGCTCTATTGCTTTTCAAGCCGTGCACCTGTAAACATTACCGCCACATTTTCGTGAGCGTCCTTAACCTCAAAAGCGTGTTCAGGGAACATCAAGCGCTTTGCGCTGTAGCGCTACATGTCCAAAAATTCCATGAACGCGCCCAATGAAACTAATTGTTAAAAAAAGTGTTTAATATTTTTTAGAGCTTACAATGATTTCACATTTAATGAAACGTTCAGCCATCATTCATCTAGCGTATGGATAACAAGTGATGGCCATTTCGGTTTTACGAACCTCATCAGACTAGTGTGTTCCATGTGTTCTCATTAACAGGACAAGTTCGCCTTCCTTTAGTGGACGAAACGATGATTCTCGGTCGTCTACCTTGTAGACCCAAATCGTTGACGATGCCACTTGAAATTAGGCAAAAGGTGGCGCTTGCGTCGTCTTTAAGTTATTATTACAATGATTTATTTAGACAGGCAAGATGTCTAACTTTACAATAAAAACAGAACGGTAAAATGTCAAGTAATAAGCTGTTAAAGTTGGCAATATTTAAACTACAACATTTATCTTTGGCAACCTGATATTTATTAATAATATAGAAAATAGTCGAAAACATTTAAAATTAGTCAATTTAATGTATGTATATTTTAGATTTATTAAAATATATTTTATTTTGTTTGCTTTTTTTATACAGGTTTGTTCGAAACAGAAAAGAGTCACATCGAACGAGTACGCTTCGAAAAAGTGCATGGAATTTTCTAAGCTGTTAACACATTTAGATCCAAAGGGTTCTGGTTTACAAGCACCTCACGAGGAAGGTTCGTGTTACCATTTATTTTAAAAATAATTATTTTAACCAATTTCTCTTATAATAACCAAACAGGTCGTTTGTGGATGGGCTGTGCAATCTTCTGCAGACGCATGGACACGGGAAGTTTCTACACTCCGCGGATCGAATTGAATGACTTAGGTGTTTCACCTTATTTTCCAGATGGAACTTGGTGCCACAGTGATAATGGAGGGAATTATTATTGCTTAAGGCATCATTGTTTACCAGAGGTAATTTTTAATGATAAAAAATATCCTTCCTTTACAGTCTCAACTTCTAAAATCTAATACCACCATCCCTTCTCTTTTCACTCTCTCATCCTGCTTCTCCAACGTCCTTACCCCGACCTCTCATCCACTCCATCACCCTCCTACTCCCTTTCGCTCCCATCCATTCCTCCTTAACTCCCTCGCATTCCTCCGTCAAGTGGCCCCACGTATCCTTTCCATGCTCACACAATACACACCTTCCATATTCTTCCCCCATCCATACTTTTCTTCCTGTCTCCTCCGATCCACACCTCACCCTTGCCACAATCACCCTATTCTCTCTACTCCATCTCCTCTCTATCAAATATCTCGGCACTCTTTCATGCACCTGCCACCATCTCTGTTAAGATAGCAGGGCCAAATGAGCAGAATGCATGAAACTTATACCAAAAATAAGGGCTAATTAAGGGCTATTTACTGCCCTATTCCTGATTTTAGTGCTCCACCCTCAAGGGTGAAAACCCCAACATAGCTATCTTAACGTTAAGATAGCAGGGCCATTTGAGCAAAATGCATTAACACTTGTACCAAAATAAAGGGCTAATTAAGGGCTATTTTAGTGCCTTATTCCCGATTTAAATGCTTTATCCCTGACTTGGAAAAAACATATATAGCCATTCCATTACTTTCGCCTCCGACAACCATACCCTCTCATACATTTTCCTACTCTCACCCCTCCATCTACCCTCACCCCAACACGAGCTCGTCACCTATACATCCTACACCAATCTCTCTTCCTCCAGTTCCCACAATCACATCTCATACTGGTGAGGTATAGCCTCTCTCTATTCGTTTCCTGAAATACTATTTAGCTGGGCGTAGACCTTTCCACCCCCAACATGTGCTTCAGGAACCACATCTGTTTCCTCTCCATGCACTCATACCCTTTCGTCCTCCATACTTCCACTCCATACATTAGCACCGATCTCACACACGCATCCTATATTTTACATGCCACTCTCACATTATTCCCCTTCCACTTCCCCCACGCTTTCCTAGCCTTACTCCGTACCCACACCTTTTTAATGATCAAATATTATTAATAATAGAAACGTAAGTACCTTTTTTTAGGTAATTACATTATGTAAGTTAAAGGAAAAATAATTTAAAGAAAAACGGCAGTTATTTAAATTAAAATTAAACAAGGAAAAATGACTGACTATGATCACTAAAATTCGATCATTCTCTTTTTCCACGCTGCAAAAAATGCTTAAGGTTGCGGTTTAGTAGAAAAAGCTAGCTATATGGTAAAATGGAAATAATCGTTTGAAAAAAGTGCCATTCTTTTTGATTTAATAATACCAATATGTTTTTGCATTTTTTATCTACGAAGTATAAAGTATCAGTCTAAATAAAAAATAAATCGTTAATTTTCGTGTATTACGTCAATTTATTAGTTCAAGTAAGAAAAGAAAATTGTAAGATATAATGAAATTATTAGGTAATGACTGCTAAGTTATTTGGATGTGAATTTAATGAAATCCTTCAAATTTTCATCACACTAGTTTTTATTAGCAAAAATATAATTTAAAATTTGCTATAAATTTGATTTAATTTTTCCTTGTTTAATTTTAATTATAAAATAATATAATAATATTATTTAAATAATAATATTTATATTATATTATTATTGTGCTCGAAATATACTGGGTGTCCAGATAAGAAAGGAGCTTTTAAATAAAAAATATGTTAATAAAAGTGACCATGAGAAAAAGTTGGAAATAAATTTCAAGTTCGTATCTCTTCCAGTAGGTGGCGTAATGAACAGTCGAAAAATAATTCTGCGATTATCTCAAAAAAGTTCAAATAAAGACATCATAAAACTACACTTTTTGAAATCATGATGGGTTTATAATACAAAAATGTTACAGAAATTTTTCTCTTTCTCTTGAAATAAAGGGTGAGAGAAGGTCAGAATTTATAAAGAGCAAATATCAAATTACTCTTTTGCTTTTTAACCAATCTTAATGATTTTAATTTCATACGAAAGAACTTATCATAGTGATTAAAACAATTGACAATAATAATAAAAATAAGTATTTCAGTCGCCGCTAGGTGGCGCCAAGTTAAAAAGAATAAAATTTTCACATTTATCTTACAAATTTCAAATTTGTATCAATAGAAAGTGCGTGAAAATGTAAGAAATTTGGTGAAAACCGGATCTCAATACCTTTATTCTATCACAAGTTATACATAAAAGAAAATTTCAAATTAAAAATTTCAAATGTCATTGGAAAACTTTTGAGGTTAATAAAATTTATAACAAAAACAAACAAAATTGAATTAGTTTATCACCACCAGGGGCATTTTCTAAAGCGTGCTAAATTATTTGGATATACTCTTTCTTGAGAGGTGAATAGATGGGGATGCTTATTTTTTTGACCACCACGATTTGTCGAATGTTTAGATTTTTATTTTTCGGGGAAATTAAAAAATATTTTTTATTAATCCAGGCCCAGAACGAGAAAAGACATAATTTTTTGGATCTGAAATGCAAAAACTTCAGCTATAGATATACCTCTATGGCTAGAGTGTATATCGCTGCTTATTTAATTGTATAAAATTATGTGATTGTATTAAATATGGCGGTGGAGTCATTGGACAATTTTAAAGACAAAAAGACAAAGATATAAATTTGGCATTGAAAATGTTTTTCCATTTGGTTTTAATACTCTTTTCACCTGTATTATAAGAAATATTTCTTTATTTTAAAAAATGAGAAAATTATTATTAAAATTAAAAAGCGCCACCTAATGATAACAAAATAATTTAATTTTATTATTTTAGTTATAATTTTATTTATTTTAAAGTAACACATAAAATTCTTAAAATTTACATTAATAATTTTTAATTCTAAATTTTTTTTTAATTATAACTTGTAATAGGATTTAGACATAGACTTCCGGTTTTCACTAAATTTCTTACTTTTTAATCCTCTTTCTACTAACATTAAGAAAAATATATCATTCCATTTGAAATTTTTAAGAAAAATGAGAAAATTATCTATACTTTAAGTTTGCGCCACCTAGCGGCAATAAAGTTAGTTATTTTTCTGGTTATTGCCAATAATTTTAATCAGCATGATAAGTTCTTTCGTATGACATTAAAATCATTAAGATCTGTTAAAAAACAAAAGAGTTATTTGACTTTTTCTCTTTATTACTTCTGACCTTCCCCCACCCTTTATTTCAAGAGTAAGAAAAATTTTTGTTTCATGAACTTATCATGATTCCAAAAAGTGTAGTTTTATGATGTCTTTATTAAACATTTTTTTTTTTGAGGTAATCGCAATATTAATTTTCGACTGTTCATTGCGCCCCCTACCGGATGAGTTATGAACTTCAGATTTATTTCCAGCATTTTCTCATGATCACTTTTATTAACATTTTTTTAATTTGAAAGCTCTAGCATTCATAGTTCCTGAGATATAGCCTGTGACCTTTCTTATTCGGACACCCGGTACATATAGTATTTTAAAAATAATGAAGTGAAGAAACGAATTTAATATAAATATTACCATCAAGAAAACTTCACGTACTCGCCAACAAATCTTCAATATTATTTAAAACTCTTCTTTGAGATAAACTTCCTAGAATTAATTATCCACGTTAATTTTAGCATTTTCAATTCACGAAGAGTTTCTTGACGAAATTGGGCGACGACATTCCGTTTTCCCAAAACGCGCACGTGAATGATTTAATTAAAGGAGAATTGATGAATTACTTGTCTTTGGGACTCGACGGAAAGCCTTTGCAAACCACCCTGAAACCCGGAGAAGCTGAGGTACCTAAAGAAGAGGATTGGGAGACCGACGATTATTTGGAGCTGCCGGAAAATTTACGCCGAGGTCCAGAAAGTGTCGTCTTCGACGAATCCAGTTTGCTGGATTTTCTGGATTGAATGAAATCGAATAAGTAGTTTTTAAGTATTTTTAATAAAACCGTTTTAGAATTACTTATTTGTTTTAGTAATCCGCTTGTTAAATGCAAAATTTTGTTGGTTCGAAGAAAAATAACCTTTTTGTGTTTTAGATGTTTATACTTTGAAAGTTAATTCCAGCCTTCCTAAATAAGCTGGAGTTACAAAAAAATCGCACACAATTTTCAGATTATTTTAGGTCTCGTGTGAATCGCTTATGACTTGGTATTTTTTTAGAAAAAAAAATCATGAAAATTTCATTTTTTTAATCATGAAAAAAATCTTCAGAAATCGTCACCGATTTGTAAACTAATGCGCACCGGTGATCAGGATACAACCCTGATCATTTCTGGTTATATTTTCCTGAAATTGCCTGGGAAAGCTCAAATCACTATTTCCACTTGTCCCGAAATTTTCACCGTGCTTATTTTAAGATAAAGTAATAATAATAATATTTTTATTTTAAATGTTTGTTACATAATTACTTAACAAATTAATTAATTATACAAACATTTGTACTTAAAACAACTCTATCTTATTTCCTAAGATTAAAAGTTGTTTACTAAGGACACCAACACGGAACCGTTTACCACATTACTTCGTGTTGGGCCTTTTCCTGGCACTCATGTCGTGACATCTTGGGCGTTTATGTATACATACACATATAGATATTCACATAATACAATTAGCACAGTATTATTCTAACACTAAAGATTTATTTAATGTATGCAAATTCGTTGAAAATAAAATCACTATTACTTACCAATTTATTCACCGTTTTACACATTGAATTTATGGGAGAATTTAGTTAATGTGAAGTATTTACGTTAGTGCTATAAAACGCAGAGTTCTGCCTAGAATTAGTTCTGGGGATATAGAAATTTAATTTTGATAAGAGGTAAGAATCTTCAATATCATAATGCAGTAATTTATGAATAAAAATAATCTGAGCCTTGTGCCTTCTGGAAGAATAACCTTGCGTAGGATACACATTGTGTTTCCGAAAATATAAATATAAAGTTTTTTAGAATTTTCTCTGTACTTTTTCAAGTTCATTAATATATGTATTGTATATAGGATTCCACACCACGGAACAATACTCCAGTTTACTACGTATAAAAGCGTAGTAATATCTTAATAAAGGCTGAATGTTATTAAACTGCTTCGTGTTACGTATTAAAAAACTTAGCGATACATAGCAAGATTTTGTTAAACTAAAAACGTGATGGTTGAAAAGTAGTTTCTTGTCAAAGTAAATGCCAAGATCATGGAAGACTGTGTCAGATTCTAATACCTTATCATTTATACTATAGCGATATTTTATCGGGTTAAATATTCTACCATATTTCATTGTCTTGCATTAGGTAATATTTAAGTGCAAACCATTATTGACGCATCACATCTGAATATTATTTAGATTACGCTAAAGTTTGTAGCAATTTTCGATTGTTCCAATTGTGTCAAATATCTTTAAATCATCAGCATAGAGTACAATCGATGCATGTTACGATATCATTAATGAAGAGCAAAAATAATAGAGGTCCCAGGTTGCGACCTTGTGGTACACCGCTTGAGCAGGAAAAGTTTCGAGACTTAATAGACCTATATTCAACAAAAGCAACTCTATCATGTAAGTAACTATATATTATAATGAAATAAGATTGTTATCAAAACCAAAGAGATGTAGTTTATTACTTAGTAAGGCATGGTTTACCTTGTCGAACGCCTTAGAAAAATCCGTATATATTACGTCAACTTGTTGGCGTTTATCCAAAGCACAGGATATAAATTCTGTAAAATTACACAGATTATTAGAAGTGCTCTTACTTTTGACAATCCTATGCTGTTTTGGGGTAATATATTTGCTGCAACTCATAGTTCCTGAGATATAGCCGGTGACCTTTCTTATCTGGACACCCGGTACTTTAAAATGGCGTAAGATTTTTTAAAGTATCTGTTAATGTGATAGTAATATTTCTGTAATTCTCAATTTTATTAATGATTCTTCAACTTTAGAAAGGTATTTTTTGTTTTGTAGGGAAATAATCGAAATTTGATAATCTGTAGACACTTGTCTATAAGACAATGTCAAATTTATGTCAATATCGATACAATTAAGGGAAATATGATTTTTTTAAATTGTGAGCGCCCGTAATCTTACGCCGAAGCGCGTGAAATTGCCCAATACTCTCGCGCGTGCCAACACTCAACTCGCCCGCTGAACTTAACTATTTAATTTGTTGCGTTATGAATAATATATTTTACATAAGAATTTATTTATTGTAATTATATAGCTACTGGTTTGCTTTAAATTAATAAAATGACGAGCCAGACTTGACAATTTTAAATACCCCAAGACATGCGCATGACGTCAAATGTACCCAAAAGGGTTAATTAGTATTTATTTATAATTGAATATAGCGAGTGAGTCATTGAATTTATAAATTAATATGCATTTTAAGTTTCAATTTTTATTTTTCGAAATTAAAAAAAAAACTCACCTAGAAATTTAACCAGTCAAAATCTTCTTCGGCATCAAAATCAGTTTCGGATTCACTTGAATCAAGGGCAATGGTGAGTAACGTTAGCACTTTTTTTTAGTTTTTGGCTGGGAGTATTGAAGATATATAGGTATCAGATGAAATTAACAACATTTTAAACAAGTCATTCATTGTAAGGCAGAACCTTTTGTTTTTTCTTGTATGATTTTTGCGAATCCTTTTATAAATTTTATTAGATGCTTCCTGCGCCTCTTCTGTTAACTTTCTAATTGGCACCAGAAAATGATTTAAAAATGTTGTTCCATGGCCTAATATTTTGTGTACACTGACACACATACGATACCTGCCATATAAAGTAACAAATAATTGTGCGGTATCCATTGCGTACTTGTCAAATGCATTTGGATTTATGTCTCGTCTACTTGATAGTGCAATAAGAACATAAGAAAACCGTTTAATTAAATTAAGATCTATTTCTGTCGCGATAGCGGCCTTTTCTGGGTTATGAAAGAAACGTCTTGCGACATTTCCGATAATTGATGTTCCTAATCCCAGGATGACGGTATCCATTCGAATTACCAACATTTATTTAATTTTTCCCTTAACCTTTTCTTGCTGCCATTTTGTTCGTTGTCTTCTTTTGATAAACCTTGTGTGGTGGATTTTTTAATCTCCCGCTTGTACGATATATGCAGAATGCACTCGAAATATTTTATTTTTATCCAGGCGTCTAATAAGACAGATAGCCGATATTTTAAATTTGTTTCAATGGGAATGAAATACATATATATATATATATATTCCAAATCGTTCATTTGTTTTCTGTAATAAGCTTGCGATGTGTTTTTTTTAAAGGGGTATGAAAAAAAATGGAATAATTTTTGTGAATAATGTAATTTATATTGAAAAAAGTGTTAATTAGTAAATACAAGAAAAAGAAAATTAGTATAAATACACTAACAGCCGGCATGAAGCTTTGTTTTCTGTAAATACACCTTTTTTATTACTCTTGTTTACAATCAGTTTTTCTTATACAACATGGTAATTATTCCACATACTTAAAAAAATAAACTCATCTTCCTACAAAAAAAAAACATACATAAAAAATACATATAAATAAAAACTAAAAAGTAGTACCCACGATTTCACAATAAATCACCAAAATAAATATCACATTAAAAAGAACAAAAAAAAAATAGCAGCTTTCACGGTTCCTCGTTTGTTTGTATTTTTTAGGTACGAAAAATATATTGTATATACAACCACTAAAAGTAATATGTTTTTTATTAAACGCCTACAAATTAATAATAATAGAGGAAGTAACTTAAACCTTAATGGAATCGGAATATCTATTGGTAGACCATATCACATTACCAACAGCCTTTTCAAAATTAAAATTAGGAAAATTAAAAATACGAATAAATACTTCTACTAGTAGTGATTAATCTTTCAATGAAGTAAAACTAGCATGAATCATAAAAAAATGATTCAAATATTTCATAACTGTTATCAGTATTTCCCAAACTTTAATGAGTGATTTGCAATCGATGATCGAATATATTTATCGTGGATATTCGGTAAGGGAAATATTAAATTTAACGCGAATATTATATTTATCATCACAATCTAAGCAGCTTTTGTAATGAAAAACATAAATTGTGAAGATAATTAATAACGTACATGTAAAACTTAATATTTTCTGCACGGAATAGCCTCGTATATGTAAGTAAAATTAAGGAAATAAGTAATTTTGGGCACAAAGACCTCTAGTCGATAGCCCAAACAGACTAACACCTACATGTATTGTAATTATTTATGTTATATTGTTAAAATTATCTGTATAGTTTAAATAAAGATGTGTGTATATATAAATGTTTTTGTTTAAACTTAATTTTAGATAATTTATCATAAAAAATAATCTAAAATAAAATTTATACAAAATTGACGATATGCATATTTTACTAATTCAGATAAACTGGAGACCAACTAAAGTGTTTCCATGAATAATTTAACATGGTTATATTTTAGTCACTATACCGTGCCGTCGCGGTGGAGGGGCTGATTGGCCCACTTATATGTAATGTCATTATTAGTTACATTTCCTTACTTCACTGTTTTAACAGTATATGACTTTCATTATTTAAATGAATTTCGTTTCCTGATTTCATAAACAAGACAAGTTCGCTTTCCTTTAGTAGACAAAACAACGATTTTCGGTCGTGATTGTGTGAAGTTGCCATTTATAAAATTAGGCGAAAGATGGCGCTTTGTGTTATCTTTCTAATTACAATGTTTAATAAGTTACTCAATTTCACACAATTCACAAATATACGATTCAATTTCTCACAGTTAATATAGTATGCATATGGCTATAGATTTACAAACGTGTTGGAATCGACAGTATTCTTTTAGTAATATGAAATTTAAAACAAGAACAAATTCAAAATGAAGTATTTGGGAAATACTAATCTAAACTAACATTTTGCCAATTTAAATCACAATCTACTGGAGTATCAATATTTTTTTACACTAAACAAAGCAGACATAAAATAGCGTTTCATCAACATGGAACATTGTTATAATGTTCATAAAACGCTACTTAAATGTGTGCGCTCAGTGTGTTATGTTTAAACTGATAAAATCTCAGTTAATTATTTCTTCTAAAACGTCAGCTTATAATGTGTAAACCGAAATTATCATATTTGCATAAACTATTTTTTTAATAGCAGTAAATTAGAAGTCTCATGCTTTTTTCGCAATATTTCAAATCAAACTGATTTTCCTTTCCATCACAAATTTTAATCACTAAAAGAATGTTATTTAAAAAAAAGTAATGTGATTAAAATGTCTTCCGTATTCGCAAATTTCAATGCCTAACTAATAATAATAATAATAATAAAAATCTCGTGATTGACGTTTTTTTTTCTCTACAATAGCAACTCCTGCGCTGTTCGTTTTTTTTTTTTCTTAATTTTTTGTTTGCTTATTATTTTTTGGGAACATTCAACATTGCTAAAACAGCTAAGACGATTACTCTGCAAGCTAAAAACAAGGCGGATTTTTATGCGTACATTGAATTTTTCTTTTTCAAAACTTTTATTTCGTGTATATCTTAGAGATCGGGCAAGTCGTCCAACGTCGGAACCGGATCCCTCCAATAGGCGAACTGCGAGTAATCGTTCGCGGCGTCGCGGATGTGCGGGAATAGTTGATCCACGATCACGCTCATGTTTGAATAACTGTAATCAGAAATAATAATTGTTGTAGCTTTATTTTGCAACTGTTGGAAGGAAGAAAGTATGGATTTTAGAATATTTTGTTTGTTTCAATGAAATTGTACGAAATCTAACCCAATAAATAAATTTCTTAATATACATCAAGTGCTTGCAGGTCATTCTTGCTCATTTAGCACTGATACTTGTTATTGTGAAAATATAGATTATTAAGAATATTTTCTTTTAAAATCCAATTGCTTAACATGTTGAGTGCTATATGATTATATAACATTTGTATACAGTATGATCAATGTCAACTGTCCTGTTAACTGAGTTTAAGTTAATATCACTGGATGATTGTCCAGCGTGATTTATTCTATATCCAGTTTCAATCTGTCCAACGAAGGTTATGTTTTTATATTATAATGGTCATTTTAAAACAAATACCTCTCAAGATATTGACCTACACAAATTTCATATTTGACAGTATGGATTTTTTTTATTGTTAACACCGAACAATTGAGACTGATCACTCAGTATGCTAATGCAATTAATCCACTGTTCCACTGGTAAGATTTAAATAATTACAAGGCAGTTCAACAAGTTAATTAAATTAAAAAAAATGTGTTAATGAAAAAGATAGAATGAACCACATACACAACAAACATCACTCATGAGGCGATTAATATTATACATAAGGGGAAAAAGCCAGACAACCGAGACAAACATGATTAATCCAAAAAAGTACAAGCCGCTTTTGGGGAAAAATAAAAATAAAATAAACAAAAAAAAACTCAGCCTTACCGGATTTAACAAAAAAACCCGCATTTGTTTGTGTGTGCGTGTGGAAAAATCGCCGTGCAGAACGCAAAATCTAATGTCTAACTTATTTCGCAAAAGAAACATTTACTTAAAAAATAGAAGAAACGAAATACACAGCCCTTTCTGTCATGCAAACGGAATATTACGCAATTGTGATAATGTAAATAAAGCATATTTTTTTTATACATGCAAATGATTAGATTTCCCAAGAAAATGTTTCTTTGATTTCAACCGATAAATAATTCACTATTAAATATTTGATCACAGTCTCGCGGTTTCAATGTGTTATAATTGAATGTAGTATTTAATCAGAGTCGGATTCTGTATCGTCAATATCATCGTCATCGATATCGATGGTGATGATTTTGTTTATCAAAGGGGGGAATACGTCATTGACTACCAGCGATTGGCCCGAGTAACTGGAAAAATTAAACAACCACAACTTAATTGTAAATAATCTAATAAAAAAAAAATAAATAAATTCTTTCATGCATACAACTACTTCTAAAACATCTATTATTTTTATTTTTTCGAAATACACTTATGTTATCATATTTTAGGTATGTTCATTTGTTTTGCACTAAATTCAACTTAGAGCAAGTTTATGATGATTTACACTGCTGTTATTACACAGTTACATGTTGGACAACTGAGTAGAAGATTTGTCTTACACTGATTATAATCCTTAACAAACTTTACAAAATATTTGTTTACGACAAGAAATAAATATAATGATCAAATCTTATAATTAATTGTACAGGTATTTTGAATTAAATTCTCACTTATCCTGTGGTGAAACATTTTTTTGGTAATAATTATGAAGTATTTTAATTTAATTACACGGGGCTATTCTGTATGGAAAATTTTAAGTTTAACATAAACATTATTTTTTATAACCCCGACACTAATCGGTAAAAGGGGACATCGATTATATATATATATATATTATTTTTTATCATAACATTCTAAGCAGTTTTTATAATACATTCTATATATTACTATAGAATGTGAAGTTATCATTATTCTATATGTATTATATCTATTATAAAAGCTGCTTAGTATGAGATAATAAAAAATAAAGTTCATGTTAAACTTAACATTTTCCTTACAGAATACCTTCGATAATCCCTAACAAACTTTATGAATGATTTCTTTATTACATGTAATGTACGAATCTTTCGAGGAGTTTGTTGGAGATTATAATCGGGGTAAGACAAACCTTCAACCCAGTTGTCCAACATTCTTTTTTCTTCATAATAATACGTATCAAACTATGATCAATTGTTTCTTTGATCATTAATACTAAATATAATTTTTTTTAATACACAATTAAAATATTTTTAATTTAAATAAATATTAAAAGTCTCCACAACCAACGTACAGAAGATTGAAATAATTTTAATAAAATAAATGTATTTCAAAACCCTACATTTTCTTTATATCTGCTATTGTGACATACCTGGATTGGAAAGTTTGAGTGAGCTCGTGTTTCAGTTCACCCTTCGGATTTATTGTGAATATCCTCTCAATTGGAATGCCAACGGTTCTATATGCGAACACATCCTGTAAAAACGTGATATTTTTGTTAACTGCCGAGGCAATACATCTTTGAAAATATGTGATAATAACCGAAGGTCGTAAATAAAACAACAGTTTAAAAATGTTTGTGTAACTTAAAAAATATTACTGTTGAGACACTGCTACAATTGTTTCACCAACATAGTGGCATTATAATTATCAGACATCAGATAATTAATTTGTGGTAATTTTAAGTTAAATAATATAATTGTAATGAAATAAAATAAACTCTATTTTAGATTTTCTTCTTCACCTAAAGAAACTATACTGTAAAGTAACTATTGTCGATAATAGTTGAAGAAAGTAGGAGAAAGGACAACTATTTTTATTTAAATAATTAAAGTCTCCACAACCAACATAAAGAAGAATTAAGGATTTAGGGAATCTAAAACATACACTGGAAGTAGCGCTAGGGTGTTCTCTAGGGCACTAAACAGGGTAGGAGCACCCTGGAGAACAATCAAAAAGAAGGATTTTCAACTGTTTATTGTATATAACAACAAATGTTACTTTATAGTGTAGTTTCTTTAGATGAAGAAGAAAATTTGAAACAGTTTATTTAAAAAAATATATGTTATTAAAAAAAAACAATTTAAATTGATGGAAAAACAAATTCACTTACATTAACTCTGTTGCCGTAACCAGCATAAAATGGATCCGTCTCCAATGGGAACAGAGCCTTGATATCGCTCATGCACGATATCTTAAATTGCTCGGGCTTCTTCTCGATCACCTCTCTGTTTGAATTGAATTTGAATTATTAACAAGTTTGTGTAGAAGTGTTAGCCTAAATCTAATTTAGGCAAAATTTCAATTAAATATGTATTTCTTGCTTGCACATAATGATTTTTTCTACATAAAAGTTACTATCAAATGGTTCATGTTAAAGAAAATGTGTAATATTAAAAGTGACATTTCTTATATTTAGAAATACTTTTGTGAGCCATTTTTTTGTTCTACTTTATTGAAATCATAATTATTTTGTGTTGTTAAGTATATTTTCAATTAAACATGTAAAATGATTTTTTTCTATATGAAAATGATTTTCTCAAAAGGTTCATGACGAAATGGATGACCTCCATCAAAAGCTTATTATATTTAAAAATACTTTTGTGAACCATTTTTTTTTTGTTTTGTTTTATTTAATTGAAATCATTTTTATTTTGTATTGTTAAGTATATTTTTATTCACCTGTGGAATGCGGATATTAGTGAAGTTGGATTGAGCAAAATCGGCCCGTCGGGCATATTCAAATCGCCTTGTTTAATCGATTTCAGATAATCACGCGTGATTCGCGCTTGGCCAATTGCGCGCGCACTCAGATACAACAGTTTGTAGCCGTTGTCCTTGATTTTGTTGAACAGCTGGGCGACGCCGGTTTGCGCCCAATCATTGCCGACAATCGGGAGGATGTGACCCAAAACATCAGACCTAAACAAAAATGGATTATATATGTATATACATCTTTTTTTATGTAATTTTACATAATTAATTATAATTTGCGCAGGGACGGATGGGCAGCATAGTAGTCGCCCGGGAAATGTTATATATATGTATATATATATATTGTCATCCCAACAAAATGATTGTCTACCTACCGGCCCATGGAACAAACGTCCCGGTCTCCCGTATAACCCATCCGCCCCTGTATTTATGTAACAATGTCGCAAAATTGCTATTGACTAGAGCAGTATTTCTCAAAGTATGAGTCGCACGCAAATATTGAGTGGGCCCTCACCACTGAATATATGAATGAGTAAAATAACACTTATAAAATATATGTATATACGTTGTCCCTTGAAATTTGGAATATAAATAATGTTATATAATGTGTTTTTTATTGTATCTTGATTATTATTGGTCGTTATGAAATAAAAAACGAGCATGGTAATTAAGTTCCAAGAAATGCATTCAAATGCCCGTATTCAAAATTTTGTATACACAATGTGTATATACAGAGAGGTTTTTTTATAAGTATACATTAGGGAAAGTGTATACCTGCAAAAAAATAGGAGCTAACCGCATTCAATAATTAATGTGTGTATGTTAAGTTGACTATTTGGCATATATGTGTTCAGTTGCGTGTTATAGGCAACTAAACACACATATATTAATGCATTTGAATCGCGTATTTTGCAGGTATACATAGGGGAAATGTATATTGATAAAAAAAGCTCTCTGTATTTATTTCAATTAAAACAAATAAGAGAGCATATTAAGTAGTTCCACAACTCGCCACTAGGGAATCTTTTGTTAGATGGGTCAGAGCCCAGTCAACTTTAGGAACCACTGGACCAAAGGTCTTTCAACTTGAATTGATTTTATTTATGTATTGATGGAATAAAAATAAATGCTGTTGTAATGAAATTACACGATTTAAACTTACTTTGTGATGGTACCATCGATATCACTGATCACAATCTGATCATCCCACTTCCACTTGTAAATATGGCACTTGCATCTAGTCGTACCCTGATACGCCGTCGTTACACTGAATTCCACTTCATTCATTCCGTTCCGTAAATTCAACTTTGCCTGTGAATTAAAATTAATTAATACAATGATAAATATATTAAAAAAAAACATTAACACCCAGTTTCTGCAACATACTTAAGACGTGTATCAGTCGAGCTTGATAACTCGACTTACATTCACGAAATATGTCTTGATTGGGTTTTGAATAGATGCATCACCACTGCTATTCGTAAAGAAGTTTTCTGATTGGCTATTTCAGACTTTCTATAATTATTGAGGAATAACATAACCGATGACGGCGCCACCATCGCCATATCAATCGGGCTTTCTATAGGAACGTGTGTGTTTCTCGTGTAAATTCTGTGTTATTTCTAATTTAATTCCCTAACATGAATTTGTTTTTGTATTGTATAAGTTTGAAAAATTACGGTTTGAGGAATTAAATTAGAAATAACACAGAATTTACACGAGAAACACAGAAGTTCATATAGAAAAATTCATAATAACAGTTCAAATGTTATTTATTTTCAATTTCATGAATTTATAAAATATTTACAGGCAGAAAAACCATTTTTCGAAACTTTTACAATATATTTACATTATAATATTTTATGTTATATGTAGATATTGTATTACATTTGTCAATGAAGATTATGAACAAATAAAATATTTATTAATAAATTCAAGAATTTTACATTTAAACATTTAAATTTATAACCAAATTTATTTTCCAACTTTTTATGTTTAGCAACTTTTTTTAATTGTAGTCTTCACTTTTCAATTTTCAAAAAACTTTGCCATGTCAACGTTTTCAAAGATTTTTAACGTGCCTTTTAGCATTGAATATAAACAATTGTCACTAATAAAGAATATGTTTTAAATCCTTCTTCCTTCCACAATATATTTATTTAATACATATACAGAGTTAAAATTAATCTTAGAAATTATATATGAAGGGGAGTAGAAACTTTTGCGACTTCATTCATTTCAAGAGATGTCAAATCAAACTCAGGCTCCGAATCGATCTCATTCTACTACTACAGAATCTTTAGATTTGTTTACGATTTGTGGTCAACTTTTTTATTAGACGTTAAAATTGATTAATAAAAGGTTCATTCCTTAATTTTGACCTTAAATTTACAATAGTTTACTATTGTTACCTAAATCCGAATTTAAGTTTACTTTAGATCACTGTTATCGCCTCAAATTGACTTTAAGTAGCCGAAAGTTGTTTTTATTGTCTAATTTTAAATTAAAAAAATTCCTAAAGTTACCTTTATTGAGCAATTTTAATTTAAATATCACATTTATTCATAATATTTGCCTAATTTTGAATATGTGATCACTACAGATCACCATTATAGCTTAATATAGTGTATAAATCGACTGAAGATGACTATTGTTGCCTAAAACTAATTTTAAAGTCGCCTAAATTTGCTTTTATTGCCTGGTTTTGCAATTATAGTCGCTAAAGGTTACTTTTCTTGACTAATTTTGACTATATAGTCAATATGAGCGACATTACTTCTATTGCCTAATTTTATCTTTAATATGACGGGAAATTAAACAAACAAGTAACTATGAGCGACATTAAAGTCAAAATTAGGCAATAAAAATAACTTTAAGTGATATTAAAGTGGAAATTGGTGTTTCCATTTTAATGTCACTCAAAGTTATTTTTATTGCCTAATTTTACCTTTAATGTCGCTCATAGTTACTTGTATTGCCTAGTTATGACTTTAAAGTCACTAAAAATTGCTTCTGTTGTTTAATTTTGACTATAATGTCGCTCAAAGCTTTTTTTATTGTTTAATTTTATCTTTAAAGTGACGGAAAATTGTTTCCATTGTCTAAATCCGACAATAAAGTCGCTCAAAGTTAATTTTATTATCTACTTTTGTCTTTAAAGTCACAGGAAATTATTTCCATTGTCTAATTTTGACTATAACGTCAATCAAGGTTACTTTTATGGCCTAATTGTTACTTTATTGTCGCTCATAATAAAAGTTTATTGCTTAATTTTGACACAAAGCCACTTTGTTTTGTTTGTGATAACACAAAGGCTTCAGGAAATGTGTCTTGGTTACATTTTTGAATAGATGAGGCAACACCTCCACTATTCGTATTGGAGGTGACTGCTGATTGGCTGTTTCAAACTTCCTACTGTTAGTGACAAATAACTTGACCGCGCTTTAATAATTTCGATCAACTGTTTGGGCTTATTATATGAAGTATTTAAATATACATATATAACAATCGTTATTAACAATTACGTTTACAAGAACATATCAATAATTGATTAAGTATATCACACAAAACTTAATTAATTCTTAAATGGCTATCGACCATAGGTCTTTCTGACTTTCTGTATTTAAATATTTCTCAGTATTACTAATATTTTAGTGTATATTGATAGCACTGCAATAAGCAGAAATCATGCAGAAGATATATTTTTTTAATAACCGACTTTTACTTGAAACTTTATAATTGTAGAAGTTCACCTAAATCGTTGATAATACCACTTGAAATTAGACAAAAGGTGGCGCTTGCGTCGTTTTTAATTTATAATTGTAGAAGTGTCTCTATAAGAAAATGTTTGTAAAATTAAAAAAAAAACGTTGTCTTAATTACAAATAGTATATTTTTTGTCAATTGTGTAAGTGAAATATAACTTAAAATTAAAATCCATAACATAAATTATGACGGAGAAGGAGTTAAGTGAAGTTTTTTTCAATATAAAAGAGTAAAAGTGAATCTTGCATTGACATTTTTATTCTTTTATTATTCTTCTAAATCCATAACAGTTCAATTGAATTGAGTAAAATATTTTCAATTTTTGGGATTCATAGCAATACTTATTCATGAATTCAAAGAATTTTTCATTTTAAAAATTAGTTTTCTTTGTAATACGTTTGACATGAAACGTATTAAAATTTGTATATTAAATTTGTTACTGTAATTAAACTTATAGTATATTTTATTTTGTCTTGCGATTGTTACATGATTATAAATCACATTTAATAAAATGTTCAACCACCATTCATCTAGGATCATGGATTAACTGGTGATTATCGGTCTTTCGGACCTCTTCAGACCAGTGTGTTCAGTGTGCAAAAGATGGCGCTGCTTGCAATTATATAAATCATATTATTTAATTTTTATTCATACCCCACAAAACATTTTAATGCCGATTGAAGTTATAACTTTTACACCATATTTTTAGAAATAATGAAAACTATAATTATTATCCCAGTTTTCTTCTCGAATGGCAATTAAAAACGCAACAATTATTTTGCGATTTAGATCGTTTTGAAGCATTATACCAAGCAACTACCATTTTTTATATAAGTGAATAGTGAGACGGTGATACTTCGGCCGATTTAAATTTTGCCGCCAGGTGGCGTATTCGAACACGTTAGACATCTGGAAAAAGATAACCTACAACGCCAAATTAGTCCGTCCTGGTAGCGCACAGATTAGGTGTCCCTGGTTAGATTCCAGGGTCTGGTAGGACTGATCGTAGTATGAATGACGTGATTTTCCCCCAATTTGAAATTATAAATATGCAAGAGTTATTGCGTTAAATGCTTACAATACGTGTGGAGTGGAAGGAAAAAAGAGCCACTTTTTATGTAGGTTATCTATCAGAGTGTGTCAAACTCTGCTCGATTAAAATGACATTTCATTGTGATGCAACAGTATAATTCGAGATTAGGTCTCAAGAAGCGGTTCGAGATCACGTATTTAGATCTCGAACCGCTTCTTGTGATGAAATGTCATTTTAATTGAGCAGAGTTTGACATGCTTGAGACGTATTGGAGAAACTGGACGTAAGACACTTACAATTTGCTGCGAGCTCAGCCTAAGCGTCTTCCTGCACTTCTCTGAGCCGATTGACTTGTTCAGTTCGGAGGTGGGAGTCTCGACCATCTTTTCGTCCTCCCTCGCCCCGTTCTTCTGCTCGTACACATTCTGCATACCCTCATTGAGCACCGGCAACGTGCGGTGGTACACTTCCTCGGTCACTTTCTCCTTCTCGACCATTACTGCCTTGATTTCGACGCTGTCCGACGCGGGTGTCGTTTCGCGCGAGTTTCTTGACCGCCTCCAGCTCCACCAGTACGACCTAGTCTCCGTCTTCACCTCCTTCTCCTGACTGGTCATGTTGATGCTGGTATTCGAGGAGGGCATGTGAATGTTGATCAGCTGGTCCACTGTCGACTGAAATTAAATAAAACCACATACAAAAAAATCTACAAATAATAAAAAAACTTACAGTAAATATTGACCCCTACACCACCATTATGGTAGATGGGGATTTTAGATTATATATATATATATATATATATACAGTAAATATTGAATAATATTAACCCATTAATGCTCAGTGACGATCACTGGATATAAATTATTGTAAAAAATAAAGTTATCAACAAAAATAATATTTATGAAATTTATAACAAATATAGTAGTGTGTTTTAATATAGTATACCTGATTTTTTAAATATTTTTTCTGAATTTAAAAAAAAAGTCAATGGACCGTAATGGGTTAAGCATAACGCAGAATGTTATTCTAGAATTCAAGTTTCACAAGTCGTATTTCATTAGGATGGTTTAACAGTATGGTGTACCAAGGAATCTTAAGAATTTAACGAAAGTAACGATCTTCACGCAGAAGATATATTTTTTGTATTATGTAACTTTGAAAAATTACCTTAAATAAAAATCCATAATAACAGTTAAATTGAATTGAATAAAATATTATTTTCAATTTCACGAATTGATATAATATTCATTATTAAATTCAAAGATTTTTACATTTAAACTTAGAATCAAATTTCGCTTTGTTTGTGATAGCACTAATACTTCAGGAAATGCATTTTGGTTGGGTTATGAACAGAGCGGCAACACAGCCGGTATTAGGAAAGAGGTTTTCGATTAACTGTTTCAAACTTGCTACAAATATTGATGAATATCATGACCGATGGAGGTGTGATGCGTCTTGGCTGGGTTTTGAATATATGCGACAAAACTGCCGCTATTCGCAACACCGAAGTGGTACGCTCAATTTACAACCAAAGTACATACAGCGTGGTCAACAATGAATGCAGACAAGATAAATTTCCTGCCGAAAAATCTTGGGATTTTTTTCATAAAATATGCAATAAATAATATTATTAAATGTTCGAGCATAGTTTAAACTTGTAAGATTATACAGGTAAACAATAATCATGTAATTCAATAACAAACAAAAATACTTGTAAACAAATATGACAAAGCGTCATTTGATTTTGTATTTTCTCTAATTACAAAAATATGGTCATATTTTACTGTACTTGTTTATAAAACTGTATTCATAAAGTATATTTAGCACATTTAAAAAAAAAATCATTGAAAAAAATATTTTCTATTGACATATTCATATGAACAAAATGGAGATCAACATTTTTTTTATAATTATTAGAAGAATATTTTTAAGACTTTTTTTCACATTATCTTGCAAGAAATATTATTTCTTATAAAATTATATAATTATTTCATATCTATTTGCGTGTTCCTTTGAAATTACAATAATGAAAGACATTTCTTTTAAGTTTTTAAGATTATCCTGTCTTACAAGTTGAAAATATCGTTGCCAATGTTTCGTTATTATATCAGATTATATTTTGTAATTTGATAAAAAATAGTGAAACAATATTGGCAAAGTATGAAAGAATATTTAAAGCATTAAAATAATTTAAATTAATGCTGCTCGAGACAATATTAGCGACGCTTATGGTTTTTAGTGTACATGAAACTTTGAATAAATCTTTCTATTGGAGTTATCAATCTAAGTAAAGTAATCTGTGGGTGCGGTACTGCTTAGTACTCTTAGTGGCTTGTGCCCCATTGGCGAGGTGTCTATATGAGTAAAGACTTGTTAAATTTAATTCCAGAACAATTCAAGTGTTTTTACATCATATGAATTAATGTCTACTTAATTCTCATTTATTCATAATCAATCAACTTACCTGAGGCAGTGGTCTTTGGTAAATAATCAGACTAGAAATAATAGGAGCCGCCACCTTCCAACTGTAATACTTGTTCCTTATCCTCACAACCAAATTGGGCGATTCAAATAACGATGGATTGTTGCACAAATCACTGAAAGCAACGATGTGCCGGATGAAGGAATCCTCCGTTGGTTCCGGATCCCAGCCACAGAGCGAAATGGATATGTCGTGCATGTAAGTCTGCGCCCTTTAAATATAAAACAAAACAAAAATTAACACCACGTCTCTCACTGCTTTCCCTTTTGAAACTTACAGCTTGTTCTGCTCGTCGAAGTCGGAATCGATGGATTTGGATCCTTCGACGCTATTGGGGCTCTGTGTTAAGGATGGACCATTCCCTGATTCACAATCCATATCTGCATCTGAACGTGTACCAGTGGTACGTAACATCGAAATTACAATACATTCACAGAGACAGAAGCGATAGAGGGGTTTATAAATTTGTATTCAATTTATGGCGGTAAAGAAGTTTTTCTCATGCTTTGGAAATTCTTTGAAAAACACTACATTTATCTTTTACATTAATAAACACACACTTGTATTAAATTTGTATTAAACAGTGTGCTTTTATTTTTGTAAGTAAAATATATGTCCAACAATTATAGATAAAAAAATAATTAACACCGTTGTATCCTTTCTTCACACTTTATTTTCTAATTTTTAGATATATATTTCGAGTGCTATGCACTCATTATCAATAACAACTGAAGAAAGAATACAACAGTGTTAATTATTTTGATTATACTCTTCACGTAACTCAAAACCAATCATCAATTATAGATACATCATCACAAAATTATCAAACTACAAATATATTCTTTCGCTAAATTCGATTTATTTTATCTCAATATTGAATATTCTTTTTAAAATTTTGCAAATTTATGTTTATAATACAATATGATCGAGAACTTTTCTCCTCTAGTGCTTTGATTTTTTTCTTTATATTACATTTTGATGACACTGGTGAATAAAAAGAAATGAAACGTCACATATATCATTATTTATCAAATAAAATTCTTTAATTTGTCAGAATAACATAAATTATGGTTGCAGTTACGGTTTAGGTGAAGATGTGCATATGTGCACAAGCATGCATAGGCCCCGTTAGGCCCCTAATGCCTCCTCCCTTTTGGATAAATAAAAACCAATCCTTAGCACAGCCAGCCTACTTCATTGAAGTAGGCTAGCAATGTCGAGGTTGGTAGATCCCTAATTGTCGCCTTATCTGGCCATTCTTCATCCAGTATTTACCTTTTCTGTTGGACATAATCTATATAAAACAAATTCAAAACACTATAAAGAAAAAAGTTTTCGATCATATGGTACTTTACTTTTAATTAATTCTTTGCAAAAAAAGGTTTTCATTGATAAAGTTATTATTAATAATAATAATATTCTATATGAGTGGGTATGTCAACCCCTTCCACCATGACGGTCGGTCTATTATGGCTCGTATTACCTCGTTTTTCAGATCCATGAGTATATTATTATTATTATTACTAAATAGCATTGTTTGAAGTACCAATTCATATTAAATTTCAAAGCCTCAGAATGTCAATAATTGTTGGACAGCAAATATTTCACATGTTAAGCAATCATTATTTTCTTAAATAAAAATGGGCGAGTTGTTAATAATGGCAACTAACTTAAGTAAAACAAAACATATGCTAAAATCCATTCATTCATCTAAAACATATTGTTAATTAAAATTGGAAGCAATTAAAATGTTTAAATATGGGGCGGGGGAAGGTAGGGACTGTAACCAAAAACCCATGCTGACTTTTTACACTAATCGTACATTTTAGCTTCATACAATTTATCTTCCTTCATTTTTTTTTTTTTTAAAACAGGCTTGAACCAAAATTTGCATCCCACAAAAGCAAACTATCTAAATAAAAAATTGCAATGCAAAAATTCAACTGACCTGCGTGCTGTTTCTGGTTGTTGGGTGTGAAGTACAGCGAGGCGATCTCCGGATCGATGGAACCCGAACTGATGTCGGCCAAGTAAACCCCCTCGTTGTTGCTGTTCCTCCGCCTGTGCTTGTTCTGCTTCATGAAGGAGAACATGCTGCTCAGCATCGAGTTGTGCTGCTCCTGCTCGACGTTCAGTTTTCCCGGTGTTTCATCGGACGGCGAGAGCGGCTGCGTCATGTTTGTCGGGAACTCGCCCCACGCCCAACTTTGACTCGGGTTCTGACCCAACTCTTTTCCATCCTCTATAAAAACACAAAAACATGAAGATTGAGAAATGTTGTGGAGAGATTGAATGATTATAATAAAAATTATAGCGTTGCACCGTGTTATTAACACTCTTGAATTATACTGACCTTTACTTTTCTGCACTTCGAACTCAGTGTCCGATTGCACACTCTCAATATGAATTGGAGTATTAGGTCTGGAGTCCGCCTGTCCCGTCGTCAGCTCAGTATCGCTGAAGAAGTGAAACTCCGGATCCAACGGAACCTTCCTGCCAGTGTTACTGGAGGTCGACTGAGTGTTTTCCTCGTTCTTCGAAACCTCCTTATTAACCTCAGTCTCTGATGGACCGCTCTCCACCGAACTCCTATCAGTGTTGGACTCGCTTCCCCTATTTCCATCAACCGCAGCAACTTCCTGTTGCTCGATCTCACTCTGCTGGGGCGGTTCGACCGTCGACACCTTCCTCTGCGAGTTCTTCTTCTTCATCACGCTCTTCTTCCTCCTCTTCTTCTTGCCGGATTTCGTCTCGCTGGGAACGGACACCTCGATCGGCTTGACTTCTTCTTTAGGGGTGGACTCTGATTTGTCGGTGTCCAGGCTGTCCATCTTGAAGATAGTTTCTGAGATGTCGTTGTCTTTGCTGAGATCGTCTATGCTTTCCATGTTGGTGGATTGTAGGGAGAGCGTGAGGTCCTCCATTGAAGCCTCGCCCACCTCGATGTTGCCCAGCGTGATTTGGCGCTTGATGAATTCGCGTCCTCTGTCATTGTTGTCGGCGGTGTAGCGGCGCTTAGTGTAGTCGTTCACCTGATTCTCCAAATTGTCAATTGTCAGCGTCGCTTTTTTCTCCCCTAAATCGATGCTTTTCCTTCTGCGACCCTAAAGGTAATATAAGTTATAAGCAAACAGAAAGCAATATTTTATGTTTAATACGAGGGTGAAGTGACATTAAAACTGTTAAATCAAGAATAAATCATTACTTGAATTTGAATACATTTACATTTGGAATTTTAATTCAATTTTCGTTTTAATAAGAGTCAAAATAGATCCAAGCTGCTCTTATGATAGTAGACCCATCAGAAGCCCCAATAACCAGGCGGTAAAACTCCTTTATTAAGAGTTTCGGATGAATATTTTGTGCTCGGTGAGGACGCTCTCTCCCCAAGGTTGTAATACAGCTTGGAAAAAAATCTCAAATTTTAAATTTAAATTGTATGTTATCTTTTCTTTTGCTATCACATTATTAGTTTATTCAAATTGTATGTTATCTTTTCTTTTGCTATCATATTCTCTCTCTCTCTCTCTCGTGTTAATTGAATTTTGTAGGCATAGTGATACATATCTTTTGTGAGAATTGATGTTCCGGGTTGTTTAGACGACCAGTATGTTTAGTGTCTCAAACAAGCAAGTGCACACTTGTAGTTTATTCTACTGACGACTGTCTGTTACAAAACTAATTTCTTACTTACTACCTAACCTAACTTTAATCTAAAAACCCGGGTGGGGGGCGTGGGCGTTAACATAATTTAATCTGTGTTTTATTTATATTATTAGTACATTTTTTAATAATCTATTCATATTTATTTTTAAAATATGTTTATATATACAAGGTGGCCAGAATAGGTGTGATAATCTTCATATAAAGTGTTTGATTGATTAATTTCAAGTAGAAAATTTAAGTAAAAAAATATTGTACGGTTATTCCTTAACACTCACAAGGCCATTCATACAATAAATATGTGACTAGAAGTCAGTAATATTTTTGAAATATTTTGATTAAAATTAGTTCTATTAACATCCAGCTAAATATTGCAAATGTTTATTTAATTACAATTATTAATAGCAATAATTATACATAAAATGTTAAAAACAAATTCTAATCATAAATAGAAAAGAGTATTCATTCACTTGGTCACAGTTATTTAAATATATTAAATAAAAATGATTTGAAAATAATTAATAAATTATTTCCACATTTAGCTCTGTGACTATTGACTCACGCTACTTATTATGCAATATTTTATTAATGTGCAACAGCAGGTGTACATTATGTAATTCAATGTCCGGCATGGGTATTTGCCTGGGAAGTAGTTGTTTTAATGCGAATTTGATTATCATATTTATTTAATGTAAGTCAAAAGTCACAGAGCTAAATGTGGAAATAATTTATTAATTATTTTCAAATCATTTTTATTTAATAAATTCTAATCACATATTTAGGATATTAATGGCCTCATGAAGCTTATTGAATAATTACCCAATTTTTTTGTGTTCTATTTTAAAAACTTTTTTTCAGTTTTTTTTTCTACTTAAAATTAATTAACGACCCACTTTAACTGAAGATTATCACATCTTTTCTGACCATCCTGTATATAAAATCCCATTTATATTTGATTCACCCTCGTATTTCATTTTCATAGATTTACACAAAATATTAATCTAGGTCATTTATGTGCAGAACGTCAGACATATCTTTAATATATGTTGAATATTTAATTATTTTTTTGTATACTTGCCTGTGAGGAATACAACTCTTCAAAATGCGAAACGGGAATAGGGGACGTCGCCAAATGTTCCGGAATTTCCTCGTTGTCGGAATCCAGAACTTCCTCGACGAAAAATGCCTCCCCGCTCTCCCCGAGCTTCATATGTATATCCCTAGGTTCTCCATTGATCTCAATATCAACCTGATAATTAAAATTAATTACAAAATATTTTTCTTGGAACAGTTCTATACCTTTCGAACTTCAATTTCAGAAAGTGATAACTTAATTTCAGATTAGCTTGTATTATTTATTTGCATATAATAAGTCACCTCTAAAAACTTAAAAGTTTATTATAGAAATATACAGAGAGTTTTATGTAACACCGAACATGCTAGAATGTACTCAATGTAAATTTTCCTATGTTCGATGTGTACTGGAACGCATCAAAGCATTGGGTGCGATGTGATTGGCTACGATTTCTAATGGTAATATAGTCAACCCAATTTACACTATTTCCGTCAAAAATTAATTATATTTATGAACTATTATGTCAAGTGCAACATGTATAATTATGGATATTTTACTTAACTGCAATGCATACCATAAAAATCTTCTCCTTTGTATACATTATTGATACGTAAAGATGTCCAACTCTTCGTATATGTCTGCTTTAAGCACCAGAATAGTAAATGTCACTTGCGATAACTGACAAGTGTAATTCATTTTTGACAGGGAAGGGTGTAGTTTGGGTTGACTATATTATTTTTAGAAATAGTAGCCAATCACATCGCACTCAATGCTTTGATGTGTTCCTGAACAAATCGAACATAGGGAAATTTACATTGAATACATTCTAGCATGTTTGGTGTTACATAAAACTCTCTGTATATTGCATTATACAATATGTTATTATTATGCAGCAGAAAGTGTCCATTATTGAACATTTGTTTTAGCTAAAGAGAGAATAATTTATTATTTCCAAATTATTTTTATTTAATTTGTATTTAATAAAAGTGTGTTTTCCATTCTTAGCAGATTTAGAAAAAATTGAAAATAGTAGAGAATATGATATACATCAACAAATTTATGATGATATTAGACTTAAGTAATTGATATAAAAATGGGCAGACATTATAAATCAAATAAAAATAATTTGAAAATAATTAATTTACTCAACTGAATAATTGATTAATTATTTTCTCTTTAACCACTGCAACTTTTTGACTTACAAAACACAACTACTTTTCAGGCAAATACCCCGCCAGACATTGAGATATAAAATGGGCATTTGCTGTTGCATAGCAATAACATGTTGTATAATGCAACAATTTTTCATTCAAACTATTCCACCACTAGTGTGACATATGTGTCCCAGTAGAAAATGTAAATCACCGTTGGGATGATATGTCGCAAAATTATATGTTATTCGAGTGTTTCAGTAAATTAAAAGTTTTTAACAAATTTAGGCAACCGAAACAGCATGTGAAATCTAACCAAAATTTGCATAAACGTTAAAAATTCGTTAGCATTGCAAAAACTTCATGCAACTGTGCCGAATTATTCATAAAATTTAGTGATAACAAGTGTGTGCTGTACAATTAAACCGTCATCTAATGAAACCAGGTAAGTGAAATTAAAAAACATTGATTATTTTCCTACTTTTTTTCTACTCACAAACCAATGTGGGATCATATGTCCCAATAGTAATATAGATTGGGTCATATTGTAACACTAGGTTACGTCTCTGATTATATTTTTTTTGCTAAGGATGAACCGGAGGTAGAATCAGTGCTTCCTTAGTAACAGAGTTTGATGACATTGCTTTCATCGTTTTATCTGTAAGTCCTTTGTGCCGTGCACTTAATGCAAAACAGGGATGTACTCTAGTAATGAGTTACAATCGTGTTCCTGGATTCTACAATTACTGGTCTTCAAATGAATCTCTCTTAAATTCCGTTATGAGAAAGCAATTAGGAGAGATAGATGTATTCTTATTCTGTCAAAGATGTAATATACAAATCCTCAGAAACCCGATAATTGCAAAAAAAACTTATTAGTGAGGAATAAAATTGTAGCAGCGGAGTCACTCAAAAACAGGATACGTTTATGATTGTAACATCTCTTCTAGAAAAGAAACAGGCGAGGAAGAAGGTATCCCCGGAGAAAGAAGTGTGAGGAAGTTAGCATCAATAATTCAAACTATTAACATATGCATTTGTTTCGATCGATGTCTTACCACAGTGAATTTCCCCTTAGCCTGTGTTGGTACCTGTATGAGAAACCGAAAAGACACTCCTAAATTCTCTGTTGAAAAAAAAAAAATGATCGAGGAGTATGAAACTAGAAAAGGCATTATTTCAATGAAGTGGAAAGATACGAAAGAAGTATACGCAATATCTAACTCTCGAGCTCGTAGAAATAGGGAAAAAATCGGAAAATAATTGTTCTACTGAAATTGAATTTTATAACAAGTTTATTGGAGGCGTTGACCAAAAAGTGTCAACGTATGGTCTTCATTGAAAGTCTGCAAGGTGGACCGATGTGAAGTTACCCCAAGGTTTCAAGTCCACGCTTTGTACCCGGCGCATCCGCCATGGCGGCGGCACACAGATATATATATATAATCTAAAATCCCCATCTACCATAATGGTGGTGTAGGGGTGGCGCACAGATGCATATATTAATATTTTCTATATTTTTAATAATAAAATAAAATTAAACTAAATTGTTATTCATTTTTCAATTATATTTATATTTATGAATTGTAGAAAATTTCAATGTACAACATTGAGGTATAATTTAAATTAAATTAAATATAAAGTGGAAAAGAAACATCTCTGATGGGATTTGAACCCATGTCCCCCGATTGCCGGTCTAGTGTGCTACCAACTACATCACCGTCCTTCTGAGATCTCGGGTGTAAATTGAGCTCCGATATATATTAGCTAAGCTAGTTGGTGTTTCATTTAAAAATGATTACAACTGGTTAAGTAAAGAAAATGAAAACAAAATAATATGGAGGTAAAAAAAGAATGACATAAAAAAAATCAAGTAAAAGGTTGCATAGGAATAAATTCACAAATTACATTGTAGAATATATTAGTAAGCGTTTTCTCAAGAACATAATAGGGGTTATTATGTTCTTGCGGTATATGTAAAACCACAATTTTAGAAAACTCATTATTTACAATAAAAAAATATTTTTTTCTAAAATTACAATCTACTTTTCTGAAATAAAACTAACAATTTATAAAATTAAAATTTCACTTTCTGAAATTAAAATTTCAGTTTTTACAATGAAAAGATATAGAATTTTAAGTAAATTTATTTTCAAAATTTAATTTTCTGTAAATAAACTATCAATTAAATAAATGGGTTTTGAGTTCACGTGAAGTGTTAGTATCAATAATAACACACGAGTTCCTTTCCTTACTTCACTTTTACGTTAGAAAACAAAACATTTTGAGTATCAATTTATGAAATAAAAATTTCATTTTCTCAAATTACAGTTTAATTTTTTGAAATTGAAAAAGTATAAAATAATATTTAAGCAAATTTATTTTCAGAAATCAAAATTATTTTTTTTTAAATTAAAGTTTAATTTTTTGAAATAGAAAATATGCAGAAGAATTAAATATTTTTTCTCTGCATCTTTTCTATTTTAAAAAATTAAACTTTAATTAAAAAAATTGCTTTTGAAGAATTAAATATTCTTCTTCTGCATCTTTTCTATTTCAAAAAATTAAACTTTAATTAAAAAAAATTGCTTTTGAAGAATTAAATATTCTTCTTCTGCATCTTTTCTATTTCAAAAAATTAAACTTTAATTAAAAAAAATAATTTTGATTTTACATTTTCCGAAATTAAAATTTAATTTTCTGAAATTTTTAATTATATTGAAGAACTTTTAAGTATTTTTTTTCTGTAATTCAAATTTCATTTTCTGAAAGTTTCATTCGGTCCTATTCCCTATCGAAAATGTTATGTTTGACAGGACGCTATTCTTCAAGGTTACGTTATATGGCGGTTTCGTATTCCGCGCTAAACCTTTATTTCAGTGAACGTACAAGTACAAGTTATCATAGCGTTTAACAGCCTTATGAGGTTATTTTCAATTGAAATTGTTTTTTAGCAGAGGTTTAATAAATATTTTTGTTTTTTAACTTATTCTCTTGTAAAATTGAATTTAAACTATCAAAAAAGGTCATTTTTATATATCACTCCTTCAGGTTATCCATAGAACGTGTATAAGATTGTGGAGTGCCTTTTTATTAATTTTCCCATAATTCGCAACATGGATTTTTTTACGTAATTTTTAATGTATATTTTTTAATGAGGACACTGTAAAGGTTCAGAAAACATGGTGATTATTGTTTTAGGTAGAAAAAGATCAAACCCCTTTACTAATGATGTGAATATCGAAATTTACATATCAAAACAGTGCAATAAAACATTATTGTAATTTATTACAAACCTATAACAATTTACAAACGTTAAATCAGAGAAAACCAAAGCACAGAATGATTTTTTTAAGATCGCTTTATGAAAATTTCAACTCCAGACGAAAATACACAGAAATACAAGTCATTTGCATTTTATAGATGTTTTGAGTACGTTTTTTTAATAAAGGACAAAATCGCACTGGTTATGGCTTTTTGATGAATTTGATGCACTTTGTTTTTTTTTTCGATTGTATAGTTTACAGCACATTTTGCTAGATTATAATTCAACAGCCTTTCGATGAGCATACCGTTGAAATTTATCGGCCTTGTCTTACTAATTCGACATATATTAAAATCTCTCTTTCTACCGACACATCAAAACTATATTCCTTTTTAACACTGGAAGAATAACATGTCACTCGATACGGAATTATCCAGAAATGTTGCCGCACACGCTATCGTAGACCGCTATCTTAACATAACTGTCAACCTTTAAGTTTAGCATTTTCGATAGGGAATAGGGCCGTTTGTCTGAATAAAGATGTTTGTATATATCTCTTGAAATGTGTGAAGATGCCATTTTTATAACCAATGTTGATAAAAATATAAATATAGTATTTTTTTATATTTGTAATTGTTAACCAATTATTAAATAATTAAATCAATGTTTCTATCAAATATTATTATTTATTACTTCTAGTAAATTTAACTGTCAACCTTTAAGTTTAACGTTTTCAATAGGGAATAGGGCCGATTGTTTACATTGAAACGGTATAGAATAATATTGTTTGTTCTATTTGTATATGTTTGTCATTTTACATTTTAACGTATTTATAACTTTTAATTTATTGCATTTTATAATTATACTTATATTGTAACCCTCCTTTATCTTTTAATGTATAGTTAGTATAAAGCAATATGTATTTAAATGGACTTACCGTTAATAAACAATATTTAAGTAAATTTATGTTCTAAAATTAAATTTTAATTTTCTGAAATTTAAGTTTCATTTTCTGAAATTATAATGGTATAGAAGAATATTTAAGTGAAGTTAAAAATCTAACTGCATTTATAATTACATCATTAAATACACATTACCAAATTCCAATATTTCTTCTTGTCGGTATAATAAAGGAAATTTAAACAATTAAATAATGTAATTATTTTTTCAGAAAAATAGCTTACCACTTTCTCTCTGCTCCTGAGCACACCGATCTTCCCGAACCTGACGTGAAACGGGGAGCAGTTGTAGGTCCCGTCGGGTTGCTCGACAACGATGACGTCGATCGCGCCGGTCAGCGTGGCGCCGTTGATTTCATTGTAGAACTCTTTGAAGTTGTTCAGAACCCTACCGATGTAGTTCATAGACATGATGGCGGGATTTTATTCGCAGAACCGTTCCGACAAACAATTATTTTCGACTTAAGCGGACATTTCAGGTTTTTTGTTTCTTGACGATGAACCAGAGTTTTAAGTTATTGTTGACGTTGTCGGAAACCCAAGGCTTTACAGAATCTGAAATTAAAAAATATATTTTATTTATTTAGTCTTATATAACATCGTTATATGTTCCTCTCTACTTCTTAGTGTGAGGTGTAAAAAATATATATTTATTTAAACGATTATTTGATACACAAAAACTATATAAATTAAAAAAATCAGAATCTGAAAAAAAAAGTAAAAATATTTTTAATGAACAACATGAAGGTGGCGGAACGAGACCTCACAAAAATCCGACACCACAACAATCCCTTACATGACCCTTCCAATACACTCCTATATGAAAAAAAACGGTGTTATCCCAATATCCTAAAGAATTACCTAATTAGCCCAAAAATTTGCTAACAAATCCCTCACCCAAGAAATACTAAATATCCTCTGCCTCAAATGAAACCCTAATAATAATAATAATATCCCTCCTAAATTCCACTACCCCTAAACTACTATTCATCAATTAATTTTCAAGATCTCGACCTTGTCTACTCACGCATTCACGCTTATGTAATGTTTGTTGATACGATAAGAAGATTCCCGTTATCCTAAAATTAGTTTCTTTTAAATGACGTCTGTTGTTGTGTTTTCTAAATCCATAATGTTTGTATTTGTTGCAATAGTGTAACAGATAAAGAGCTGAATGGAATAAAACCCGGTTTTAAAATATCTGATTGACTAGAGTTTAAAGTCAACCTAGAGTTGAATCAATGACAGCTATCAATTGAGCATATCGTTTATTATTTATTGTTGTTTGGAAACAGTTAACAACTACAAAATTATGAACCGTTAAAACCAATTACTGGTTTGAATATTATAATTAAACTTGTAAATTAAATTCACTTGGTTTAATTTTACTTTTGTTTACATAAGTAAGTAAGTAGTTGTTAACTGTTAACATTACTAAAATCAATAAATTTTATCTTATCAAAAAAATTGTAATATTAAATTACATTAATGAAATTAAATTATTTTTACTTGCATTAGTAAAACTAAACCAAGAGAATTTAATTTAACTGTTCAAAATTTTGTAGTTGTTAACTGTTTTCAAACAATAATAAAAAAATAAACGATATGCTCAATTGATAGATGTCATTGATTCAACTCTAGGTTGACTTTAAACTCTAGTCAATCAGATATTTTAAAACCGGGTTTTATTCCATTCAGCTCTTTATCTGTTACACTATTGTAACAAATACAAATATTATGGATTTAGAAAACACAACAGACGTCATTTAAAAGAAACTAATTTTAGGATAACGGGAATTTTCTTATCGTATCAACAAACATTACATAAGCGTGAATGCGTGAGTAGACAAGGTCGAGATCTTGAAAATCGAATGATTTTTGTTATTAAAAATATATATATGTACTCGTTTATTTTTTTTTGATAAGATAAAATTTATTGATTTTAGTAATTTTACGCATGCAACGGGTAATATTATATATATTTTTTTAACTCAATCATATCGGCTCAATCTTTTAATCTTGGTTATCTTTGAGGTGCTTCATGCCCATCGCTAATTTTATATTTTAAATTTTATATAAACAAATTATTTGCTAAGACATTTGGACGACCAAAATAATCGAACACTTTGAAGTGATTATAGACCAAGGGGGCTGGCAATTATTTTTGGGTCTGTCTTATTCCTGCGAAAGCCAACAAAACACCTCAGACAGGAGTAAAAAATTGAATAATTACTTTTAAAAAAATAATGAAACTGTATTTTTACGTTCCCAAGATCCCTTTACAAGGGAAAGTATTGTGATCATAAAAATTTTCGAACCGCCAATTTCAACAAATATGCACGTTTTGAAGTCTCCTGAGTCCATTCCAACGAGTTTTGAAAAATGTCTTTGTGTTTCCGCGATAGCGCATAAACGGATCAATGGATTGAACCCAAACGTTATATCTAAGCTTTATATAACAGTGAAATGATCTAAAAAGCTTTTTGTTAGAATCAAAACTCATTAAGCGCACCTTTACTCTAAGCGATTTTAATTTTTTTAATTCGGATAGAAAAATGTTTCAAACAAAAGTTGCAGATCTTGAAAACAGAAATAGTTTTTATTATAAAACTTTTTTGTAGAATCTTTAGTTTTTATTTTATAAACAGAAGAATTTCATCTACTTGATTTCCTTGGAAATAAACAATTATTTTTATAATCTACTTAATGTTGACTGTAGAGAATTTTATTATTTAAATAATTATTTTTATGTAAAATAAAACGTCAAAGTGTGGTCATATTTAATAATAATAATAATAATAAACTTTATAACCCAACAGGCAAAAAACCCAATTACAGAGCAATAAGTACAAACTGAATATAATATGCTATTAAATAAGACGTATATAAAAATATAAAGAATGACATATTTAAATACAAATAAAATAAGAATTAGAATACATTAATACATTATTCGCAAACGCTTCCAGCTTCAAAAAATTAAAACGACATTTTTCAATTTTAATTTTTCCTTTACTATTAAATTTTCAATCAAAAACTTATTTGACCGATTTCACCAGGGAAATGTACCATGATGGACACATCACCATTTTTTTATAAAGATTTAAACAAAAAGAAAACATAACAGTAATTATTTAAAAGAAAAAACAATAAAATCAATTATTTATAAAAAATAATTAAACTTCATACTATTTCAACAAATATTTAAACAAAATAAAATTACTAAAATAAATAAATAAACTGCATCCCTCACAACCTTAATATCCCACCCAAGCATAAACACCCTGCTGTTACAATTCATCACTCATTTACATGACAGTTCAGCTAGCTATCAAAGTTCTTATTTGCAAATCACCATAAATTCAGGACAGGGCAGAAAGACCTCCGGTCGATAGCCCCTGACAGACTACTAATCCATCAATACATATATTGTAAATATAAATATTTGTAAAGAATTGTAATTCTGCTGTCTGAATAAAAATGTTTGTATATATAAATAAATAAAGACAAAGTTTGCTAAAAATCATTACTATTTCTACTATCTATATTGGAAGCTTCAAATAATTATTTTTTTTTATTAGAAAAAAAAAAAGCGAAAACAAGGAAGAAAACAGGATAACAACACTAAACAATATTAAATAAAAATTATTTGAAAATAATTAATAAATTATTTTCACATTTAATACTCTTTTCTATTTATATTAACACTAAACAAGCTTACTATTGAATGTATAGTACAATTTCTTGAATTTAACACTCCGCAGGTTGGAAATTTTGACAAAATATTGGATTTCGTGAACTGTCTATATAATAATGTAATTAGTTCTAAATAAAAATAATAATTTATTTCTCAACAATTATTAATTAAACTCTGATTACAAAGAAATATATATAAAGTAATAACTTAATTGAAAACACTTTTCTTCACTTATTGTTTGTAAAACATTGATAATGATCACATGATGATCGAAATGTACATCTGTTAATAAATAAATAAGTGAAGAAAAGTGTACAAAGTGTTTTCATATATCTTTCAAATCTTCACGAAACTCACATTTACTTAAGTGAATAACTTAATTGTTGAGGCTGTTAAATTTTGAAAGTCCATACTTGTTAACATTTAAAAAAAATAAACATATTTTCAAAATATGATTTTATTATTTATTCGCGACAATTGTTTCGCACACTTTTGCGGTTTCTTCGGGCGATAAATTAAATATAGATTTACAGTGTAAGTAAGTACAAATATAATAACATTCAGAATACGCTAACATCAGACATAAATTGTTCTATACAGGATGAAACAATGTCGACAAAATATTGGATTTTGTGATAATTACTTACCATTTTATATACAGGGGGAGAACATGTGATGAGTAAGTACGTGGCGTTGCACACCGTGCCAAAATTACGGGCGCTCGCAAATAAAAAAATCCCATCTCCCTTAATTGAATCGACCTTGACATACATTTGACATGGTATTTATAGAAAAATGTCTACAGATTATCATGGTGTCAATTAAATTTTGAGCCGTTCCCCCCAAAAATATTTGAACTTTTCCAAAGTTGAAAATTCATTGATAAAATTGAGAATTACAGAAAAAATAATATTGCTATCACTTTAAAAAAAATCTTGCGGTATTTTGAAGTACATACCAGGGGGAGTCGGATAATAATTGAAATTGGGAAACACGGCTATAGTTGTCCACTTGAGCACTGGAGGCGCTGAAGTCTCAAGTGGAAAATTTAAAATACTTTATTTTTGGGTTTTTACAATGATTTATATATTGTGTGATTATTGCTTATCTGTTTGCATGTTCCTTTGAAATTACGATAATGCAGGAAATTCGTTTTAAGTTTATAATATTATCCTCTCTTACAAATCGAAAATATCTTTGTCAATGTTTCACTATTATAATATCAGATTATATCTTATAATTTGATATTAAAAAATAGTGAAACAATATTGGCAAAGTATGAAATATTAAAATAATTTAAATTAACGCGGGATTTCCCTCCTCCCCCGCATTCCGCTGCTCGATTCGACACTAGCGACGCTTGTGGTTTCCGGGGCATACTAAACGAAACTTTGAACGAATCTTTCTATTGGAGTTATCAATCTAAGTAAGGTAATCTGTGATGTAAATCATATGAATTGTTTTTGACAGTTTTTGTATTCGTCAGAAGTTTCTTCACTTTTCCTTATAAAACTACAACTGGTAAGTTATTATTTGTAATTTAAAATACGTTTGCTTATTAATTTCTATGAATTGTATATTTTTGAAAGAATATACATAACTTAAAATTATGAACAAATCTAGCAATAATTAATTATTAATAAATATGATTTATTTCCCACATTCTCAAAATATGTTTTCGGTTTATAAATATTCATTTTTTATTATATAGTTTATGCTTTTTACAATATTTACAATCAGAAAAAAATGTATTTAACGTAGACGTTTTTGAAGTAATATTTACATCCATATTTTCTAGATTCTTTAAGGAGAGGACTTCATAAAATTATCCAGCTGAGAGATATCAATTAATTCAAATTATAATATAATATAATTATAATATTATAATTATTAATATGTTTTAATTAATATATGAATGTAATAACAGGTTAAATGATAATAAGTTTAATATATTTTACTTAAAAATATTGTTGTTTTTATATGTTATTTTTTATGTTTTTTTTTTCAGATAATTTTATTAATTGCAATTTCTTATTTGCATGATCTACTAATATTTTTTTCTATAAAATAGCACATTTATATAAAAAAAACTTTTATATAAATAATTTGAAGTAAAATAGTGAACAAAAAATTATAAATAGAAAAATGTTCAAAAGTCCCGCCATTGGTTATATTATAGTGTGTATATGAACCTAACCTCAAAAACCTTATAAGGTTTGAAACTTGGGAAATAGTTGTCCACTTGAGCACTGGATGGCGTTGCGCGCGTTTCCCGCTAAATACATGGATCTGGCCCTCTTATACTTTATCTCTATGCGTTCTCCACAAAAATATTTGAAAATTCATTGATAAAATTGAGAATTACAGAAAAAATAATATTGATATCACTTAAAAAAAATCTTGCGGTATTTTGAATGTACGTACTCATTCAAATAAAAAAAATGAGATCAATATCTCTTATAATAACTGTAATATATATATATATATATATTTGTGTAGCGCACTTTTTCGGCGTATTTTATGCATTTCAAATTAAATTAAATAAAATGATTTGAAAATAATAAATTATTCTCACATTTAGCTCTGTGACTTTTGACTTACGTTACGTTACGCGGCTGACTGAGGTTCGCTCTTTTTAATTAATTTAATTCAATTCGTTTCGTTTAATTTTATCCAGTTTTGATTTGAGTTGAATAAATTTGGTTTAATTTAATTTAAATCGATTTAGTTTAATTTGATTTAATATAATTGATTTAATTTTGCTGATTGTATTTGAATTAATTTAATTGATTTATTTTAACATCTTTAAATTATGTAAGGCATAGCTGTACTGACGAGGGATTGATCACGAAAAACGTGTCTGCAGATGGCCTTATATTAAGTAACGTTCTTTTTGCATTAAATTTTTCTCGGATCAAAAATTTTGTTGCGTTATGCAATATCTTATTGATATGCAACAGCAGGTATACATTATGTAATTCAATGCCCGGCGTGGGTATTTGCTCGGGAAGTAGTTGTTTTAATGTGCATTTGTTTAACGTACTTACGTAGCGTAAGTCTAAATGCCACAGAGCTAAATGTGGAAATAATTTATTAATTATTTTCAAATCATTTTTATTTAATTTATTTAAATAACTGTGACCAAGTGAATGAATACTGTTTTATATTTAGAATTTCAAATTATTTAACTTTACGAATTAATTGCGGGGTTGTTATTTATCTGATCGTTTCCATAACCTTGGATCCCAGGTTTGAATGTATGTAGAATGAGATGGTAGTAACAGATTGTTTTTATTTTTCGTGTCCGCCCTGCCCCCGTGACCACTTGTGAACGATTACGACACGGTGTGCGTTGTATAATTAAATGTTTGTTATATCTAGAGAATATTCTGAGAACATTAAAGTCGATGTTACATTATCAGTGGAATTATGTATTGATTTATAATATATTTGATAATAGGGATTTTTTCAAATGTCTGGAAAAATGTTAGAATATGCCCTGTCTTGAAATCAGACAATAAAATGAATATTGAGAACTATAGACCAATATCGATACTTTCCAATTTTTCAAAAGTATTTGTAAGTATTTTGTCTGAACATATCACTTGGAAAGTACTTAACAAATTGTCACTACACCAACATGGATTTTTCTCAAAGAGATCTACTGCGTGCAACCTGTTGAACATCACTCAGTATATATCGACCAACTTAGATGATGGTTACCAAACTGATGTTATATATATATATATATATATATATATATATAAATATCTTTATTTATGAATTTTGTACAATGAGGTGTGTGTTTACATTTTAATATATGTTATAATTCTGTCTGTTACAATAAGACAAATTCACAAACTGGCTATCGACCAGAGGTCTTTCAGCCTACTGATGTTATTTACACAGATATGTCTAAAGCGTTTGATCGTATGAATCATAATATACTAATTAATAAATTATGTGAATATAATATTAATAATAACATAATTAATGTAATTTCATCTTACATAGTTGATAGATTGCAAATAGTAGAGTATGAGGGTGTTAAATTCTTTAGCTTTATAGCCAATTCTGGTGTTCCGCAAGGCTCCAATCTTGGCCCGCTATTATTTTCACTTTTCGTTAATGATATATGCAACTCAATCAAATCGTCATACCTACTATATGCTGATGACTTAAAGATTTTCAGAAGAATTGAAATTGATGCCGATTGTGTTATTCTACAAAATGATTTAGACGCAATATGTAACTGGTGTAATGATAATGATCTATGTCTCAGCACAAAGAAGTGCTGTGTAATATCATTTTCTAGAAAACTAAATTAAATCCATTATGATTATATTATTGATAATATTTCTTTACAGAGAGTAGATAGTTATAAAGATCTTGGAGTATTGTATGATTCCCATCTCACTTTCAATGATCATATAACAAATATCGTCAATGAGTGTTATCGTTGGTTTTATTATTAGGAATAATAATGTCTTTTACATCTATCTATACATTAAGAGTTCTCTTCAATATGCAGTAAACTGGAATATTGCTCTATTATTTGGGCATCTCAATACACGAAATACATTGTATTACTTGAGAGTATTCAACGTAAATTTTTAAAATATCTATACTTTACAAAATACAATGTTTATCCTGATATTACATGAACTTAAATTTACAACTGTCAGTGACAGACCCAAGCGCATATAATAATAATAATATTTTTATTTTTCCATAACAGAACAAAAATACAGAAACGAAAATATTTATGACATGTTTATATTTATATAAATTAATTAATAATCTTATTGACGATTCATCGCTCATGGAATTAATAAATTTTCATGTACCTAGGCTGGCTAACAGGACAAGTTTAACCATCTCTTACAAAACTCCTCGTACTGTTCACCATTGCAACTCTCCCTTACTTAAGATGTTAAGGCCTATCACAATGTACAATATAATGCGGATATCTTTGCACTGAGTGAATAGTGCATTTACATCAAATGTTAATGCGTGTCTTTTATAAATAATTTCATTTTTTGTACAATGCGTTTCTACTTATTTTTGTATGTGAATTGCAGTCATTATGTATGTTTTTTTGTGTTATTATTCTATATTTTCTTTATATATATATATATATATATATGTTACCCTGTAATTGGATAAATGTATCTGTTGGGTAATAAAGTATTATTATTATTATTATATGTGGCGATGTTTTTTGTGTATAGTGTCTAAATTAAATTCGTAGAGAAGTACAGAATAACTTGAGTGGAATTCTGGATATTTTTTGTGTTCTATAATAATAATTAAATTATCCAACAGATTAACTCCATATTAAGGATAATATACAAATTCAATTAATATAATACAGTAATTAAATAAATATATCGATAAGCATGAATGCATACAAATATAGCAGACACAACTATACACAAAACGCTTAATAATTATATTATATCTATTATAAAGAATTGATATTTACGAAAACATTTATTAACTTTCTCAAGCATGCTAATATGTATTGAGTATCAAGAAGTCCACGCAGTAATTAATTTTAGATAGCATAAGAAACTGATACAATTTAATGACTGTGTTTGTATACTTAATGACTCTACGATTACGTTTTAGGAATCCTAATAGTTTATAAAATTCTTTCGTAGTATTTTGAATATAATTGTTAAAGGTGAGTTTATCGTCGAAATGAATTCCAAGATCTTTTAGACAATTAGCGCGAAAGGTTATAATGTATTTTTTTTTAACTCTTTCCTTTCTACCGTTATGTGTAAGGAGAATTAATAATAATAACAATAAATTCCTCAACTACCGAAATTACGGAATAGCGAAATAATCATAGTGAAATATAATAAATAATTGTAAACAAGAACAGCGCATAATTTAAAATCATCATGGATTTTCAACATTCCAGTAATCAACAAATGTAAATATCTCGAAGGAGAGCAAAGCGGAATTTTAATTCATAAAACTCGTTTTCAGAGCGTCGAGATTTTTCCTATTCTAGAACGCTTCCAGATGCGACCGGTCGCTATCGTTCTGGACGAAATTGGGCCAAACAAATTCGGGCCGCGAAGAAAGTTTTGATAGTCCGTCCGGCTTTTTATCGCTCAGCTCAACAAATTATCACATACACACACACCACATTGATCAATCGGTTAATTGAAAACACATCTCACGACACGTTCGCAAAGGTCACGCGTTCGTTACGCGATATTTTGCAATAACAATTAGATGTTACTGCAAAGTACAATGATCATAATAAATATTAGTTTGTAAATTAAATTCACTTGGTTTTGTTTCACTTATTTGTATTTTATTTTCTACTAGTTTCGGCTTGATGCCATTATCAAGAAAATAGTAGAAAATAAAATACAAATAAGTAAAACAAAACCAAGTGAATTTAATTTACAAACTAATATTTTTAAAAAATGTTTTACCAAGTGATTAATGAGAAAAAAGTGTCTGATAGATCATAATAAATGTATTTGGTTATTGCGGTTATTTAAATATATAAATGTAGAAAAACACTTTTGGTTAATCTAAGTGCTTACCACAGCATTTACTCATAAATATATAAAATATCTTTAAATAAATGGGGTTTGAGTTCACGCGAAGTGTTGGGTATCAATAATAACACAAGAGTGTTATTTCGTACTTCACTTTTATAGTGAAGTAAGGAAAAAAACTCTTGTGTTATTATTAAAATACCTTTATTTAGAAATATACATCATCCCCACAATTCATATCATTAAATTTGCAGACATAGACAAAGACGTTAACAATCATGACCTTTAGATAACAAGACAAGAACTGGACAAGGACAGGCAGAAAAACCGATGGTCGATAGCTGTTTTCTAAGGACAACGTATAATATAGTATAAGAATTTTATTGGTAATTTATATAAAATTGTCTGCAGAAATAAAGATGTTATATATATACACACATCATCCCTCCTTTTGGCATGAGGAAGATTCTGTGGGACTGTTTTTCTCCATTTGAAATATTTTCACTATATCGAATAGAAAGATGTATGGATTGGTTTACGTATAAGAACACATTATATTGGATAATTTAGTTAATAACAAATATTTTTCAACGTAATGATGATCCAAAATAAAAATCGAAAGTTGTCACAGATTGGTTACGTGAAGAAAATATCAATGTTTTACTGTAGATATATATTCAGTTAAACCTAATTGAACATTTATGGAAACCGGTATATAGTTGTATATAAATTAGGTGCAAAAATGTCTACCAAATTCGATTACTTGGTAGTCACTTTTGAAACAGTCAAAGTTGGATGAATATTAGCATGCAATAATAAACGTATATACAGCTGTATAAGACAGAAAAATTACTGCAAAATACCTCCCAAATTCGAGAATTTGGTAATAAATATTGCCATGTAATATATTTAAAAATTAATTTAATATGTCAAAAGAATGAACAGACAGTATAGGACAAAGAGGATAAAATGTAGAAGATAAAAAAAACATTTTGTTGTAATAGTTTTATTAATCTTCTTTATGTTGGTTATGGAGATTTTAATTATTTAAATAAAAATATTTGTCCTTTCTCCCACTTATTCTTTTATTAAACTATATATATATATATATATATATATATATATATTAATGAAATGAAATATTTAGTTTTATATAATTTTCATTTAATAAATAATAACAATATATCTTAAATTTAATGATTAAACATCTTTCCATCATATAAAATAATACCGCTATAGATTAAATTGTCTTTATCCACTCGGCTATCCCAACCCCATTAAATTGTCTTAATTGTTTTTTCTTGTTTTTTTAATGATATTTGGAATAATCACTGTATGCAAACGTCAAAATTCAAACGTTGAAAACAAAAAAAATTAAGACTAGTCTATCAGGGCTATCGACCAGAAGTCTATCTTGAATTAATAGTGATGCAAAAAAAAACAAATCTATGCGAGCTAGTTAAACTGTCTTGTATATTAGGAAAATTAAATTGAGGAATTATTCATAGATTATCCTAAATATCACACTACAGTTACTGTTTTTTTTTTGTTCAATTACAAATCCTTTTGTTGTTAATAAATTATCTTCGGTGAGAATAGAAATCGCTGGGGAAGTTTAGCCCGGAACTCGCACACGCCCCAAGGATAATAAGTTTAATAAGCGATAACGCGGAGTTCTTAGTTTCCTGTTTTTGATGGATGGAATTCAACAGCGCGTTGCTTTCCATTCGTTTGCGACACATTTTAACGGAATGCCGTTAGTGATTAGTTTAATTATCCTCTGAACACAAACACGGAACGACCAGAAGTACTTGCCAAAATCATTAATACAAATAAACTTAAATTCAATATTTGTTGAGATAATAAAAAAATGTAGAGATGGACAAAGTCCATGTTTTCGATCTTTTTTATCAGTACAAAATTAAGTATATGACAATTTTATTAATTTTATATATGTTATAATAATAATAATAATATTTATTACCCAACAGGAAACAAAGATTTCCCAATTACAAGACAATATACAAGATAACAACAATATAGCGTATTTTAACATAATAAAATAATAAAAACCTAATTATATGATTGACATAAAGCAACTATGGATTTTAGTGATTCAAAAAAGATATCACAAGTTGGAGGTAGTTGATTAAAGTTATTACAAATTATGCTGATGGGTGATTTAGCGCCAAAATTTAGTCTATTATGATTGATATTAAATGTAGTCTTATATCTACTGTTGAAAGTAGGAATATGCAAACCAATTAGTTGTAAAATATCGGGGCTGTCGATATGATTATTAAATAGTTTATGTATAAATGAGATACTAGACTAACGTCGGCACTCAAGAGATTCGACATTAAATTTGTCAAGCAAACGAGAATGATCATATCCTCTCTCAGGATAATGCCCCCTAGTCTTCAGGTATAGAAATTTAAGAAATCTTCGTTGAACACTTTCCAAAAGATTAATCTGAAGTTGAGATTGTGGATACCAAATTAATGAAGCATATTCCAACTTTGAACGTACATAAACATTGAATAGATTTCAAAGCATTCGGATCCCGTAAGTTCGCAGAATTACGATGGATAAATCCTAATGCTTTAAAGGAACTCTTAACAAGAGATTGAACGTGAGGATTAAATGTAAATTTATCATCAAATCAAACATCAAGATCTTTGAAGACATTGACTTGCTCAATAGAATTTTTACTCACTACATAGTTAAATGTAATTGGTTTGGATTTTTTGGTAAAGGAGATAAATGTTCAGATTAAGTTTATTTGTACTGCACCAATTCGAAATAACATTAAGTTGATTTTGTAAACTTATGCAATCATCTATATTAGTAATTGTTGAAAAAATCTTTAGATCATCAGCATATAAAAGGTGTTTGCACTCTAGTAGATTGGAAAGATCGTTAATGAAAAGATTGAATAATAATGGGCCCAGTATGGAGCCTTGAGGGACCCCCGAACTAGGAAAATAAGAATTAGACTTAAAATTATTAATCAGTACATATGATTCACGAAATGAAAGATGAAATGAGTGAAGTGGAATGATCACAAAAACCAAAGTAATTAAGTTTTTTAAGTAATAATGTATGATCAACTCTGTCAAACGCTTTTGACATGTCAGTATATATTACATCAATCTGCCTCTTTTGAAGTTAAGTTTGGTGACATTAATGTTGCTAGGAGACATATTGAAAGAACATTGATAAGGTAATGTTAATGCAGGATGATAAGGATTCTCGTTTACTAAGCGATCAGGTTCTCTCGTAATGCAATCTAAGCTGGAATATATTAAATCCAAAATCTTACCAGAACAATTTTGAAACAAGTTGAATTTGTTTAAACCGAGAAATGTACATGTGTTTGAAATTATTAGCGCTTTTTCTGACATATTGTCCGCTGATGGAATTGGACAATTGAAATCACCTGCGAAGAGTATAGGGTTATCATTAAAATCTATTTGGATTAATAGATCGAAAAATGATTTTAAATCGGTGGTTATTGTGTCCGGTGGTATATATACGTTAATTAGATATAAATAAATTGAATCAATTTAATTTTTGCATACGCAAAGGTCAATAATTGGAATTTTTGATTTAATATGGGCAGTAGGTATTAAGTCATTATTTAAATTAAATTTAGTCGCTGCTAACACACCGCCGCCCTTTGATCGACCTGTTAACACTGTGTCACAATCCAAACGAAATATTTTATCACGATCACTCACTATCACTTACACCTGATGTTAACCACGTTTCTGTGAGGAATAATATGTCATAATTATGAGTGAAGATGTTGTTGTAGAATTCATTCAGCTTACTATTAAGGCCGCGGACGTATATATATATATATATAAGTAACCAACACATTTATAATTTCATACAGAATATTTAAAAACAACAATTTATATACACATACAATGTACTTCGGGGAAACGGCTATCGACCGGAGGTCTTTCAGCCCAGGGTCACCTATTTATTAATAAACTCCAATTTATTGTTATTTATTAACTTTGGCCATTTAAAATAATATTATTCACAAATACTCGATTACTAAATTCACTCGATTTTGTCCAACACTAATAAAAGCGTGTGAGTATAAATAGGCTAGTAATGCTATTTAAAATTGCAGATTAAAATTTTATAATACACACTATTTCTTTAAATTTTCAGAAATTATTTTTTAATCCCATAATGTCGGGATTAAAAATTAAAATATGAAGTCTCTAACTAGTTTTTATTTTAGAAATGCAGTAACTTAAATTCAAAAGCATACGCCAATCGTTTAAACATAAGCTTTATGTAATTATGTTTTATTTTTCTCTGTTTGAAAAATACTATTTTAAATAATTCTTTTACATCAGCATTTCATTTAGAGAATTATTTGTAACTTATCCTGCATTGCCATTTCCGCGAAAGAAATAAAGAAAATTGAATAAGGTGTTCCCCAAGGATCTCAATTTTTCAATAAACACTATTTGTTTAAATCTTGAGAGTTTAGTTTTTTTTTTCTGAGATTTTATTATTATTCTGAAAATGTAATACATCTTGAGAGTTTAGTTTTTAGGGCGAACATTCTGAGTTTTTATTATTATTATTATTTTGAAAATGTAGTACCATTAGAAATGTTGATTTCCGGGCTATTGGGCCGTGGTCTGTTAGATTCCATGGATTCCCGCCTAATAGCCCGGAAATCAATATTTCTAATCACACTGGTCGTAAAAGCCTACACAGTTTGGTAGTAACTTTAATTTAAAAGCATACACCAATCATAATTGATACCACCAAAATATTTTTTTTATATTAAACCTTTTAAACATAAGCTTTACGTTCTTTATGTTGATTGTGGAGACTTAAATTATTTAAACAAAAATAGTTGTCCTTTCTCCTATTTATTTTTTTAATAAACTAGACATATTTCGGAAACTATGTTTTTTGTTTTGTTTTCCGAAATATATCTAGTTTAATAAAAAAAATAAGTAGGAGAAATGACGACAATTTTTATTTAAATATGCTTTACGAACTTACGACTTTTTTTCTTTGTTTGAACAATACTTTTGTTAACTCTTGTGCTGTATTGGTATTTTCGTGGAACAAGTAAATAATATTAAACCTGTATAAGGTGTTCACAAGGATCTCCAATGTCGCTCTTATTATTATTTAACATCTTTATTGACAAATAACGTTACATTTTATAATGTGTAGTATGTGTGTTTAAAATATTTATAGAATTATTCTTCTTATTATTATTTAATGGCCTTGGCTACTGGGCCCTTTCGATTTATAGAATTATTTCAATTTGTCATGTAACTGTCATTGTCAAATGTCGCTCTTATTATACTAGTTCCGCACTAATTTTATAAACCCCTCCCCAATCTATTCGCACATGACATCGCGTTTTACAAAGAATAAAGTTGCTCAATATGTAACAAAATACAAAATGAAAATAATGTTCTTTGAATATATATATTGTAGTTGTAGTATTAGTTCAAATTTAATTTTATTATTTATATATTTATTTGAAATGAAATATCATTACTGAAAATGTAATCATGATTTTCAGTTTGAAAAATGTAAATTGGATAATAAATAATTTCGTATAATTTGAAGGCACTTTCCTGTATCAGTTGCATTAATTTATTACCGTTTAAACTGCAATTGGTTCATTTAAACAAATAACAGCAAGTAAATTGAACTGACGTTAATATTCAAGGCCGGTAAATGGGATAAACGCTGATATGAGGAAGCCACGTGCGTTTTGTGTTTGTATAACCAATGAAAACTCGTTTTTTTAATAAAATAATTACCCCGAAAACCTAACAACTTTCCCTTTCGTATTAAATAAATAAGTCAATAAAAAACAACTGCATTAAAGAAAATGAATGAATGCTTATAGAAAATGTTTTTGATATATTTTGTAATTTAGAAACTAATTAAATTGATATTCCTTTTAAATTATATATATATATATATATATATAAATTCATCAATCCATATTTGGAAACTAAATAAATTAAAGGGAATACATGAGATTAGGGAATTTGTTTTTTATTATTTTTGTAATTTAGAATTAATTACGTTCAAATATATTTGTTTCAATTTTAAATGAATAAGGAATGTTTTAAAATCTTTTGAAACCCCATTAATTGCGCAATGTTTTGTAAAACATTGATAATGATCACATGGTGATCGAAATGTACATCTGTTAATAAATAAATAAGTGAAGAAAAGTGTCCAAAGTGTTTTCATATATCTTTCAAATCTTCACGAAAGTCACATTTAATTAAGTATTTAAAAACATCCATAAGTTGAGTAATTTAATTATTTTTATTTAATTTATTTTAAACGACTGAATACTGACTCACACATAATGCGTAGCTTTTATAAACTAAATAAAAAATATCTTTTAAGAGATACCACAATTATTTTTAATAGAAAAAAGTATTTACACGCTGTGTGAACAAGTGAATAAATACTTTTTTCTATTAAAAATAATTGTGGTATCTCTAAAAGATTTTTTATTTAGTTTATAAAAGCTACGCATTTTGAATGAGTCAGTATTCAAACTGACTTCACTTATTTATATATAAAAAAAAACGGTGTCCACTTGAAATGAAAACAAAAACATTTTATCACAATTAATCATGAATAACACGTGAAATAATCAATCCTATTGTTCGTGAGAACCTTGCACTATGATTCCACAATCATTATCGGTAAAAGCATATATGGGTATATATTTTTTAAGGTTAATTCCACCTTTTATTAAATTCAAAATAATATAATGATAAAATATACATCAAATTAATCTTAAAACATGAATGAATTTCGTTAAATAAATTAAAAATTATTTTAATATTAATAAATGGTTTTTATGAAAAATAACCTTGAAAAATAATGAAAATTGGTTACATTTATGCCAAGTTTTTTTGGCAATCAAAACATGTGCAATGAAAATTTCAAACACGAAATTCATGCATGTTTTAAGATTACTTTGATATATTAAATAATAATGATTTTAAAATAATTAATAATTTATTTCCACATTTAGTTCTGTGACATTTTAACCTTACGTAACGTAAGTACTTTAAAAAATACACATTAAAACAATTACTTCCCGGGAAAATACCCCGCCGGACATTGAACTACATAATGTACACCTGTTGTTGCATATTAATTAAATATTGCATCATGCAACAAATTTTTTGATCGGAGAATAATTCATTCTAAAAAAACATAAAACAACGCTACTTAATATAAGGCCATGCTGCAGACACGTGTTTCGGGATTTATCCCTCGTCAGTGCAGCTCTGCCTTACATAATTGAAAGATGTTAAAATAAAACAATTAAATCAAATCAGCCACTCCGTCAAATTAATTATTTTCAAATCATTTTTATTTAATTTATTATATAACTGTGACCAAGTGAATGAATACTCTTTTCTATTTACTTTGATGTATAATATAATATTGACCAGGACATCAATGTAACATGAATATTAGTGACCACCAATAACAATATAGCAATTGGTGATCACTAATTCATGTTACTTTGATGTCTCGGTCATAACCAATAGCCATATCGTTATTAGTCTTGCGCAAAATCGAGTGAATTTAGTAATCGAGTATTTCTGAATAACCAATTTTAAATAGTTAAAGTTAATAAATAATAATAAATTGGAGATTATTATAAATAGGTGACAATTCCCAACATTAATATTATAAATAACATTAAGAAAATTGTTATATAGTTCATTTTCTAATGACAAAAAAGATCGAAATGATCGACTATGCCCATCTCTAATTATTATATTGTATATCAAAGTTATTGCAAAATATGCGTGAATTTCATCAAATAATTTGAAAATAATTTTAATAAATGGTTTTTGTAAAAAAATAAAGAAACTTGGTCATATTTATATTAAATTTATGTCAATACTTTTGGTAACCAAAAAAATGTGCAATGAAAATTTCAAGCATTTCCATAAATTCACATTACCCCACTTTATGATTTGTGTTATTACTGATGATCTTAATATATTTTTTAAAACAATGCGTAACAATTTAACATACCTTATTCAAGAATTCTACACAGATAGTTTCTGAACCTACTAGAGTAATTACTTTATCCGATATTTTAGTCAAAGTTTTTTTGTATTTCTGTAGAAACGCTGATTGTGAACATTGGTGTTGTTAATGTTTCTGAAATTAGTTATCACAAACTTGTCCATACAATATTAAAAATAAGTAATAATGAAATGCAGCAAAAATTGGAACTACATTAATTTTTTAATACAGTTATACTCAGCACGGGGTGTCAACTCTTATGGGCGATTTGGGACCGTTTTGCGCTCCTTGAATTACACAGTATTCGCCCAATCGCTCCATTTCACTCTACGGTTACCCCGTCAAATGCGAGTGACGCTACTATAGAACTTAATGGGAATCTGTAAATAAGGTAAGTTTAATTAAAAAAAAATATAACCCTACACCTGAAAAGGTAGAACGGTCACTGAATATATATATAAGGTGTACAGAAAATGAATGAAAAGCTTTAGGTAGCGTGACTCTTTGACTAATTTTTAGATAAAAATATTAACGAAAATAAGTCACACGGTCCTTCCTTAAGCCTCACGGGCCACTTAAAAGAACTATACATTTGGCAACGCTGGATCAAACAAGTGTGCATTTATCCTGTTTATAACTGCTACATCATCCGCTGGAGGTGTTGCATACACCTTTTCTTTTACAAACCAGTGTGCGTCGTTGCCAGATCTATTTTCATTAAAAGAATGCTTCTGATGAAGTTATAAAATTGTAAAAATATCCGATTTATTAATCATTTACATCAATGGAATTATACACGTGTCTAATTGATTGTTAATGCTATTGATTTTTTACAAAATATTTAAAAAACAATACTAATTTATAGTCACATATTTCAAATTCCGAAGACCTCGTGAGCCTCAATGAAGAACCATACAACATTTTTTTATTTGGATTTTCTATTAAAAATTAATTAATGAATTGAGTTACCTGAAGGTTTTCACTCATTTTATGTACACCTTGTATATATAATTTTAAAAAATAGTAGCAGATGTCACTACATATTTTTGCAAACGAATCTTTTCCATCCAAATCATCCATTTTTAGTTTCAGCTCTTGTGCTAAGCACATTTTCGTCGTTGATATTTCTTAATTTCTTTTAAATTACAGTAAAAATGTCACCAACCAAGGTGGGGTTTTACAAAATTTCTAGCTGTTGTGAAGATGAAGTGGAAAAACTCTTCTGTTTTTCACGGAATATTGAATTGTAAGTATTTGTTTACATTTAATAACCTCACTAATTTCTCATTCTGCAAAATTATTTGTATTAGTATTTGTCAATATAATTCAGTATTTATTTTAAAGATGACAACTCGTTCAGTATATCTAATATAGTCAATGTAGGGGGAATAGATTCGTTAATATTATTGTTACTGTATTTATTATTTAAAACGGCACAAAAATAAATTAATATGAATAAGAGCGAATATTTTCTTTAATTATGAAGATAGGTTATCCCCTTGCTTATATTTATATTTATTTACTAATACCTGTATGCATAAATAAATTATTTAAAATAAATATTCAAATGAAATACGTACGATTAATTAGTAATTATTATTTTATTTTCAAAAACTTTTTGATACACTGGTGATTAAGAGTCATTTTAGCATTTAATTGTTCCTTTCTGCATGATATACACATCACTTAAAATATTTTTCTCTACAAAAGCTATCTGAATTGATCTTTGAATTTATCTGTTTTTGCGTGTCTGTACATTTTTTTTTAAAATTAATATTAAAATAGTATTTAATTTATATATTTTAATGCAAATTGGGCCTGGAAGCGAATACTGGAAAACAAATGTGTGTTTCGTTATAAATGGAGGATATGCAGCAACCAATTTTCCAAAGATTGTTTCATACCAGGCTCTAAACCTCTCCAATTAAAAACTGATTTTACCTCAATGGTGGTAATAATAAATTGTATTATATATATTTTTTGGATAGGTTTCAGAATGGTGTCACGGGATTTTTAAAATTTTGAAAACGGAATCATGGGTAAACGTGTGTGAAATTAACGAATCCGAAGTCAAAATCTATAGAAAACTTACCGTTTGGTCACAATTCGCATTTAAAGTCCCATTGTAATTGATCCGATTTTCGATTAAATAAGCACATTGCGAGTATAAATCGTACACATGATGAAATAATCTTCTAATTTATGACGAAAGTTAACAAATTTGTTGCGATTTTTTCATTTACTTAGCCAAAATCACGATTTTAATTTTATACAGAAAGTGACGTTTATGTAAAAAAATCAATATATATTTTAGATCAATTTGTAAATAATAGATATTTTAATTTATGATATCAAAAATAGATGGCGCCACCGCTCCACTAAATCGAATGTATTTTGTACAATATTATTTTTATTATATAATACAGAATTATTCATCGACTATTATAAATAATGCATACATATTTAATTAATGATTTTTTAATGAAAATATTGGATAGATTGGTACAACTTACGATCTTTTGCACGTTTTGTCGACTTAGGTTAGGTTAGTATAGGTTAGGTTAGTTTAGTTTAGGTTATGTTAGGTTAGGTGAGCGTGCAAACATGTTTGAAAAGTATTCTGACAATTATTAGAGTATTTCAAATACTCTAGCTATGAGTGAAACTTTTCTGGTGCAAAACATGTTACTATTTTAGGTTATTATGCATATTTTGACTAAAAATATAAATTACCACGTTATTAAAACAATCACACAGTGGTTTTCTTAACTTACTCAGATATCTGTGAATTTAAAGTATGAGCATTGCATGTTGCTAAAGATCGCAAGTTGTACCAATCTATCCAATATTTTCATTAAAAAATCATTAATTAAATATGTATGTATTATTTATAATAATCGATGAATAATTCTGTATTGTTTTTTTTTTATTATATTGTACAAAATACATTCGATTTAGTGGAGCGGTGGCGCCATCTATTTTTGATATCATAAATTAAAATATCTATTATTTAGAAATGGATCTAAATTATATATTGATTTTTTTATATAAACATCATTTTCTGTATAAAATTAAAATCGTGATTTTGGCTGAGTAAATGAAAAAATCGCAACGAATTTGTTAACTTTCGTCATAAATTAGATTATTTCATCATGTGTACGATTTATACTCGCAATGTGCTTATTTAGTCGAAAATAGGATCAATTATAACCTCAAACTTGGGACTTTAAATGCGAATTGTGACCAAACGGTAAGTTTCCTACAGATTTTGACTTCGGATTCGTTCATTTCACGCACGTTTACCCAAGATTCCGTTTTCAAAATTTTATATATCCCGTGACACCATTCGGAAACGATACCTATTTTTTTATTTACATTAAAATTTAAAAAAATAAAATCGCATTCATATTGTATTTTTGAGTTTTTATTGTATATGCCCTCCCTTCCTTTTGTCATTAATATAATGTACACAATAAAATTATTGTTTATATTATTATAATCAATAATTTTATATTGTACATAATTTAAATTTATATTTAATAAATTTTCATATTTAAATATGCCGCCACTTTTTTAAATCGACCGCCTATTTCTTATCGGTTGACAGTAACGCCACCATCATGTGGTTTCCCCGAGAAAGTCTCGTTTTTTTACATTGAGTTGAGCATCCGTGTACTCAGTGTCTTTCTTCCTCATTTATGACATTGTTGAAAAAGTCAACTATTCAAACGGGGCTATTCCATACGAGAAATGTTAAGTTTTACGTGAACGTTATTTTTTATCATCACAGTCTATGCAGTTTTTTAATAAATATATATATATATATATATATATATACATAGAATGTGATTTTAATTAATAACGTACACGTTAAACTTAACATATCCCGTACGGAATAGCCTCGATAATCGCCACTCTTAAGGTTGCGGTTTAGTGGAAAGAGATAGCTATATAGTAAAATGAAAATAATCGTTTGAAAATAGAGCTATTCTTTTGGATTTCATAATATGAATGTGTATTTACATTTTTTATCTACCAAGTATAAAGTATCGGTCTAAATAAAAAATAAATCGTTAATTTTCGTGTATTACGTCAATTTACTAGTTTAAGTTAGAAAACAAAATTGTAAGATATAATGAAATTAATAGGTCATGTCTGCTAAGTTATTTGAATGCAGAATTTAGTGAAATCCTTTAAATTTTCATTACACAAGTTTTTATTAGCAAACATTTAATTTAAAATTTGCTATAAATTTGGTCAATTTTCATTGTTTTTCATAATTATTTTTCACAGAAACTAAACATTAAAATAATTTTTAATTCATCTGATGAAATTCCTGCTTATTTTAAGATTACTTTAATGTATAATACAATATTGTTCATTGATCACAACAACAATCTAACTCAAATTAGTGATTGCCCATATTTGTATAGCTATCTCTTTCTTCTAAACCGCACCCTTAACACTATTCGATACGCATGCACTGTTATGTTCTAAGATATTTTCAAAACCATGTACAATTTGGTATACAAATAATTTAAATAAAACACTTTTTTAACTTTGTTTGTGTAACAGAATTATAGTTCTGTTATATAAACAAAGTTAAAAAAGTGTTTTATTATAATCTTACACAATTATACATTGTGTAAGATTATAAGAAGCATCAGTGATCAGCAATTTAAATAATTTAAAATTCATGAAATCATTTTAAAATAATGCATTAAGACAATTATTGACGCCATTACAATATAGAATAGAAACATGCCGCATGCGGTAGTATTTTTTGTTAATATGATCGTGTATTATTGTTGTACTATTTATTTATTGCAATAAAGATTAATATTATTAATTTAAATCCAATCCAACACTAACCAAACGGGAATATTAATATATTGGAAGAGAAAAGAAAGTTAAAAAGGTCTTAATAATAGTGATTTAAAAATAACATGATAAACACTAAAATTAAGTAAATAATTAAAAAAGATAACGCATATAATATTCCCATATTTCTCAAAAATCTTAAAGATATAAACTCCTACTTTCTTGATTCTATACAAAAAAATGGAAATAAAAACACTTAAAAAAATAATAATTCCACTTCTGATATCACCATATACAATCGGTCAAATCGAAGCAATGTATTTAAACAGTGTTTTAATCAAAGTGTATTAATTAAATATGTTTCACCACTGGTTAAATGAGATATTTATTAATCATAGTGTTTGAAAAAATAACATATTTAAGCGAATCCAACTGTTCGAACAATTCAGATTCACTGTGTAAATCATTGAAAAGCTTCGATTTCACAATTCAGATAGTTTAAACAAATTGAGAACTTAGAGGTGAAATTTAAAACGCTCAAACTCGAAAATTATTTTAACTCCAAAGGAAATATTTTCGGTTGTGTTAAAAGTTTGTTTGAAGCAGAATAAGCTAAACATTGAATTAAACAATACGTATGTCCGTAGAAATTGGCCATTCGATTTTTTAACGATTAGAATACTTTCCCGGGGAAAGTAAAAATAAAGAATTTTAGTTTATAAAAAAACAAACTGTTAAGAATTGTATTCTTTTTTACGATTACAATACTTTCCTGGGGAAAGTAAAAATAAAGAATTTTAGTTTATAAAAAAACAAACTGTTAAGAATTGTATTCTTTTTTACGATTACAATAATTTCCCGGGGAAAGTAAAAATAAAGAATTTTAGTTTATAAAAAAAAAAACTATTTAAGAATTGTATTCTTACCTTAGATAAAAACACTTCAAGAAATAAAAGTCACTAAATAATTTCACTTCTGATAACTACACTTTTATAGAATTCAAGTTTATGAATGTTTCAGTATAATTAATAATATTTATTATTTAATTGCCGTCTTCATTTTTGTTATTTGGTTGATATTTTAAAACTATTTCTACAAAATCCTTAAATTTGTAACCGCACAGATATTATAATTTATTTTAAATCACTATATTTTATCTTGATAATTAACCTTTATAGTCCAGAACGAAGTGAAAATTAAAATTCACTTTTAAAATTCGTTCGTGTAAATCACAGTTTATTAAAATTCCAAGTAAACCGAATCTGGGTTTTTGCGATAACGAAAATTGTTGTGACCGCTCGGTTTCGTAACGGTTTGTGTCGAACGCGTGCTCTCTCTAGCTTTGGCAAAACGCAACTGAGCTGACTTTCCCCTGCCAACAGGCTAATATACCAAAACTCACTCGCCCGGCGCGTAAACAAATCGCGCTCGCGAATAATGATATAATGATTCCCGACAATAAAAACAATCCTGGTGCGCAAAACGCACTTATTTATGACGTTTTTTAAGTTTAAGGTCGCCGGGATTAAAAGCGGTGGTACGATCTTTACCGGCCGATTTATCTGGACGTTTTCTTGTTTGCGAAAGATTTTGTTACGTTATTGACGATTGGATACGATTGCAGCATAAATAAAATTAAATATTGAAAAACTTGGATCGAAAAAAAAATTTTACTCAATTGAATAATTAATTAATTATTTTTTCTGGAAGTAAATTCGATTAATGAAAACACTTTTTTAAACTCTGTATAACTGAAATTTATTTAGTGACTATAGTTTCAACGTCATTAAGGTTGCGGTTTAGTTGAAAGAGATAGCTATATAGTAAAATGGAAATAATCGTTTGAAAATAGAGCTATTCTTTTGGATTTCATAATATGAATGTGTATTTACATTTTTTATCTACCAAGTATAAAGTATCAGTCTAAATAAAAAATAAATCGTTAATTTTCGTGTATTACGTCAATTTACTAGTTTAAGCTAGAAAAGAAAATTGTAAGATATAATGAAAAAAATAGGTCATGTCTGCTAAGTTATTTGAATGTAGAATTTAGTGAAATCCTTTAAATTTTCATTGCACAAGTATTTATTAGCAAAAATTTAATTTAAAATTTGCTATAAATTTGATCAATTTTCATTGTTTTTCTTAATTATTTTTCACAGAAACTAAACATTAAAATAATTTTTAATTTATCTGATGAAATTCCTGCTTATTTTAAGATTATTTTAATGTATAATACAATATTGTTCATTGATCACAACAACAATCTAACTCAAATTAGTGATTGCCCATATTTGTATAGCTATCTCTTTCTTCTAATCCGCACCCTTAACAGTCACTGTTAGTTTGATAATAACCCGTTAATGACGTTGAAACTAAGTTTCAGTTATACAACCAAGTTTAAAAAAGTATTTTCATTAATCGAATAACTATGTATAACAAAGTAGAAGCCTTAACAATTAGTAAATGGAAGTAAATTATTTGCTCATCTATATGATTTCAATAATATTTTCTATGGAACAAAAAAAAACAACGATCCGTCTTCAATCGTTGCGGAGGTGAAGTGCGGGGTGTAAAAGGGGAAGGAATTTAATATTTTCAGGATACATTTCTCCGTTTCAGCCAAGCTTGCCGCGCAAATACGTTGGAAAGAGAACGCTCTTTTTGCTGTTCTTTTAATTCCGTATTTGTCAAAATCATATGTTTTCTTATTCCACCTAAAATATAACATATAGGGTGTTCCATTTAAACTAACGAAGTTGATATCAATTCCGTGAAAATGAATCATCCTGTATATATATACATATTTCATATGAAAATAATTTTATATTATGCGCCTTCAGTAGTCAAGCAAGTTTTATTAATAAATTAATGCCGAATTTCTAACTACAAGGGAAATATCGAAGACGGGTGACTTACTCTGTATAAAATTTATTTTCGCTCCGATAAATAAATAACACGAATACAATAAATTGAGTATACAAATAGATTTTTGTTTATCACAAACTTCACGTAACTTAAGATTTATTATATTTACACTTATGTAGTTATGGCTAATCTAATAAGAGTACAATTCCAAAATATGAGAAACACTTAATAATTTCCTCATTACGGTTCCAGAAAAAAAAAAGAAAACATTAAGTCTTAAGAGGAATAGATATCATGCCAAAATTTCCAACCCATTTTTATGGAAAATATTTTATATATTGAAAAAAAGAATGCCACTACTGTATGATTCGAATGATTATAAGGAAAACCTTTAAGGTTTACATTTTTTCATTTCATTTATTTCCAAAAAGAATTGTTACATTCATGGGCGAGTCAGAGGTATATAATATAGTGTTTGAGTGAAAGAATTAACAACCGTATGTATAAAACTTATAACTAGTAACACATTAAAATTATTGTAAATATAAACAAAACAGTGAATAAATGTAAATATAAGTATGAATAAAAAAATATGGTTAAAGCCTAGTATAGCACCTCCTTCAAATTTCAGTTTTTATTCGAAAACCCCTAGAAAGGGGTGTTTTTTATGATAACTAATAGACGTAGGAGTGGATTTTTAGTGGTTTCAAGGGGTTTTCACTTATATCTTTCTCACAATTTAGCTCGAAAGTCGGGAGGTTATGTCACTGAATTTTTGTATTTCCGCCACACTAAAAAGCATTATTTTGTTATTTAACGCACATATTTACACTTTTATTACACTGCATCATACTTTTGCTGAGTTAAAACAGCAATTAATTGAAAATTAACGAAAGTATATTTTGGTAAAATACGTCATTCATTGAGCGATATGTGAGATTGTTTCCTTGTGTTTTCATCTGCGAATGATTCCATTAGTTCTCAATACTGATGATAGATAGCCAACGATAAGTACGGTTTCCTACATTTTGTTTTACATTTCCCTCTTAAGTAAATAGACGTCTTTCTATCGATAAAAATCCTATTTTCTTTCATTTATTCTATGCAAAACCTAGACATCACCTAACCTAACCTGACACCTTTTTTAAGGGAATCACTCTTTTATATCAATTCATCTATGCAAAACCTAAACATTACCTAACCTAACCTAATACCCTTTTTAAGAGAATTACTCTTTTATATAACTTTATCTATGCAAAACCTAAACATTACCTAACCTAACCTGATACCCTTTTTAAGGAAATCGTTCTTTTATGTTATTTTATTTTTGCAAAACTTAGATAGTGCTTAATCTAATAACCCCATTTCTACAGACATATTTTCTACAACCAAAATTGTATCGCCACCTCGTGGCCGAATTTCGTATGCTCTACGACTCTACGTAAAGCGTCAAGTTTGAGTGGCGTTACGCGGCCAACTTCACGCTGCAATGGTGGGTGCTATACCAGGCTTTAGCCAAAAATATAAATATAATAGTATAAAACTTAATAGCTAGGCGCAATAAATTAAATTAAAATTTATTGTAGATATAACTGCACAGTGAATAAATATAAAAATATGTGTATAAACAAAATTTAATAAATATAATAATGTAAAACTTAGAAACTTGGTGTATAAACATTTTAAGAGACGTGTATATGTGGACGAGACAAGAATTTAATCTTAAAACAATACATGCATTTTGACTAGGCGTTGTTTTCGCCATATTTAATATATTCACTTAAATTATAGAACGATTGGTCTAATTTAAAGCATTTAATTTTTTAATGAGCAATTTATTAGGAAGAGTTTTCATAGAATTTGTATAATTGTACGGGCTGTATCACACAAGAGTTGTGGATGTAGGCGTGTTTGTGTTTCTGTATTTGAATACGTCTATGTCTGACACTGTAGGTGTGTTGGTTTTGAGGTATGTTCAATAAGTGCATATTATTAATTATAAATTTCAATGATTCAAATATATACAAACTGATAATTGGCATTATTTTAAGCTGCATAAATGATTCCCGGCATCCTGTATAAGGCATTTTATTACAAATTGCTCTTATTAGCCGTTTTTGCATGACAAACACTTTTTGTATGTTCAATTTTGTGGTACAACCCCAAAATATTACGCCATATGTTAAATGTGGTTTACAACACGACATATATACAGCTCGAGCAGCTTCTTGATGGATGTCGTTCCTACATGAATATATTAAATATGTGTATCTGGCAATGGTCGAGCATACCTTATTGATACGCTCGTCCCATTTCAGATCATTTTGTATATTTATGTCAAGAAACTTAGTACATGTAACTTCCTCAATGCTTTCATTTTTCAGTTTTATATTGGTGTGGCCTAGTTGTGATCTCATATTCATTACATATGTCTTTTTTGCAAATGCAACAAGATCTTAAAACAATGCATGCATATGTCTTTGTTGCATTTGCAACAAATACATATGTAATGAGTCAAGCCACTTTCCCAGATCATCCAATATTTGATTTGATGCCTTATTTAATTTTGCTATGCACGTATCACTGATACTAAATGTCGAATCATCAGCAAATATTGTAATATGTGCATTAAGTTCTAGAGACATATCATTAATAAATAGTAGAAAAAGCAATGGACCCAAAATACTTCCCTGTGGTACACCTACTATAGCATGACGTATATTGTGTGTTGTTTACGCTAATGGATGTTACTTGACTTCTGCCTTGTAGGTATATAGAGAGCAGTGTGTGGCATTTACCACGGATTCCATATCTCGTTATTTTATCTAGTAGTAGCGAGTGTGGAACACAATCAAAGGCTTTCGTTAAGTCTAAAAATATAGAGAAAACCTTCGAATTTATGTTCAGATTGTTTAATACAAAGTGTAAAAAATTAAAAATTGCGTGATTTGTAGTGAGACCTTTCCTAAATCCAAATTGTTGATATGTTAGTATGTTATTTTTATCAATAAACTCAGTTAGCCTGTTATATATGGCCCTTTCAAATACTTTTGATTTTTATCAATAAACTTAGTTAGCCTGTTATATATGACCCTTTCAAATACTTTTGATAATATGGTTAAAATAGTTACATATATTATTATGATCACCTTTTTTATGTATTGGTATAATACGTCCAATTTTTAATATTTCCGGAAATATACCTTCAGATAACGACATATTAATTGCCTATGTTAGGGATTTAAGACTATTTTCCGCAGTTTGTTTAATAAGTGTAGATGATAAATCATCTATATCTTTTGAACAAGTCGGTTTCATTTGTGTAATCACATGCTTTATTTCATTTTCTGTAACCGCATACATGAAAATTGTGGTTCTGGCTTGACTTGAATTAGTATTGTTTTTTATCTGTTTGTTTTGGTTTCCTATCATACTGAAATAAAGATTTAATTTATCTGCTATTAGTTTTGGATCATCTATTCTTACATCATCATCATGTATAAAATCCGGAGATTGGTTATTTTGTTTCTTATTTGATTCAGTTTTGTTTTTAATTAACGTCCATAGCGTTTTTGATTTATTATTTGATTCTAAGACAAGACGAGTATTTTAATTTCTGATTTGATTTTGTAGATGAGACTCATATTTTTTAGCCGATTCATTTTGTATATCTGGATTTTTTGTTCGCAAATATAGTTGATAAAGAAACTCTACATTAATTTTTTATGCTTTGATGTCATCTGTGAGCCATATTCTTTTAGTGTTAAAATTGTTTAGAACTTTTGTCTTTTCAGGACAATGTTTATTAAAACATTCGAGATATTTATAATAGAACCTATTGAAATACGTCTCACAGTCGGTAGAAGACAGCAATAAATTTATTTATTATTAAATTATTATTAAACGGTAGAAAGGAAAAATATTAAAAAAAATAAATAAATAAATTAGAATAAGTCATAAAATAAACGTAAACATCCCTCCATATTCTGATAACACGCCATCCACAAAATCCCCTCCATAATCACCCCAATGTCCTTTTCTATCAAACGATCGAAATATTACCACTTCGATTCCTAGCAGAGCGATTCGCATGTAACGATAATAATTATGACTTGAACAACTGTGCATCTCTAGAATACTCTACAAATTCAAAAAACCAACCTTCACTCTATTTGACTATACAGGGTGTTCAATTTAAGTGAAGTCATTGAAATATCTCGAAAACTACACATCGAATAAAAAAATTACAATTAAAATTTGTTCGTCTCGGTGGGGGACATCTAAAGATATGAAACTCGACCCACTACCCTCAACCCCCTAAGAGGTAGGAGGTGAGAAATAGAAAAGTTAAATAGGACGTATTTGAATACTCCGAAAAAAAGAAAGAAATTTTTATCTGAAATATTTGTTTGTATTCGTGCAAGACGACGCTATAATTGACAAAATTAAAAATTGGCAAAAATCATTGAAAAAACGGTGATTTTCTGAGAAATACATATAAAATCAAAAAAATAAAAGTAGTGATGAGCAAAGTCGATCTTTTCGATCATTTTTGTCACTGCAAAATTAAGTTTATGACAATTTTCCTAATGTTATTTATTTTATTAATATTGGGAAGTGTCATCTATTTATTAATAAACCAAAATTTATTATTATTCATTAAGTTTAGCTACTAAAAATTGATTATTCAGAAATACTCGATTACTAAATTCACTCGATTTTGCCCAACACTAAATAAAAGTATACGAAGGTGTGAGTCTTCAATCCTCTCACACACAATAGTTTTCTAATTAAAGCAGGTGTTCAAAAAGTCGACGCAGTAATTTTGTTATAAAATAATATACAAGTTAAGTTTGTCAATTCCATCAAATCGAACGTTATTTTGTCCTAACGTAGAATCGTAGATTCTCCAAGATTTTAGCCGAAGTACGTAATCACGACTTCGACAATTGGTGACCCCGACGCTACAACGTACACGATACAAGTTGAAGAAAATATAACGGGTGTGAAGTTAGCAATAGATTCCAGCAATAGATCTTAAAAAATTGTATAAAAATATTTTTTAAAGGTTTTAACGAAATGTTTACTCTAAAATACTAACAATTTACTTAATTGTGGGTATATCTACACCAAATCTCAATTTTCAACCCCTATTTTTTACTACCCTTTCAACACTTCTTTTACTTCTTAGGGTAGTGACAATGTTTTTATTGTTTTATATTACAGTTCATGATCTGTGCTTTCCAATGGTGTGCTCATTTTAGTTATGAGAGTGTGAGATCATTGATTTATTTCAAATTCAAAAATGAATATTTCGACTTAGAAATAAATATATATTTTTTTACTTCTAAAGGTGGTGACCCTGTTTTTATTGTTTTATATTACAGTTCATGATCTGTGCTTTCCAATGGTGTGCTCATTTTAGTTATGAGAGTGTGGGATCATTGTTTTATTTCAATTTCAAAAATGAATATTTCGCCTTAGCAAAAAATAGTTTTTTTACTTCTTAGGGTGGTGACCCTGTTTTTATTGTTTTATGTTACAGTTTATGATCTGTGTTTTCCAATGGTGTGCTCAATTTAGTTTTGGGACTGTGGGGTCATTGATTTATTTCAATTGCAAAAATGAATATTTTGCCTTAGCAAAAAAAAAATAGTTTTTTTTTACTTCTTAGGCTGGTGACCCTGTTTTTATTGTTTTATATTATAGCATGCTCTGTGCTTTCCAATGGTATGCTCATTTTAGTTATGGGACCGTGGGATAACTAATTAGTTATGGGACTGTGGGAACATTGATTTATTTCAATTTTAAAAATGAATATTTCGACTTTGAAAAAATATATATTTTTTTTTTACTTCGTTTGACTTTGGGAACAATGTTTCTTTTTTTTTTTGGGGGGGGGGGGGTTATGTGGTAAAAAAATGAGATTTGGTGTAATTTGAGTAAATTGTTAGTATTTTAGAGTAAACATTTTGATAAAACCTTTAAAAATGATTCTTTTACAAATTTTTAAAATCTATTGCTAACTTCACACCCGTGAAAATATAACATAAAATCACGGGCGGTGATCAACAGCACGATAAGCATATCGTAAAAATAAGTGTGAAAATACCACCTTTTTGGAAAAATCATCTAGAACTATGGTTTACCCAAGAAGAGTGTAATTTTGAACTTGCCTGAATTACTGCTGAAACTGTAAGTAAACATCTGTATGCAAACTGATTTTGAATTCCAGATTGAATAGTTACAGACCAAGGCAGGCAGTTTGAAAGTCCATTATTTCGAGAGTTGGCACAATTTCTAGGATTCAAGCATAAACGTCAACAGCTTACCATCCCAAAAGTAATGGAATTATAGTACGAACACACTGTACGATTAAAGCTCACAGCTGCCCTTTTTTTGCTAAAAACAAATCCTGGACTTCTTCCTTCAATTTTATTACATCTACATACTTTGGTAAACGAATATACTGGGACTACACCTAACGAAATGCTTTTTGGCGAAAACATACGAGTTCCTGGACAATTCTTCAACACAACTAAAGGGTTTTCCAACAAGAGTGATATGATTTCTTAAAAAAAAAAAAACACATTTATTGTTAAGGAAATTCAAATGTTTTTTATTTAATGTGAAGTACAATCGATACAATTAAGTTCTAAATAAAACGTCATTCAAATGGCCTCCACAACTTCTTCTGCAGGAACCAATTCGATGAACCCAATTTTCGAGCACTTTTTCCACTAAATCAAGTCGTATGTTATGAATAGCACGTTCAATATTGACTTGTAAAGTTTGAAGAGAGTCTGGTTTATTTCGAAAGACCAATGACTTCAAATAACCCCACAAGAAATAGTCTAATAGTGTTAAATCACAACTTCTTGGAGGCCATTCAATATCACAATTTCTTGAAATAATCGAATCTCCAAACTTTTCTCGTAATAATTCAATTGTTGCATTTGCTGTGTGGCATGTAGCCCCGTCTTGTTGGAACCAAATGTTGTCAAGATCAACTTCTTCCAATTTCGGCCATAAAAAGTTGGTTATCATCGATCTGTACCGCTCTCCATCGACAGTAACGGTGTTACCATCTTCATTTCGAAAGAAGTACTGTTAATTTAGGTGAATGTAATGGTTTTTCTTAAATAATTTGTGGATTTTCTTCGCACTAGAATCGACAGTTTTGTTTATTTACCGCACCACTCAGATGAAAGTGAGCCTCATCGGAGAAGATGATTTTCTTAAAAAAATCGTTATCGTTTTCAAGTTGTTCCAAGGCAAAATCAGCAAATTCACGACGTTTACGGTGGTCCAATGGCTTCAGTTCTTGAGAGAGAACAATTTTGTACGGATGCAAACCCAAATCCTTTTTCAAAATTCGCCAAATTGTGGTTTGAGACAGTCCCAATTGTTGAGAACGTCTTGGAATAAACAAATTGCGGTCTTTAGCAACTCTTGCCTGAACAGCAGCAATATTTGCATTACTTCGAGCGGTTCTTTGTCTTATTGGTACTTTAACATTATGTAAAGAAAATGTACGCTCACAATTTTCAACAATTCGACGAATAGCGAGCACACTTGGACGATTATTACGACCATAAAATGGCAAAAGCGCACGAAAAGTTGCAATTGGAGAACGATTATTTTGATAATAAAACTGAATAATTTGTAAACGTTGTTCTTGTGTATATCTCTCCATGATGAAATTGTAAACACTACTGAATACAATGGAAAATAAATGACGATCATGACATATTACAAATGGCCGAAACGTCACTTCAAAATCATATCATCTCTATTGGAAAACCTTATACTATTACATTTTTAGTGTTATTTCGTAGAACAATTAAAAAGAAAAATTCAGAATCTTAAAGCTTCACCAACTGGACAATCAGCATATAAGGCCTCTTTCTCCTCCTCACGAAGGACCTTTTGAAGTCATTGCTAAAGATGAAAAAAAAAACTATAAATTAATAAATCTCATACCAAAGTATCAAGAGACTGATGTAAAGCAGCACGTATTCTGAATCAATTGGTCCTACATTTCTCAAGGGATAGAGTAGTGTAGCGATATTACCATAGCTAACCACTTTTATTAATGATTTATATTTCCATAGTCAATTTGTTATAAAATAAAATACAAGTTAAATTCGTCAATTCCATCGAATTTAGCATTATTTTATTCCGTGTTAGAAATGTACAAATAATCGTAGAAGAATCGTAAAAGAAAAGAGGAAAAGATAACCGACACATACCATGGAACACCATCAAGAAAATGAAAAACAAAGATTGTTTCTTTTTTAAATCAGATAAAGGTAACAGTGTTGTGGTTGTTAAAAAAGCGGACTATACACGAGATGTCAATAACTTATTAGAATCAGGCCCATACATAGTTCAAACTAAAAATCCATTAAATACTTATATACGTAAAATTAATTCAGCCCTAAAAAACGCCGAGAACTTAATTGATAAAACACTGGCTTTTAAACTTAAAGTGAAAAACCCAAGGTTACCGCAACTGTATTGTCTTCCGAAAACCCACAAACCCGGTAACAAATATAGACCAATTGTATCCAACATTAACTCTCCCACATTCAAATTAGCAAAATGGCTAGTGGGCCAATTCCAACATTTAGAAATTGACAATAACCGCTCAATTAAAAACTCTTTAGAGTTGACCAAACGGTTAGAAAACTTAGTACTAACACCACAACATAAATTAATATCCTTTGACGTTGAATCTCTCTTCCCCAGTATCCTCATCCCAGACACCTTATCCATACTAAAAAATTTACTCATTCAAAATAATATTCCAACCGACAAAACAGAACATCTCATAACTTTAACCAAATTAGTTATGGAATGTAATGTTTACGAATTTCAAAAAGTTTGTTATAAACAAACCTTTGGAACAGCAATGGGTAATCCCTTACCCCCTTTCCTGGCCAATATTTTCCTTAACCACTTTGAGAATCATGCTACGAAGACGGTTAAACATTTACCTAAAACTTGGTTAAGATACGTTGATGACATATTTGCCATAGTAGATTCAGACTTTAATTTAAATAAATTTATAACATCTCTAAATAACATTTATGGCAGTATTAACTTTACCTACGAAATTGAATAAAACAACAGTTTACCTTTCCCTGATCTGTTAATTACAAGACACACAAACAAACTAGATTTTGACATGTATAGAAAACCGGCACATACATTTAATTACATACATGCAGACGCTTCAGCACCTATGAAATATAAATTAGCCGCCTTCAATAGCATGATTAACAGAGCCATTAAAATTCCATTATCCCCATTAAACAGATCAAAAGAATTAAATTTTGTTAAAGAAATTGCAATAAAAATAAATTATAATGTTCAATCCATTCAGAAACTAATAAACAAACACATACATAAACAGAACCTCCGTAAATCTACCCGTTTGGTCAACTCTAAAAAAACCAACAATAGGAAATATGCCAAACTACTATACCTCCCCAACATTGAAAACAACTTCAACAAAATTTATAAAAAAATTAATATTGAACCTGCTTACTTTAAACACAAAACTGAGTTGCCTTTTTGGGGGTACATTTGATCAAATAAGTCACCTAGAAAAATCGGGCATTTATTCCATCAAATGTGCCAAATGTAGTGGAATATATGTTGGCCAAACCCAATGCAAAATAGTAACTAGGTTCAACGAACATATTTCCCACATAAGGTACAACAATCCAGAAAAATCAGCCGTAGCCAACCATACAATAACAACCTTAGACAATACAGTCCTTTTGAAATCCTTCAGCCATTATCACTTAAGCTTCTTAGAAGCGGCCTAAATGAAAATACAATATAAAAATCTCATTAACTTTGATCTCAGCCCGCTCAACCACCCACTGTTATCTTTAATCACCCCCAACCTTTTCTGACCCCATTAATTAACAACAACAAATTATAGTCTCTTAATCTGCTCGTTTACATTTTACCGCCCCCTTATCCCCCACTCATAATTAATCATATTTATATATATAAGCTTGTTTTTGTAATTTGTTTTGTAACTGTTTCTCCATTGAGAATGAACACATCGTGTTCGAAATGTCATCTGGACTAAAATAAATTTAGTGAAGAAAAGTTTACAGTGTTCTTATTATAATCGTAGAACCTCCAAGAATTTAGTCGAAGCACGTAATCACGACTTCGACAGTAGTAAACGTAAACATGAAAAACTAAGCCTTTAATTTTACCTTGGTGTTACATTATTTTCTAAAATTTGGGATTTGTCTCGGTTTATTTTATTAGTTATTAGTTGTTGTAGGGGATTTTTATCTATTTTACCTTTTAGAATAGTTTATTTATGTACACATCAATGTTTAAACTTTTACAACAAAAAATACATCAGTAACACATAACTCAAAAAATACAACAAATTTAGTTAGACAATAATATATAAAATAATACTATATTAAGCACTCTTGTCTGTTTCTACTAAACCGTAGCCTTAAAGAACTTAATAAATGGAAGACGTTGCAAGCGCCATCTTTTGCCTAATTTCATTTGGCATCATCAACAATTCGAGTATATAAGGTAGACAACCGAAAATAGTTATTTCGTCGACTAAAGGAAACGAAATTAATTTAATAAAATGTTCAACCACCATTCATCTAGCATATGGATAAACTAGTGATGGTAATTCACTAGTTATTCATACATATAAAATGGTATTTTTGGATAACTAGTGATGGTCATTCACTAGTTATCCATACGCGGTGGTTGAACATTTTACTACAGACAAAATATATGTTTATCTATGATTTTACTTAAAGAACTTGATGATTGAAGCAAGCGAACGATAAAATCAACTAAATTTCATATTCAAATTATAAATTAAAACTAAGTGTATTTGTTTCGATTTGCATACATTCGCAATACTGCCTCGCTCCTATTTTGCTTTTTTTTTTTTCAAAATTACCACCGATTTCCATATTACAGGCCATTGAAAATCGATTGAACGGCGGCGACTTTGCATAATATTTCGCGCCGGAGGCACCTTTTTTCAACTGCAATTTAATTTCACAACCCACTCTCTTGTGCAAGATTCCAGGGACGTGCTCGAGTTCGTTTTAAAACTCTCGAGTGATTTTCTAGAGGCGGCCGATCGATCGCTTCGAGTTCACCGCGGAAGTTTTCCGGTCCCGTCTGCTACTAAATTTTAATTCAGGAAAAACTCAACAAATTTGTTTTTTATATATATATAAAGAGACTATCTGTAAATTAAAAGACGATTTTTTATGTTTCACATTTTTTTATTACAGAGACACTACTACAATTGTTTCCCTAACACAGTGGCATTATTAGGTATTCATTAATGATTAACTCATTAGTTATCCGCTTGATGATGCCACAGTGTTGGAGAAACAATTGTAAAGTATTTATTTACGGATATATCCTTTGATATTACAAAAGAAATACAATAATAAATAGAAAATAGTATTTATTCACTTGATCACAGTTATTTAAATAAATTAAATAAAAATGATTTGAAAATAATTAATAAATTATTTCCACATTTAGCTCTGCGACTTTTGACTTACGCTACTTACGTTAAACAAATGCACATTAAAACAACTACTTCCCGGGCAAAATGTGTAAATAATTTATTAATTATTAATAGTACTTTTTAGTGTAATAGTACTTTTTGAGAACGCGTCGTATACTGGTCGCTATTTAACGACGATAAGTATTAAAAAAAATCTAAATTTCCTTTGGAAAAAGGCTACCGACTGCTAGTTTAATATAAAAGGTCTTTCTATATCAATGTTTTTTTTTATTTCTCTGATTAACAATATTGACCCGTTTCTTTTTTACTTCCAATCATCAATTATTTATTGAACACTATAGAATCAATAGATTGCTCATGAAAATGAATCCAAGAGTTATAATAAAAAGTTAACTAAATCGAAAGTTCGTTCCAACGCGTTTGTGAAAGTTTACCAAGTTGCGGGGAAAAATCCGCGTGAAAAAAAAGTGGCCTCACAAAGAAAGTCGCGTTTGCCGAGTTCAATTAAATCGTCAGACGTCACCTTTTAAAATCGATGTTCGCAAGAAAAGGAAAAATATGGATAACGATGTGGATTTTACAAAAAAAAAAAAAAACAGTCCATTCGAATAATGATTTACTAATGACGAAAATTACAGTTATGTTTGTTTTTCATAGCTAATCTTATCGACTTAACGATTAACGGTATTTCGTACAAAAAATGTGTTTTATTTATATCGTTTTTGTTGATTTTTTGTATTAAACAAAAAAAGACTTGAAATTATATTACATCGTGTAACATTGTCGAGGTTAAATTAAATAAAAATAACACGCAAATAATTGATAAATTCTTGGATCGTGGAGGCGTTCACTTCGTGGTACATTTTAGATTTTTATGTAAAGAAAACTCTTAACATTTTTTATTATTTGTTAATAATTACCATGTAATTGAAACTAGTCACTAAAGTAAAATAAAAGTATAAGAAAAAGTTACGTTTTTCAAAATTAATAAATTATTTCCTCTTTAGCTACTGTGACATTTTGACTTATGCTACACAAGTGCTTTAAACAAATGTTCAATAATGGGCATTTGCTATTGCATAACAATAACATATTGTAAGATGCAACAATTTTTGAATAAAAAAAATCGTGATGTGTCCATCACGATTTCGGTAAAATGTGTTTTTGATGAACATTTAATAGTAAATAAAAAGTTTTTAAATAAACATTCGAATTGTTGCCATTTAAAGTTAAAGCCATTATAAGTTATTTTGTTTTTCCTTACCTTACAATCATTACACATTTTCCCACACTATATAAATTTTTTTGGACATTTTTATTAGTACGACGCATTTTAACATTTTATTTGACAGACAAATAATTATTTCAATAATTGTATATTTCTAAGGGAATTTAACATATAGACAAAATACTTCCGCTTATAAAATGAAAATGGATAATGAATAAAGTTTTAAACAAAAAATATTATTTTTATTTAAAACATTGTTCAATTCGAACTAAAAAGTGAAAAATCGCTTAGAATACAGTTGTAACTACTGAGTTTTGATTCTAACCAAAAACCCTTGAGGGTCTGGGGAAAGTAAAAAAAAGCAAAAAATATAAGTAACATAAGTCAGAATGTCACAGTAGCTAAAGAGGAAATATTTAATGAAATGCTCAGCCACCATTCATCTTTTTCAAACCTCATCAGACTAGTGTGTTCCATGTAATACAGCTAAACGGAAATTGTGTTATTGTTATATACCAGATTTTAATCATAATAATTTAAAGACGACGCAAGCGCGATCTCTTGTCTAATTTCAAGTCAACGATTTGGGTCTATAAGGTAGACGACCGAGAATCGTCCACTAAAGGAAGGCGAACTTTGTCTTGTTTATCAGAAAAAGATGGCGCTTGTGTCGTCTCTAATTTATTATGATTAAAGAGGAAATAATTTATTTATTATTTTCGAGTTCTTTTTATTTAATTTATTTAAATAACTGTGACCAAGTGAATAAATCTCTCCTTATATTATTTTCGAGGTTTCGAGGTGATTCTGAATTTAGTTTCTGGAAGTGCCTACACAAAACTAGCAAACTATAATTGTAAACAAACCAAGTGTTTTAATTTTAATTAAATATCCTGAATTATATGATTAATTTGTATCTCAATGATTATTACAAAAAGATTTTTATTAATATATAGTTTTTTTATTGAATTCGCTTGGTTCGTTTTAAACATAAATTATTTATTTTCAACTAGTTTCATACTTGAAAATGGCATTAAGCCGAGACTGGTTGAGAATAAATAATTTATCTGTAAAACAAACCAAGTGAATTCGATAAACAAATGAAAATGAAATCATGAATTAGATCATAAATCTTTGAAATTAAAAAAAAAACATTTAGTTTGTTTCACAAAATTTTGTCAAACAAACCAAGCGTAATTTTTTGAAAATTTCAAAAATTATTCAAAAATGTTTCGTCACAAGTTCAGAGAGAAATTAATTAAGCATAAAGCTGTATTTGGATTTCGATATTTTAGTTATTTTAGTTCGATTTATTCATTTTTTACATTATACATTTTATTGCTCGAGCTTTGTTTTTGCATAGTTATATCTTGTTATTTACAAGAAATAACCGCAGTCATATAAATCATATAACCGCATTCTGATTAAATTAATCGAAATTATTGCGATTTTCAGACGAAATTTTCTTCACGCCAAAATACATACAACATTTATAAACAAATCGAGGCCACATATTCACTCTTTCAGGGTGTTTTTAATGCGGAGAGCACGAAAAAGGCGTATTTTTACCGCTCTGCATAAGTGTAAAAAAACGCGTGATATTTTAACGCTAATAGGGACGTTATTTTACCGTTAGTTTAGAAGGGTAATCTCAGAAAATGAAATCAGAATTTAGTTCACATTTTAATTAATGTGCTTTTAATAAATAAAAATGATGAATTCATTACTGATTTTATTAAAAGCACGAGCCACACTTAAAATGTAAACTAAATTGTAACGTCACTTTCTGATATCACTCATCCAAACTAACGGTAAAATAACGGCTATACAGGGTGTTCTACAAGCTCTATGACAGACTTTGCAAGATGATAGCTCCCACAATTACATATTTTTTTTATTAATGAACAGGAGTCCGATTCGTTTTTGTTTAAAAGTTACAAGCATTTAAAGAATCATAATAAATCAACTAGGCTGACAAATGAAAATAACAGTTGCCATAACAATAAATATTGTTAGTTAATGTCATTTTAATTGCACAATCATAATAAATTAAAGACGACGCAAACGCCACCTTTTGCCTAGTACCCATCACTAGTTATCCATACGCTAGATGAATGGTGGCTAAACGTTTAATTAAATGTTAATTGTACAATATTTATCATAATAAATTAAAGACGACGCAAACGCTACCTTTTACCTAGTGCCCATCACTAGTTATCCGTACGCTAGATGAATGGTGGCTAAACGTTTCATTAAATGTTAATTGTACAATATTTGGTACTCCGTGTAAAAGTTCTAAATAAACAATGCATTTATCCACAACTGTGGCTTGCATTCAAGCGGAGGGTGTACATTTCGGACAATTTTTAGTCTTAAGTTTTGTGATTTTCATTTAAGTTAAATTTTTATTCATAATAAATTAAAGACGACGCAAGCGCCACATTTTGCCTAATTTCAGGTGGCATCGTCAACGAACAAGGTAGACGACCGAGAATCATTGTTTCGTCCACTAAAGGAAGGCGAACTTGTCCTGTTTATGAAAGCAAGGAAAACGAAATTCACATTTAAAGAAATTTAAATTAATTTAAATAGATGGATGGTGGCTGAACATTTATTTAAATGTACATTTTTTATTGTTAATTGTTAATAAAGGTTTATTGTCATAGCAACTGTAATTTTTATTTATTAACAACCTAGTTGTGATTGAAGCTGGTTGACTGAAAAAAATTTGACTCTTTAAATGCTTGTAACTTTTAAACAAAAACGAATTGTTCCCCTGTTCATTATCAAAACAAAAAAATAATTATGAGAGCTATCATCTGGCAAAATCTGTCATAGAGCTTGTAGAACACCCTGTATATGCGTTAAAATATTGCATGTTTTTTCACTTAAACAGAGCGGTACAATAACGTCCCCATGGGTATTAAAATATCCCACAACAAAACCTGTATTTTTTTAAAAAAATCCAAAAATACTTTATGTAACAACGATATTTTAACGCCGACATGGGATATATTTTACCGCTTTGTGCAAGTAAATAATGCAATATTTTTACACCAATGAGGACGTTATTGTACCACTCTGTTTAAGTGAAAAAAAAACACGATATTTTAACGCCAATAGGGACGTTATTTTACCGTTAGTTTGGATGTGTAATTTCAGAAACTTAAGACAAAATTTAGTTTACATTTTAAATATTACACACTGTTTTTAATAAATAAAAATGATGAAAATCCATTACTTTTTTACCCATAGTAAAAACTAAAATTAAAAAATATCAAAAACACTATTAGTTTGGACGATATTTTATCGTCCTCTTCAATTGAAACATGCGATATTTTAACACTAATGGGACATTTAAGTGAAAAAAAGATCATTAATGAAAAGATTAAACAATAATCGTTCCAAAATAGAACCTTGTGGAACACCAGAAGTAGGAAAGTATGATTTTAATAAACGGTTACGAAAGATTCACGATATGAGAGGTAACATTCAATAAGTGTTTTATTATTTGTGGACAAATATTGTAATATATAATATTAGAATAAAAATGAATTTAAAATTTGTTTTATTTTTTGTCTAAAAATATTAGTAATTGATTGAAATATTGTAGTTTTTATTGTTACTAATTCGATAATCACTTCAATTAAATTCATTTATTTACGGTAAATCACCTTTATACAGAATAACAACAATATTCAAAATGTTTAGATAAATAGCATGACTGTAAATCACATATAAACAGAATAATACAAACATATTTTAATATCAGTAGCGAAAACTAAAAAATAAAAATTAATCCAAGTGGTCGACTCTAGCGATGAAAAAAATAATTGAAATATCAAAAACGGTAATCTTAGTGAAATTAAACAAATAAAGTATGCCATAAAAATTGAACTAAATAGATAATTTATAAATAAATATTGATAAAATAAATAATAAAATAAAATAATTACTAAATAAACAAATCAATACCTAAATAAATTAGCAAACAAGTATATATAATGATTTAAACAATAATATATCACAGATGAAATCACAGACCAGATAAAAGTAAACAAATCATATAACCTAATTTTAAAATTAACACAAAGAATTAAAAATGTTATTAAATTATTATTTACCCTACACCCATGTGGGTAGAAAGGGGTCATTGAATATATACATATATATATATATATATATATATATATTAAATTATTATTTAATTTAAAATGTTATTTCATTATTTTTTCGAGTAATTAATATTTCATATTAAAATTTAATAATTATTATATCTTTTATATAAAACTATCATAATTAAATTTTATTATCATCCTGTGTATTTCAGTTATAACTCTTTAATGTTTAACTAATTTACAGTAACTTAAAGATGAAAATTTAAGGCATTATATTGTAATTTTTCCTTTTTTTTAAAGAAAGTCGATTTTTTAGGATTCATCCAACTGCGCGATGTTATAGTATTAGAAATTAATATTTTTTAACCATAAAAAATAATTAGTAATAAATAGAGTATATAATACCTTTATTAGAATGATCAATGGTCGAAACTAATAAAAATAAAAAAATGTAAATATTATTTAAACAATTTTAAATAATATGTTCAAAAATATTTCACCATGGGTTACGCGAGAAGTTATCTAAAGATATAATTAAACATTATTTTGTAAGAATTATGAAGTATTTTAATACACTTGGTTGTTCGTTTCACTAAACTTTTATATTTGTGTTCATAATTATTACATAAAAAATGGTTCACCATAAGTGAGAATTTAATTCAAATAAATTACTTTGTAAGATAACACCTAAATAAACCATCTTAATGACCAAATCGTGTAACTATGAACCACAATTATCTTTACATTGTCGGTAGAATAATATCAAACAATTTTGTAATTTCGGTTTTAATAGTGGATTTTAGTTTTTACATAATATTTTTGTAATTAAATTAGGGATAGATGATTTAATTTAAATACACAAAACATTTATATTAAAGAAATTTGCGTAACAAAGATATTTTAACGCCACATGGACGATATTTTACCGCTCTATGCAATTGAAAAAAAAAAGCCATACTTTAATACCAATAGGCACGTTATTTTGCCGCTCCGTTTAAGTGTAAATAATGCAATATTTTAACGACAATAAGGACGTTATTTTATCGTTAGTTTGAATGCACGATATAGGAAACTGAAGTCCGAATTTAGGTTACATTTTTAGGCATGGTAAGTGCTTTTAATAAATAAATACATTACTTATTTAACCCACAATGAAAATTATAATTTTAAAAAATCCGAAAACGCTCTTAGTTTATATAACAACCATATTTTAACGATAAAATGGCGATATTTTACCGCTATGTGCCATTAAAAAATGCGATATTTGAATACCAATGGGGAGGTTATTTCACCATTGTGTAAAAAAACATGCGGCATTTTAAGGCTGCGATTTTACGCCTAAAAAACGGTGCGATTATCGACAGAACGTGCAGTGGTTTTTACTAAATGTGTGTGTGTTTATTTTATTCCAACTTTGATTTTTCAACCTACCGGCAAACATCTGAACTACTAGATACTGTTCCACAATAAAAATGATGGCGTCGAACTAAATTTGTTCTCATTGACTATTTTGTAGGATTAAGGAGTATACAAATAATAATAATACGAATGTATTATATATGGATATTAAGAGGAATATTTTCCACGTATAATCAGATATATTTAATATAGATTAAATGTATTTTTGTAAATTAAATTAATTTTTTGAAAAAATATTTTTTCACTTTTTTGTTTTTAAAAAATAAAAATTATCTGATGTTGTTCATCAATAAATAAGCTACCTGCCTGTATTTAATGTTTATTTTTTTATGATTGTATAAAATTGTTAATCCCTTAAAACGGAAACGTATTGAGGATAGCAGCCTTAACGCTAATAAGAGAATTATTTTACCGTTAATTTGGATGGGCGATTTCAGAAACTGAAGTCAGAATTTAGTTTAGCTGTGTTGTTCAATGCTTTTAATAAATAATAATAAACTATTAGATAAATTGATTTAAGAACAATTATATTGGATGAGTAAAAATGTTTTAATTAATGAATAACACGGCTTCAGAAATGGTAGATCAACGACAACTAATTTATTAATGTATGAGTCATTTATAACTAAAGCCTTAGGTAATAAATATTCAGTTGATGCTACTTACACGGACTTTTCGAAAGCATTCGATAAAGTCAATCATGCAATTCTTATACATAAATTAAAATCACTAGGCTTCCATGGAATTTGTAAGTGGAAAAAAACATCTTTCCGAAATCATGACTGTTCCTTCAGGTGTTCCTCAAGGATCCCATTGCGGACCCCTGCTTTTTCTTTTATTTAAAAATGATATATCAACACTAATTAAACATTCACATTTTTTACTTTTCGCTGACGACCTCAAACTTTTTAAAGAAATCAATTCTACTAATGATTGTGCATTGCTTCAGGAGGATTTGTCATCTGTTTATGATTGGTGCTGTCAAAATCAATTATTTTTTAATTCAGGCAAATGCAAGTCAATAACTTTCTCGAGAAAAAGATCAATTCACGATTTTGTTTATAAAATTGATAATAATGCATTATTCAAAGTTTCAGAAATTAAAGATCTCGGCGTTGTCTTTGACACAAAATTAACATTTTCGTATTAATAATATATGCAATTCAGCGACGAGAATGTTAGAATCTCTCTGCATTTGAATCCAGTTTCATACAAAATTATTTATGTTGCATTTATACATTCAAATTGGAGTATGCTTCATGTATTTGGTGTATTAGTCATAAGTGTTACCAAGAAGATATTGAAAAAATACAACATACATTTTTAAAATCTCTTTCTTACAAATTAGGAAATAGAGATAATTCTAATCTTGAAACTCTGATGACTCACTTTAGCTTCGATAGTTTATATAACAGAAGAGTTTTTGCGATGATGTTGATGTTACATAAAATAATTAATGGAGATGTTGAGTGTCCGGATATTCTCTCGCAGATAGACTTTTATTTCAAACCAGATAATAGATTAACTCGCTACCGCCCATTATTCTGAATATCATTTCAAAGAACTATTTATATTATTAATATAATTATAATTATTTTACCGTTAATTTGAATGTAGAATTACAGAAACTTAAGTCAGAATTTAGTTTACATTTTAAGTATTACGTTGTGCTTTTAATAAATAAAAATGATGATTCCACTCCCTATTTAACTCATAGTAAAAAAGTATCATTTTAAAAATTTCCAAAAACAGTGCTAGTTTGTGTAACAACGATATTTTGACACCGACATGGACAATATTTTACCGCTTTGTGCAATTAATAATTGCGATATTTTACCGCTTTGTTTAAATGTAAAAAAAATGCGGCATTTTAACGCCAATAGGGAAGATATTTTACCGCTGTGCGATTAAAAAAAATACTTTATTTTAACACCAAGTGTGACGTTATTTCACCGCTCTGTTTAAGTGTAAACAAATGCGAAATTTTAACGCCAATAGAGGTATTATTTTACCGCTGTGTAAACCATTAACAATAAAACGACATACATACGTTACGACACCCATCCGCTTCACTGCGCACCAGATAATTAACTAATTTCTAACGCTCCATTTTTTTTCTTTGTTGTGTTTCTGGAAAATTCCACGGCTGAAAATCTACGAGTAAGTTCCGGGCAAAGAACGTGCGTCCTTGTTGAATCAATGTATCCAATCCGTTTCGATTTTTGTTTACGCGTATCGGACGATGATTTGATTTTTATCGCGAGCTATTCAGAAAATAATTGCCTTTATCACTAGCGCGTAATTTGTGAGGAATGATTAAATATTTCTCGTTTGGTCCTAATTAAATCGTTGCGTGAAATAAGATTGGGAGTTAATTACATTTCTATTAATTTATTTAATAGAAATGTAATTAACTTATAATTAATTAATTATATGTGTTTGTCTTTATAATTCTTTATTGTTATCGTAAATGTACATTTTGGAATGTTATTACTGTTAAACTAAACATAATTTAATCGTTTTGTTTTGTACTCAAACTATTCATCATTTGATTCTCATTCTCATTAATACGATGTCGTAAATAAACTACTTGTAACGTACGATGGTGTTGTTCGCCGTTACGGTTCGTTTATTTTATTTGGATTTCCTGAGTTTGTTGTCGAAGACGCGATTTTGTCAATTTGGATCCGATCAATGATAGTCTAAGTTAAAAATCATACTTGATATTTAATTAATACTTAATAAACGACTTTACAATTTGAAATAAATAAGAATTAGAAATTAGAGATTCAGAGTTTTGATTTTGAAAACTGTCTACTCGACTTCCGAAATAGAAGTGTCCTCCTCAACACCAGAACAACTTCATTTCAAAATAACCACCAGGTACATTTTCAAGGACCTTACAATTTCGTCCAAACGGCTTTTTCAAAGAAATCATCCCTTAAGTGTTTAACACCAATATTGTGCAAAAAAGAGTTTTTTTTATTAATAAAAATAATTTCGACGGAAGTTGAAACTTGTCGGAGAAAATAATCATATTTTGGTGAAACAAAACAATTATATAAAGAATGTCCTGCTAATTTTTGGAAATGGCTTAACTTTAGGTTGCTGAGACCAAAATATGAATACACAAATTAATACAAAAATATTTTATTGATAACAATCGAATGTTCCATTCGATTTGAATAAAATTTACTGTGTTTCTCGCTGGGAGGTATCCCTTAGGTATCCGCGCTTGGACGAAATTGCATCGTCCCCATTTTCATAATTCTTTTCTTGTTTTGTAACAGTACGTATATAAATAAATATATATTTAAAAACTACGATTGAGTGTAAAATATGAGGAATATTGTTATAGGTGAACTAAACACTAAATAAATATATAAAAAAACACATTGAACTTCATCAATTTTTATCATCTTAACTTTAATTTTACAAAATATAATCTTGAATATATAAAATTTCGTTTTATCCAATAAAAAAATATATTTTTTTTAACCTTGCAGGTAGAACTGCAATCTATATTTATTATACAAAAATGAGTAGAATCGTTTAAATAATGAAGATATAAATAAAAAAAATCATATTTCATTTAAGTGAGAAATTAATTCAAAATATCGTATTTTCAGTTATGTTTTTTTATTTTTCTTGATGAAGCAGCATGAATTCTACAAAAATGCCAAATGTAAACCTACCATCTCTCTCTCTTATAATAAACGAAATCATCATCGTGAGAGTCTAATTTGAAACGCCCTTTATTAATTTTAAGTGAGGCACACATTTTTACGGTAAACAGAATTCTTTCACCTGGCGATTAATGTAAATTCTTGCGTTCGCATTTGCCACCTGTTGTTTCAAGAAATTGTGTTTTGTCTGCAGTTTTAACAATACCCAATTGTAGCATTACACTCAAGAAGCTTTTTGTCTCCAAAATCGGAATCCCGTAACAATAGACAGACACGGTGAATTATAAATAAGTAACTAGTAAAGATTATGGCAACGGATTATAGGACTTATTAGCATATTTCTTGGAATTTTTTACCTACTTTTATTCCCTGCCCGAATGAAAATAGGGTGGATATCGGATGCATCTTCTTGGAAGACTGTGTTCACATCTAAAAATCGGAAGCGCCGACCTGTCACAACTTGTCCGTTTTTTTTTTCATTTAGAGAAAGTATAAATAATTATTGTAATGTCTGTTCTTTTAACATGCCCTTTCAAATTTCGTATTTCAAGTATGTAATTCAATAAATTAAATAATAGAATTTGAAAATAATTAATTAATAAATTATTTTCTCTTTTGCTACTGTGACATTATGACTTATGTTACATAAGTACTTTAAAAAATGTCTAATAATAGACATTTGATTTTGCATAACAATAACAATTGTATAATGCAACAATTTTTGAATCGAAAATATTTAATGCAAAAAACAAAAAAATAAAATAAGTTACGTAATATAAGGCTATCTGCAGACACGTGTTTCGGAATTTGAAGCCTCGTCAGTACAGCTGTGCCTTACATAATTGCAAAGTTGTTAATTAAATTAATTGAAAATTAAAAACGCACTTATATTACGTAACTTTTATTTTATTTTTTAATTTTCTTTTTGCATTAAATATTTTCGATTCAAAAAGTGTTGCATTATACAATATGTCATTGTTGGTTCCATACTTTATCCCAACCGCACTTGTTTGCTTTTGGCAAGCAATATAGACGGGGTAATCTGGATTGCTTGAATTTTAGTTTGAAAATTAGGTTATTAAATAAATACCTATTATTGATATTATACATTTTGTTGTTCATAGGATTATTTGTTGGAAAAAAATAGGGCCTTTGATTTAACAATTCATTAAAAGGCGGTTCTGGACCTGACTGAAAAATGGGTCAAATTTATGATTTTTTTTTCTCGAAGTCGAATGAATATTTTGAAATGCGTTTTTGTCACTTGTATTGGCCATACAATAGACTATAAATTTCCAATTTTTAGAGACAAAAAGGAACGCCCCGCGTAGAATTAAATTCGGCGCGCATGTGTCCGGTTGGAGACTTAAGCCGCTATTAAGATTTTCTTCTCTAAAAACTGGAAATTTGTAGTCCATTGTATGGTCAATACAATCAACAAAACCTCATTTCAAAATATTCATTCAACTTCGAGAAAAAAAAAGTTGACCCATTTTCAGGCGTCAGGTCCAGAAACTCCCCTTAACATTATTTTTTTAATAATCACTGCAATGTATATTTAAATTTGCCACATTTTATTCTACGCTAATTATTTTCACGCACGCTCATTTATTGCATGAGCGTGCGTGAAAATGTAATTAATTGCGCACGCCCCAAAAACGAAAATCGGCAGTAATGTAAAAATGGCGATGGGGCTAAGAAGAGAACGGCGTTGAGCGTACTAAAATATAAGTGTTTTATATTATTATATTTTGTGTATGGTGTGGGGTGTAATAAATTGTGTTGGGGTTAACAATAAGAGTGTCATTTCCCACCAAAACCTCCCGAGAATACACTCGAATCACCACACTGTTACTTTTAACGGACTTTACGAAGAAGTTTTAATTTTTTATTTTCTTTATCAAGCAAGCATTGATGGTAATATTTGGGCTCGATCTTTTATGATTTCCCTAAATCCTTTGAATGGGTGAATTTTCTTAGCACACTGCCTATACCGTTTATAATCTCCTTTAGCTATAGTTGGTTCTATGGCATGTTTTAGACCTTTCTGAGGTTTTCTATCGAATTCTCAAAAAAAAAATAATGCTTGTCCTATTGGTTTCTAGTTTCTGATGGGATATTATTTTGTTTTTATCATTTTGTGAGGTATTTTAATTCTTTGTGTTGTTTTTTTTTTCAATTTGTTCGTGTTTTTCTTTTTAATCACTTTTTCAAACTTACCCACTGATAATGATTACTTCTAAAAATATATCTGGTGTTAATAAACAAGTGAATAAAATAAATAGAAAAGAGTATTCATTCACTTGGTCACAGTTATTTAAATATATTAAATAAAAAGAATTTGAAAATAATTAATAAATTATTTTCACATTTAGCTCTGTGGCTTTTGACTTACGTTGCGTAAGTACGTTAAACAAATGTACATTAAAACAACTACTTTCCGGGCAAATACCCACGCCGGACATTGAATTACATAATGTACACCTGCTGTTGCACATCAATAAAATATTGCATAATGCAACAAATTTTTGATAGACAGGTGAGGGTCGCTCTTTTTAATTAATTTGATTCAATTCTTTTCGTTTAATTTTATTCGGTTTTGATTTAAATTGAATTAATTTGGTTTAATTTAAATTGATTTAGTTTAATTTGATTTAATATAATTGATTTAATTTTGCTAATTGTATTAGAATTAATTTAATTGATTTATTTTAACATCTTTAAATTATGTAAGGCATAGCTGTCTGACGAGGGATAGATTCCGAAACACGTGTCTGCAGATGGCCTTATATTAAGTAACGTTCCTTTTGTTGTTTTCACATTAAATTTTTCTCGGATCAAAATTTGTTGCATTATGCAATATTTTATTGATGTGCAACAGCATCAATAAAGGTGTACATTATGTAATTCAATGTCCGGCGTGGGTATTTGCCTGGGAAGTAGTTGTTTTAATGTGCATTTGTTTAACGTACTTACGTAACGTAAGTCAAAAGCCACAGAGCTAAATGTGAAAATAATTTATTAATTATTTTGAAATCATTTTTATTTAATATAAGTGAATAAAAGTTATTTTCACATACATCTAATTCTCTAATATCAAATAATATTCAATTATCCAAAAGTAAGTCTGTGTTACAGAATTCAAGAGTTGGAAGAAAAGGAGAAGAGAGAACAAGACATAAGATGTACAAATATTGTGATTAGAAACATAGGAATGAAAGGAATTTGTGTAGCGAAAAAGTCTGAGAATTACCAAAAGAAAAGTTGGAGGTGGAACTAAAAATTGTAGACTGTGAAGGAAAGAAATATTCAAAGTGTTCTGAAAAAGGTGGCTAGAGAAGAGAGATGTAACGATGAAAAGGTGGGATATAGAAAGCTAGAAATAAACGGTAAAAAGCGCGATAATATTGAAGATGAGTTTTAGGAGTTTGTATTTAATTATGGACTCAATCAGGTTTCCTAAGACAAAAAGTGTAGTGATGGGTCGAAAGCTGTTAAGGAGTTATTGCCGTGTTTGGGAATGCCGGTGATTATGCCTTTTTCCATTCTATTTGGAATTTTTGGATAGAATATACAGAGAGCTTTTTTATCAGTATACATTTCCCCTATGTATACCTGCAAAATAAATGCAAAATGCAATTAAAATAAAGGGAGTAGAAGAGGATAGGAATCTAAGGATGGGGTTCTAGAATGTGGCAAGATTAAAGTCAAAGTATAGTGGGGAGAGGTGGCAAGTGGAGTTTGTAAATCGGCTACAGGGGATGGATGTGGTGGGGCTAGTAAGAGACGTGGGCGCGAAAGAAGGAGCGGGAGAGTGTAAAAGATACGTTGCCAAAGGATTTTCGGGGTGCGCTGCACCTGACCGACACTATATTTTTCCTCAGTTCGAGTCGTACTCGCCTGGCCGACACTGTCATGAAAGATTTTCGGTGGTTCAGAAAAGGGACAGAAAAGACATCGAAGGCTAAGGGCGGAATAGTAGTAGGAGCTAAGGAGATGATAAAGGCAGGTGGTATAGACATTATTGATAAGATGGAAGAAGTGGAATGGGTGGGGTGCAGTCAATTGGAAATAAGGGTAGTATATGTGAACAAGAATTGGGAGGAAATAAATACAGAAAAAATGGATAGGAAGACCAGAGAAGGAACGAGTTGTGAAGTCACCTCACTTTAATGCAAGAATGGGCCAGGGAGGGGTGCGCTTAGGGTAAGTGACAAGGGGGAGTTAGTAGAAAGAATATCGGAAGACAAAGTATTCAACAGCGAAGGAAGGGTGTTGGGAGAATGGTTGCCGAAGGAGGAATGAGATATATTAAACAGGTGCATAGAAGGTGACAGGGATTGAAAAAAAAAACTACGTTGGGTAACAGATGATAGACCATGTTGTAACAAAGGTGTGGACAGAGAAATGGTAAGACGAATAGAGGTGGATGAAGTACTGTAGTTGGATCATTTACCGATATCGGTCGAAATAAGGACAGAAAGGCGACTGTTACAACAACAGCGAGTAGAAACTAGCAGACGGAGCAGAGTAATTAGAAAGAATGGGTCAGCGACTAGAAGATATAATTTGGAGATGAGTGGAAAGCATGGAGGAGATGGAGAAGATTAAGCAGGATGCGGGAGGAAAGTGAAACGGAGCGGAGGCGTGGCATGGTTCGATAAAGAGTGTAGGGAGGCAAAAAGAAGAGTAAGAAGAGTGGTAAACGACTGGATAAATGGAAGGTGGCGGGGACTAGGGCGAATTACAAGAAACTATGTCATAAAAAGGAGGAGCAAGCTATTAGAAAAATAGCGGAGGACATAAGGACTTGTCAAAACCAAAGTGAAATGTGGAAAATTCTAAAGAGTGGAGGGACGAGGGGGAAGATGGAGATATCTCTAGAGGACTGGAAGAAAAAATGTGCTGTGGAGAGCAGGTGAATGGAGAGAGAAGAAATGGAGGAATTTTCAGAGGAAGAAATGGAAAGGGGTTTTTTAGAGGTTAAAGGTGGAAAAGCTGCCGGGTTAGACGGATTAAGGTTGCGGTTTAGTGGAAAGAGATAGCTATATAGTAAAATGGAAATAATCGTTTGAAAATAAGGCTATTCTTTTGGATTTCATAATATGAATGTGTATTTATATTTTTATCTACCAAGTTTAAAGTATCAGTCTAAATAAAAAATAAATCGTTAATTTTCGTGTATTACGTCAATTTACTAGTTTAAGTTAGAAAAGAAAATTGTAAGATATAATAAAATTAATAGGTCATGTCTGCTAAGTTATTTGAATGCAGAATTTAGTGAAATCCTTTAAATTTTCATTGCACAAGTTTTTATTAGCAAAAATATAATTTGAAATTTGCTATAAATTTGATCAATTTTCATTGTTTTTCATAATTATTTTTCACAGAAACTAAACATTAAAATAATTTTTAATTTATCTGATGAAATTCCTGCTTATTTTACGATTATTTTAATGTATAATACAATATTGTTCATTGATCACAACAACAATCTAACTCAAATTAGTGATTGCCCATATTTGTATAGCTATCTCTTTCTTCTAAACCGCACCCTTAAGGCTAAAATGTGGAAAAGAATTGGATGGGAAGGAAGACGAAGATTTTGAGAGCTGCTCAACCAGATGTGGAGAGGAGAGAGAGGTATCCCGAAGGCTTGGCGTGTTCCGATGCACAAAAGGGGAATAAGAAGAATGCAAGAACGATTATAAAAAAATAGGCTGGAAAAGGAAGTGGAGGAAAAATGAATCACAGGGAGGATTCCGAAAAGGAACAGGTACTAGGGATGAAATTTTTACACTGACGAGAGTAGTAGAGAGAGTGATAGAGGAAAATAGATCAATTTGAAAGCTGCGTATGATTCGGTGCCGAGAGATAGGTTAATGGAAGGGTTGAAAGGAAGAGAAGTGAGTGAGGTAATAATGGAATGGGTAAAAAGAATATATGAGAAGAAATATTATCAGATAAATGTGGGTATTTCCTTTAATCTGTTTTCGAGATTATCCATAAAGATTTCTGCCACTAAGGGGCTTTAGGGGGTTTCCCATTGCTAGCCCCTCGTATCGTTAAATTTTAGATAATTTTGATTTAAACAGGTGTCTAATAAGTTAAGAATTTCCTGTATTTTTTTAGGGTTGTTGTTTTTTTAACAATTTATCTTTTATGATTTCTCTAACTTCTTTTGGTGGTATGTTTCTGAAGAGATTCTTTAGATCAAAAGACACTAATTTTGTATTGTCATTCAGGTATATATATTTATTTTTGTTAATTAATTCAATACTATTTTTTACGGAAAAATTTGGTGTGAAATTAGTTGTTTCAATAATTATTTTGTTAAGGTGTTTAGCAAGTTTTGCACATGGTGAGAGAAAAATGGGGTAAGTGGCTCGTAGGGAATGTGAAGATGCATATGTTAAGCCGATATTAATGTACAGGATCGAAATATGGGGAACGAAAGTATATGAATGTATTGAGAGAGAGCAATATACGTTCCTGAGGCAGTTACTAGAGGCTGAGAAGTAAACGCCTACTTACACACTGCTGCAGGAAACGAATAGAATGAGTGTATTGGAAACGCAATGGAACGAGTGGCAAGATATGAGATGAGGCTGAAAGAATTTGGAAATGAAAGACTGGTGATACTGGAATTATGGAGAACATATGTTGGAGTAGGAGAGAGTAAGTGGAGAATGGAACAGGAAAAAATGTATGAACGATGAGGGTTATCTGAAAATCTAACAAATAAGTGGCTGAGAAAGGGTGTGAATATAACAGCATGGATGAAAGAGAAATCGCTCCGTTTTTTACAGTACAACAACAAGAATCCTATATAAGCTGGCAAGTTCACGGAAAATGGTCGTTAATTATTTGGAAATTATTTGGTATTACGATAAACATTTCTTGTCATTTTTACTTGCATCTGAGTCTCTGAGATGCAAGTAAAAATGACAAGAAATATTTTTGAATTCAAATTTAAAAAATCCTCTTTGAAAAAGAATAATATTTTAAATCACTTTCATTTTATGAGATTCATCTAGTATGACCCTGTTACCTATTTATCACATAAAAAAAGCAAAACATGTTTTTTTTTACTGCAAATATTTTCGAGAGAAACACACCTTGGCCTTGTCAAGCCTCGTTTAAATAACGAAAAGTACTTTCCGCTTTACGTAACTTTTCTACGCACTGGGAGCAAGTCTGCACTCTCGGTTTCTTCGCTCATCAAGATCTGAACCTTTGGCATGGATCTTCGCGCTGACACACACGTGCGTGTTTAGCAATCCTGATGCATTCACATTTGGCAAACGCGCGCGTTATTTTCGAGAGGAGACGGTTCTTAGGTGTAAACAATGAATAAGCCAAGACACACAAAACTTTTCGAAATGTATTTTTTTGTACTTGTTTATGTCTAGACTATCATTAAGGATGAATATTTTCTTAATGATGGTATTGATTGTGTCGATAATCGGGGATATTCCGTACAGAAGATGTGAACTTTAAAATGTACGTTATTTTTATCATCACAATTTAAGCATCTTTTGTAATAGATTTCAATGTGAAATCAATTAATAACGTACATGTTAAGCTTAACATTTCCCGTACGGAATAGCCTCGAATGTATTATTTCTGTCTCCACAGAAAACAAGTAAAAGCCTTTAATTTAAGCAATATATATTATCAAAAAAAAAAAACTTTGTACCCGTAAGGATGTACGGTTAAATTAAGCAATACAATTTATAACTTATTAAGAATTCTATTTTATTATACTTCACGATCTAAATTATACCCCGACACCAATTGGTAAAAGGGGACATCGATTATATATATATATATCTAAATTATGAAAACAATATAGCTTTTTTATTATCGTAAAATTTTAAAAAATACTTTGCTTAATTGAATTTTACAGTGATGTATTAAAAGAGGCGAGTTGACCAATATAAATATTTTTTTAGTATACAGGTTGTTCTAAATTAAGTGCGCTCTATTGCTAACTATGTTATTAGTGAGCTAGAGGGTCGGTAGGGTGTTCCATTAAAAAAAATGTTTTGTTAATATCTTGAAAAAGCGACATTCTTTTTTTCAGATTTCGCCGTTGTAAATAATTTGCAAATAATATCCCGTTTGAATGCGAGCAGTTGCGGAATGATGGTAAAAGCTGTTCATTCAAAGTTGTGTTCCCAATATCACTCGTAGGGGAAGTCTACAATCCACTCTTCTAACCCGATGGTGCTGCCGTCAACCGTTTTTTTCTTCAAGAGAGAGAAGAGCGATCCAAAGAAAATAGAAGAATCACAAAATATTCATTAATCCACCTTAACATTCAATCCTTGCGAAATAAAATTAATATTATTGAACTTTTTAAAAAAACATCAAATCCTACAATTCTTTGTTTTAGCGAACATTGGCTCTCTGATACCGAACTTTATAATTTAAATATTAATGGTTACTGCTTACTTTCACATTTTTGCAGAAACGTACACATACATGGAGGTACGGCTATATTTGTTAAATAAAATAGCACTAACATTAATGATATTCCGCAAATAAAAGAAATGTCGGTGGAAAACGTCTTTGAAAGCTGTGGAATCGCAATAGGTAGGCCCGCATGCATTGTCACTATTTACAGATCCCCTGATGCACATTTTGATTTATTTATTAATCACTTAGGCGAGTTATTAAAAAGTATACATTTCAAATATAATCATCTATATCTGTGAAGATCTCAATATTGACAAATTAAAAAAGAAACCTATGAAATAGACGTACTATTTGACCTATTGAAAAGTTATAATCTTACTTCGACTATAAATGACATAACTAGATTAGCTAGTAATCATTTTAATTCATCCTCAATCGATTATGTTATTTCAAATATCCCTGATAATATAATTTCCTTTGATAACTTTGATCCAGGAATATCGGATCATTTTCTTCAAACAATCAACTTTGATATAACAACGTGGACTACACGTTGTTATATCAAAGTTGATCGGAAAATAGTAAAATGAAAAAAAAATTAACTGCAGAATAGTTAACGACAATACCATTAACGAATTCAGATTCTTATTTGATAAACACTATAGTGAAACTATTATATTTTATAATTTCTGGCACCAATTCAAGTGGTGCTTTGATGTTGCATGTCCAAATAAAATAAGAAACGTTAAAACGTTTAAATCCATTAAGTCATGCATTTCCCGCCGTAGGGCAGGCGAGTATATTGGTTTTATAATCCGTTAATATACTCGCCTGCCCTACGGCGGAAAATGCATGACTTAATGGATTTAAACCTTCTTTATAAAATTACAAACAGAGAAGACATTAAAGATAAGTACATAAGGAAGAAAAACGATATTAATCAAAAAAGTCACTACTGAGAAACGTAAGTTTTTTGCCGATAAAATCAATAACTATAGTAATAAATCCAAAATGCTGTGGAACATTGTTAATCTAGATAAAAAAAGAAAACGTGGTGCAAAAAATAATATAATTCTTAATCATAACAATCATATAGTCAATTCTAAGTCTGATGTTGCATTCATATTTGGCACTAATTTTTCCGAAAATATTAAAAATAAGATCAATATAACTTACAGTAATAACACAAACAGCTGCACTGTATCAAAACAGGTTGTAAGTAATACTATGCATTTTGCCGATGTAACCACTGACGACATTTATAATATTATCAATTCACTACCAAATAAAACATCTACTGGCATCGATGAAGTCCCAAATAAATTAATAAAAAAATGCTGAGACCTGCTTGCTCCAATTCTATCCAATATATTCAATAAATCTGTTTCAATGGGAGAATTCCCTAATTTGCTTAACACTAAACCTACCGATACTTCATGTATACCTATTCCTACCACAGCGGGTCAAATGACCCGTCTTTGAAATCTTATATATATATTACTATGTATAGCGAAAAATATATCATTTAGCACAATTTGGTAGATGAGTAAAACAATTTTTTTCAAATAAGGATTCAAAATTGTTTATTTATTAAATTTAAAAAACAAAAATAATACAAGAAAAAAATTAAATATTCTTCAATTGAATACTAAATTTAGAAAAAAAAATATACTTTATTTGTGTTCACCACATATTTTGCAAATTATTGGGTTCTCGAAGGCACATTTTCCACACACATATTTGTTGCATTTGAAACAGATTTTCGTAGTTTTGTTTTCTTTGCAAAAACCTATTTGGCATTTGCACACGAGAATCCGAAGTTGAATTTGTTGATGCTTTCTGTATAATTTCCTTTTCTTCCTGTTGCTCATGTTGAAAATCTTCGGCTAGTTCTTGAGCCAATTGGAATAAAAATTGTTGTTTAGAAATTGTTTTGCCGGTTGTTTCTCTGTATAAAACCCAAGAGTTGATTCCAGCCAGATCAAGAATATTGAAGAAAATTTGCACAAGCCATCTTTGCGATTTTGATTTCACGGAGTATTTTCTTGCCATTTGATCCGTCATGTCTACACCATATTTAGTATTATTGTAAAATCTAATCGTTTCAGGTATACGCTTACCGTTTTTTTCGATGTTTACAGATTTGTGCTTTGAGCTTAGTAGAAGCACTTTTTTGTTTGGCTTACTTTTGTAAATGGTAAGTGAACAATGACTCGATTTATATAGTTTTGTTGAGAAGCGTGGCATACCATCTTTCGCTTGCTTAGCGAATTTTGGTAGTTCTCTTTTATTTGCGCGGATAGTTCCAACAATAGTGGTTCTTTTCTTTAGTAATTTTGCAGCTAGTGATGCGCTCGTAAAGAAATTATCTGTAGTGACGCTTCTTCCGCATCCTGTGAACGGTTCCAGTAGTTTGAGAACAACGAATTCCCCAAGCGGAAGCTCCTCTGTTTTCATCCTTTCCCAAATATGGAAATCCATTTATAATGTATTTGGTTTTGACGTCAGATGCTAGCCAGAATTTGATACCAAACTTATCGGGTTTGTTCGGCATGTATTGCGTAAACCTACACCTCGCTTTGGTCGGGAAAAGCTGTTCATCGATAGTTACATGTTCCCCAGGCTTGTAACAATTTTGGCTATTCTCGATAAATTTGTACCATACTTCAGAGATTAGAGCAAATTTATCTGTTTGTAAACGCTGGCTTCGTTGACTTTTTTATCAAACCTGATAAACCGCATAATTTCACAAAAATCACTCCTGTTCATGGTTTCCGAAAAAAAAAGCGGGTCCCCATTTCTTGTTCCATATATATGAGATGTTCAGATTGTTTGCCTGATATGCGCCTCGTGCATATAGAAGAGCAATAAATGCATTTATTTTTGCAGGAGTAAGATTCCATTTAGTTCCCAATACTCGACAGGCTTCTTCTTCTGTGCATTTTCTTATGTGCTGCATTATTGGATTGTCAATAAGCAAGGAAAATGCAGTTCTCACTTTGCCCTTCATAATATGTCGTTTGGCATATGCTGTCGAGCCTACAACCTCCCTAAAAATATTATGAATTGGCAATCGTCCAGGTGTTGAGCCTTGTTCTATTTCTTGCCAAATTGTACCATCAGCCGTAATTTCGATACATCGGTCTTCCACATCACTTTCACTTTCTGAACTCGATAATGGTCTTTTTCTCTTTTGTCATCTCCGTATATTGAAAATATTCTCGTCTTCACTTTCTGAGGACTCATATTCATCCGTAATGTCAAATAAGTCATCATGTTGTTCTATGCTATTCACTTCATTTTCAGATAGCTCTTCACTAAATTCCGAACACTCTTCATCTATGTTGTTTATAATTTCCAATGATTTCAAATATTTTGAATGTTTCGACATCTTTGGGATAAGAAGTATTGGTAAAATAATGAAATAAGAATTCTTGACTCGCAAAATAGCACTATAACTTGAAATGCTTACTGTAATGCTCGCTTGGAGGAGAATGAAATTCGCTATTCGTTCGTTAGCCAACAACAAATATAACACAATACAACAAAATATATGATGCAATAGCAAAAATGTCTAATGCAATGGTTTTGTATCACAACCACACATACAAATCTTCATGATATCACATGAATCTTTGCACGGGTCACATGACCCGTTGCGGTAGTTAGGGCAGATTACATATATTTCTCGGTAAAACAATTAACAAGAGAGGAGTAAATATTGAAAAACACATTCGATGTATTTTTTAGTAAAAGTCGTAAAGGCAAATGGCGATGTGATAATGTTATTTACAAGAAATTCTGGCAAAAAGTTTAAAATGGGTCATTTGACCCGTCGTGGTAGGTTTAGTGTTAAAACGGCTATTGTAAAACCGGTACACAAAAAGGCGATTTGGATAAAATTATCAATTATCATCCAATTTCACTTGTGTGTAGTTTTAGCAAAATCTTTGAAAAGGCTATGTACAGTTCAATAGAGGACTATTTAAATGAAAATAATCTCTTATCAAAAAGCCAACATGGATTTAGAAAAGGCAGATCTACAGAAACAGCTTGTCAAGAGTACATTCAAAAATGTTATCACTATATGGACTCAAACAAAATAGTAGTGTGCATACACTTTGACCTCACCAGCGCATTTGATTGTCCGGACGTAGGTTGTAGCATTGGGTATCAGAGAACCAATAAACTCGTGGATTACTTCCTACATGTCGTACAGAAAAATAGTTATCAAAGTAAATGATTTTCAGACTGACCCATTTGACATCAATAAGGACACTCCTCAGGGAGGTACTTTAGGGCCACTAATATTCATTTTGTTTATAAATGACCTACCGGAAACGATCACAAATGGGGACAGTTTCATGAATGCTGGCGATACGCCAGTGATAATTCATGGGGAAAGGCTACAAGAGGTCAAAAAACTTGTAAATATAGTGATAGAATAGTTTAGACATTGGTGCAAATTACTAAACACCACAAAAACGGAAATTTTGGAAATTAACAGCGTATTCAGAAATAAAAATATTTTTAATTTTGTAATAAATGGAGATGTAATATCTACCTCTAACGAAATTAAGTTTCTTGGGACTATCATCGACAGTAATCTAACATTCAATGATAATATTGATTATATTTGTAAAAAATTAAACAGCAGTTATTACATTTTATTATCTTTAAAAACAAAACTTGATCGGGTAACTTTGCTAAATGTATATTATGCAATTTTTCACTCGCATATTGGGTATAACATAATCGTTTGGGGACAAAGTAAAGATGCTAAGAGACTTTTTACTTTACAAAAACGAGCTATCCGTATGATATTTAACTTGAAGCCAACAGACTCTTGCAAAAAGAGTACTTCACAACAAATAAGATAATGATTTTTAAAGAACCCTTAACTAAGGAGGCCTTAAAGTAAAATCGGTGCAAACGGGCATTGGTGTTGCAAATTCACGATTTTCATCATATAACTTGCCAGGTATTCTCGTTGTCCCTTTCTTGCTGGAGATAAATTTCTATAGGTCCTTGGGGTTATTTTTAACATTATTTTCAGCGTTGGAGATATAATTGGAGTACGCTTCTGCAATACGGTGTTTCGTTAGGTTGCGAACTCTCTTAAATTCCGCCAGGTACTTAGGATTTTTAGTTTTATGCCACTTAAGTCTGTAGAATAATTTCGTTTTTAGGTTAAGACGGATTTGACGTGTGTACCAAAGTGGATATTTTGGTTTTGATGTGAGACACATAGGAACGTATTTATTGAGAGCATTGAAGAGTATATCATAGAATTTTGATACCATTTCATTGACATCATTAAATGAGTCTAGAATCCTCCAATCTGTGTTGAAAAGTTCGTCATATAAGGCTGGAAAATCGGCTTTATAGAAGTTGTTAAGAATTTCCGTAAAATATTTAAAACATGTGCCCTCATTTTTCAGTGGCAATCTTTTGTTAAATATAAATTAAAATCACCTATGAGTATGAATTTTTATCAGGTAGATAAACCTCTAGAATAGATGTGAATGTTTCAAGGTCGTGGTATGTTACTTCAGGTGGATTATACAGGGTCGCTACAAAGTATGGAAACACGGCTCCCACGTGAAAACGGCTAAAAACATAACCACCAAAATTGGGATTTCTAAATGGAATATTTTCTTGAACAATTTAGCGTGAAAAAATCAAAAATGATTCTCAGAATTTTCACATACGGACGCCATCTTGATTTTTTTCAAATGGAATTAGATTTTTTTTATTTTACAACTTTTATAGACCTTATAATTCTGATTACAATCATATACCTTTTTTTTAAATACTTGTCTTTTCATCGATAAACCGGACTTTGAAAAGCATGGAAACAGCGAAATATTTTGAGAACGGTTTATCGGAATGTCCTGAAATTTTGCAAAGGTTTAGAGTACGTTAAGGCCTTTAACTTGCATTATTTATTTTTTCATATTCATTTGTTTTGTAAATATTCTATTTTTGGTCGAAACTTAAACATAAAAATTAACAATGTCAACTTAAAAAAATAGTTGCCTTTGAAAACAGTTTTCATTAGCCTGTCAAACTTGTAAAAAACATTAGTAAGTAACTGGTTGTTGCAAAAATGTCACATTTGAGTGAAACGGATCGCATAGAGATTCTCATGATGAATTGGGTATAGAGATAGAAAACGAAGCTTTGCCGAAGCTGCTAATCTTTTCAACGTAAATCATCCAGATCGAGCACCTATTTCCAGGTCAGTTGCATTTAAAACATGGAATAGTTTAATGAAACTGGAACTGTTAAAAATCGTCCAAAAGTTGGACGACCAAAAACTGTTACAAATGAAGAAAATTCATTTAATCTTATGATAGATGTAGTTGAAAATCCAAAAACTTCGGTGCAGTAATTGGCTTTCAATAACAACATGAGCAGGAGATCAGTTCAAAAAATAATGAAAATTGAAAAGTATCATCCCTACAAAATTCAGCTGCTACAAGAATTGAATGAAGATGACTTTGATCGCAGAATTGAATTTTGCGAAACAATGATGAATAAAATAAACCAGGACGCTAATTTTATTAACCGTGTGCTCTTTTCCGATGAATCAACTTTCTGCTTAAATAGACAAGTTAACCGCCATAACTGTAGATACTGGTCAAACAAAAATCCACATTGGATGGAGCAGATTCATATGCAGCGTCCACAAAAAAATAATGTTTGGTGTGGTATAATTGGGCAGCATATTATCGGCCCTTTTGTTATTAATGGCAATTTGACATCTCAAACATATTTACAGCTTTTGCAAGAACAGGTTGTTCCCAGACTTAGACTAATATTCCCAATTTATGAAACTCAGGCTAATCCAGCTGAAAACATATGGTTTCAGCAAGACGGAGCACCAACTCATTTCGAACTAATAGTACGTGAATATTTAGACGTAACTTTTCCCAGCAAATGGATAGGCAGGAGAGGAACAATTGAATGGCCTGCTAGGTCGTCCGATTTAACTCCACTTGATTTTTTCCTGTGGGGACATTTGAAAAATCGAGTTTATAACAACAGGCCACCCAATATACAAGAATTAGAAGAACGCATAAGAACCGAAATTGCAAATATTCGTCCTAATATTTTAACTAGTTCATTACAACACTTTGTCCAGCGTATTCATTACTGCCAAGAAGTTAATGGAGAGCACTTTGAACATATATTGTAAAATAAAAAATCATTTATTGTTTAATATTTTATTTTTTTCATTTGACTGTTTAATATTTTTTTAAGTTTTGATCAACAATAGAACATGCATTTGTGGTATTGCAGCATTTAGAAAAAGTACACGTTTGCCTGTTTCCATACTTCCGGTTTATCGATGAAAAGACAAGTATTTTAAAAAAAAGGTATATGGTTGTAATCAGAATTATAAGGTCTATAAAAGTTGTAAAATAAAAAAAATCGAATTCCATTTAAAAAAATTCAAGATGGCGTCCGTATGTGAAAATTCTGAGAATCATTTTTGATTTTTTCACGCCAAATTGTTTAAGAAAATATCCCATTTAGAAATCCCAATTTTGATGGTTAAATTTTTAGCCGTTTTCCATACTTTATAGCGACCCTGTATACTATTCTTATAAAAATTTCAGTGGAATCGAAATAATACCTACAAAGGATAAAATCTATTAGAGGTGTTGCAGTTGCAATGTCACTTGTATTTGTTACGGAAAAGGATAAATGGTTCTTGACAGCAAGTAGAACTCCTCCACCTTTGGAGCGATTTACTGAGATTTGGTTAGAAACAAAACTCATTAAGTGCAACTTTACTCTAAGTGATTTTTCATTTTTTAATTCGTATAGAAAAATGTTTCAAACAAAAGTTGTAGATCTTGAAAAAATAAATATTTTTTGTTATAAAACTTTTTTGTAGGACCTTTAGTTTTTATTTTATAAGCGGAAGAATTTTATCTACTTGATAAATTCCCTTAGAAATAATTATTTTGATAATCTACTTTATATTGGCTGTGAAGACTTTTATAATTTAAATAATTATTTTTTTATCAAATAAAACGTCGAAGTGCGGTCATATTTAATACATTATTCGTACTCTTCCAGCTTAAAAAAAAATTAAAAAAAGATATTTCTCAATTTTAATTTTTCCTTTCCTATTAAATTTTCAATCAAAAGCTTATTTGACCGAATTCACCGGGGAAAGTACCATGATATACACATCCCCATTTTTAATAAGAATACTCAATATTTTGTTTTTTGTCTCTCATCTCCGCAACAGTTTTACTGCAATTTATTTTTAACAGCCCGACGTGTTAATCAATCGCGCTTGGTAAATTTCACGCACGCGTCCATTAATCGTTCCGGACGTTCCCTTTCTGTACGTGTTGAACTTGATCGAAATGCCCCTTCACTTTCGCGCAGGCAGATGTGCCGATGCGGTTGCACAATTGCGCGTCTAAAAATATTTCTGCACGCAATTCAGGTTCCTGCCCTTGGACCTGGGACGGTCGTCATTGAGGCCACCGAGAGAGATCTATTTTTTTGGCCCGACCGCCCCGAATTTTTGGCCGCCGCCCAAAGAGGAAACCGTTTGTACTAAATCAATTTCCCTACAATCAACCAACGTCGGAGTAATAATAAAATTATTAGTAGCGTTTTATTGACTCACGTGTAGATTTTGGATTATTATTTGCGGAGTGATTTGTAGCTGCAAAAACAAGTTGATGCTATGTTAGTAATTTAATGACTCAGAAAAAAAAACAGAAGCTCTATTATCACAGAGAAAAATGCTCATTTCTCTATGCTATTATGTTTTAATGATGTACAATTACTCAACATTTCAAATAAACACATCTGATTGTTATTTTTAAAAATCGGGACATCCCGATATGTTTTTTGTCCTCTATCGTCTCTCCTGCTAGTTTATATGTATTTATGTATTTTGTTAACTAAAACATTGAATCTCGGTTATTTTGAAAATGGGCCACCTCTGATATTTCAATTTTTTTAGAAGACCCAAAAAACTTGCCAATCTTCATAAATTTTTAGTTATGCCAACGTAGATTTTTATACGATTCTACAATTAAACAGCTTTAGACCCGTTTCTAAATTAAATACAAATTTAGATAAAGCTAATCAGTACATTGAATTAACCAGACTTATGGTGTTACTGATTGTTACTTTCAAAGGACCATTTAATAAAATTGAAAATGACTTTAACTCGTATATTGAACTTTAAAAATATACAAATATTTACTTCCGCTTGCTTCCTTTCTCGTTGGCGTCTTGAGAAAAAGTCGCATTTTTCTTCGTCCTTGGCCTTATCCTCAGAGTTTTGAGCCTAATTGGTCAGGTGATAAGGGTGTGCGAATTAGTGGGTGTCGTTACTTTCACCCACTATAATTACACTGTTACCAAGCACCCTTATCAACCTCCGCGCCTTGAGCACCGGCAGTCTGGGCGCCAGATATTGTTTTTTGCTCTTTGCTCTTCGAAGTGCTCGCATATTGTTCGTTTAACGCATAAAACCTATTGTTCACACTCTAACATTCTTCTACACATAATTGTTGTCATAAATAACTTAAGTGGACGACCAGTCCGCGTTGCAATCTTCTAAAAAAATATAAATACGTGTTGGGAAACAGCTCAGGTGAAGTCGCAACACATGGGTTGCAACGCATTTAAAATTAATACTAACATATATGGAGCGTATAACAAAAATCGACGATGAAATTGGCATTAGAAACCTAAAGTCATGTCAACTAAAATCACACGCGCACGCGTAAAGTACTGGTTGTCATGTTGACCGCAACCAGCATTTCACGCGTGTGATCTTAGTACAGACATGACTCGAGACTTCCAACGCCAACTTCGTGGTCGATTTTTGTTATACGCTCAGAATATAAACATTCTGAACGGCAATGGACAAACCCCTTTCGCCTTTATTAGTCAAAATTTTCTTAGATCATTTGGAAACTTCGGCTAAGAATACTTTAACCTATTTTGGCCATATCCAGATATAAGTTCTTGAAAAATAAAGTTGTTCTTCCAACCTGATACAAACGCGTTTATCCTAGTTTTGTAGAAATCCAAATTTCTGAATTGAAGGAATTCCTCGAACGTTTTTTTAGTAATTTCTACATTATTATTGTTTCATCACCAAAAATTGATCTAATTGTTTGATGAAATTGTAATCGGCTGGCGACAAGTCCGATGAATATGATGGATGAGAAGAAAGAATTGCATACATACATAATTTTTGGACCATAATACTTGCGCGTGGGGGTCTTTCATTATCATGAAACAGAATTCCATCTCTGTTGGCCTATCTAGGCTGTTGATGCTTATTTTTGGTGCATTTCTTGCAGTTGTGTATCAAGATATATATATTTATAACAGGTAGACCTATCAGCCGCCTTGTAATGTTACTTGAAAACTGGAGTAAGGAAAGCAGAACTGAAACCTGTGACATCATCAAACCTCTCTCTCCAATTTACATATTCGACGTACTTTTTTGAAAGGTTACTAAAAACGAAACTATTGCCACAGACAAACATACAAACTGTCCACTGGGATACGTTTCACGGAATCCGGAATTTTGTTCAAAAAATGTCTAATAGGTGGTACTACTATATCCAATTCTTAATTAAATTCGATGTATTGAGATTGGGTTGCCTAATGATACATATGAACCCCGTTACTTATGCAATGATTTATACACAAATATATCTATGAAACACTTAAGAAAATCATAAAAAGCATGCGCACCGAAACAAGGTAGCTTTTATTCATCGTCAACCTTCGTATTACGTCGCGTATTTACGTATTGTCACCTCACGCACCCCACTTCCGGAAAAACGCTTGGTATTACAACACACCCAACAATTTTATATCTCGCAGTAATTTGTGCTGCCGCATTGCTCAGAATCGTCGCGCCAACATTTGAACTTTGGTTGATCGGAACATGCGCAATACATTTTCCGCAGAATATCAGAAATTATTAGTATATGAGATGATAAGTGAAGGCAAGGTAGATCGAGTGACACATATATACATATGTGTAAAGGTATGCTGAAATAGCGCCTCACATAGTTTCAACGCCCCCCTTGCTTCTCACCTCCCTTTCGGTCTTTCAAACCTCGTGACGTAGACGAATTCGAATATTTTCGCGCGTACACCGGCGAAAACAAGCATAACCTATTTTCACATTGCGTGCTTTCTACTTCTTCGTTTATGCCCGTTCATTGTTTCATTATTTAGTTATACTTTGGTCTTTCAGCGACCATGTGAAAAGTAAATTTGAAAATTGTTATCACCGGGCGTAATACATTAATTTGTTTGTCTGCGGAACATTACACATTTTTGTATTATTTTATTACTTTGATCCACAATATTTTAAAATGTTGCACTCTTTAGGTTTTTACACAAACTAATGCACATACTATGGTAACTGAGTAAAAATGCTAATAACTAAATTCATTACTACACTGTATTATTATAAAAAAAAATACATTTTTATAAGCATTGAAATGGTCACATCGTGACTGAAATATGCATTTGCAATCAATAAATTTTATGAAGGAAGAAGACTCAATCTTTAATTTACTCGTACACTTTTATTTGTACGCAATAAATACAACTTAAGTAACGACTTTTGAGGTTATTGTTTATTATAATTTTATTACGATACAAATATTAAACAATTTAATTAATATTAGTATTTTTATTTTAGTAGTAAATATAATAAAATAAAACGAAAATTAATTAAATTAATATAACCTAAGGCCGTATTCTACTTTAGTCGATAACGACTCAAAACGAAGATGGAGCGATTCCAAACAACGGTTGAAAGAGAGAAAACTCCGATTCGATATCGTTTAATTTATTATTCGATAGCTATTTTAATCATATTTAAAGCATGCGCAGTGAGTTACTGTGACGTCATGAGGTCTCCCATTAAATTCCCCCCACTCTCAAATTTTCTATTCCATCTATCCTTTATACATATACTCAAGCGTCGTTGAAGTGAAGGTAGAAATTCAAAACTCGTAATTATTAATTCATCTGTTGATTTAAAAGGAAAATCGCAAAGGAATATTATTTATGAGTAAAAAAAACATAATCAAATAAGTTATACACATTTTAATTTAAATATATAAATGAAATTTCTATTGTTTTCGGTCACTTCTTTATTTATTAAGCCCACATTTTATAACTGGTATTGATTGGGGAAGAATGAAGTGGATGGAGGTTGAACTACAGGAGAGACAGATGTATATAAGAAGGAGTGAGTATAATCCCTTGTATGCTAGAGTGCAAGTGTATGGAAGGTTGCCAGGGTATCTTACAAATAGGATGTGGAAAACGGATGAAAAGGTAACCCTGGCAAGAGCAAGATGCGGATCTGAGGAGCGAGGAAGGAAAACGTGGATGGGACAGGAGTATGGAAGATGCATGTTTTGTGAGGATGGAAGGGACACTTGGATGCATGTAGGAAACGAATGTCGAGGAGTGAAAAGCGAATGGATGGGTGATATGACAGTATTGGATTGGCTGAGAGAGAATAAAAGAGGGCTGTGTGTGAACGTGGAGAAAACAAAGTGGATGAGATTTAGCAATAGGGGAAGAGAGGGAAAAACGAAAGATTTGAGGTGGAAGGGAGAAGTGATTGAAAAAGTGAAGGAATTTAAATATTTGGGTTTTGTGTTCAAGGCAAGTGGTGGATATAAGGAGCATGCGAGTTGGGCGAAAGGTAAGGCAAGGAAAGCGTGGGAAATGGTTAAAGAGAAATGGGGAAAATGGCTGGAAGGGAATGTTATACTGACGTGTAAAATGTGGAATGCGTGTGTGAGGCCGATCTTAATGTATGGAGCTGAAATATGGGGAACGAAAAGGTATGAAAGTATTGAGAGAGAGAGCATGTAACGTTCCTGAAACAGCTATTGGGAGTAGAAAGGTCAACTCTTGCCTATATACTGTTTCAGGATTTGAATAGAAAGTGTATGCATGTTGAGGCAATGGAACGAGTGGTGAGATTTGAGATGAAAGTGGTAGGCTTAAGTGAAGAAAGGATAGTGAAAGAGGTGTGGAAAACGTGTGTAGGCGTAGCGGAGAGTGAATGGAGGAAAGAAAGAAAAAGTATCTATGAAAAAGCTGGAGTGTCAGAAGTGCTGGCGAACGAATGGTTGGAAGCAGGAGTGGATGTGGCAGCATGGATGAAGATAAAATGGGAGGAAATGGATGAGCAAGAAAGACAGAAGGACATTAGGCGGAGCCAGTACAACCCCTTATATAAAAGGTGGCAGGTACAACAAAGAATACCTGCGTACCTGGTCAGAAAGGATCTGAGTGCAGATGAATTCTTTACAAATATTTATATTTACAATAAATATTGGTGCATTTGTAGTCCGACCGGAGGTCTTTCTGCCCTATTTCTAATTCATTTTATTTGATTTATTTTAACTGTGACCATGTGAATAAATCATTTTCATCTAATATTTTTAATGTATACTTCAAAGTAGTGTTGGGCAAAATCGAATAATATTAGTAATCGAGTATTACTAAATGTGTCATTTTAAGTATTTAAAACGAAAAAGTAACTTCAAATTTATGTTTATTAATAAATGGGAAGTTATTTCTGATATATTTATAATAAGTAACATTCATAAAATTATAATATATTGAATTTAGAAATAATAAAAGATCGACTTTGCCCATCACTACTTCAAAGAAGACACTTCCTAGAATTGTTAGATTTATGATTATTTTTAAAACTAATTTGATCGACAGTTGCCAAATTTATATTTCAATAAATTGGCTCGGGTAGTGTTATAAGTAACAATATAACATTTTTATCTTTAATTTTTTGCTAGAAATTAATCAATGAAAACCTTTTTATCACCCTGTGTATAGATAATTGATTAAATTGTTAGTATTTTAGTATACAAATATTGATGTCTTTTGGAAGTCTTCGTAATCTATTGCCCTCTATTTACCCATAAAAAGCATTTTTCAAAACTTTAAGAATTTGAATCATTTTAAATTTTATATCTATTTGTTTTGGTTCAGTTTGTTTGTTTTTTAAATCAATTTATCTGTAATCGTGAAAACACAATATTAGCGAAAACACCATCCTTGATTTTCATTTGCGCAGATAGATTTTCTCCACGAGGCGCTCGAAAACAAACAAACAAATAAAACTAACAAAAAAAAACAACACACAACGAAAACAACAATCAACAAACCATTTAATCTTAACGGTCACCGCGTTTCGGAACCTTGAAAACGCTCGGTGTTTACTACTACTATTGATCCTACACACCTCCACGAAATTAATTCAGTAAAGTGCGGCGCGTGTATCGTGCGTTTTTGTCTCGGCCAATCGCTCGCCGTTCTCGGGCACCGGACGTTTTTTCGGCCAATCAGCGCGCGACTTTCCCTAAGATGCCCCGAGGCAGAATCGAATATCTCGTTTGTGTCTCTGTGTTTTTATCTTCCTGACCAATTTTGGATAGGAGTGTTCGGTCGGTTCAACAATCTGATGTTTATGTGGAAAGTGGATTGATTGCATAGTTGTCCACAGCTGTCTTGTTTCTTCTATTCTGTTTAATTGATTATATTATCTGTAATTGGATTTGTTAAGAAATGAAAGGGAATGTGGATTCTAAAATACGATATTTTATGCGTATTTTGCCTCGTTCTACACTCGACATTTCATATTCAATGGACAACGTGACTTAATGTATGTACTCATATTCAAAATAACATTAAAATAATAATAAAAGGATAAATTTTAGAAAAAAATCATTTAATAGCCAGCTACAAAAATAAAAATTTTAATTTCAATTATATTTTTCGAAAGTAATTAAAATTATTACCGATTATCAAAAATCATTAAGAGCCGGCCCGTTTCGCGAGAAAGGATAATCTGTTGTTTATCATTACTAGTGAAATTCATTAGTTGAGATTTTAGTAATTCGAGAAGTCAAAATCGGTAATCGTGTAACAAATTTTCCGTATCAATGGGATACAAATCTCAGTAGTGGCTATCTATAGGTCACCGTCAGGCAATATAGACGTTTTTATACAAAAATTGGACAGGCTTTTAAACAAACTAACAGAGGAGGGAGTCTACTATATAATTTCAGGCGATTTTAATGTTGACTTTTTAGGTAATAGTGCGGACAGGCACAATCTTATACACTTACTAAAATGCTATGGCTGTGCACCATTAATTCAAAATCAAATCGGTAACAATAACTACCAGCTCATGTATAGATAATATTATTAGTAATATATCTGGAAATCATAATTCCGATATACTAAATGATCATTTATCGGATCATTTTGGTGAAAGAGTTACTTTCCATAATGTAGGGACATCGAATAATCAAATTCATTTTTATTACAAACAAAATATTAACATAGAAACTTTTAACGATTTTAATAATAAATTAAATCTTGAGACATGGCTAGAGTTATATTCAGTAAATGATACAAATGAGCTATGGAATATATTTTAAGCACATTTTCACGTATTTACAATGAAACTTTTCCGCGAGTAAAATGCAAAATAAGGAATAAAAGTTCACAACTGATTTACAATTCTCCAAAACTAATATCTCTAAAAAATTAATTAGATATCTTATACACCCTAAAAATGTCGGATAACGCATATAATGATATTTATAAAACAGTAAAAAAGAATATAATAAGAGCCTAATTGAATCAAATAAGCAGTACTTTGACAATAAATTAAAACAAACCGACAATATCTCCAAAGCTACTTGGAATATTGTCAAGGAAATAAGATATTCAAAACAAAACGATAAGATCTTTCAAGGAGATGTAAATGATCTAAATAATTATATTATAAAAATAAGTGGAGATATAATAAGTAAAATTCATTTTGTGAAGTACAGTGACTCAATTAAAATGAATCAAAATTCTATTCACTGAAATAGAAATTACAATAGTAAAAGATTTGAAAAATACGACAGCTACGGGTGTCGATGGAGTGTCAGTGCAAGTATTAAAGTTCTGCATAGTACATATTACAAAACCATTATTGCTAATTACTAATAGCATGTTAGAATCTGGTACATTTCCGTACTTATTAAAATTTTCTATTGTAAGACCAATATTTAAAAAGGGCAATTCTGAGGATTTCAAAAACTATAGGCCAATTAGTTTATTGACACATATTTGTAAAATTGTAGAAACAATTATAAAACAACGCATAGTGATCTTTTTTAATAAACACAAGTTGTTTAACATCTCACAACATGGCTATTTGGAAAACAAATCTACTAAATCCGCTTTAATGGAATTGGTTAGTTTTGTATCAAATGCCTTAGAAAACAAAGAAATTCCACCTGGCATTTTTCTAGACTTATCGAAGGCATTCGATTGCATAGATACTAATAAACAAATTATATAACTATGGCATAAGAGGTGTGAATCTAACCCTAATTGAATCCTATCTATGTAATCGAAGGCAGAAGGTACAGGTCTTGGAAGGAAACAAAACAATAGATTCTAGCATGCTAGAAGTAATCAGAGGAATACCGCAGGGTAGTATATTAGGTCCAATTCTCTTTGTAATATACATAAATGACATCTTCGATGTAATAACAACTCAAACAGATGCACTAATCAGTTATGTAGATGACACTAACATATTACTAACAAATGAAAACTATGAAAATCATATCAGTTCAGCCAATATTATCTTAGACAACATGCAAGAGTGGTTAAATAAGATTCATTTACTTCTCAACAAAGAGAAAACGAAATGCATGATCTTTGGCACAAAAAGAAGCATTTTTATTATTTCAGAGACAATTCCACTAGGTTCATCAAATATTGATATATCTGAGAACTGTAAATTTTTGGGAATATATAATAATAATAATAATAATAATAATAATAATATTTATTGCCCCACAGGAAATGTTCCCAATAACAAGACAATTATGTAAATAAAAATTGATGAATACAAATTAATTTTAAAAACATAATAAAATATAAAATAAATACATTTAAATATAAAGAATAGTAGACTTACATTAACTTGGAGTAACGAAGGAAGATAAAGGATCACAAAATATATCAAGATTTGCGGGAACTTGATTACAGATGTTACAAATAATACCTAGATAAACATCTAGATTGGGCAAAGCAAACAACAGAATTTAATAATAAATTATGTGGGATAATATACTGTATGAGAACCATTAGACCGTATGTAAATTTCAATTCTTTGAGGGTTATATATCATTCCTACTTCTGTTCCATAATGACATACGAGATCATATGTTGGGATGCATCCTCCAATATAGACAGGATTTTTAAAACCCAAAAAACTGCAGTTAGACTACTGTTTAACATGAAAAATACCGATTCTTGCAGAGAGACATTTACATCAAATAGTTTATTTACAGTAGTAGCAATATACATCTACGAATGTCTAATCTTTATATATCAACACCAACATCTGTTCCAATTATATCTAAATACCAACTGTCATAATACAAGAAATAGAAATATTAACTATATTTACCCATTTCACAAATTAACTTTATTCGAAAAAGCTCCGCTATATGCCATAATGAGGTTATATAATGGACTCCCTGTTTCATATCGCCGAATTAACAACCTATCAACTTTCAAGAATGAAATTAGTAAATTACTAATCAAAATGGAACCGTATACGCTGGAGGAATATTATACACATTTATTAGATGTACGCTAGTATAATATTATATAGCATTCTATAGAATTTCTATTCTCTTATATATTAGATTATTATTTGTTTTTTTTTACTTTTCTTATTTATGTACTTAATGTATTGTTTCTCGATAATTTCTGTACATCTTTTTGGAAATAATTAATATTATTATAAAGGCCTGCCTGCACCTCCTGCGAAAAAATCGGGGTATAAAGCTGGAGAAAGTTTCCCCCAGAAACGTAATTGAAATTTCCTCAGAATCACAGGCCTATAAACACTCTGAAATCTATTCGAGAGAGAAAATAATTCACGACCACCTATCATCCCCAACTATTAGCATGGCTAATAGTAATAGTACTTTCAGTTTTGCAGTATAGAATAAAACACTTTGTTTTAACAAAGAATAGTTTTTAATTAATTATATATTTTCCATTTTGCTTAATGACCTTTTGCCATCTTTCTTTCAGCTGCATAATTTCGTGCTCATAAAATTTCTGCTTCTTGTCAGCAAAAAACTGAACCAGGTGCGAGTGAAGGTCATCGTCATTTGTGAAAGTTATACCATTCAAAGAATTCTGCTCTGCAAACTTCGAAATAAATGGTAATCAGATGGTGCCAGATCAGGGCTGTACGGAGATGTGGCATCACTTCCCAGCCAAGCTCCAATAGTTTCCCACGAGATGCCAAAAATGTGAGAGGCCTTGCATCATCATGGTGGAACAGTACACTTTTCCGATTTGACAATTCTGGCCGTTTTTCTTTGATTGCTTCATCCAGTTTCATTAATTATTGACAGTAAACATCAGAATTGATCGTTTGGTTCCTTGGAAGCAGCTCAAAAAACACCTTTGTAATCCCACCAAACTGACAGCATGATCTTTTTTGGATGCAAAGCTTTTAGATCGTGCTTGCTCCATGATCGTTTTCGAACTTTGCTACTGTACAGGACCCATTTTTCATCACCAGTGATGATTCTTTAAAAAAAGGTCGGTTTCATTTCGTTTAAGATGCATATCGCAAAAGTTGATTCTTTGTGTTAAATGAATTTCTTTCAATTCATGAGGTACCCTTCTTAACTAGCCCAAGACATTTTAAATGTTTTTCAATTGTTGTGTGCAATACATGTAGCATCTTCGCGACCTCGCGAACAGTTATATGCCGATCCTCTTCAATTATGACTTTGATTTCGTCATCATCAACTACAGTAGGCTGACCAGAACATTGCTCATCTTTGAGGGAAAAATCTCCAGAATGGAATTTTTTATACCAATTCTGACATGTGCGCTCTGTTAAGCAATCAGCACCATAAACTTCACATATCTCTTTGTCAGCCGCAGCAGCTTTCTTTCCTTTACGGAAATAAAAAAGTATAATATGCCGAAAATGTTCGTTTCTGCACTCCATTTAAAATTAACCCACAACTAACATAAGTTATACAAAAAATAAAGCAACGCCCTCTATCAGTAAAAGGCGAATGTACTAGTTGCCGACCCAATATAATTATAATCAACGAGTTCGACCGTGATCACAGTACCCTCCTCACCATATCTATATATCTAGTCGCTATACCCCTAGATGAGGTTGCGCCGCTCCATACTGGAGCTCTCCAGATCATAATTACGGGGTTGCCTCCATAAATTCCTATCTTTTGTTTTGTTCTGCCATTTGTTTATTCCAATTCCATTTAAATCCTGTTTCACCTCCTGCAGCCATGTTGATTTCGGTCTTCCTCTTATTCTTTTACCTCCCGGTGTCCATTCTAATATTGAATATGTAGTTGTCTTTGGCCCTGCTCTCCAGACTGCGGATGAACTACAAGGTTCCGTGCTGTCCCCATAATACATTCACGGCGAATATATTATTAACGCAATTCGCGGACGAGATCGCCTTCCTCTGCAAAGGTAAATATTTATCTGATATGATGGCCAAACTTCAAGCAGCCCTCGATAATTTCGATGAATGGACCAACGAATGGCAGCTCTCTTTAACCCAGATAAAATCCAAGACATTTTTTCTACGAGAAACCGTAAAAATCTCAAAAAAGATCTCTGCTTAAAAGACATACCAATACCATGGGTAAAACAAGTGAAATATCTTGTTTTACAAATCGATCATAGACTTACGTGAAGCTCACATCTAACTTCGCAAACGACAAAGCCAATACTATATTCGCGCAGTTGAAGCCCATACTTCTAAGCCGTAGCCAACGCTTACTATCCTGTAAGATGCTTCTCTACAAGGCAATGATACGATCAAAAATGACGTATGGTTGCCCAGCTTGAAGGAGCCTCTTCCTCACGGAAATGCACAGGATAGAAACCACATAAAATAGGATGATAGGCGAATCGTCCGTACTCCGTGGTTTGTCAACAATGCACAATTGTGCTCTGATACAAAAACGCCCAGTGTGCAAGAGCACATCCGTTATCTGGCGAAAGCCCATTTCTCCAAGTTCGAATTAACACTGCTCCACAATCCCGTTAAACTCTCCACACAGAGAGGAACTAAATGTCCCCATAAGGTTTGACATAATCTGACAGGATTGTGGATGGGACGCAATGAGCATTTTTTATCTCCCTACTAAAAAAAAGAAACGAAAAGCAGAGAGCAACCACCGTCCGCGTTTCTCCGTTGACGGCACCTGCCGTTCACCTGGGTTGTTTTTTCACCATAGTTTTTTTTTCTTTTTTAATTGTTCATAAAATAAACTTCCTCGACACCCAATACGGGTAAAAGAGGATAAGATTAAGAAAGAAAGAAAAACTTATGAACTCGTTGGTGTTTTTTTTTTTGTAAATGTAAATATTATTTTACATTTTGTATGAGGTATTTTTCCCGTACTTCATGAGCTAGAGTCGTTTCCTCCATTTACAACATTTCACATTTACACAATTAAGTTAGTATTTAATAATTCACACTGTTAATTGAAAATTTTCCATAATTATTAATACGTCAATTAACAATGCAATAAAAACACGCACAATAAAAATCAGTAGTAATTCGTATGTTCATGAGCAAATTATTTTTTATTGTACGTTGCGGTGAAAGTCTTATTTTGTAATTTTCTACGCCTATACAAGCAATCAATTTGCGAAACAATTGTAAAAAACAAGTATACGATGTCATTATAAAAGCAAAAGGTGTTTTTAATATTTAGCAAATTTCAAATAACTAAAATTATATGAAATTTCACCAACAATCTTATTTATAAAAATATTAATAATCATGTTTAGTAATAATAATAATAATAATAATAATAATAACAATAATCATTATTAACAGATATTATACAGCAAAAAATACAAAATAAATAATAAAAAATTACAATCGATGATTGGTTTTGAGTTACGTGAAGAGTATAATTAAAATATTGTATGAAATAAATATGAATAAATTATTAAAAATCAACCAATAAAACACAGATTAGATTAAATAACTTTAAATTAACCCGAAACTAGTCGAGAATTTAAAGTTATTCAATCTAATCTGTGTTTTATTGGTTGATTTTTAATAATTTATTCATATTTATTTCATACAATATTAAAACCATTAATAATCAAAATAATTAACACTGTTGTATCCTTTCTTCACGCTTTATAAATAAATAAAAAAACAGTGTTAAAAATTACAAAATCAAATATATAATTTATATCTCTTAATTGGCTATCGACTAATGGTCTTTTCGCCTTCATGTTTATTAGTATTTAGGTCTATTTTTGAAATATATTTATTGCCAGTTTTTGCTTATGATAATAAATATGGATAAATTATTAAAAATCTATCAATAAATAAATAAAAACACAGATTAAAATGAATAATTCGAGAATTGTAGTTTTGCTTATGTTTTGAACTCGATAAATATTCACAATGTCTCGTTTCGACATTTGCCCAGCCAGATTATAAATACCTCGACGAAAATCAATTTTATAAAACATTTTGCAAAGCAGACACCAAAAACGTTTGCACTATTTATTTAGATTAAGTGACGGGTGACATTTGATTTCCATGGCTTGCTTTGTTACATGCATTTTTGTCACTCAATCCAACTAGTGAATTGTTTACCAAAACATTCGGACCATACATTAGTCGAAAACTTATTTATATATATATATATATCTTTATTCAGACTATATAGATAATTTTAACAATATAAATAATAACAATACATGTAGGTGTTAGTCTGTCTGGGCTATCGACCAGAGGTCTTTCTGCCCTGTCGTGAATTTATGATGAAGTTAAAGAAAAATCTATGCTAGCTAGCTGTCCTGATGATTTGCGCAAATGAATTGATGAATGGTGATTGTAGGATGTTTGTACTTATTTATATTTAAAATAATAATAATATTTTATTCTCACTACTTTCGATTTTTAAAAATGTTTAAATATTAAAAATATTAATTATATTAAAGTTTCCACTTTATTAATACAAATTTGAAAATCACTTTCTTGAATTGAATATATTTCTATAAGAATCATTTTAATTATTTACATCGCTTCACTTAAAATTGCCGCTAATCCATATTCACTCATTTATTCAGGAAAAAAAATGTATGCGTCTTATTTTAAAATTTCTTAACTAATGGTTAGTTATTCAAATGTGTATATGTATGTACAATAATATACAAAAATTAGAATTATATTCTGTAGATGATGAATCGGCTATCGACTAAAATTTCTTATTTATTTGCAGATTTACAAAATCGAGAGATAATAAAAACGCACGGCACGAATTCTAACGTATTGTCTAATGAGACGACCTTAAAAACGTGTTTTCGGCGAATCCTAGAACTTCGACTTTATTTATCTAGACAACCTTACGGATTTACATTTTTACGTTGGCGAATTTGAATTAAATCCTTGACTCTTGATTTATTTATTTTTTACATAACTGGTGTAAGATTTATTCTCAAAATAATAATAACAAATTGATTATTGAGGGAAAATGAGGCTCAAATTTTCACATTTACATGTTGTTCTAAATTAATTGCGCGCCATTGCTAACTTTGGTGTTAGTAGAGCTAGAGAGTCGGTTAAATTAGTAAATTTTCTATTATTTCTATAAAAATACAGGGTATTGTCAAATTTCTTAATTCTACTTTAAAAAGGGAAGTTTGAAAACTGTAAAAATATATAGGGTATTCCGTTTAAAAGAAACGCAAGTTTACCCAATTATTTAAGTAAATTGAACACCCAGTATATTCAAAATATATTTAAATGATAGCTTATTTATATCCAAGAAACTTTTATTTGATTTTTTTAATATGTTACTGTTTGAGAATTAATAATTATTATATTATATCGAGCGTGTAACAAAAATCGACGATGAAGTTGGCGTTGCAAATCTAAAGTCATGTCTGAACTAAAATCACACGCGCACGCGTAAAGTACAAGACAAGTCACGCGTATGATCTTAGTACAGACATGACTCGAGACTTCCAACGCCAACATCGTCGTCGATTTTTGTTATACGCTCAATATATATGGTAATTTTAACTAATCCTATATATATATAATATTATATTATTTTGAATTTTAAAATAAATCTAAATGTGATACTAAACTTGAACATCATTTATTTGATTTATGATTAATTTGTTTCTCATTGATCACTTGGTAAAATATGTTTATTAATATATAGGTTTTTTGATTGAATTCACTTGATTTGTTTTACAGATACGTTTTTTTTTATTTTCAACTCATTATTCTTGAAAATGGCAATAAGCCGAAAACAGTTGAAAATAAATAATTTATCTGTAAAACAAACCAAGTAAATTTAATATAAAAAATATATATTTATTTGATTGTCTGTTGAAGTTTGATTCTGTATTTTATACCTGTGATATGTAAGTCTTTCGATCCATAGTCGAATATTGGCGCTGTGCAAAAAAATATTAGCCATTATGAAATACCCCTTATAATAAAGTTGGTCATATAGATTTTATTCATAATAAATTAAAGACGACGCAAGCGCCACCTTTTGCCTAATTTCAAGTGGATATGGATTATTATCCAAGGCCGTAAAGAATTAATGTGTCGAAAATATATTTAACCAATAAAATAAGTGTATCCATCACCCAAACGTAAATTCCCCAGTCAAACCCTTCATGAATTTATCACTTCATTTCACAACATTCAAGACAGTTAAGTGAAATACATATCTAACAGAGACTTTTAACGATCATCACATTTTATCCATATATTTTAATAAGGACGAAAATACCAAATCCAGGCGGAAAGACTATTGGTCGATAGCCAATTGGCAAACTCTTACAGCATGTATTGTAATATTTTAAGCTATATATAGGTGTTGTATTACGTTTGTCAATAAAGATACATAATCTTTATTGACAAACGTAATACATGTATACATAAGTATATCATGCCACCAGTTTAGTTTTCCTGTTAAATAGTAATGACAATTAAAATACATTTTTAAATAATCTTTTACTATTCTGTTTCAAAAGCACACACCAACCGTTCATACTACACCATCACATATGAATACTAATCTCTTTAGGAAATCTACTTGTTCGCTCGATTAATTTGCAACAACAATTCGAGTGAAGGTCAAAATTGTTATTCGTTAAAACACACATCATAACCGGGATCATTACCCGCGCAAATCGGCATGCGAATTTAATACTTATTTTTTTACGACGCGTTTAGCAAATGCCAATTACAGTAGATTTCGTTCACGCTAAGCTTAACAAATTACAAGATGTTTACCTTTTACGTTTAATTAAGTAGCTCAATATAATTTTTATTTATATTAAATTTGATTTCATATAACTGATTTAATTTTGCTGATTGTATTTGAATTAATTTAATTGATTTATTTTAACATCCTTAAATTACGTAAAGCATAGCTGTACTGACGAGGGATAGATCCCGAAACACGTGTCTGTAGATGGCCTTAAATTAAGTAACGTTCCTTTTATTGTTTTTGCATTAAATTTTTCTCGGATCAAAATTTGTTGCAATATGCAATATTTTATTGATGTGCAACAGCAGATGTACATTATGTAATTCAATATCCGGCGTGGGTATTTGCCCGGGAAGTAGTTGTTTTAATGTGCATTTGTTTAACGTACTTACGTAAATAAGTCAAAATGCCACAGAGCTAAATATGGAAATATTTTTTAATTATTTTCAAATCATTTTTATTTAATATAATTAAATAACTGTAACTAAGTGAATGAATACTCTTTTCTATTTAATTTTTATTTATAATGTTTTATTATATTTTAATTATATGTATATACAGGGTGTCTCAGACATGACTCACCAGGTCTATAACTGTCTTATTTTTAAAGGTAAAAATATAAAACCCGATATATTTTTAAATGGGAACAAATTATTTTTAAAATAATAAAATAAAATTTTCAAAATTATTGCTCATATTTTGACAGTGATGTTCATCTTTTTTTTTTTTTCTTAAAATGGCACTGGGCTTGTTTTTTCCTTATACAGGGTGAGTTTTTTTCGATGTTATACTTTTGTATTTTTCATGGCTAACTATTTTTTGGTGTGTGATAAAATTAAAAACGACTGTAACTTATTTTATTTTAAAAATAACTATGGCATATGTTATATCGGATTAAAGGGAAAAAATAACCCTTTTAATAAAGTCATAGCCAACTATTGTTTCCATTTAAAAAAAAAGGTAAGTTTGTGTCATATCTCCCAAAATATGGGCGAACATTTTTTTTTTGATTTTTTGTTATTAATCTGTGTAAAATTTTCTACAACTTTGTCCTTTACAGTTTTTTTCTATCTATGATAATAATAGAGATATATTGATTTAAAAAAATTGACACATTTTACTTTTTTTCAAAATATCTAGTTACCCCTGACTTTTTCAAATATTTTGAAAGTGTCATTTTATTCATCTTATAAAACTACACTTCTTTCCCCATTTAACCGTTTTTCTATCTCTTATAGTTTCCGAGATCCCCATAGAGAACATCGAAAAAAAACTCACCCTGTATATTAGTATTTTTTATTCTCTTTACAACCATGTAAACCAATATGGTTGTTACATTAAAAAAGAAATGAGAAAGACTAAAAGTTGATTTTTTTAGTTTGACTCACAGAATGACATATGTGACAATTGTTCTTTTCAATACTTGTTGCACCTTATCTAAAGTTATAAAAGAAAAATGAATTACAGAAACTCTCATAAACTTGACATGATCGCAAGAAGAATACGAGAAAAGCTGCAAGGTTGTAAAATTAAACAAGGCGCAACTAAGTAATGACATTGAATAACCGTAATGACAATCTGTAAGTCAAATATTTCAATGGCCAACTAAAAAAAAAATAACTTAAAATTCAATTTTTAATCTCAGTTTTCTCATTTTTTTAAAAACTATAATAATATGAAAAAAAAAGTCCAGAGCCATTAACTAATTCATTTGCAACTTTTAAATCTCGTTTGCATCGCATCAATTTTTCCTATGTCATTTATTTGTGTTAATGTTAATTTTTAATTCTTTGTGTTAATTTTTAAATTAGGTTATATGATTTGTTTACTTTTACCTGGTCTGTGATTTCATCTGTGATATATTATTGTTTAAATCATTATATATACTTGTTTGCTAATGTATTTAGGTATTGATTTGTTTATATATAAAATAAATATTAAAATAAAATAATTACTTTATTTTAATATTTATTTTATCAATATTTATTTATAATTTATCTATTTTTATGGCATAATTTATTTGTTTAATGTCACTGAGATTACCGTTTTTGATATTTCAATTATTTTTTTCATCGCTAAAGTCGACCACTTGGGTTAATTTTTATTTTGCAGTTTCCGCTACTGATATTAAAATATGTTATATATGTAAAATTGTATTATTCTGTTTATATGTGATTTACAGTCATGCTATTTATCTAAACATTTTGTTATTATTGTTATTATTCTGTATAAAGGTGATTTACCGTAAATAAATGAATTGAATTTGAAAAAAAAAAGTTGAACATCACTGTCACAATATGAGCAGAACTTTTTGAAAATTTGATTCTTATCATTTTAAAGAGAATTTACTCCCATTTAAAAATATGTACGGTTTTATATTTTTATCTTTAAAAATACCGACTTCTCTAAATCCTTCGACATTGTTAATCATACCAGGCTCTTGTATAAACTTTGCCCTTATGGCGTTTCGGGACGCATGTTTGAATGGTTACGGTCCTTTATTTGTAACAGGGAAATGTTGGTTAGAGTAAATAACATCACCTCTGATATTATAATTAATGCAACCTCCGGTGTGCCATAAGGCTCCCACTTACTAATTCTTATATTTGTCAATGATATTGGTAAAAATATTGTTTCTAATGTTCTTCTGTATGCAGATGATATGAAAGTATTTCGGAATATAAAGTCAATTTATGACTGCAATACTCTTCAAAATTATTTAAATCAGATTATGATTTGGTATAATGATAATAATCTATACTTAAATATAAGTTAGTGTTAGGCCATGCGTTTTCCGTGCAAAAAAGATTTAATATCACCTTTTGAATATTCATTAAATAATCTTATCCTCCAGAGTGTTGACACAATTAATTTGGGTGTTTGTTATTAAATTTCAATTTAATAATCATATCAACATTATATCTGCTAAGGCGTTGCAGATGTTTGGCTTTATACGTAGGTTTGTATAAAGCCAAACATCTGCTTTACTTTTACATTTTAATTCAATCAAAACTGTTATATCTGTCTATGTATCTTTGGTAAGGTCTATTTTAGACTTCTGCTCTATTATATGGCATTACAAGTGCCATGTAGATCGGCTAGAAAATCTGCAGCGTAAAATGATAAAATTGATTTGTTTTCGCTGTCATGTACTTTATCATGATTATGATATCTTAGGCTTCTCCCACTATATAAACGAAGAATCTACTCCTCTTTATGTTTTGCGTACCGTATATTAAATAGTATAATTAATTGTTCTGTGATATTCGCATCTATTCCAAAGCGTATTACTAGGCACCAACGATTGCTTGCCAGCGAGTATCACGCAACAAATTATGCATATAACAGCCTTTTTACAGCTGTTTTAATTCATATTATTACTATGTATTGAAAATGTATTGATGTTTTTGGGGTGAGTTTGCGATTTTTCAAACACAATTGTAAAAATGTACGTGAAAGTAGTCTGTAGCGTAAGGATATACAGAGAGGTTTTTTTAACAGTATACATATCCCCTATGTATACATGTAAAATACCCAAGTTAAACGCATTGATGTGTGTGTTTAGTTGCCTATAATACGCAACTCGAACAATCGATTCTTTCAACTAAGATAATTCAAAAAACAATTAAACAATTTTCTATTTCTGTTTATGCACAATGTGGACATTTTCCATCAAATATTTCACACAATTTGAAGTTTTTGCGTTTGACTTTTAGTTGTGTGTTATAGGCAACTAAACATACACACATTAATAGGTTCAATGCGTTTGACTTGTTTTTTTTGCAGGTATATAGTTAGCCTAATGTATACTGATAAAAAAACTTCTCTGTATATGTATGTATGTGTACATATATTAGTTTTAGTTATTACTCATATTGTGAATCTGATTTTTATTTTTGTCTATTATTTCTATTTTCCATATATCTGGGAACTATTGTTTATTTTTATTGTATTTATTTTCTATTGATGTAATAGCCTACCATATGAATAAATAAATAAATAATAAAGTTATAGTCCTGAAGAGTCACGCCTGAGACATCCTGTATATGTGGGAAACGATATATTAGAGTATAAATAGAAAACAGTATTAAATTATGTAAGGCATAGCTGTACTGACGAGGGATAGATCCCGAAACACGTGTCTGCAGATGGCCTTATATTAAGTAACGTTCCTTTTGTTGTTTTTACATTAAATTTTTCTCGCATCAAAATTTGTTGCATTATGCAATATTTTATTGATATGCAACAGCAGGTGTACATTATGTAATTCAATGTCCGGCCTGTATATTTGCCCGGGAAGTAGTTGTTTTAATGTGCATTTGTTTAATGTACTTACGTAACGTAAGTCAAAAGTCACAGAGCTGAATGTGGAAATAATTTATTAATTATTTTCAAATCATTTTTATTTAATATATCAGAGTATGTTATTATAGGAAATATTATTATTTATGACAATTTTTAATCTTGCATTGTAGACACGTTATCTGCTTTATATAATGGAGATTTCTGTAAATAAATCAATTTCGTGTGTTCATTTGTTTAGGCTGATTAAAAATAAATTAATACTCCATTTAAAAATATTAAATCTATTATTCACTAATCTATTATTATTTTGTGTAAATAAATTTTAATGCAATTAGTTTTATTTGTTTGAATTATTTGTTTGCGCATGGTAATTCATGAGTCACGTGTAATTTATTGCACGAATTGTTTTGGTGTAAAACGGTTGAAATATTTACTCACTGAACGGAAACTGTTGATAGATAATCCAGGGACATAACTGTAAACCATTGTTCGTCATTTATTTTATTTTCATTGCTTTCAAAACAGTTTATCTAATTATTAATTGTGGGTGAAAATGGATTATTTCAACATTTGAATTATTCAAATTTGAACTTTTAATATGTTAGGAATTTAAGTAGGGTTGTTGGGAAGAAAAATGTTTGTTTTTTTAATTCTGCGTGAAATGATATAAAAATAGTTCCAATTTAAAATAAGAAAAATAAAATACATTCAAGTTTGAAAAGATTGACACTAAATTTTGAACACTCTGTATAATTCATATCAATAAAATTTTACTATTAGGATTGTTAGACCTTATTTAATAAGTAACGGGTGTGAAGTTAGCAATAGATTTCAAATTTATATTTTAGGCAAAGTATTACAGATAAAAATCCGAATTTCATACTATTCATAAAGGAAGGGTCCCTTTAATAACAATGCATAATCTCACCCCAAATTTCCAACCCTTACATTTTTAAAGTGCCCCTAAAATCGATACATTATTTAAATTAATTTTAACAACTTTCTAAGTGTTCCATAAAAAATAGAAGGCCATATCTGGATTCAGCATACATCAATTAACAAAACTAAACAATAAAATTAGGAATACCACCCCCGGATCATAGAGAAAAACATCCCCTAGCACACACTTTATCCGAAATAATGATAAGTTTCATTTCAAGATTTGCGACAAACTATAAGTTCCATAAAAAAACTAAGGCCAAATCTGGATTCAGTATACTTCAATTAACAAAACTAATCATTAAAATTAGGAACACCACCCCCGGAACAAAGAAAAAAAAACTTCCCCTAAAACACACTTTAACCGAAATAATAATAATTTTCATTTCGATATTTGCGACAAACTATAAGTTCCTTGTGTCGTTGGAAACTTTTAATGAGTGCTGAATGGTGAAAATATAACCACATTTGCTCTTTACTATATGAAATTTCCTCTTCACTACGAAGAGAATTAATATAGTTTCGGTAAAAAATTGTGTTAGGGGAAGATCGGTTTTCTATGTTCCGGGGGTGGTGTTCCTAATTTTATGGTTTTACTTTATTATTCAGCATACATCAAGCTGAATCCAGATATAGCTTCATTTTTTTTTATGGAACTTATAGTTTGTCTCGCATCATAGATGAAAATTACTATTATTTTGGTTAATGTGTGCGTTAGGGGAAGATTTTTTTATTGTGTATTTGTATTAATTGATATATGCTGAAACCAAATCTGGCCTTAAATTTATTGTGAAACTTATAGTTTGTCACAAATCTCGAAATGATAATTACCATTATTTCAATTAAAGTGTGTGTTAGGGGAAGTTTATTTTTCTATGTTCCGGGTGTGGTGTTCCTAATTTTATTATTTAGGTTTGTTAATTGATGTATACTGAATCCAGATTTGGCCTTAGATTTTTTATGGAACTTATAGTTTGTCGCAAATATCGAAATGAAAATTATCATTATTTCGGTTAAAGTGTGTGCTAGGGGAAGTTTTTTTTTCTTTGTTCCCGGGGTGGTGTTCCTAATTTTATTGTTTAGTTTTGTTAATTTATGTATGCTGAATCCAGATATGGCATTAGATTTTTTTATGAAATATATAGTTTGTCGCAAATATCGAAATAAAAATTATCATTACTTCGGTTAAAGTGTGTGTTAGGGGAAGTTTTTTTTCTTTGCTCCGGGGGTGGTGTTCCTAATTTTATTGTTTAGTTTTGTTAATTGATGTATGCTGAATCCAGATCTGGCATTAGATTTTTTATGAAATATATAGTTTGTCGCAAATATCGAAATAAAAATTATCATTATTTCGGTTAAAGTGTGTTTTAGGGGAAGTTTTTTCTTTCTTTGTTCCGGGGGTGGTGTTCTTAATTTTATTGTTTAGTTTTGTTAATTGCTGTATGCTGAATCCTGATATGGCCTTCTATTTTTTATGGAACACTTAGAAAGTTGTTAAAATTAATTTAAATAATATATCAATTTTAGGGGCACTTTAAAAATATAAGGGTTGAAAATTTGGGGTGAGATTATGCATTGTTATTGAAGAGATCCTTCCTTTACTGAATAGTATGAAATTCGGATTTCTATCTGCAATACTTTGCCTAAAATATAAAATTGAAATCTATTGCTGAAATCTATTGCTAACTTCACACCCGTTAATAAGTACCCTGTATAATTTTATTCACAAGATCCTATTTTACTTTTTATTAATTTTTAAACCAATGGAGAAAATTTTTTTACTTTTTTTTATGCTATTACTAAACCGATTACACTACAATTTTAGGGGTATGTAGGTAATCATAAAAGGCACCTAAATAATGAATAAAAAGTATATCAAGCAATTTACAAAAATATATCATCATGAGGCAGAAAGACCTCCGGTCGATAGCCTATGACAGTATACTAACCCATCAATATGTATTGTAAATATATATATATATATATATATATATTATATATATATATATTATATATATATATATTATATATATATATATATATATATATTATATATATATATATATATATATATATATATATATATATTCAATGACCCCTTTCTACCCACATGAGTGTAGGGTAATTGTAAATATAAATATTTGTAAAGAATTGTAATTCTGCTATCTGAATAAAGATGTTTGTATCTATATCATCATGCTGTAACTCCTTTTTGGTACAGCCTGTATAATCAAAAATATTTTCCTGAAATACGTCCTAAGATCAAAGTAAAGTTCAAATAACTTCAAAGTCCTAATTTAATTAGTAACTGAGCCATAAAAGACAGGTGCTTTGGTGCAGGATCCCATATATTTTTACCGATGAGAAGTTGGCCACGAATTTCCAGCCACGAATCCGGCGCCTCCACCATCTGACTAAACATAAAATTTTGATAATATCTCAAACAATTATTTACAAAATAGTATTAACCAATTAATAATAAAACACCTCAGATACTTTAATAACATTTATTTTCAATAAATTATTGCAGTAAGAATTCAATGAAATTTGTATAATTTTCAATGTGCCAAAAGTCATTGTTGGGCGCTGTCGATTCTTGATTTTATTGGCCATAAATATTTATTAGGGTTTTGTTTATAATATAAAATAATAAAAAATGCCAGATATGTCTAGTTTTCTAGTTTTCGTTTAAACGTGTTTTTTTATCAGACACTCATATAGTAAGATGGAAATTTTCAAAATGTCAAAAGTCATTATTGGGCGCTGTCAGTTTTTGATTTTATTGGCCATAAATGTTTATCAGGGCTTTGTTTATAATACCAAACTATAAAAAAATGCCATATATGTCTTGTTTTTGTTTAAACATTTTTTTAGTTGGACACTCGAAATTTTCAAAGTGTCAAAACTATTCAATAATAACAAAATACCACATGTATCTTGTTATTGTTTAAACATTTTCTTTATCATATCATAGCACAATTAAAAATCAATTTTATTAAGCATATATGTTTAAGAACGTTTTATTTATACAATTAAACAATACAAAATGTCACATATGTGTCATTTTTCTTTAAACAATTTTATAAGTCACTCTTAGCAAATAATGAATCGTTAGGGCGGTTTCAGCATTAATTAAATATATCAACTATTTTCAAGAATTCTTTTAATATTTCTAGAATAAAAATACCAAATAATATATTCATGAAAATTAAAATTAAACACCTATTTTTCCTGCGTTCAAAGGGCAACTAGATTATAAAATTAAATAATCCAGAGAAAAATTTTCATTTTTTTATTAATAGTAACCAAGTTTAACAAATGTATTGTTTTAGTGAGTGGCCTGAAATTCCTGGAATTTTAAATATCACAATTTTTTGACAATATTTTTTTTTATAAGTAAACACTTTTGCAATTAATTTTGCATTAACTCACCACTGAAGTGGAATATTCAGAGTTGTATAACCTAAAATCTTACAATGGATAAATAAAAAAAAACTAACCCTGATTTATATTAATTAAAAGTCTAACTAAAAAATGTCCAAACAAAAACAAAACATATATGGAATAATTTTATTCTTTAATATTACAAACGAAGCCTTAATAAATATTTATAGCCAATAAAATCAAAAATCGACAGCGCTCAACAATGACTTTTGACACTTCCTTACTATATGAGTGTCTGATAAAAAAATGATAAATGAAAACAAGACATATGTGGATTTTTTTAATTGCTTGATATAATAAACAAAGCCCTAATAAACATTTATGGCCAATAAAATCAAAATTCGACAGCGCCCAACAATGACTTTTGGCACTTTGAAAATTATACAAATTTCATTGAATTATTACTGCAATAATTTACTGAAAATAAATGTTTTTAAGGTTTTTAAGTTATTAGAGTATCTGAGGTATTTGATTATTAATTGGTTAACACAATTTTGTAAACAATTGTTTGAGATAATATCAAAATTTTATGTTTTGTCAGATGGTGGAGGCGCCGGATTCGTGGCCATCGGTTATATTTTTAACAAATTAAACTAAAAATAAAAAAAGTAAAAGCAATTTAATTTCTTAACTGTATAATTAGAAAATTCCACCATTCAAACACCGAATGTACGAAATTGTTAATGCTGGCCAACTAAGAATTGGAAAACCCAGTTTTCTCAACCGTTTATAGCCAAGTATCCAATAGTTAATATAAAGTAGAAATTATCCACTCGGGATATGTAACTCTTGTCGATATTTGACTAAACACTTAGAATTGTCCACAAATCGGTAACCCAATATCAAAAATCGTTAAAGTGTAAAGGAAGGATGCCAATAAAGGTCTTTTTTTATCAAAAATCGTTATTGCTAGCCAACTAAGAGGTCCACTGTTTTCTATGTTTGTAGTCAATTATCCAGTGGTTAATATTGTTAAAATATAATTAGATAGCTGTGATAAAAAAAAACAGTAAATATGTTGTTGACACTTAATTACCATATCAGTGTATTGTAAAATAAAATAAAACGGTTATAAAAACCTGTCCATAATTACGGAGTAACATTTAAAAATCTATCAAATATAGAGTAGATTATTGACTCAACACTTACAAAATTCCATATTCGAAAAACGAATGTATCCGAGATAAAAATAGAAAAAAAAACTACGAATGTATCCAGTAAAAACATTTTTTAAAAAGTATATATTCCTACTCATTATTACTATGATTGTGTTTATTTTCCACATATGAAGGAGGCGCCGGGTTGTTGCTATCCATATTGCTAGCTTCACACAAATGCCCAATTAAATGCACGCGAGAGCCAGCAATTAATCTGATAACAAATAAATAAATGTTGACGCCGCATTTTTGACAGTTGTTAATTGACCATTTAAACATATTATGACAAACAATCTAAAATAAACAGTGGACTTTCCGAGTTATGTTTTTTAACTTTTTTAACGTTCGCCTAATTAAATGCATTCGAGAGCCAGCAATAGGTCTGATAACATATAAACAATTGTTCGCGACATATTTTTGAAGTTGGTATTTATTGTTAAATAACTAATTAAATATATTATGACAGAAAATTAAAAATGAACAGTGGACTTTCCGAGTTATGATTTTTTTAATCGTTCGCCTAAATAAATGCATGCGAGAAAACACACATTTTTGATAATAATAAAACACTTTTTTAACTTTGTTTGTATAACAGAATTATATATTTAGTGACTATAGTTTCAACAATTTACACTTGTCATTATCAAACTAAAAGTAAATTCAAACCGTACAGTTTTTCTATTTTTTTTATAGTTAATATTTATTGCTTATTGTCTATTTAAACATATTATGAAAGAAAATCCAAAATAAACAGTGGACTTTCAGAGTTATGATAATTATAACAGAATTATTTTAATAAATTAATTAAATTTCATTCTATGTAGAACAATTGCCATCAACATTAAGGATTTTTTTGTAGAAATGGATGTTATAAGGGATTGTAAATAAAAAACGGACGAATTAATGAAGGATTTTTTCAAAACCAACTAACTTACAAAAATCATAATGATTTTTTTTGTATATTAAATTTTGTTTACATGTTTATTTATTTGTCAATTTTACATAAAAAAACTATTGATAAAGAGCACGTTGTGCTTGAAATGTACATATAGTGATAAAAATAAAAAAGTGAAGAAATGAATAAAATATTACTACATTATTCTCGTATAAGCTGATCGTGCCGGAAAGATTGATCAACATAGACCGGGCAGCACCTATCAGATCAAGCCGAAATGATCGATATAAAAAGGTATGTCATAAAAAATCGTTCAGTAAAATCGATCACAAACGGCTCGATCTTTTTCATCGATCTTTCCCACCACTAATAATTACTATTATGTAATGTGCAATAATATTACTTTCGTATATTTCAAAAAGCTTAATTAGTCCGAAATTGCATAAACGATTAAATAACTCTCTCTCTCTCTCACACACTCTCCTTCTTTTCACGCTGAGTAACGCCGAGACTGCTTTTGTTTACGTCTGGACTTTATCTTTGTTTTTACTATTATCGTTATTATTAACTTGCACAATCATCCTCACTTTCGTCCCGCTTCCAATTCCAGTCCAGTCATTTTAACAAAACCGAACTCGCCCGTAATTCCTTTTCGTAACAACCGCGAATCTTTCAGCAACAAAAAAAAAAACAAATCCTAGCCGGTCCGTTCCGAAACGCGCAATTATTATTTTTTCGTCAGCGAAATTTGGCACGGTCTCAAAAGTCGGCCGGTCGTTACTCTCCCCTCGTTTCGGGCACACCTTCAAACACACACACGTAAAAATAATAATAACCTCGAAGCGAGATTTTGGTATAATAAAATAGAAACGGCTAGACGCACGTCCAGTTCGGACGGAACGTGAGCGTGCGAAAGGTCGAATGTTTACGTTTTGGTGCGAATAGCGGATTTTTAAATTTTTATGAGGACACTTTTTTGACTTTTTTAAATGAGATTTTTTTAACTTTAGCATTTTTATTCCAACAACATTTAAACAACAAGAAATTTTGATGTAACTGATGATGAAAATTTAATTATCTCAATTTTGCACAGTGGAGTTATAATGTTCTTAATTTATTGACATTTAAGTTAAGTAATTGCAAAATTACCATACAATTTTGTAATAAACTATACTACGTCTAGTCTACTAATAAAAAGCAAGACTATTTCTACATTTTTTGCGACCAATTAAAATATACTTTAAAAAACACTCATTCACAATGGTCGCAATATTTCTTCAGTTAGTAGTTCAGTTAAATTCCTTAAATTTATATTAAACAATATCTGAGTTTTTATAACCGGCTAGTTCCGCCGACGTCTGCTGAACGCGACCAATATCTTTATTACATTAAAAATAAATTACTGACAATGATCAATAAAATTCGATCATTCCTTTTTTCCAACTGCAAAAATTACTTCCACTATACGGTTTTGACTAACATCTATTGAAGCAACTATTTCCCGAGCAATAAAAAAAAAACAAATTCAACCAAAAACAGGCAATAAGAAAGATATCATAAAACACAAAGAATTATGAAAATAATTAATTAATATAAATTAAATCATTATTTTCTCTTCACTTACTGCAACTTTGACCTACATCCATTGAAACAACTACTTCACGGACATATACCCACCCAACGTTTTGATAATGATATGCTAATGTCATAACTATAGATAAACAATCCAAGTTATACAAACAAAGTAAAAAGTAAAGTAAAATGTGTTACTTTTATTAAAATTAGAAAATAATTACTTAATTTCCATCAATTTGTTAATTCCATTGATCTTTGTATTTCATATAAACAATTCTGACCATGTGATTACATTTTTGCTATAAAAAAATATGGTTAGATTCTAGTATACGTGCTACACCTCTTATTTCATTATTTTCAAAAGAAAGCCCTATAAAAGGGTATTTTTATGATGAATGATGATCTTAGGAGTTGATTTTTGGTGGTTTTCGGGTGTTTAGACTTGTATTTTTTTCACAATTCAGCTCGAAAGTCGGGAGGTTATGTCACTGATTTTCCGTATTTCCATCACAATAACAACCATTCTGTAGTTATTTTCCGCACCTATTTACACTAGTGTTACACTTTTATCGTGTTAAAACGACATTTATTAAGGAAATTATTGAATTTAATTTTCACAAAACTACGTCATCCGCACGTCATTCATTAAGCGTACGTTCGACAGTGAACTTGCGTTTTGCGTTTTCATTTGTACATTAGTTCTCAACGCAGACCATAGATGGCCATCCAACGGAATGGTGCTCTACATTTTTCTCTCTCATTTAGTTTAAACTGTTAAATATCCTCCCTTTTTTCATTTAATCTATGCAATAATAGATTAATAACCCTTTTTAATTTTGCTTTCTATCTTCAAAACCTTTTATTTTCCTAACCTATGGATCGCCTTTTTTATGGAATAATCCATAATATTATTTATTAATTATGATAAATAATAAATTTAATCTAGGGTGACTCGTAATCGCCATCTCGTGATCGTAAGTCGTATTATACTGGCTGCACGTTCTTGATTTGAAACGTCTGATATGAGCGCTGTAACGCGGCCAACTTCACGGTGAAGTGTAGCACGTATACTAGGATTGAGCCAAAAATATTATTAAGTACAAGAAACAATTACACAGGAAATACAGATAGTTAAAAGACGAACTTATTAAAATATTATTCAATTTCGATAGCCCAGGATAAACATTTTATTGCATAGCGTAATTTTATTTTGCTATATTTAAATATATTTTTATTGTTATCAATAATCCTCTTCGCACTCATTTTCATTTCTACACGCTGAGTATTAGATAGAAGATAGGTATGGCTTTCTATTATTTTTTATAATTTTGATAAAATAAATGCTAGAAAAACGGCGGCGAACACCGGTGTCCAATAAAAATATCTTCAATAAAACACTATTTTTTTCTATCAAGTTATAAAACAGCTATCTGTAGACACAGCCCATAGTTCCGCCAGCGGACACCGGTGTCCGCCATAGCACGCAACCTGTTACGGTCGCGATGACACGCTTATTTTTATGAAACACATATAGAATAATATGAATAATTGCATTTTTGCCATATTCCAATGAAGCTTAAAATCCCCATTTTCAAACCATTTTATAGATTTGTTTGTGTCTATGATAATAACGCGCGAAATATAAATGAAGGCACTCACTGGAGTGTCTATTACTTATATTAGAGTTATTGAAACATTTTTTTTTAGGAAATGTATGCTAATTTTTACTTTCCCCGGACCCCTGTCCAAGGGAAAGTATTGTGATCGTGAAAATTTTCGAATCGCCAATTTCAACAAATGTGCACGTTTTGAGGTCCCCTGAGTCCATTCCATCGAGTTTTGAAAAATGTCTGTGTGTGTGTGTCTGTGTGTCTGTGTGTTTCCGCGATAGCGCCTAAACGGCTAAATGGATTAAGCCCAAACTTTACACCTAAGCTTTATATAACAGTGGAATGATCTGAAAAGCTTTTGGTCAAAATCAAAATTCATTAAGTGCAACTTTACTCTTAGCAATTTTTCATTTTTTAATTCGGATAGAAAAATGTTTCAAATAAAAGTTTTAGATCTTGGAAAATAAATAATTTCTGTTATAAAACTTTTATTGTAGGACCTCCGGTTTTCATTTTATAAGCATTTATCTGATAAATTCCCTTAGAGATTTTAATTATTGAAATAATTATTTTAATGACAAATAAAACGTCAAAGTGCCGTTAAATTCAACTTATCATTCGCAAACGCCTCCAGTTTGCAAAAATGAAGAAGAGTGTGGCGGAATGATTTTAACCTATTGTAAGGTAAGAAATAACACACTTAATTACAATATTCTTCTAAATACTCGGGTTTAACTTTAAAAGATAACAATCACTTTTTTCTATTAATCATTTTGCTTCCCTATTAAATTTTCTATCAGAAACTTATTTGACCGTATTCACCGGGGAAAGTGCCATGATGGACACATCACCATTTTTTTATATGCAACAGCGAATCGAAACGAGAAAACTGACTCGAAAAATTACGAAAGGCTTGAGCCGCTTACATTTATAACTACTGCTAATTTTTCAATTCTAAATAAATTATTGTTCTATATTTTACAATAATATTATATATCGAATGTATAATAAAAAATCGACGACGAAGTTGGCATTGGAAATCTAAAGTCATGTCTGAACTAAAATCACACGCGCAAGCATAAAGTACTGGTTGTCATTTTGGCCGCAACTAGCATTTCACGCGTGTGATCTTAGTACAGACATGACTCGAGACTTCCAACTTCGACGTCGATTTTTGTTATACGCTCGATATTTTTACTACTGAATATTTTTTCTTTGATTATCACAAGAAAAAGTGTGTTTAGTGCGAATGATCGTAATATAAACTAAAAAAATAGATAAACAGGAGTAATTTAAAAAAATAAAGATGGTTTGTGATTCATTCTGGTAATACGCATGCGCTGAACGCTGTAGTAAAGAGGTGCGCAGAATATAATTCTGGTCCAGTGTCTAAAACGTGCAAACTATTTTTTATCTTTATAGCGGCTGCGTCGGCCTATGAGCTGCAAATGTTTTTTTTTTTTGCTAAGTGACACACATTTTAGTTTTATTTATTTTATAAATGTAATTATAGGTTCATGGCCAGCTCCACAAAAGAAACAGAGATTGGTGTTACTTTATCGTGTACGTTAACGGTGAGACGGATGTATTCATTAAAATAAATGACATTTTTTTGAAAAATAAAATGAAAAAAAAAGATACTTATTATAAATGCAATATTGGCCGAAATATTAAAAAATAATAAAAATGATTTGAAAATAATTAATAAAATATTTTCACATTTAGCTCTGTGTGTTAATAAATAATTTATTAATTATTTTCAAATATTTAGTTAATTAGTTTTGTATGTGCTGTAATAACATTATAATTATGTGCTATGCAGGAAAGTATAAGACTTATCTATTATTTCAAGATTAGGATACAATTATAAAACTAATGAAAAGTTATTTAGAATCGGCCAAAAAATATGGTCGATAGCCCTTAATTGAGAATGTATTATGAATATATTTATTTTTTATATTATGTTAGATTATATACTTTTTTTCTCTCAGATGATAAAGATTTAGTAATAGTATTTATATTTTATTTAACTACTGAAAGTATGTCATTGTCATGTACGTATAGTAAAAATGAATTTATATATTTATAAATATTTTAATTAAACTTTTCTATAAAATCACTCAGCGTCCTTAGTCAGAATGTTGATTCCTTCTATTTAATCAAGTCATTTTCAGTTCATAATCGCCATTGAATTTGTTTGAAATTTAGCTAAAATCAAATTTAAAAATAAGAATAATGAAATGTGGAAATAAAGCACATACATTGTTGATCAATATTTATCAATATTAATGTTTAAGTAAACTAATTGAAGACGTTTGCTGTAACAAAGGGTGAAATATTATTTTGCTATTGTCGTTATTTATATAAATTGAAAAGAGGATTCAATCACTTGGTCAAAGTTATTTTAATAAATTATATAAAAAGAATAAATTAAATATTTTTACTAATTAAGGTATATTTTAATTAAAACACTTGGTTTGTTTCCTTGTTTTTATTTATTTATTTATTTTGCTCCGACTAGTTTCGACCTTTAGTCATCTTCAGGGAGATAGATGACTAAAGATCGAAACTAGTCGGAGCAAAATAAAAAAAAACAGTGAAACAAACCAAGTATTTTAATTAAAATATACCTTAATTAGTTCAAGAATGTTTCACCACGGCTTAAGTCAAAAGTTAATTATTAATAAATTATTTTTATTTAATCTGTATGAATATTATAACAACTTAGTCATGAACAACTTTTGGAGTGCAAATAATCTTCATAAGGCAACCGTCTCTTTAATTTTCAATTCACATATTAATTTTGTTTGTTATATGTTTATATTATGTAGATCACGAAATTCTATTGCCCAATTCATCATATTCTAGAAATTAAATCAATTACGCCATCTATAAAAAAACGCTTGAACTGTTTAATACTTAAAACGACAAAAACAAAGCGCTATTTTTTAAATATTGCAAAAATTAATTAGAGTATATTCAGCTGAAGAGAGGTATTTTCTACAAATTAGATTTCGTTTCTAATTAATATTTTAAATTTTCACTACCTTTTTTGTTGTTAAAAATATATTTTAGATCTATTAAATTAACATACAGAGAGGTTTTTTTATCAGTATACATTGGGGGAAGTGTATACCTGCAAAAAAACGCGAGTCAGACGCATTGAACCGATTAATGTGTGTATGTTTAGTTGACTATTTGGCATTTGGCATATGTGTATTCAGTTGCGTGTTATAGGCAACTAAACACACATAGATCAATGCGTTTGAGTCGCGTATTATGCAGGTATACATAGTGGAAATGTATACTGATAAAAAAAGCTCTCTGTATATAGTAAGATATGAAAAAAAAAACATGTATTAGGTGGCGCTTTTTCTCATCAAATCAACGGTTAAAGAGTGAATCTGACACTAATACCTTTCCATTTAAGCACTCCTGCCCTTAATCAGTGTTATTATTTAAAAAAAAATATTGCCGCCCTAATCAATTCCGAGAAGAAGTTAGCCACGAATTTCCAGCCATGGATTTTGTGACCGGGCGCATTCACCATGTTTAGTAACTTTCTTTCTCTAAAAAATTCTTATTTTTTTCTCCCACGATTTCATAAATCAGCAAGATTTAGATAACGTATCCAAAATAATTTTTTCGCTTTCCACTATTAAGCGAAGATGTCTAGAGTAATCAATTTTTCAAAAATTCATTACACAAATATGCCTGAATGTATTTTCGATTTTTTTTTGGTTTTAATAGTTAATAACCACATGGGTTTTTATTCATCATTCTCTGTCGTATTTCACGAGTTTCACCAGTTTTTAATAGTTAATAGTAAGCATTGTTAACAATACTAAATAATAACCACGTCGTAATCTCTTTTATTTTCATCAACAAAAATGTTCTATCTAAAAATTTTCAAAAATTCATAACTGAAATTTGTTTGAACGGATTTTCGATTATTGTTTTAATTATTAATATTGAGTATTGTTAACAATAATAAACAATAGCCACGGCGTAATCTCTTTTGGAACAATTTTTTTCAGCCTATTTATTATTCCTTAATATTAACTATTAAAACAAAAAAATCCGTTGAGGCAAATTTGGTTTAATTATGTATATTGAGTTTTGTTAACAATGCGTTCAGGGAACTGTAGCGCTGCAGCGCTTTACGAAAGCGGTGTCACTAAACGGTATTACTTTATGTGTGGCGCTGCAGCGCTTTGTCAAGCGATACAGCATATATTTTTTCGGCTGGATCGCTTTTCAAGCCGTGCAGCTGTAAACAAAACCGCCATATTTTCGGTACAGAACTACAATTGGTACGTTCAGGAAACATCAAGCGCTTTACGCTGCAACGCTACATGTCTAAAATTTCCCTGTACGCGTCCAATAACAAACAATAGCCACGGCGTAATCTCTTTTGGAACAATTTTTTTCAGCCGTTTTATTATTGCTTAATATTAACTATTAAAACAAACTCAGAAAACATTCAGGCAAATTGGAGTTATGAAAATATTTGAAATTTTTGTCAGAGAAAATATTGGTTGATGTAAACAATATTTCCACAAAAAAATCGAAAATCCATTCAGGCAAATAAATTATATATAGTTATAAATTTGTGGAAATTTCTTGAGAGAATATTTTTGTTAATCAAAAAATAGTTCAAAAAGAGATTACGCCGTGGCTATTGTTTATTATTGTTAACAATACTCAATAAAAACAAAAAGGACTTTCGATTTTTTTATTTTAATTAAGACAATTTTGAGTTATGATTTTTGGAAAAATTGATACGTAATCTGAATCTTGATGATTTAATATTTTGTGAGAAAAAAATATGATTCTTTAGAGAAAGAAAGTTATAAAACATGGTAATGCGCCGAGCCACAAAATCCGTGGCTATATTCTCATCGGTCTAATCAATTACATCACAATTGTGTATACTTGATGTTAATGTTTGTAAAAATATACGTCTGAATGAAGATATTAGTAAATACCGGAGGTAGACACGATCAGGTATACATAGGAATTTTAAATATAAAAACATTGTTTTGCATTTTACTGCTTCCCGTTTAATTCCAGAGAAAAACTGAAAGAATTAAAATTTGTTCGGAATTTCAAAATCTGTCTAAAATATTGCTCTGTTCAATTTTAATAAATAATAAATTAAATGTGATTAAATTTGAAAATTATCGCATGATTAAATTGCATTAGCCATGATTTTCATATCAAAGAAAGATAATTAACGTCAATTGTGACATATTTCTATGATTGCAATTTAACATGGATTCTCTTTGTTTTTCTCTAAAATAAACTGAGAAGCAGGAATTTGCATACAATTGCTTTTAAAAACAAAAGCAAAATCCCAATATATACCTAATCGCGTCAACACCCTGTATATACAGAGAGGTTTTTTAACAGTATACATATCCCCTATGTATACATGTAAAATACCCAAGTCAAACGCATTGATGTATGTTCAACTAGGATAATTCAAAAAACAATTTTCTTTTTCTCTTTATGACAATATCGAAATGTACAATGTGGAAGAATTTTCGCGATCGTTTGAGTTACTGTCTTTCAGTTTCTGGTGGTCATTTCTAGCACTTATTCTAATATTATTTATTTCAAGTTTATTATTCTTCACTGTTACTTTTCGTCTTATTAAAATCTCTTAATATTTTTTACCTGTAATTTCTCCGTAATAATAAGTTACGTATTTTTGATACAAAAAAAAAGAAAATTACTTGTGACGGTAATGCATGCAGTGTTAGTCATTATTTATTTTGTTGCGTTTTTCAATAAAATAAAGAGAACGAAACAATAATAACAAACTACTATTCATCTGTTTTTACAAAATAAATCTTCAATTTTCTAGTTTGAAAAATATAATTGTAGGGGTTCACAGATTTTCAGGTCATGATAATTATGTAAGGTGTAGTACATGAGGCAAAACTTGAAATTAATGGTTTATAATATAACTTGATGTACACATAAACCGGCTTTCCATGTGGTCGACTCGAAAATGTATAAACACTGATCAGAATTTCAATTTAGAAAACTTCCACTTCCGTAAATTAATAACTCATTTTGAATTAGGCTTACACAACACCGAAGAAAATATTTACAGACCGTATCTAACAATCCTACATAGAAAATTGTTTTAATTAACGCTCCGCCCGACGTGATAATAATTTCCCATTGGTTGTTACACAAACGCAGAGGAAAACAATAAACACTTTACTGAATAATCAATAGAAATTAGTCAGTAAAAACAGTGTTTATATTGAAACGAAAAGAAAAACATGTGTTTGTTTTTGATAAATATAAAAAAATTTATTTGCGTAATACCCTATACCCATATGGGTTGAAAAGGTCATTGAATATATACACACTGTTTGCGCCAGATGTTGCAAAAAAGGCCGAGGCGTCCTCGGGCGGACTTCAATGTATTTTTATTGACATTTTGTGTGTTACTTCAATGTTGGATGCGGCTGAGGCGCCGAGTGGAGCATGCGTGGTTGGGCTCAATTCGAGATAGTCCTCGCGCGAAGGATTGAATTGTGAACACCCCCCTAGGAACCATTGCAGCTCCGAGCCATCTCAGAAACTTCCAGAGAGTCTGTTCTCAACCATGAAACGAGCAACATCACGTTCTTCGGTCGTATCCGCGTTAAATCTCACTTATAATTCTAAGTTTATTATTTTGTTATCTGTTTTTATACAATAAGCTAGTTGTTAAATAAATCTTTATTTAATATTACTAGTATTCGTAATTTTGATACCAAATCGCGCAAACCGCGTATTAACATGGTCCGTCGAAACCGCATTTAAGTGAAACAGAGACAATCAGTGCAATCGTGATCTTTTACAACCGTGTAAAGGAAAATTGTTAAAAATCGCGTCGTTATAAGTGCTACATCGCCAACTAACTCACCATTTTTGTGTTGTGTGATTGCGTGAGTTATTGATATTCATTTAAACGAACATTTTAACCGTCTTTTGCAATTCGTGGACTTTTTCAACCGTGTAAAAGTCAAATAGCATCATTTACGTGTACTAACTTCAACTATCTCGCCGTGTGTGTTGTGTTATTGCGCGAGTTATTGATAGTACCGTACCAATTATGTCTGCTTCCATCGTGAAAAAGCTGCAGTGGCAGAAACAGAACATTATTCAAAGGTTGAGAGCTCTCCAGGAACTACTCGCGGAGACCGAACGGAACGAACTATACATTCTATCGTATTGGGAAGGATGCACGTCAACGGTAGAAGAACTAAAAAATATCGCATTCGACCTTTTTGACCACAATGTCGACATCGGTGCAGAGCTACGACAGTACGAGAGCGAGTACTACAAATTAAAGAGCGAAATACAAGCAATGAGTCAAAATACACCGATACAAAACGGCATTGAATCATCAAGTCAATCTCACGAATCGCCGCAAGTAAAACTGCCAATGATTGAGTTACCTACATTTAATGGAAATTATGAAGAATGGACAGGCTTCTGCGACACTTTCACCGATCTAATACATAATAACACAAGCTTGGGTAACATGCAAAAACTCCACTACCTGCGGAGCTCGCTAAAGGGTGAAGCTGCCTTGATGATTAAATCAATACAATCGTCAAGTAACGCTTATGAGTTGGCTTGGAATCAACTTAAAACAAGGTATCAAAATGAAAGATTAATTATTAAGAAGCATGTTCGATCCCTGTTGCACCTCCCAGCGGTCAAAAATGATAGTTACACAAGTCTGAGGCATTTAATCGACGTTGTGACACTTAATATAGCATCGCTTAAATCCCTTAAACGGCCGACGGATCAGTGGGACGATATGCTAGTTGAAATTGTCGCTGAGAAATTAAGCCCCGAATTACAAAAGGAATGGGAAGGAGACAGTTGTTCAACAATTCCCACTTTTGCGGAAATGGGGGAATATCTTTCAAAAAAGTGCAAACAACTAGAGGCATTGGAAAGAGTGCGGTCAACAACTGGCAGTAGTCAAAGGGTGAAGGCATTAGTGATTAATACGAACTCTACAAAGTGTGTATTTTGCAATGGAGGACACGCAAAATATAAGTGTCAGACATTTTTGAACAAAACTGTTGACGAACGCATTAAGCTTGCTAAGGAAAAACAGGTGTGTTTTAACTGCTTAGGGGGAAATCATGCAGCAAAGACATGTAAGTACGGAAAGTGCCGAGAATGCGGCAAAAAACATCATACCCTCCTACACATCACCAACGATACATCGCCCTCAGCCGAAAACCAGCAAATTAATAATTTTGAGTCAGTATCGTGCACTACGGTTTCCTACCACCCATCTTCAGTGTTACTATCCACGTGTGTAGTAAAAACGAAAGATAAGTCCGGAAACGTGATACAATTTCGTGCTCTTCTTGATTCCGGATCACAGGCCAATATAATAACAAAAGCGTGTGCCGAAAAGTTGGGACTTGAGATGCATCCGTTACAAACACCGATTGTAGGAGTCGGAGGGGCTAGAAAACATATTCAGCAAATGTCAACACTAGTTGTGGAATCGCGACTTCAAAAATACAAAGTAAATATAAAGGCTCTCGTTATTGAAAAAATTATAAATAAAACCCCTAATAACACTCTGAACGTCGAGGGATTAACATTACCAGCGGGGGTGCAATTAGCGGATCCGGCTTACTACAAACCGCAAAAAATCGACCTGCTTATCGGGGCCAGCCATTATTACGATATAATAGGTGAAGGGCGGCACCCCATGGGCCCACTGCAACTGATTAGCAGCCGATTCGGGTGGATTGTGGCGGGCAAGTTACCACAAGACAAGGCTGATTGTACGTCCAACTGCGTAAACGTCGGGCTCGTAGGAATTCATGAATTAATCTCGCGATTTTGGGAAATCGAAAATTACTCGAAAACTGAGCTAACGAGCGAAGATAAAAGCTGCGAAAAACATTATACGGCCAATACAGTGAGGGACTTCTCTGGACGATTTGCAGTAGCATTGCCTTTCAAACCAGACGCTAAGCCACTAGGAAATTCAAGTGTATCTGCAAGTAAACGGTTTTTCGCCTTGGAGCGTCGATTAGCGAAGCAACCTGATGTGTATGAAGAGTACAGAGAGTTCATGCGCGAATACATACGACTCGGTCACATGAAACCAACAACGGGGAATGTAACAGACGGCTACTACATGCCCCATCATTGTGTTGTCAAAGCGGAAAGTCTTACTACAAAACTTCGTGTGGTATTCAACGCGTCGGCACCGTCATCCACTGGAATATCTTTGAATGACACGTTAATGGTGGGACCGTCGTTACAAGAAGATTTGTTCTCAATTATGGCAAGAATGCGAACAAAGCAGTACGTGATTACAGCAGATATCACAAAAATGTATCGGCAGGTGAACGTAAGAGAGGCTGATCGGAAATATCAACGTATCTGGTGGAGAGAACACCCGCAGGATAAACTCATATCCTATGAGTTAGCCACAGTTACATATAGGACTGCACCCGCAGCTTATTTAGCAATCCGCTCGTTACGTGAGCTTGCAGAAGTGGAAGCACACGAGTATCCCACAGGCAGCAAAATATGTTTAAAGGATTTTTACGTCGATGATCTAATCACCGGTGCGAATACGCTCGACGATCTAATCATCATCCGAGATGAAGTGAGTGCTTTGTTAAAGAAGGGTAATTTCGAGTTAAAAAAGTGGGCCAGCAATAATAATATCGTATTTAAGAACTTTCAAACCGATAACAGTGATCCCGTAACAGTGCTAACCCGAGATTACTCAGACAATGTCACAACACTAGGAACAATTTGGAACACTAGAAGTGATACAATAAGTTACAAGTGCAATCAAATCTCAACTAGTGCTAAGACAAAGAGGACGATTTTGAGTGAAATATCTCGCATATATGACCCACTCGGTTTAATAGGACCTGTCATCATATCAGCAAAGGTATTTATACAGGCGTTATGGAAACTTAAATGTGGCTGGGATGATCCACTGCCTGCGTCGTTAACCAAAACCTGGAGTGACTATGCGAGTAAACTTGGCCAAGTTAGAGAATTGATTATTCCAAGAAATGTGCTTCCTGATCATTCTATGGATGTAGAGCTACATGGGTTTGCGGACGCAAGCGAACAGGCGTACGGAGCATGCATCTACTTGGTAAGCGTAAAGTGTAAAATTCGTATATCATCGTACCTATTGTGTGCAAAGTCTCGTGTTGCACCTGTGAAAGCTCAAAGCATCCCGCGGCTTGAACTCTGTGCGGCAGTACTACTTGCCGAACTTACCAACCGCGTGTGTAAAGCACTAGATGTGCCAATTGTTCGTCGCGTGTATTATTCGGACTCAATGATTGCACTTTCGTGGATAAAATCAGAATCGCGTAAATTCAAGACTTTTATCGCTAATCGTGTTGGAGAGATTCAACGGTTTACCGATCCTGATGAGTGGTATCATGTGGGTTCGAAAGAAAATCCAGCTGACCTCATTAGCAGAGGACTGTCACCATCAGAGTTACACAAATCACGACTGTGGTGGATTGGACCCGAGTTCTTAAGAGGATCTCGACTTCCGGACAAATACGAACCAATTATTGAACTTCCAGAAGTCAAGTGTAATTCAGTGACAATACAGGTGGACGATAGTGTGATTCCAGTGTGCTCATCTTTTGGGAAAACAGTACGCGTAATTGCCTACGTTTTACGATTTAAAAATCAACTGGATGTACCTGACAATCGTCTATCGAGATGGCAATATATAGTGAAGTTGCGTCAACATGTATGGACTCGATGGCGTAAGGAATACATCTCTCAACTTCACAAACGGAGCAAGTGGCAGCAGCATGGACCAACGATCAGAACCGGCCAACTTGTAATCATCCGCGAAGATAACATCCAACCACTGCATTGGAAACTGGGACGTGTGGAAGCGCTTCATCTAGGAGAAGATGGTATCGCTAGAAGTGCAAAGGCCCGAACGAACGTAGGCTCATTTGTTCGCCCGGTGATTAAATTGTGTCCACTCGGTAATATTAGTGAAAGTGTTAGTGATGCGAATTAATTAAATGCAATGCATTTAATGGGGGGCGGAATGTTTGCGCCAGATGTTGCAAAAAAGGCCGAGGCGTCCTCGGGCGGACTTCAATGTATTTTTATTGACATTTTGTGTGTTACTTCAATGTTGGATGCGGCTGAGGCGCCGAGTGGAGCATGCGTGGTTGGGCTCAATTCGAGATAGTCCTCGCGCGAAGGATTGAATTGTGAACACCCCTCTAGGAACCATTGCAGCTCCGAGCCATCTCAGAAACTTCCAGAGAGTCTGTTCTCAACCATGAAACGAGCAACATCACGTTCTTCGGTCGTATCCGCGTTAAATCTCACTTATAATTCTAAGTTTATTATTTTGTTATCTGTTTTTATACAATAAGCTAGTTGTTAAATAAATCTTTATTTAATATTACTAGTATTCGTAATTTTGATACCAAATCGCGCAAACCGCGTATTAACACACACAATACAGAGAGGTTTTTTAACAGTATACATATCCCCTATGTATACATGTAAAATACCCAAGTCAAACGCATTGATGTATGTGTTTAGTTGCCTATAATACGCAACCCGGACAATCGATTCCTTCAACTAGAATAATTCAAAACGCACGCAATGTGGAAGGATTTTCGCGATCGTTTGAGTTACTGTCTTGCAGTTTCTGGTGGTCATTTCGAGCACTTATTCTAATTATTTATTTCAAGTTTATTGTTCTTCACTGTCAACTTTCTTTCAAATTGTTTAAATAAAATCTCTTAATATTTTTTACCTGTAATTTCTCCATAATAATACGTATTTTTGATAAAAAAGGAAATTGCTTGTGACGGTAACGCATGCAGTGTTAGTCATGATTTACCTTCCAAAGAAAATGTTTTAGTTTAATTATTTTTAGAATCATTATAACCGAGGTATCCGGCTACTTTGAATTCATTGAAAACATGTCTTATCCTCCTCTAGTACTGTTAGAATTGTAATACACGCTTGAAGTTCGACTTTTTCTTCATTTGTATACATTTTCGATCAAATATTTTACACAATTTGAAGTTTAGCGTTTGACGTTTAGTTGTGTGTTATAGGCAACTAAACATACACACATTAATGCGTTTGACTTGGTTTTTTTGCAGGTATACAGTTCGCCTAATGTATACTAATAAAAAAAATATTTTAAAAAGGTAATAAACGATTGTGTAATTTTATATATATATTTGAGAAAGTCATAAATTCGTATTTATCAGGATTAATATTAAGCCTATCCCTCAATTCATTTCATCTATGCATTCAGATTTAGGACGTTAGCGATCACGACTTTTAGATAAAAAAAGACAAGAACTAGACAAAGACTGACTGAAATACCTTTGATCGATAGATAGTTTGTGAATTGTACATTAATTATGTATTATACAATTAATATGTAAATATATTTCTGTAAATTCATTAATAAAGGTATTTGTTTATATTAAGACTACAAACGTTAAACCAATTCGAAATGATATCTAAGTGTTGTAAATGTACACAATCATCAACAATAGCAATGCTCGACTAGATTTTCAAATCGTCTACGAATAATAATTGCTTACAAATTAAATCGTTAACGAAGAGATTAAAAAGGAATAGGCCTAAAATAGATCCTTGAGGAACTTCCGAAATAGGAAAATACGATTCAAAAAAAAATAGTTTACTGAAAAAAAAAATGGCTCTCGGCGAAAGAAATATGATGCCATCAGTTGTCCTGAACTTAAACAAAATTGTTAAGATTATCTAAAAGAAGCGTCACATTTTTCTTGCAAAATGATTAATAAGTAATTTGGAAATGGAGATTCCGTTAATAAAGAAATTGAAATTCGAAATGATATCTATGTGTTACAAATGTACACAATCATCAACAATAATAATTGCCTATAAATTAAATCATTTGATAAATCGCTTATGGAGAAATTAAAAGGGAATAGGCCTAAAATAGATCCTTCAGGAACCACCTAACTATAAAAGTACGATTCGAATAAAATAGTTTACTGAAATAAATGGCTCATTGCGAAAGAAATAGGACATCATCAGTTGTCCCAAACTTAAACAAAATTATTAAGATTATCTAAAAGAAGCGTAAGATCAGTTCTGTCAAATTCAAATGCTTTAGACTAATATACAAATTACATCAATATAGCCGAAAAGTAACAGTTTATTCACAATCAGAACATTTTCTAAGCTTGAAGTTCATCTAACCTAAATAGCCTTTTATTGTTAAACAATGAAAAAAGGTTTTCCAAAAGCCATAAATCTGTTCTAATTGAATGTCCACTGTTTGTTTTGAAATATTTACAGGAATCGCGCTCCGAGTGGAAAACACTGTGCGAGGAGTTCCTGAACATTAATTTATTTTTTATAACAACATTGTATACAACTTCTGTCAATAAAGATTATTTCTAACCATTTTAGAATATATTATTTTTTGCTACCGCAGTTATTTTCATTCCAAACAAAAGTGTATACAATATATTTTTCTTCTTTTTTTGTCTATGTGAATAAGTTATTTAGGGAACTTGTAAGGAAACAAAAATAACATCGCGCTTAACCGTGCTATAATCCGCCCAGGTCAGAAAGGTCCAACAACCCGTCCGAAACGACGCTATTGTACACTTCTGTGCAAAAAAATTAAGCACAAGTCTCATAACAATTTTTCATAATATTCTAGTTGTGTAATTCGGGTCTATTTTAATTGCATAGCAACAGTTTGAATAAATGATAAAATACCAAACTTGAAAATAAAACCTTCATTAAAAAAACTAAGACCTTTAAAAAAAACGCTCGTAATAAATACAACAAGGCGTTTCTTAACTCTGAAAACCAAGTCCTTACTGATGTTCATCAATTGAGCGATTTGTCTAATAGAAAAACCACCTTCTATTTCTAAGAAATACGTTAAATTGCATTACAATATTTACATTACAATCATAAACCTCTAGTTAAGCTTCAGATAATGGCTATCGACCATTCTTTCTGCCTGTCTTTGTCCAGTTCTTGTCTTTTTATTCAATCGCCATGATTGCTAACGTCACTGTCGTAAGTTCTCTAAATTATTTGAAATGAATTGATGAATTGTTAGTGAAGGATAGGACCATCTTCTATTTTAGTTAGAATTCGAATTTTTGAATTGACGCGGCATTATGACATTAAAGAAATTGGCATATTTACATATTTTTTCGTAACTAGGAAACTTATCATGTATAAGTTTATATGTACACTTCTGTGCAATAAAATTAAGCACACAAAATATGTTATAGTTTAAGGAGGCTATAACATATTTTGTGTGCTTAATTTTATTGCACATAAGTGTACATATGCATTAGATGACAACTATAGAATCAAATATTCCTATTTTCCCCGATTTGTACTTTTTTCACAAGCCACAGATGTTTACACCTGTAAATAAGGCTTTGTTGTCAATACACTTTTTGTCTACCGTCTCATCACCTAATCCTTTATTAACAATCTCCACCCATTAATCTCTTTAGCAAATAAGATTGTTTCACTTAGAATCCCTTCTGTAGGGGGTAAACAATTTAAATAATGTGTAAATATGTGGAATTGATCTCTAGAAGTAAACACAATAACATGAAAAACGTACGTCGTGTTATATTTTTACTGGACCAGTAATTAATTAAAGATATAGATTTATTATTTTATAACGAAAAATACCGAGTGATCAATGTTATCCATACTGAGTTAATAATGCTAAATTTATGTTGGTATAACAGGACGATTGTATATCGTGATTTATTGCATATATGGTTTTAATCTGTCAAACGAAAGTTATGTTTTCATACCATAATAGTAATTGTGAAACTGTCAATAAAATTGACAGTTCTGAATCATGTTTGTAATCTGTCAAACATAAAATGTTTTATTAATGCGACCAAATTTAAGGTATGTTTGCTACAAACAGTTGCAGGCCTGTTTCAACATAAACTATCCAATAATCATATCGACAGCCCCGATATTTTACAACTAATGCATATGCATATTGCATATTCCAACTTCCAACAGTAGATATAAAACTACATTTAATATCAATCAAAATAGATTAAATTTTAGCGCTAAATCACCCATCAGCATAATTTGTAATAACTTTAATCAGCTACCTCCAATTTGTGATATTTCTTTCGAATCACAAAATTCCATAGTTGCTTTATGTCAATCAAATAATTAGGTTTTTATTATTTTCTTTATAATGTTAAAATACGCTATATTGTTGTTATCTTGTATATTGTCTTGTAATTGGGAAATCTTTGTTTCCTGTTGGGCAATAAATATTATATTATTATTATTAAAAAAATGAGAAAATGAGAAAATTTAAACAGCATGGGATCATAAATTGCTTGCCAACGTATCCTACAAAATATAAATTTAAAATAAAAAAACTCTTTAAAATAAAAACACGTGAATCAGCAGATAGTGAAGATAACTGTATATTTTCGAGTTTACGTGAAGTGATTGATCACAAAATATAAAGACTGTTATTCCTTACTTCACTTTTTTGAGATAATGAAGAATTTCTATACGAACGCGCAACGTATCTGTTATTTAATCAGTAACTATTATAGAAAATTAGTTAATTGAACACATTTCCCTTCACATAACCAACAAATTAAAAGCATGAATTACAAGATAACAATTGAATAATCGTACACTAACCTAAAACACACACAGCCTGTTTTACACATGCGAAATTCTTGAAACGTCAAAATTGAAAGTTCATATTAAAAAATCTATTTATAATTTTTAATTAATTGCTAAAATTAAATTAAACTCGAGAATGTTGCTTATATCCTTTGCATCTATTAAAAATGTAAACTAGAAACAGACTATTATTAGCTTTTCTAACACAAGACTACATTAATAAACGCAGCTCCCCGTGGTTCAATAAAATTATATACAATCTAAACATTGTGTTATTTAATCGAAACCAGACTTGAATTGGATAATCGGCCGCCGCCACTGGGGAGCTCTGAAGAGGCGTTGGCGGCGGCGGCGGTAGCGATCGATTCAAAAGCACAAACAGGGGCGTATCCACATCCGTCAGCTACATTTTAAGAGAAAACAAATAGTTTTATACATTTATGTTTAGATATCTTACATTGTACATGAAGCTAAATATATTAGTATAGCATTAAATTTATTAATCGTTAAGACTTCTGCTTCGTTATTAATTTAATGAAATTATATAAATTATAAAAATCCATTAAATCATTAAATCAATTTCAACTATACAAAATTTGTGTTTTCATTAATCAAATATAATTAAGCTTTGAGGATTATTATAATATATATAGACGCATTGATACAAATACGACATAGACTACCCAAAGTAGTCTCTGGTCGATTGCCAATTCCAGAAGATAGTAGTGTTTTATGTATAATAACAAAATCATATAATGTAAATAATACTGTTACGTATACGGAATAAAAATACATTATTATTATTTATATAAATCCATGAAAAATATATTTTCCACCTATCCTGTAGGACCACAAACTTATTTTAAAAATCGAAAGAATTAATTAACCGGACACCATGTAGCAAAAGGGATTATTGATTATATATAAACATTAATTAGATTTCAACCAATATGTTTTAAATGCTATGTAAAAATATTAAAGAATGTTTGTATTAAAAACAAAAACAAATTAAAACAAAATTAAAAATAAAAACCTACTAAACAAAATGAACGCAAAAATATTACATCAACATTATTGAATGTTAATGAAAAATATATATATATTATCAAAATTCCATTAACCCTTCGGGTGTCGGGTAAAATATATATATATGCAACGTTTTTTATGTCCATTTTGCTCAATGGGAAGTGTATTTCGAATTAAAATAAGCAAAATAAATAATTTCAAGAAAGGTTACAATTTCTTGAAATGAATTATTTTCATAAATATTTTACATTACATTCATATACGTATAAAATAAAGTCAACAGATTAGAATTAAGGAATTTTCTGAGGAAATATTTTGTAAATAATAACAATGATATTAGTATATATATATGTATATATTTCCCTTTCGTTTTGTTGATCCGCCACTGATTCCACGACACGGGAATCGCGCGTGATAATTCATTTCAATTTATCGAACGGAGAGTGATTCATGGAAAACCAAAGTAATCCCACGCAGCATGCATTACTTAAACGCCAATTACCAAAACAAATAATAGCAGGTGCTTGCATCACAATCAAATTGAATTTAAATACATCCACCCCTCGAAGACCAGTTGAATTCCTACACCCGAAACCACCCTGGCGCGACAATGGGAACAACCGTTCCACCCCTAATTCCCAACCCCCTGTAATCCACATTAACCCCGCTTAATCAACACAATTTGCACTGATTATTAATTCAGCAGGAATACATTAATTAACCAACCCACGCAAAGGTTGAGTTAAAAACATCCCCTTTGTGTAACGAGGATGTATCGATTGCGACATTTTACGTCCGATTATGCGCTGTTGTTTTCTCGTTTAGATTATTGTTAGCGAATTCAATTCACGCGGACGACTTTAAATTAACGTTTAAGACACTTACCTTTTCGTGATTACCGGCTTTTCCGCTGTTGACAATAAATTGATTGATAAACTGGCAGCCTCACACAACGCTCATTGTTTCCCGACTGACGGATCCAGCACGAATTATTTCGCTCGAGCAGCTGTCATTTTCGGTATCTAGAAATGTCACGCTGCGAAAATTCGATTTTTAAAATATTACTATTTCATTGCTAATTATTTTTTTAACACAAAATTCTGAAAGCAAAATTCAAGTTAAATGATTTAAATATAACATTTTGTAATTATATTAAATTTCCAATTTTACAACAATTACAGGAAACTGTAATAAAATATGTAAAATCTGGTAACCTTATTATTCGATAAATTAACAGGAAACTGTAATCTTTTTCTAATAAAATCCGATTATTGCAATTGCAGAAAGAACGGGACTTTATTTTCAAAATTGATCGCGCGTACAACTAAAACATGCAATTTTCAAAATCACATGTAAAATCTTTGCCCTAATGGCAGGTTATGTAGGACCGAAACCTATGGTTAACTTCAGGAACAAGGCTACTGGTTTCATAATATTTTTTTATCATACTGGGAAGTATATGTTCGTTCCACATACCACACCTTACTTCCCCAATTTTTCTTATATTATTGTAAAGATACATTCCTACAAAATATGTATGGACGATTAGCTCCAAGGTATTTCGAATAAGCTAAATTCCGCGAATACACCACAGCGACAGCTAGCAGTTTATTTATTGCGTTAACGGTTCAGGAACGAGAACGGATCGTATACAGAAAGTTCGTAAAGCCCCTTCCCAGGCGATTTTGAATCAATCGATACAGGTAAATTCCATGATTTATCTTTACGGGTTCGTTCCGTTTTCGTTCCCGTGCGATTGTGAACGAGTCATACAATTTTCAATTCTTGAAATCTCACATGAACTTATGTGAGCGAGTCTGATACAACATGGAACTAAAGAGGATGAAGTGTATACTAGTTACTCTATGATGGAACCGAGAAAAATACGTGTTTCAAAACAGCGCAAATTTTATTGGGTTTTTCTTCTTATTTTTTTTTTAATAAATTATATAGTGTATTATTAATTTAATGTTTAATGGACTAATTATGGTCATCACTAATTAACATAGAGTTAGAATGACATATTCTACGTATATTCTAATCAATAACTACGTAATAAAAATATATGTAGCACGGGTTGAATAAAAAACAAATAAAAATAATAAAAATGTTGTATAACAAATAAATAAAAATTAATTTACTTTAATATAAAATGACATTAAAACTTTACGTGGGTATGGGAATTTCATATCACTTTAAATTTCCATAATCCACAAATACATTTTCCAACGATCCTTGTTTAGAGAATCCTTCGAATGGATCAAGAAATTTTAATTATATATTCCTATTTTAAAATGTTTACAGAAAACTGTAATAAAGAAAATTACATAAGGTAACCCTAATATAAGGTATATTTACAGAAAACTGTAATATGTTTTTCCAGTAAGAATATAAACAATTTAATAATAACCTACCAATAAAGAAAAACAATTAGTTTTATGTTTTATTGTTTTATTGGTGGATTTATAAAATATAAATGTCAGTCGGTGCAGATTATGAAAAAGTGCTGCAGGGCAAACGCGAACTAACCGAAGGTTACAATTCAATTATATTCTTCAGTTAGTAGAAAATAACTCTAGAATATAATATATATGATACCTTCAATAAATTACTTAAAGATTATAATCACTAACAACTGATTTTTTACGACTGCCATGGTTAGCCCCGCAGACCCGCTGATGAGACTGTTGGTGTCGGCAGAATGTAGATTAAACCCCAGAAAATCTATGACAAACTTAATTAAACCTGCAATTCCTAATAATTTTCAATTCAGCGAAAAGTTCAAAAAAGTATAACATGCTTTAATAACTTGATTTAGAAATTTAGCATTTCTAAATCAAGAAACTATAGCAAATTTTGTAACTGAATCACTAACTAGATTCGTAATTGACAGTGTTTTATAACATTATTCAAGTAATATGCTGTAAATTTCGTGACTTTCAAAACGCTGAAATTTTACAGTATTCTGTAACAATTCTGTAATTTGGTAATGATAAGTAATTGTTACAGGACACTGTAACCCGAAAAACTCTATTTTCACCACTAATTTAATGAATGTTTATTATAACCGGGGCTATTCTCTAAGAGAAACGTTATGTTTAACGCGTACGTTATATTTTATCATCACACCACAGTTAATTTGTGATACTCTCTAAGCAACTTTTGTAATAGATACATATACATAGAATATGAGTTAAACTTAACATTTTCTAATACAGAATAGCTCCGAACAAATACAAACGTTAATTTACAAATTACGTCTCTTTGTTGTTCTAACGCCGATTCATGATCCCTCAGAAACGGACCGGAAACGAGAATGGATCATATACTGAAAGTCCGTAAGGACGGGCTATTGTGAATCGATACATTGATACATTCAAGTCCTATCACAGGATGGGAAGAATCATCATAGGACTCCTATGATTCTTCCCATTTTGTTTCCGGGCAATTGTGAATTGGCCTACAATGTTTTGAAGTGTTAAAAATTTACAGAAAATTGTAATCTGGAAGAAAGCTCACGCACAATTTTACTTTTGTGTGCACTATTTTTCATCATTTTTATGAAAAACGTACTTTTCAAATAACATTTCCTGATTTCCGGCTCGCCGGATATCCTTATTCCTGAAATTGATCGTACGTTTCGGTCGTACGTCATTTAGATAGGGATTATCATAGATATTAATATATATATATTAACATCTATGTGATTTATATGAGATTTTCACAATTGAGAACGACAAAAACGTGCGATCAATTTCATGAATAAGGCCCCATATGTGAGATTGAATAACTTTAAATTCTCGACTAGTTTCGGGTTATTAGCCCATTTTCAAAAGAATTTAAATTAAAATAAAAAAATAAAAAATCGATATATCCATTTATGTAAATATCCATAGAAATTTTAATAAAACAAATTTTAAATTCTCTTGAAAATGGGCTAATAACCCGAAACTAGTCGAGAATTTAAAGTTATTCAATCTAATCTGTGTTTTATTGGTTGATTTTTAATAATTTATTCATATCTATTTCATACAAAATTAATTAACATTCTATGAATACATATGCTTAGATTGTGATGATAAAAACTGACGTACACGTTAAACTTAACATTTCTTTTACAGAAAAGCCCCGATTATAAAATTTAAGGTGATGTTATGTATATTTAAGGGGAATCGGTACAGCTCTTTGGTGTGTTTCTGGCTCAGTAGATGGCACCGCTTTATATGGGACTTATAATGTAAAAGTTTTTCCGTTATTTCTCGAAAACTGTAGTTTGTAGGGGAAAATGAAAATCACCATCGTGTTCAGCGCAGTTAGGAGCAGTACGCATCTGAAACCTTTTTTTCCTAGAATTAAGTATTTGTAAGAAAATAATTAAACAAAATATTTAAGGCTAACATTCCCGCCTGTGTTAAATAAAGACAAACGTGAAACGATACTAATACATTTTTGCGAGTGAAGAAAGAGGATAAATAATTGAATCGTCGTCGTAGTTTTTCAACTTGTAATTTATCGGACTCCGTCGCCTCAGATTGGAGATTGACGCCTCGACATGCATTTCTAGTCCACGTGGACTCGTAAATACAGAATATAAACAAACAAACATAGAAAGAAATTGAATACGCTGATTTTGGAGCCGACAAAAAATCAATAAAAGCATCCAGCGGCATAACGCTGATATTTATTTACCGATTTGAATGAATTAAAAAATAAAATCATTGTCGGTTTAAATACTATAAAATAATAGTAATTATTATAATAGTAATAATTCTAGCAGATCTCGGACACTGCAAATCCCATCAAAAAAAAAAAAGAAAAATTGCATTGATTTCAGATAATCGGGAGCACTATACACGTGGAGTGCTTTTTGCAATATGTTAAATTTCAAAAATACCTAAATAATAACGCATATTCCTCGGCAACAAAGGAGCCACGCTACGTGATTTATGTTATATTCGTATTTCTTAGTATTTGAACGGCCATTGGCTTTGGTTTTTTGTTCAATAGTTCAGTTAATAAATATTTTATCGGCTATGACGTTGGGCGTTTTTTTATCGAACACCAGGTATACTTACAAGAAATAAATTCGTGACGAAATTTCATTTCACACAAATAAAAAATAAAATAAATAAAAGTAAGTAATAAAGTGTAAATATAATTTTAATCTAAAATAAAGCGAAAATACACACACGTTTCAATATTACTCTCTAATAGGCATATTCCTACATACCCGTGGATCAATAATTTCTTTTAATAAAATGTTTTTATAAAAAAATATTAATTAATCAATAATTTTTGTTTTCCAAAAATTGTCGTCTCTGACAACTCTTTCAATTGACAGGTCTTGTTTTGTCCATACGATAAAATCACAAAAGTTGGCTTTTGCAATATGCATCTGGCCCTGGATTTGGTAATAATAATTGTGATTACGTTTTAATTTTAAATCTGCGTCCAAAAAGAAAGTTTTTTTTTTCGTTTGTTGCTTGTTTAATGGTCATTTTTTCTATCGATTTTGGGCACTTCACCTCGATAATTCCGCGACCATTTTCTATGAGTCCATCTGGAGATGCTCCCAAAAAACCATACGTCTCATCGATAAAAATGCCGCATAGTGTTACGAAACTTTTGGTCGTTTCTTCATACTTTTATAAGGCATTTTTTTCATTTATTTGTCCGTAGACTGTGGCTTCATTTGAAAACGGCTCCTTATAAAGTAAACTGTATATCAGAGGAGCCCATTTTGTTTTATGTCGCCTTTTACAGATTGCGTCAAATTTAGATGCTGTTCGTTATCGGCCTGTCCTCTTGTTTTCAACTCATTTTTTTATTATTATTAAAACTAAAATTTTAACTCATTTATAAGATCAATCTCTATTTCGTACTCACATTTAGATTTTCAATAACGCTAATTTAAATAGAAAATACTATTTATTTGACATTTGTTTTCAATTTCCTTTATTTTTTATGGTTACTTTCGTTTCTATTGTTTTTCATGTCCAACTATTCAATTCATTGCTAAAATGTCATATAAATACTACAAAATGTGAAATACTTCAATAAGTATAGATGATAGGCATCTAGTATGTTTAATGAAATATTTGTATCATTTTATGATAATTAAAAAAAAGTATAGGGTGCCATTTAAATAAATATGTCCGTTTGAAAAGTCACATATTTAAAATTATTTTATTTATTTGCACAGTGTGTACAAATATTTCACATTTAAAGTTATTATTATATTAATATATATAAACAATTTAATTTCTCCATCTCAAAACACACAAAAAAATATAATTTTATAGTATACCAACTATTGTGCAACTGTCGGAATTTTTAGAATTTTTTTTTTCTGCAGTAATGGTTAGTCAAAACTACTAATAATGTTATATTAATATTAAGATAATTTAAAGAGGAAACGAATAAAAAATAATATTTAGGGTGTTCCATTTGAAATAAAATAGTTGATATGATTTCCGCCCTCTATTCTCAAGAAAGTTTTATCAATAAATTAAATAAAAATGATTTAAAAATAATTAATAAATTATTTCCATATTTAGCTCTGTAATATTTTGACTTACGTTACGTAAGTACGTTAAACAAATGCAAATTAAAACAACAACTTCCCGGGCAAATATCCCGCCGCTAATGTGGAAATAATTAATTAATTATTTTCAAATCATTTTTATTTAATTTATTTAAATAACCATGACCAAGTGAATAAATACTCTTTCCTATTTATTTTATGAATAAATTAATGGTGAATTTCTACAAGGGAGAAATCGAAGGCAGTCAATTCGGTGACTCATTCTGTATAAAAAGTACTCAATTCTAAATGCACATTTACTAAAATAAAGCATACAACTCCCGAAAATTAATTTTGTAAAACTTTATTTGTGAATAACCAAAACCTCTAACGCAATTGATTTTATTTACTTACCCTGAATTCAAATATTGTAATAGACCAGCATTTAAACGTTGTTTTGGTCTAGATACAGATTGCGGTTAACTTTTTTAGGGTATTTTGAATCTGTGTACCTTTTGGCCATATTTTTTGCAATCAAATTCAATTCGTAATAGATAAAAATACACTAAATATAACACTTGTCACTAACTAATTGCAAAATGCTTATAAATATAACTTTGAGAGTTGTCCATTGCCGTCGAGGAATATACGTGATTATTTAGGAATCAATGCATTATTTTTTTTGATACGATTTGCATTGTCCGAGATCTGCTGGAAATACTTTTCATTCATAAACGCGGTTATGGAGTTTCCCCTTAAAAATTGAAAGATGACTATTATTTGGCAGTGAACTTAATTTTGAAAAATTGTATAATTACTATTATTTTATAGTATTTAAACCGACATTGATTTTATTTTTTAATTCATTCAAATCGGTAAATAAATATCAGCGTTATGCCGCTGGATGCTTTCATTGATTTTTTGTCGGCTCCAAAATCAGCGTATTCAATTTCTTTCTATGTTTGTTTGTTTATATTTTGTATTTACGAGTCCACGTGGACTAGAAATGCATGTCGAAGCGTCAATCTCCAATCGGAGGCGACGGAGTGCAATAAATTACAAGTTGAAAAACTACGACGACGATTCAATTATTTATCCTCTTTCTTCACTCGCAAAAATGTATTGGTATCATTTCACGTTTGTCTTTATTTAACACAGGCGGGAATGTTAGCCTTAAATATTTTGTTTAATTATTTTCTTAAAAATACTTAATTCTAGGAAAAAAAGGTTTCACATGCGTACTGCTCCAAACTGCGCTGAACACGATGGTGATTTTCATTTTCCCCTACAAAGTACAGTTTTCGAGAAATAACGGAAAAACTTTTACATTATAAGTCCCATATAAAGCGGTGCCATCTACTGAGCCAGAAACACACCAAAGAGCTGTACCGATTCCCCTTAAGATTAATATAAAACTGTTTCCTATTTATAATACAATTTTCAATATATTGGTGCTGAAGCCTCACATGAAGTTAGCTCGCAAGTCGCCCTTAAATGCATTAAATTGTTAACTATAACTGTTTATTATTTTAGAATAAAAATGATTTTGCTAAAGATTTAAATTATTTTTAAATATGTTTAAAATTTACAGCAACCTGTAAACAATTCGATAAAATTTGGTAACCTTAAGAATAGAGAAATATTACAGAAAACTGTAATAAAAAACAACTGTTCTCGCTCGCACATCTACTTTCATGAGCTCTATTTTACACCATATGTTTGTGACAAACGCGAATTTCCAAATGACGTTTCCTCAAACTGTTAACCTCTTCAACAATCGCGCAATGTTTAGTCATACAACGACATAAACGCGAATAATGTGAAGATGCGTGAGAAAAACAATGCGCTTTACAAATCATCGTTAAATTGTGTTTAAGAGTAAAGAGCAAGAAGTGAAACATGAAGAAGTTGACCGGGAGCTTTAGATACAGCCAGTGGGACCCGTGGCTCATAATAGCGCAGATAATCTCAGTGCAGACTCTTTTGTATATGAGTTTGGGTGTGCTGTTGACTGTGCTCGGAGGGTTGGTCGGCGACACGAGATCGTTGGATCACATTTTTGAATACCACGTAAGTGACAGCATCACTTAAAATATACGTTACGTGTAATCTATTCCAGTAATGTTTTTCTTTTTACTTACAGTACTTTTTGATTTATTGTAATGCTTCAACATAATAATAATAACAGTCTGCACTTTTATTAACGACTATTGCCTTTTAGTATAAAATAATATAATACGATGAATATAGGACAAGAATAAAATATACATATTGCAAAATGTATACATCCTAATGAATATTTATCATTTAATGAATAAATGTATTAAATTTAATTATATAGTAATCACTAGATGTTATGTTTCAAACTTAATTTAAAAGAATTTCTATAACAATAAAAAATGATTAAATTTCAAAATATTATGTCCTCATTAATAATAGTATTACTCTTATTAATGGGAACATAAGAACAAAATACGGAAACCTAAGTCATTTTATATATTTATGACATATAAGGTGTGATTACGAAAACTTAAGTTCAAATCATTCATATTACTTTATTAAACATTGATTACATCGTTTGATAATAATTGCATATATCGAAACTATAATCACCAAGTAAATGAGATACAGTACTCAAAATATATAATTAACTATTAAATGTAAATTAATAAACAAGTCAAATTAGAAATATTCAATTTGAGAAATAGCAATTTTATAAGGAAGTTCCTAATGATTAAATTCTTTTTGCTAAGGTATTTTATACTAATAACTGTAGCTATATCCTCAGACCATATTACCTTGTTTTTACTACCTATAAATATTTCGTGTTATGCTTTGCTAATGTTCTCTCAACAACATTTCCATAATATCTGTTTTGAACTATATCTATTTGTGTCTCAAATAATATAATTTTTACTTTCGCTGGAAACCCTGTACAAGGCAAGTATTGTAATCGAAAACATTAATCTCAACGGATTTACACTTTTTGAGGTCCCCCCGAGTCCATTCCATGGATTTTTGAAAAATGTCCGTTTCCCATGATGGAGCAAAATGCTGACAATCTTTAAACTTTAAAAGACAATCTGTTTTTTCATTTAATAATTTTCTATTTACTTGTAAATGTTCTTCAAAAACTTATTGACCGAATTCACCGGGGAAAGTACCATGACGGATAATTTACCATTTATTTTTAATAATCGTTGACGATGCCATATGAATTTAGGCAAAAGATGGCGCTTGCATCGTCTTCCATTTATTACTGTTTATTTTTATTTAGCACTTCAACTTCGTTGCGCTAACTAAATAAAATTCTTGTCTTTTCATATAATTGTGTATATTTATTTTATAAGTTTAAATAATTAAAACGTTACATTAACAATTTTTTATAAATACATGTTTTTTTTTTCTTTATACAGGAAATTCATGTTCGGGATTTCGCTGGAAAAATGGTGATATCAGCGTTTGTCCTAAACTCTCTAATCGGGTAAATAAATACAAAACAAACAAAAATCCGGATTATTTAAATAAACAAACATATATTACAGATCTCTGGTTTTATGGAAAGTAGTCGAACGGACGAAGCTGTGCCTGGACTTCAGTTGGACGTGGCACTTCTTGCACCTCATAATCTGCTGGTTCTACAACGGCTCGTTCCCCACGACCTTTTCGTGGTGGGCTCTAAACGTCGCCTGCGGCGCCCTGATGTGCGTCTGCGGCGAGTTCCTGTGCCTACGCACTGAACTCCAGGCGATCCCCATCTCCCTAGGCCCCAAGACTGACCTTTGAGATCACCCCCGCCTCCTTGCAGACCTACCGAAAAGAAACGAAACAAAACAATCTTTGTGATACTCCCACCATCATCTCGAGACACTTGTCCAGAAAGTGCCAACGGATATATTTTTTTAGAAAAATGTCGAAATAACTCAATTTTTAAACTGTTAAAAACTTTATTTAAACATGGAACAACTAATCATGATTAATTGAATAAATAATACCCATTGTATTTAGTATCATCTTGTTCTTTTTTTTTGTTTGGTGTTGTTTTTACAATACTAATGTTTAAAATTCAAAATAAAGCTACTTTTTGCGTTTTTTTTATTTTATTCTCTTTTTTTTTTCTTCTTTTAAATGGACGATCACAGCATTTCAAGCGTGGTGTGTGAATGTTTACTTAATCAACAGTGCAAAGTTTTTTTAAAGCATAAAATTTCAACACATTTATTTTTTTGGACATACATTTAGTTTTTTTTTTTCTTAATTATATTGCAGCTTCAGTCTACCTGGCTAATATATATTTTTTTATCACAGATCATTGATCGGTGTGTGAGTTTCATCCAAATACTGGCTTATTTACATAAATTTTTAAATAATTTATTCAATAACATTAATTTGAGTATTATACAGAGTTTTTCAATTGCATTTCCCTATTGATGAAATGAGATACACAATGTCTCGAATATATTTAACATTACATTAATCGAGGAGGCTCATAGTTGTTCGAAATTCATATTCACTTTATTAAATTAAACACCTTTAATTCAATAAATTGAATATTTAACATTGTTAAATAGGAAATATATTTCAGATAAGGGCGGAAAGAACAACAGTCGATAGCCCTACATGCTGTAGACAAAAAAAAATCTGTATACAGGGGCAAATGGGCCATACGGGAGACCAGGTGGGCTGGTGGCTAGTTTGTCCTATAGGCTGATATGTAGACAAACATTTTGTTGGGACGATACTATACATATATTTCCCAGGCTGCTACTATGCTGGCCTTCCGCCCCTGTTTTTATTTTCCATAAAGAAAGATATCGTAGTAGAATTTCAGATGAAGGAAAAATTATTCGAAATATAGTGAAATGCAATAGAAAAACTTTGCAAAAAGCAAGTTCATGTTGCAATTCTTACATTATTTAAAAATGTAAATAAAGATTCAGGCTTCGACTTTATTATGCACAATTTTTAAATAAAAACATTAGAACTTTGTATAGCTCTAGTTTGTTTATTGTGACTTAGAACAATTTAAAATCAATTAATATTTTAATATAGTTGTAAAAAGATAAATTTTTATTTAGTTCTGATCGTTAGAAGTTATAAAATAAGTTATAAATAAAATTGTTGGTGTCTTCAATTAGACAATTTTTCCTGGACATTTCAATTAGTTTTGTCTGAAACATTACTTTTAGAAAATAACATTTCGAAAATAACAATTTGTTTAAAATGTCGATGAAATAGGTTTCTACTTTTTTATACATTTAAAATAATTATAATTAATCAAGTAAACGTTTTTGAATTCGACTAGACATGATGAAAGTTTGCTGGATATTTCATTTAGCCTTAATTAATGTATGTTTAAAATATTACCATCAAAAAGTAGAATTTATAAAATATCAATTTGGTTAAAATTTTGACAAAGTAGGCTTCTACTTTTAATACATTTTAAATAAAGAAATTATAATTAATCAAGTATGCAATTACGTGTTTTTTTTTTTTATTAGATTAGACATAATCAAAGTTTGCTGGATATTTCATTTAGCCTTAATTAATTTATGGTTAAATAATAAAATTTAGGAAATAATCGGGGCTGTTCTGTATAGGAAATGTTATTTTTAACGTGAACGTTATTTTTTATTATTACAGTTTGAGAAACTTTTGTGATATTTAATACATACAATGTAAATTAACATCACATAGAATGTGATGTTAATTAATTACGTACGCATTAAACTTAACATTTATCTTACAAAATAGCCCCGAATAATTTGTTTAAAATGTTGATAAGGTAGATTTCTATTTTTTATACATTTTAAATAAAAAATATCAATATTAAAGTATTTGCAAATAAGTTTTTTAATTCGATTACAATCAGATTTTGATGAGTATTTCTTTTAGTCTTAATTAATTTATGTTTAAAATACCATCAAAAAGTATAATTTTTATATAATTTCTTTAAAATGTTGATAAGGTAGGTTTCTACTTATTTTATACATCTTAAATAAAGAAATTATAATTAATCAAGCATGTACAATTACGTTTTTGAATTCGATTAGACACAATCTTAGTGTTATGGATATTTTATTTAGTCTTAATTAATTTATTTAAAATATTATCATCAAAAAGTAAAATTAATAAAATAACAATTTGTTTAAAATGTTGATAAGGTAGGCTTCTACTTTTTTTATACGTTTTAAATAAAGAAATTATAATTAATCAAACATGTGTAATTAATTATTTTTAATTCGATTAGACATAATAAAAATTTACTGCATATTCCATATAATCTTGATTAATTTATATTTAAAATATTACCATTAAAATTTAGAAAATGACAATTTGTTTAAAATGTTGATAAGATAAATTTCTACTTTTCTTATACATTAGTTCAGATCTCAAAAATAATCGGCTTCATTAAAAAATATCTAAGCAATAATAATTATTCCAATTTCAAATAAGTCTTCATCTTACATTACAACATAAACATTTTCTTTGTTAGAATAATTTTCATAAACCAGTTTTGAATATATCCATAGACTAAAGACCTGCACGAGGAATCGTTTTAACATTTCGTGCGCATACACCTACATGACTACAATTATTCATACACCCCTCGAAACGAACGGACAAACTTATAGTGCTTCCTCGGAACGATAATAAAACGAGCGGTTCAAAAATATTTGCTGGTAACTAGAGAGCAGACGTTTTAAAATTAGAGTTGGCCACGAAAATTATACATAAAACATTTTCACGATAGATATGGATTATTTGTAAATAAATTCACTGAATATAAAATTAAATCATTATTTATAAATGTATGTCTGCTTATATGATTACCACAAATTTAATCAATGGAAGCAAGAACACATATGTAAATTATTTGTAAAAATAAATCAATGTAAAATAACCATTTTATTTACAAATAATCGGCGCTATTCTGTATGAGAAAAGTTGAGTTTAACATGTACGTTAATTTTTATCATCACAGTCTAAGCATCTTTTATAATATATATATTCATAGATTGTGAAAATTAATAACGTTTACGTTAAACTTAACATTTTCCGTACTGAATAGTCCCGATTCTATATTTGTATTGTTTGTTCCCACAAATTTTATAAATAGTCATTTTTGTTGAACAAAAAATCTCTAATTGATATAATGTAGATTCAAGTAATACAGAAAACTGTACAATTTTAAGAATCATAGTTTTCTGTAATTCAAATAAATGCCAGAAAATTTGCATAAATTACAGTTGTCTGTAATTATTTGGTAATAATTACAGATGTCTGTAATTATTTGATAATAATTACAGTTGCCTGATTTACTTGGAAAACTGTAAACTTGCTAAATAAACTAAACAAGTGAAGATATAAAATAATCAAATCGATAATTAAAAAAAAGTTCTTAGGCAATTACAATGTTTTAAAAATGCATTTCACTTTATATAAAATTATGTTCCCTTTAATATATTTCGAAAATTTGACATTTATTTGACGTGAACTATATTTGAGATGGAAGATTTATTCGATACATGAACTACACAATTTTCAATGGTATTTTAGAGAATGCGATATTAATTCCAAAACATTAAGTAAGTTAAGAACTATATTAAAAACAAAGAATTAAATTCTCACGAAACCCGTGGTGAAACATTTTTATGTTATGAATCATAATAAATTGAAGATAATGCAAGCACCATTTATTATAATTCATAAAAACCGAAATGGTAATCTCTAGTTATCCATACGCTAGATGAATGTTGTACATTTCATTATACCAAACAACTTGCGTTGTCTTTCATTTATTATGATTAATATCTGGTATATAACCACAACACAATTTCCGTTCAGCCTTCTTCATCAAGGCATTGCACATGAACACACTAATCTGATAAGAAATGGCCATCACTAGTTATCCATACGCCAGATGGATCGTGGTTGAACATTTTATTAAATGTTTTTTTTTTGTTAATTAGATTAATTGAAACAAAACCAAGTGTTTTATGATAAAGAAAAGACTTAATCTGGGCTATTCCACACCGAAAATTTTAAGTTTAAAATGTACGTTATTAATTAAGTTAACGTACACATTAAGCATAACACTTCCCTTACATAATAGCCCAAATATCTTTTTTATACCATTTGTTTCACTGTGACTAGTTTCGATTACACTGTAATCATTCTCTAACTGACTCAGTTTCAGTGAAATAATTCATTAAATGGTATAAAAAAAGATATTAAGACCTTTTCTTTATATTGAAAATGTACTGCGAATTAAACACATCAAAGATCCAAGTGTTTTAATTAATCTTCTAATTACCATATTAAAAAGTTAAATCTCAGAATACTTTTATTGAAAGTATAAAATGTATTTTCTTCTATCATTTAGGAACTTCTCAATGTTGAATGAAATGGATCAATAATTAGAATAACATATTAATCTCTACAATATGATCGTATATTTCTAAAATTCTTTTTATATTTCTTAAATCCAATTAAGTTTGCCCGGAAAACATATTATAAATCTTATTTTTTTTCTGATAAATATATCATTAATATAAAATACAAGCTATGTTTTCTGAAATATCATTTAAAATAGTGTAGTGCAGCACACCATGTAAATCTTATGTGTGATGTCACAAACTAGCACTTAGTTCAATTTGGTGCAGTGCAAACGAACAAGCTTGTTGTAATTCTAATTTGATCAATAGTGAAATGCAAATGGAAAACTATGTAAGTCAATTACTGCAGTAGGAAATGAGAAATTTACTTAATTATTTTATAACTTTTCCTACTTAATTATTTTAAAATGGAACATATTTTCACAGCCAACTCAATTTTAATTTAAACACCCCTTCCGAATTCAACAATAAAAGCCCACATCTTCCCAATTCCATTTCATCCTCCAACACATTCATTTCAACATTTTTTATTTTTTTGTTCGGTAAAAATCTAAAATCAAAGCAAGCGAGCCTACTGCTTTAAGTCACCATTGAGAAGGCATAGTTTAGTTTTAATTCTCCTTTCTTTTTTAGGTTTGTTTCATACATACTCGAGTAAAATCCATTTGTACTCACGAAGACAATAGGGAAAATAACAATACAACAGACTGAGGGAGATAGAGAGAGACTGTGTCGAATTGACCAAAGTATATCACCGATAAACGGAAACGGAAGAAAAACCGGAAGTGTTGTTTTCTTTGATTTTAATTTTACGCTTGTGTGTTTCGCATTCGTGTTACTTTCGTCTTGGAATTACGGCGGCGAGCATTCATCGTCGACCTCCTGTATTACCGAGTCCTGCTCCATGCGTTGCTTTTGCAAGAGCAGCTCTTGTTTCTTCTGCGAACAAAAGAGAAAAATCGTAGAATTGATGGAAACTTAAGCAAGTGCCCACTTTTTTCAAAAGTATCGTTTGTTTTTTCGTGGAAACAAGAAAACATTCACTGTAAACTGAACGGGCAAAAAATGCATTTAAAAAAAAAACACATACGCTCACACACTAAACGGAAAGTTAATAAATAACTACATCACAAAACATTCAACAAATGTTCAAGAAATGTTTTGTGGCGAAATAAAAAGAAATCTACAGAAATACTTTTGACAACTAACAAACCAAATAAATATTCAGCTACTTCACATAACTTTCTCTAATATTTTAAAATATGTACACTACTACACTAATATTTTTAACAGCTAACATAGAAAAAAAGAACGAAGAAAAATATATAAACTAATACAATAAATTTAATAAAAACATTGTTTTAATTATCGATTACTGAGGCTTCTACTTCGTTATACATTGTGAATGATTTTAATGTCATACGAAAGAACTTATCATGCTGATTAAAATTATTGCCAACAATCAGAAAAATAACTAACTTTATCGCCGCTAGGCGGCGCCAACTTAAAGTATAGATAATTTTCCCATTTTTCTTAAAAATTTCAAATGGAATGATATATTTTTCTTAATATTAGTAGAAAGAGGATTAAAAAGTAAGAAATTTAGTGAAAACCAGAAGTCTATATCTAAATCCTATCACAAGTTATAATTAAAGAATTTTTAGAATTAAAAATTATTAATGTAAATTTTAAGTATTTTATGTGTAAATTTAAAATAAATGAAATTATAACTAAAATAACAAAATTAAATTATTTTGTCACCGATAGGGGGACGCTTTTTTAATTTTAATAACAATTTTCTCATTTTTTTAAATAAAGAAATATTTTTTATAATACAGGTGAAGAGAGTATTAAAACCAAATGGAAAAACATTTTCAATGCCAAATTTATATTAAAATTTTGTCTTTCAAATTGTCCAATGACTCCACCGTTATATTTAATACAGTCACATAATTTTATAGAATTAAATAAGCAGCGACATCCACTCTAGCAATAGCAGTATTAGGTATGCTAAAGTTTTTGCATTTCAGATCCAAAAAATTATGTCTTTCCTCTTTCTGAGCCTCGATTAATAAAAAAAAAATAATTTGCCCCAAAAATAAAAATCTGAACATTCGGCAAATCGTGGTGACCAAAAAAATAAGCATCCCCATCTATTCACCTCTCTTAAAAAAAGAGTATATCCAAATAATTTAGCACGCTTTAGAAAATGCCCCCTGGTGGTAATAAACTAATTCAATATTGTTGTTTTTGTTATAAATTTTATTAACCTCAAAAAGTTTTCCAATGACATTTGAAATTTTTAATTTGAATTTTTTTATGTATATATAACTTGTGATAGAATAAAAGGTATTGAGATGCGGTTTTCACCAATTTTCTTACATTTTCACGCACTTTCTATTGATACTAAGGAAAATATATCATTCCATTTTAAATTTGTAAGAAAAATGGGAAAATTATATTATTTTTTAACTTGGCGCCACCTAGCGGCGACTGAATTACTTATTTTTATGACTGTTGTCGATTATTTTAATCAGTATGATAAGTTCTTTCGTATGAAATTAAAATCATTAAGATCGGTTAAAAAACAAAAAAGTTATTTGACATTTGCTCTTTAAAAATTCCTTCCCCCACCCTTTATATCAAGAGTAAGAGAAAAATTTCTGTAACATTTTTGTTTTATAAACCCATCATGATTTCAAAAAGTGTAGTTTTATGATGCCTTTATTTGAACCTTTTTTGAGATAATCGCAGAATTATTTTTCGACTGTTCAGTGCGCCCCCTACTGGAAGAGATACGAACTTGAAATTTATTTCCAACATTTTCTCATGGTCACTTTTATTAACATTTTTTTTATTTGAAAGCTCTAGGACTCTTAGTTCCAGAGATATAGCCGGTGACCTTTCCTATCTGGACACCCGGTACATATTGTAATTTCTGTTATGTATTTATTGAAATTAGTGTAAAGTTCGCAGACGGTATAATTTATTTTTAATCCAAAGTGTGGTCGATTCAATTATGTAAATGTGGAAATACCGTCAAAGTAAATGGCATTGTGTTTCAAACGGTTTTCCGGACATTTTTAAAACTTTATTTGACAGGATCAATCCAAATAATTATATAAAAATATGCCAGCTAGTGAAATTAATAAAAAATCTTTTTTCAAACCTGAAGACATTCCTGGCTATAGAGGGTTATATGTTATTATATTTTATATAAATTAGTTGCATATTTATATAGTTATTATTAATAATTAGTTCTATTTCAAATAATTTTTTAGCATTGCAATGTCCAGAAAGTCCTGTGGCTTAATGAAAAAGTAATGTGTTATACCATTTCTAATAAATATTAATAAAACTGAAAGCATTAATAAGTCTAAAAGTTTCCACATCCTCAACTACAGAGGGCCCTACAAAAAGTATTATATAGGATTATATGTATGTTTCCCATCTATTATAGGTCTATGGTTTCAAAAATGTACACTTGATTATAAAATAATTTCAATTTGTTATTTGCATAATAAAAACAGAGTTATAAAAAATTTAGTATTTAAAATGCACAATGAAATAAAAGCTTCAATTATCAATAAAAACCTTTAAAAATTAAAATAAAACCAAAATGAAAAAAAAACCTAAACAGAAAACTTTTGTTTTCACCGTATACTCACTTCAGGTGTTGTAATAATGACTATCCTATGGTCAATCCTCGGAGTCAAAGTGCACGAGTCTTGCTCCAGATCGTCGAGTGAGGCGCGCCTTGTCAGTTTGGTGTGAGTGTGAGCGTGGGGACCGTGCACGATCGGTGGTGGAGTCTCTGTTGTGCTTGATCTCCTCAACGGAGGAGGACCGTCCAGTTCACTGCCATCTAACATTTTCACTAAGCTATGCCTGTGTGCAATGTTTAGAATTGATTAAATTTGTAATGACATTGATTCAAAAGTTGTAAAAATATTAGTTATTTGATATGAAAATCTAAACTATCATGATTTTTAGGAAATACATTTTATGTTTAATTTAATTTGAATTCACCTCACACTGAGAAGTAGAGAGGAACATATAACGATGTTATATAAGACTAAATAAATAAATAATTAATTTAAATTCATTGGTCATGTTCAGCAGACATCACCCTTATAACCAATGGAACTAACTGGTGGAATTAATTCAGCTTTATGCTCCGGTTAGTAGTGATCTGTGGATGACATTGGCACCGTATTTTAAATGAGGTTAGTTACTAACTGATGCAAATCTATAGTGTTTTCATATTCAAGAGGCAGTGGAGATAAACAAAACCTAGATGCGCACTTCAATAGACACTTGTGATTGGTCGCTTGGTAGTGCGTGTTCTTGGCTGGTTCAGTTTGTATTCTGGCCCGTAAAATTTTTAAAATCTATGATTTGTATAATATAATGTATGGTTTTATTATTATATCGAACGTATAACAAAAATCGGCGACGAAGTTGGCATTGGAAATCTTAAGTCATGTCTGAACTAAAATCACACACGCACGCGTGAAGTACTGATTATCACTGTTTAACCACAACCAGCATTTCACGCGAGTGATCTTAGTACAGACATAACATAATTTTTGTTATACACTCGATATTTGAGTGTGTAAAAATATTTACATATTTGTATATTGGTGCCTATTGCAGAGCACTGCAGTGTTTTTATTTGGGTAATTAAGTGAAATATGTTTGTGGGCGAGAGGGTACGGCGTGACTCTTAATATTCTCCCCATTCACGTGATTGTGTTTGCTCGTGTTGCCTTTTGAACAATAACATAATATCCTAAAATTTATCAACACAGCAATGTTATCAATATATGAATTTGTTTGATTTTTTTACATATATTCAAGAATAACAATATCCAATAACCCATTTTTAGCTTTAAATGTAATATTATTACTTTATTTTGATATAAACACAGAACCAATAATACTAACGACTCTCAACATCATCCAGCAGATTTCCACCAATTTTTAACCATCGACCGGTGAGTTTCTACTGATCGCAACCATTATTTTATCTCTTCGATTTGTATTAGAGTCTATGAATTTACTAAAAATATATCAATGAAAGAAATATTTTTTAAAACGATGTGCTAGATCAAAAATTGTTTGATCCTAGAGATATTCAATCTAGACCATCACTACTCTCAATCATATAATGAAAGTTATGTCGCATGCAAGCATATACCAGGGGTGTTAGTTGAAGTTTGCCGGTTTTACTAGTAGTTGTCGCTAGCAATATGTATAAATTTTTATGATTTGGCATGTATGTCTTTTGTTTCTATTGACATTAACCTACAAAAATACGCAAGTCACATTCCCACAAAATAATAGCGTCATATTTGTTTACCTCAGTGAATATGTCGAGTTTCGTTCCAAGTAAATCGCATTTGCGGCATTCGTTGCTTTTCTTATTTCATCAAAAGAAAAAAGCAGCTGAAGCTCACCGGTTGCTGGTAGAAACTTATGGTGAACATGCTCAAGTGATTAGAACATGTGAGACATGGTTTCATCAATTTAAAAGTGGAGATTTCGATTTGAGAGACAATGAACATCCTGGTGCAGCGAAAAAGTTCGAAGATGAGGAATTGCAGGCGTTATTGGATGTTGATCCAACCCAATCGCAACAAAAATTGGCAAACACACTAAATGTGACTCGAGGAGCAATTTGCCAACGTTTAAAAGCCATGGGAAAGATTCAGAAGTATGGAAAATGGGTGCCACACCAGCTGAACGATAGACAAATGGAAAATCGAAAAACCGTTTGTGAAATGCTGCTTCAACGATTCGAAAGGAAATCTTTTCTGCATCGAATTGTCACGGAGGACGAAAAATGGATTTATTTTGAGAACCCGAAGAGAAAAAAATCATGGCTTTCACCTGGTGAAGCCGGCCCATCGACTGCAAGGCCAAATCGCTTTGGCCGTAAGACAATGCTCTGTGTTTGGTAGGACCAGTGTGGTGTGGTGTACTACGAGTTGTTAAAACCTGGTGAAACGGTGAACACGGATCGCTACCGACAACAAATGATCAATTTGAATCATGCGTTGATCGAAAAACGGCCGGAATGGGCCCGAAGACATGGCAAAGTTATCTTGCAACATGACAACGCGCCGTCTCATACCGTTAAACTGGTGAAAGACACATTAAAAACACTTAATTGGGAAATATTATCACACCCGCCGTACTCTCCAGACCTCGCCCCGTCCGACTATCATCTTTTCGCATCGATGGGACACTCCCTTGCAGAGCAGTGCTTCGCTAATTTTGAAGAAGTCGAAAAATGGCTCGTCGAATGGTTTGCCTCGAAAGAGAAAAAGTTTTTTTGGGATGGTATCCATAATTTGCCTGAGAGATGGGCGAAATGTGTAGAAACCAATGGTCAATACTTTGAATAAAAAAATTTTGAGATTCCTCTGAAAATTAAGTGTTTTCTTTATCAAAAAAACTGGCAAATTTCAACTAACACCCCTGGTATAACATTTATTAATATTAGAATTAAATTAATTAAATTGAAGTAATTTTATGAACATCAAAAAATGACAATCTATAATTAATCAGATGCTTTAACAATAAAGTTTAGCGAACGAATCACAGGGAAGTGGAATAAATCATCTGAGTCAGAGCCTACTAAATATATAGGCCGAAATGTTGGAGTGGGAAGCACTCCTCATCTTCTATACAGCATAGTTTTAGAGGAAGTTGCTTTATTGGTGACTGATCCATCAGGTTAAACCAACCGAACTAATAAATCAAACTGTCAGTCTATAAAACCTTAACATTTTAATTAGCATATAAATTGAATGTTATAGTTATAATAATAATAATAAATGCCTTTATTTACTAAAATGAAAATATACAATTACAATTTATTAGTGTAGGCGAAGTTCAGTCAGGTAGTACCTGTTACTGCTCTTCCACTTAACCTACAAATTGAAACTTCATATATTAGAAAAACAAAATACAATGCAAAATAGTTTTTACGGCTTTACACGATTGTCAGCCGTAATCCAACCCTAATTAACATAAACGCTGTTCGGGCCTGGCCCAGGGCAATATTTGTGTATTGTTTGTGTTCCGCGAAAAGTGCGGTACGACCGACCAACCCTCGGCGGAAATGGACTCAGAGAAATTTCAACATCTGGTAAACAGACAGTTTAAGGGAGGATGGTATCACCCCCCTGCACCCCCGAGTCGCCGCGGTAGAAGAAAAACGGCATCGAGCCGAAGAGATGAACACGAGACACCGAAGAAGAAACATCGCGAGAAATTATTTTAAATTGTTATTGTTGTTAAATTAATACAGTCACTTTAAATTAAATTCTACAATGTTGTCATTATTTCACACTTCGAACAACAATTAACAATAGTTATTCATTAAACATAAACAATATGAGTTCTGTCAGTTTCATCAATTTATCAGTCTCAAATCTTTCCAAGCAATAAACCAACACGTACATTTCTTTTAAACCATAATAAATTCATCGATTTAAGGATTATGGGGAGTTTGTTATACAACTTGTAGATGTTAAATGTAAAGCATCTTGCAAAGGTAGCAGTTTTATGTTTTGGTGGAGATATTAATCCCTGGAATCTTATGTTTAAATTATGTACATGTGTTCGAAACACAATTCTTTGATATAAATATGAGGGTGTATGGTAGTTTATAATCTTATAGTAAAGAATGTAGCTATGTAGGATACATCTATTAGCCATATTTAACCAATTTAACTCTGCACATTTTCCTGAAATATGATTATATTTTCTAATACCCATAATGAGTCTTATACAAGAATTTTGTACTTTTTGTATACGCTCAGTTGTTACTCTATCCAAAGAAGCACCATACACGACATCACAGAAGTTAAAGTTACTCAAAACTAGTGTATCACAAAGGAGACGTTTAGATTTTTTAGACAAAAAAAATATCTATTGGAGTAAATCATTCTTAAGTTATTGTATGCGCGAGATATACACTTGGATATATGAGATTTGAAGCATGTCTGAGTCAATGACTAAACCGAGATTACATACTGTGTCGACGAAGGGGGTAATCACATCAAGTTTAATCTTAACAAGACCTTTTGCAGTCATAACTTTGTTTTTTGGTCCAAACAATATAGCACACGTCTTATTTGGATTACTAAGCAGAGAATGTCTCCGTGCAGAATGTAATAGGTTTGATAGATCGTTATTAATTCTTTCATTGGCTATATTGATATCGTTAAAGTTAAATGAAAAAAGGAGTTGAGTATCGTCTGCATATAAGTTGCAGGTATCGAAATCTAAAGTATCAAGTATGAATGATGTGCATATTGAAAATAAAATAGGACCTAAAATTGAGCCTTGGGGAACATCAGCAGTGATTTCAGAGAGACTGGAATAGGAATTTTCAATTTTAACTTGTTTTCTTTTAAAAATAAAACTATATAGTACTTTAATTGCGCCATGTTCAAGCACAATGTACTTCAACTTGGCTGATAAAATCTCATGTTTAATTGTGTCAAAAGTACTACTAAAGTCAATTAAAATTAGCCATTATATAAGGCCTTTATCAGTAGCTCTTATTATATCATCAGTAACATTTAGTATTGCAGTTGCATAACTATAGTTAGGCCTAAAGCCAGATTGAACAAAGGGTAGAATATTATTTTATTCTATAAAGGTACACAATTGTTCCTTTATTATGCATTCCAGTAATTTTGACAAAATTGGTAATATGCTAATAGGTCTCAGGTCCTTTAACTCCAAAGGAATGCTTTTTTTTAGGCACAAGAATAATGGTTGCTATTTTCCATGCATCTGGGAATACACCCTCTTCTATACAACAATTTATTATATGTGTAATAAATGGAATGATGTATGGACAACAGATTTTTAACATGGAAGCACTAAGACCATCCGACCCAACAGCATTTGTTTTTATTGAAAAAAAGTATTTTTTCCACAGTGCTCATTTCAACAAGAGTAAACTGACAGTGATCCCTGATTTTAGAATGTGAGTTATTTCTATACCAAATAATTAAATCGACGTCCGTAACAGTGCTAATCCTATTTATTACAAAAGAATTTGCTGCCTCAACATCCTTTAAGTTACAGGGGATATCTCGTAATTTTTGTTTAAAGACTCTGGTGTTCTTCATAAATTTCCAAAGAAATGTTGGATCTATATTAACCATGTGATTTAAATACCCCCTTTTTTCTCTAGTAATTGCAGAGTTTACGAAATTTTTTTTTTTTTTAATCTTTTTCCTTTCTACCGTTAGGTGTAAGGAGTTTTTGTTTAGTGTCTGTTTCTATATTTTTCTCTCCATGTCTTTCTGTCCTTGGTTAATTGTTTAATGTCCTTCCAATCTATGTCCTTTTTTTCTGCTTCTTCTCTAATTATGTCATTCCATGTTTTTCTCGGTCTTTCCCAGTAATTTCTTCCTTTCGCTCTTGTTTCATATATTCTTCTTGCTGTTCTATCTTCTTTCATGCGGCACACATGTCCGAACCATCTCAGCTGGCTTCAACAATGGTATCATTAATAGGTCCTATCTGTAAGTTTTGTCTGTATGTCTCATTCCTTATTCTATCTCATCTGGTCTTATTTTCAATTTTCCTTAAGAATCTCATGTCTATTGCATTAATTTTCGTTTTGTGTTTTTCCGTCATGGTCCATGTTTCACTGCTATATATTATTGTAGGTCTTATAACCTTTTTTACTATTTCCGCTTTTATGTTCTTAGTTATTTCTTTGCTTCCAAAGAACGTTGTCTTCATCATATTAAATATTTTTCCCGCTCTTCCCAGTCTATCATTTATCTCTTTGTCTAGCTTCCCGTTATTTTTTATTATTGTTCCCAAATACTTGTAATTTTCTACCTGTTCGATCTGCTTTCCGTGTAATTTTATTGTATGTGATTTGTTTTCTCTAGCTATTATCATTGTTTTGGTCTTGTCTATATTTATCTTCATATTAATTTTTGTTAATGCCTTGTCGATTATTTCTATGTTATGTTGTAGGTCTTTCTCTGTCTCTGCCACTATCGCCATATCATCTGCAAACATCATTTCCCTTATGTGTGTTTCTTCCATTTTCCAGTATCCCAATTTTAACGTCTTCATTTCCTTCTTTGCTTCCTTTATAGCTTCATCTAGTATCAATGTAAATAGTAGCGGACTCATAATACACCCTTGTTTTACACCTATCTTTGTCACGAACTCTCTGGACTCTTCATTGTTTGTTCTAACTATGTTTTTGTTGTTTTTGTACATAGCTTTAAGTACTTCTATAGTCCTTCTGTCTATTCCTCTATTTTCTAATACTTTCCATATGTCGTCTCTTCTCACTTGGTCGAACGCCTTTTCCAGGTCTATATATATACGATCTATATATACGAAATTACGTAAAGTTTTGTAACTGTTAAAATCAGATATAACTCTTGAAGTTTTAAATTTCTTATAAACCTCAAAATTATTAGCAGATAAAATAATTTTAATATACCACTTACATATTTGTTTGATTAGTTATGATTGAACTAATCAAACAAATATGTAAGTTTTGTATTTCTACCTCTCTTTGAATGAATCAAATACAATTAGATAATTCTTTTATTTTGGTGGTAACAAATTTCTTCTTGCACTTTTTAATTTCTGGCAGAGTACACATTTTTTAATTGGAGAGAGTTTATGCTATTAGATTGATGCAAAAGAAATGTGATTTTAACTATTAACTTTAATTGAGTATAACTTTTTATAGAATAAACCTTATTAATCAAAATAAGAACCATTAGAATTAATACAACTTTGCCAACAAGAGGTTCATGCAGAACCCATATGACAAGCTTTTTCACTTTCCAAATTTTCTTTAAATATCGAACAACGATTGACTGGTCAATATTGAGTTCTTCAGCAACATTTCTTGTTGTTTTGCTTGTGTCAGCTTCAATTGGTCATCATCAACTTCTGATGGTCGGCTACCGTGTTTTTATCTTTAAGACTCTCATCACCATTACTGAATCGGACGAACCATCGTTGCACAGCACTTTCATTAGCAGTATTTTGACCAAATGCTTCGTTGATATTGCTTTTTGACCTCGCTTAAACTCATACAAAAATATCACTCTTAATTGCTTGTTTTCTAGCATTTCTAGAATGATCAAAATATAACAAAATCATAAAATATTTATAACAAAAATACAGAGCATATTCTAAGTTTTAAAATAATATATATAATGTCAATAATTATTAAAAAATTTATTAAATTTTTAAACCATAAAGTTTAATAATATAAAATCCGACATTTCTTTTGCACCAACCTAATATTATTTAATCACAACACAACATTTATTCAAACTACTGATGATGACGGAAAGAAAAAAAAAACAATTTATGAATCTCAAGTTAATTATACAATATTGCACAAACAAATTGGTCCTACATCAAATGTCATACCAATAATGGTTAAAAAAATAAACAAATCTGCACATCTTTAAATTATGTAAGGCATAGCTGTACTGACGAGGGATAGATCCCGAAACACGTGTCTGCAGATGGCCTTAAATTAAGTAACGTTCCTTTTGTTGTTTTCGCATTAGAAAAAGATTTTCTCGGATCAAATTTTGTTGCATTATGCAATATTTTATTGATGTGCAACAGCAGGTGTACATTATGTAATTCAATGTCCGGCGTGGGTATTTGCCCGGGAAGTAGTTGTTTTAATGTGCATTTGATTAACGTACTTACGTAACGTAAGTCAAGGGTCACACAGCTAAATGTGAAAATGATTTATTAATTATTTTCAAATCATTTTTATTTAATATATTTAAATAACTGTGACCAAGTGAATGAATAATACTCTATTCTATTTTACTGAAAAGCTATTTAAAAAAATATATAGAAAAATAGTCTTTGGGGGGTATCAGCACATAGGCAGTACATAACTACTGTTTCAACATTTTTATTTTCACTCCTACCCCGAAAGATATTCTCATTTTGTTTGTTGACCCAAACAGGTTGATTGTTTCCACTTTTGATGTCTCTTTTTACCTGAACCACTTCGGACTTCTGAAGTAGGCAGTAATTTATTTGTAAAAGTACATGCCAACTTCGAACAGCTGTCTTTATTGGTTGTAGTTCAGAATCAATTTTATTGACCATAAATAATAATAATAATGCTACATGTTTATCAATTTTTGTTCCATCAAAGAGGTTGTCCTAAACTAGTTGTACACCATTGATAAATTTGTTAAAAATTAAGCTAGAGAGTGTTAAATTAGCAAAGCAGTAGTAAATTTTCCACTGATTTCAAAGGTGTAATTAGAAAAACAAAAGAGCATTGCACTTTGAAGAAACAATTTTTTAAATGGCACACATGGTGACAATTGAAAACAAAATAATTGAAAAACAAAATAATCGATTTTGATTTAACCATGTTTATAATGCAAAACATACAATTAGTCAATATAATTACTATTTTTATGTTGAATTGAGGTATTTTTAAGTTCGATTTTTGTTAACTTTTGTATTTTTCATACAAATCAATTATCTAAATAATAGATTTTGCCTATTATTAATGTAAATCTTATGGGTGACATTATAAACTTGCACTCAGTCCAAGTTAGTACAGTACAAACAAACAAGCCTTTTATAATACAACTATTCAAATGGATTAAAATTCTTATTGTATTTACCTTCTTGATAATGTTACAAGAGATTGTCTATGTTTGGAATGCCTTCTAGTTTTCCCCAGCCGCATATTGATTGCTTGAAAGTGATTCTGAATAGCCAGCCCCAGCGCTGGACACTCATCCTCGTCAACCAACACCTGCGCGTCCTTCAGCGTCGTGTAGCCGTCACAGCCGGAATGCAAATAACACTTCGTCGCGAGCCTATAGCTCTGCGTCAAGTTCAGGTATTCGTCCCCGATCCTCACCAGCTCGGGGTCCACCCTCTGTCCGGGCGGTTTCGATGGTTCGAACGCAAAACTGATGCCGGCCACTTGAGGAAACCTGCCCTCCAATTTAGGATACTGGCTGACACCGTTTTCTAATAGTTCTAGGATCTGTTTGCCGGTGACGGAGAGGACGACGAGGGGATCGTGCATGGGGAGGATGTTGATTAAATCGCGCATGGTGAAGTCGCCCGCCGGATGGACCATGTCTGATCGCAGTGTGCCGGAGTTTAGGAGGACTAAATCAGCACCGGTGGCGGCGAGAACGACGTCGCATACCCAGTTGCCCAGGTTGGATTCGGACGTGCGTATTGACTGAAAACGGCCGTCCAGGGGTACCGAGAAGCAGCCTAGTACTTCATCCATTTTACCCTCAACTACACCTGAAAGTATACATTTTAATTAATAATTCTATCATTATTATGATAATCAATTTATCATATAATAAATATCAGACATTAATTTACTTGTTTACTTTATTTTTTCGAATAGATGTCTGCAAAATATTATTTAAGGGCAGGATCGTTCAAACGGTTGTCAGTATATTTGTTTACAAATCCAAACGATACATTAAAAAAAAACTAAATATTGCATCGAATAGATAATTTTTTTCTACATGCAGACGTGAATTTCATTTTTTGTTTTTTTAATTTTTTTGTTGTTATTTCGTTATATTTTCACTTTTATATTTCTGTTATATTTAATTAAAAAAAATATCAGCTACATTTGGAAAATACTCTTCTTTCGATGTATTGTAAATGAAATGTTAAAATAATGATTTTTACTTTCCCCGGACCCCTGTCCAAGGGAAAGTATTGTGATCGTGAAATTTTTCGAATCATCAATTTCAACAAATATGCACGTTTTGAGGTCCCCTGAGTCCATTCCATCGAGTTTTGAAAAATGTCTGTGTGTGTGTCTGTGTGTTTCCGCGATAGCGCATAAACGGCTGAATGGATTAAGCTCAAACTTTATATCTAAGCTTTATATAACAGTGGAATGATCTGAAAAGCTTTTGGTTAGAATCAAAACTCATTAAGTGCAACTTTACTCTTAGCAAATTTTAATTTTTTAATTCGGATAGAAAAATGTTTCAAATAAAAGTTTTAGATCTTGAAAAATAAATAATTTCTGTTATAAAACTTTTATTGTAGGACCTCCGGTTTTCATTTTATAAGCGAAAGAATTTCGTTTTCCTGATAAATTCCCTTAGAGATTTTAATTATTGAAATAATTATTTTAATGACAAATAAAACGTCAAAGTGCCAGCACGTCAGCACATTCGCAAAGTTTGGAAAAATGAAGAAGAGTGTGGAGAAAAAAGGATATTAACACATTGTAAGGTAAGAAATAACACTCTTAATTATAATATTCTTCTAAATACTCGGTTTTAACTTTGAAAGACAACAATCATTTTTTTCTATTAATCATTTTGCTTTTCTATTAAATTTATTTGACCCTATTCACCGGGGAAAGTACCATGATGGACACATCACCATTTTTTTAGTTTACGCTTCAAAAAACATTAGCGAAAATATCTATGTCTTTTTTTAAATACCGCTTTATTCGAGGAGCATAGTTTACGTCTACAATAGTTTAAAAATTCAAGCACTAGACAGCTGTAGTTAATAAAAAATTGGTAACCAGTAAATCATATTTCATCAACATGTTGTCGGTGAAGCATTTAATTAATGCATGACTCATTAAGGTTGCGGTTTAGTGGAAAGAAATAGGTATATAGTAAAATGGTAATAATCGTTTGAAAAAAATGCAATTCTTTTGGATTTAATAATATGACTATTTATTTACATTTTTTTATGTACCAAGTATAAACTATCGGTCTAAATAAAAAATAAATCGTTAATTTCCGTGTATTACGTCAATTTACTAGTTCAAGTTAGAAAAGAACATTGCAAGATATTTGAATGCAGAATTTAGTGAAATCCTTTAAATTTTCATTGCAAAAGTATTTATTAGCAAAAATATAATTTGAAATTTGCTATAAATTTGATCAATTTTCATTGTTTTTAGTAATTACTTTTCACACAAACTAAACATTAAAATAATTTTTAATTTATCTGATGAAAATCCTGCTTATTTTAAGATTACTTTAATGTATAATACAATATTTTTCATTGACCACAACAGCAATCTAACTCAAATTAGTGATTGCCAATATTTATATAGCTATCTCTATCGTCTAAACTGCACCCTTAAGGGAATTTTTTTGTACATATAAGAAATATTGACTTATTAAATAATTCACACAAATCAAGATGATAAATAATAATTTTAATTAATCTATATATTTAATGAAACCTTCAGTCACCATTCATCTAGCGTATGGATAACTAGTGATGGCCATTTCGGTTTTTCGAACCTCATAAGACCAGTGTGTTCCATGTGCAATGCCTTGATGAAGGCGACTAAACGGAAATTGTGTTGGGGTTATATACCCGATATTAATCATAATAAATTAAAGACGAAATTAGGCAAAAGGTGGCGCTTGCTTCGTCTTTAATTTATTATAATCTATATATACCTATTATACCATCAAAAATATGTAGTAATTTTATATATATGAAAGGGATTTTATTTTAATTCTAAAATTGACTTTTGAACAGATTTTTAGAATCTAAATATATTTAAATTCTCTCAATTTATCTCAAAAATGAATGGGGAAGTAGGAATTTGCATAAAATTATTTTACACCAATCGAAAGCAACATAGGAAAATACATGTAAATTTCAAAGTGTTCTAATATCGGTTCCCTCATTTATTTTAGAGACAACATTTATTTATCTTTTTGTAATATTTTTTTTGTATATTTCACCTAACACTTGGTTTCTCCAAGTTAGTATAATTAATTCAACTTTTTTATAATTCCAGCTTTTGGTTAAAATTCAAAAACTTTAATAATAATTTGTGAAATAAATCTACTCATCTTTTTTAAAACAAAAGCAGATTTTTTGTACACAGGTAGAGTCATCAAAGTGTCCGTCTTTTTTTTTTTTTTGTTGTCATGGGGATATGAAATTTTGTATGCATACCAAGATGATATCATTCTATTCAATGATTATTTTAGATGTCAAATATATTTAAATTTTAGATGATTTTGACTCATTTATAAGATAAACCATTATTTCATTCTCACATAAATTTTCCATAACACTAATTTAAATTAAAAATAATGTCTATTTGGCATTTGTTTTCAATTTCTTATGCTTGATTACTATTATTTTAATTGTTTTTCATGACAAACTATTCAATTCATTTTTAAAATGTCTTACAAATACTATAAAATGTGAAATATTTTGAAAAGTACTGAAGATAGGCATATATTATGCTTAATGAAATATTTATATGTCATTTTATGATAATTAAAAAAGATGGGAAAATATAGGATGCCATTTATATATACAAATATATCACATTTAAAATTATTATTGAATAGAATGATGTTATCTTAGTAAGCATACAAAATTTCATGCCTCCATTTTACAAAACAAAAATGTAATTAATTTTTTTTTAGTACAATAATGCAACCATCAAAATTTTTAGAACATATTATTTTTCTGCAGTAACAACTAATCAAAACCACTAATTATATTAAATTGCTGTAAAGATAATTTAAAGAGGAATCTGATAAAAAAATAATATAAAGGGTGTTACATCCCTTTTGAGTTAAAATAATTTTCTAATTTTTGCATCTAAAATTCTTTAAAATACTCTAAGCCCTCAATTTGTTTAAATTTTCTGAATTGTTTATATTATTAGAATGATTCGAACAACTATAATTATTTGAACAGCTTGACTCTCATAAACATGTTAATTTCTTCTATAAATATTTAATCTTTCAAATGGTCAAAATTCCTCACTTTTATCTGGCTCGTTCTCAAGTAATTGAGAGTATAAATATTATATTATATATATATTTTTTAGTTTGAGGGGGCGAAGTTTAAAGAGGAAGAAAGTGAATATAACTATCATGTAAAGAGTCCGCCAATAAGCGCGGTCGATCTTTAAAATGAAATAAAGCAAGTTGTGTGAGAGGTATAAATGAAATTTATTTTTTGTTCGAAAGAGTATTCGAAGGCATTATGTATGGAAAATAACATCGTTCAAATAGCCACCGCAGCTTCGCTTACCAGAAGTCCAATTTTCAATGACTGGCGCATTTCATCGATGGCATGGCGTATGTTGACTTTGAAGTCATCAGTGTTTTGTTTACGTAGAGCTGCGATTTAATAAAACCCCACAAGAAATAGTCTAGTGGGGTTAAATCGCACGATCTCGGTGGCCAGTTGATGTCGCCTACGCGCGAGATAACCATTTCTCGAACCGATGAATGATTTTCGTAATAAGTTTTAATGATTTGCACATGTTGCTCTCAGTTGAATTGGTTCATGGTGATTTGTGAAGATACACTGAATAATAACAAATAGGTTAGACAACTCTACCATAAACAACATGGCCGCCATGAGATGGCAAAGATCGAGCGTCCCTATTGGCGGACCCTATATAACTACATAATATTATAATAATAAATTATAAATTAATGAAATTGGATTTCTGAACATTTCATTCTGAAATCCAATTTCATTAATAAAGTATTAGACACTATAAATCACTTCTATTTACAGATTTCATTGACTTGGTCACAGTATTTAATTTATTAATTAAATAAAAAATGATTTGGAAATAATTAATAAATTATTGCCCGGGATGTAGTTGTTTTAATGTGCATTTGTTTAAAGTACTTACGGTACTCATATTTTCATATTCTTTTTATTTAATTTATTAGACATTATCTTATTTGATTTACTGTTTTTTTTTACTTTCTATCATTATATATTTGTTAAGAAAATAATGTCTGTTCAGTCTGTTCAAGGAAGTGGTAGTGTGAGAAGGTTTTATTCAACATCATAATAAAAATAAATGTTACATAACCTCCCCATTTATTTCATTTTCAATAAAAATGCGTTGTAAATGTGTTCAACCAAATATGTATTCTGAAAAATTGAAATCACATTTTTTTAAATTTCATTTTCACTTCGCTTAAAATGGTAATTAGAATTTTAAACACAAGGAAATTAAGAAATCGTAGGTGAAATAACAAAACATATGATTTTCACAGATATGGAATTAAAAGAAGAGCGAAATACGTTAGAAATAGATATATGCACTGCAAGTATGGCTCGAAAGTGCACTACACCACCGCGCAAATAATGACGGATCGTGACGAAAATAAACGAAGCATTTGTTCCATTGAAAATATAATTGAAATCGTATAGATGAGCAAATAATTTAATTCCATTCATGACTACTAGGGCGGCAGCATATTCGTCAAGGCCAAAATACTCGCAAAGAGCATTAAATGGCCCCTGTTACATTCCAATATGTGCAATCCCCACATCAGTCAGTTGAACGCAATGCCTAATACGACTACCCTCAATCTCAACCTTAACATCCGTTGTGCATATTTTTATAAAGAATATTATTTCAAATTTTGTCTATGATGATTTTTTACTACTGCAATTAATTATTATCTATTATATTATTTATGTTACTACCATGGACCTATTAATATCCATATTAATAGGTCCATGGTTTCGGGCAAGAAAAAAAAAAGTTTCAACTTTTCTAGTTTTATAATAAATGGAACATAACGCAAGCATCATCTATTGCCTAATTTCTAGTTTTCATGAAAAATTATTTTTCGTCGAAACAGATATAAAAAATTATCAATAATTTTTCTGCTGAATCACATGCTGTGTTTGTATTTGTGCAGCCCAATTATGTGTAAGCTTAAAACACTATTATATTATAAATAGAAAATAGAAAAAGTCACAGAGAGTGGAAATAATTTATTAATTATTTTCAAATCATTTTTATTTAATACACTATCATAGTATTTTTTCGACAAAACAATTTTTTTATTATCACAACCACAGAATATGGTATAACCAAAAGAATCACGCCCGTAACTAGAAATTTTTAGTTAGCATAGTGTAGCCTTCAACCAAAACAGTTTCCTGTAATTTAATACATAAAAACATATGTTAAAGGAAAGTTAATGTAAACATAAATATTCTCATATTTCAATAGAGCCGTACACCAATTTACTGCCGACTGACAGATGTGAAATAAAAACATTTTTGTTTTAACAGGTTCAGTTTAAAGATAATTTGTTTTTTTATATTTCCACGAATGTATAGCCACAGAGTAAACAATAATATTCTTTCCTCTGCGATTAGGCAAAGTTGTCCACCACTACTGAGGTATTTACCTGAAAATTAATTATTGCAATGAGGTGCGGATCCACTTATACTATTTGAAAAATCAAAATGTGTATTTTGAATGGTTTATTTTATTCTTATCGGTATTCATGAGGGAATAAGAGTGATTAAGAAGAATACTTTTTAAAACATCATGGTGTATGAAGTAAAATTTTGAATTTAGAAAAGCCTGAAAATTTGCAATTGAAGGCTTAACCAAAGAGTAGAAAAGACCTGTTAAACAAATATTCAATTATTATTAAAATATATTTTCTTTATTGTATAATTTAATTTAACAAATAAAATCGATAACTATTTAATAGATATATTGTTTTTGGAATTAACGCCTTAAATTTATTGTTCCCATATAAACATTCTTGTAATGAAAAATATATAAAATTAAGTAAGTAAATTACATTTAAGTATTTTCGACTTTCTATTGTCAAGAGTTCAATTTGAGGCTATAAACGAATTCCATTCAGGAAAAAAAAGTTAAATAATAATTTATATATGCTGTTTTTCAATCGTAAGTATATATACTAGTGATGGGAAAGATCGATCATTTCAAAATCAGTATCGAGCCACTCGAGCTATTTAGAAAGATCGAGCCGATCGAACTGATCAGAAAGATCGATCCAATTAAAAGGACTAACAAAACAAATATCCTTCCCATTGAACAACGTAACAAAGTCCTCTTCAAAAATTTGCACTAAATCCAACCACCCGCAACTTTCTACACACTTTAGGTATTTCACATACCCCAAACACAAGACCTATCCGTAAAAATCCCTCCACAACAATATTTCAATTCATTACATTCTTTCAAGACATATACAGTTAAATTGACCCTGATCGATTCAATAGACAGTTCAACAATGACGACCAATGACAAATTAATTTGCAAAAGAAGATAAAGATAGCCGATTGACTAGAAACCTTTACATTTGCAAAATATTTTATATTATTATTATTATTATTGCAAACTTAAAAAACTTGTCAATAAAGATGTGTAACTACAACTACAGTAAAATCAACTATGAATTTTTGGGAATTCTGAAATAATTTTGAATGTTTTTTTTTAAGTAGAATTGAATATTTTGAATAATAATGCTGAACGTTAATGATATCTTTAAAACATAACGAAATAAGCAAAATTCTAGCAAAATGAGTGACTATAAATAACTTTAAAATCAATTTATAGTCAAAATAGTGACTTTTAATGACTTTAGAGTACATTTTGAGAATCATAGGGACATAATGTGGCTTTAAACTCAATTTATAGCAAATAATAATGACTATAGACTCAATTTCTAATGAAAATAGTGACTATGAATGACTTTAAATATAAATTCTAGTCAAAATAATGACTATAAATGATTTTTAAGTCAATTTCTAGCATATATAGTGACTATGAATGAGTTAAAATATAGATTCTAGTGAAAATAGTGACTATAAATGACTTTAAAGACAAGTTATAGTGAAAATAATGACTATAAATGATTTTTAAGTCAATTTCTAGCATAAATAGTGACTATGAATGAGTTAAAATATAGATTCTAGTGAAAATAGTGACTATAAATGACTTTAAAGACAAGTTATAGTGAAAATAATGACTATAAATGATTTTTAAATCAATTTCTAGCAAAATAATGATTATAAAGTAAATTTATAGAGAAAATGATGACTTCCAATAAACTTAAAAGTAATTTTTGACAATTATAGTAACTTTCGATGACTTTCTAGCAAAATTAGTGACTATAAATTACTGTAAAATCAATTTATAGTGAAAATAGTGACTATGAATGACTTTAAATATAAATTCCAGTGAAAATAATGACTATAAATGATTTTTAAGTCAATTTCGAGCAAAAATAGTGACTATAAAGTCAATTTGTAGTGAAAATAGTGACTTCCAATAAACTTAAAGGTAATTGTTGACTAACTATTATCGTAACTTTTAATGATTTTCTAGCAAAATTAGTGACTATAACTATAAATGACTTTTCATGAGAGTAAATCTAGATTTCTATTATATGTGGAATTAAAAATTGAATGGTGTAAATTCACGCTCGATTTGTTTATTTTGATTAAATAAACAAACCGAGCATCATCATTTTTAGTTCCGTAGGTTCCGTTGGAGAGGAAAAATATAAACATTCCTCTGCGGATCCGATATACAAATGAATTGGGAGGAGTGGGGAAACCTAGTAGTTACTCTAAATCACACGCCTGCTGGGTGAGCCACCTGACAGAGCCGCCCCCCTGATCCCGCACAGCTAGCGTGAATATTCTGGTTAGTTCTTACTTTGTTTCACAACACATTCCCTCCCACAGGACCAGAGAAAATTAAAAAAAGCTTACTTGTGAATTTATCCAACTTCTCCAACAACGCTGGATCCTCTGCATAGCTCGAAGTAACATTAACTTCTTCAACATTTACCTCTGGCCGCCCGGGCTTGTCAAAATTAACCGTAACCTTGCTGAACTGCCGGAAATCCGTCCCACTCTTGATAATGTGTATATCATTCACAACCTTAATTTCATAAACATGATCGTGTCCGCCCAAAATCAAATCTATGTCCGGACAATTCTCCGCCAGCTTAATATCGTTGGGCGTCCGCATGTGGGTGAGGGCTATTATGTAATCGCAGCCCTCCTGCTTGAGCTGTTGGGCGAGTTTCTGCCCGGCCTCGTTGTAATCGAGGAAGGTCACCTCCTCGGGATTGATCGTAGCCAGAGTGTCGAGCCATTCTTTCTCTACGAGGCCGATGAGGCCTATCCGTCGGCCGCCCCATTGGATCATGTGTGTGATGCGACCTTCGCCGAGCGGTCGGCCCGTTTCGTTATCGACAACGTTGGACATCAGCCAAGGGAAATTGCACTGGCTGACCCACTGGGCGAGTACCTCGAGTCCGTGGTCAAAGTCATGGTTGCCCAGTACTGCGCAGTGAGTGCCCACGTCGTTTAAAACTGGGACCATTTGTTCTCCTTTTGTAAACGTGCTCACTAAAAATAAGAATTAATAATTAGAATTATTATAATAGCAACGAATCCTACACCAATATGTGGTAGAAGGATATAAGATTATATATATATATAATAGCAACGTTAATGTTTCTTTAATTAATTGTTGCATGAGTACAAATATAACACGATGTACATTTTTGTTATTATTACGTATGCTTCTAGAGATAAATTTTACACATTTACACAGTATTTAAATTGTTTACTCCCACAGAAGGGAAATCTAAGTGAAATAATCTTGTTGACTAAACATATTAGTGGATGGAGATTGTTAATAAAGGATAAGCTAAGACGAAAAACAGAAAGTGTCAATAGAAAAAAAAAATTATTCAAATAATTTATTGATGAGGCTGATAATTGAAAGTTCATAATTACTTATATTGAATATCACTATTTATTCTTTGCAAGACTAAATAGTGATATTCAATATAAGTAAGAATTTATTCACTTGTTAACAGTTATTTAAATAAAATAAATACTTTTTTTATAATGAATAAATTATTTCCAAATTTAGCTCTGTAACATTAAGTAAAGTAAGTCAAAATGTCACAGAGCTAAGGGTGACAATAATTTAAGAAATATTTTCAAACTCTTATATGTATTTTGTTAAAAAAAAGTACAAATCATAGAAAACATGAATATTTGCCTGATAATAACATACACATTAGTGTCACCTTGAATGTGCCTAATGGCGAAGAATAAAAATCAACCCCATGCAGCGCGGGTTGTTGGTCCTTTTTGATCTGGGTGGATTTTCTCACAGTGATAATTACCATTATAACATAAAAACATGATTTTTAAAGCCGGATATTATATAAACACCTCACATTGAGAAGTAGAGAGGAACATATAACGATGTTATATAAGACTAAATAAATAAATAAAATATTATATAAATCATACTAGGCAATCACTCCCTTAAGAGTACTGTGTGTATTGGACTAAAATGAATTGTGAGAGGTTCGTCGCATATTCATCAGTTAATACGTGGAAAAGCGAATCACTAACGTGTATAAAAAGTGTATCTTCATCTAACACGAACCAATATTTCACTTTGTCTCTTACTCTCATCCATTGGCGTAGAAAGATCTGGGTATATCATGAGACTTATGCGCACCATAGCAGGGCCTGGATACCCCAGGTGACCGTCGTTCATCGTCCATCATATAACTAAGTGTCTCGTCTCACCCCTCACCCCGCTAAAGTGTAGCGTGCCTATATACTCGATGATTTTATATCTTAAAACGTGTTGTGTCGTTTTCCACTCAAGCAAGCGCGCCAAATTTGAATTGTAGCCGATCTGAATAATTACACATTATTTTTCGCAAACTATAAGAAACTTTGAAAATGTAAATTAGATTATTTCATTATAATTAATTTATTAATGTGAAATATTTACCTATGTTAAATATTGCGCGAAATGTAGACATTTAATCTAAATTATTTAGATATAGTACAAGAAATGTTCATTAACGTAAAGTCCGTAATTATTAATTTCAGCACTGATAATAATTTTAAATTAATATTAAGTGAGCCAGCACTTAATATTCCACAATTCATAAATTAATTTAAAAAATAATAGATATAATAATTATTTAAATATTTGATTACGAGCAGTAGGTTGCTGCAATTTTATAATTAATTTCTTGCTGCCATCCAATATTATCCTTTTGATTTAATGTGTTGAGAGAAATGAAAATCGTTATTAAATTTAATTAATAGTTTTTACATTTAAACATTGGTAGTTCATATTATAATAATAATAATAATTATAATAATAAATATGAATAGATTATTATAAGTCTACCAATAAAATAAATAAAAACACAGATTAAATGGAATAAATTTAAATTTATGACTAGTTTCGGGTTATGAGCACATTTTCAGAAAATTTATTGAATTATATATTATTTAAATTTCTATGGTTATACAAAAATTTTATAGAAAAAGATATATTGATTTGTGGGGCAGGCAAAATAATTTCGGTCCCAGCATTCCCTAATAAGTTGAAAAAGAAAACTATCAAAAATCTTTCTAAAACCTCAGGATGATTTTTAGTGATTTGATTTTGCCAAATCTATGTACCTTTGTTTATTAAAAATTATATTATAACCATGGAAAATTAAATGAATTTTAAATTATTTTGAAAATGGACACATAATTCGAAACTAGTTGCAAATTTCAAGTTATTTAATTTAATCTGTGTTTTCATTTAAATTTATTGGTAAATTTTGAATAATCTATTCCTATTTATTATTATTTAATTATTCATTTAAGAAAGCCTCTCTTTGCCCGTAATGAAAAAACTGCATCCTTATTATTTTTGCATCTGATTCTTGTCATTTTGGTATTTTAATATGCTTATGGTTGCATTTCTTAGTTTTATTTAATTAAAATTATTTGAAGTGCGTGCCTGAACTTTTTTCACTTATAGATTTATTGAAAATATCATTTTTTCACTAATTTACGTAAAGCAGACTTTTTTACTTGACAAAAACAAAATAAATAGAAAAACTAAGGTAACAGCAAGTGATCTATCTAACTCCGTTTGAAATTAAAATCTTTGTTAAACTGGTACGCAAGTATAATATAATTATTTTTAAAATATATTTCTCTAAATTTGTTTAACGTACTTACGTAACGTAAGTCAAAAGTCACAGAGCTAAATGTGAAAATAATTTATTAATTATTTTCAAATCATTTTTATTTAATATATCTAAATTTATATAAACCATTCTCCCAGTAAATTTAAGCATAGAATGTTGTGTATAATGCCGCAAATGTTGGGGTTGGACGATTATTGAAATATCGACTAGCGAAATATTCAATAGCAACACGCAGGCGTTCCGTACTAATTTGTCTGGATTACTAGGTTTCTTATGCTATTGTTTTCCATCGCTCACAATCGCTTAATTTTTCTTATAGCGCATGCGCACACGTGTATTTCCACAATTATTCTGTGCATACGCTACTGCATTCAGAGAGGCACCATCCCCACCCTCAAAAAGTGCAACAAGCATCGCCAATCGCGAGCCTTCGAAAATGATCATTGAAAAATGTTTTTTTTTTAACCCAAATATTAAATATATACACTCAAATTTAACCAATATTTTGCATATATTTATTTTGAACAATTCTTTATCTAAGTGACGGAACAAATTACTTGTTATTATTCCAATTATTTATGAAGTTACTTAGATATAAACAAAAGGAAGCATTTCAGATTACTTTCTTCACAGTTTGTTATATCACAAAAACCACAATGGCCAAAATAAATAAAAATTAATTAATAGGTAACGTTTTCTAATCATGAAATCACTCCTTAGGTGAAAATTATTTAAAAAATATTGAATGATTTAATTTTAATTTGGGTTAACAGTCTGCATTGAATTGTCCATAAGCGTCTGCATACACACAACCCTCTTAAAAGTGTCGAATTAAAAAAATCATTATTACAAACTAAAATATAAATAATTCTTGTTATATATGAATTTCGTTCATTTTCTGCATTTCCGTGTATTATCGTTTTCCATTATTTTTTATTTGTCGCCCTTTCCTTTGTCTTTGAATGATATTCCCTTCTCTTCTATTACTTTTGTTATGATGTTCCATGTCTATCTTCGTCATCTAGCTTTTTTTTTTTCATAGATTCGTCATTGTAAATTGTATTGATTTTTAATGTATTGCGACTGCATTTCTTTAAACTTTATCAAATATTGTCATTACTTGTACATACTGTCTTATTTATGTATTTATACATTATTGTTTGAATTATTTATATTTATTCTGTTAACCAAACAACTCGTAAAACCACTTGGGATAATAATTGATTAATTTATTTGTTAATTTGTATTTTTAGTTATTGTTTATTTATATGTAATAGCCTATTTACTACTTATAGTAAAAAATTGTTACAATTTTTGTAAAATGGTGAATTTTCCGTAAATAAATAAATTATTATTAGATTCTTTGCCTTCCATTTCATTCAAGTTCGTCAATCATTCAGTTATGCAAAATTTTATTTAGTATTGCCAACTCAGGAGAGTTGAGACTGATCACTATATTATTAAGTAATTATTTTTTATACCTTTTTTTTAGCATATTTTCAACATAATAATAATTTCATAATTTGCAATTATTCCAATCTGTATAAACTTTCATGGAGAAGCAGATAAATCATTCATGTTTAGAACTTTCTAAAATGAAATAAACCCAATTAAAAATATTCCGTAGACAGTTCGAGTTCAAATCCTTCCTTTCGAGCAGGTCCGTTGCACAATATCTCTTCATAAATATTCAATACATCGCCCACAGAAATTCCAAAATCAATCTCCTTCTGATGTAGTGAAGATAAAATCGTTCCAAAAGGCACACCTTTACAAATTATGAGTGGGCGAAAAGAAAGCAATAATTTATTAATAAGGTGATATTGGGTTCATTACAAAGGTATGATAATAAACTGCTCCCGATATAAGTATTTAATACTAGTAGAAATAGGTATGTTTAAATATTTACATATTAAATAATTTTATTTTAATTATAAATAATAATAATCTTTATTGTCCAACAGATATACCATAAAAGGACAAATATCAGAAAAAAATATAAACAAATCAATTAATTAATAACTAAAAATGGTTCAATAACTACTGTAAGTATAATATAAAAATAACAACTAAAATGAATTATATATATATATATATATATAATCTAAAATCCTCATCTACCATAACGGTGGTGTAGGGGTTAAAATGAATTAGAAAAATTATAAATCATTACTTGTGCCAACTTTGTTGATAGTTAAGCTAGTGAGTCGGTTAAATTAGCAAAGTGGTAGTAAATTTTCTGGGGATTACCGCAGCGAAATCAGGAAAACAATTTTGTTTTTAATGGAACACCCTATATATATATATACGAACATCTTTATTTAGAAGAATATGTATAAAAGAACAATCACATATATTTTACAATTAAGGTATATTTACATCTATTCTTCTAAACTGCTTACGACCTGTGGTGTTTCCGCAAAACACCCTATATATATATTATCATTATTTGATAGAGAAGATAATTCTTAACAAAAAGTTATAATACACCATCATAAAAAAAATCACAAATAAAAAAGTTATTCGCATATTAATGTTGTGTTTTCAATAAAATCTAGTTCTTGTAAATAACAAAATAGCAACAAATCATGAAAACAAAATTACTTAATTGATATAAACCTCATTTATTGATTTATTACAACAACAAAAATTGTTTTTCAATATGAAATGTCTATCATGTTGTTGACGTACATTATTAGTGCAAGGCTTTGACATTCGATCTAGAATTTTCTTGATTTAAAAGAAAAAACGCTTGGTTAAATTTCACTAATATTTTGGTTTTTTATTCTAACTATTTCGACGTTGAGCCATTCTCAAGGAATATTTTTCTTTTAAATCATAGTTAAATATATTTCACCACGTGAAAGATGAGAAACTTATTAAAGATAGATTTTTTTATTCAATACACCATAACTGACATTTAAATCTATTAATTTTTTTTTTAATCTTTTTTCCTTTCTACCGTTAGGTGTAAGGAGTAAATCTATTAAATATGTGGTAAATTAACTTATAAGAAACATTTTTATCATTAATAATAAATAATGTTTATTAACGGATATATATAGTAAAATATACAAATATAATGAAAGTTACAAAGTTAATGAGATATAATATATGATAATATCTGTTAATTGGCTATCGACCTGTGGTCTTTCCGCATGGTATTTTGTGTTAATGTCCTTGTCATAAAAAAAGTAATGGTAACTAACTGTCTATGTTATAAGTCATTATCGATTGTGTTTGTAATTTTTAACTGTCAATAATGAGATGAATGAATTCATTTATTATGCTAGGGAATTTACGTTTGGGTTTTTTTATCATTATTTATTAGCGTTTTGTTTTTTAGCAACTTGATTTTATTGAAAACAGAATATTAAAATGCCAATAACTTCGTTATTTATGATTTTTTTGTAATGGTGTATTTTAACTTTTTTTTTGTTAAAAATAACCTTTTCTAAGATATTTGTTGGAGAGTACGTGAAGTTTCTTGATATAATGTAGTAATATTTTATACCTTTCTTCACTTTTTTATATTTAATATTACTAGATTATAATAACCTTTTCTATTAAATGTTGATAAAAAAATATACAAAATTATTACAAAATTGTTAATTTTATTAATATCTTGAAAATCAAATGTTCTTTAGTGTTTCTGATTTCGTCGTTGTAATCCCTGAAATATCTACTACTACTTTCCCAATGTAACCCTCTCTTTAGAGTAACTAATAATAAAATTAGCAATGGTGCACACTTAATTTAGTATAGCAAATTTATTTATGGTGAATGCAGATGAAATTCCGACAATACTGAGCGTATTCCTGAAAAATTAAGATCACGTTCTTCTTTTGTTAGAGTTTTTAATCAGTTTTCTACTGATGGAATGACGGAATTGTACATCCAAAGAAAAGAATGCGTAAAAGCCACTAACTTTTTATTTGTGTCAATTTTAATTTTCATGATTACAGCACCATCTGTTACAAATAAAAATAATGTTTTAATAAAATGTTATGTATTTTTATCACTAGAATCTGATTCTTGAATAAAAAATGGGGGTTCCAATTTGAAATTTCTGTTAACCCCCGTTCCAACCACTGAGGGTACAGCGGGGACCGAATTTAGAACAGGATGATGTCCCCTTAGCATATATCAATTTTTGGCCTCGTGACGTTTTTCGTACAATGCATATTTTTCTAGTTATTTTGATTTATAAGGTTAAATGGGATACCCAGTATTTCTTTCTTTCTTAATCTTATCCTCTTTTACCCGGGTGTCAAAGTTCAGTATTTATTTATTAGGTTGTTATCGTCGTTTTTCCCCAAGCGAGGATAACAAGAATTCAATTACACCCTACTGTATTATTTAGGGCTTAACCTAATTCATTTTAATTATTTCCAAACTAGTAAAATCCGTGTCTCCAAGATTTTGAGTTTATGATGTGTCATAAAAAAAGAAACGCCCATCATGCCAGCCAGAGATTTTGCAAATCTGAATTAATCTCGAGCGAGTCTTTTCTCTCACCTACCTAAGTAAAGGACAACAGGCTTAAGTGCTTTACGATAGTCTAAATTCACAACCGTTTACCTGGGCCAAACGGCCACACAAACATTTGGTGCAGATATTCCAAATAGCTAATGACGTCATAGCAATTAAACAAACAATTCGCCCAACAATATACAGGGGAATATCCCCATCATTTTTTGCGGTTTACTGGGAAACTGCGAATATCATCGCTTAGCCTAAAACAGCATTACATAGCTGAGAGAAAGACCTTTAAGGTGATATAAATCACCCATCAATTTATTTTCATTTATTGTTATATTTAATAACGCTGGCTGTCATGATGGGAGAAGTATTTTTTTTTTCCATGACAATATCTAAATTACACAAATGTATATAATTATTTGTAATTTATTATTATTATTATTTTATGTACATACTTTAGATTATAATTCATTAAATTTTTATATTTATGATATATAATAACCAACTAACCATTTTTCGCCTGAATTCTATCTTATTTGTTTTATTTTTTTATGCAAAATATTTTTCTTCAATGTTTATGATTTATATATCATTGAAGAAAAGTAGTATATATGTATATATTATCAAAAGAAAACCTTTATACCCATAAGAGTGTAGAATTGAAGAAAAGCAGTCCCAACAATAATTTCATGTTTTTTTTCCTCGAAGCATCCACAAGGGCGGACGGGCGAGAAATGGTTAGCGCATCCCGAAAATCGTAGTGTAATTATAATTATAGTTGTTACATTGCATTAGGATTAATTAACGTAAAAATGACGAGAACGTATTCAGCTCATAATTGTAAAAACAAATAAGAGTCTAGAAAGGAATCCCTGCATTTTTTAGGTTGGCTATTAATTCTAGACAGAGTATATATAGTAGTATTTCTCACAGACTCCTCTCTAATGCATGTAACTAAATTGTAGAATAAATTAATATTGTTTAATAATCTATTAATATACAGGGTGGACCATTTAATGTGTTTTCAGAAAATATCTCCGAAACAAGAAACTTTTAAAAAAAATGACCCAAACAAAAAATTATTGTATCAGAGGGGGCCATAATAACATAAATCGAGGTCAACTTAATTTTTTTAAATGGAAACCCCTACTTTTTATTAAAAAATCAGATTCCTTGTTAAAAAATGAGAAGAATTCGCTCAGCTCATTTTTTCGCCAGAGTGATAGATGGAGCTGTAATCGCGAAAAGAAGTTGTTGCATTTGGACGCTTGTGTATTCGACCTTCGGGCGCATGTGTGTGTGTGTGTGTGTATGCACACCCGCGAACATGCTCGTCTAGAATCACCAATAATATACGTTACATTAATTTGCTTTTTTTGTAAAAGATTTTTTCGTGATTGTTTACGTTTGATGCAAAAAAAAATGTGACGTAAATTTAATAACTAGCCTTTCATTTTGGATCTTAATTTTTGTAACGTCTGCCGTCTTGTGAACTATTCAAATAAGTATCCTTATGTTGTCAAAACATGACGTTAAAATGGTGAGGTATACTATCGCGGAAAAGGTCGACGTGATTTTCGTGTATGGTGAAACTAGACGCAATGCACTTGATGCGTGTGACTTGTACGTGGAGAGGTATCCTGATCGAAATCATCCGAGTCACATGACTTTTCTTCGGATAGTCAACTCATTTGTGGATACTGGCTGCCTAAACCCAGGAGAATGCCGAAGTTTATATTTTAGCTGCAGTTGCAGTCAATCTATCACTCTGATGAAAAAGTGAGCTGAGTGAATTCTTCTCATTTTTTAACAAGGAATATGATTTTTTAATAAAAAGGAGGGGTTTCCATTTAAAAAAACTAAGTTGACCTCGATTTAGCGACAACAGCGCCATTTATGGAAAAACCAATATTATGTTATTGTGGCCCCCTTTGATACAATCATTTTTTATTTGGATCATTTTTTTTTAAGTTTCTTGTTTCGGAGATATTTTCTGAAAACACATTAAATGGTCCACCCTGTATATTACATGCTGATGTGATCAGGAATATATAGTGACTTTGTTACTGCAGTCTAAGCGGAAATGCCGGAACTTTAATTTAATTAGTTATAATTATTTCCGGGCAACGTAACTATTTTTTTTTTACATCGGCACCCATCTTTTTAACCATCGACTTTGCCCATCTCTAAGTTTAATTTTTTTCATCAGTGTCTAAGCAGCTTTTGTAATAGTATGTATCTATTCATAGAATGTGATGATAAATACTAACGTTCACATTAAATCTGTTACAGGTGTTTTAACGAAAACATCTGAACTATAATTATTTCTGTGCAACAATTAATCAATTTTCTCGCAATAACAGCAGACCCCAACTTTTTAATATATTTTTGCCTCGATAATTTTATGATTGAAATAATTCAACTTCGTTCGTATAAATTGGCATTATTTTTTAATCCCAAGGTTGTAAATATTGAATTAATTTAGTTAAGCTCGTTACTGTTTGTTTTATTGCCGGGTCAGCAAATTCTACGTATCAGGTTGTAAACAGAAAATTTTCCCTAAAACTGGAAAGTTTGGTAATTAAGCCGAACAATAAACTCGGTACCGAAGCACGTACCTATCGGCACGGATTAAGGGGATTTTTTTGCGTCTACAACCCAGGTAATCCAGATACGAATATTTCAAATGCGAGATTTAATTTAACAATTAAATAAATTAAATCACGTATACACAAATTGATTGTATATATGAATGTAATTATATTACCAATATAGTGTAAGTATGTTCCCACGCAAATAGGATTTAGACATGGCAACAACAATTTCGTTTTTTTTGCATTATTTTTTTTTAACTTTATCTTATATCAATTAATATTACGCACTACTTTCTATATTATATAATGCAATTCAAATTAGATTGAATTTGGAAATTAAATCATAAATGATTTAATTATGTGCGAAATAGAACGTGCATAGTCTTCAACGATCCTCTCAAATAAATTAAAAGAACAGATATTGTTCTAACGCAACCTGCCGAAAATTATATTATATTAATTTTGTAATATTTATTTAATTTAAACCCAACACTCGAAAGGGTATAAGGGAGGGTTATATGATAATATATATATATATATATATATATATATATATATATATTTAATTTAATGTTTATATTTATATTAATAAACATGTTGGTGTTCGCGGGTTGGCGTCCGGTGCAAACTTCCACCTTGGAGTAGTGGGAAATGCATCAGCACTAACCCCAAATGAAAGGGGGTTGCGGTGGTTAATAAAACCAATGAGGGTTGGAGGAGACAACAGTGAATTTTATTTTTCGAACGTGAATAGTGAGCTAGATAATTATATTTTCTGAAGCAGTTAAATAAAATGAAAGAGGTTGAAAGACCACTGGTCGATAGCCAGATTCAGAGTTGGAAATATATTGTGAACGTTAGTGTATTATTAGATATTGTATTGTAATTATATATTCCAATCTCAGAAATAAAGATGTTTATGTATGTAAATGAAAGTAGTGTGTGCAAAAGTCAGTAACGCAAAGAATCAATAAGTTTTTTTTTACTATCTTTTGAGTGGTCACTTGTGAGTGTCTTGTACGTATATATATATATCTGTTTTTTTTGTTAATGTTTTTTTTTATATATATAATTTTATTCTTATTAAACTTTGTTATTGTTTTACGAAATCGAAGTTTCATTCAATTCATTCAACCCCAAAAGAAATATACAGGGTGTCTCAGTGTACACGCCAAGTAGCTGGTTTATTTTTTCAAAATCGGCTTTCGCAGGCGTATGTAGGTCTGTTAGGACCACATTTTAAAATTAAATATAGATGGTGTCCTATAAAAGCATGGCGTTTCAATTTTATATTTTTTCTAATGGAATATCCCATATTATATTTTTTTTTTCAGATTCTACATCAAAATTAAGATTAACTTTCATAATATGTTCATATACCTAAACCTAATAATTTTTGAAATATTTAAATATTTTTGGAAAAATTGAGATTTCAAAAAAAATCATAACTTTCAAATGGGTGAATGAAAACAAATGAAATTTTGTGTCAGTATATTTGACTAATGGGTAAATATTTTAGACTGTCAAGAGGAATTTAAAATCCTAAGATGTTTTGATAATTCAACGTATCTCCAGAAACGCATTCAAGGTCAAATTTCGTGCTTATTTTAAATGGCCTATTAGATATAGGGTATATATCTAATAGGCCAAACATATAGGAAATTTTATTGTCTTTCAAAAAGTATAAGGTATTCTACACCCAAACCTAATAGTTTTCAAGATATATCCATTTTTGTTAATTTTCGCCTAATTTCTTTCTTAACTTATCCTCTTTTACCCGTATTGGGTGTCGAAGTAATTGCCTAATTTAATAATTATTATTGACAATTATTCCAATAGGCTTTTGTTTATAAACAAAATTTAATTGACATATTCGTATTATTAGCAACAATTGCAAAAATGATTTTTCCTTAAATAAAAGAATTAACGTGATTCTAATAATAATGGAACGTTATGAAAATGGTCTTTTAGTGTACAAAACGTTCTCTGATGGAAGACATCTTAATAATAAGACTGTAGAGGAAGTTTTAAATACATTTAAAAATGTATGCAGTGTGAAATATCTTAAAAAAACTAACTTGAATACAGTAACTAATAATAAGGAGATACAATTACAAGTTTAATTCCATCGAATATTTGCTAAGTTTTTATCAAATAATTTACACATGCGTAAATAAATAATGCAAATGTATTCACAATCAATAACACTAAAGTATTAATTTAGGAAATATCTCGGAAATTATTTGTTAGGCCAACTGACTTCATTTATAAACAAAAGCTAAAGACTTGTCTATTGGAATAATTGGAAATAATAAATATTAAATTGAACAATAGATAGCGCTTTGTATCACCTTCCCATATTATGAATAATAAATATTATGTCGAAGGTTAAAGAAAATGGATTATCTTGAAAACTATTAGGTTTACGTGTAAAATATTTTTATACTTTTTAAAGGACATTTCCTACAAGATAGGGCTATTAGATATAGGGTGTGCCATTTAAAATAAGCATGAAATTCGACCTTGAATTTTTCCGGAGTTACGTTAAATTATCAAAACATCTTAAGATTTTAAATTCCTGTAAATGGGACACCCTGTATATTTGAAACTAATTTTAAAATATGGTCCTAATATACCTACATATGCCTGCGAAAACCGATTTTGAAAAAAAAAAACATTTAGACGAAAAGCTACTCGGCGCGCACGCTGAGACACCCTGTATATTTATGACAAGAAAGTGCAAACTAGGAAATCCAGGTACTTTTTTATGAAGTGATTGTGGCATTCCCTCTGCCGATGAACCAGCAGGCAATCAACAGGATCCGATTCTGAATATTAAGCAAAACTATAGATAAAGATAAAGTTTGGGTGGCCTCTTGGCCTGTACCACCGCGACCTTTGCAGATCTATTGTGGATAAGCAAAACTATAATTTTATCAATAAATTCAGAATTGAGGCAGTTAATTTGTTGATTAAATTAACGCATTAATTTCCCCAGTTGATAAACCTAACATTTCTCATACAGAATAGCTCCGAATAATATCATATTTCAGTTATGTAAAGCAGGTTTCCGGATAGCCTAACTTATATACACAATACAAAAAGAAACTGAAAAACATTTTAATGAAAACATGTTCCCCAAACAATAATTACACACAAAACAAAACGCTATTTACTTTATTTGCCTGACCTTTGTTAATTACCTTTAAACATAGAACACCGCAAATAAAAACAGCTGAAGGTCGAATAGGAGTCTGAATCATCAGTAAACAAATTGAATTGTCATTTATTTAAATGCTGTTGACCGAAGTAATTTTAGAATAAATAGCACGTTAAATATTTCAAGTTCCCCCCCCAACTGGTTGGAAATAGTAATAGATAACTGTTGAGTATTTATTTGGGTGTAATTATCCTATTCTATTAATATAAATATGTTATTGAATTATTACAAATTACATTGAAAAAAAAAACGAGTTTATTGATAAGCATCTTATCTATCATCCAAATTAAGAATGTTATCACACAGTTGTAATTATTATGTTATTTGGGGATTGTTATCAATTGAATTAATTTAATTGTATATTAATATACACAACTGAATTGATGTCATGAGCACATTGGATATGTTCGGCCCAGATAATTAATATTGTTTTTTTTATTTTCACAACAAAACAGTTGTGAATAAAAAAAAATTAACAAATTGAACGATATTTTGAATGTATTATAAATGTTATCTATTAAAATTGTAATGTCTATAATAGATAAGATTTGAAAAAATTTAAAAATATAGTTTGATTTATTAAAAGGGAAGACTACTATTGATTCGTATTTTATAATATAAAAATGAGTGTATTTCCATGAATATTTCTGTTTGGATTTAATTACTTTATTGCACCCTTTCGTAGAAGTGTACTTGCATCTTGTATATTGCTTTTTTGTGTTTGAGATTTCAAAAGCGAAACCGGGAAACCAAATAGTTATGTTAAATAAAAATGATTTGAAAATAATTAATAAATTATTTCCACCAAGTGAATGAATACTCTTTTCTATTTATATTAATAGCTAGCGAGGCATTTATACAAATCCGAACCGAGAGAAGTTTTTTTTGTGAATTTACGATAACAGCAATACAAGAACGCACGTCCTTCCTCTGCCCGTCATTACTATCACAGCGCGCGGCAGGTGAGGGTCGCTCTTTTTAATTAATCTGATTCAATTCTTTCCATTTAATTTTATTCAGTTTTGATTTAAATTGAATTAATGTGGTTTAATTTAATTTAAATTGATTTAGTTTAATTTGATTTAATATAATTGATTTAATTTTGCTGATTGTATTTTAATTAATTTATTTTAACATCTTTAAATTATGTAAGGCATAGCTGTACTGACGAGGGATAGCTCCCGAAATACGTGTCTGCAGATGGCCTTTTATTAGGTAACGTTCCTTTTGTTGTTTTTACATTAAATTTTTCTCGGATCAAAATTTGTTGCATTATGCAATATTTTATTGATGTGCAACAGCAGGTGTACATTATGTAATTCAATGTCTGGCGTGGGTATTTGCCCGGAAAGTAGTTGTTTTAATGTGCATTTGTTTAACGTACTTACATAACGTAAGTCAAAAGTCACAGAGCTAAATGTGGAAATAATTTATTAATTATTTTCAAATCATTTTTATTTAATTTATTTAAATAACTGTGACCAAGTGAATGAATACTCTTTTTTATTATACTTATCTGAAAACACGTTGATTCCATATGCCTCTAGAATGATGGAATCGTCACTTTTTCAGGCAACCGCACAGAAAAAGTTTGTTTGTGCGATCATTCCATGCACTAAACGATTTCCATAGCAACGATGTATTTTTCACTTCTGTGTTTCACTGACGTTTTATTTTCCGTCTGTGAAATTCGTAAATTTGTTCAAATGTACACAGACTTAGAATATACTGATATTGTATTTTGAAATAAAGTGCTTACCAGATCAAATTCCGAAAAACAGGTATTGCATTTAAATTTCTTTAGAATTAGTGTAATTATCAAATAATTTAAATATTTAGTTTTATATTGTTGTTTTCAGATAAGTATAATAAAAAATAGCGTTCATTACACGTCCAGAAATGGATTTTTCCGTGCTTGCATGACGCGGTCAGCGCGCACGGAAAAATCCTTTTTTCTGGACTCCTAATAAAATATACTATTCTATTTATAACTCAAATACGATTGAATTTGGAATTAAATCATAAATGATTTAATTATGCGTGGAATAGAATGCACATAGTCTCCAACAACACTCTCAAATAAATTATGAGAACATATGTTTTTCTAAGCCAACCCGCACAAAATTATATTACATTAATTTTGTAATCTTCACTTAATTTAATGAGAGGGCAGACGCTTAAACCACCACTAACCCCAAATGGAAGGAGGTTGCGGTGGTTATTAAAACAAATGAGGGTTGATGGAGACAAGAGTTAATTTTATTCTTCCGAACGTGTCAGATAAGTTAATTTTATCTTCCAAACATGAATAGTCTCTGCAAGTGAAGGTAGTGTGTAAGTCAAAAATCGCGAATAGAAGTTTTATTTTATTTTGGTCGAGTCTTGTACATATATATATATATTTCTGTTTTTTTTTGTTAACTCGTTTTTTTTTAAATTATTATTAAAAACTGTTATTTTGTTTTCCGAAACCATTTCATTCAATTCATTTAGCCCCTAAAAAAAATATGGCTTAGAATCAGTTTCACGTTCCCCAAGATTTAGACATAATAGATTTTTTCAACTTCCTATTCCCAAAACAAATGTTATGGCAAAATCGCCTATATTTTCAATGTGTGATATGTGTAATAAAGTAGATCCCGCTCTTGACATTTTAAATATGATAAATTCCAAAATATGTTTTAACTCTATAATAGATATACTGCACGGCTCATAATTATTATTTTACTTTTGCGATCTTTTGTTAAACTTAGTTTTAAGTGATACACAATCTTGTATAGGAAATGTATTTTTCCATGATTGTATTATTTAAAAATAAATAGATAAGTATATGTATATATAACAAGAAAGTGCGAACTGGGAAACCCAGGTAAGTACCATTTATGATTTTATTGTTGTGGCATTCCCTCTGCCGATGAATTAGCAGGAAATCAACAGGATCCTGTTTGGAATATCAGGCCAAATCTTTAATTCTCAATAATTGATTCCGAATCGGGGCAGTTAATTTGTCGATTAAATTAACGCTGTAATGTATTGAAGGGGGTACTTCCGAAATAACAAATATATTTTTTAAAATGTCAATACATTTTAAAAAATTATATAAAAATATTTCTAATATTAATTTTGTTAATATTGTATTTTAAGAAAAATGCGTTAGACATGGGGAATTTTATCATTGTTTAGTCTGAGCGATAGAGTTAAGTGGGTGTTTTTTCAGCCCAATCGGGGGAAGCGCGTGTCTTATAAACATTTCACACGAATACGGAGATGGCCGCACAGGCATTTATTGAATGTTATTCCAAAAGAAATTAATGCTAAAATCTTGTCTGAGCAAATCGATGGGAAGTGAATAAAAACAAATCGAAAAGAGGTTCACGTCATTCAAGAAGCACACCACGTTTTAAAAGAAAATATAAATACATTTAAAGGTAACAAATTTAAAAAAAAGGGGTGGCATGGACTTTCTGAGAGAATATACAAAATTTATTTGTGTCTTACATGGTGACATTGGGTATACCTTTGGCTCCTTACTATTTCACAATCCGATTTCAAGTACTTTTTATAAATTCACAATTTGAACAATTATTATATAAATTAGACATAAAAGAATAATAACTGATGTGAAGATGGCCATGGATATTCCAGCCATAGATTTTCCCGGCGCATTCACCATTACCAAATGAATTTTAATTATTTAATATAATCCACGATCAACAGCAAAGATTTAGTGATTTAACTTGCAACGTATTAGCATTTATATTTATGACATTGTTAAATATTCCCGTTTTATCAATCAGTATATGTACACATTAAAGTGAATTGTTTCAAAGTTGAAAATGACAAATTTGCCCACAATTTAGAGTCGTTCTTTTTGCATTATTATGTTGTTAATAGCTTACTAATTCATAAACAATTAACAGTTTTGAGAGAACTCGTCAATTTATTTTTTTAAGATTTTTTTTTCATCAGCCACGGATTCTAAACGAAGACAGTTTTTTCAAAGTTGAAAATGACAAAGTTGCCCGCACTTTAGATTCGTTCTTTTTGCATTATTATGTTGCTAATAGCTTACTAATTTATAAACAAACTGTCTCTGTTTAGAATCCGTGGCTGACGAAAAAAATCATAAAAAAATAAATTGACGAGTTCTCTCAAAACTGTTAATTGTTTATGAATTACTAAGCTATTAGCAACATAATAATGCAAAAAGAACGAATCTAAAGTGCGGGCAACTTTATGATTTTCAACTTTGAAAAAAACTGTATTCGTTTAGAATCCGTTGCTGGTGAAAAAAAAATAAATAAATAAATTGACGAGTTCTCTCAAAACTGTTAATTGTTTATGAATTACTAAGCTATTAGCAACATAATAATGCAAAAAGAACGAATCTAAAGTGCGGGCAACTTTATGATTTTCAACTTTGAAACATTATACTTTAATGTTTGCTGTTGATCGTGGATTATATTAAATAATTAAAATTCATTTGGTCATGGTGAATGCGCCGGGAAAATCCGTGGCTGGAATATCCGTGGCCATCTTCACATCAGTAGAATAATAAGGAACTTTCTGAAAGAATATGCAAAATTTATTTGTATTTTATATGGTGACATTGGGTATACCTTTGGCTCCTTACTATTTCATGGATAATTTATATGGGATTGTTCGGACGAGATGTGATTTACTTAAAGACTATGGCTATGACACTGGTTTTTTTTGTACATCATGGTCTGGTTTCGAACGTTCCTACAGGTTTAAAATGTGAACAATTCCAAACAAATCCATAAAAAAAGGAAATAAATATGTGTGTGTGTCAACATATTGGTTCTTTTATAAAAATACTTGGATCTTGGTCAAGAAGCATGAGCTCAATAACTCTATCTCTCAAAAATAATGATATATATATATATATATATATATATATATATATCTAACAAAGTAAAATAGATAAATGGAACATTAATAAGTTATTTGGAGATAGCATCTCTCAATATAACATATAATAATCGATGGCTGAAAATATATTTAACATCATTTAGGTTGTTTTTAACTCTTTTGTTAGAAATAAATATTCTAATATTATGTATATTAGAAAAAAAATATATATATATTTATTGAATTTATTGTTGGAATCTGTTGTTAACGGCAGTTCAGTCATTTTATTGGAAATTCGAAAAAAAATGTATAACCAACCAAATTTAAATAATTGTATATTTTGTTTGTTTTGACTTTAAAAAAATATTAATTATTTATTGTTGCTATATTAGAAATAGTTGGTTGATATATTTATCTATTTTTTGAATTAAAAATTATCTACTTATTAATATCTATGGTATTGTTCAATTCTATTATTTTAAATAGCAGTGACCAAGTGAATAAATCTTTTTTTTTTTTTTTGTAACGACAGAACTATCCTTCAAAAAATGCCTCGAAAACACAAAAAAAGATGTTTATAATGAAAAGCAATCGACGGGTATGTCCAAACACTGCATTATAGCCGGACATCTTTTTAAGAGAGTATTAAACACAGTGTCTGACAAACAACTCAAAAACGGTAACTGATAAATTATTTAAATTTTCTCTAAAAAATAACCTAGTTGTGCAATTATTTTATTTTTTTCATATTGTTTATAACAAATTGTTTATGCAATAACAAAATATTAAAAGAATAACCTAGTTGTGCTATCATTTTATTTTTTTCATATTGTTTATACAATAACAAAATATTATAAATAAGTTTTTCTCAAAAATAAAATAATAGCACAATGGATGGAAGTAATTTCAACATTTAAAAAGTAATAATAATCGAATGAAAAACAACAGAGACATTTCGAATACGAGAATTTTTTTAATAGATGGCGCCAGCATTCTTCGATTGCATCAACGACGCTTGAGTATATGTATAAAGGATAGATGGAATAGAAAATTTGAGAGTGGGGGGAATTTATTGGGAGACCTCATGACGTCACAATAACTCACTGCGCACGCCTTAAATATGATTGAAATAGCTATCGAATATTAAATTAAACGATATCGAATCGGAGTTTTCTCTCTATCAACTGTTGTTTGGAATCGCTTTATCTTCGTTTTGAGTCGCTATCGACTAAACTAAAATACGGCCTTAGGTTATATTAATTTAATTAATTTTCGTTTTATTTTATTATATTTATTACTAAAATAAAAATACTAATATTAATTAAATTGTTTAATATTTGTATCGTAATAAAATTATAATAAGCAATAACCTGATAACCTCAAAAGTCGATACTTAAGTTGTATTTATTGCGTACAAATATAAGTGTACTAGTAAATTAAGATTGAGTCTTCTTCCTTCATAAAATTTATTGAGTGCAAATGTATATTTCATTCACGATGTGACCATTTCAATGCTTAAAAATATGTATTATTTTTTTTATAATAATACAGTGTAGTAATGAATTTAGTTATTACCATTTTTACTCAGTTACTATAGTATGTGCATTTGTTTGTGTAAAAACCTAAAGAATGCAACATTTTAAAAGATTGTGGATTAAAGTAATAAAATAATACAAAAATATGTAATGTCCCGCAGACAAACAAATTAATGTATTACGCCCCGTGATAACAATGTTCAAATTTACTTTTTGCATGGTCGCTGAAAGACCAAAGTATAACTAAATAATGAAACAATGAACTGGCATAAACAAAGAAATAGAAAGCAAGCAATGTGAAAATAGGTTATGCTTGTTTTCGCCGGTGTACGCGCGAAAATATTCGAATTCGTCTACGTCACGAGGTCTGAATGACCGAGAGGGAGGTGAGAAGCAAGGGGAGCGTTGAAACTATGTGAGGCGCTAGTTCAGCATACCTTTACACATATGTATATATGTGTCACTCGATCTACCTTGGATTGCATTAAAAGGCGCAGTGGGCGGAGCCTAGAAGAGGAATTACGAATGCATACATTCGGATAATAATAGGATTTCGTCCAAGATATGAAATAACGAGCGGCAGCAGTAAATGCGATTCTAAACCACATTTGGGGTACGGGCGCACAAACATAAGAATTAAATACGATTTGTCGCATATAACGCGTACAGCGAAACACTTGAATTTACTGTTCAATAACAACCCCACATTTATAAATAAATAAATAAATTCGGCTGAAAAACCTCCGGTCGATAGCCGATTCATCATCATCATCTACAGAATATAATTCTATTTTTTTTGATGGTTAGTTAGTTAAATAAATTCAAAATTAAAAATATTTCGTTTTGTCTTTTATTATAATTTTAAAAATAATATTTCTATCATTTATTTTTCATGAAACATTAAGTTAAAAAAAATCATATAAATCAATTACTATATCTACAAAAATTAAATAATAAACAACATTTTTTAGTATGAACTACGGTAAAAGTATAAAATATTTAAAATATTTGCAAATATACCACTACGATAATTTAAAAATGATTAATTACTTATAATTTTATAAATTCTATTTACTTTAATCATTTTTAGGAGTACAAGAATCACCTTTCTATGTAATATTAGTATACGTCAAATTAGCATATGTAGAAACAATATATCTCAATCTAGTAACATTTTGAATTTCACAATTTTGAAAAAAAAAAAAAAAGAACATTTAGTAATTCCATAATAATAATATTACATATAATATCTGCTTGTAATTTTTGACTGAAATAAAAATACTATAATTTAAAATGTATACATTTTTATTACAATCGTAAATCGCAGTCAGAAATTATATAAATTAAGTTTAAAATCTTATTGATTCATGAATTCATAGTTGATTTTAAATATTAATGCGTTTGTCATTCAATTAAGCCAATGTGATTATATTAATTAGTTTAAGTGATGTGACAGTTATAAGTGGGAATGAAACCAGAAGAGCCGATAAGCTGCGCTTATGTCGGTCTTGTTGTCCGCTTCGTATGAAATAAGTTCGGCGCGTGCGTTATAAATGTTGAATGTGAATCATTATGAAAGTGCGCTAAACGGCCCTGTAGCGAGGGCGGGACTAAAGAATATTAACGGAAAATCCACTATGTGCACCCTAGCTCTCAACAGGACGATCGGTCACGTTTTCATAACACGTATAAAGGCTTCTATATAAAGTTCACATTCAACGGCTTTACCTTCGGTGCCGAGAGCGCCTGTCGAGTACAAGTGTACGAGTCATGTCGAATCAGCGGAATCGACACAACTCGTATCCTCGGCACTACCTATTTCGAATTTCGCACTGCACTATGCAACGCCTCAATTATGGGGAGTGGCTGCAGTTGTCTCTCTCTAATTTTCCGCCCCATTCATCGTCGATGACCTTTGACCTTTTAATACACTCTTAACAGTAATAAATTTAAAATATTGTATACGTGTACTTAATTTTAGAGAAGACTTGGAGATAAATAGAGTCATAAAATCCTGAAAACATGTAGTCAATTATAATGACTAACTATGAAATTCCCTAATATCAAACGCTCTTATTACCTGATTTTGTATATACAGGGTGGGGCAAGATTCCGATGAAGTCCAATATCTCAGTTATTTAGAAATTTACAAAAAAATATTACTGACATAATTTGTAGCTACTGTAAAACTTCACATTTTAAAATTAGTTTCATATATACAGGGTGTCCAATAATCATGTGACGTATCAAACATATGATTTTTTAAATGGAATGCTATATTTTTTAAGTCGTTTTTAAATATTGCGCTTAAAATCTATCATCCCCGACACCAATTCCTAAAAGGGGACATCGATTATATATATATATACAGTGCATTTTTTTATCTAGGCCTCATAGGGATTTACATAGGAAAATCTTTTCGTCGTGTTAATGCTTTTTCTATGGTATAGATTTTGATCAAATTAAACACACATTTAATTTAGAGTAATATGTACAAAATTCAGTAGTTTTTAAACTATTTTAAATGCGTTTTATGTTTTAAATAGTGATTTAAAATTGTATAATAAACTAGCGGATGTGCTAGTTTTAGATCTTGGAAAATAAATAATTTCTGTTATAAAACTTTTATTGGACCTCCGGTTTTCATTTTATAAGCATTTATCTGATAAATTCCCTTAGAGATTTTAATTATTGAAATAATTATTTTAATGACAAATAAAACGTCAAAGTGCCGTCGTATTCAGCACATTCGCAAAGTTTTATAAAATGAAGAAGAGTGTGGATAAATGATTTCAACACATTGTAAGGTAAGAAATAACACACTTAATTATAATATTCTTATAAATACTCGGCTTTAACTTTAAAAGACAACAATCAAGTTTTTTTATTAATCATTTTGCTTTCCTATTAAATTTTCAATCAGAAACTTATTTGACTGTATTCACCGGGGAAAGTCCTATGATGGACACATCACCATTTTTTTATTTTGACGTTAATTTGTTGCTAAGGATCCTATTAACATATTTTAAGAATATAAAAGTAGGATTTTTTGTTTGTCTCAGCCCACGGATCCCCCGAAAATTTTCAATGTCCCGTAAAACATTGTTTGCCATTTTTTAGATTTTTTATTTTAATGTTAATTTCTTACTAGGGACCTTATTAACATATTTTGAGAACATAAAAGTAGGATGTTTTAAAATAAACCAAGGATCCCTCGAATATTTATGATTATTAATCTATATAAACTACAGATTATTAATCTACGGATAAAAACCATATGGACTCTTAAATCCTCAGTAATATTGAAAAATTGTTATGCTGTATTTAGACATTCACATCTTCACACAAGTAAAATTCAATCAATTTAAAATTTTAATAATTTATCGACCACATAATTGATTATAAGAGTGTTTTTGCGTTGCGAACCTCACATTATAAGGTAAGTAATTTAATATTTAAACATGTCAGTGTCTTCAGAATTCGTAAGCTAAGACAAAAAAAAATCGTAGAAAATTTATTTTAAAACGTCCTACTTTCATATTCTCAAAATACGTTAATAAGATCCCAAGCAACAAATTAACGTGAAAATAAAAAATCTAAAAAACGACAATGTTATATAACGTAGTGAATACAACCGTTAGAAAACATAATATTTATTGTTTATTTAAAAAATCCATTGTAAAAACTTCAATATGCGAGGATTTAGTATGTATATAATATAAAAGTTTTATTTTATTATTAGAAATATAGAAAATATTAATAGATGCATCCCACACAAAAACCGTGGAGTAATTTCAAATCGGTTAATAAACTATACCCCTATCTGTTACCGTTTTTTAAAAATTCAAAATTTCAATTCAAAGTAGAAAATTATAAATTTCGCTTATAATCTATAATTCAAGTAGGCTATAATTGAAACAAATGCAATCCATAATCGTTTTCTGACATTTAATAACATACTTACTTCCTAACCTAAAAGGATATTCAAATGACAATCGATATTTAAAAGCGCATGCAAAATATAAAGAAAATAATTGGTCGACGATTATTTAGGGAGTTACAATGGTTATTGGGACTCATTTTTTTAAGAAAAAAATTGTAACATGTTTGAATGCTATTGAATTAAAAAAAATGATGTAAATGCGTGAAATAAATACATAAAAATATTAATACTAACAAAATATAATGATATAAGTATTTTATTATTTAATTTAGTATCTATTTTTGGTTTTTTTCAGTCAACATGAATTGTTTAAATAAATCAATTTAATAAGCATATAGGAATATTTTAAATATTTTTCGAATAATAACAAAAAAATATAGTTGTTAGTTTGTAACAATTAAATTAATCATTTATTGAAGAAATATGTTTAACTGAACCAGTGTTACAAAATATAACGTAAATGGTATTTTAGTTACTAAATAGGATATTAAGCATAACTCTCACAACAAAATAAATCAGTTGTTCTGTCACGGCCTACTTTGATTAAAAAATTCTACACCAAATTTGTATTTGAGATTAAATATTTCAAAAACGGTAAACGGTAGCTATTTAATATGTTATATAAAAAATGAAGAGTAATCAATTTTCTATTAACATAGCATAAAAAATATAGGGTGTCCCATTTAAGTAAAAAGAGAAAAAAATCATTTTACGAATTGCTTCACCTTATACATAAAAATTTTTCTAAGAGAAAAAAAAGAGTATTTCTTTTATTATTAAGTATTTTTGCATTTGTATGGCGTTGACAGAATGTTTAATTTGTTTTTCATTATTAAAATATAAGGCTCTGAACATCTATCGATTTCAACATTCATTTCTTTATAACTTTTAAAATATCTAAAATTGACCTATTAAATCTTATATAAAAAGTGATTATTTTTAAACGTAGAATCGAAAATCTCCATAAAAAATATAGCATTCCATTTAAAAAAAAACATATGTTTGATACGTCACGTGATTATTGAACACCCTGTATTTATGAAACTAATTTTAAAATGTGAAATTTAACAGTGGCTATTATTAATGTAAATACATTTTTTTGTATATTTCTTAATAACTGAGATATTGGACTTCATTGGAATCTTGTGTCACCCTGAATATCTGTAAAAAAGTTATCGCCGTACATTCCTTGAAAATGGCTGGAAGCCGAAACTAGTCGGAATAAATTATAAAGTCGGTGAAACAAACCAAGTGTTTTTTATTTCAAATTAATATTTTCCTCTATTTTATTAACACGCTATTTCTTACTTCTTGACTATATTAAAAAGATATAATATATATCTTTATTGACAAGTTTTTTTTAGAATTTACAATAATGAGAATAATATAAGATATTTTAAAAATGTAAAAGTAACCTTTACATTCAATCGGCTATCAACCATTAGTCTTTTTTAGACATATAATTAATATTAATCCGTAGAAATTAAAGTAAAAATAAAAACTTACACATGCTTGGGGAAAAAGCATCCCCACTGAAAATCACCAGCGGATTCAAGTGCTGAAAACTCTTGATGGCCGTACAGAACCGCGCAGCTCCCCCGACCGGCTCCGGAGTCGGCCTGGATTCCACGTTGTAAACATCGTTGAAGTGAAGAATCACCAACTGATTTTGCTGGGCCATGCCGCCCTCCGACAGTTTACTCACAGCCCTCAAGCCGGCCGCCTTCACCTCCAACGAAGCCTGGAAGAACCGTCGCACGAAAAAAAACTTCAATTACACAAGCGGTGCACCGACAGAAAGACTTTTCTATTTAAAAACCGAAACAAAAATGTGAGTGAAGTGGGTCATGGGCTGGCCAAGTGCAGTGCAGAATAAGAAAGAGGGAGAGGGGAGGCAGGGGAGGGGGGGATACAGCAGTGACCCTGAATTCGATTGGCACAATATCCCCCTTTGAAAATCAGCACTGGAGTGTGCCTGATTATTCTGTTTGCCCAATAAACAAGTGAAATTTCTATATAGTTTTACATACACTACTTAAAGCGACATGAAATGAAAAGCGGTGCCAAAAAATTTCACGAACAACTATAAATAACCCCTTCTAATTTTATTCCACACTGTGTTTTTATAAAGCAATATTAACTCTTATCAATATAAAATTTATCTTTTCAAATTCAAACAAAAAGCAAATATTTAAAGAGTCAATAATCACTTTGATTAAAAACCGTAACGATATAAAATATATATAAATCATGCGAAATGAAACAAACACATTTTTTTTTAAATAAAGAAAGGTACTAATAATTACATGCATTTTTGTGCGAGAGCGAGAGTGCCTACGAAACATTCAAGTGCGTTGTTGACCTGTTTCAGCCATCCAACGACACTGGTCACTTTACTGGTGACTTCGGGGGGCACCTCGATGCCGTGATCTTCGACCAGGGAGCTCCACTTCACCCTCAGGGCCGCTTGCGCCGCGAAACTCGCCATTTCCAATCACCCTTCTCCAAGCACCCTCAATTATTTCAAAATCGACTAGCTACAAACACACACGTACACGCACCAATTAATCGAATGCTAAACCGCAGATGGCATTTAGGATGGTGAGGCCGAAACGTGGTTTCGATTTTCGTCCTCACCCCAGTAAAATGTTAATTTCACCCCCGGTTATCGATTCGGAAAATTTGATTTATACACACCTAAAATTCGACTATTATACGTTTTGGTCTGTTTAATGTAATCTCCTAATGAGATTTTCGATTAATTTCCTTAGGTTGAGTGTTAATTTTGCGATTTTCATAACCGTCGATATGCGACATTTAATTTTGACATTGACGTTTCTCCGCCAACTTCGTTTTAATTCGCTACCAACGATTGAAAATAAAAAATAAAAGCGTTGCCAACTATTGAAACTGAAATAATGAAGATGTGTTCACATAAGCATTTTTTGAAAGCCTTTATAAAAAAAACTAATTTTAAAATGTAACAAAAAAAAGTTGGTTAATTGAAGATTAAACTTTAATCAAATAATTTGAGCGTTTTTAATTACCTATATTTTTGATCCTCAAAACGTAAATTATATTTTAATTTCCTTTCAATTCTTGGAGTAATATTACTTATATTCGGGGCTATTCACAATCGCCCGAGAAGACCATACGGACTTTCTAACTCTTTTCTATGACTTTTGTTTACGTTCTTGTTTCCGGACGATTTCGAATCGACCACGAGCAAATTTTGAGTATATACATAGAATATGTATTTAATTAATGTCATAAATAATACGGAATAGCTCCGATTACTTCCCTCTTGAAATAAAGCTAAGATAATATAACCCGAGAATTTGTAAAAAAAAATAGTTTAATACAATTAATTAATTAAAAAATCTAACTATTGAATTGTCATAGATTATTTACTGAAAATATATGATGTAAGGTAAATTAAAAAAATATTCTTAGATTATTTTTGCATATATTACTTTTATTTTGAAATAAAGGTAAACCAATATAACCTGGTTATTTTTAAAGAATGGTTTAATACAAATAAATTAATTTAATAATTCTAATTATTGAACTGTCATAGATTATTTATTTAAAAGATGTAATGTGACGTAAAATAAATTTTCTTTAATTTCTTGGATTATTATTAGGTATATTGCCTTTATTTTGAAATAAAGCTAAGACTATGTGACCTGATAAGTAATGATTTAATGTAGTTAATTAATTTTAAAAATTCTAATTATTGAACAGTCATAGATTATTTATTTAAAATGTGTAATGTAACCTAAATTATATGTTATTTAATATCTTGGAATAATATTAGATATATTACCTTTATTTTGAAATAATGCTAAGATAGTATGACCTTAGACTCTTGTGTTTGAAGCTTCAGAGAGGGGACTGCGCGGGTGGTGGGGTTAAGTAGCCCGGTTCTGGGAAATTTAGTCGCGATGGATCACTTCACAGGAGCGCAACGTGCATTCTGCGTTAAACATTATTACAAAAATGGCGATTCGTGCGTTATTGTTCGGCGTTTATTTCAGCGTGAGTTTGGATTACATGACCTAAATCAGTGTCCGAACGAAAGTGTGATTCGATCGTGGGCCAGAAAGTTCGAAGCTACTGGTTCGACTCTCAAACAGAAGCCTGCGGGACGTCCAAGGTCAACGAGAACAGAAGACGCAATTGAACAAGTTAGATCTTCAGTTCAACGTAATCCTGCTAAATCGACTCGAAAGCGTTCAGCCGAACTTGCGGTATCCAGAACATCTTTGCGTCGCATTTTGTTGAAAGATCTGAAATTGCACCCGTATAAAATTCAAGTTGTGCAGGAATTACAGCCAAATGATCCAATTTTACGAAGAGCCTTTGTTCAAACAATGTTGGAACGCTTTCGGAGTGTCAACAATATTCTGTTCTCCGACGAAGCCCATTTTCACATGAATGGGCATGTGAATAAACAGAATTGCCGTTACTGGGCTGCAGAGAACCCACGTGCAAAACCGCATTCGCCAAAAGTAACCGTTTGGGCGGCCATGTCAGCGCACGGAATTATCGGACCCTACTTCTTCGAAAATCGACAAGGCCAATCTGTCACTGTAAATTCTGACCGATACATAGCCATGTTAAGGGATTTTTTCTTTCCACAACTGCAACAATTTGAAGCCTATAATCGTGCGACATGGTTTCAACAAGATGGCGCGACATGCCATACAGCTAATGCCTCTTTGACAGTCGTAAACGAGATGTTTGCTGGGAAACTGATATCGCGCCGAGGTGACATTGCATGGCCTCCTAGAAGTCCAGATCTAACGCCACTGGACTTTTTTTTGTGGGGATATCTAAAAAGTAGAGTCTACTCTAATAACCCAGCCACGATTAACCAGTTGAAGACCAATATCCGGGAAGAAATGGCAGCTATTCCCCGTGCAATGTGCCAGCGAGTTTTTACCAATTTGAGGTTCAGATTCGAAGAATGTTTGCAGCGCGATGGTGCACACCTGGATGACGTTATTTTCAAGAAATGAATTTCCCAGATGTAAATTTTTATAGAAATAAAAATTTGTATGTGAATTGTACTTAGTTTTTTTTTAATGATTTTTTCAAATTTATAATTATTTCTGGCCCACCTTGTATAATGATAGAATTTAAAAAAAAAAACAGTGAACTAAATAAGATAGTGTCTAATGAATTAAATAAAAATGATTTGGAAATCATTAATAAATCATTTCCACATTTAGCTCTGTCACATTTTGACTTACTTTCAACAAATGCACATTAAAACAACTACTTCCTGGGCAATAATTTATTAATTATTTTGAAATCATTTTTTATTTAATTTATTAAATTACTGTAACCAAGTGAATGAACACTCTTCTATTCATAGTGTCTAATACTTTGTTAAAGAAATTGGATTTCCGAACATTTCATTTATATTTTATTATTATAATATTATGTAGTTATACATGAAAATTATATTCATTTTATTCCTCTTTATAGTTTGCCCTCTGAAAGTATATTATATATATATATTTATACTCTCAATTACTTGATAATGAACCGGATAAAAGTGATGGATTTTGACCATTTGAAAGAATAAAGTGTTATAGAAGAAATTAACATGTTTACAAGAGTCAAGCTGTTCAAATAATTCAGGTTGTTCGAATCATTCTAATAATATACACAGTTCAGAAAATTTAAACAGATTGAGGGCATAGAGTATTTTAAAGAATTTTAAATGCACAAATTTGAAAATTATTTTAACTCCAAAGGGATGTAACACTCTTAATATTATTTTTTATTAGATTCCTCTTTGAATTATCTTCACAGCAATTTAATATAGTTGGTAGTTTTTATTAATTGTTACTGCAGAAAAAAAATGTTCTAAAAATTTTGATAATTGTATTGGTGGTTTATTAGTACACATTACATTTTTGGTTTTCAAAATGGAGAAATTAAATTTTGTATACTTACTAAGATAACATCATTCTATTCGATGATAATTTTAAATGTGATATATTTGTATATTTAAATGGCACCCTATAGTTTTCCATCTTTTTTTAATTATCACAAAATGATATATAAATATTTCATTAAGCCTATCTTCTGTACTTCCCGAAATATTTCACATTTCATAGTATTTGTAAGGCGTTTTAATAATGAATTGATTAGTTTGACATGAAAAACAATTGAAATAACAGTAATTAAGTATATAAAGAAATTGAAAACAAATGCCAAATAAACATTATTTTCAATTTAAATTAGTGTTATGGAAAATCTATATGTGAGAATGAAATAATGGTTTATTTTATAAATGAACCAAAATCATCCGAAATTTAAATATATATCACATTTAAAATAATTATTGAATAGAATGGTATCAACTTGGTATGCATACTAAATTTCATATCACCATATCAACAAAAAAAAAGACAGACACTTCGGTGACTCAACCTATGTAAAAAATAATGTGATTTTGGGTTAAAAAAAGATGAGTAGGTATATTTCACAAAGTATTATTCAAGTTTTTAAATTTAAAAAAAAAATACAAAAAGATAAATAAACCAAATAAATAAGGGAACTAATATTTGAACACTTTGAAATTTACATGTATTGTATGCAAATTCCTGCTTTGCTATTCACTTTTTTAGATAAATTAAGAGAATTAAATTATATTTAGAATCTAAAAATCAATTCATAAGTCAATTTTAGAATTGATGTATAATTAATTATTAATGAATGAAATTAATATAAAATCCCTTTCGTATATAGAAAATTACTGCATATTTTTGATCGTATAATTGGTACGTATAGATTTAATAAAATTATTATTCATCATCTTGATTTGTGTGATTTATTTAATAAGTCAATGGTCGCGTTCAGGGAATTGCAGAGAAACCAAAGTCTTGGGTGAAAATATGAATGAATCCAGATTCCCCCATCTATAAATAAGGAAACATTTCAGCACTTTTAAATTTTAATGTACTTTCCTAGGTTGCTTTCGATGAATCAATACAGAGTATAGTCATTTTAGATGTAAAAGCAATTTTATGCAAATTTCTGCATCCCTGTTTATTTTTTGAAACAAACTGAAAGAATAAAATTATATGTAGAATTTAAAAATCCGTTAAAAATTATGGTTCAGTCAATTTTAGAATATATGTATAAATAATTAATTAAAAATTAATTAAAAGTGATAAAATTTGCTAGCTACATTTAGGTACAACTTTCATATAAAAATATCACTTTTGACATGTTTTTATGATTGGAATTGAACATCGATTTTTTATAGGTGATGATATATGGAGTTAATCACAATTTATTAAATATCTTTTAATTATACGTCGATTTTAAAAGTTAATAAAGCATCGTTTTTTTATAGATTTTTAAATTCTGAAATTCTCTAAATTAATATAAAATGCGTTTTGCATATAAAAAAATACTACGTATACTAGGTATATAAAAATTTAATAAAATTATGATTTATTATCTTAATTTTTGTGATTTATTTAATTAGTCAATATTTAATATGTGTACATTCGCGAATTACCCATAGCGATTTAAGATGTAACACAATTTTATACAAATTCCTGCTTCCCTGTTCATTCTTGAGAAAATTTAAAGAATTAAATTATATTTAGAATCTAAAAATCTGTTCAAAAGTCTATTTAGAATTGATGTATAATTAATTTATAATGAATTAAATTAATATAAAATCCCTTTCGTATATAAAATTACTACATATTTTTGGTCGTATAATTGGTAAATAGAGATTTAATAAAATTGTGATTTACCATCTTGATTTGAGTGATTTATTTAATTAGTCAATATTTCTTATAAGTACAAAAAAATCCCTTTCATGAATCACGCATTAATTAAATGCTTGTCCTGCTTCACCGACCACGCGTTGATAACTGGTTGCCTATTTTTTAACTACAGCCATCTAGTAATTAATGTCTGAACTTTTGCGCAATTTTAGAGGTCAAATATGCTACTCGAATAAAGCGGTATTTTAAAAAATCATAGATATATTTCGCTAATGTTTTTGAGATTAAACTAAAAAAAAAACATTATTTTTACATTTCATTCACAATACATCGAAAGAAGAATATTTTCCAAATGTAGTGGATATTTTTTTAATTGAATATAACACAAAATATAAAAATGAATATATAATGAAATAACAATTACAAAAAAATTAAAAAAACAAAAAACGAAATTGACGACTGCATGTAGAAAAAAATTACCTATTTGATGTAATTTTTTGTTTATTTTTTAAACGCACCGTTTGGATTATTAAACGAAAATACTGAAAACCGTTTGAAGGATCCTGCCCTTAATGTAATTAATTAATTTATAAAATTCTAATTATTGAACTGTCATAGATCATTTCTTTAAACGATGTAATGTGACGTAAATTAAATTTTCTTTAATTTCTTCGATTATTATTAGGTATATTACCTTTATTTTGAAATAATGCTAAGATAGTATGACCTTAAAGTTGTTAAAAAGAATGATTTAATGTAATTAATTAATTTATAAAATTCTAATTATTGAACTGTCATAGATCATTTATTTAAAAGATGTAATGTGACATAAATTAAATTTTCTTTAATTTCTTTGATTATTACTAGGTATATTACCTTTATTTTGAAATAAAGCTAAGACAATGTGACCTGATAAGTAATGATTTAATGTAGTTAATTAATTTTAAAAATTCTAATTATTGAACAGTCATAGATTATTTATTTAAAATGTGTAATGTAACCTAAATTAAATTTTATTTAATTTCTTGGAATAATATTAGATATATTACCTTTATTTTGAAATAATGCTAAGATAGTATGACCTTAAAGTTGTTAAAAAGAATAGTTTAATGTAATTAATTAATTTATGAAATTCTAATTATTGAACTGTCATAGATCATTTCTTTAAAGGATGTAATGTGACGTAAATTAAATTTTCTTTAATTTCTTCGATTATTATTAGGTATATTACCTTTATTTTGAAATAATGCTAAGATAGTATTACCTTAAAGTTCTTAAAAAGAATGGTTTAATGTAATTAATTAATTTATAGAATTCTAATTATTGAACTGTCATAGATCATTTATTTAAAAGATGTAATGTGACATAAATTAAATTTTCTTTAATTTCTTTGATTATTACTAGGTATATTACCTTTATTTTGAAATAAAGCTAAGACAATGTGACCTGATAAGTAATGATTTAATGTAGTTAATTAATTTTAAAAATTGTAATTATTGAACAGTCATAGATTATTTATTTAAAAGATGTAATGTAACGTAAATTACATTTTATTTAATTTCTTGGAATATTACACCTAAAAATCCATATCTATCAATACACCTTCCAATTTATTTTGATAAATATTTATTTCCTTTAAAAGAACGAATAGTAAAATTTTTATTAGTAATGAGAATAATAACAGTAATTTGTAAATCAACAAACGAAATTTGGTAAGATTGTCTACTCCGCAAAGAATTTTATTAATAGGGGATCTTTAATTTGACCTTTTTATTTCTAATAAAATATTTGTTTTTCTTTATAAATATATTTATTAAAATAAATTATTTCGTATTTTTTTAAAAGATTTGCATTCTTAAATATGATGCAAAAATCGGAATTGCTAATAATTCGTTTCTCTATAAATATGTTGGTATGGAAACAAAAGTTGTTTGGTCGATATACATTTTTAATTGATCAAAATGTCCAAGAAATTTAATAATTTCGATAAAAAGACGCTTTATGACGATTTGAAAAGCGCTATACGCGAAGATAAACTGTATGATATAAGGAATGAGGCAAAAATCAGAGCGTGTTTGACTTCAAAATCTTACGATGAATTTCGGTAAGTTTCTTCTTGTCGCTTCTATTTCGTTACTACAACGACAAATATAATGTTTTTGTGATATAAAAACGTTAATTTCACTTTCGATTATATATTCAAAAAAATATCAACTATCGGATGATTCGAAATATAACTATAATTATATTTTAGCAATAAAACATTTTCTCTGAGTTTTGGTAAATTATTTCTTTAAGGGAAACAACGCAGCTAGAAACTTAAAACAAAAATAGTTAGCTACTCTTCAAGCTTTCTGGTGAAAGCAGCAAGCAAAAAATCGAAAAAATAACGAAGTTACTGCTGATATAGTAATGCAAGATTGGTATAGTATATATTTTTATACTCGAATATATTCATATACTCGATTAGCCTTGATAGTAATAGTACATAATGGGTCTTCAGAACACGCTGCACTTTTGTCAAGCCCAGAGAAATTCAGGTAGAAATATGTCGGGCTCCTTTTGCAACACCGATGGATCGGTTATATTGTGTTTACAAAAAGAGCTAGAGTCTATTATTCTTTTCGGTAACGTATATTTTCAATCTGCTATGAGAAATTTGTGTCATTTCATCAGTAGTTTATCCGTGCCTTGTATTAAAAGTTTTAGTTTAGAAATAAAATATTCGAAGGAAAGTGGATAAAAAAATTGTCGAGAATCACGGTGTTAAAAGAGGGAAGATACTCCCCTTTAATGGCTTTAATCAAAGCAGGGGAATATCAAAGGAGGCTGGATTTTGTTGTACGATTACCGATTTACACTTTTCGGATTAGTAAAATTCCGACTAATGAGTTTCACGAGAAACAATTAACAATAATAATATAATTATTATTCTTTCCCGCGAAACGAACTGGCCGTTAATGTGTTTTGTTAACCCGATTGGGGCTTTTCAGGGTAAAATCGGTAAACGTGTGTTTGGGATAAAGTAATTTCAATTATTTTTGAAAATTAAAAAAAAAAATCATTTTTGTGGCCGGAGATTACATGTTTGCGTTAGCGGTTTAATGAATCACTCGAAGTATCGCTCAAAGAAAAAAGTACCGACTAAAAAACGCCACGAATCAGAGATTCGCCGATTCACAAGATAAATTGCGTCGCTATAAAAAAAATGGATCAGTTAGGTATTACGGACAACCCCGAGGACCTATACTATGGACTAGCTCAACTTTCAAACGCGTTTTTTCTCGAAATCGTGTTTTTAAAGTCGATACTCAAGATGTCTCGAAAACTAATGAACCGATTGCATTTATCGTTTTTGAGCTTATTCTGTATAAAATTATCTAGTCTTTGCAGAGGATTTGTTTTATGGTTTAGTTTTTTTTTTTAATCGGCGAAATACGGTATTCAAATGCCCGCCATTGTATCAAAAAATCGATATATTCAAAATCGCCTATAACAAAGACTAAATTATAATATCAATTTTAATAACTATTTTGATTTTTTTTTTAATCCTGATGATTATAGATAAAGCAGCAGTGCACACCATGTAGCCATAGAGTAACTAGTATTTCATCCTCTTTGATGTAGCCTTTGTTACGGTACTTCACGGAGGAGAAAATTACTCAGCGAATATTGAATATTTTTTACCAAAAAAAAATGACATGCTCTTAAAAATATGTGCTACCATTTATAAAATGAATTTGATTTCTCTTATGGGTTTCTTAAAAAAATCAGAAAAATGACTCGCTGATGTTATTCCACTTACATAACTTTTAAACTCATTCATAAAAATTATATTACAGTTGATATTCGGTGATATATCAATCTTTGGTAAATTCAACTCATCCTTCGGACTCGTCGTTTTTTCATCGTTGGGAATAAAATTCGTTAGATTCGTAAAATTATCAATAATAAACGAACCACTAGTTATTTTTATTATTTATATGTTCCTCTCTACTTCTCAGTGTGAGGCGACCACTAGTTATATTATCTTGGAAAATATGGCCCTACAGTAGCAACATAACCTAAAATATTATAATATTTGGAGCTCGCACAGGAAAGAGAAGCTCAAAATATATAAATATCATCATATATGTGAAATTTAAACGTCCACAGGGTTTTGGAAAGGGGGTAATTATCCCCTTTAATCCCTCCCCATGAATTCGTGATTGAGCCCTATGTTCTGTTTTGAGATAGAAAACCTGGTATGTAAGTAAATAATTTATATCTTGTTTATTTTCTTTACAGAGATATTGTAGCTGCCGCACACTTATCATCATTAGATAAAGAAGATAAAATTAAGATAGGGAACAGAAAATGGAACAGTTACTCAGTAGAAACACCAAAGGAATAAACCTTAACATTTAATATTTCATATAAAGAAAATAAACCCCACTTTGAACAAATCCCAAATCACCCTTATAAACTAATTATATCATTGTTTAAAACTCCTTAAAACATAACATATAATATTTATACTTATTAATTAATAGTAGTACAAAAAAAGTAATATCCGGATACACCAACATCAATTTATTTTTATTGAAAAAAAATTATCGATTAGAGTAGGTAATAGAAACAATTTGTTAATTGTTGAGGCTTCTACTTTGTTATACATTGTAATTCAATTTTAATAAATGAAACACTTTTTTACTTTGTTTGTATAACTCGGATTGATTTTATTGTTGACTATAGTTTCGACAACCTTAACGTGTCATTATCAAAACAAAAGTATTTGAAAATACTTTAACTTTAACTATAGTCAACAATAAAATCAATCAGAGTTATACAAAGTAAAAAAGTGTTTCATTTATTAAAATTGAATAGAAACAATTCATTACCCACTGAGCAAAATGCACTTTGCATCAATACATTTAATATTGATATTTAATTGTAATTTTTTTTTGAACAGATATAAATTCTTTTCTTATTAAATTTTTTGTGTGTGTAATTATTGAAAGAAAAATTGATGTTGGTTGAATCCGTCATTAGTATAACCAGGTGGAGGAATTAATAGTAAATGCATTGTACAATAGTTATACATCAAACCGAAATAAATTTCATTGTGAGTATGCTATTTGTTGTGGTGTCTATTTCCTGGGTTGTTGGATATGAGCCTGGGGCTTGACGGACACAGGCATTGGTGGCTTGTCCTTATGGAAACTTTGGACAGCCTCCACTGGGAAGTCCGCGTTGCCCTTTAATGGCGCTCCAGATATGCTCACAGTCTTCGGAGGGCTGCCTGACACTTTCAGGCTGGTGGTGTCTTCGTTAAGGCCGCAGACATCTTTGTGAGTTTTGTGTTGGGTTATCCTCATACCTCCAGCTTTGACTGAAAAAATAATGGTAGGTTGTTAGAATTTATAAGGTAATAGAAAATATTTTCATATATTGGCTGTTAGCCCATTGCTTTTTTATTACATTCCCCGAACCCCTGTCCGAAGGAAAGTATTGTGATCTTAACAATTTTCGAATCGCCAATTTCAACGAATATGCACATTTTGAGATCCCCTGAGTCCATTCCATCGAGTTTTGAAAAATGTCTGTGTGTGTGTGTGTGTATGTGTCTGTGTGTTTCCTCGATAGCTCATAAATGGCTTCATGGATTAAACCCAAACTTTATATCTAAGCTTTCTATAACAATGGAATGATCTGAAAAGCTTTTGGTTAGAATCAAAATTCATCAAGTACAACTTTACTCTTAGCGATTTTTCATTTTTTAATTTGTATAGAAAAATGTTTTAAGTAAAAGTTGTAGATTTTGAAAAAATAAATATTTTTTTTTATAAAACTTTTATTGTAGAACCTTTGTTTTTTATTTTATAAGTGGAAGAATTTCATCTACCTAATAAATTCCCTTAGAAATAAACAATTACATTTATTTTGGCTGTGGAGCATGTAATTATTTTAATGACAAATAAAACGTCAAAATGATTTACACAACACTGAATATGTTGTGCCAACGAATCAAAAAGGGTAAACAAATATACAATGTATGAAAATTTTATAGAGCCATTGTATGGTAAGACATAACAAACACAACAATTCATTCTTTCAATTAATAATTTTTCATTTACTATTAAATGTTTATTTAAAAACGTAATTGACCGAATTCACCGGGGAAAGTGCCATGATGGACACATCACCATTTTTTGATTTAAAAATCCAAGTTTCAAATGTTATATATTATTGTGTAAATATTGTATCAAAACAGTAATAAAGATGTTTAATAATAATAATATTTTCATATAAATAAAATGGTATGATTTCAAATATTGGGCATTACTATTAATTCACAACCCCGACACCAATTGGTAAAAGGGGACATCGATTGTATATATATATATATATTAATTCACAGATTGCTGCAAGTCAGAGACTATTTTCTTTGTCTAATAAGGTGCAATCTCATAACATTTTTCTATCTGAATAAAAAAATGAATAATCGCTAAGAGTTTAACTCAAGAAGTGAAGACAATAAATCAAAATAAAATTCCTATTCCTTCAAGATATTCAACTTTCATTTGATGCGATCAACATTTCTCCAACAATTGTAAAAAAAAACGTTAATAGTAAAGTTGCACTTAATGAGTTTTGATTGTGACCAAAAGCTTTTCAGATCTTTCGACTGTTATAAAAAACTTGGATATAATGTTTAGGTTCAATCCATAAAGCTGTTTTTGCGCATACACACTGATATTTGAAATTGAGAGATTCGATTTTTTTACGATCACAATACTTTCCCCGTACAGGGGTCTGGGGAACATAAAAAAATGCAAAGCACACTAGGGAAGAAAAGTTCTCGAATACAAAAAGAAGTTGAAGATTATGTATTGTACAAAAAAAAATCAGACAAAATTTAAAAGGTTTCAAGTATAGATTACCAGCAGCTTCGGCTTTTTTATTCGCCAAAATATAAACTTTTAGCATGTCAAAGTGTTAAAAAATTATCAAACATTTTGTTTAAAAGCAGAAATGACAATAAACAAACTTGACAGAATATTTGTTATTTATTTCTCATATTTTGTTCAATTACCAATTTAATACACGTTTTTTTAACTTATTTATCTTAATTCAATTTGATTTCATATTTTTTAAAATTTGCTTATTATATCGAGCTTATAATAAAAATCGATGATGAAGTTGGTGTTCGAAGTCTCGAGCCATGCCTGTACTAATATCACACGCGTGAAATACTGTTTGCGGTCAAAAACAACTAGTACTTTACGCAGGGGGGGTTGGATAATATTTGAAATTGGGAAACACGGCTATAGTTGTCCACTTGAGCACTGGAGGCGCTGAAGTCTCAAGTGGAAAATTTAAAATACTTTATATTTGGGCTTTTACAATGATTTATTTATTATTCGTGGAAATAATTATTAATTATTTTCAAATCATTTTTTATTTAATATATTTAAATAATTGTGACCAAGTGGAATAAATACTGTTTTCTATTTATATATGGTATATTTCTTAAACATGTATACTTTTAATTAAACATTAAAGATGTTCTAAATAAGGATCAGTTTGCTATATTTCAATTTGATTGATGTAAATCACATGAATTGTTTTTGATAGTTTTTTTTTTTGTATTCGTCAGAAGTTTCTTTACTTTTTCTTATAAAACTGGTAAGTTATTATTTGTAGTTTAAAATACATTTGCTCATTAATTTCTATGAATTGTATATTTTTGAAAGAATACATAACTTAAAATTATGAAACAAATTGAGCAATAATTAATTATTAATAAATATAATTTATTTCCCACATTCTCAAAATCTCAAAATATATTTTTGGTCTATAAATCTTCATTTTTTATTATATAGTTTATGTTTTTTACAATATTTTCTGTCAGAAAAAAAAGTATTTAACATAGACGTTGTTGAAATAATATATTTATATTCATATTTTTCTAGATTCTTTAAGGAAAGGAGTTCATAAAATTATCCATCTGAGAGATATCAATTAATTCAAATTATAACTGTTGTCAATATGTTTTAATTAATATATGAATGTAATAACAGGTTAAATGATACTTTTATAAGTTTAATATATTTTACTTAAAAATATTGTTGTTTTTAGATGTTATTTTTTCAGATAATTTTATTAATTGCAATTTCTTATTTGCATGATCTACTGATATTTTTTTTTGTAAAATAGCACATTTATAAAAAAAAAACGTTTATATCAATAATTTGAAGTAAAATAGTGAACACAAAATTATAAATAGAAAAATGTTCAAAAGTCCCGCCATTAGTTATATCATAGTGTGTATATGAACCTAACCTCAAAAATCTTATAAAGGTTTGAAACTTGGGAAATAGTAGTCCACTTGATCACTGTGGATAGCGATGCGCGCGTTTCCCGCAAAATATATGGATCTGGCCCTCTTATACTTTATCTCTATGACTTTACGTGTGCGCGTGTGATTTTAGTTCAGACATGACCATAGAAAACCTAACATGACTTTAGATTTCCAATGCCAACTTCGTTGTTGATTTTTGTTATACGCTCCAACTATAGTCTTCGGTAGCTCAGTTACAAATTAAGTTTGGACCTAAAAATTTTGTAGACTTTTCTTGGATCCTAGGATGTACTTAAGAAAAATATTTTTGATTATACAGGGTGTTCAAAAAAAGTTACATTATGATGATATTTTTTTTAAATTGCTTGACATACATTTTATTCATTATTTAGGTGTCTCTAATGATTCCCTAGATATCCCTAAAATTTTAATCAAATTGATTCAGTAATACCAAGGAAAAAAAATAACAAAAAAACAGTTTTGCTCCATTGGTTTAAAAAATGTATAAAAAATGAAATAGAATATTGTAAATAAAATTATTCCAGGTATTTATTAAATACACCTCACACTGAGAAGTAGAGAGGAATATATAACGATGTTATATATATATATATTTATTAAATTAGGTCTGACATTCCCAATAGCCAAATTTTATAAATATTAAAAATACAGGGTGTCCAAAATTGAATGTCAACCTTTTCAATCTTGAATGTACTTTATTTTTTTTATTTTAAATTATTCTTTATTGGTGCTGCTACAAAAAGGTGTTTACACTTGTCATTAATACAATGAGATACAATAATGAATCATAAATGCAATAAACAATTTAAATCAGTCTCACATTTCGGCCAATGTGGACTGATAGAAATACGATGCGTATTAGAAGCGATGTAAAGTGACAAAGCTTGTGCTCAAAAAAGGTTGTTTTTAATATCACAGATTGATTTATCACAGCTCAAATATTCTCGGTAGCCAAGTATATTTTTTTGTTGGTATTACAATCAGTTTTTAATAAAATTGTAAGGGTATGTAGGTAATCATGAAAGGCACCTAAATAAAGAAAAAAGTGTGTATGAAGCAATTTAAAAAAAATAATTATGACGTAACTCTTTTTTTGAGCACCTTGTATAATTAAAAATATTTTCCTGAAGTACGTTCTAGGATCTAAGTAAACACTCCAAATTCTAATAAGTACTAACTTAATTAATAACTGAAATATGGAAAACGGGAGCTGGAATGCAGGACCCTGTATACAATAATATATCTTTAAGAAATATATCGAGCGTATAACAAAAATCGATTGCCCCTTTTACCGTTACATGTTTTCCATTTGTTTTTTTTATTATTTATCATTCCTATATTGTTTATTAAAGATGCATGTTGTTATTTAAATAAAAATACTTGTCCTTTTTCCTACTTATTTTTTATTTCACTAGATATATTTCGGAAACTATGTTTCCATCTTCAGTAGTTGAAGTTTTTATAAATATATATATATATATATAAAAAAAGGAGAAAGGACAAGTATTTTTATTTAAATAATTAAAGTCTTCACAACCAACAACCAACATAAAGAAGATAATAATAATAATAATTTATTTTCCAACGGAAGAATCCAACAAGGGAAAATATACAATCAAAATCATAATATAAGAAGAGTACAAGCAAAGTTAGTTAAATTTAAACAGAAAAAAAGAGAACAAAGTATAAATTAATATTAGCAAACAAAATTAAACATCATGCAAAAAAATATGTCTTCATACAAATAATATAAGAAAATACAAGCTATCAGACAATAAATTTAAACAGAAAAAAAAAAAGTATAAATGAATAGTAACAAACAAAATTAAACATTATGCACAAAGAATATGTCTTCATACACTTTGTTAGCATTGCAGCACATATGCGTTAAAGGGGCTTTGCTCATTATATTCGTCTTAGCGATTGGTAACATTAAGGTGTTGTTAATAATAAATTTATTTTATTTTAATATTATGTCTAACTAGTTCTTAAAGCCAAATCATCAATAGGCGTAAACAACATCAATTGTGTTATTTTTGTTAATATGTCATTGAGTACAACAATTATTCATCATATTTTTGTTTTATTACATTTGACAATACTGTAAAAATCTAAACTAGTTGAGTTAATGAAATATTTAATTTGTGAAACAAATCAAGTGTTCTTTATTAATACCAAAATATTTCAACATTTAGTGAGAAAGCTGTTCAAGATATTCTTTTGTTTTCTATTAAATTTCCAAATATTACATTCCTCAAGGTTAAACATTCGATTTCACCAGAAATGAAACTGTTGTTAATTAGTCACGATTGCCGATTATGTAGCAATAGTTCTCTTCTATTATGCAATTTCCCACGTTAAACGAAATCAAGATATTTTGTTTCGTTTAGAGAAATAAAAGTACATTGACTTGAACTATTTAAATAACAAATCATTTTATTTACATTATTCGTTTTAAGATAAGGTGAAGATAATGTGTTTTTAAATATTCAACATAAATTTTAGTGTTGGGCAAAATCGAATAATATTAGTAATCGAGTATTACTAAATGTGACATTTTAATTATTCAAGGTTGCGGTTTAGTGGAAAGAGATAGCTATATAGTAAAATGGAAATAATTGTTTGAAAATAGAGCTATTCTTTTGGATTTCATAATATGAATGTGTATTTACATTTTTTATCTACGAAGTATAAAGTATCAGTCTAAATAAAAAATAAATCGTTAATTTTCGTGTATTACGTCAATTTACTAGTTTAAGTTAGAAAAGAAAATTGTAAGATATAATGAAATTAATAGGTCATGTCTGCTAAGTTATTTGAATGCAGAATTTAGTGAAATCCTTTAAATTTTCATTGCACAAGTTTTTATTAGCAAAAATTTAATTTAAAATTTGCTATAAATTTGATCAATTTTCATTGTTTTTCATAATTATTTTTCACAGAAACAAACATTAAAATAATTTTTAATTTATCTGATGAAATTCCTGCTTATTTTAAGATTATTTTAATCTATAATACAATATTGTTCATTGATCAAAACAACAATCTAACTCAAATTAGTGATTGCCCATATTTGTATAGCTATCTCTTTCTTCTAAACCGCACCTTTAAAACGAATTAGTGATTTCAAATTTATGTTTATTAATAATTGGGAAGTTATTCTTGATATTTTTATAATAAGTAACATTCATAAAATTATAATATTCTTAATTTAGCAGTAATAAAAGATCGATTTTGCCCATCACTAATAAATTTAATATTATTTAAAGTTTGTTACTTTTAGTATCGCCCATTTCAAGAATCATCTAAGATCCCGGTGAAGACGGTGTGTAAAAATGTTTAAGCTGGGGCAGAGTTGTACTGATGAGGGATTAATCCCGAAACATGTGTTTACAGATAGACTTGTAATTGTGATTTTCATTAAATATTTTCGACTCAAACCGTTGCAATGCACAGGAGTACTAGTATGCAATAAACTAATATCTATTGTATAATCAAAAGTCTGGTGGGGTATATACTCAGGAAGTAGTTGTTTTAATAGATTTAAATAACTACTTACTTAGTGTAAGTATCTATGAATTGTAGAAATTTTCAATTTGAACCAAGTCCCCTGATTGCCAGTCGGGTGCGCTACCGACTACACCACAGAGACCTGTGATATCAAATCTCCATACTGTGCTTCAAATCCACCTAAATTCAATTTATACAGACATTCGTGATGGGCCCAAGGACAATACACTGAATGGAGATATCACAGGTCTCTGCGGTGTAGTTGGTAGCACACTTGACTGGCAATCGGGGGACATGGGTTCAAATCCCATCAGAGATGTTTCTTTTCTACTTTATATTAAATTAAATTTTAACTATACCTCAATGTTGTACATTGCAAATTTCTACAATTCATAGATATAAATATAATTTAAAAGGAATAACAATTTAATTTAGTATAAGTAATTTTTGCAGTTGGAAAAAGGGAATGATCGTATTTTATAAATCATTGCGGGTAATTTTTTCTTGTTGAATTTTATTTTAATATATATATATATATATATATATATAATCTAAAATCCCCATCTACCATAATGGTGGTGTAGGGGCAATTTTAATTTAAATAACTGTAAAAATCATCTTGGTTTTATTTCAGATTAACTATATATTTACACCACATCACCTCACATTGAGAAGTAGGGGTAGGGAGGCGCATATAACGATGTTATGTAAGACTAAATAAAATATATATTTACACACAAAAAAAAAACTCATAAACAATTAAGTAAAGAAAACAAAACCGTAATGAAAATAACAGCAATTCAAAGGAACGACGAAGAGACACGTAAACCGGACAGTCGTTGCTCTCTAGTTTTTAGTGGGATTTATACTCCGATTTCTTCACAGCGTGTGGAGGCTGACCTGTGTTGCACGATTACCGATTCGCTCTTCTCAGATTTTCAATATCCTGGATAATGAATTTCACGAAAAATGATAAAAACACAATGGTTATCCTTTCTTGCGATTAGGGCTTTTTTAGTAGAGATGGACAAAATCGATCTTTTTAATTTTTTTTTATCATTGCAAAATGGAGTATATGACAATTTTTTTAATGTTATTTATAATATTCACCTCACACTGAGAAGTAGAGAGGAATATATAACGATGTTATATAAGACTAAATAAAATAAAATATTTATAATATTAATATTGGGTAGTGTCACCTATTTAGGTATAAATTCCAATTATTATTATTATTTATTAACTTTAGCTATTTGAAATTGGTTATTCAGAAATACTCGATTACTAAATTCACTCGATTTTGCCCAACACTACTTTTTAGTTAGTCATTTTAATATTAAAAAAAAATAATTAAAAAAGTATATTTTCAAAATAAATTTATATATTATATTTTTGTGGCTTTAACGGTTCGTATGATCTGTAGTAAATTATTAAACTGAGTGTAACATCACCCATTAGGTTGACATTGCTGTCAGAGCAAAAAGTGCTGCACTAGTCCATGTAACAAACAGGATTATTGTACAGGGTGAGTCATCAAAGTGCCTGTCTAATATATAGGGCATTTAAACTTAAACTTACAAAGTTGATATCAATCCTCTGAAAATAGATCACCCAGTATATATAAAAATACTTTTATATTATGCTATTAATACTGAATTTCTAACAAGGGAGATATCGAAGATGGGCCCTTCGGTGACTCACCCTGTATATATACACATCTTTATTCAGAAAATACAAAATAATTACTATTACCAGGGGGCCTAACGGTGCAATGAGTCACTGATGCATAATGTCACTTGAATTTATGTCACCAAAAAACGGTGCAATCGCGCGGACCCTATTCTCAGCGCGCGGTGAGTCGAGCGATCTCACTCATGCATTTTGCCACTGAAATGATCCAGCAACGTTGTAATTTCGTTTATTGGCGCGAGAAATTCAAATAATCCTAATATTGTATTCCTATAAAATCAATTAACATGTAAGATTATATACCTTTAAAAATTATTACATCTGTAATGACCAAACTAAATGCAAATATAACATTTTATATCGATTTCGTAAGTCTTATCATAAATTAAATATCTGTTTAACTGTTTTAGGTTATATGTTTAAAATGCATTATTTTAAACATTCTATAATTGTAGTTCGTTTAATAATGAAATTAACCAAACAATTATTAGCAAATAATTCCAAATTGTAAAACAAAATTGAATCAAAATAGAGTTTATTTCATAGCATAATTTCATAGAATTTGAATGTATTTTCTATTTTCATTAACCGATAATGCCTGTTTACTCCTGAATAAGTGGATTACCTGCAATATTCCCGTTGGAACTTTAAGTCATTTGCATAATTAGGAAAACATTAAGAGAATCGTTTCGGACCACATGTGGCGTAAAATCGATTTACGAAAAAAAAAAACATTCCTAACCCCCAAAATGTACCTATACAGCTTAAAATATAAATAAATGTCTTAAATAAAGTCTATTCACAAACACAAAAATCTAAATTCACAACAAACATCAACTTCACGCATAACAAAGACTCCGATGCCTCCTACTTCACGTCAGTTAAAAAGCGTGAGTGAGTTTATGCACCGGCCCAAGACCAACCGTATGAACGCACATGTTTTCGGTGCAATCTTGAGTCGATGACATCTCACGCGGATGCTGAGAATACGGTCTCACCGAAATTACGTCATTTCAGTGCGTACATGCACCGATGACAAAATGCATCGGTGTTGAGAATAGGCCCCCAGAGGTCTTTATGGCTGGGGTTTATTATTTTATCAATCATAAAATAAATTAATAAAATTCATGTAACATATAAATGCATTTTAAATGAATTACTGAAAGATAGTAACAGCCATATGTGCAGTGATAAAATATGCTTTCTCGCATATTCTTTATCAGCTGTGGAAAGTATTATCACTTCCACGTGTTCTTTTTAAATGTTATTTGCTGAGTTACTCCAGATAATAAATGATACATGTTATTATTATATAATAACAAAAAAATATTGTGCAATTATTAAAATGCCCCGAAAAATAAATAACTCGTTTGGAGAACATTACATTTTTATGGTTTGAGATCCAATTTTAAAACTCGTTTTACAAGTTTTTTTTTGTTTTTGTTTAGTGTAATACACATTCTATAAACATAAATAAATGGTTTGTTTTATTACAGAATTTATTTTGCTTTATAAAGAAATGAAAACGGGTTTTATTTCATTAGTGTTGTGTTTTTAAATTATTTTCTATTAAAAAAAATGGAATACCATAAAAATATATATAAAACAAAATTCAATGAAAAGTAGAGAGGCATATATAACGATGTTATATAAGACTAAATAAATAAATAAAATCTTTGCGAAATGAGATAAAATTTTATATCTCGTCTTACATGTTTCTTTTTATAGGCACACTCATTCTGTTACAATAAGTCGTTTATTTAATCATTATTTGCTTCAAAAAAAAAATATATATATATATACAAAATGAGTTTTATTACAAAGATCTTATCTTTTAAAATTATTTCCTATTTAGTAGAAAAGCTTAGAATAAATATGTATAAAATGTTTGTGATTTGGGATCAAATTTTAAAACTTGTCTTACAAGTGTTTTTTTTTTACCACCGTACACGTTCTGTTAAAATATGTTGTTTTTTTAATAACAGAATTTATTCGTTTTCGAAAAAATTGTAAAACAAGTTTTATTACATTGATGTTATTTTTTTAAATTATTTCCTATTTTGAAGAAAAGTTTGGAACAAACATGTATGAAATGACCTTCCGCCCAGATTATTGCGCAATGAAAATATTTTTCAATTCAAGAGAGCAGAAAAAAAGGCCTCTGTATGTATTTTAGGATATGCAAATATAAATCTATATATAAATTTCGATATTTACGTAGGAAAGTACTCTTCACTTAGGTCAGAATTACGAAACTTGTGATTCACATAATATTTGTATAAGTTTATGTATTTATTATTATTATTATATACATAGAAAATCTTTATTTCTGAGAGATACATTAAATTACATTACAATATTTACAACATTACAATCATAAACATCTAGTTAAGCCTCAGAAAATGGCTATCGACCATCGCTCTTTCTGCCTATTATTATTATTAATTTTCGATATTACTGTTTCCTTTAATTTTAAGATATCATGAAATACTAACAGCCGGTAACCATTTCTGTTTCTTTTAATTTTAAGATATCATGTAATTCTAGCAGCTAGTAACAGTTTTTCTAAAGAAATTTCAATTTTTTAAATACTTATCGTTGTCAAATTGCGACCAAAATGTAACGCATCCCTAGTACTCAAAAAATACTATACTCCGACAATTGGAAAAATGAAAAAAAAATCTCCTTACACCAAACAGTAGAAAGGGAAAAAGATTTAAAAAAAATGTAACCTGTCGATGTCCATAAAAACAGATAGAATTTTCCAATCTACACTAGTTATGTTTTTATATATATATATATATATAAGGATTATTATATTATGTATATTCAATAAATAAAATCTTTGTGATTTGAGATGAGATCCAATTTCAAAACTTGTCTTACAAGTGCGTTTTTTACTGACATACACATTCTGTTAAAACACATTGTTTATTTAATCACATATTTTTTGTTTTTTTTTTTTAAATTGAAACCAGTTTTATTACATTGATGTTATCTTTTTAAATTATTTTCTATTTAGAATAATCAAACGCCACTCTACCCATTGTCTATTTAGAAGAAAAGTTTGAAAATATGTGGAAAATTTACAATACACTTGCACTTTTATCGCAGCTAATTCCATGCATCATATGCTTTCACGGAAAATATTTGCATATTCAGTAATGATAACAACGAAATTCCATAATTTTCAAAAGAAAAATGTGTTATTTCACAATAATCTTATTGGATTACAACTTTAAAACAGTCTAATAAGAAATTAATTATGCGGCTTATAAAAGTGGAACATATGTAATCATGATGAAATATGTTTATTTTTAACCTGTCACTTAATGATTATTTTTGTAAGGCAGCAAAATTGATTATTATAATGAATTTCATTTTTTTCTAAATATGTTTTTACGTTTCGCAATCGCAATCAAATTGTTAGTAATTGAACCTCACTTTTTTTTTTTCGTAAAAAAAATCGCCTCCATTGTTATTAATTAATCGGTCTGCGTGAGAAAAAAATGCACACACATTATCAAGGTGTATGCGCTGAAGAAAAGAAAGTGTGAACTGACCTGCTGGCGGGTGGCCCCCTTTGAGCTCGGCTTCTGGTTTTCCGCAACTCGACATCGTTTTCTGGATTTCTTGAACTGCACCGCTGGACGCCGGTTCGCAATATGGAATGGTGGTGTTTTGTCAACTGCGCGTTTTTTTTTGTAAACAAAAAAAACACGTAAGCAAACGGGATGTGACCTTCCTCAAGGAATCGCCGCTTTGCGTCGCGCACACACACACGGAATATTCAGCGGCGTAACAAGCCGGAATCCAGCTGAAAGTTTGGTAGATATATATATATTTACAAGGTGAGTCCATCTACTGATTAGCACTTTATGATTTTGATTACGTCACAGGAGTTAATGTAACGTTGCCAGATCTACTATTCAAAAGTAAATTTACTTTTTCAGTGGTTGAAGTTTAATTCCAAGAATTATACGTAAAATGCATGAAACTACTTGCGCTTAGAATAAAACAGTATAAAATTTGGAATTTAAATGGAAATTATGGTAATCGCAATAATCTAACACAATGACAACAACGTGCAACTTCAAAATATGTAGCATGTCAAATATGTAAGTAGGAAAGAGAGATGTGATGACGTCACGGGAGACAATAATGCTTTCTTTATCACACATTTTAAATAACATTACGAGGCGGCCTCTTATAAATAAATATATATATCTACCATAGAGTTATATATATTCTTCGTCTATGATATCTACGAATCTTGCTCCTGCTAAGGTTAATATAATTCAGTGGCGGAGGCGGCTCACGGGGTTACTTCATGCGAGCCCAAGGTTTTTATAATTTTATTGCTCGTAAGTATAATCGATGTGTTATTGCTATTGCACGTGACGTCCTTTTGGAATTCTCCACCCGCGAGCCTCCTTTGATTTGAATTAAACATTTTATATTAATAATAACTATTTACACAGCGTGTCGAAACAAAATAATTAAGTGAAATTACAAAAAGGGCCACATTACTGCAATTAATCGCACGTTTCGATCGTACGAAATCGGTTATTTATATGTGAATTTGACAGTTGCGTACGACCGTGACGTGCGATCAATTTCAGGAATGAGACCCCGAACAAGTTTCATCTATCTCTAACTTGTTTCTCATTGATCACTTGTGAAACATGATTAAATATTTAGAAAATCTGTAATTAATCTTTTTGAAACAAACGATTTAATTGATTACTTAAACTGAAAATAATCATAGAATCATAGAGTAACTAGCATTTCATCCTCTTTGATGGAATGTATTAATCCATAAATAGCAAAAGCGAAGAACTTGTTTGAAACGATAAAGGACGCGTTCAGCAGGCGCCGCCGGTGCGACCGTAAGTTTAGATTCAGCCAACGCCTACAACACAAAACAGCTAATTAATTAATTTATATTAGTAAATTAAATAAAATGCAGAAAAATATTTATATATATATATAATCAATATTCTCATTGTACAGTTTCGGGTGTTGGATGAGAGAAATATTTTAATAGAGCTAAATTAATTGACTTAAAATGAAGGACTCAATAAAATATAAAACCCACACACGTAAAAAACTTCTATACAAGTGAAGAAAGGAATACTTCACTCGTATTCAAGTTTTTACGTAATTTATTTCATCATATAACTGACAAAAATACGTTATAAGTTATTAAACGTAATGAACAATTTTACTTCTCTTCATTTGTTTATTTACAGTGTTTAGTTATTGATAATGAGTGCTTGGCACTCGAAATGTATATCTAACGTATATAAAAAATAAAAGTGAAGTAAGGAATAAAAAGTATTTTAATTGTGATTTAAATCAAACTTCACGTAACTCAAATAAGTAAAGACGGCTCGCGGGTTAACTTCATGCGAGACTCCATAACCAAGGTCAAGGAAGTCAAGGAAGGATGGGCGCATTTCAAGGTCAGTCCAGTGACGTAGTTTTCCCGCGTAAATTTTAAATAATTCATTTTGAATTACAATGCTTTTGTTGTTTAAAATAAAAATAATTGTTAAGTTAGTATTTTACAAGGTTGCCGCAAAATATGAAATAAACTTCATGTTTATTAAATAAATTTAGTAGAAAATTAATTACCTCGACACCCAATACGGGTAAAAGAGGATAAGATTAAGGAAGAAAGAAAGAAAATTAATTAATATAGTTGAATTTTTGTATTGTTGTTAATTAATTATTCAATTGGTTCATGAGTCAATGAATTAATTAAGTAATAAATTTAGCAATACTAGATCAAACTAATGTTAAATGATAATAGTAAATTTAATATAACGAATTAAGTATCAAATTTGAAGTATACATCAAAAGGTTAACCCATTGATTGACAAATTAACTTTTTGATCAACTGTTAACCTACAATTATACTTTATTATACCTATACATATGAAAATAATTACCTAGATGAATGATGTGATAGTGTTGAATAAAGATTCGATTGCTTATAAGCATGTATACCTGCATGTTTATTATATTATTTAGTTGAAAACAGAGTTGGTTATGTACCAAATCTTTAAATCAATAAGTTGTGGTTTTTATATTTTCATAAATAAGGATTTTAAGTTGCCAATAACTAATAGTAAAGAGGATGAAATACTGTATACTAATTACTCTATGCTAATAGCATTGAATGTGAAGTTTTTATTAATTTATATTTTCTTAATATTTTTTTCTTTCCATTGAAGTTATGATTTTTATTATGATATAAACCCTTTGATTTTGAATACATATTAAAATATTTATCATTATGTTACTCATTACTATGATTTGTAATAAATTTTAAATCGTTATAAATAATTATTTTATATCGATTGATGTAATTACAATAGTTTTTCATTATTATATGTTCCAAAATGTACCTATTTTTTATGAAGGATTATGAATTCTCGTCCATTTTTAGTAATCTTTTTGTTATATTTATAATGAAATATATTTATCTCGTGACATCCCACAGAGAAAAAGTATAAGAGGGCCGATCCATGTATTTAGCGGGAAACGCGCGCAACGCCATCCAGTGCTCAAGTGGAAAACTATTTCCCAAGTTTCAAACCTTTATAAGGTTTTTCATGTTAGGTTCATATACACACTATAATATAACTAATGGCGGGACTTTTGAATATTTTTCTATTGATAATATTTTATTCACTATTTTACTTCAAATTATTGATATAAAAGATTTTTTATAAATATGCTATTTTACAGAAAAAAATATCAGTAGATCTTGCAAATAAGAAATTGCAGTTAATAAAATTATCTGAAAAAATAAATAAAAATTAACATATAAAAACAACAATATTTCTAAGTAAAATATATTAAACTTATAAAAGTATCATTTAACCTATTATTACATTCATATATTTATTAAAATATATTAACAACAGTTATAATTTGAATTAATTGATATCTCTCAGCTGGATAATTTTATGAACTCCTTTCCTCAAAGAATCTAGAAAAATATGGATATAAATATTACTTCAAAAACGTCTATGTTAAATACTTTTTTTTCTGATAGAAAATATTGTAAAATGCATAAACTATATAATAAAAAATGAAGATTTATAGACCGAAAATATATCTTGAGAATGTGGGAAATAAATCATATTTATTAATAATTAATTATTGCTCGATTGGTTCATAATTTTAAGTTGTGTATATTCTTTCAAAAACATACAATTCATAGAAATTAATAAGCAAACGTGTTTTAAACTACAAATAATAACTTACCAGTTGTAGTTTTATAAGAAAAAGTGAAGAAACTTCTGACGAATACAAACAACAAACTGTCAAAAACAATTCATGTGATTTACATCAATAAAATTGAAATATGACAAATTGATCCTTATTTAGAACATCTCTAATGTTTAATTAAAAGTATAAATGTTTAAGAAATATACCTTATAGGGCGACAAAAGTGACCAATAATAAATAAATCATTGTAAAAACCCAAAAATATTTTACATTTTTCACTTGAGACTTCAGCGCCCCCCAGTGATCAAGTGAACAACTATTGCCGTGTTTCCCAATTTCAAATATTATCCGACCCCCCGTGTGACATCCCAAGATTCGTAGATATATATACAGGTTTTCCCATGTTGGGAAATGGCTTAACCACAATTTACGTCTATGATTCTTCCTTATTTTATATAGTAATCTGTGTCTATGGTTTCACATTTAGAAGTTGGCACACACTGACTGTCAAAAATTCCAAATTCCAACGGAAAAGGAAATTTAATCTTAGTAAAAGGCTGAATTTAATTTGTTTGTAAATGTAAAGAAGCAAAATAGATTTAAATGTGGAATTCAGATGGTTAAAAGAAGAGAATATTCCGATATTAGGATAACTAATAGCGTTTTTTTTTTGTTTCCAAAACAACAGGTGATTCAAAGGTAATAACAATTTATTAATTTATTATTATTGAGATAGCTAAATAATTTATTTTATAATTATATTCAAGTTAAATTTATTTATTTAGTCTTATATAACATCGTTATAGGTTCTTCTCCACTTCTCAGTCTGAAGTGATTGTTTGTCCTGTGTATGTTTTTCATCTGGAGTTCTTGATTCATATATTCTTCTTACGTTTCTTTCTTCTACCGTTCTACATAAATGACCGTACCATCTCATTTGGTTTTCTTTTATTTTTTTTTGTCTATTGGTTTTATTTCCAGGTTCTCTCTAATTGCCTTGTTTCTTACTCGATCTGTTATTATTTTATTATCTATTTTCCGTAGAAATTTCATTTCTGCTGTGTTTATTTTCATTCGGTATTTTTCTGTCGTCGTCCATATTTCGCAGCTGTTCATCAATGTTGGTCTTACTACTTTTTTCGCAATTTCTGTTTTTGTCTTTTTTGATATCTCTTTTCTGTTTAGGTATGTATTTTTCATTTAAAATATTTTATTTTTATTATGTACTCTTTCTTCAATTTCTTTGTCAATTTTTCTGTTACAAGCTATTTAAACTGGTGTTCTATTTCTTTTCCTTGGATTCTTATTTGATAAGTTCTTCTATCTCTTGCTATTATCATAGTCTTTGTTTTGTTATAGTTTATCCTCATATTAATTTTCTTTAGTTTTCTATTGAGTATGTCCATGTTATGTTTAATATTCTTCACCTCCTTCTCCCTCACCCTCTCCGGAGTCCATGCCAACCTCTTCGTAATCCTTCTCGAGAGCAGCCAAATCTTCACGGGCCTCAGAGAATTCACCTTCTTCCATACCTTCTCCTACGTACATAAGATCGAACTTATGATCTTCTTCCGATTTTGCTACTATAGCCATGTCGTCCGCAAATATCATCTTTACTATTTTTGTTTCTTTCATTTTCCAATATCCTATGTTCAGTGGTTTCATGTATTTCTTTGCTTCCTTTATTGCTCTATCTACTGTGAAAAATAATGGACTTAGTATGCTTCCTTGTTTTAATCCTGTTGTTCGGGTTTCGACGCGAAATTTATTCAACACAATAAATTCCCGTCCGTTATCCGAAATAGAGAAATTGTTTCGTTCGGCTAAAATCATAATTTTTGCGATGACGCGTACTGCGTTTACCAGCAGCAACTCGCCACCGAACATCTTGGTTCCAGATGTGGCATTCTGGATATTCAGGAGTACCTGCTTGGCCTTTTTTCTTGAGAAATTCGCCCCCAAAAGAGGCCCCAGACACCATCAACCTCCACTTTCTCCCCCACCGAAGCGTTTTCTTTATATATATTTTTGTGTTATTTTATCATTAAGACTTTAGACTTGTACAAGTAAGGTTGTTTTTAAATACATATTGTTAGAACTTTAAAACATTTTTATATTTTCATACCGTGAACAAAATCGTACAAGCTGTTACAAAGCGTCGTCTTACAAACGACAAAGTGAAATTAAAACACAAAACTTTACACATGTTGTTGTTTCATATTCCTCCGATTCTTCATTGTTAGTTCTCACTATATTTTTGTTATCTTTGTACATGGCCTTGATTATTCTAATCATTTTCTTCTCGACTCCTCTTTTTTCTAGTTTTTCTTCTAATCCTATCGAAGGCTTTCTCTAGATCCACAAAGCATATGTGTAACTTTTTGTTTTTCTTTATAAATTGCTCACTGATTTATATTAAAGTTAAATAATGAATTAATTTATTATATTAAAATATATTTGTTTCCCCATTTCATGAATAAAAAAATCAGGACACAGAAGTATTTATTTATTTAGTCTTATATAACATCGTTATATGTTCCTCTCTACTTCTCAGTGTGAGGTGACACAGAAGTAAACATGAGAAAAATTTTCTTATTTTCTGGTTTTCCCGCCGGTTTATGTTACGAGGTCTGCTTAATTCTGGCCTTCTTGTATATTCTCCAATTAGGTGATGTCACTGTATTGCATCTTGGACTGTACTGCTGGGAATATTCAAGACAGCAGCAATGTATCGTATACTGCGACCATCTTCGTTCAAAGCTACTGCTCTGGCTACATTTGTTGCTTACATTTTGTTAAAAGATAAATACCACCACTGACAGTTCAAATACTCTTTCAACACAAGCAGTCCAACTGATAAAATAATTACATTATTACTTGAGTTACAAGAAGGTTTATATTACTTAATTGAAAACACAGTAATATTCATCTTTTTTTGCTTTCCCCGGTCCCTGTCCTAGAGAACGTATTGTGATCGTGAAAATTTTCGAACCGCCAATTTCAACAAATATGCACGTTTTGTGGTCCCCTGAGTCCATTCCATCGAGTTTTATAAAATGTTTATATGTTATGTCGCCCGAACGAATAAAAATGGTTAAGAAATTATATATTTATGGAAATATGTATGGAAATTGTATCAAGCCATTGTAAGGTAAGAAATAACAAATTAAATTATAATATTCTAACAAATACTCGACTTTAACTTTAAAGGAAAATAATCCATTTTTTCATTTATTTTTTATTTATTCATAAATCTTCATTCAAAAACGTATTTTACCAAAATCGTCGGGGAAAGTACCATGACGGACATATTACTATATATACAAACATCTTTATTCAGACAACATCATTACATGATCGTATATATACATTTATATTTAAATTATAAAAAATATTGTGTTAGTCTGTCCAGGCTATCGACCTGGGGTCTTTCTGCCCTACACATTACTATTTTTTTAATATGTATTATACTAAAGTTGATATTTTTATTTAATATATCATTACATCAATTTCTTGGACAGCTAAAACGGCAAATACAATAACAATTGTGTAACTATGTTATCATCTATTTTGTATTATTTTTTGTATGTTTATTAGTATCCTGTAAGAAGTATTTTTAACTGTATTATTATTATTTTTTATTGCTATATATACATTTGGGGTACTTTGTACCCATTATCAAAAGCTAACATAAATATGTATAGTAAATATACATATAGCAATAAGAAGTGAATAAAAGAATTTAACTGTGTTTTAAATTAAGCGATAAAAACTAAATAAACAGCATACCTTGATTTGGCAATTTTTTATAACTTACTGTTTCATGACTTTTTCTTATTGAATTAAATGCTTAGTATCTTTTCTTTCTTCCAGTCCTTAGTGGTCAACTTTCAAATCTTAAATAGTAACTTGTATTTTATTATTGCAGATTTGGATACTGCACCAAAAATTATGTATGTTTTATCCGAAGACTTTATTTTAAATCGTGATAGATGACGTAGTAGTTGCAAAAATAAAAAAAAACCTATACAAAAGGCATTCAAAGAGTATGGTCGTTATAAAAAATGATAAAATGTAAAAAATGGAAAAATAGTTTACTTAGATATTGTTTTCTATTTCTGACAATATTTCTTTCTTTCTTAATCTTATCCTCTTTTACCCATATTGGGTGTCGAGGTTTGGTTCTATCGCTTATAAAATTGTATCCACTCGTTTCTATTCGTTAATAGTTCCTTTGCCTGTGTCCATCTCATCCCTTTTTGTTTTAGCACTTTCTTAATCGTATCATTCCAGGTCTCTTGTGGTCTTCCTCTTGTTCTCTTTCCATTTGCTCTTGCCTCCCATACTTGCTTCACTTGTCTCCTCTCGCTCATTCTATTTATGTGTCCAAACCACCTCAGTTGTCCCTCTTCTATTTTCTTCTGTGTAGATATGCTTCCTAAATTTTCCCTTATGTCTACATTCCGTATTCTGTCTCTCTTTGTAACTCCTTCCACTCTTCTCAGGTATTTCATTTCTGACGCCTGTACCTTGAATTTTTGTCTTGTGTTCATCACCCATGTTTCGCTTCCGTACGTCAGTATTGGCATGTATATTGTTCTAAAGACTGTCATTTTTGTTTTTTTAATACTTCTCTCTTATTTATGAAAGATCTTTTTAGAGCACTATACATTCTCCCCGCTGTCAAAACTGTTGTTGATATCGCTGTCGTACTTTTCCTGGCTGTCTATTATTGATCCCAGATATTTAAATTCCTGTACTTGTTCCAGTTTTTTTCCATTTACTTGTATGTTCATTATCTTGTTTTCCTTGGATATTGCCATTGTTTTAGTCTTGTCTTTGTTTATTTTCAGATTTCTTTTGTTTAGGGCCTCTTGCCAAATTTTTACATTCTCATTGAGATGTTTTTCCGTCCCTGCGAATATTACAATGTCATCTGCAAATACACACTCCTTTATTTCTATCTTTCTCATATTTTTGAATCCAATTGTAATTCCTTTCGTTCTTGATTATGTTTCATTTGTTATGTCGTCCATGAGCAATATAAATAGCAGTGGGCTTAATATTTCTCCCTGTCTTACCCCGTGGTTTGTCCTGAATTCTCCCGACTTCCTATTTGCGGTTCGTATGTAGTTCTTTGTTTCCTTGTACATTGACTGTATTGCCTGTATTAGTTCTTCTCCTACACCTTTTTCTTCTAGTCCCTTCCATACTTCCTCTCGTGGTATGCTATTAAACGCTTTTTCTAGGTCTATGAAGCATAGATATCCCTCCTTATTGTACTCTCGTGTTTTTTCTATTACTTGTCGTATCGTGAAGATTTTATCTTGTGCTCTATGTCCTGGTCTGAACTCACTCTGGGAATCCAATAGCTTGCTTTCTATTTTCCCTCTTAGCTTCATCTCAAGGATTCGCTCATACACTTTCCCGGGTACACTGAGCAGTGACATTCCTCTGTAATTGCTGCATTGTCTGCTGTCTCCTTTCTTATGTACTGGAATGATTACCGCTACTTCCCAGTCTTTGGGTATTTTTTTCTGTTTCCATGCTTTTCTAAAGAGTTGTTGTCCTTTTTGTCCCATATATTTTATTTCGGAAGTTATTCCATCATGTCCTGTCGCCTTTCCTATCTTGATGTTTTTTATTGCTTTTATTAATTCTGTTTCAGTTATTATTTGACCATTTATTTTTTCTAGTTGTCTTTTATTCCATACCTCTTCTCCTGTTTCTTGTTCCGGTCCCGTTGTACTTCCATCTTCCCCTCCTAGTAGCTCTTTAAAGAGCTCTTTCCATCTGGCCATTATTTCCTCTTCTTCCGTAAGTATCTCGCCTTTTTTGTCCTTTAATTGTTTCAATTGGCTTTTCTTTTCTGTTCTTAGATTTTTTAGTACTTTAAAGAAAAGTTTCTGGTTTTCTCGGCTATTTTCTTCCATCTTTTCTCCAAATTCTTCATGATTTTGATTTGGCACTTTGTATTTCTTCTTTTGCTTTCTTCCTGTGTTTTCTGTATAGCTCATAATTCTGTTCGGTTCCAGTCTGCAGATATTGTTTCCATATTTTTTTCTTTTTTGACCTTTTGATTCCACCATTTTGTTTGTTTCTACCTATTGCTGAATATGTTGCCCCACATGCTTCTTTTGCTGCCGTTCTTATTATGTTATTAAACCTTTCCCATAGTTGCTTCATATCAACTTCTTGCAAGTTAGTCTCATTTTTGCAACCTATTTCCACTAGTCTTTCATTTTCTCTTCTTACTTCCTGATTTTTTTTAGATTGTATGTTTTAATAACTTCATTTCTTTTGTTTTTCGTTACTGTATAATGTTTTGGTTTGTCTATCCTCTTTTCTCTTACTGTAATGGTTAGCAGGTAGTGGTCACTTCCGATCTCTGTTCCTCTTTTCACTCTAGCATCAGTGACATTTTTGCTATTTTCTGTCTCCACCAGTATGTAGTCTATTATTGACTTTTCATTTCTGCTTCTTACTTCTCTCGTGAATTTGTGTATATCTTTGTGTTTAAATCTAGTATTTTCAATAGCCATGTTGTTCATTAAGCAAAAGTCTAGCATTCTTTTTCCATTGCTGTTTATAGTTTCTTCTCCGTGCCTTCCTAGTATTCCTTCATAGCCTTCCGTTTTATTTCCCACTCTACTGTTAAAATCTCCTGCTATTATTATCTGTCCTCTACTTTCCTCCGTGGTCTGTTGTAGTTCTTCCCAAAATGTAAGAATTCGTAATTGTAAACATTTTATATTTTCATTTTAAATAGAGTCCCGTAAACTAACAACTTATTTATGTTACCTACACATAACAAGTAACACCTAGATTGATGTATAATTATTAGTACAGCCTAAAATAACTGATTAGGAAACACTGAAACTTGTAATTAATTTCAGGAATAAAAGGATAAATAGAAAATTGTTGTTGGAATTGCGAAAAACCCCACGCATTGCTTCGCGTTCTTCTCCGAACTCCATCATTTATCTGAGATCTATGCTTTAACGGTACGCTTAATTTTTTTTTAATGTAATTATTTTTGTTTGATTTATTTTATTTAATTTAACATCTTTAAATTATGTAAAGCAGAGTTGTACTGATGAGGGATAAATCCCGAAACACGTGACTGCAGATGGCCTTATATTACGTAACGTTTTTTGCTCTTTACATTAAATATTCTCAAATCAGAACTTGTTGTATTATGCATAAGTTAATGATATGCAACATCAAGTGTCCATTATATAAATCAATATCTGGTGGGATACTTGCCCGAGAAGTAGTTGGTTTGATGTACATTTGTTTTAAAGTACTGTAATGTAAGTCAAATTGTCACAATAGCTAAAGAGGGAATAGTTTATTAATTATTTTCAAATTATTTTTATTTAATTAATTAAAAAAAAATCACCTCACACTGAGAAGTAGAGAGGAATATATAACGATGTTATATAAGACTAAATAAATAAATTAAAAAAAAATCCTGAAATTAAAGCCTTTTCTCTTGATTATTTAGTTTTATAATCTTAGACAAAATACTGTATAAATTAATATTGCTAAAAAAGTGTAATATAAATCAATCTCAGTATGGGTTTATTGATATTAATGTAATTGATAAAAATTTTCTTTTCAGTGTTAAAAATGTCCGAGTCAATTTCGAAAGAAAGCATCGAGGATCTCCTTAAACAACTCGACGAGCAAAACGAAATTTTCATAAAAAACAATTTCATCCTTGATGTACTAAAAGACTGCCTCGACAGCGGCACAATTGAAAACCCCCTTAATGAGAAGATCCACACGAAAGTCGTGGCTAACAGAGTAGCACAGTCTATAAAATTAAATTCCGGCGGAATATCAACCTCCTTGTTTGGATTAGAGGATGACAGAGGCCCGGCTTTGAGTTTCAAGGAAAAGAGTGTTCTGCAAGACGCGTTTTTAAAAAAACTATGCAACTACGAAGAGGAGGATATTAAACTCACCCCGCACAAAATACCGAATTACCTACAAACCAACACCCCTTTATCGACGGTCGAAGAAAATTGTGAAAACCTAATCAACGCCCGCGAGAATTTAAACAAACTCATCTCGACTTATTCGAGGAACTTGTTCGAGTACTCTGAACGGCTGAACGAAATTGTAAACTTGCGCTGTGTTAAGATTCTAAAGATGTGTGAGGAGAAGTACGAAGAAACGAAGTTGAAGAGTAACATAGCAAAGTGCAAGAAGGACTGCCTTGATCAGCGCGTTAAGTACAAAGCAATTGGTGCTTCGAAGGTTGCTTATGATATACTGATTGAAGATATGACAAAGCAGCAGATGGAATTGGAGAAGGATATTAAGAGCTTGGAAAAGTTGAAGGAGAATTATTTGTTGGTGGAGTCTATGGAGTACAATGAGATTTTGAAGAGTTACGCGGGATATTTGAAAGATATAGATTATTTAAAATCAAAATGTAATAAATAGGATAAAGAATATACTTGATTAAGTTAGTTGAACCACCATCATCTAGCATTTGGATAACTGGTTACGGACATTTCAGTCTTTCAGACCTCATTAGATTAGTTTATTCCAGGTGTATTTGATGAAGGTAGATGAACAGATGAACCACTTATATGGTATAAAAATTATTGACTGTTTTCTTTATCTTCTTCTGTTATCCCTTGTTGCTCCTTAGGGCTTCGGGTACTCATTTTTGAGCCATCTCCTCTATAACTGCTTGTTCTATGTGATTTTTCCTAGCTCTTCTGCGTTTTTTCCATGTCTCTCTCCTATTTCCTCAATTATGTTGTTCATTATCTTCCTAGGTCTGCCTTGTTTCCCCTTTCCTTCAATGGTTCTTTGCTGCACCTGTTTTATTGTTTTATTAGTTTATAGTTGTCCATTCTCCTGACATGGGCTTGCCAATTTATAATTGTGTCCTGTTTTAAGTTGGCATATATCTCCTCGTTCTTTTTCTTATAAAATTTGGTAACATTTGAAATCTTTACAAGGAATTTCATTTCTATTTTTTTATCCTAATATTAAAAATGTACCACAAAGTAAACGTCTCAAATTTTCAAGAATGAATTAATTGGCTTAAGCCTAGAATTGTTCCTACATTCCAGTTCGGAGTTAGCCATGTTAAACTTCTCAAAATTGAGGCTTCATGGCATAACATATATTGTTTCCCAAATTGCGTGTTACTATATAGGGAATTTCAGTTATTAGAAGAGATACAAGAAAACAGATGGTGAATCCTCGAGCTCCCTTTTTAAGACAAACTCAACAGTGAAAATAGAAATTAGCTATTGTCTTTTGTTTTTAAGTTACAGCCTAAAATTCAATATTTTCCATTTTTATTAATATCTCATTTATTAAATGAGAATTGCATGTTGTTGAGGCACTTTTTCAAGGAGAATATTTTTGTTACCTGCATTAATTTAGAATATACAGCACAAAGTTGTATTCTTTTAAATACAAATCATGGTTGGCCATATCTTCAATAAATAGCTTATTTTTTTCTCTTTTCACCATATTAGTATGTTTAGTTTTCATTTATCTATCTTTGCTAATGTTAAGGCCCTGGGTACCTGCACTCGGTCCAACCCCTGTTTAAGAATAGGAGGGGGTGGTTGAGGCCGCAAGCGGGGTGTTTGTGATTAGACAGAACTCTCTGAGACACCAAAATGTAAAGACGTTTGTGATTGTAAAGTTTCTCAGTTTTAAAATACAAAATTGAAACGACTCCAGTTTTTGTTAATTGGTCCATCTCGCCGTTTATTCCACACTCCACAACATCGAGCGTAAACAGCTAATAATCACGATTCTGCATAGTAACACACAATTTGGGCTATCCTGTGTAGTTTTCATAATACAATGCAACTACGAGCTAACTTTTGAGCTGAATTGTGAAAAAATGTAAGTGTAAATCGCTAAAAACCACCAAAAATCTACTCCATCTGCTATCTGCTAAATTTGTGCGTTTATATTTTGAGAAGGATTGAGGATTTTGGAATGGAGGGGCAGCTCATACGCCCACTCACTTTCGTCAAACTTTAGGTCCATTGTATACGATTTGATTTGTGAGGAAATGGAAATATTTTAAACATATGTCCAGGAAGTAAAAATAAGGCCATATGTTCAAGTTCGATTTTCATTTCTTTTGGAGATATTTTGAATAATAGTAATTTATAAAATAAAATATAAAAATAAAATGTTTAAAAAAACAAATAGCATTCATTTATGTTAAACTTTAGAAAACTCACCTTCCACTTCGATACATATATTTGCACGTTTATAAATGGACCTGGTAGCCAGTTTCGGGCTACATTTTTTTTTTATTTTATAAATTACTATTATTCAAAATATCTCATAAACAAATGAAAATCAGAATTGAACAAATGTGCATTTTTTTTCCGTCTCAGTGGCGCGTAGGTTAAGCGTAGGACTAGTAAGTCGGGGATCCCTGGTTCGATTCCAGGATTAGGTTGGTCGTTGTATGAAGGCTGTGAAATTACAAATATACAAAGGTGACTGGGTTATATGGTTAAATCAACCAATGCCCATGTATGAGTGGTGCAAAAAAAATGAGCATTTTTGTTTTATTTTTGCTTCCTGGACATATTTTTAAAATATTTCCATTTCCTCTCAAATCACCCTGTATATTTTGAGAAAGTTCTAAACTGATTTGACAATAATAAATGCAAACGCCATCTATTGCCTAATTTCATGTGGTATCGTCTACGATTTGGTAGACGACCGAGAATCACTGTTTTGTCCACTAAGGGAAGGCAAACAACATATAACACCCTCTTTTTTTCTACTGACATAAGGTCATCTTGTAAACCTTTGTAAATATTTGTAATTTCAAATTGGGGGACAATTGTACCATTTATTATTATGAGCAGGCCCTGGAATTGAACCAGGGACCCCTCGCATACTATATATATATATACAAGGTGTACAGAAAATGAGTGAAAAGCTTTAGGTAGCGTGACTCTTTGACTAATTTTTAGATAAAAATATTAACGAAAATAAGTCACACGGTCCTTCCTTAAGCCTTACGGGCTACTTAAAAGAACTATACATTTAGCAACGCTGGATCAAACAAGTGTTATTAAAAAAAATCATACATTTCACATGTAAAATTTGAAGTTTAAGATCAAAATTATAGAAACTGTTCAAACTGGTATCCATCAGTTTCTAAACAAATCTGGAGCCTCTAAGGAATAGAATTTATTACCCGGAGCAACATATCTTCTGTAATTAATTCAACTGCAGCATTTATCCTGTTTGTAACTTCTACATCATCCCCTGGAGGTGTTGCATATACCTTTTCTTTTAAAAAGCCCCAAATACAAAAATCGAGTGGATTCATATCCGGTGATCTTGCTGGCCATAGTATTGGTCCATTACGTCCAATCCATCTTTCGGGAAAATGTTCATCCAGCCACTCTTTAGAAATTCGTGCACTGTGAGCAGGTGCTCCATCATGCATGTATAGCATATTGTTCAATAAATTTAATGGAACATTTTCTAGAATTTCTTCTAAAACATTTACATATTCCAATGCATTTAATCGAGTTGGAAGAAAAATTGGTCCAATAACACGTAAATTTAAAATACCAAGCCAAACATTTACCGAAAATTTACTTTGATGCCCAAATTCTCTGACCATCCACTGATTTTCATCTGCCCAAAAATGAAAATTATGGCTATTAAATACTCCCTCCCGCGTAAATGTACACTCATCGCTCCAAAGAATTCGAAATAATAAGTTAGGTTCCTCTTGAATTTTGTTTAAAATTGTTTTACAAAACGCTTTTCTATGCACATTGACATTTTCATACAATGGTTGTACTTTTCGGATATGAAAAGGCCTTAACAGATTTTGTGTTAGCACTTTATACACTGTTGTTTGGCTGGGAACATTTAATTGCCTGGCTATTTGTCTCGTACTGGAAATAGGATCTTCATGAACAGCATCTAGGTCTACGTCTGTTCACGTAATTTGGAACAAATTTACCAGATTCACGAAGTCTCTGGTCCAATTTGCAGAATGTATTACTACATGGGTGTTGTTGATTTGGATATCGTGTTCGATATTCTTCTCTTGCCATGTTCCGTTGCATTTCCGTTGCAAAATCCAAATACCATGTACATATCATACACTTGAATAATTGTAGGTTTACATAGACTTTTTTCGAATAAACCAATGTCAAATCAATCAAATAAACGTCAACATTATCAAATTTGCAAAAAGGCGCGCGTTGTTGCCAGATCTATTTTCATTAAAAGAATGCTTCTGATGAAGTTATAAAATTGTAAAAATATCCGATTTATTAATCATTTACATCAATGGAATTATACACGTGTCTAATTGATTGTTAATGCTATTGATATTTTACAAAATATTTAAAAATCAATACTAATTTATAGTCACATATTTAAAATTCCGAAGACCTCGTGAGCCTCAATGAAGAACCATACAACTTTTTTTTATTTGGATTTTCTATTAAAAATTAATTAACGAATTGAGTTACCCGAAGGTTTTCACTCATATTCTGTACACCTTGTATTCAATAACTCTTTCTATATATGGGTGTAGGGTTCCTCACATACTAGCGAAACGCTAAACCTGCAGGCCAGAAGCTCCCCTTTATAGGAGTTTTTGAATAACAAATGAAAAATGAAGTGTAGTACCAATTCTAGGCTTATATGAATTTTTTAAAGTCATCATTTAATTACAGTTAGGGTTTTGTGGGAGGTGCACTTTTAGCACAGACGCACATAGGCCTCGTTAGGCCCCTAATGCTTCATCCCATTAGGGTATCTAGACTATCTGTCATCACTTAGTAAAATCTGTTTTTTTTAACAATCCTTTTCAAATTTAACATTTCAAGAATTTAGTGTGTTATTCAAGCTTTGAGATTTAGGTTAGGGTAAGATTATTCAAGTGTTTTGTGCTTTTAATTTCTCGTTTATGTGAAAAGAAATATGACAATAATATAACAATTCAACTAATTCATTATTGTATAATAGTCATTAAATTAATTAATCCATTTTCAATGTTTATTTCAAGTTTTGATTCATACTGTATTTAAATGTATGTTTCTTGTAATTGGAATATGTTCTATTTTTATACTAACAAATTACACTGTTTCCAGAATTTTGCTAAATTGCATGTTTTGAGAAAGTTCTAAATACATTTAACAAGTTATGATTATGAAATTACAAAATCCATTGTCAATCTGTTCCCGGATTCTAGTTCACACAATATCGTTTTGTAATATGGCGGCGCTTGATTCATATTTATTTTATTTATTCAATATCGAGGCAAGTTGGTATTCTAATTGAGTATCGTGTGAGAGAAGCCAGGCAGCAATGTATTCCTGCTGATTTCCTGCAATTTCTTGCAGGCAATCATGCATAATGCATAAATGAAGACATGTGATATGTTTATATTACTGCGTTATTTAAAAAAATATTACTGCATTGAAATGGTTTGGCAAAAATGAAAAATGTAATGTTACTCAAACTTTATTGAAGGGCTAAATTAAAAAGGTGTCTAGTGAAATATCCTTAACAGAGGTCCATATTTCTGAAAAAGTTTTGATCACTTAAAAATACAATATTACATAGCAAATTTTATATATTCCACTTTTAAAATAATTAGTTGATAAATAAATTTTATAAAGAGGAAGGTTTTACACTATCATAACTTAATTGTAACTATTTAATTTTCTATTATAAAAATGCTTGCGAATTTCATATTATTTTAGTGCGTGAAATAAATTAATGTTTATTTAGATAGGAAACTTGTATTTAAAGTATCATAATTCCACAAAAGAAAAAGATGTATATAGGTTTTAATGAAGATTGAACGCTTCTCGAGACCCTCACGATATCTGGCAGTTGCGAATATAACAGAATACGCTTTCGTTGACACATAGTATCGATTCGATACGATACGCTGCTCGATACTGAACTAGAATCCCTATGCTGGTCAGTAATAAAAATCCCCTACTGTATAAACAGACCTACAACTGTTAGCAACAAATATTCCCTAAGTTTGCTCATTTTCAAAGAAACCGACTTTATGAACAGAATGGTTTAATAAGAGTAATGACTATAAACTAAAGGAGTTGATAGTCATTTTAATAAATACGTTTATTAAAATGAGTATAACTTTCGATGTGGCAGAAATTTGCACAATGAAAATTATTCTTTTTTTTATAAAATGTATTATAATAAAAGTATTTTTATATACATGTGTTTTGTTTAAGTTTTAGATAAAAATGTGTTCATTATTTTAATGCACTGATTATTTGCCATTTTTGGTGATAATTGCAATAAACGTTGCTAGTGAATACTTTAACTTTTCGAAGGACCAATTTACAACTATTGCAAATAAAAAAATGGTGATGTGTCCATCATGGTACTTTGCCCGGTGAATACGGTGAAATAAGTTTCTGATTGAAAATTGAATAGGGAAGCAAAATGATTAATAGAAAAAATTGATTGTTGTCTTTCAAAGTTAAAACCGAGTATTTAGAAGAATATTATAATTAAGTGTATTATTTCTTACCTTACAATGGGTTAAAATCATTTCTCCGCACTCTTCTTCAATTTTTCAAACTGGATGCATTTGTGAATGTGCTGAATACGACGGCACTTTGACATTTTATTTTTCATTAAAATAATTATTTCAATAATTAAAATCTCTAAGGAAATTTATCAAGTAAACGAAATTCTTCCGCTTTAATGAAATGAAAAATTGCTAAGAGTAAAGTTGCACTTAATGAGTTTTGATTCTAACCAAAAGCTTTTCAGATCATTCTACTGTTATATAAAGCTTATATAAAAAGTGTGGGCTTAATCCAATTAGCCGTTTAGGTGCTATCGCGGAAACACACAGACACACACACACAGACATTTTTGAAAACTCGATGGAATGGACTCAAAACGTGCATATTTGTTGAAATTGGCGGTTCGAAAATTTTCACGATCACAATACTTTCGCTTGGACAGGGGTCCGGGAAAAGTAATAAAATATATGAATAATTAATAATAATATAATTATATAATACTAATAATAATTATTATATAGAGACATTTTAATTTTTCAAGTCAATATTAAAACAATATAATTACTTTTATATTGCAAATTGTCTTGCCAATTGCCCTACTAGATAAAATATTGGTCATTCCATTTGAAAAATTGAGTTATGATGTTTTTAAGTGGGCACTGAAATATTGACAGTTGTGAAATACCTATTGTCAAAATTGTCAGATGTTATTTTTTTTAAATTCTAGAGGGATCTATTAGTAAAAATTCAAGATGCCGCTCATCTATCCATCTTGTCCTTACTAAAAGTTATAGGCATTTTTCGAACGTCAATTTGAGGTTAAAATTTGACAAACAAAATTTTTATCTTAAAAACTGTAAGAGTTATGTAGACGAAAAACAATATGAGTGGGTAGGCAATTGTACGGGGAATAAAAAAATTAAAATACAGGGTGTTCCATTTAAAATAACAAAGTTGGTAGCCATTTCCTGTACAACCGGAAGTGAAAGAAAGTCAAAATATTTACCATGAGGTGACCTCATTCAATCGTGCAATATATTTTTTTTTCAAAATTTTCTGTAGTCAGGTACCCCGAAAACAGTTATTGGCAGTTATTCGTGGCCACCCTGTATATATATATATATATATTCAATGACTCTTTCTACGTACATGGGTATAGGGTTAAATATAGAGATGGGTAAAATCGATTTTTTATAGGATCAATCAATCTGTGATTGATCCCTCGAAAGATCAATCAATCTCTAAAGGTTATATAATAATATACAGTGCGAGTGTAAAGTCTGGAACTATTGGAATTAATCTTTTAGTAAACGTTTTCCAAAAAATCCTCAAACAGGTCAACTTGTTATCTTAAATGAGACATTTTGCTGTAATTGTCAGGCTCATTGCCTAATCATGACAATAAAATCATCTCTATGGCCTATTTTTGACTTGAAAATGAGTATTTTGTGATAAATACTAACTTTCAAGTCAATTGAAATATATTAAATAAAAATGATTTGAAAATAATTAATAAATTATTTTCACATTTAGCTCTGTGACTTTTGATTTACGTTACGTAAGTATGTTAAACAAATGCACATTAAAACAACTACTTCCCGGGCAAATACCCACGCCGGACATTGAATTACATAATGTACACCTGCTGTTGCACATCAATAAAATATTGCATAATGCAACAAATTTTTTGATCCGAGAAAAAATTAATGTAAAAACAACAAAAGGAACGTTACTTAATATACGGTCATCTGCAGACACGTGTTTCGGGATCTATCCCTCGTCAGTACAGCTATGCCTTACATAATTTAAAGATGTTAAAATAAATCAATTGAAATGCCTTTTTTAAATATGGAATCGCTTTTATTGCCTGCCTTTGACTTTAAATTTCACTGATTTTGATGTCGGTATAATTTTCATTGCTTGGTTTTGACATTAAAGTCACTATTATTGTCTAAATTTGATTTAAAGTCCCCTATTTCAATTTTAAAGTCAATGTTGTCGCTTAATTTTTATTTAAAAAACTACTTGCTAAATTTTGGACATAATGTCTCTTTGTTGTGCGATTTCAACTTTAATTACTCTGAAAGTTACTTAAAAGTTTCTTTTGTTGTCCAATTTTGATTTTAAAATCTTTTTGTTGCTTAATATTTCATATTCCAATTATATGGACAGTTTTTTTTACATTAATAAAAAAGGTATAATACTGTAACGAAAGTGAAAGCAACTGGAAAGGTCATTCTGGAATGTTCCATAGAGCGGTGCAATCGAAAGTTCGAGAAAGAAGCAAGCTATATAAGCGCGCGCGAGTGGCGCTGCATGCAGTCAGTCTATCACGAACGTCCGAGTGCTCAACATCTCGTTGTAAATAGTGACAGTGTGATTTTAATAAATGTGTTAAGTGTACTGTAAAAAAAACAGGTATTGTTTTACTCATTTCTGAGTCTGATTAAACCCGATTTCTTAACAATACGAAAAGCCGATAAATGCTTAGCAAGCGAGAAAAATATTAATAATACTGAATCTAACGTTCGCGTTTTAGGAACAAAACGTTTCACAAAAAAAATAATTGAATTATCAACCTGTTTATTGACATTTGATGGACAATATTTTCCCTATAGCATACATGCAATATCCTGTAAAGTAGAATCTTTCGTTTCTCTATTATCACTTGCTATAATTGTTTGTGCATAGGCATGGACCTATTAATATTAAAAGTACCATTCACATGCGTCAATGTAGTAAGAACTGTCACTCAAAAACCAAGGTGCAATTTATGTGTGGAAAGATGCTTAAATTGTAATGGGGAACACAAAAACACAGTATATGTATACGTATACTGTGACAAAAGTACCACAAAAATGTGTTTTATCTTTTTAAAAGAAAAACTAAATAAAATTGAATAAACCTCCAAATCAAATGAAAATTCCTTCACTGACATTACAAAAAAAGTTTCTTTCCTTTAATTGTTACATGTCACATTTAAAAAGCTTACCTAAAAGATAAGAGAGAAGCATTTTAAGTAGAGTTAATATTATTTCTGATGTAACCATTAAAGAAAACAATTCAAATATTTTAAAAATAATCCCGCTAATTGACTGTTGCACACTACCGCCATCCATACTAATATTCGCGAACTGAAATATTGCGTCGATTTCTGTTGGACCGCTAGATGGTGCTGAAGCATTGTGAAAATTTCGGGGCAAGTGGAAATTTTTATTTGAACTTTTCCGAGCAATTACGTGAAGATCTAACTTTCCAGAAATAATCAAGGAACGAAATTAAAGCCGGCGTGCATCGGTTTCGCAGATCGGTAACAATTTTTGACGATTTATTTGTTTCAAAAGAAATGGAATTTTCATGATTTTTTTTTTTAGGAAAAACAAAATTACCAAAAGTCATAGGCGATGCACAATTTCTGAAATGGGCCCAACTTGTGATTTTTTTCGTAACTTCAGTTTTTTGGGGATCGTTAAATATACATAATTAATTAATAATTCGCGTAGACTATGATGATTACAAATAACGTGTATGTTAATATTTTTTTTTAATATTTGTTTCTACTTTTCTTGGCTGATATACATCGAAGGCAGGATTCTAGTTTACTCAATCATTTAGTTATCAACTCAAAACGAAGATAGAGCGATTCCAAATAGCGGTTGATAGAGAGAGAACTCCGATTCGCTGTCACATAATTGTTTCATTTAGAATTCTATATTTATACAATCAATGATTGTTAGGTTGCCTATGTCGAAAAAACATCTTTGGTTCTTCTATCTCTATGTTTCATCGTGATATACGCAACCCAATAAACATTTATGCGCTGTCTATCAATTGCATAGATGAATAATTAAATAAACTTTTAGGATCACCATATGGTCGACAGAGCTCCAAAGCTAAGGCCAAAACAATGTAGATCGAGTACATATACTCAAGCGTCGTTGGAGCCAAAATACCTCGCAGAAGAAGAAGAATTGCATAGATGTTAAATTCACAACATAGATTTAGTAGATAAATAGATAAAGCATTCGGCTTTATATACTAAATCTATGATACGCAAGTATATATTAACATCTATGATCAATTGTCGAAATTATTTGTCAAGAATGTCAAGGGCGAAATTCGAAAAGTAAAATGTTCACATAAAATTTCAAGAATTAAATACGGGCGACAATGAAGCAAAAAAATCCAATTAATGATGTAAATTCCGCTGATAATACGTGGCGAAAGAACACGTAAGTGTATAAATGAACGTTACGTGGCCCCATTACAACATATCTAACCTACAAGTCGAATTAAAAATACGCGCTCGCAAAGTTTACTCTCATTCAATCATTCGTTGAGGAATTATACAAAAAAAATGCTATTTTCCACCGTCGCACTGTTGATAATAACAGAAACCGACGAGGAGTTTGAGAAAATCGAAAAATTCAGTTATTTATTTGTACAGAAATTGTCCGCCCTCGGATTCACGATCGAAGTCCGAAAAGTCATAGGCGATCGCGACGATAACGTGAGAGAAAATTTAGTGGAATCTCTCAAGTTTAAAGACGTAGTGGTAACATGGGGGCGGTTGAAAAACCCGCGATCTTGGTTCCACGCAAAACTGTGCAGGGTATTCGAACAGGATTTAGTGCGCAACAAGAAACTGCACGAGTATTTAATCGAGAAAAGCGTTAGTCACACCGCCGAGGATGTGAATATTCCCAAACATGCAAAGTTTTTAACATCCGGGGAGCATCGGTTTCCGGTGATTTATTTACATCGTTTGTTCACGATCGACGAGGACGTGCTTTTCTTTCAAAGGGATTACGAATGCTTGGTGTCGCATTTGGAAGTTTATAGGAAATCGCAGAGGTTTACGAAAGTTTATAAAATCAGTGAAAATTCGCCGGTGAATGATTTTGTGAAGACGCTGTCAAAGTATCAGAATGGATTAAATGTAGCCGTCGATTCGAGCGGCGATGTGATAAATTTAAAATTGAGGTCGGACGATTTGGACGAGCTGAATTTGATACAGTGTGATATTTTTAAATATTATAAGGATTCCTTGTTGAAGAGTGATTTTTTTGATGATTATGAAGACGGAATTTTCTCAAGTGATGATGAAAATATTAAAGAAGCTGTCAATGTAAGTTACAACACATAACAAATTATTCAAAATAGTAATTATAGTTCTTAGAGCTGACTCACAATAGCCCAGAAATGGACTGCATGCATTGCCCTTTCTGGGCAATTATTAATCGACACAATGATTTAACTTTCCCGTTTCCGTTCTTGTTCCTGGGCGATTTTGAATCGGCCTTTATTTCACTTTAAAAACAATAACATCTTTGATGTGTTAGTAGATATCCCTTTAAGTACCAATTTATTGACAGATTTCTTTACATCTGAAAAAATATTTCATTTGTTGAAATACAATAACACTTTTACTGGGCATGGATATAATTTAAACTACGTATATAATTAAATTAAAGGGATTCTTACATAAAATGGATAATTAATTTTATGTAAGAATCCCTTTAATTTAATTATATACGTAGTTAGGACATAAATTTTAAATTATATCCATGCCCAGTAAAAGTGTTATTGTATTTCAACTTTTTAAGTGGTAAAAAATGTAGTATTAGCACAGACAAACATATTTTGTGTCTGTGGTAATAGTTTATTGAAAGTTTTTTTTTATATAATTTTAATTTATTTAGTCTTATATAACATCGTTCTTTTTTCCTCTCTACTTCTCAGTGTGAGGTGTTTTTTATATAATTCTACCCTTCATTATTTCAGTGCATCAAGGAGTGTTTTAAAACATACAGCCCCGAAAACGTCTTCATCAGTTTTAATGGTGGAAAAGACTGCACAGTCCTGTTGCACATGATGGCCGTCGTGCTGAAAAAGACCTATGCCGATTACAAGGAGCCGATATTCTGTATGTATGTGAAGAGCAATAATCCTTTTCCTGAAGTCGACAGTTTCATCGAGATGATGAAGAGTTGTTACAACTTGAACATCATCACGATAACGTCGGGCATTAAGGAGGCTCTGTGTGATATACTGAACGACAAGCCGAACTTGAAAGCTTGTTTAATGGGGACGAGGAGAATGGATCCGTTTTCACAGAATTTGGAGCATTTTAAGGTTAATTTTTTTTAATATTAGGTTAATTCGAATTAATAATAAGTATTGTAAAATTAATGGAATAATTCCTTGCAATACTAAGTTTACAAAATAATTCCATTGTTATAAAAACTCAAAAATTATTATTTAGGAGGGCCTAACGTGTTCACTTCGTTTATATATTTTCTTTCTTTCTTAATGTTATGCTCTTTTACCAGTATTGGGTGTCGAGGTTTCGTTTACATACAATTAATATAAAGTTAAAAATCTATATATGTAGGATTTAATAACTTCTTCATTAAACCAGGTTTAAGCGATTTCGTGCCAATTGAATTCCTCTAACATAAAGGTATTTAAATTTGGCCCAGATGGCGAATAACCTGGTGAAAAAAATAAATAAAATAAAATATTTATATAAGCTATCTGATGATGGCCTGTATTTAATTATTGTTGAGCACAAGAATAAAGTGCATTTATGCTAATAAATAATAAAATGATTTATTACAATCAAAAAGTTTACTGTTATGTTAATATTACTGATAGGGGTAAAAAAAAACATATGTGTGGGATTTAAAAACTTTCATTTAGCAAATACTTTTGCACTGTAACCGTATGTTAATCCGCCTAGGTCAGAAATCACCAATAACCTGCACTGCATTGAGTTTGTTTTTATTATTCACCATTAGGCACATCTAAGATGACGCTATTGTATATGTAATAAGGGACAATTTTGTAACCATAGAACACATATATTTATGTTTTCTCCAATTTGTAATTTTTCCACAAGATATAGATGTTTACACCCGTATCCAATGCTCTAACTACTTTAGTAATCACAATACTGGAGTCTACTAATATACAGGCTCTGAAATATTGGAATGGGGATGTCGCATTATTTTCATGTTTTTGTTTTTATTATTTCAGAAAACTGACAATGGATGGCCGGAAGTGATGCGGGTGTGTCCACTGCTCGATTGGGATTACGTGAACATATGGGATTATCTGATTGATTTTAAAGTGCCCTATTGCCATTTGTACGACGAAGGGTTCACCTCTCTGGGAAACACGAATAACACGATAAAAAATCCCGCTCTGAAATACATCGAAGAGGAGACCCGAAAAGAGTCGTACTTGCCCGCTTACAAACTGTATGACGGGAGTAAAGAAAGGAATGGGCGTGACAAATGACATAAATAATTTTATAGACGAAAATTTTAAATAATTGATTTTAATTAGTTTTTTAATTAAAATTTTATTTATGAAGATTAGTTGTAATAATTGTTGTTTACATTTATAATGAAATACAATAGTTATTTCAAAATTGATTATAATTCAATTTTGTCATATAACCTAAAAATTCATATTAAAATGAAAATATGTTATCTTGAATGGCAAAATTGATTTTAAATATTAAACAGGAAATATGTTAACACTTGGTGAAACATGTTGAAATATGTATAAATAAAGAGCACTTGCATTGTTTCATGAATACAACATTAAAAAAAAAAGAAAAAAAAAAACAAATATTTTAAATAAATGCAAATATAAACACTGTTTTCAACAAAGATAAAGACGTGTGCGTATTAACATTGATAACATAAGTTTATATAAAGGTGAATAACCTGGTTGAAAAAATTAAATATATATAACTCTACCTATTCTAACTAAAAAATGAAAACAGTCACAGTGTTATCAACTAAATAGTCACGTTAGTAAAATATTTAATTTGTTAAACAAATCAAGTGTTTTTTTACTTATTTAAACTAATAGCAAAGCATGTTTTTAGCTTTGCTTGTAAATTGCATTCAGAGTGTCATTTCAAGCCACCTTAAAATTTAAATTGTGCCGGTGTGATGTAATGTGTGCTTGGTTCAATTAATATGAAACAAATATTGCCACAGAAATGTTTGCACTTTTCACAAGTGTTTTTTTTTTAAGTTGTGATGTGGCCTATATATATTTGAGTAAATGTACTTTTTATTATTTCTTCTAATTTTTATTTTAATATTGAAGGTTTTGTAAACTTTTACATCAATGCCTATTATTTAGTTAAATAGATGTGATAGTAGATTTGTAGATTTTGTTAGGAAATATAAGATATATGTTCTAAAACTTATTTTAAGCTTCTGTTTTGCGACAAATGGAAACATGAAAGATGTCAAAAATACATCTGTATAATAAGAAGTTTCTGTATGGTTATTTATATCTATTTACACATATTTAAGAACAACTTATTTTTAAAATACCAATCAAAATTTCTGTGCTATTAAAATATAATTGTAAATCCAACACGATTTGGTGCCAGAAGGAATCCAGATTATATTCATGTAAATAATTGTAACTAAGTAATTACAATTATTAAATTCAATTATATTCATGTAAACAAGTGTTGTTACAATCATTTACATGATAAAAATTACTAGCTAAGTAATGGTTTATAGCACTTATACTTATAAGTTGCAATCTATTTATAAGTGGTCTAAATCATTACTTGGCTAGTTTGGGACCAGCGGTATATTCAAGGGGGTAGGGTGTAAAGTGAGTAATATCCCCCATCCTGAACTCTTTAAATTGTAAAAAATTTAATATATTAAAATATATATTAAAAACTCGATTATTACTCCATTTAGCTAATTTCAAAAATCACTGAGAGGGATTGTTAGTTCTTATGTTTCATTGATAAGTTCCAGTGTACTGTAACACCCCACCCTTGAAGGACTGACATGATATGCTACTGTTTGGGAGTATATGCATGATTGCAGAATTTAAACTTCGGACATGCTTGGAATAAAAAAGTGATACTTAATACTAAAAAATGGATTTTGCTTATATAAAGTTTGGAACATATGTTCTATATAAATTTTATTGTTTTATATAAATGAATATATATTTCATATTGTTGAATAAAACTAATTCGATTTTATTTTATTAATTATTTACCTTAAGCATAAATTATAACGTTAATATATTTTTATTGTGCTTCAATTTGCAGGATGAGAAGAAAAAGGAAATTTCCATAAAAAAATTGCTTCAACCATACATTTGAAATGATACCACCCTTGGTATTGTGTAAATTTATAATTTTCTTCAGGTCCTACGTTGTGTTTTTAAATTTTAACCCGAAAATTCTTTGTATCGATACTTGAGTAAATATGCATTTACTTACCGTGCTTGTATTTCTGTCAAAAAAAGAAAATGTGATTGTCGACAATAAATAAAAGTCATTATTAAATGAGGTTAAGTAAGTAGCACGAATTTTATTCAGTTGAGGCAATAATAATAATGCATTATTGTGCTAATATTTAATTTATATGATCCTTGCTTTTTACTTTCCCCGGACCCCTGTCCAAGGGAAAGTATTGTGATCGTGAAAATTTTCGAACCGTCAATTTCAACAAATATGCACGTTTTGAGGTCCCCTGAGTCCATTTCATCGACTTTTAAAAAATGTGTGTGTGTGTATGTGTCTGTGTGTTTCTGCGATAGCGCAAAAACGGCTACATGGATTAAGCCCAAACTTTATATCTAAGCTTTTCATAGCAGTGGAATGATCTGAAAAGCTTTTGGTTAGAATCAAAACTCTTTAAGTGCAACTTTACTCTTAGCAATTTTTCATTTTTTAATTCGGATAGAAAAATGTTTCAAATAAAAGTTTTAGATCTTGGAAAATAAATAATTTCTGTTATAAAACTTTTATTGCAGGACCTCCAGTTTTCTTTTTATAAATTTTTGAAATAATTATTTTAATGACAAATAAAACGTCAAAATGCCGTCATATTCAACACATTCGCAAACGCCTCCAGTTAGAAAATTGAAGAAGAGTGTGGAGACATTATTTAAACCCATTGTAAGGTAAGAAATAACACATTTAATTATAATATTCTTCTAAATACTCGGTTTTAACAACAATCAATTTTTTCTATTAATCATTTTGCTTTCCTATTAAATTTTCAATCAGAAACTTATTTGACCGTATTAACTGGGGAAAGTACCATGATGGACACATCACCATTTTTTTATTTAAACTAAAAAAAAATGTGTGGAGCTACGCGCTTCTGCTCCAATATTTGCTACGAAGGGTTGGAAAAACCCACTAATAGAACCACTTCGGAGCATGTGATTTAATTAATTAATTTATCCAAAATCAAATAAATGTAATAGAAAAACGGGATTTATTCACTTTATTAGACATTTGTTATAGTACTTATGTAACATAAATCAAATTATCACAGTAGCTAGAGGCAATAATTTATTAATTATTTTTAAATTCTCTTTATTAAATTTATTCAAATAAATGTTTTGAGCGAGTTAGTTTGTCAATTCGTCGGTTCATTTCGTCCTTAGCATGTTTAAAATATTTTAATTATGTGATCGTTCGGCCCTGCACGTATAATTGCAGTTATGAGTCGCAATTAAATTAACGAGACAAACATTATTTTATATGATATTGTGAAATAGTGCGATGATGTTCGCCCTCCCCGCACATCGCTTTTATCTCAACATTACCAAACAAATATAGTCATGCATATCCTGATTGTCACGCAAGCTTGCCTTCTTGCTTCCACTTCAATTGTGTAGACTAAACAATCTGGAAATTAAGTTTAAGGCGCACGTGACATTCTGGATTCCTATCGCCGTTGTCCATTCATTACAGTTTATTAACATTTATGAGCTATTTAAATAAATAAATAAAAACAATTAGATAATATCCGAAGCGTAATACTAATTGTACATCATGTTTTTCGTTTAATCTCTTGCTTTCTTTAAATATAAATTTTGCGCCCATCCCGGTAGGAACTATTACACATTCATTAAAATGTTTAATTACCAAAATTAATACAATTTTAACAGTTAACAAGAATATCAAACTTAGATTGTTCAAAATAGCAACATATAAAAAATACAATTATTTCTAAACAAGTAATAAACTCCACTCCTACACAGTTTTATTTAATGATATAATTCTAAATTAATCTCTTACTCTCAACAAGTCTTGTAGCTTATAAACATAATATTTTTTTTCTTTCAACCTCACGTAAAAAACATCCCAACCACTCCCCCCCCCCCCCTTCTGCAGGGTGTCTCAGCGTGCGCGCCGAGTAGCTTTACGGCTAAATGGTTTATTTATTTCAAAATCGGCTTTCGCAGGCCTATGTAGGTCTATTAGGACCACATTATAAAATTAGTATCAAATATACAGAGTGTCCCATAAAAGCATGGCGTATCATAGTTATATTTTTCTAATGGAATGACCCATATTTTATATTTTTTTCAGATTCTACATCAAAAATAAAGTTAACTTTTATAATATGTTCATATGCCTAAACCTAATAACTTTTGAAATATTTAAATATTTTTGGAAAAATTGACGTTTCGAAAAAAAATCATAACTCTCAAATGAATGAATGAAAACAGATGAAATTTTGTATCAGTATATTAGACTAATGGGTAAATATTTTAGGCTATTTACAGGAATTTAAAATCTTGAGATATTTTGATTATTTAACGTAACTCCAGAAACACATTCAAGGTCAAATTTCATGCTTATTTTAAATGGCACACCCTATATCTAATAGCCCTATCTTGTAGGAAATGTTATTGTTTTTCAAAAAGTATAAAGGTATTTTTTACCTAAACCTAATAGTTTTCAAGATATATGCATTTTCGTTAACTTTTGATATAATATTTATTATTCATAATATGGAAAGTCGATACAAAGCGTCATCTATTGTTCAATATAATATTTATTATTATTATTATTATTCCATAAAGACAAGTGTTTAGTTATTGTTTATAAATAAAGTCAGTTGACCCAACAAATGATTTTCGAGATATTTCCTAAATTAATACACTAATTTTATTAATTGTGAATATACTAATTGCATTATTTATTTACACATGTGTAAATGAAATGATAAAAACTTGTTAGAATTGTAAAACAAATATAACGAAATACATCAAATAAATTGAATACATAATCCAATTTTATTTTAAATGATATTTTGACATTTCTCAGCATATTAGGTATAATTGATCTAAATGTATTATTAATTCTGCCTTCCATGTATTCAATTGTTGTGTGAGGAGTGCTGTATATTTGATTTGACAGAAATAAATCCATAGGGATTAAATCAGAGGATCTAGGTGACCATGCTCTTCCAATTTATTGCTTATTAAACCACCTGTTTTGACGAATATTCAATGGCCTTAAACTTGTAATTGTGTCTCCTCATTATTAGTTACTGTATTCAAGGTAGTTTTTTTTTTCAAATACTTCATACCGCCTACAGTTTTGAATGTATTTAAAACTTCCTCTACAGTCTTCTTATTAGGATGTCTTCCATCAGAGAACATTTTGTACACTAACAGACAAACTATTAACATTACATTATTTTTAGAATCATGTTAATTCTTTCATTTAAGGGAAACATTATTTTTTAAATTGTTAGTAATAATACGAATGTGTCAATTAAATTTACTTATAAACAAAAGCCTATTAGAATAACTGGCAATAATGATTATTAAATTAAGCAATAGATGGCGCTTTATGTTACATTGCCATATTAAAATAATAATGATAATGACGAAAATTAACAAAAATGGATATATCTTGAAAACTATTAGGTTTAGGTGTAGAATACCTTTATACTTTCTGAAAGACAATACAATTTCCTACAAGATAGGCCTATTAGATATAGGGTGTGCTATTTAAAATAAGCACGAAATTTGACTTTGAATGTGCTTCTGGAGATATGTTGAACTATCAAAACATCTTAAAATTTTAAATTCCTCTTAATAGTCTGAAATATTCACCCATTAGTCACATATACTGTCACAAAATTTCATTTCTTTTCATTCATTCATTTGAAAGTTATGATTTTTTTTCAAAACGTCAATTTTTCCAAAAATATTTAAATATTTCTAAAGTTATTAGGTTTAGGCATATGAACGTATTATGAAAGTTAACTTTATTTTAGATGTAGAATCTGAAAAAAAAAAAAAAATAAAATATGGGTCATTCCATTAGAAAAAATATAACTATGATACGCCATGCTTTTATGGGACACCCTGTATGTTTGATACTAATTTTAAAATGTGGTCCTAATAGACCTACATAGGCCTGCGAAAGCCGATTTTGAAAAAAATAAACCATTTAGCCGTAAAGCCACTCGGCGCGCACGCTGAGACACCCTGTATATATATAGAAATACGGCAACCAAATAACGAATAATGAAATGACAAAAAAACACAGATCTGTTAGCGCTGAGGGAACTCGAATAATCCGAGAAACGAAAACAATAAAAAATCACCGTTTAATAAAAATTCCGTAGGCGGATCTATAAATATACATTTACCAGAGAAAAAAAATCACTCCTATTAAATTTATCTACTTTAAATAATTTTTCAAATATCCCGAGCTGAAGTTACGATGTTAATAATTAAAACAAATATATATATATATATATACATATATAATCAACTTAAGCTTCGAAACTTGTGTGCAAGGCTTATCTGTTGTTTGTGTCAGTTGGGGAGCAACGAACGATAATTCTGCAATCCACTCCCTCAGAACTCCAATTGAAGAATCCAACCTCCTTCGGACTTTAATTCTTCACGACGATAATACCGCCTCAAGTCTTCCCTATCGAAGTCTCCCTTCTCACCGAATGAAATAATGCTTCATCAAAATAACGAAACCAATCGTTCTATATCATCCCCTGATGATGTAGGATAAATCCAATTCCGTAATACGTAAGAAGGAAACGACTATTAAATAAAACCAAGAACCTGAGATGTAAGGCGGTTCTTAAATGAGAAAGAGCAGGTTGATGTACTCTTTTTTTTTGACGTGGTGTAGCCAAAATCCGACTCTCTAGCCGACAAATGAATTTATTCCAACGCTGAATAAACTTCAATTCAGTAGATGATTGGTGAACTATTTATCCGACTCCTTAGCCGTAATTATAATGCTACTACTCCTTCATATTAATTTTTCTAGTCACAATGTATTAACACCATTTTCTATCTTTGTTTTGTGCAAAGATAGTGGCCAAGAGTAGAAAAACTACCATCGTCTTAGTACGAAAAGAAATCACCGAGTATGCGCTGAACAGAATGAAAAATTATACGAATTTTTGATTGCTATGCATGAATAATAAGTTGCATATATTAATATTTTACGAATTAATTAACTTAGCTTCTAGCGCGAAAATTTAACAGTTACAAACCTCATCAGACTAGTGTGTTCCATGTGCAATGCCTTGATGAAGGCGGTTGAACGGAAATTGTGGTGTGGTTATATACCCGATATTAATCATAATAAATTAAAGATGACTCAAGCGCCATCTTTTGTCCAATTTCAAGTATCAACTTTTGTTTATAGGACACCCTGTATATATTTTTTTTATTCCAGAGAATGCACAGTTCTACGTTCAATATAAATTATACTGATTTCGCAAAATTGAAATCGAACACGATGGGAATCGATAGCGATGACTATTCAAGAGACGAGGCCAATAGAAGAAAAAGAGAAGAGCTAAATGAACCGTTCTTGAGATCAAAGAAAGCTGCGACGACCCTCACGAAAAACTTAACCAAAAAATAGATAAAATATTAGCGCTGTTAACTTTACAAGGAAACGAAATGAAAGTAATTAAACCCGAACTGGGACAAATAAAAACGAAAATAGAAAATTATAAAGAATAAGTTAAGATATTGTGAACAGGAAACGAAAAATTACAAGAAGATAGCAATAAACTAAAACTGGAAATCCGGGAAAACACAACTAAAATTAAAAAAATAGAACAAACAGTCGAAAGGTTGGAAATGAAATCAAAGAAAAATAACGTAGATACGCACAGAATGGAAATAAATAGTGATGGGCAAGATCGATAATTTCAAAGATCGATCAATCCATGATCGATCAGTTGGAGTATCGAACTGATAAAAAAGATCGAGCCGATTGAGTTGATTAGAAAACCCCAAAAAAATCGTACTCAAAAATCGCTCTCTTAGAAAACTACGCCGTGAAACGTATAAATAAAATTACAACCCCTCTCAAAAGTCATCCCTGCAAATAGTGTCCTTTAAATCAACCAAGCGGAAAACAATTTATTGCAGGTGTATTTAGTAAATAAATGGCTATTATAAAAAGATCGAACTGCTCGAGCCGATCAAAAAGATCGAGCAGCTCGATCACTAGCAAAGATCGAGCAGTGGATCTTTTTTGATCGATCCTGCCCATCACTAGAAATAAATACACAAAGCAGAGCAGATTTACGAGGACTACAAAACTTTTTTAAGGAAGAAATGGAGATAGAAAAAAAAATTAAAGACGTGCTTAAGCTAGATGAGGAAATCTGTCAAATCGAATTACAGGATAACGGAGATAAAGAGAAAATAATAGCAAATAAAGGTAAGCTGAAATACTTTAGAGAGAGAAAAGTATTCATTACAGAAGATATTACGCTAAAGGAAAGAGAGATACAGAAACAAATAAGGAAAAAAGTACAGGAAGAATTGAATAAAGGCTACTATTTTGCCTTTATTCAATTATCTCTTATAAAAGAGGATATAACAAATTATTCATCAATGGAGAGCAATGGAAATGGAAACAGCAGAGTTAGAAATAATAACCACAAAAAATAAGCCATATAATGAAGATAAAAAATAATAAACATAGAATAATGAAACAAAATATAAACGAAACTAAAAATAATGAAAAATACAATAAAACGCCATTGAAACAATTGGAATATTAGAAGCATTAATGGTAAGGAAATCGAACTAACAGATGAATTTGAGAAAGGAAAATTAGGTTTATTAATAATATCTTTATTAATGTAAATTCCAATCGATACACAAGTCAAAAATATACATACATATGAATGAAGTTTAATATACATATATTAGTACAATCTTAGTTTATGCTAATACAAATCGGCTAGGATATTGTAAATAATTTAAATTTGGTCTTCCAGAAAATCTTTCCAATGAGAATATGCTTTACTAGAGAGTAATGTTTTAACTTTATTTTTGAAGACAGTATAACTATTACATTTGACTTCCGCGGGAAGTTTGTTATAAAAAATCGAACCATAGTAATTTAAACAATTACGCGATCTATATACACGTGTATAGTCTACTGGAATATCTCCACATCTCCTGGTATTATATCCATGCTGATATGATGTAGGATAGTTGGAAAAATGTTTCCTTGCTAATAGAACGCAGTTTAAAATGTACATGGAGGGTACAGTTAATATGCCCAGTGATATGAATTGTTCTCGAACATCATGTCTATACTCCAGCTGTAGAATTACTCTTAAGCATCTATGTTGCAAGCCAAATACTCTAATTGCATGCGCTGAATGACCCCATGATGTAATTGCATAATTTATTTCAGAAGATATTAATGCGTGATATCCCGTTAATAAAATTTGTGTTGAGCAGTATTTCGCCAAGTTTTTAAATAAATAAATTGCTTTGGAAATTTTAGGACAAATATAGTTAACATGTTCCTGCCATACCAATCCAGAGTCAAGCATTACACCTAAAAATTTTACCGTGTCTATATTTCTAACTAATGACAAGTCCTTAAGAAAAAAAAAATACCTGACTGCTGTTTTGTCATCATTTAGTATCAATAAGTTAGATGTAAACCATTGTTTAGCCTTTAATTGTGTGTCTTTAAGAGAGTTTATTAAACAGTTCAAATCTGCATTTGATTGATAACACGTGGTGTCATCGGCGTAAAGAGTAAATTTTGAGGTATTATCGCACAATATGAGGTCATTAATAAATATAATGAATAACAACGGGCCAAGGACAGATCCTTGTGGAACACCACTTGTTATACACTCACGCTGGGAAGCAGAACCATTAAATAGTGTTATCTGTTGACGATTATTTAAGTACGATCTTAGAAGTTTGATGGAAGATATTCCAAGACCGTAATATTTTAATTTATGTAGCAATATATCATGTGATACGCAATCAAACGCTTTTGAGAGATCGTAAAATATGCAACCAGAGTAACTTCTATGTTAATTCCACAATGGTTAGAGAGATAGGGCTCAAATACGACATGATTAATTAAATCTGGTTGTATATTCGTTAACACCTAGAACCACGTGTGAAATTGGAAACGAGTGTTCTGAAGCCGTTCGATAAATATATATCTTCAAAGTTAGAATGAACAATATCATTGCAGATAAAGTTAATATTAAAATTGCCGGTTATAATTACTTTCTGGCTACATGATGCAAGCAATTGCTCCATTACAGAAAGGAAATTACTTAAGTTTGATTGTGGAGCTCTATAGACTGTAATAATAATAATTTTTTCATCTACAATTTTTATAGCTGATAATTCACAGTCATGTTCCAAGGACATAGTCACTATATCTGCTCTATTCACGCAAAGCATTGATTTGCGAGCATAAATGGCTGTCCCTCCATGTAATTTAATAGTTCTACAAAAGTACGATACAAGTTTATAATCATGAATTGTTACATTTGTAATATTATTGTCAACTATCCAGTGTTCAACTAAACAGAGAATATGGAACTCTTGACAGTTTTCAGCAGCAAGGAAAGTTTCAATTTCACCGATTTTATTATTAAGTGATTGAATATTTATATAAAATATATTAATATTTTTTATAGTAACATATTCTGTATTTAGTTCATGATTTAGTTTATTAGTAGGACGATTATTGTTTAGGTTGGACTTTTCTTCCTCAAAAGCCACGGAAAAAAATTATTAATGCAAACGCCAGTTGGCCACAAATCGGGATTTTTTAAGTTTGGGAGGAATTGAATTGGAGCCGATATCTTAAAAGAACTGTATTCGTCCGGATATTTTGAAATTAATTTTTCACAATAGGTATTTTTTAAGTTATTCTGTTCCATGTGTTTTTTTTATGTCTTCGACTGTTGCGGTTGGATCCAATCTGCTGACATGCAAGTGAGCCATTTTAGATACACCTTTGAGTAAGGCATCCTCCTTGTTGCAGTGAACGGTAGCTGACTTCTTTCTTTTTTTCTTTTTGGGCACAAGTATAAAGTCCGTTTCATCGTCATCGTTTTTAGTAACTGTAGCGTTGGTTGAATTATTTATTAGTGTTTCTTTGCGATGTTCTTTATCTTGATTTCTGATTGCCTTTTTTATAGCACCTGTGGCCGTACTTAGCGTTGGTTTTGCATTTGAAGCAGTTAATATTTGTGTGTATGTTTTTTGTGTTGTTGAGAGTTTTTCGCATCCTCCTTAGTTTTATTCATAATTGTTGTTTGTGATTGTGGCAATACTATTTCCCCCTGTTGTTGAATAGCTGGACTAATAGGATCGGAGTTTAGCTGAACTACAGTTTAGATGATAAAATTTGGGATTTGTTTATGTTAATGTTGTCGCCTTTTAAGGTTACAATTTCATGTTCAATATTTTTTATCATATTGAATAAAGTATTTAGTTTGGCGTTTAGGTTTATGTTATTATCTAAACAATTGTGAGTCGATTCCAGATAATATTTACGCTTTCTTGGAAATCCAACGATACATAAATCACATACCCATTTGTAATTCTTGTGTTCTGGAGTTGCGGAGACAGCCCTCTTCATAACACAGGATATGTGAAATTTCATCTCACACACAAAGCAGGTAATACTTTCGTCACCATCAGTAAGTTGAACATTGCAGGATTTACACAGACCAAGATTATCACAGCCTTTACTAGGCGCCATATTAATAATAACACAAACAATAAAGAAAGGAAAAGGCATATTAAGAACAAAAAAATGAGCACATGTTTATATATAATGGAGTGCAAGAAATGGAGAGGGCGCGAGCAGGGGTTGAATGCATTGTAAACAAATAGATAGAAAACTCAATCTAGAAATGGAACAGCATAAATGAACGAATTATGACATTGCAAATAGAAGACAAAAATGGTTTAAAAGCGGACATATTAATATTATATGGCCTAAATGAAGATGAAGTAAAACATATCAAGGAAGAATTCTAGACGTGTGTTCAAAAAGTATATGAGAAACTATCGGAGTCAGTTTTTGTGATTGGGTTTAAGTCCCCAATCACAAAAAACTGGCTCCGATTGTTTCTCATGTACTTTTTAACACATGTCCAGAATTGGGTTTAAGTCTCCAATCACAAAAACTGCCTCCTATAGTTTCTCATATACTTTTTGAACACATGTCCAGAATTCTTCTTTGTTTTGTTTTACTTCATCTTCATTTACGCCATATAATATTAATATGTCCGCTTCTAAACCATTTTTGTCCATTCCAAGGGTGGGCCATATTAACAAGGGACTAGAAGATATTATAGGGAAGTATGGCGAAGAAAGTATTAATAATACTGGTAGAAGACTTTTGGATTTCTGTGTCTTAAATAACCTGGTCATACTGGACATGGTATTTGAACATAAAGAAATACATAAATGATAAGTCTTATATTTATTGTAGGCTGCTTTATGTCATTTTAGCTTCAAGTTTTAACGTATATTTATTTAAGATATAAGTTTTCGTTCTCCATTTTGTACCGGGTGTCCAGATAAGAAAGGTCACCGGCTATATCTCAGGGACTAAGAATCCTAGAGCTTTCAAATAAAAAATATGTTAATAAAAGTGACCATGAGAAAATGTTGGAAATATATTTCAAGTTCGTATCTCTTCCAGTAGGGGGCGCAATGAACAGTTGAAAAATAATTTTGCGATTATCTCAAAAAAAGTTCAAATAAAGGCATCATAAAACTACACTTTTTGAAACAAAAATATAAAACAAAAATGTTACAGAAATTTTTCCCTTACTCTTGAAATAAAGGGTGGGGGAAGGCCAGAATTTATAAAGAGCAAATGTCAAATAACTCTTTTGTTTTTTAACCGATCTTAATGATTTTAATTTCATACGAAAGAACTTATCACACTGATTAAAACAATTGACAACAATCATAAAAATAAGTAATTCAGTCGCCGCTAGGCGGCGCCAAGCTAAAAAAATATAATTTCTCCATTTTTCTTACAAATTTCAAATGGAATGATATATTTTTCTTAGTATCAATAGAAAGTGCGTAAAAATATAAGAAATTTGGTGAAAACCGCATCTCAATACCTTTATTCTATCACAAGTTATATATAAAAGAAAATTTCAAATTAAAAATTTCAAATGTCATTGGAAAACTTTTTGAGGTTAATAAAATTTATAACAAAAACAACAAAACTGAATTAGTTTATCAACACCAGGGAGCATTTTCTAAAGCGTGCTAAATTATTTGAATATACTCTTTCTTGAGAGGTGAATAGATGGGGATGCTTATTTTTTTGGTCACCACGATTTGCCGAATGTTCAGATTTTTACTTTTGAGGAAAATTAAATTTTTTTATCAATTCAGACCCAGAACGAGGAAAGACATATTTTTTTGGATCTGAAATGCAAAAACTTCAGAAATAGATATACTGCTATTGCTAGAGTGGATGTCGCTGCTTATTTAATTGTATAAAATTATGTGATTGTGTTAAATATGATTGTGGAGTCAATAGACGATATAAAAGACAAAACTTTGATATAAATTTGGCATTGAAAATGTTTTTCCATTTGGTTCTAATACTCTTTTTGCCTATATTAAAAGAAATATTTCTTTATTTTAAAAAAATGAGAAAATTATTATTAAAATTAAAAAGCGCCCCCTACCGGTGATAAAATAATTTAAATTTGTTATTTTAGTTATAATTACATTTATTTTAATTTAACACATAAAATTCTTAAAATTTAAATTAATAATTTTTAATTCTAAAAATTCTTTTAATTATAACTTGCGATAGGATTTAGATATAGACTTCCGGTTTTCACTAAATGTCTTACTTTTTAATCCTCTTTCTACTAACATTAAGAAAAATATATCATTCCATTTGAAATTTTCAAGAAAAATGGGAAAATTATCAATACATTAAGTTGACGTCACCTAGCGGCAATAATGTTAGTTATTTTTCTGATTGTTGTCAATAATTTTAATCAGTATGATAAGTTCTTTCGCATGACATTAAAACCATTAAGATCGGTTAAAAAACAAAAGAGTAATTTGACATTTGCTCTTTATAAATTCTAACCTTCCCCCACCCTTTATTTCAAGAGTAAGAAAAAAATGTCTGTAACATTTTTGTTTCACGAACTTATCATGATTTCAAAAAGTATAGTTTTATGATGTCTTTATTAAACATTTTTTTGAGATAATCGCAATATTACTTTTCGACTGTTCATTGCGCCCCCTACCGGAAGAGTTACGAACTTGAAATTTATTTCCAGCATTTTATCATGATCACTTTATTAACAATTTTTTTTATTTGAAAGCTCTAGCACTCGTAGTTCCTAAGATATAGCCGGTGACCTTTCTTATTCGGACACCCGGTACATATTCATTTTACGTCTAAGTAGTAGGTTTAAGTTTTTATTATTTGTGTCGTAGCGTTTGAGGCCCCGATTTCATTGTGATATGTTTTAAGTTTACTGTGATATTAGTTTATAAGTCTACTAAATAGTGGTTGACTCGAAGGAGAATGTAAGCAAGACATGTCAATGTACTTTTCACATGAGACCGGCAAATGACCAAAGAAGTCGACGCCGGTAAAGTGGGAGAGGTTTTTAGTCGGCAATTCAAAAAATAATAAATTTAAAGAAATATATTTTTCTTACTATCAAACTGTATATTTCATGGTTTTGGCATATATGAACTTTATCAATGTTTTTTTCTTAATGTTTTTGCAGAAATATAGATATTTGTTTTTTTTGTGTATTATTTGTATGTCTGCATATTCTTCCTATTATGTGAATTTATAGAAAATTTAATTATTTCGTTTGAATAAATGAATAATGATAATAATTATCCTCTATTTCATTGCATTTTATTGTATTTTTGGGAAAAAAATGAAATTAGAAAGAGAATACAACCATAGAGTAACTAGTGTACATAGAGAGGTAACCAGTAGGCATTTTAGCGTCACGCTCTCCGCGTATTTGTCGACTCGAGAGCTGCTGCCACAGAGATATTGCGGAGACTCTACGAACCGCTACGAACTGCTTGCATGTACTTACTGAATTTTATTACCGTATCGCGAGCGCTACTCTGCACTCACGAGGTCGTATAATATAAACATATACACACACATAAGCACATAATATATACACAAGTCAACAAATTCCTACTCGAGTGTTTTTTTTATTCATTTAAATAGAAACGAAAGAGAAGTCGGCAGTTCTTTCAATTTTTTTTCTCTATGCATTTTTATTCTGTTTGTTACATACATGTAATGAAATTAAATAAAACTTAAATTTTAATTTGTTAGAATTAGGAAAAAGCAAAAAAATGAAACGATTTATATTCTACGCCAAATTATCTCTGTTTAAATAATTTATTTACAGTATTACATAATACTAAAATAAATAAAATAAAATATTGTTTTTTTTTAGAAAAAATATATTTCTAATTTCAGTTTTGGAAAGGATATTAAAAAACAATGGCACTTTATCAGTGCCACTTTTTAAATAGTCCGTTCTTTTCCTAATTTACCGTTTCCTCTTACCGTTTTTAAGATACCAATGCCGTGCATTCTTATCTCTTCTGAAGATATCTGTAAAAATTGAGATGTGTCCATCATGCTACTTTCTCCGGTGAATACGGCCAAATACGTTTTTGAATGAACATTTAATAGTAAAGGAAAAGTTATTAATTGAAAAAAAAATGACTATTGTATTTTTAAAAGTATTACAATTTAGTTTGCTATTTCTTATCTTACAAAAAAAAATCCATACTACTTTTCTTTTCTTGAATGTTTTTTGCGAAATATGACGGCCTTTTTATGCTTTATTTGACAAAAAAGTAATTATTTCAATAATTAAAGTCTCAACAGCCCTCATAAAGAAGATTATAAAAATAATTATTTATTTCTAAAATGTCATATTTTGTCAAAATTCCGTCATATTTCATACATCTTTCGTAAACGCCAGTGAAGAAATGTTTTGAAACCATTGTAAGGTAAGAAATAATAAAGTAAATTGTAAAATTCTTCCAAATACTTCGCTTTAACTTTAAAAGACAATCCATTTTTTCAATTAATATTTTTTCCTTTAGTATTAAATGTTCATTCAAAACCGACAGGGGTCAGTGAAAAGTAAATATGTTTTGTAACATAAATGTTAATAGATATCTTGATAAGGGATTAATAAATGAAGTTGATAACGAAAGAGGATGAAATACTATATACTAGTTACTCTATGTTATAACTTTATAAAAAAATATACAAGAAACAAAATTTGAATACATTTTAAAATATGTAATTTTGAAATGTATTGCAATTTAATTTAATTTTTATTTAATTAAACGTGTACAGAAATAATTAATAAGAAACTAATTGAAGGTATATCTTAGAAATTGCATTGAGATATACCACTGAAACTGTATGATCATTTATTATATGACTTGACATTTACTTATTCTCAATAAACATTGGGTCATAAATTTCTCCTCAAACCCTCAGGTAACCACTCCTAAACACCACATCGTTCCAACCACTACCAAGAATATGAAAACAAGACATTATGAATAGTCTGTAATTATATATAATTCATTAACATTTTTTCGTTCATATTTTAGGTAGAAAAAGAATATTTCTTGAATAACAATATCAAATAAGTTTTTAAAAATGAAAATCTATATTTCTTCTATATTCACACATATTATCAAAGTTTTAATATGATAGAATAACAAAGTCAAAACAGAATAACAAACATAATTTAACAAACTTCACATTATTCATTTACAGAATTAAAACGATTTCTTTTATTGTTTGACGATTTTAGTGGATATACGATAGACGCATTTCCACTAAATCAGTACAATTCGCGTTTTCATAACATTATATTAGTAAAATATTTTATTAATTATTAAATTGTACAAATACAACTATTTTACAGACAGGTAGGCCGACAGTTGATAGCCGTTTTCTAAAAACAACGTATAAAAATTCTATTGTTACTTTATGTAGAATTGTCTGCAAAAATAATAGATCATTATAAATAAATCACAACTAACGAAATTATTGGAATTTTAATTATCTGTTATCAATGAAATAAAGTTGCTATAAAAACAGACACGAATAAATATTAATAATAAAATTATTACACATTTTATATTGAAAAACTATTTTTTTGTTGTTGTAATACATTTATATCAATTAAATAGATGGTGAAATAATTGACAGATTAAGAAAACGAATTCTGTTTTCATTATTGTTGCTGTTCTATTATTCACAATAATAGAATTTTACTGAAAATACAATATGAATCTGCCAATAACTTTATATTTATGTTTTTTTTTGTGATGGTGTATTATATTTTTTTTTGGTAAAAATAATCTTGTCCATTTAAGTAATTGCTGTTGATTGTAATCGACGTGGTCATTTGTTTTTTTTTGTGTAATTTTCTTAATAAAATGCGTAAGCTTCTAAAGTTTTGGGTAAATATCTGCTGTCAATAAGTACCTGCTTATTTTTTGAGAATGTCAAGCTTGCTTTTTTTTTTCTTTTATCATTATTGGAAACAGATTTTTGAAAAATGTCAAGTTGTGAAAAGCTAATACAAACGTGAAATCCGATATTAATGACACCATAATAATGCGTGTATTAGAGGATAGAGAAAATTTTCAAAACGAAGTCTATCAACATATTTCTTGCATATCTTAAATATTTCTATTAATATTAATCTAGTGTTAGTGACAATTTTATATTATTAGCGAATTAAACGTTAATTAGGTTTATTATTATTATGAGAATACCACAGGTATAAATTTAATAAAACACATCTTTGGCTTCCAGATGAATTAATAACAAGTTTTCATTAAAGTTATTGCCAGGCTAGCTTTATTTTCCGCATGAATTAAATTAATAAGTTATAATTTTATATTATATCCACTTTGCCATTGACGAATTTTTACTGATCATTTTCTTGTTGATATACTTATGTTACAGTACCATATTAATATGTTTACACTATATGTCTACCTATTTGGCATAGTTATTTGAAAAATATTCTTTCTAAATACCATTCTTGCTTAAAAATTGACTACATAATTTTCATTCAAACATAAATTGTCTCGTGTGTATCACTTCCCGTTCTTAAAATGCTTTTACACTTGCATTTCTGTACATTATAAATGAAGCGTTTTATAAACAAAATAAACAAACACTCGTTCGGCGTGACCCGTGACCTTGAAATGCGTGACGCATTTTTTAACCGACAGTGCCACTCTTAGTATTTCATCCTCTTTGATACAACACTATTTAGAATAAATTAAAAATATTTTTGTAAGTTGCTGGGATCGATTTGTATTTATTTTCTGTTGCTATTTTTATTCATTTAATTACAATAATTTACAAGGCAGAAAAAAATATTTCTGGGGGGAAACCAGTTTTATTAATCAGAAATCATTAAATCCTTGTTCGTTGCAGAAAGTCGTCGTGGTTTAATTATTTTAATGTTTTTAATAATAATTATATTAACTGAAAAATTTTATCAATTATTATTATATTAATCTGAATAGAAAGGTAGATTTGTTTTTCAGAATATTCTAATGATAATTTTAATGAAATTAATTTATTACGTACAGCTGTAAAATTTAAAACAAAGAAACTGTCATTTCGCTAGTGTGAATGCTACTTTAAAGAAATGTATACGATCACCCATCAATGGTAACTCAAATTTGACGGAAAAATAGAAAGTATAAGCACACACATTAGAAGTTTGTGCAATTCTCCATTAATTTTTCTCAGGTGAGAATTGCGCAAGTGTTAGGAGCTGGGTGATCATATACATTTATTTCCATTCATAATGCGTAATTGCATTTCAAATAAACTATATTATTTGAAATGCAATTACCCATATAATTAGCTAAAATAGCAAGAATATTTATAGTAATGTCACTTTACAAAGGTTGTATTCAGTATATACTATTGGTGCCATCGGTGGAACTACCTGTTCATAAAAACTCACTTTTCGGTCGTTTTCAACTTTATAGAACTATCTAAATGTATAAATTATCTTGTTTTCTACAGTTATTTTCTACTAATTGAAAAAAATAGTTGAATTTTAACGTTCAGTTAGTTCCATTGATCGCATCAGCGGGGTGTTACTCATACAGAGCTTCCCAAAAGCAACGGATAAATTCTATAAAATCGTAAATAAAAATATTTTAGAAAAATGCTCTGATACTTCGATTTTAATTTTTATATTACCGTCCTGACATACACTTTTCAGCTCCTCACACCTTCGCCACTAAGAGGTGGTAACCTCAACTTAAAAAAAAGTACCCTTTGCCTTAATTGATAATTTGTTTTTCATTCTAAATACAACTACAAAAAATTATTAAAACCGGTTGATAAATAATGACAATATTTACCAAAATGCATTTTATACATGAAGTTGAGAGAATAACGAGATGTAATTAAATTAAAAACGACGCAAGCGCCACCTTTTGCCTAATTTCAAGTGGCATCGTCATTGATTTGGGTCTACAAGGTAGACTACCGAGAATCATTAGGCGCGTTCAGGGAACTGTAGCGCTGCAGCGCTTTACGAAAGCGGTGTCGCTGAACGGTACCGCTTTATGTATGGTGCTGCAATGCTTTATCAAGCGGTAAAGCATATATTTTTTCCGCTGGATCGCTTTTCAAGCCGTGCAGCTGCAAACATAACCGCCATATTTTCGTGAGAGTCCTTAACTTCGAAAGCATGTTCAGGGAACATCAAGCGCCTTGCGCTGCAGCCCTACATGTCTAAAATTTTCCTGAACGCGCTCATTGTTTCGTCCACTAAAGGAACATTTATTTAAATGTGAAAATGTAATTAATGAATCCTTAATTAAATGTTAAAAGTGCTGCTCGTTAACGACGAGACAATGCCCTAATCTATTTATAAAAGCTTGTTCAACATTGTCTAACATTTCTGCAGCGATTAAGTGAATTTCTGCACGAATTCTTTCTTTTAACGTCGCAATATTCGCAGGTTTGTTCAAAACAGACTTTAGTTTTTAAATAGCCGCTAAGAAAATAACCTAGTGAGGTTAAATTTGGCGATCTTGCTGACCATTTTATAGGCATTTTACTTTTGGGAAGGATTGTATATTAAAATGTGTTAGGTTTTCTATGGCCTCGACACCCAATACGGGTAAAAGAGGATAAGATTAAGAAAGAAAGAAAGAAAGACAGTTTTCTATCTATCGCATCACCGATGCTGAATGCTTCCAATAAATTTTGAATGTCAAATTACACTATGCAAATATCTATTGTATAATTCAATGTCCAGCATTGGAGGAAATAGTTGTTTCAATAGATATTTGTTTTTTTTTTTCTTAGTATTTATTTCGTAACTCTATAAATTGCAGGGTAATTGAAAGAAAATAATTAATTAATCAATTTAATGCAATTAATAGAAATACCTACTTGAGGAACCGAATGAGACGGTAATGCGATAGTGAGTCGGAGTTCTCTTTCTATCTACCGTGGTTCGGAATAGCTCCAACTTCGTTTTTAGTTGTAATCAATCAATCAATTCATTCGGAATCCCCTACTTAATAACTTGACCAAATAAGTTTCTCGGTTTTAAAATCATCAGATGTACTTCGGAAGTGTTATTAATGACTTTATTATAATCTTATTTAATTATATATATATATATATAATCAGTAATTTCTCCTTATTATCATATGGTGTCGGGTTGACTTTTAATTGTTTAAACAAAAAGATTGTCGTTTCTACTACTTTTTCATTTTTATTGAACTAAATATATATTTCGGAACCCTACACCCACATGGGTAGAAAGGGTCATTGAATATATATATATATTTCGGAAACCACGTTTCGATGTTCAGTAGTTGAAATTTTTATAAATATAAGAGGATACGATTAAGAAAGAAAGAAATAATTATTTAGAAAACACTTTGAGAAAGGACAATCATTTTTATTTAAATAATGATTTTATTACTTGAATTGTTGAAGTGTTTTATTTTCTTAAATTACTGATTGATTCATTTTCAGTTATTATAATTATTATCATTTATTCGTTAATAATTTATGCTTGTGCTGGTGCACTTTGCTCAGTCGCTGTCGATTGGTTATCACCGGCGGGCGCAGACTCTTTTATAGCCAACCACGGTAATCGTTTTTGTAATTCCATCCTGTAAAAATGAATAATCAAATAAAAAAAAATATATCATGATTATCTTCTTTGAGTGTAAATCTTACCTGTACCTAGGATGACTTATCGCGTATACATAAGGATCCAAGCACGCCACTGCTTTACACGCTAAAGCGGGTATCATGGAGACACCCGGGGTCAGCAAAGATTGATCTCCGAAAGCTCCGATTAAAGCTAGCACAGCGTAGGGCGTCCAAGAGGCGACGAATAAGAAGCAAATAGTTATCGCTGCTTTGGCTATGCGGATTTCGGCAGATTCCGCGCCGGCCTTTTGGTTGCTCCTCAACGATTCCACGTTCATTTTTTTAGCCTGAAAAGAATTTCAGTAGTGGTTCAGGCGAAAATTGTTAGAAGTGGGAACAGTTTCATTGAACCATACAAAAGTACATTCCCAAAATGGATGACTAAAGAGCTACGACTACTAATACGTAAGAAAAAAGCTACTCACACAAAATACAAAAAAGTGGATTGATTACTGATTATGAACATTTGTCATATACCCAGAAAGAATATACAAAATTGAGTAAACAATATTTCATAAACAATACTTATATAATATTCGTTCTTCTATAACAATTGATCCCAAATACTTCTCGCAATATTCAAAGAATTTAAAAAAGACGACGGCACTGGCGTAGCTAAGGGGCGGGGCGGGGGGTATTTGGGGGTTCAACCCCAAATGACATTTTTCAACCTCTACATTGTTGTTCATTTAGTTTTTATTATGTTACAGTGTTGCCAATTTACTTTTTTTTTCTAAAAGTATCATGCATAACCAAGCTCAACTTTAGAAAATCGTAGCGACCTCGTTTCTTGAAGGTAAGAATAAGTTTTAGTAAAAATCTCAGTGTAGTTAATAAGCAACGTTTTATTAATGATCAATTTAAATTTAGTAATACAGGGTGCTCAGAGAAACATGCCAAACTTTGCAAATTTCAAAGCGGTATAACCCATTTTTTTTTAAATGGAATGCTCCCTATTTTATGTCATTATTCGATAGGTCTTATTCTTCTCTTCATTTTGATGGGGCATATCTTATGTCTAAACCCCATAGTTGTTGAGATATTCAATATTTTTCACAAAAGTATCCATTTAATTACATTTCTATGCACTCTAGTAGGCCATGCTGAGACGAAACAATTGTCAAAATGTAAGTAAAAGTCAATGTGAGATGAATAAATACAGATAATACTTTAAAATTATTAATACAAAAGAGAAACGATATTACAGTAAATGTTCAAAATGTTTTCCATTTTCATTTAGGCACAAATTAATTCGCCGCTGAAAAGACCTATTCACTCTTCCTAACATTTCAGGTTAAATACTTGCAAAAGCATTAACAATTCGTTGCTGCATATTCATTGGGGTTGTTGGTGCTTCCTTATAAACAATTTCTTTTACATATCCCCACAAGAAAAAATCAATTTTTGTTAGATCCGGAGATCTAGCAGGCCATCTAGTGGGTCCATTCCTACCAATCCATTGGTTGGGGAAAATACCATCAAGAAATGTCCTCACATCTCGCGAGAAGTGCGCAGGTGCCCCGTCTTGTTGAAACCACAGCCTGTTTCTTGTATGTTGAGGTATATGAGCTAATAACCCGGGTAATACATTTCGCATAAAGTGCAAATACATATGCCCATTTAGACGGCCTTCAAAGAAATGTGGACCTACCACATGGTTTCCAATATTTCCTCCCCAGACATTCAATGATCATCGAAGCTGATGATCAACTTGTCTCATAACATGCGGATTTTTAGTTGAATAATAATAAAAATTGTGCCTGTTGACAGATCCGCTGTTATGGAACGTCGCCTTATCTGTGAATAAAACATACTGGAAAAACGCAGGATCCTCCAGTATTTTTAGTCTTGCCCAGATACAAAATTCGGAACGAAACTGAAAATCAGTATTACTTAGTTCTTGATGTAACTGAATATGATATGCATGATATCGATTTTTCTTCAGAATGCGTTGTACTGACCTCTCGCTTATGCTGGTTGCTTCACAGATGTCTTTTTGGCTCAATTTTGGATGCTCAGTTGCTGTTAAGAGCACTGAAAATTGGTTTTCCTCATTGGTGATAGGTTTTGTTCTTTCTTGTTTTCTGTAATGTACACTTCCCGTTTCAATAAATCTATTGAGCAGGTTCTTTTCCGGATGTTTTCTGTCGGGATAACGTGTCGCGTAAATTCTAGCCGCCAATAAACAATTTCTATTAGTCTCCCCTAATACAAAAATCATATCGACTAGTTCGTCTTTTTCGAAATTCATCGTAATTATATGCTGTCTACTTTTACCACGAAACGAAGAATCACTTTACAAATCACAAATTAACGTTTCGAATTTCGACATAATCAAATATCACACTGACACTTACATTACATTTTGACAGTTGTTTCGTCTTAGCATGGCCTACTAGAGTGCATAGAAATGTAATTAAATGGATACTTTTGTGAAAAATATTGAATATCTCAACAACTATGGGGTTTAGACATAAGATATGCGCCATCAAATTGAAGAGACCTATCGAATAATGATATAAAATAGGGAGCATTCCATTTAAAAAAAATGGGTTATACCGCTTTGAAATTTGCAAAGTTTGGCATATTTTTCTGAACACCCTGTATTACTAAATTTAAATTGCTCATTAATAAAACGTTGCTTATTAACTACACTGAGATATTTGCTAAAAGTTATTCTTACCTTCAAAAAACGAGGTCGCTACGATTTTTTAAAGTTGAGCTTGCTTATGCATGATACTTGGAGAAAAAATTGTAAATTGGCAACACTGTAACATAATAAAAAACTAAATGGACAACAATGTAGAGGTTGAAAAATGTCATTAGAAAAGTTGAATAAATACAGGGTGTTCCATTAAAAAAAACAAATAATTTTGTTATACTGCAAAATAGGGACACCCTGTATGTTTGAAAATAATTTTACGCCATAAAGATTTTTAAATCAATAATTTTTTGTACGAAACATTTTTTTGTTTTTTTCACGGGAATGGCGCTAGGAAAGCCCGACACACTATTGCAGGACCCTGTATAAGCGGCGCGTAACCGCGCTTACGGCAGTATTGTTCCATGCGAACTCAAAGCGAATAAAAGTGAAAAGTGGTGAACGAATAGTGAAGAGAATTGAATGTACAGTGTAAGTGAGTAATTTTAGTTATAGTCTGTGTCAAGGATAGATACGTGAATCATTATTACTGTAAAAAAAGGAAGGGTGATAAACTTAAAGGCATGGACTACTGGAAAAAGTGGTGTATTCAAGGGATTTCTAATAAAGAAACAAATTTGGATTTAGCTATCGAAGCTTCAGCTACCTTGCATGCTGATAAGAACACTGCGATGACAAGCGGGCCCTCGACCTCAAACACAATACCGAATTTTGAAATCGATGCCATGTCGCTGGTGCCCTGTTCGATAACTTCAACTGCCGAATCTAGTCTGCAACAGGCCAGCTTGCTTCTTACCTCATCTTTTACAACTGTAGCTAAGTTGGATGTTGGTTTTTACGCGAATCAAGAAAAAATCTTGGATGAATATTTTAAAGTCCAAATTTTAAAAACGCCATGGAACCCACCCAGAGATTATAAGTTTCCTATTTCCACAAAACGAAACTTGCGCTTTCAATTGAAATGGATGGAGAGATTCCCCTGGTTGTCATATTCGGAATATAAAAGTGGAGCATACTGCAGAGTTTGCGTGGTAATGGGACGTTTGCTTGATGAAGGTAAAGGCGGTCATCAAAGGATCGGCCAGCTGGTAACCGAAACTTTTTGTAAATGGAAAAATGCCCTAGAAATATTTGAAATATGCGAAATCGGTATACCACAAGCGAAATTCAGAACTAGCAGATAACTTTCTAAAAGTAATGTCTTCGCAGGCTTTTTCGGTCACTGAACAGCTGTCTTCTGAAAGAAAGAGACAACAAGAGGAGAATCGAAAGAAACTAATCCCCATCGTAAAAGCAATATTTTTTTTCAGCAAACAAGGCATCTCCTTTAGAAGGTAAAATCGATTCGGAGCAAATAACACCAGAACCTGAACAACCACTGCAGAATGATGGTAATTTTAGAGCCCTGTTGCGGTTACTGGCTGAGTCTGGAGATAAAGATCTGGCTGAGCATTTGAATACTTCACAGAAGAATGCCCTGTGCACAAGCCCTTAGATCCAAAACGAAATAATTGACATTTGTGGTGAATTAATTCAACATAAAATAATTGAAGAAGTAAACAAAGCCAAACTATTTGCGATTCTGGCTGACGAAACCACCGACATCGGACGTGTAGAACAAGTCTCGTTATGTATTCGATATGTTGATTTTACAGATAATAAACACCATAGACTTAAAGAGATGTTCCTTGAGTACATTCCAACGGTCGATGTTGCAGGATCATGTCTCGCAAATCTTATTATTACAGCTCTGAAAAAGCATGGACTTGAATGTTCTCATATGGCTGGTTAAGGTTACGATGGGGATGCAACTATGAGTAGGTATTTGCACGGTGCCCAAGCTTATGTTCGCCAAGAATGCCCTCTTGCTCTTTATGTACACTGTAGCGCACACTCTCTCAACCTTGCTATTGCTGATTCATGTTCATTAGCAAATGTCCGAAATTGCATTGGGATTGTGTAAGTCTGTTGGTTCCTACTGCTCAACGCACTGCTTTGTTTAAAGAAAAAAAATCAAGAGCTTGAAGAGCTATTACCCGTCGGTAACAAAAAAAGCTTGCTCTCAATGTGTGAAACACGGTGGGTCCACAAACATTAAGCTATTCAGGGAAATGTATTCAGCGATTGTGAATGCTCTCGAAGAACTCCTATTTAATCACAATAAAGAAACATCGCAACAAGCTGCCCAATTGCTAAGTACGCTTCGATCTTCGGATTTTGTGATGTGTTTAGTGATTCTTCAGAAAGTTATGAGCTATACATTGTCGCTATCAAAACAATTACAAATAATTGATATCGATCTAATCACGGCATTCAAACATGTAGATGATGTTACTAATGTCTTACAACTCCTTAAAAACAACACGAATATCTTCATCTGTATGAAAACGCAAAGGTTGTACTGGAAGAAAATGGTTGTATACTGCGAATGCCACGCGTCATCGGAAGACAATTAAATAGACCGAACATTCCTGCATTGGATGTACGCACGTATTACAAAATTAATTTGTTCATTCCATTTGTTGATCATACACTTCAACAATTGGTTGAACGGTTTACCAAACATCGTAAAGTAGTATCAGCATTATCTGGTGTGCTACCTTCAAATTTTACTGCCAGTTCTGAAATTGAAGAAGCACTGAAGAAGTACTCGTCACTGCTTCCAGAAATTCATGCAGATGAAGTAGTGGATATACTTAAAAGAAAAAGCCGAAGAGTTCTTCTTTAATGGTTTTAGATTTAGCGCAGAGGAACGAAATTAATTTAAAGTTAAGAACTTTATAAATACCTATGTCATAATTTTTCCGATGAATATATAGATATTAAATTTCATGTAAGTATATTTTTGTTGTTTTATTTAGTTTAAGTTTGGTTTAAAAAACCCCAAAAAAAAAACAACTAAATTCTGGCTTCGCCCGTAGACGACGGATATCCTAGTGAAATGTTTCACAATGATGCTTCTGGATCATTCATGTTTCACAATGGATCGGATGTGGTAAATTTATTCTCCCAGTTCTTTTCATCTATTGGTGTCCCTTCAATCAGTGCAGCGGATCATTTTCAAGTTTCTGGAATTGTTTAAGATAATAATCTATACAATGTTGAAGACGTTTTTAATGCCATTTTAAACCTTAAACCTACGCACACTTGTGAGCCTGATAAGATATCAAGCTATTTTTTTACAAAACTGTATTTTCTCTCTATGCCGTTCTATTTATAACTTATTTTATTTTATCTGCCCGGAAGTCGAGTTATATTATCCCCATACATAAATCTGAAGATCAGTCAAGTAATTAATTATCGAGGCATATCAATTCAATCAGTAATTCCAAAATTGCTTGATAAATTATTAGTGGTTTAAATGGAATTATTTTCTCGGCAAATAGTAATAGGAAATGAACATGGGTTCACAGGGTCGATCTACAGTTTTTATGCATGCATATAAGCACTTTCCAGCTAATGACTTACATGCATAAAAGCACTTTCTAGCTCAACCTGAAGGCGAGCATTTGCCTTCAGGTTGATACAATATTTACTGACTTTATCAAGGCATTTGACACTGTAGACCACGAGGTACTTTTGAAAAAATCTGTTGTCTTATGGATTTTGAGTAGTACAATAAAGTGGATATCATCTTTTTTTGAGAAATAGAACGCAAAGTTTCCGTATAAAAAAATTAATTTCCGACACTATAAACGTTACTTCAGGGGGAACCTCTAGGCTCTCATTGTGGGCCAATTCTGTTTGTTTTGTTCATTAATGACATATAGCGTAGTATTCGACACTGTGATTTTTTACTATTTGCCGATGACCTAAAATTGTTTAAAATTGTATCCAACCACGATGATTGCAATATGATTCAGATAGATATCACAAATATGAACGATTGGTACACCAAGAATAGGTTTTTTCTTAATGTTGACAAATGTGTAGCATTTGTCTACCATCAGGCGTAGAGACAAGATTGACTTTACATATAATATTCATTGACATAATCTAATAAACGTCGATACTATAACAGATTTAAGTGTAACTTTTAACAGCAAACTCTCGTTCAATAATCATATCTTTAATATAATCAGAAAAGCTTTAAAAATGTGGGGTTATGTTTGGAGAATATGTAAATACCTCGATTCAATTTTGTTTAAAGATACTATATTGCGCACTCGTGCAATCTCATCTGGAATACGTTTTTATTATTTGGAACCCATATACTATAATAAATATTAATATTCTTGAACCAGTTCAACAGAAATTCCTTAGATGTATGGAGTTTAAAAGTGGAATGCAACATGTTTCAGGGAACTATTCTCATATAATGAATACATTCAGCATAAAATCTCTCACCGAAGACTCGTAGCTGATTTATGTTTTGTATATCGAATCTTGAATGGACTACTTGACTCACCAACACTGCTGCAAGAATTTGGACTTCGCATACCAAATCGGCAAACTCTTCAAAATGGAAACGTTAAGCTTTTACAATTCATTGTCACGAATGTTGTGTCATGCCAATGAGTATTGCGATTGTACCTGGTTCAACATATTTAAAGGCTCGTATTCAGCATTCAAATCCAGTTTATAAAATATTCCTGCATAGTTTGATTGCATTTGAATATGTTTTGGACGTACTTGTATTATACAGGGTCCGTCAAAAAAAATTAATGGATTTCCAAGAACTATAATTAATAAATGACGACATTAATCAGAAGTTTGTGTATTGCTAAATGTTTACAATATCTTAAAGTTTATTTGTGAAAAATGACGTCTTCCAAATGGCGTCCCTCGTTTGCGATACAGTGGGTTAGTCCATCTCTGAAGTTCTGCATAACACGTGTTGTCATTTCAAGCGGTATCCTTGCCATTTCTGCTCTGATTGATGCTTTTAAGGCATAGATGGTTTGAGGACGGTTGGTGTACAATCTTTCTTTCAGGTAGCCCCATAGAAAAAAAAATCACATGGCGCTAGATCGGGCGAGTGCGCTGGCCATGTTATGTTACTGCTGTGTGAAATAAACCGGCCAGGAAACATCCGATTTAATAATCGCATGGAGAGACGTGATGTGTGCAAAGTGGCCCCGTCTTGTTAAAACCATATCTCACCATTGAGCTGCTCCAATTTAGGTTGCACGAAGGTCTGTAATATGTGAACATAACGAGCGGATGTCACTGTAACAACCGCACCATTCTCTTCAAAGAAGATGTCTGCATTTAGAGTATGGGAACCATCATACTCCAAATGCAGACATCATCGCCCAAACTGTCACTCGTTGACTATGCAGAGGACTTTCATAAAGCTCATGAGGGTTTTCTTCTGCTCAAATGGAAGTAAGCTTCATCAGTGGTCAATAAAAATGCATTTCCCGGCACGTTTTGAAGAATGGCCTGGCACACATTCACACGTCTTTGAAAGTCACCTTCGTGTATCGCATGAACAAGAGCCATATTGTAAGGATTGAACTTGAGGTTCAGGTGCAGCATTCGCCTCACACTTCGGTCGGACAACTGCAAAGTAGCCGCTTGTTTCAAAGCTCAATATTTAATATTCTCAGGTGTTCTAACACTTCTTGACCTACCAGGAGGTTTCTTTTTCAATGTTGAACCAGTTGCGCGAAAAGCAGCTATTCAACGAATAATCGCATTGCGATTTGGCACTGCGTCCAAAGGGCGAAGATTAAAATGAAGTCTGAACGACCTCTGAGTTTTAATAATGGAACCGCCATTTTTAAAATATGTTTCAGCAGCGAACGCACGATGTTCACCTGACCAAGGCATAATGGATACTGAAACTTTATGAGTTAGCGAATTTACAAAACCCCAATACATTTTTCTACCCCCACCCATATAGGAACAATGGTCGCCGGAAATCCATTCATTTTTTTTTGCAGGACCCTGTATTTTTGAGATGTAACATATGTAAATGGTGATATATATCCGTAAATAAATATTATTATTATTATTAACAATCAAGCTTGTTAATAATAAATAAAATTAAATAAATAAATAAAAACAGGGCAGAAAGAGCTCTGGTCGATAGCCCAGACAGACTAACACCTACATATATTGTAATTATTTATGTTATACAAGGTGTACAGAAAATGAGTGAAAACCTTCAGGTAACTCAATTCATTAATTAATTTTTAATAGAAAATCCAAATAAAAAAATGTTGTATGGTTCTTCATTGAGGCTCACGAGGTCTTCGGAATTTTAAATATGTGACTATAAATTAGCATTGTTTTTTAAATATTTTGTAAAAAATCAATAGCATTAACAATCAATTAGACACGTGTATAATTCCATTGATGTAAATGATTAATAAATCGGATATTTTTACAATTTTATAACTTCATCAGAAGCATTCTTTAATGAAAATAGATCTGGCAACGACGCACACTCGTTTGTAAAAGAAAAGGTGTGTACAACACCTCCAGCGGATGATGTAGCAGTTATAAACAGGATAAATGCACACTTGTTTGATCCAGCGTTGCCAAATGTATAGTTCTTTTAAGTGGCCCGTGAGGCTTAAGGAAGGACCGTGTGACTTATTTTCGTTAATATTTTTATCTAAAAATTAGTCAAAGAGTCACGCTACCTAAAGCTTTTCACTCATTTTCTGTACACCTTCTATTGTTAAAATTATCTATATAGTCTGAATTGGGCAGAAAGACCTATAGTCGATAGCCCACTAACTACTACTACTAACACAATTGAACATATTGTTATTATAAATTTTGTAAATTTTTGTTGTCATATTGTCTGAATAGGATGTTTGTATATAGTCTGAAAAAGGATGTGTGTATATAAATAAAAACAATAAATAAAATAAGAGTATGTTCCCATCAAAGTATCATGGTTAGATCGGCAACCGATCGAATACCGATGTCTATGCAGGATCGCGATCCGGCGATATTATGCTTTCCCAAATCGGCATTCGATAACATGTCCATGAATAGGCTTCGGTAGAGCTATTTTTCATTCAGCACATTGCAGCTCGAAATTAGGAAATTTTCTCCACAAAGTGTAATATATTATTTTAAACTAGATATAAAGTTTAAGCGTTGATTGGAAAATAACTAGATACGCAATTCTATGCACAATTGTCTCCCCGGAAAATGTTTCTGTTAAAAGATGGGTCTGTAGTCAATTGGTCACCGAAAGTGAAACAGACATAACTCTTAATCATTCCCTCTCACTTAAAAAATTTTACAAATTGAAATTATTGCACTCCGGGACCTTTAAAACTGTGCTAGTGTGTACGTGTTATCTGAGGCGAGCCCATCCAGAGAAGAGACTTCAATACAGGTCAGAGTTTATCTTTTTTATTGTTATCATTGAGCCAAGCCGGAGGCTAACGGGAAACACCACATTTTGTTGTTATTTCGACAAGCGTGGTGCCCCTCCTGTTACAAGCTTTCCCTATGGAAATGTATGGGTGGGTTTATATAGAAGCGCCACCTCGGCGGTTTTGGTTATATACAGAGGAAGGAACTTGGATATATGACCAATTACTGTAAGATATGGGATTTGGGGATTTTGTTTCTACTCATATTGATATGGACAAGATTGTTGGAGAGGTAGTGGTTTACTAGTTGGGATTTTACGTGGCAGGAGTTAATGTTGGTATGTAAAAAACAAACATCTTTAGGAATTTTTATTTACAATTTCTGTTGAACCTGACTGTACGCCTATTGTTGGGGTAATTGTGGGCAAAGCAATACTTTCACCTATGTGGTAATACAATGGGCCTTGAATGGCCAAAGTAAGTCTACGGCTGCTACCTAACCTAACATATCCAAAATTATTTATGTTTTCTCACAAATTTGCATATAAAATATACCATATTTCTTATCGAGAGTGCTTTGATTTTTTATTATATTACATTTTGTTGACAAACGTCATGTGTCATTATTTATTAATCCAATTTTTACTTTTCCCGGACCCCTGTGCAAGGGAAAGTGTTGTGATCGTAAACAAATTAGAATCGCCAATTTCAACGAATATGCACGTTTTGAGGTCCCGTGAGTCTATTCCATGGAGTTTTTTAAAATGTCTGTGTGTTTCCGCAATAACGCATAAACGGCTAAATGGATTGAACCCAAATTTTATACCTAAGCTTTTATGTCAAGTGAGACGTCAAAATGCTGCCATATTTCGCAAACGCCTCCAGAATATTCAAGAAGTGTGGAGAAATCTTGTGAAAACTTTAAAAGACAATTAATTTTTTCACCGGGGAAAGTACCATGATGGACACTTCACTTCATTTTTTCAATTTGTTAGAATAACATAATCTATAGCGTGTGGTTACTTTTATTGTCAACATCATTTTTTAATAAAAAAATGGTGATGTGTCCATCATGGTACTTTCCCCGGTGAATACGGTCAAATAAGTTTCTAATTGAAAATTTAATAGGAAAGCAAAATGATTAATAGAAAAAATTGATTGTTGTCTTTCAAAGTTAAAACCGAGTATTGAGATGAATATTATAATTATGTGTGTTAGTTCTTACCTTACAATGTGTTGAAATCATTGATCCGCACTCTTCTTCGTTTTTTTCAAACTTTGCGAATGTGCTGAATACGACGGCACTTTGACGTTTTAATTGTCATTAAAATAATTATTTTAATAATTAAAATCTCTAAGGGAATTTATCAGGTAAACGCTTATAAAATGAAAACCGGAGGTCCTACAATAAAAGTTTTATAGCAGAAATTATTTATTTTCTAAGATCTACAACTTTTGTTTGAAACATTTTTCTATCCGAATTAAAAAATGAAAAATTGCTAAGAGTAAAGTTGCACTTAATGAGTTTTGATTCTAACCAAAAGCTTTTCAGATCATTCCACTGTTATAAAAAGCTTAGATATAAAGTTTGGGCTTAATCCATTTAGCCGTTTATGCGCTATCGCGGAAACACACAGACACACAGACACACGGACACACAGACACACAGACACACAGACACACACACAGACATTTTTCAAAACTCGATGGAATGGACTCAAGGGACCTCAAAACGTGCATATTTGTTGAAATTGGCGGTCCGAAAATTTACACGATCACAATACTTTCCCTTGGACAGGGGGTCCGGGGAAAGTAAAAATTAAAGCACTTTAGAGGAGTAAAGTTCTCGATCATATGCTATTACCCTGAAATCACGTGGGTATGTCAACAATGTTGTTATATGTGTCAGACCGGGGACTTAATGACCTGTTATACTTCAATAATAATAGGATATAGTCTGTTTCATTTGTAAATTTTGAATAAAGTAATTGTATTGACAGAAATAATTGTTGCATATTGAGAAGTACAACAAAAATAATTCCAAAGTATGTGTGAAATATTTGGTAGCACATATATTCCCCTTAGCGGATCCACTTTACACATGTTAAGATGAATGATTCATAATAGGGCTTGAATACTTTGATATCGTGTTTTATATAAATACCTATTTTAGTCAGTATATTGCGATAATTGATTTGATTTATAAAGCCTTCACTTTATAATGCAATATAAATTAATTATATACAATATTTAGGTTATATCAAGTTATTACTAAAAGCTAATTTAGAAATAAATAATACAATAATACAGTAATAAATACAGGGTAGCCAAAAAAAGTGCGATAATTTTCAGGTAGAGTAGTTGAGTAATTTCTAGTAGAAAATTGAAGTTAGTATTGATTTAATAAAATGTTCAACCAATATTATTTGATTGGAATCAAAACTTACCTGTTCTCGTAGAGCTTTCTCGTGATTAATCACATGCCCCACGATTTGGCTATAGAAGTAGATAATCATGGACATCGGTATAACGTAAGAGAAAACGAAAAGAACAGCGACGAACAAATGGTTATCGAACGAGTCCGTCAGGTAGTCGAAAGTGCAAGCCGTCAAAAATCCCTCTACGAAATAAAACCCAGAAATACCCAAAATTCTCTAAAAATAATTATTGATCAAATTACCTGGCACGAATCTTCCCCAGATTTCCAGCAGAGGCAGCACAGCCCACGGTATCGTGTACAGCCACAAAAATATAATCATCACCAACGCCTTGACTCTGGTGACTTTCCCGTCGAGGGGATTCGTGATCGTCGTATACCTGTCGTAGGCGATGCACGCGTTGGTCATCCCGGCTCCGATTCCCGACAGCGAGCCTATGAAGGCGAATATCTGACAACCCAGAGGTCCGGTGGCGAATCCGCGATTGAAGGAGTTGTAGATGAAGATCGGCGCTTTCACCATCATGAAGAAGTCACAAAAGGCAAGGTTCACCACGAACATGTTCGATGGAGTCCGTAGTGATTTTGCTCTAAAATAAGTGAAAACTCCAAGTACTTTATAATTCAAAAATTGTATTTTACGTTACGTTGTGTTTGACCCATATACACTTTGTCACAGTTGCAACAATTGATTGAATATATTCCCGATTGGTCAAGATCTTCTATTTTGTCAACAGTATTCCCAAGTAATTGACTCAGTTTGGAATTAGAATAGTAAGCTGGTGTTAGATAGATTGATAGATTTTCTTTATCTATGAATCGAAGAAAATTATTTTAAATTAATTAAATATAAGTGAAAAAAAAAAACATCTTTGATGGGGTTTGAACCGATCATTGAAATTTCTTCAATTCATAGATATAAATATAATTTAAAAGGCATGTCAACTTAATTAAACTAAATTGTTATTCCTTTTAAATTATATTTGTAGTACAACTCATATATGTCAATTTAATTAATTCTTTTTCTTTATATCACCATAAAATCAAATTGATGATTGGTAGTCCAGATAGATTCACATAATTTACGTTAATGAAACTGTGTGCATTAACTTACGCTGTAAATACCCATATGACCAATCCATTTCCGATTAAAGCCATCACGAAAAACGCAACGTACAACAAGCCCAAAAGCAGATGCAGAGAGCCTTCGGGTTCTGGGTACACCAACCAGTGCTCGGGAATGTGGACCATGTGCTCAGGGGGTACATTCCAACCCAGAAGACGATGCCCGGGCATGTTTCTAGACGTATCTAGAACCCTAACATATCATAAAAAAATAATAATGAAAAACAATAATTTATCGTATATTACTCCATCTGTACTAAATTATGGTAAACATTTGTCTAAAATTTATGGATTAAGGAATGTTTGTAGAATTAACAAGTTTCTATCCATTTAATATAATCTACATGCAGAGTTTATAATAAAGTATTAGGCGGTTACGTTTCAAAATAGTTTAGTTGTTACCGATGCGTCAATTGAGAAATATCAATTTGCCCGACAATTATAAGATACCCGTAGTGTCAAAACTATGGGAGATATTTTTCATGAAATGTGTAATGTACCCCAGTACATTTTATAATAATAATATACATTATTATTATTATAAATATTTCGTGTATATATTTTATATACTTTTCGATTATTGTAATTTATTTATGTAAATAATATTAGTTGTTGTAAATTAAGGAACTCATTATCTCATTCGCACAGATAACATTGGAACAGCAAATAAGTCATTAACTCTAAATTCAACTTTTGTTCATTTTCAAATCATATCATAAATAAATACCATTAATGTCTGTCCGCGAAATCTCTATCCTTATATAAATATTTTTCATTTTGTTATTTACATCTTGCTTCCCAATGTTTTGCGTGCTGAATTAGATTTTAATATATTATTATCGCCCAAAAAGGGAGGGGATGTTCTGGTGTCGACTTCACCTTTTTGGAAGAGACATTCTCCGGCATTTAAACTGTACAGTTCTAAATATCAGCGCTAAAGCCTAAAAAGTGTATTCATCATTATTTAATAAACAACAGTCGTAAAAATCGTGTGAAGTTGACTTAAGTTCTTCACAACCCAGTCAAGGGAATACAAAAGGAATTAAATGACTTCTGTCATCAAAGGTTAAATTGATGAAACCAGATGTCACGTTACAAATGCACAAAAGAGACGCAAAGACGAAGCAACCAAAATAAATAAATGAAAAGCCACGAAGATTGATAATCACTCAAAAGATGGTGCTTCCGATGTATATAAAGTCCGGTTTATCGATGAAAAGACAAGTATTTAAAAAAAAGGTATATGGTTGTAATCAGAATTATAAGGTCTATAAAAGTTGTAAAATAAAAAAAATCGAATTCCATTTAAAAAATTCAAGATGGCGTCCGTATGTGAAAATTCTGAGAATCATTTTTGATTTTTTCACGCCAAATTGTTCAAGAAAATATCCCATTTAGAAATCCCAATTTTGGTGGTTATGTTTTTAGCCGTTTTCACGTGAGAGCCGTGTTTCCATACTTTGTAGCGACCCTGTATATATATATATATATATTATATATATATATACATATCATATGGCTAACTATTTTTTGGTGTATGGTAAAATTAAAAACGACTGTAACTTATTTTATGTTAAAAATAACTATGGCATATGTTATGTTGGATTAAAGGGAAAAAATAGCCCTTTTAATAAAGTCATAGCCAACTATTTTTTCCATTTAAAAAAAGGTAAGTTTGTGTCATATCTCCCAAAATATGGGCGAAAAATTTTTTTTGATTTTTTGTTATTAATCTGTTTAAAATTTTCTACAACTTTGTCCTTTACAGTTTTTTTCTATCTATGATAATACTAGAGATATATTGATTTAAAAAAATTGACACATTTTACTTTTTTCAAAATATCTAGTTACCCTTGACTTTTTCAAATAATTTGAAAGTGTCATTTTATTTATTTATTTACGGAAGTCCATTTACATTTTATCCGTCTTATAAAACTACACTTCTTTCCCCATTTAACCGTTTTTCTATCTCTTATAGTTTCCGAGATCCCCATAGAGAACATCGAAAAAAACTCACCCTGTATACAGGGTGGCGCAAGATTCCGATGAAGTCCAATATCTCAGTTATTTAAAAATATACAAAAAATGTTAGTTACATAATTTGTAGCTACTATTAATCTTCACATTTTAAAATTAGTTTCATATACACAGGGTGTCCAATAATCACGTGACGTATCAAACATGTTTTTTTAAATAGAATTCTATACTTTTCATATAGATTTTAGATTATACGCTTTAAATTAATTATTTTTGATATAAGGTTTATTAGGCCGATTTTTGATATTTTCATAGTTATAAACAATTGAATGTTGAAATTGATGAATGTTTAGGGCCTTATATTTCGGAATTGGAAAATGAATCAAACATTCTGTAAACGCAACGTAATTAGCAAAATACTCAATAATCTATACAATAGTCGCTTTTTGATCTTAAAGTATATTTTATATATAGGGTGCAACAATACGCAAAATGATTTTTTTCTTTTTTTACTTAAATGGCACACCCTATAGTTTTTGTATTATTCAAATAGACAATTATTTCCTATTTCATTTTTGTATAACATTCCCTATACCTAACTTTTGGATTTATTGAGATAATAAAATAGAAATTTAAGATTTTTTTAATTGTTTATTTAAATTGATTGATTGAGTTACGTGAAGATCACACACACATTGTTAATCCATTGATAATGGTCACTTTGTGACCGAAATGTACATTTGGTAATCCAAATAAAAGTGTGAAGAAAGGTTATTAGTGCTTTATTCGTCGAATGTTTATTTAAAGTAGGTGGTCATGACAAAAAAAGGAATATTAAATTGTTTTGCTGTCATTCACCACAAGCGATATTTATATTGTAATAAAGTTTTTGAATTGGAATACAAATAAAATGCAGTTTTCGGTTAATGAATTAACCGATATGGTATGGATATTGGGGGAATCCATGAAGAATTGTTTGCTTGCAACAAGACTTTACAAAGAAAGATACCCACTGCGAAGACAACCAACTGTGCAAGTAATGGAAAGAGTCATGGAACGCTTCAATAAGGCAGGGTCGGTAATATATGAAAAATATTCAAAAGAAGAAATAATTATAAATGAGGAAAATGAATTAAATGTGTTGATGGCTGTCACTGAAAATCCTCACATAAGTTCTCGTGAAATTTCTAGTCAACATGATATCAGCAGAAGAAGTACTCAGAGAATTTTGCACAAATATAAATATAATCCATACAAAATTCATTTTAATCAAGAATTGTTAAATGAAGATTGTGTTAAGCGAACGACATTTTGTGAATGGGCTCAACAAAAAATTATGCTTCAAGAAATTTTTTTGGCAATGTATTATTTGCAGATGAAGCTACTTTTAATAAAAACGGATTTCTAAATCGGCATAATTTCCACTATTACTCAACAAATAATCCCCATCTGATTAGGACTAGAAGCCAGTCCAGCTGGTCGCTTAATGTAGGGGGAGGTATTTTGGGAAATCAAGTGATTTGGCCACATTTTTTGAAGGACGGGTTAATGGACAAATATATTTAGATTTTTGGAGAACCACTTGCCTGTTCTTTTGGAAAATGTTCCCATTAATTTGAGACAAATTATGTGGTATTTACATGATGGAGCTCCAGTCCACAATGCTGTCCAAGTCCGGCAATATTTAAATACCAATTATAGTAATAAATGGATAGGAAGAGGAGGGCCAATTGCGTAGCCTGCTCGATCACCTGATTTAACAAAAATGGATTTTTTTTTATGTGGGGTTACATTAAAGACCTAGTATATAAAGAACCACCTACAAGTAAAGCAGACATGCAAAACAGAATAATTCGAGCATTTGAAAATATCACTGCACAGATGTTGAGGGATGTGAGTAAACCATTCAAACAACGATTACATTTATGCATAAATTCACGAGGTGGCCATTTTGAAAATTAATTAATAAATTATTTTGTATACATTTTTTTACATTTTTGCCTTTCATAATTAAATAGTTAATTGTATAATTGTTGGTTAATAAATGTTTTACTTAAACAGTAGTAAGTAGTCTGTGTATTAATGAATAAAATTCAATTAAATGAATACTGTAAGTAATAACAGTGTTCTGTCGCGGTGCTCGGGTTCTAACGAAATATACTTGTCCCGGATCCATGGATGTTGTGTTTGTCCTCATCTTAGGTTAATGACAATATATATTCATAGACAATTTCGTTAGTGGCTGAATGGAATTTACCTATGCCAAAAATGTCCCTTATTTTCATCATTCCTTAACCTTAATATTCTTTCAATCATCCTTCCTTAAAAAAAAAACAGTGTTGTTAAATGGTAATTATTGTCATTTTTGAGTCATAGCCTACTATAAACTAACAAAATTCTGAAAATTGAATTTTAAATTGAATTATCTCAATAATGCCAAAAGTTAGGTATAGGGAATAGTATATAAAAATGAAAGAGGAAATAATTAATTATTGAAATAATACAAAAATATAGGGTGTGCCATTTAAGTAAAAAAAAGAAAAAAAATCATTTGCGTATTGTTGCACCCTGTATATAAAATATACTTTAAGATCAAAAAGCGAGTATTGTTTAGATTATTGAGTATTTTTCCAATTAAGTTACGTTTACAGAATGTTTGATTGATTTTCCAATTCCGAAATATAAGGCCCCAAACATCCATCAATTTCAACAGTTAATTGTTTATAACTTTTAAAATATGAAAAATGATAAATTTAAGCGTAGAATCTAAAACCGATATGAAAAGTATAGCATCCCATTTAAAAAAAAAACATATGTTTGATACGTCACATGATTATTGGACACCCTGTGTATATGAAACTAATTTTAAAATGTGAAGATTAATAGTAGCTACAAATTATGTAAGTAACTTTTTTTTGTACATTTCTAAATAACTGAGATATTGGACTTTATCGGAATCTTGCGCAACCCTCTATATACAGGGTGTCTCAGCGTGCGCGCCGAGTAGCTTTACGGCTAAATGGTATATTTTTTTTTAAATCGGCTTTCGCAGGCCTATGCATGTCTATTAGGACCACATTTTAAAATTAGTTTCAAATATACAGAGTGTCCCATAAAAGCATGGCGTATCATAGTTATATTTTTTCTAATGGAATGACCCATATTTTATATTTTTTTCAGATTCTACATGAAAAATAAAGTTAACTTTCATAATATATTCATATGCCTAAACCTAATAATTTTTGAAATATTTAAATATTTTTGGCAAAATTGACGTTTCGAAAAATAAATCATAACTCTCAAATGGACGAATGAAAATAGATGAAATTTTGTACCAGTATATTAGACTAATGGGTAAATATTTTCGGCTATTTACATAAATTTTAAATCTTAAGATTTTTTGATAATTTAACGTAACTCCAGAAACACATTCAAGGTCAAATTTCATGTCAAAATTATCATTTTTATTTAATTAATTCACTTGCTAGGCGCACCAATCGCCTCATAGGACTGTACATTCCGTAAGAAGTGGGATGAAAGGCGATTCGGAATAAAGGTTTATATCGAGACTGTGTGCACCTTGGAATATTAAAATAAGCTTTTCAACCAACTCTCCACAATCCATCAAACCATTGACCATGTGAAATAAAAATGATATATCTAGAACCGTTTGTTATAATGAAATCACTTGGTTTTGTTTTACTAAAATTTTGTTATATTTTCGACTAGTTTCGGCTAGATGCCATTTTCAAGAATGAATATATAAATGGATTTACAAACTATTATATACAAATTGGTTTTTATGATTACTTCGTCAGGTAATAAGGGCGCTTAATATCGGGGAATTCCATAGGTCTTCGTTGTCATTTACTATGTTTTTTTCCCGCTTTTATAGCTTTTGTGATTTCTAACGCCTCCCGATAATTCAGCGTTAATCCCTTATTACCTGCAAATTTTATTTTTACATTATTTGAGGAAAAATGGTGTTGCAATGTGAAAGGTGATGCAATGTTTTGAAAATCCAGTGGACTGTTTCATTAGAACAAACGGTTATTAAATATGTTTTACCAAGTGATAAATGAGAAAAAAGTATATATACAATGATATATCTAGAAACTTTCTTCTATCTGCGAGTGACTTCAGATTTAGTTGCGCTAACATTCCCCCATGACTAAAATTAAAACTACTGCCACCCAACCGAAAATGTATATAATTAAAAAAAAATACTTTGTACTCTTTCCAATTGTTGAGTTGAATTTAAGTTATATGGTGTCCAAACCACGGATCCATATTTTATATGTGGACGAACCAAAGAAACATAAAATTTCTTAAATTATGAACTGTGGAGGCTTCTACTTCGTTATACATGTTAATTCAATCAAATAAAACACTTTAACTTTGTATAACACACTAGTGTGTTATACAAACAAAGTTAAAGTGTTTTATTTGATAAAATTTCTTAATTGTGTCAACTTTAAAAATCTGATGCAAATTTATTGACAATTCGCAATACCCTTAAAGCCTTATTGGATATTTGAGAAATATGTTTGGTTGTAAATAAAACGCCCAAATCCTTTATAGATGAATTATTGGTTAGTTTATTCCCGTCCAACGTATAATTGTAATTGGAAACCGTTGCTCTGGAAAATGAAATTAATACATATTTTTTCAAATTCAATTCATTGTATTTGCACCGTAATGAAACCTTATTCAAGTCCTCTTGGAGTTGCATTTGAAGTACATGGATTTAGGAGGCAACAATTGAAATTGAGCACGTGAATAAATAAAAACTTCGCCACGAAGGGCGTTTGCCTGTTTCTATAATGTGCAACCGAACTGGAATTGAAACAGTTGAATCGTGTTTAAATGTGTAAAAAAATATTTTAAAACATAAATTAAGTTACAAATTGAATTAATAACTTTATAAATACAGTTTTCAAAGTTATGTATACCATAATTTGTTCCAAATTGTAAAAAGAAATGTATGCTATAATTTGGGACAGAGGGAGTAATTTATATTAAATAAAAAATGTAACTATAATGATGGTGAGAATGTTTCCAATGTAGTTTTAATTAAATTAAAATATAAATAATTAATGAATGAATTATTATATTTCAATTATTTAAATAAAATTGGTTGTCCCTTTTCTTACATAGGTAAAAAGGACAGCCATTTTTATTTAAATAATTAAGGTTGCGGTTTAGTGGAAAGAGATAGCTATATAGTAAAATGGAAATAATCGTTTGAAAATAGAGCTATTCTTTTGGATTTCATAATATGAATGTTTATTTACATTTTTTATCTACCAAGTATAAAGTATCAGTCTAAATAAAAAATAAATCGTTAATTTTCGTGAATTACGTCAATTTACTAGTTTAAGTTAGAAAAGAAAATTGTAAGATATAATGAAATTAATAGGTCATGTCTGCTAAGTTATTTGAATGCAGAATTTAGTGAAATCCTTTAAATTTTCATTGCACAAGTTTTTATTAGCAAAAATTTAATTTAAAATTTGCTATAAATTTGATCAATTTTCATTGTTTTTCATAATTATTTTTCACAGAAACTAAACATTAAAATAATTTTTAATTTATCTGATGAAATTCCTGCTTATTTTAAGATTATTTTAATGTATAATACAATATTGTTCATTGATCACAACAACAATCTAACTCAAATTAGTGATTGCCCATATTTGTATAGCTATCTCTTTCTTCTAAACCGCACCCTTAATATCTTCATAACCAATATAAGGAAGATTATTCTTTCAATTAAATAATGTGGTAGTTAGTTATAAAATATTTACAAATAACGTTATTAAAACATTAAATAAATAAATTATTTATTATGACTAATATCAGGTATTTAACCACAACACAAAATTCGTTCAACCGCCTTCATCAAGGCGTGTGTTCCATATGCAATGCCTTGATGAAGGCGGTTGAACGAATCTTGTGTTGTGGTTAAATACCTGATATTAGTCATAATAAATAATTTATTTATTTAATAATATAATCTGATGAGGTTCGAAAAATCAAATTGGCTATCACTAGTTATCCATACACTAGATGAATGGTGGCTGAACATTTTATTCAAAAAAAAAAACATTTAACATTAATTTAAATTTATACAAACTTTTAAAGTTAATGGATAATTTATTAAACTAAACTGGATTTGTTTTTATTTGTTTATAAACATTTACCGTGCTTCGGCCCTTGTGTGAACGTAGCCCGTAAAGTTGAGCGAATTCATGGTTGATGTTTTGAGCACAATTCCGATTTTGATCCCACACTGACGGCTGCCAAGAGTCGGCGGGGAGATTTTTATATCAGAGCATTAATTGAATAAAAAAGGGATCCGGATCAATTAATTGGATTGGAAATTAGTGATGAGATTGCGATTCGCTTCATCGCCTCGCATCGGAGGCCGTCAGGGTTAGATATAACCCCATAAATCCAATTAATGGATTGAACAGTGTTATATCTTGCGCAACTTTAACCAATCGAATGGAAATAATATTATAACAACTGGAATAACGTATTTTTGCCATAACGAGTTATTTTATTTATATTTTTCCTAACAAATTTTGCAAATTGTTTAATGACTAATATAATTTAATAAAACTCTTTTAACTTTGTTTGCACAACTGATTTTTTTTTGATTTAATTTAATTTAATTTATTAACGGAATCTCCTTTTTTACAAAAATATTACAAATTAAAGATACAAGTATATAAGAAGAAAAAAAATATTTAGTAGAAAAGTACAGAGTCATATCGTTATACATATTAATAAATTAATAATGATTCATGAGAATTAAATTTAAATTTAGATGAATGACAGGAAAAATCATTGTTGAAACAAATTATATCCAGATTGAAACAATTAAACGTATTGCGAAGTAATGACTGTCTTTAATGAGGTTAAAGAAACATTAAATAAGTCAAACTCCCTAGATAAATTTGGATTAATATTTCTCATAATTATTTCAAAGGGAGAATTGAAACCATAATTACTATGATAAAAATTTGGTGGAAACAAAGATGCGCCACAAATGGGAATGTTATGCGGATAGAAATTAAAGTTTAACATCGATAACAAAGCAGGAGAATTGATATTACCGTGTATAAGTTTTCGAAAAAAAAAAAAACATTCGCCTGCAATTTTATGACGACCACTGATTGATTTAAGATTTATTACTTGCAAGACAAATACCTAACAAATTTATTTTGATTTTTTTCAACTTTATTTATGTGTATTTCGTAAATTGGGAACCAAACTAATGAGAACGCACAAATGAATTGTACAAAATTAGTAAAGTTCTGATATTAAAATGTTTACTAGACCGCATAATAAAACGCAATGATCGCATTGAATTGTTGCAAACTGAAGATACGTGATCAGTAAAATATAGAGAGTCATCAAAGAGTATCCCTAAATCTTTAATTCTATTTACTTTTGTAAGAGTTATATTATTAATTGAATATTCATATTCAATTCGTTTCTTTTTCCTACTAAATGTCATTACCTTGCATTTATCTATATTTAGATGTAAATCATTAATATTACACCAATTACAAATTACATTAAGATCAAATTGAAGTTTTGCACAGTCATCCATAGAATTCACTTCCATTAAAACTTGCATGTCGTCAGCATAGAGGTAAGATCTGGCGTGTTTTAAATTTCGGGAAATATCATTAATCAGAATAAGAAATAATGAGGGCCCACAGTGACTACCCTGTGGAACACCAGACGAAACATCAATACCTTCGGACACGAAATTACCAATAGGCACAAATTGTTTTTAAATAAATAAATAAATGTTTCTTAAAGGCAACGCCATTTTAATAATACAAAAATAATATATATAACGATAGAAAAATAATTATAATAATAACAGTAACTGCGGTATTCAATTATACATTATTAACCTAAAAGCGTCAAATCAACAGTACATGATAAGTTATACTACACTTATAAGTAACACTTTAGTCTATGTTTAAATGTGTTGTATGATATGCTAAACAGATCAAACCAATAAAATATGTTAAATTCGTTACCAAGCAGCATCAATTTAGTCATAGTGTTCGACGATCCAGATGAAAATCCAAGTAGAATAATGTGTTTGATCTGGTGTTCCTGACAGGTACATGAAAATTAACCGTGGTTAAAAGTTCTGGACAGTTAATGTGTCTGTTTAAAATGCGATATAAAAGGCATAAATCGATGACAAGTTGAGGGAATTCATTACTTGAGTGTATTCTCCCCGAGTGTGAGGCAGCCCCAACTTATACTTTATACATTGTAGAAATTTCCTTTGGACAGCTTCTAATCGATTCACGTTGAAGTTAGAATTTGGAGTCCAGATAGGCGACGCGTATTCAAGATGGGACCTAACCAGTGAACAATAATTAATGCATTCTATATCCAAATTTCTGCTGACTCGCTAAACAAATCCCCAGATTTTCATAGCACTTGAACAAATATTTGAGATATGAGTATTAAAGGAAAGATTGCAGTTGAACGCCACCCCAAGATCCTTAAAGGAGCTAACTTTCTCTAAATTGTTAGAATTAATATAGTATGTGTGTTCAATCTTATTTTTATTAATGCAGATTGACATAGAATAACATTTGGAAATATTTAGATAAAGATGGTTATTATCACACCATTTATATAAGCGGTCAAGGTCACATTGAAAATCGCGGCAATCATTAACAGTACGAATAATTTTACAAAGTTTAACATCATCGACAAACATTAAAAAATTACAGTTTTCAAAAACTTCATGCAAATCGTTAATAAAAAGCAAAAATAATATTGGCCCAAATGTGATCCTTGCGGTACGCCTGACGCTACATTAATAGGATTTGAAATATAGTTTTTTATTTTCACAAATTGAATTCTATGATTCAACAGTGAATCGAGCCAAGATACTGTATTTTCACAGAAACCTAAAGAATGTAATTTTCTAAGAAGAATAGTACTGTTAATTCTAGTAAAATCTGTATATACCGTGTCCACTTGATAACGTTCTTCCAAAGCTCGCGAAACGTATTGTTTGAATTCCATTAAGTTGGTGATAGTGGAGCCACCACTGATAAATCCATGCTGTCTGGTCGATAATATATGCTTCGATAACCATGAAAATTGATCCGCAACTATCTTATCCAGCAGTTTAGGAATAGATGACTGAATACAGATGCCCCTATAATTTTCAACCAAATCCCTAGAACCCTTTTTATACAGTGGAATTATAAAACTTGACTTCCATTTGGCTGGTACTATGCTAAGTTCTAGAGATTTAATAAATAAATAGTAAATTGGGAGACATAGAGAAAAAATACAATTAAGTAGGAAATAGTTTGGAATCAAGTAGGGTCCGTAAGAATGGGTAGGTTTCAGTCTAGAAATTGACATAAATACATCTTCAATGATTACCAATAGTTTACAATTTTGTACCTTGAGAACAGAATTAAATTTAGATGATGCATTATTAGAATGGCTATGTGACAAATATACTGATGAAAAATAATGGGAAAATAATTTGGCAATATCTAAGCCATTATCAGCGGTCGTATCGATATATCTCATAACAGACGGATAACCATCAAGTTTATTAAAATCTTTAGCATATTTCCAGAAAAAATGGGGATTAGATCTTAAAGATGATCCGACCTTAGATAAGTATTGACTGTAACATATTTTGGAAATAATCTTACATCTATCTCTGAGACTAGAAAATATGATATAATCCTTAAAAATACCGTATTGCTTATACCTAGTATGAGCTTTTTTCTTCTGTTTGGTCAAAGTAATTAATTCTTTAGACATCCACTTTGGGTAGTTACTATCGGAAAGACAGGTATGTTTATAGGGTACAAATTTGTCAATTGCATAGTGAAGAATGTCATAAAATGCATCTACTGTTTTATCTATGTTGTTATTTATAGATATGAAGTTCCAATCAATTGAATTAAAAAATATGTTAATAGAGTAATAATCAGCTTGACTGAATAGATAAGTTTTTTCGTAAGTGCTAATACAATTTGAATTGATGAGTGAAAATGACAAGGTATAAGCAATATAGTGAACACTTAAAGGAAGAAGTGGTTCGTCAGAAGCATCTAAAGTGATTTCTGACAATGAGGAGAAGCAAAGATCGAGAAGAACAACACGCGAGTTAATGATAGTATTAATCTGTTTAGCATTCAGGTAATTGTTTGCCAGTTCTAGAGCAATAACGCCACTGTGTGTTATTTGATCCGACGAACTATTCCAGGATACACCAGGGAGATTAAAATCACCAACTACGAGTAAGTTACTACATGAGTAACCCTCCATGATTTCTTCAAGCGATTTACAATGCTCTTGATATTTTTCCAAAGGAGAGTTAGGAGGGATATATACTGTACCAATGATAATTGAAAAATTATTAATTTTTAATGATATAAATAAATGTTCAATTAAATTATTACAAGAAATAAATGATGATTTAAAAGAACGCTTAACAGCGATGAGAATACCGCCAACTCTAACTGACCCATCAATAGATCTGTCACATCTATATATATATCATAATTAAATAGTTGTAATTGAGAACTAGTTATATTTTTATAGAGCCATATTTCGATAATAATATCATTATTATTCACACCAATAGCTAGAGAGAAATAGTTAATTTTAGTTCTTAGCCCACCACAATTTTGGAAGTAAATATTTAGTTTTTTAACCGCTGAGTATGAGATTTATTAACAGCAATACAAGGTTTTCCATTTTTATAGATAAGTCATAGGTTTGGATTACCGTCCACTTTCCTCAGGTTTAATTCTTCTTTCAAAGACTTGTAATATTCTATTTGTTTCGAAGTTCTATCCAGTTGAAATAAAAATGTTCTATTGGAAGCATATGCATTGCTTTTTAATAAGGTTAGAGCCTGTTATTTGTCTGCAAGAGTGATTTTCAAGGGCCTAGGCTTATTGTTAAAGCCAGATTTTCCAAGACGTATCATTTTTAAAGGCTTAATGTTTTTTTACGAGATTCCAAAATATCATTAATTACAGCGTTATCGTGCTTAATCCGTTCATCACGAGATACAGAGGTTGATTCATTAAGATTAAAAAGTATAACATTAGAGGCTCTGATACGCCTATACTCAATTTCTGATAGCATATCTTCAAATGACTCGCTGGATGATGATTTTAAGTTGACAATATCAGCTTCAAGAGAAGTATTTTTATGCTCAAGTTGTGAGAGTCTTGCTTCAAAGTTGTCCAAACGTAGTGTAATTAAATCCCTCATTTCTGTCATTAAATTGATCGATAATAAGTTTATACAACGGCTTGAATTCCACAGGAATGTTATCAGAAAGAGGCTCAGAAATATAATAGCAATTTGGGCAAATGGAACTAACTTTTGAAGTAAGTATCCTGTTAATTTCAACTTCGTTCAAGCCACTACATTTAAAATGGATGTATTTGGCGCACACGCTACTGCACTTTAAGTAAGGAGTGTTTGACGTTACACCACGATTACACATCCCGCATAAATTAACCATAGTTGTGAAAATTAAATGAAAGCGCCTAATTAATAATATAAATATATAAATGTACCGGAAAAAAGAGCAGGAATAAAACAATGGACACACTCTTCACACCAACGCGACCTGTCGTGGTGACTGATCAAAAGACGCACAAGGAAAGAAGGCCACGGATGGATTAAAAAAATGTAAACACAGGCAAGAGTTAAATTGTAAATAGTATGACCTTGATAATAATAAAACGATGATTTTAGTATTAACAGAAATAAGGAAAAAGTGAGGTTAAATATAATGAATGTGGATAACAGTAAAATACTTACGAGATAAGTAATATTTTTATGCACAAAAAGTATCTTCTAAATACTAAGATGACTGTATAAATTTGAACGCATACAATGATATATTAAACAATAAAATTGATAACTAAATAGCAGCTCTAGACGTTAAGTAGGAACGAAACCAACTCACAACACTATCGCTATAACCATAAGCACTCAATTTGGAAAGTAGGATAGAATGGTTGACTTTATTGAAATCCTTTGAAAAGTCTGTAAATATGACATAAATTTGGCTTTTCTTCTCCATGGCTGATAGAATGGTTGATTGGAATTCCAGAAAATTGGTGACAGTCGATCTTCCTTGATAAAATTCATGTTCTTCGTTCTCGATAACCTCTTTTGATAACCAGAATAATTGCCTAGAAATGATCTTATCGAACATTTTTGGAATAAATGATTGAATCGCCACTCCTCTGTAATTGAAAATTATATCCTTTTTTCCAGATTTAGGTATGGGAATTAGAAAGCTACTTTTCCAGATTCGCGGAAACGTTTCCTCTTGAAGTAAGCATGTAAATAACATATGCACTGGTTTCGATAGCGTGTACACACATTTAGATAAAAATATTGCTGGAATGCCATCAGGTCCATAAGATGTACCGCTGCCGAATGAATTTATCTTATTAAAAACTTCACTTAAAGAAATAGAGAATTTTGAACTATTTACTTGTTTACTAAAAGTAAAATCATACAACTTGGTATTCGAGATTTTATAGGTTTTGGAAAAATAGGATGCAAATCCATTTGAAATTTGTTCACCACTATTGAGAATCTCGCCTTTATGTATCATTCTGTTTGGAAAACTGTTTTTTTTTTTTAGTTTAGACATATGGCTCCAAAAATATCTTGGATTTAAATAAATATCTTTCTCAATTCTATCCATGTACGTGTTGTAAAGTTCTGAACTTATTTTTTTGCATTCCTCGCGTAAAAATACAAAATCATCATAATCTGAAGGTAAACCTGACCTCTTAAATTTAGCGTGAGACATTTTCTTTTCTTTTACTAATTTTATTAGATTTTTGTTAAACCAGACTGGATAACAAAATATTTTTTGGTAGGTACAAATAAACGAATTGCCCATTCGTTTATTTGTCAATAAGTTTGTCAATAAGTATGTACAGAGTGGTAACCATATCATTAATGCTCATGCTTGATAAAATGTCACCCCACTGAATAGTAGCAAAAAAATGTTAATGGCTTTATAATCAGCTCTAATAAAGTCAGGATTTTCTTCGTAAGTATTTAGAATGGAAAAGGTGTCTCTAATCCTTAAGGAGACATTAGTTGGATTATGATGTATTGATCCTTTGCTAAGAGGGTCATCAGATAAACAAACATTAAAATTATTGAAATCTGTAAATATTAGATCGAAGAATTTCCCATTAGAATTAGGAATACTATTTATTTGATTTAAATTTAAAAGATTATAAGTGTTAATTAATATTTCACTACTTTCATTAAAGCGGCCGTTCGGAATGTATATATAACTATTAGGCTTCCATATTAAATCAGATAAATTGAAGTCTCCATAAATAACAAATTTACAATTACAATACATTATTGTATAGAGATTTTCAACGATTCGACAGTGCTTTCCATATATATCGGTAGGAGAGCTAGGCGGAATATAAACACTTCCTATAATTATATCGGTTGCTTGCAATTTTAAACAAACAAATAATTAACTTGTTAATTGTTGAGGCTTCTACTTTGTTATACATTGTAACTCAATTTTAATAAATGAAACAAATAATTGTTCAATTGAATTATCAAGAATGTTCAATCTATAAGACTTGATATTATCTCTTACAGCTATAAGAACACCACCTCCATAATGTTTGTGACTTGTTGCAGATGTACGATCTATCCGATAGATAGTGAAATTTATAAATCCTAATTCATTATCACTAATGCCATAATTTAACCAAGTCTCTACAAATATTATTATATCGTAGGATGAACAGTTAATGTTATTCATAATTTCAAATATTTTTGTTTTCATTCCGCCTAGATTCTGAAAATGTGTGTTTAGTTTTTTACAGATACGTTATTATTTTGGGATGTGTTTAGTTGCGAACTTTTACAAATTGTAGGACGATTTTTAACAAATTTCACAATTAAGTTAGATTCGCCTTTTTCTTTACGGGAATCAAGCTCTTGATATATTTGCTTAAGTTCGTTACGTTGATAAATTGTCAAATCTGCGTTGATTTTAACATCTTCCTTTGTAATTTTCGTTCGATAATATTGCCAGCTTCACACATAAAGAAATAATTTCTCCATCTTAAAACACAAAAAAGTAATGTTTTTTTAGTATACCTGCAGTGGTATACTAAAACAACATTGTCACAGTTGCAGAACTGTGACTATTTTTATAAAACATTTTTTTCTGCGTTTATGACTTCTCAAAACTACAAACTATGTTATATTGATATATAGAAAATTTAAATGGGAATCGAATAAAAAAATATATATCGGGTTTTCCATTTGAAATAACAAATATGAATTCGGGGATAATGGTACACCCTGTATATATGAAAATAATTTTACATTATGCGCCCTCAGTAGTCAAGCATGTTTTATTAATAAATTAATGCTAAAGCGACAAGGGAGATAACGAAGACGGGCACTTCGGTGACTCACCTTTTATACAGGGTGACCCATTTTAATTCATCAATTTGGAACAATTCGACAAATATGAATCGTACAAAAAAAAATGTTTCGAGCAAAAGTTTAATGGTTTCGAGGGGGTGAAAGAGATGGTTAACTTTGAAATCTTAAATAGGAACCTATATTTTTTTATTACAGATTCGAATTCTACGCAAGAAAAATGATAAATGTGTTATCTGATTTTTTTTAATCTTGATAAATGGCGTAGTAGTCGTAAATGAAAAAGTTAAATCTAAACAAAAAGCATTTAAAGAGTACGGTGGTTCCTTATAAATTTAAAAAATATAAAAACTGTCCAGAAATAAAAATCTCTATATAAACTGTTTTTCCATTTTTTAATTTTATAAGTAGCCACTGTACTCTATTAACGTCTTTTGTTTAGATTTTTATTTTTTATTTTTGCGACTACTTCGAGATCTCCCATGATATTTAAAAAATCTTCAGATAAAACCTACTTTGGTGTACTATCCGAATCTGTAATAAAAAGTGTGGGTTGATATTTAAGATTTGAAAGTTAACCACTTCCCCCGTTCCTTTACAATATCGGTTGTCCTCACCAGAACCATTAAACTTTTGAGTGAAACATTTTTTTGTACGATGTATATTTTATACCCTATGAACGCTATTTTCTAGGATTTAACTGTGCGAATACCGCGCCATCTATCAAGATTTCAAAAATAATCTTTAAATAAATCTATTATAATTTCCGAATCTGCAATTAAAAATATATATGGGTTCCCATAAGATTTCAAAGTTAACCACCTCTCCCGTCTCCTAGGGAGCCGCAGTGAACATACTTTTACAGAATCGGAGGGGAACATTAAACTTTTGTCCGATTTTTTTTGTACGATGCAAATTTATTTATTTTATTTTATTTTATTTTATTTTATTTTATTTTATTTTATTTTATTTTATTTTATTTTATTTTATTTTATTTTATTTTATTTTATTTTATTTTATTTTATTTTATTTTATTTTATTTTATTTTATTTTATTTTATTTTATTTTATTTTATTTTATTTTATTTTATTTTATTTTATTTTATTTTATTTTATTTTATTTTATTTTATTTTATTTTATTTTATTTTATTTTATTTTATTTTATTTTATTTTATTTTATTTTATTTTATTTTATTTTATTTTATTTTATTTTATTTTATTTTATTTTATTTTATTTTATTTTATTTTATTTTATTTTATTTTATTTTATTTTATTTTATTTTATTTTATTTTATTTTATTTTATTTTATTTTATTTTATTTTATTTTATTTTATTTTATTTTATTTTATTTTATTTTATTTTATTTTATTTTATTTTATTTTATTTTATTTTATTTATTTATTATCCAACAGATTCATAAGATATAATTACAGGATAATCTAGAAAAATACTATTATTGAGATATTCCACTGAATGAATTAAAATGGGTCACTCTGTATATAAAATGTCTTATTTTATTAACTTATAAAATAATAAAACTTAAATTAAAATTATAAAACAAAAAATGTAAAATATAATATTCCCAGATTAATTACAACAAACATAATATTATTATAAAAATATATATGAAATAAAACAAATGATATAACCCACGTAGCACAAAATATCAAATGTGGGATATCAATGTATATTTATCAAAGTATATTATAATATACAGAGAGCTTTTTTTATCAGTATACATTTCTCATACGTTTTTGCAGGTATGAAGTATATACCTGTATACTGATAAAAAAACTTCTCTGTATATTATTAGACGTGTTTGTGCTTTGTCGTAATATAAAAGTTTCAGTTACAACAATATAAATTTGAAATAAAGTCCGCCCCCCCTCTCTAGGCTATTGAATAAAAGTGAAATAAGGAATTTTATTTAAGTAATCTCCATATGAAATTTACATTTAGTTTATAGTAATATATGTTATACTAAAATACCTGTATTATGAAAGTGTTTCTATACCTTCGATAGCTCAGTTGGTAGAGCGGTGGACTGTAGAGGTTACATTAAACACAGATATCCATAGGTCACTGGTTCAAATCCGGTTCGAAGGAATTTTTTATTTATACTCGCTAGAAATTTTAATAGAAAAAATTAAAATCTTGCTTTTTTTTATCATTTTATAATATAATTCAAGGTTGTTATTAAAAAAATAGTGAGTGATGTACTAGTATTATGTTTTTTAAACTAGGTGAATTCGGTTCATTAAAAATAACAGTGTTTTCCCAATTAAACGCTACTTTATAAGGTATTTGACGTTTTACACAATAAAATATCTTTTTAAATATACAGTACGTCCCATTTTCCCGAAACTAATGTTATTTTTAAAATTTTAAATACAAATACAAGTAATTTAATATTTTTGAAAATGTACATTGCCCTGGTACACTAAAACATTAATATTGATAGAAGTTTGAAACGTTATTCAGTAAGTAAATAATATTATGTTTTGTTAAATTACGGTACAATTGCAATTAATAAAAAACAATATTGTGATATTTAAGATTATTTCTCAAAAATTAATTACGTTATTTATATATAAAGATGATGGTAATGTTTCACATTCCAGTTTAATTAAATTAAAAGAATGAAAAAGAAAATAATCAATTATTTAATTATTTTCTTTCTAGTTGCTCCGCAAGTAAGTATACAAAAGTTCAAATATCTATTCAAACAACCACTTCCCGGTGACCTTTCTCATTTGGACACCCGATAATTGATTTTATCACTTACAGCGTTTATATGGCAACTCACTATTTATATTTATAAAAACTTCTACTACTGACAATGGAAACATAATTTCCGAAATATCTGTTTAGTTCAATGAAAATGAAAAAGTAGGAGAAATGACAATCATTTTCATTTCAATAATAAATAATGTTAAAACAATAAAAAAGAAAATAATTAATTATTTTATATCTAGTTGCGCTGCAACTAAATACTTATAAAGTAAGTATACAAAAATACAAATATCTATTGAATCAACTACTTCCCTGGCAAATACCTACGCCTGACATTGAATTATACAATAGATATTAATTGAATATGTTATCCTGTGACGTCCGTTGTATCCACCAGATTCACGGAGAAAATGGTACTTTTTCGAACAATTTTTAATGACGAGCGATAGTTCCCAAAACACATGTCGACAGAAGGCCCCTTTAACATATTTAATTTTGTTTGTATGGAATATTCTTGATTTGAAAAACGTTGCTTTATCAGCTTTACCAAATATAATAGATATGTATATAATTCAATGTCCAGCGTGAGTATTTGCCAGGGAGGTAGTTGTTTCAATAGATATATGTATTTTTGTGTACTTACTTTGTAAGTATTTAATGGCAATGCAACTAGAAAGAAAATATTAAATAATTAATTATTTTCTTTTTTATTCTTTTAACATTATTTATTATTTAAATGAATATGATTGTCATTTTGCCATTTTTTTTTTCATTTTAATTATGTTTCTAAGTTCAGTAGTTGCAGTTTTTATAAATATCGAGCGTATAACAAAAATTGTTTACAATAAGATTTAACAAAAATTTCCATTTTTTCAAAGCCATAGAACAAAAAATATATTTTTGATCGTTCATATATATTAATTAATTATTTTTTAAGTATGTTTAACCTCAAAAAACATATTTTTTGATAAGCTATGGATTAAACTGGGGCAGTTTGGGATAGCTATTTGCTTCATAAATATGATATTTATGGTTTATACAGGGTTTTACTTTATGTTGCTTTTGGCAAATCTAAAGAAAGATAATAAATTAAATATTAATTTCGTTGCTATAACAACCGCAATTGTTTTACTTTTGTCTTTTTCATGGCTAACTATTTTTTGGTGTATGGTAAAATTAAAAACGACTGTAACTTATTTTATTTTAAAAATAACTATGGCATATGTTATATCGGATTAAAGGAAAAAAATAGCCCTTTTAATAAAGTCATAGCCAACTATTGTTTCCATTTAAAAAAAAGGTAAGTTTGTGTCATATCTCCCAAAATATGGGCGAAATTTTTTATTTGATTATTAATCTGTGTAAAATTTTCTACAACTTTGTCCTTTACAGTTTTTTTCTATCTATGATAATAATAGAGATATATTAATTTAAAAAAAATTGACACATTTTACTTTTTTCAAAATATCTAGTTACCCTTGACTTTTTCAAATATTTTGAAAGTGTCATTTTATTCGTCTTATAAAACTACACTTCTTTCCCCATTTAACCGTTTTTCTATCTCTTATAGTTTCCGAGATCCCCATAGAGAACATCGAAAAAAACTCACCCTGTAAATGTAGTCACACAATATTCATTATAACGCATAATAATAACAAATATTACAATAAAAGAAAACCATATTTAATATTTATTTCAAGGTTTATATTGTTTTTAATCGAAGGTTGAATATTTCTACGTTAAATTCAAAATAAAAATATAAAAGCGGGGATTAAATACTCTTGACATAAATAAAAGAAATACTTCAGTTGTCTTAATTCCCTTCAGTCATTAAATAATAAGAATATATGTATTATCAATATTTCTATTAATATGTGAAATAATAGTGTGAAGAATTATTTCATGCAATAATCTTCAACAATTTTTTTTAAATTTAGATAATAAGCTTATCTTTTCATTTACACGTCCCACGGTGAAAAATATCAATGCCCCTCCTCCTGGTTACGCTATTGACACCCATTCGACGTCGGATTTCGTACTCCCTCTCCCGGAGAAGAGAAAAAAAAATACAGCTTAACAGAATAATGCTTATAATTTTACTCTTTTGCATAAAAAAACTTCTTGGACGAAATGCTCGATCGGATAATCCAAAATAAATGTATTAACCTTAATTTTCCAAGGTAGAAAAAACCTAAAAGAGAAATATATGTCTTAGACATAGCGAAATATTTAATCCAAAATTCTACCACCCACGTAAAATAAAAAGAGCTTCATCAAATCTCCCTGACAACGCAGTTAACACAATTTAATAAAATCTAATAACACCACACATATTTCTGCACGTGAAAAATATACTCACACAAATTGACAATTAATTAAATAAAATAAAGAGAAGAGATTATTTGAGAAAATATTCCGGCTTTACGCTTCCAGGCGTTGATGAAAACGTGCTTCTTTTTTTGTGCCCTTTTCGCCTAGCAATGATGATCATTAATCCACCCGATATTAATCATAATAAATTAAAGACAATGCCAACAAGTTTCGAAAAACCGAAATGGCTTTCACTAGTTATCAATAAGCTACATGAATGGTGGCTGAACATCTCATTCAATGTGAATTTCGTTTCCTGTAAAAGAAATGCACTTTAAAAATCCCTGTCTACATTTGCCTGCTCCATCATTCTAAAATAAAATTCTTGCTTTATTTCTGCATCACCATCAAGCAATTCTTGTTGTTTTTTGTAATTGTATCTCTTCAAAATGTTGAATGCTGTAGTGCGATGAACATTTACTTCAGCAGCAATATATTTTTACGCTAGTTTGTGCAATTTCGGTAATTTCCGCCAACACATTGAAAACATTTTCATTTTCTAATTTGTTCATTCTTTGATCACCTTCGTTATGTCAAACAGTACATCTGCAGTGGTTTAATACTGTATCTTTAATTTCGAATTTTTCTACAATTCTTTGAATAGTACTCTTGCTTGGTATTGTCTTTTCCGGAAATTCAACACTGAATAATTGATCTAATTATTGTATCTAACAAAAGTGACATCAAAGAAGTTGGTGTCATCAAATTACACAATATAGCTGATTACGATTTAATCTACTGTCGACTTAATTTTAACAGTGTAAAATCTGTGTAAAATTTGTTACATATCGTAAACTACATAATATTGATATAGTTAATTTTCAACATGATCTAGAAGCTTTACAAATTCCGAATTTAATTTATTTAAATAATATTGATGATGAAGTATATTTTCTGACCGATAGTTTATTAGCAGTTTTCAATTACCACGCACCGTTAATAACCTCCCGAATAACTAAAACAATCGCTCCTTGGTTAACTAATACAATTAGGCATATGATGCGTACTCGTGATCAGACATATAAGAATTTTAAGTCATCGAAGTCGCCTAATGACTTTGACATATATAAGCAGTGGCGAAATTTTTTCAACTCCGCAATAAATCGTGAGAAAAGGGCTCATTTAAATTCTGTAATAAATAAGAAAAAAAATCTATTTGGAAATATTTAAAAGCTAATGATTTACTTAAACAAAATGCCAAAACTATCCCCGATTATTTAAAAGACCCTAACTCTGCGAACTCATTTCTTATCAATTCAATCAATTCACCCGATAATGATGACCTAATTAATTATTATAATGTTTCATTTTACCCCAAACTAAACTTGTTTTTTTCAGCAGTAAATACTGTCACAATTGCTACTTTATTGTCAAAAAATACTTCTAATGCTACCGGATCAGATGGTCTAATTATAGATATGATTAAAATGTGTTGTCCTTATATAGTTCCTTACATCACTCATATTATTAATTGTTGTTTAGAGCAATCTGTATTTCCATCTGCTTGGAAGTTAGCTACTATTACCCTTATCCCTAAAATAGAAAATCCACACGATCTAAAGGATCTTAGGCCAATCAGTATTCTTCCCGTTCTGTCCAAGGTTATAGAACTTGTCATTAAGGAACAGCTTACTAACTTTATAGAATCCAATAATATCCTTCCTGATCATCAATCTGGCTTAAGGCCTAACTATAGTTGTGCTACCACACCATTAAATGTTACAGATGATATTATTACTGCCACAGATAAAGGATTAATAACTTGCTTAATTTTAGTGGATTACAGTAAAGCCTTTGACACGATCAATCATAAGGTACTATTAGCTAAACTAAAGCAAATTGGACTTAGTTCGAGTGCCATCAGATTATTGGCTAGTTTTATTGGTAATAGAAAACAACAAGTCAAAATTGATAGTATGATCTCCGACTTTGCTACCCCGTTAGCAGGTGTACCACAGGGTTCTATATTGGGACCTATTTTATTCTCAATATATACATCATCATTAACAGATGTGCTAAAATTTTGTACAAGTAACTTGTATGCAGATGATACACAATTGCTTTACTCCTTTAAGTTTGAAGATATCACAGCAGCAAGTGATAGCATAAACTCGGACCTGCCAAATTTGTTACAAATATCTAATAGACATTCACTAATCATGAATCCAAAGAAAACAACTGGAATCTTGTTTGGTCCTAAGAATAAACTGGAGGAGGCCAAGACTCTTCTAAAGGTAAAAGTAGATAATGTCGTTATTCCTTTTGCTGACTCCGTTCGGAATTTGGGCTTATTATTGACTGGGATTTGCGCTTTAAGTTACATATAAGTAAGTGTATTTCTCGTGCTTATCACAATTTGAAAATGATTTATGTCAACCGTAATCTTCTGAATACCAACATTAAACGTATGTTGTGTGATACCTTAGTGTTGAGCCATTTCAACTTTTCCGATGTAGTCTATAGTGCATGTCTATACAAAATAACAATAGAGCGTATACAGAAAGTGCAAAACTCTTGTATTCGACTCATATTTGGAATTCGTAAATTTGACCACATTTCACATAAATTGCCTGGATTAAATTGGTTAAATATGGTTGATAGGAGAACTTTACATTGCTATACATTATATTTTAAGGTCATACATTTTCGTACTCCACCTTACTTATACAACAGAATTGTATTCCGTACTGATGTACATAATGTAAATGTGAGATTTCGGGGATTAATTTCACCGCCGAAACATAAAACAGCATTCTTTACTAGATCATTTACCTGAAATCTCTCAATTTGAACAATTTCAAATCATCCATACGTACTTATATTGCATTCTGAGCTTTAAAGTTACTGACTCGAACCGTTTATAAAATACAACACAAATTGTAATTCGCCCGATATTTCAAAGATAATTTATTATTATTACTTTTTTTCATTTATAGTGGGTTAAGTGGAAGAGCAGCGACGGGCGTTAGCCTGCCTGAACTTCGCCTACTCTTAATTATTTATGTTTCTATTGTACAATTGTTGATGAAATAAAGACATTTATTATTATTATTAAAAATCATGTACTCTTCTTAATCTACTACCTGAGTAAAACGATTTGATTATAAACACTTTTTTCTTGTGTAGAATATATGGTTTCTTTGTAATTTTAACAGTTATCTGTCATCACGATTTCATGGCAAACCTTTATTTTAATTCAAAATAATTCAATTTTCTCGGTGAATACTTTTAAAAAATTATCGAGTAAGGTGTCAAATCAATCAGCTTAATAAGCTTTAAAAATAATCCAATTAGACCGATAACTGTGAAATAATTAGGAGAGCCAATATTAACACATTTCAAATTTTACATGTAAATCCCTATGGCCTGCTTAACAATTCAACACCCTGTATATATCTGTTTGGAAAATAAAGGATAATAATAATAATTATAAAGTTAATAAAAATAATTCAAACAAAAACGTAATTTTGGGAAGATATAAAAAATACAACACATTACAATAAATATAATTTATTATACATTCTTTACTGAACAAAAAATACATTTTAAATTCTATTACAAAAATCAACTTTCATAATTGCATACATGTTTTTCCCTCAATGTGTCACGAAACGTAAATAAAAATACACAGCCATTACATATTTACACACTCAATAAGAATAATCAGAAAAGAAAAAAAAAAAACAACAACAGAACAAAATAAAGCATTATTAAATTAATCTAGTTAATTAAGAAGATAAATATTCTTTGAAATTCCATTATAACTTGGTTGACAATATATATATATTTTTTCAACAACAAAAAACTAATTAGAGAAACAGAGAGCGTAAATTAAAACATTTTTGTAATATTAATAACATAGTTTTGTCGATAGGTATTTCGGAAAGCACGTTTCATCAACTAAGGTATTCCGAATGAGACGGGTTTGCAACAATGAGTTAAGTTCTATGTACGTTTACAGGAGTGGTTTGGAATCGCAACTTCATTAATGTATTTAGGGTGGTGTAAATTTGAGTAAATCAATAATAACTCTAAATTAATTAATGAAGTCAAAGCCATTCCAAACCACTGTTGTAGATATTACTTAGTTCATTGTTTAATTTTAATAGTAAGTGTATATTTCGAATAGAGTATATTCATTTTCAATAGTTAACTGCAATTTCAACTTTAAACAAAAAATAAGTATCCTCAGAAATAATGAAACTATAAAATTAAACATTTCTTTTGTTCCATGTTTTTATTTAAATTTACTTAATATAAAAAATTGGGGCAGAAAGACCTATGGTCGATAGCCCATGACAGACTACTAACACTATTGTACTTATTGTTATAATAAATTTTGTAAAATTTTGCTTGTCATATTATCTGAATAAATTGTATATATATATATATATATAAATGTGATTCCATCAAGAAAGTAGCAGAACAAATATTAATTATAATAATGAAACTATTAAAGGTTCTTAAGTTCATTATCTCGCCGATAAAAAATTATAAGATCTAATCTTCGGTTAGGTATTAAAACAAAAAAAACTTTTCGAACTACACACTTAGTACTAAAATAAAATAGTGGAGGCGAAAATACCTTTGGTCAAGAGGCCAGAGTGTATGTATCGGCATATGGAGAAATAATGTAAAATGTTAAGCGCTCTAAAAAAATAAGAAAGAGTCATGTTTATATTTTGCTTTCACAGAATGATTTTCTTTATTACTTACTATGTCGTGTACTATTTTATTTATTTTTTTGTGTGAATAAAACAAAAAATCTGTCTAATGAAAAACTAAAAACATCTACGTAAATGTCACTGTCCTAATTTCATATCGATAACATTGCAAATAAATGTACCATCAATAACATATTTAATACACCGCATACGTAAAGTGTCAATAAATAATAACTCAAATTTTCTTTTCTCTTCGCTACTGTTTAGTTCTTTTAGAATGCTTAAAAATATAACCTTTCATACCACTTATTTCTGACGTGTAAGAATCAAGTATTATTTCGTGATAGACGAAGATATATCATTACACGCGTCAGATCTTCGCTTTTTCGCCATGTGACTAATGAATATGTTATGAACCTCTTACAATTTATTTCGATCCGATACATACAGTACTCGTAATGGTTAATTCCAGGACAAGATAATGATGCTTTATGTATAATAATATGATTTTTGTTATTATACATAAATAATAACATAACGTAAACAATTATATTACTTTTGTGGAATAAAAATATTATTAAACAGTGAAATAAGAAATATAATTGTGTATAATAAATGTTTTGATCCAGCTTCGTTTATAGTGGGGATCAATCGAAGTCTACTAAAATATTATATTTTAGTAGATTCTGATCGATCTCTGAGCGCTGAAATTGATCGCAGGTCTCAGAAATCTATCATTTTAATAAGGATGTGAATTTAACAGTTGTGTAAATTCACATCCTTATTAAAATGATAGATTTCGTACGACCTAAACGTACGGTCAATTTCAGGAATATGGGTCTTCAAACGACCCATTATGGATCCCATTACAATGCTCTACGAAATACCGCCCGTTACTTAGTGGTAATAGATTTTGCCGAACTGAGATGGTTTTAATTATAAAATAAACAAAATAAGTATTAATAATTCTAAATAAATTAATTAAATTCTTGGAACTATATTTAAAGTAATAATAACAAAAAATATGTATGTGAATAAGTTTTTATAAACAATTTACGTGTTATGTGTTAAGATTATAAATTATTTAATTAATAATGTTTTCTAGACAAGTTGGGTCCACCAGAATTAAACGAATCTTTAATTTTATTATTCGAACTTGCGGGGGAATAAAAATAGACAATTATATCCCTAAGCGAATTCCCATGCTGAAGGGGCTCGTCTTTGTATTTTCATTTGTGAATTTAAAATGTTCACTGTTATGTCCCACGCCCTTCTAGAAGTACATATCTGGAAACAGTAGCGTAGTTTCCAGATATGTCTTTCAGATTCAATATTTAGGGCTATGCCATACAAAAAATATTAGTTTTAAGGTGTATTGTTATTTAACTTCACATTATATCTATATGTTATCTATATGCGATGTTACAAAATAACGTATACGTTAAATTTAACATTTTTCTTACAAAATAACCCAGATTATTATTAAGTTACAATATGTAGGAAGGAATACCTTACTCAATGCTTACAATTTGAGGAAAATAAATATAAAAAAAACGTGTACAATTATATATAAAATGGTAATGGTTATTTATACAAGATGCAGAGTAGTATAAAAGGAATACATTGATTCAAATCGAAACGCAATTATACACACTTACAATAAATAAATATATGAGCCTTTGTACATAAAATAAAAATAGACGTTAACTAATCTTCTTATTATAGAAAGTGAAATAAATAAATAATTGTGTTAATAATAATAATAATTCTTTGACTATTTGATGTTGCTGTTAACCTAAACCTAGTACGTATTTGGGAAGCTGTATCGTCAGTCTTGGTATCGACCACAGCATGGACATCCTGAAAATGAAAAAAAAAATGATTAAAGTAAATAGTCGTCATTTCATTGAACAGTATTTGGTTTTATGTCAATTGAGTTTACTCTAATAAAAAACGTTATTTATACAATTGATGTAATATTCAACGCTTTATTAACTGTCTTTGGTTTTATATTAATTTAGTGTACTCTAATTATAGGGAATGTATCGAGCACATAACAAAAATCGACGACGAAGTTGGCATTGGAAATCTAAAGTCATGTCTGAACTAAAATCATACGCGTAAAGTACTGGTTGTCATGTTGACCGCAACCAGCATTTCACGCGTGTGATCTTAGTACAGACATGACTCGAGACTTCCAACGCCAACTTCGTCGTCGATTTTTGTTATACGCTCAATACAAAATTAAACCGTTAGATATATGTACAGGTTGTTCTAAATTAAAGTTAATAATTGAGTTAGAGTCGATTAAATTAGCATACTAATAGTAAATTACAATGGTGTAATAAAAAAACAAAGAACATCGCGTTTTAAAGATATTAACAAAACATACTTTTTTTTAAATGGGGTATTCCATCTAAACAAATATTTGCTTGTATATATTTTATCATTTGAGAGAAAAGGATATTCTCATAAAACAATATAAATAAAGACGTTATTGACATTTTAAAGTTATGTTTCTAAGACGATATCAATAACGAAATACTAACAAATAATGATAAAACATTAAGAAATTTCAGAACTCTCCATTACACTTTTCCTTAATTCCCAAATAGACTCAGTCACGAAAAACACCCCATCTTACACGAAACCTTCATACAAATATCCCTTGCCAAAATTTATTCTCCGACTTATTAAATATAAAAGACAATTGTACCGAGACATTAGACTAACGGACGAACCTACCCTTAAACAAAAATTTAACGCACTTAACAAGGACATTCATAAACTGATAAAGGAATATAACGGATAAATGGATAAGGACTTGCGAGGAAATTAACAGAAGACAAGGAAAAGACTACTGGACAGAAATAAAAAAACTTAGTAAATATAAGAAATATGATATATTGCGACAATTGACTTGACAGAAATGGCGGACATTTTAGCAGACTATTTTAAAGAGACATTCACAGAAAAAACAACGACAACTTACAATAATAACTTTTACAACACTGTTAACTCCTGGTACTCCACATTCTTAAATCATCCTAAACCTTACCCTATTAATAACGCCATAGAAGAGGAAGAGTATTACTCAGTTCTGTTTGAGGGAAAAAATTCATCGCCCGGTTATGATAACATTCCCCGATCTATCCTTAAATCCTTACCCAACGAAATCCATGTATACATCATCCAGATATTTAACTTCCTCTAGAAAACCCAATCCTTTCCCCAAGAGTGGAAGCAGGGTATAATAACTTGCATCCTAAAAAATGACAGCGACCCACTTGATGTATCTAGCTACCGACCAATTACTCTGCTTTCAGTCCTTGGAAAAACTTTTGAAGCTATCCTGAAAAATAAACTCCTGACCCTTGTTTCGCAACACATCCCACCATACCAATTCGGTTTCCTAGAAAAAAGATCCACAACTCTCCCACTTTCAATCCTAACATCAAACTGCCAAACCTCCCACCTTGAAAACAAAAAATCCGCAATCCTTTTCCTCGACATCCAAAAAGCCTTTGATTCCGTTTGGCATAAAGGACTTCTCTATAAATGTCATTCCCTAAACATACCTTATCACCTAATCGTACTCATTGATAGTTTCCTTAAAGACAGATCCCTGAAAATACGCATTCAAAATACCTTCTCTCAACCCTTTTCACCCCAACAAGGTGTTCCACAAGGATCTCCTCTCTCCCCTCTCCTATTCAACATCTACGTCCACGACATCTATCATCCTAATCCACAATACCTAAACCCATCTGCCTATCTTCTGCAGTTTGCGGACGACACGGCTCTAATTTCTCACCAATCCACTCTCTCGAAAGCCCTCTCCACCCTACAGGAGCTGATCGATTTGCTAGCGCTATGGTTCGCAAAATGGAGAATCTCTATTAACCCCAATAAATCACAACTTTTTATTCCTTACCACAAACCTCTCACCTCCCCATACAAAGTTAATATCAACAACACCTTGATCTCCCCTTCTCTCACCTGTAAATATCTCGGAGTTACCTTTGACCCCAAACTTTCCTTAAAACCTCATTCCCAATCAATCAAAACCAAAGTCCAGAATAGGGCACGACATTTCAGATCATTAACATACGCCAATAGAGGCATTTCCACAAAAACAATGACGCATATATATAAAATGATTTGTCGTCCCCTTCTGGACTACCGCGCAATCCTTTTCCACAATCCTAGACCTCCAACATTGAACAACATGGAGGTCGCGGAACAATCAGCCCTTCGAATCCTCACAAAAATCCGACATCCCAACAATCCCTTACATAACCCTTCCAATACACTTCTATATGAAAAAACCGGTATTGACCCTTGGGATATTGGGTCAATACCTAATTAGCCCACAAATTTGCTTCAAAATCCCTCACCCAAGATATACTAAATATCCTCTGCCTCAAACGAAACCCTAATATCCCTCCTAAATTCCACTACCCCCAAACCACTATTCATCAATTTATCTCATCTTTCATTAACGACTAACCGACATACTAATGTCTAGTATGTCGGTTAGTCGTCAATGAACAAGGACAAGGACTACTGGCTGAAAGACCTAAGGTCGATAGCCATTTATAAGTTTAGATCAAATATATTGTATAATATATGTATATGTAAATACCACAATAAAGTTGATTGTATATATATATATATATATATATATATATAATGATAAAAAGGTTATTGTAAGTTAATTTACCACCTATTTAATAGATTTAAATATAAAAAAATCAAATTCTAGATCGAACGTCAATACGAATGTATGTCACTAACATATTTCACATTTTATATTGATCGATTAAGTTGATATTAAATTAATTTAGAACAACCTGTACATATTCAAATTTGCTACACGCTTTTGAAATTTAAAATGTTAAATATGACCTTGTGTATTACTAATGAAAAATATTGGAGATACAATTTAAGATCGCAACGCCAAAGTGGCGAAATTCTGAACACGTTTCGGGTACGCAGCTACATTGACGTGTCTTGACATGTCAATTAATTTGAATATCGTCTTCGCGATTCGCTATTTCGATATAAATTATTGCGTTTGTTTGATGTTTTATTTTATTTGATTAATCATTTACGTTACTGCTATTTCATTTAAAATGGCATTAATTATATTGGTCCACACTGTGCGGCGAAATCTTTCTTTATCTGTTAATACCAACTTATTCTACATACATTAAAACCTGGGATCCTAGGTTATTGAAACGATTATTTAAATAATAACCCCGCAATTAATTCGTAAATTTGAACTATTTGATATGACAATGAAATTAAACGAGGAAAATTTCTGGCAATGATCAATAAAATTCGATCAATCCCTTTTTCCAACTGAAAAAAAAAACTTACACTGTAAGTTTTACAAACAAATATCTATTGTGTAATCCAATGTCCGGCGAGGTAAATGCTCGGGGAAGTAGTTGTTTCAATAGATGTTTGTAAAATTTACAGTGTAAGTAATTTTTTGCAGCTAGAAAAAAGGGATTGATCGAATTTTATTGATCATTGCCAAATTGTTTAATTTCATTGTAATTTAAATAACTACAAATGTGTGAATCACCTGTATTTCATTTTATTTAATTTATTTGAAATAAGTAAAATACAGCGGAAAATGCGCTATATAATAAAAATATATATTACGCTAATGATTTTAATTTATTATTTGAATGAACAGTGTATTTTAAAATGCCGCAAAATTTCTTAAAGTATCTTTTAAAGTGATAGCAATACTATTTTTCTGTAATTCTCAATTACGTGTTGAGTAACCAGTGAGTGCAAGAGTAACCAGTGAATGCAATTTCACGCGCTTCGGTGTAAAATTACAGGTAAATGGAATAAAAATCATATAAGGGAGATATGATTTGGGTCGACTCCTCTTTGATTCTTGGGGAGAGGGCAGAACAAGTACCATACCCACTTAGTCCTATTACGATGCCTTCGGTCCTAATGGATAGACTCATTTCTCCAGTCTGGAAACATCCAAAATTTCATTGTAGATCATTCCCACTCAGACCCTTCACGATTTTAGGGCTTCTCCCTGTTTGTGAAACGTCTTACACTAGACAGCGCTGTGTATTTATGAACCCCGCTGTTTCTGTTTATTCGTTGCATACTCTGCATAGATCCTCCACTTTAATGCCTATTTTTAAGAGGTGCTTCCGGAAGTCTTAGTTGAAAATTCTAGTGTACAGTCTTGAATACTTGAGAAACCTTTTGTCTTTCTTATAGTTGGAGGGATACGTTTTAGTTTGTCTGCACCATGTTTAGTTCCTCCATCTATCTTCCTATTTTTTTTTGTAGGTGAATGTCTGTATTAATTTGGTGAGATCTATCGGCGTCAGCTTTTGTTTGCATCCGTTAGTTTTGACACCTTTTACACTCGTCTGTTAGCAGCAGTAGTGTTACCTAGATTTGTTTGTTGTGGCTTTTGATCCACATCAAGGTTATCGTGTTTCTAAGTAGATCTAAAGTAACCTTACCTTTGTTCTACAGATACAGATGTATGGATAAATGAGACTGCAACGTTTAGCCTCTCCATACATCTCATATATTATTCTTGAAGCAAACACAACCAAACAATGCCACTAACAGTAGAGCGGCACTAAGTAGACCTAAAGTAACCTCGCCTTTGCTATACAGGTACAGATGTATGGAGAGGCTAAACGAGACTGCAACGTTTAGCCTCTTCATACATCTGCACAGCAAAGGGGAGGTTACTTTAGGTCTATTTAGTGCCGCTCTACTATTAGTGTCAATGTTTGGTTGTGTTTGTTTCAAGAATAATGTTGGCGCTGTCCATAATTCCGTATATCTCAATCTGTGTAACCGTGGCATATCCCTCCAATGGTACCGAACATATTATATTTAGTGCCTAAGAGAATAACCCAGGTCCACATGCCATATGTGTTGTAGATGTATCAGTAAAAATTATATAGGCCCTCTCATCATTATTGTATATCGTTTTATTATAAGTTATAATGTCCCAAAAATAATGGAAAATGACTGTTCCCATCATATTTGGGCTCTAGATCAGTATTTGCATGTTCTTCTACCTGGTTCAGTTTTGACCATGTGCCCATAGCTCTGAGTCTTTCCACTGTCATCCTTGCCATTTTCTTGATATGTAAGTCAATTGGTGGCAGACAAAGTAATGCTTCCAAAGCCGCTGTCGCCTTTGTCTTGAATGCTCCTGTTGTTCACATACAGACAAGCTTTTGTATATGATTAGACCAATGCTTCTTTATGGTACCGTATTCCAACATTGGTCTTATTATTCTAGTGTAGAACGAAAGAGCTTTTTAGGGGACCTATCCCCTTGGGAGTGGTTATTCGTTATAAACTTAGAAAGACGAGTGCGCTTCACTTTATTTACGATAGGTATAATTACACTTGTGAAGCAGTGTCGTGGTCCGGGCGGAAGCGTTGGCACATCTTTTGCCGCCGGTGATTACTTGCATGGACCCTCCACGGGTTTACTCCCCTAAATAGCGGTGGTACTTTTCGGTGCCGTGTAACTTCGATTAGGGCAGGCTGGCTTTGCGACGACAGCATGTTCTTCGAGGGGCGGTTTTGTATTATAATTGGAAAACTGTGGTGAGTTTTCAGAGTTGGCTGATTATGATGAGCTTGCCGGGTTTTGGCTGGCTATGGTGAGCCTGTCGAGTTTGTTGTGACTCATCTGGTGGTTATAGCTATTTTACACTGCCAGAAGGCTGAACTTACATTGTTTTATGCATTATGTGTCTTGTCCAATTTAGTTTTGATTCCGGGATGCCGAAGTCAGCCGGTGACATAACCGATGCATCTATGAAAGCGTGGGTCAAAAGGGATTTTGAAGCGCAATTGATTGTAGGGTTGAATCTCAGCACAAATATGGCCAGCAAAATTGCGACATGTAGGACCGCGAAAGATATTTTAGACAAAAACTTGTACGGCAAACGGTCAGATGTCTCTACAGCTGTTTTGCAAAGGAAGTTATTTTTCTATGAGTACGATGTAGGGAAGTCAGTTTACACAACTGTATGGAAATCCATCAAATCGTCGAAGACCTGGCCATCGACGGTGACAGAATGTGGGATTCCTTGATTATGACATGCATTTTCAACATGTTACCGCCGTAACTTCACCATTTAAGGACAGCCTGGGATAACATTGTCTCCGTCGAGAAAAACCATCGACACAATCCTAGAGTGACTTTGACTCGAGGAGGATCGTCTAGAGGACAGCGAGCAGGCGACCCCCAAGATTGCTCTACTAGACGTATGGGAAGCAGGGCCACCAAAACGCCACCAAACAGAAAAACCTATCAGCAAGCTGCTTTAGGTGTGGGCAAAAAGGACACATCATGTAATACTGTCGTAATAAGCCGAAGTATCTCGCATACTGCATAAATAACCACACATGCAAAACGTGTGGACAGAAGGGACAAAATACCAAGGACTGTTCCAGGGTTCAGGACCAACGGCAAGGAGACGAAGTGTTCTGTTCGACACTTCGTCTCATATGCCAGCGAGATTTTCTACGTATTGGGGTATTTTTGCGGAGGAGGCAGTGCTAACGCGGTCATAGTTGAAGAAATGTCTGTATCAGAGGCCCTGAAAGGCGATAATTGGCTCCGAGCGATGCAACAGGAATTTAATTATCTGCAGAAGATGGGAACTTGGTCACTGACTGAGTAAAACTATTCACTTGTATCGAGCGTATAACAAAAAGCGACGACGAAGTTGGCATTGGAAATCTAAAGTCATGTCTGAGTTAAAATTACACGCGCACACGTAAAATACTGGTTGTCATGTTTAACCGCAACCAGCATTTCACGCGTGTGATCTTAGTACAGACATGACTCGAGACTTCCAACGCCAACTTCGTCGTCGATTTTTGTTATACGCTCGATAGATGGATCTTTAGCCAGAAATCAGATGGAAGGTTGAAAGCAAGACCAGCCTGTACGGACTGAAACAAGCCCTTAAGCAATGGGATGACAAGATTGGAGCCTTGCTAGAGAAGATTTGTTTCACCAGCACGGACGACGACTCGTGTGTCTACTACAACAGCAGGAGAACAATTCTGATGACCTTGTTTTGAGCTGCGGCTGCGATGAACATACTCTCACCGAAGTTACTAGTGCGTGTCGTTCCTCTCTCCCTACGTAACAAGTTACACACCGATGCCCTAGAGAAATATAGGAAGCGTTGATGGCTGCAAGTTCTACAAGTAAACACTAGTGTATCCTGATGAGAGATCATAGAAACGGTACCTGCAACTGACTAAGAGGAATATCAGGCATTTAAATACCATCCTCACTGTAGACTAAAATGGTACCTCTATAAGATGGGGATAGTTTTCCATCTTGCAGAGGGTGCAGCATGAAAGACGAGACTACTTGGCATTTCCTTTGCGAATGCCCAACACTTACATCATTAAGGAAGTCCAAAATGACTTATATAGGAGATCTACCCACCTCGGCTATGCTAGACTACCTAAACAAGGTAGGTTGACTGAACCAAGGGTGAATGATCTACGTGAGGTAGTACAATGGGCCTAAGTGTAGCTGTACATTCTCCTTATACCAAATACCAGACTCTAGTTTTCCTCTAACATATTGTAATGTAGCTATAGATAAGACATCTTCTGTATATGTCATGTAGGACTTATATTACTTCTCTAGTTATCCATTGCAATAGCGCCCGAGAGATGCTGTTTGGCTCTGGGGATTTTTCGAACAAGTGTATAGCCCATTCTAACGTTACTTTTGATGCCAATGCTATCGCCGGGCGTTTTCTATTGTTTCTTGTGTGCCTGTATTCAAATAGTTAAGAATTGACATGTAATTGCCCACAATTGTGTTGCCTGCAAAATGTATTTCTAGCACTACTTGAAGGGTCTCGGTCTCACACGAACTTTATGAGCCGCCCCCTTTCTTATCTTATCTAAATAATGCGGATCCTTGGATGGTACTATTTTCACTTGATTGCAATATTGCTGGTTTTTATGCTTCCACAGTATTGTACCGAGGGTAGTCTTTGACTTTTCCTTACTTCGGCTTTTCAATTCCATACGTTTATTTTGTAGACATCTTACTCTTCTTAAGTTCTTTTACTATTTGCCCTATTGAATAGCTTATTGGCTTTCTGGTTCACATTTGTTCCACCACGAAGTCAATCCTCCTCTTTTGGGATAACTTGCCTGTCTGACAAGATTCGTAGTGTCCGCTTCATTTTTCATCGCAGGAAACCCCAATATTTATTGAAAATTAATTCCTTGTGATTGTGTTAAATTAATATTTAATTTGGTCATATATCGAGTTGGAATGAAAGTTATAGAAAATTAACTCCTTGTTCATTGACTTTAAAGCACATTTTGACAACATTCTTTTTACCATGATCCTTATTCGGTAACCTCCTTTCCGAAAAGGAATCGTTTGTTTAGATTTTAAATTTCCTAGTTTGTTATGGATATCATATTCCGACAAAATTAGTGTGATTTAGATTGTTGGGTTTTCCTAAGGAAAAATGGTATGTTGGTTACCGTTTTTCTTTAGGAAATCCCAACAATCATAAATCACACTAATATTGTCTGAATATGATGTCTATAATAAACTGGGAAATCTAAACAAACGATGTATTTTTTATACTGTTGAAACATTAACTTGTATTTTTTTTACTGATTTTTGAGTTGCATTTATAACATATAGTATATTTCTTTGCGTCAGCTGATAAATCACGTGGAAACACAGGTGTTGATCTCGAAGAGTGTTCAGAATTTTGCCACAAGATAGAGTGTCGCTTATATAGTATCTCCAATACAGATATGCTGTTAATTGAAAAGTTATAACTCACTACAGATATGTTAGTTATAAATATATACAATGCAGTCATACATAATTATTCCAAAATTGTTCACTTTATGTCAAATACTTTTCCTTTTATTTAGAATATATTTCACTCTTTGAAAATAAATTAGCGGTTTTTTGAGTTTCTCATTTTTTTTATTTTAAAGTCACTGCTACAATCATTTCACCAACACTATAGTATCATCAGGATGAGGATTAATGACCTGATTGAGAAATTTATGTGAAGCTTAAAAAAACCTTATTTTATTTTAAAATAGTGTATTATGGAATTTCATAAATTAAAAGTCTCTACTATTGATTATTTAGAATACATTTGCTGTTGTTTTAGTTTCAAATAGTGTATTATAAAATTTCAAGTAAAACCCTCAACCATTGATTATTTAGAACATATTTGGCATTTCAACCATTTGCAATTTATTTGAGCGTGTGGAATGTATTTGAGATATAGGGAATTTCATTTGACATCAATAGGGAAACGTAATTTAAAAATTGTAATATTAGTAATAAATACAAAATGAAAATTGTATCATTAGTAAAGTAAAACTCACCTGAAGAATTAATTAAATTGTTCTTGTGCTCGAAGAAGTGTGTTTGTGTGTTGTAGACAATATACGTAAATAAACCATCACCATCTTATGTACACCATTTTGTTATATATTTGTTTTCTTAAACACTATACCAAACTATAAATAAAGAAATATATTGTATCATTTTTAAAAGTTATTAAGTAGTTAAAGCATTATTAAATAAAGAAAAATAAATAAACAAATTAATGAGTATAGAAATATTGTTTTGTTATTCATAAATGAGGTTTCTATTTCGTTATACATTGCTTAAAGTTTAAATTAAACACTAATTCACTTTAATAAATGCTAAATGCTAGTGAAATAAATAAGATAAATAAATATTTTAAACTTCAACTGAGTTTTAGTGAAGAAAAAAGAAGTATTTTCAATCACACCTGTATTTTGGTGAAGTTTAATATATTTTTTTATGCTAATGGCTTTAATAACATTATTTAAGAGAAATAGATACGATACTTAAATTTCAAACCCATTTTTGTAGTAAATATTTCATATAGGCTGAAATACCTAAGGTGGAAAACTGATTCATCTGCAGAATATAATTCTAATTTTATATATTATTGTATATATTGTAACGAAAGTGAAGGAAACGACTGGAAAGAACTCTCTGGAATGTTCCACCGAGCGCGCGACGTTAAACGCGGCTTCATTTAAAGTTCCGGAAAGTTCGAGAAATATGCACGATATATAAGTGCGCGCTAGTGGCGCGGCAGTCACGAACGTGTGTGCTCAACATCTCGTTATAAATAAATAGTGAGAGTGTGGTGTAAATAAACGTGTTAAGTTTGCTGCAAATAAATAAATAGACATTGTTTTACTTATTTCTGAGTCTGATTAAACCCGATTTCGTAAATATATGTATATACAAATTTGAATAGAGATGTTTAGTTAGTTATTTTATATATTTAAAAAAAAATGTTATCAGTGACAACATTTTTCGATCGATTAAGAGGAGGACTTGCAAGGTTATTTAATATTAAATAAATAAATTACAATATGTCATAAAATAAAGGTAAACAGGCTGAAAGATCACTGGTCGATAGCCAGTTTCAGAGATGGAAATATATTCTGAACGTTAGTGTATTGTTAGAAATTGTATTGTAATTGTATATTCCAATCTCAGAAATAAAGATGTTTATGTATGTAAAGGTAAACCTGAAAAATTAAACCTTTAAGGTCCATTTTACTTTGGTGTTGAATATAAGTTTTCTATTAATTTATTTTCTAACATGAGTAATTAACGAATTAAATGGGATAGAAATTCTTTAAAATAATGTTCCGTACTAATCTGCCATCTCGCGGAAAAATATTTGAACTTTCAATGCTTGTGCATAAGGAGGCGTGGTTCAGTAGATATTGGGTTTATTTATCCTAGTTTCGCTATAAAAATTCGCATAAGCCACGACATTTACCATTCTAAGGTGTGCGTGGGTTAGACTTGTATGTAAAGGGGAAGGAAATGCGAGTATATAACATATAGTGTTTGAAACGCCGTATATATCGACAGAAGCGAGCTGAGGAAAGGGTTGAAAAAGGCATCACTTGATATCCATGGTATCCAATGCTCTTAAAATACTGTTTCGTCTTAATTGCTTCAGTATCATTAATGGGATTATCAAAATTATACAAATGAAGAAAATCAGTGTTTAATTTAAACATTGCTTGTTTTTAATTTTATATCACAAAACAACATTTTCATACTTAATGTTTCTAATATTTAACCATTGGTAATTCATATCATAATAATTAATATGAATAAATTATTAAAATTCTACAAATAAAACAAAATAAAAACAAATTAAATTTAATAATATAAATTCTCGACTAGTTTTTAAATCGAGAATTAAAAAGTTTTCTCGAAAGGTTGAGAAATCTTTTTAATTCTCGACAAATATCGGGTATTATTTTGAGAATAGACTATATTTAAGACCTCTTGAGAATGTGCTAATAACGTATGTTAAGGCTTTCTCCACCTCACTCCAAAACCACCCTATTGTAAGGGTTAGAGGGGGTTGCTGAGGCTTCAAGACGGCTATGGGAGGCACAAGAAATCAGAATGAATGTAACGTAACGTAAACGCTTGTGCTATTGTAAAAGCTTTCGCAAAGTTAATGTAAAAGTATTTCTGATCGTGAATATATACAAGTGTTGTTTCGAAACGACTAAAGTTTTATTAATTGGTCCATTTTCTTGTTTTTTTTTTTTTTCGATAACAATCTTCTGCAACATCCAGAGTTTAAAAACTTAAAATTCTCGATAAATTTTGGGTTATTAGTTCATTTAAATTCTTTTAATAATATACTATATTTATATTTATAATTTATATGCTGGAGACATATCCAGCATTTAAATTCTTTTGAGAATAGACTATCTTCTCGTGGGCTAATAATCCGAAATTTGTCGAGAATTTAAAGTTATTAGCCCATTCTCAACAGGTTAAATGCGTTATTGACTCGTTGAAAATTTTTAAATTATTCAATTAAAGTTATGAACAATTTCAAATTTTCGACTAGTTTCGACCCCATTTATATTCTTTTGAGAATGGGGTATTAGGCAAAGACAAGTTGAGAATTTTTGTTAATCAATTTATTGTTTTTTTAACTTATTCATATTTATTATTATAACATGTTTATAAATTAAATTAAAACATATAAAATCGAATATTTGTTTAAAGATTAATTGGAACATAAGTAGTGTTTTAGATTTTGGTTTAGGTTAAAAGAAAAGTTCGGGCACTCTACAAAAGAAAAGAAAATAGAAATAGAATGTAAATTATTTATATATACAAAATCAATTTATATTTAGTAATTGCAAATATTTTTACGAAAAACAGACTATTCGAAGTCAGCATAAAATATTGCTTTAAGAAAGTTTTTATTATATTTTTCTATTTTTAATAATAACGGAGTTACAGGCACCCTCGAAAAATGACTCGTCGTCAACTTCCAGTTATAACCCGGAAACGGTTAAAGATGGATTAGTTTTTCTTTGTCATTGTTTTTATCATTAAAAATTGGTCCAGGATTGCGAAAATGTTTTTTCAACATGTCTTAAAATAAAAAAAGTTTTTCATATGTGGCACCACCAAAATGGACCACCCTGTACAGCTTAAAATAAAATAGTTCACAAAATTGCCGCATATGCTCAGTAGTCGCATTTTGTGCTCAAGAAATATTAAATTATGTTGAACTGATTTTTACATAGATTTTCTATGACGCTTGGGCCCTGTTACTTGCCGTTCTAGTTCTGATTATTCTGTAGTTACACTGATATTATTGTAAAATAAACTTTTGTATATTTTTCACTATAATCTCATTAATTACTTAATGATATACGATCAAATATAACTAATAATTAAAATAAATACTTGATTTATCTTACTATTACACTTATTGCGACTAGTTTAGACTTCTAGCTAGTTAGTGAACCAAACCAAGTGTTTTTATTTAAATTATTAGTTATAATCTTTTCAAACATTAATATTTGCCTAAAAAATATCAGTTCTATCATAGCATTAATAGATTCTGATAGTTATGTGGTTCAAATCAGTAAATATTCTTATAATTCCTAATTAAAACAATATAAAACAACAAATAATTACTTACGACACTGAAATCGTATTATAAATCCACTGTTTCCATCCGACGTTAACATTATTGTCGATCCTGGACTCTATCGTCTGACATAAATTCCTCCGGTCGTGCGAACGGCCCGACCTGAGGTCGCACAGGATCCTCTTCTTGCACTCGGTGTCGCACACTGGTCGCACGGGACTCGCCTTGTAGTAGTACTTGTAAAACAGGTCGAACAGTTGAGGCTCGTTGGACATCTTCTCGACCAGCGCGTCCCAGTCTTGCGGCCGCAGGGCTTCCAAGCCGAAAGCCTGTCGCGCCGAGTAGAGCTTGAACCAAATCGGGTAACCGTACAAGTTCGCCTCCCGCAAGTTCATCGTCCAAGATTCGTGATCTATAACAGACTAAATTGGGGCGTTGTTGAGATAATTGATAATCAACTCGAAGAAGAAAGAAGTTCTTGTCGAAACTCGAGTTATTACAAACTGTAATAGCCATAAGAAATACAAGATTGGGTTTAAGTTTTATGTGAATGATTCGCGAATTAGGAAATTAAGAATGAGTATTTAGTACTTGAAATGTATATCTGGTTTAATAAATAATAAAAGTGAAGTAAGGAATTTTATTCAAGTTATGCAGCTATAAGAAATCTGTATACGTTGCAACGTTCAATTTTCTATTTAAGTTAATGTAACGTTCGATTTTCTATTTAAATTTTGAATAATAAATGGCAAGTTAAGTTGCATATATTATTAGTCAATAAAGAGTATATAATTTAATTCAACCGGCTCGAGTTTTTTTGGTCCGCACGTTTTTTGAGGAGAAAGAGTGAATGCTGGGAGGCAAACAGATAGTTCGATAAAAAATGGCGTTATCGTTAATAAATTTTACTCAAAAATCACTACAAATTAATAGAATGTAACATTCTACTACACAATTAGAGACCGCACACCATCTCAGGTATGAAGATTAATATAATTTACTTCTATCTATAAAAATTCTTCAAATTTTATAGCTTGTCTCGCTAGCTTTTTTGGCTATTAGATTGTCGATTTCGATTTTTGTGTCTCTTACTCTACTCTAAGTTACTCTACTATAATATAATGTAGTCTAATGAATCGAATTTAATATATTCTAATATGAGATTCGATTTAATATCATGCTAAGTGGTATTTATTTCGTTTTTAATTCACGTCGATGACGGTCACGTTTTTTTTCTTTTTGACGTCATGTTGGTTGGAAGAAGTGGTACTGTACCACAGTGGCGTAGTTGATTATTAGATGGAGAAGGTGGAAGTTTACCCCGAGGTACCATGAGCCGTGATGCTTCCATCACAGCTGCTACTGATTGGATTTATAAAAAAGGCCAGTTCTTTCCATTTTTATTATTTTTGATATTAACAAAAATGATTTTGACGTGATTTGATTGCAATGAAAGAAAGTTATTAATATTTTAGTGATTATTTTCTATTAGAAGAAGAAATTTATATATATTGTCAAATTTAAGTTTTGTTGAAATAAAATATTAATAATTTTCTAATGATAAAAAAGGTATATCTGTAGAATAAAGTATATTTTTAATTTGATAGACAATGAAAATCGTAATTGAAGATTGAGTTTTATTAGAGTTAATTAAAAAAGGGGTTCAAGAAATTTAAATTATGAATTATTGAAATATCTAGTATTGATGTTATAAGAGTTTGTTGAAATTTATGAAATTTAATTGTCGCGTTAGTTATGAATAATTGCTGATTAGTATTGGATCCAACGCGTATCGCGATATCCTTTTTTATTTATTGTTTTTGTGATAATTTAACAGATGAATGAGTGAAATTATATTGTAGTTTCGTATATTTCTTTAGTTCTGGTAATCGATTATACAGAATGTTGTATAATACAATTAAAAGTATTATTTTTCATGGGTTCACATTTAATTTGTTTTGAGATTAGTTTCAAGTAATATTATGAATTGTGTTGAATAATTTCGTTATTAATTTTGGGGTATTGATATTGGGAATATTTTTTTATCAGATTAAATCATATTCTGATAATGTTTAATTTTGAAAATATACTGGGTTATGCTGATAAGTCTGTATTCCGTTTGATAAAATTGAATAAGTTTGTCTGAGTGTATATTGTTTGATATTGTCTTTATTATTTTTATATTTACATTAAGAAACAAGTAGTTATATTTTATTTTAATTAATTTTGTAATAAATGTTGTTGATAGCAATTCAATGGTTTTATTTGAAATCACTGGTTAGGGATTTTAATTTTGTAATTTTTATTAAAATTCTGTAGCTGAGTGTCTCTTCAATTAAAAATTACTGGCGCTCACTTTCATTATTATTTATCGTTTGTTTATTTTGAATCACGACCTTCGCACCGCTGTTTAAAAGCTAAGGGTATAATCAAGAGGTACGGCGAATTGTTAAAATCAATTTTAAGTAATTCGTTAATTATGTTAAAAAGGAGCCATAATGTTTAAACTTTCTTCGCCCGAAAAAGCAGGAAATCATCAAAATCGATGCATGCCATAAAAATAATGCAATAATTATTATTCCTTCTTAATCTTTTCCTCCTACATCAGTATTGGGTGTCGAGGTAATTAAAGTTAATCTGCGCTACTAAAAATATGATGTTAAAATAAATCAATGTGAATTTTGGAAGAAATTCCGGAATAATAATTTAATTGGGCAGAAAGACCGATGGTCGATAGCCGTTTTCTAAGGACAACGTATAACATATTATAAGAATTATATTTTTAATTTATTGTATATAAAATTGTCTGCAGAAATAAAGATGTTATATATATATAATTTAATTGTTTCTATATTACGAAAATGTTAAAAATTATTATTTGTGAATACAAATTATAATTTTTCAAAACTGGTGTGTTATTTTTTTTAAATAAGTAAAATTTCAACAATTAATAAAATGAAAAATAACAGAAAAGAGTATTTACTCATTTGGTCACGGTTATTTAAATTAAATCATGTAAAAATAATTTCAGAAAACAGGATTTATTCACTTGGTCACAGTTATTTAAATAAATTAAATAAAAAGAATTTCAAAATTAATTTAATTTCTTAATTAACAACTTTGCAATTATGTAAGGCACAGTTGTACTGACGAGGGATTAAATACCGAAACTCGTGTCTGCAGATAGCCTTATATTACGTAACTTTTATTTTATTTTTTGTTTGTTTGTTGCATCAAACATTTTCGATTCAAAATTTTTTGCATTATACAATATGTTATTGTTATGCAACAGCGAATGTCTATTATTGGACATTTGTTAAAGTACTTATGTAACATAAGTCATTATGTCAAAGTAGTTAAAGAGAAAATAATTTACTAATTAATTGTTTTCAAATTCCTTTTCATTTAATTTAAAAATAATTTCTTTTCCCCTTATTATTTTTATTTATTTATGTATTTAATATAATTTCGCAACAGAGATTATATCCAATTATAGGGAAAAATACAGAAATATACACAATATTATATAAAAAATAACAACAAACATTTATGTTGTTGTTATCTTAAGTTATCAGACGCAACAGAGATACCGGTGAATCATTGTAAATATCAGCTGAACTATGAATACTATTGTATAACCTTATAATATTGTTAATAGGTAGGTTTAGGTGTACTGAAGTATTAGAAGGAGCATACTGAAATGCTAAGCTGCGGCGAGCAAAGATACGTGCATAATTACGTCTATATTCAAGTCGTTGCATACCAAAGATTTCGAGCATGTGATCATATGAATTGGTTTCATCAGGATATATTTTTAAATGATCTGAAATATAGTAATTTCAAGAACTTTTTTTGAACACTTTCAATATCTTTGATATGGGAACGATAATGCGGCGACCAAACAGCTGATGCGAATTCTAATTTTGATTGAACATATGAAAAATATAACTTTTTTAATACATCAATATTTTTAAAATCTTTACTTACACGATTAATAAAATCAAGAAGTTTAATTGCCTCATTACATATATTTTTTATACGAATATTAAGTGATAAGGTGGTATTAAATGTTATGCCTAAATCACGAATCAAATTACACCGTTGAAAATATACACCGTTTAGTGAATAATTAAAACTAATCTTAGTTTTTTTTTACGAGTAAAGGTCATACATTTACATTTAGCTACATTTAGAAACAAAGAATTTACAATGCACCAGTTATATAAACGAGAAAAGTTCAACTGTAGACTTTCACAATCTTCATTTGACTCAACAACCCTATACAGCTTCATATCGTCAGCATATAGTAATACACTAGAATGAATTTGGGTGACGATATCATTGATAAAAATAATAAAAAGTAAAGGCCCAAGATCTGACCCTTGTGGTACTTCACTAGTGATCAGGTATTCATATGACGCGTATCCCATATATTCAATATATTGAGTTCTTTTTACAAGAAAAGATTGTAACAATGATATTGTACCCGGAGAACATCCATAATAGCTTAGTTTATTCAGAACTATATTTTGATCTATAGTAATCAAAAGCTTTACGGAAGTCAGTGAACAAAACATCAACCAGTCTCTTAGCATCAAGAGTTTGCAAAATATCTTCAGTAAAATTTAGAAGATTTGTAATAGCTGATCTTTTTTTTTACAAAACCATGCTGTTTTTCACTAATAAAACTTGACATATGATTGTACAATCTATCTGCTAGAATAGTTTCAAATAACTTGGAAAAAATATTTACAATTGTTATTGGTCTATAATGCTACATTTATCACCACCGGTGTTATCCTGCCAATTTTCCATGTATCAGGAAAACACTTAGATTGTATGATGAAATTAAACAAATATTCCAAAGGTAGCAGAAAACTATTTATACAATCTTTAACGATAAATGATGGTATTTTATCTTTACCCGAGGTTGTATTTCCTTTCAGTTTTTTTGACGCAATAATTATATCATCCTGGATAATAATAAAAATAAAGGATACATTTCATTACCAGGAGGAAAATCATTAGTTCTAGAGGTTGCCGGAATTGTATATATACTTGAAAATATTTCGCAAATCCATTAACAATATCGACATGATTATTTAAGATTTCATTTTCATATATTAGCTGGAATACTGATACTAGATTTCTTTTTATTTACATACGACCATATTTTTTTAGGTTCACTTATTATATTCTGACCAGTATTACACAAATAAGTTTTGTAATCAATTTTAATCATACGATGTATGTCAGTTTTTTGTCTCTTTAATCTTACATGCAAGTAATCAAATCGATGCATCTTATAATGTTTTAATGTATGTTCATTAATTCGGATAGCTTATTTCTCGCAAGAAAATGTAAAATAGTCCGATAATTATTCCCTCATTGTGGGCAAACTAATAAATTTATTTTTATGATGCAAACCTTTTATTGTTCACAAAAGTCGATTCTAGGCCCCTATTACTTCAAAATTAAATATAAAAATGTTTAAATTGGTTAAATTGACGATCAAATTTGTATAAATATTGAGCATATTTAATGCATTTTTATAAATAATATATGAAGTTTTTTTTTTCAAAACTAAACGAATACGATCATTGATTCATCCTTTAACTTTCTAATACAACAGTATTATTATTAGTGGTAACAACGGCAAGTGCCGTAATGCACTATTTTCTCTTCTTTTCTAGCGAGTAGTATGCCCTTAATGACGACGCTGCTAAACCATTCAGGATATTTCTTTCGATTAGACACAGGTACAACATCATTGAAAACATTGTTAATATTATTGTATAATTGGGTGCGTGCATCATTAGAATTATCACATGTTAGTAAAAAAATCCAATCTATTGAAGATAATCTAGAATGAAGATTAAACAGGTTCCCTTTCTTAAATTTATACGCAGGACTATTTTAGATACTAGAAAAAGACTTTACATGCTCGGTAACTATTTCTGCATTACAACTTAATGCAGGATGATGAGAATCCTCGTTAACAAGAGGAATGTCTCTGTTGACAAAACGTGAGAAACCGGAAGATACAATTATTAGATCCAAAATGTTGGTATTTATATTAACAATCTTATTTTGTTGAATAAAATTATTAAACTGAACTAAATTTATATACTTTGTGATGCATGGATTTAGACCCACCCCCGATGTCATATAACTATTTAAATATGGTAAATTGAAATCACCACAAATTAAAACATAATGTGATGTATCAATATTGCACTCTATTTGTTCAAAAATATGTTCGTAATCACACACTGTGCACGGCGGAGGAAGACAACGCTAATTTTACAATTAATAGCTCAAATGTCATATTAGATGAAGAAAATACGAGAGTAGATTCATAAACATTACTAATGGCCACAAGAACACCGCCACCCTAACGAAATTGTCTGTCATTTCTAAATACATTATAATGATCGGGAGTTCTGTATTATATATACCATTATGCAACCAGGTTTCAGTAAGGAAAAAAAAGTCAAAATTGCTACACTCAACATTAATATAATTTTTTTTTTGAACATAACCCGCGCACATTTTGATAAAATAAAGTAAATTTAGATTGTTGGGAATTGATCAGTTAATTAACTTTATTTTTAAATTAACTTCGCCATTATCCAGTCTTCTCTTCAATTCATTGCGTACTGTCTTCTCATATTCAATATGTTCTATCACTTTTTATTATTATATGCTTCATTGATGCAATATTGCGAAGTTTGGAAGAGTTCTTCAAAATCTTCTTAACATGCAATGAGTTGCTAAAACATACTTTAATAGGTCTAGCACGATTTTATTCATATTCTAAATGCATTCGTATCCACTATAATATCCAATATTTCAACATCATTTCTGACATCAGGAGACTCCTATGAATTAAAGACAATCACCGAATTGGCCCGTCTCTGTCTTTGATAAATTTTCTCCAACATTATTTCAGTGCAATCCGAAAAGTTAACACTCTTTACACTCTCTAAAGATTTGCATTTGTCAAATAAAATACTCATTGATTTTTTTAAAGAGACATTTTCCATGCGCAATTCTTGAAATTCTTTGATCAATTCCTTCATTTCGTTATGTTCGATGCGTAACCGTTCACATCCATTAGTTAAACTATTAACCGACAATTGTAAGCTCTTAGTTACATTAAGTAATTCTTCTAAAGTTGAATTCGTACCACAAGAATGGCGATTAATGCATCCCGGATGACAGAATTTACCACAGGTCTTAGAGGCAGTTAATTTTGTTACTGGCCTTCCACAAACTCCAGTACACATGGGGGACTGATCATTAACTTGCTAATCAGGCATAATATTATTTAAGTTAATAAAAGTAACGTAAATCAAAAAGAATGATGAAACTGGGACACACTATACACATCAAAGTGCTCTTTATGGTGACTAACTTTAATTAAACACACATAGGATAAGTTGATCAACGGTAAGGGAACAAAATAAGAAAACAAAGGTAAAATTAAAGTGATTGTATTAAATTAGAATATACCTGATTCACGTTTAATATGTTTATATTCGGCAACACTGGGAATGAATTAAAAAATATGAATGTAATAAAATAGGATCAATGAATAAAATATAGTTATCAAATCAATGTGTTATTGACCGTGAGTAAAGATAAGTCCACAGATGTTAAATTTTATCCTCAAAATGTGACCTTCACATTGAAAAGCGAACGTTGTGGAAATTTTGCTAATTAAAATCAACAAACTATCAATTAAATAAATGTTGATTCCTATCTGGGTTCACTCACCACGTGACTGGTTAATAATGTAATCTCTGTGCGAATTTTCACAATTTTTCGGACCCACTTAAATAAATCGAAAGATCGAAAATCGAAAGAGCAGCCAGCATACACACACCGACAAGTTATTTATTTATTTATTTATTTTACGGCAATGCCATTTTACAAAATTCATAACAAAAAATTTTAAGTAAATAACATACAAATTATAGTAACTAATTCTACAACTCCACAATAATTCATATACATTGATGAACAAAAACAAAAGAGAAAGTATACAATTCTAAAGATCTACACAAAATTGAAGATACGCTTATGAAATATCAGAAATAACCGCCGACAAATCAATTAATTTTAAATGGTACTTAAATTTGTGAAATGATGAATCATAAAATATAAAATTAGGCGAAGAACAAATCAAGTTACATGTTTTTAACATTCGATTTATCGAGCTGTATCGGGTATAGTTTGTACGATAAAAATCTTCATGAAATATTTTGATATGTCTTGTTTTAGATGGGATATTAAACCCAATAGCTCGCTGCAATTCATCAAACTATATAAAATTTTGTACAGTACACACAGATCAACATACACACCCCTTTCTCGCAATGAATTCAATTGAAGCGAGGCCAACATATAACTACGACTATAGTTAACCCTACTAACCCCATTTTTGAATGATATTGACAATAGGAACTTATTCTGAACTCATTCGATTTGATTAATTTTGACATTATAATAAGGAGACCAAATACAAGAAGCATATTCTAGTTGTGATCTCACTAATGTGATAAAAAGTAGTTTTTGAGTATTCACAGAAAAGTCCTTAGAAAAACGAGTAATAAAACCAAGTGTCTGTAATGATTTGCAACAGATAGTATCAATATGTTTATAAAATGTTAGTCTAGTGTCAAATATTACTCTAAGATCTTTAATATGATCGACAGATGGTAGGTCGATACCGTTGATAGAGTAAATATTTTTTGAAATATCACCTCTACCAAAATATATTGATGAACATTTATTAATATTCAGAAACAAATCATTATCCACACACCAATCGTAAATATTATTTACGTCGTCTTGTAAGAGCGTGATATCAGAACTATTATTTATTTCCCGAAAAATCTTTAAATCGTCTGCAAATAAAAGATATTTACAACATTTTATCATCAATAAATAACAGGAACAAGATTGGGCCGCAGTGAGTTTCACCCGAAGTGACGCTAATAGCTCTAGAGATGAAGTTGTTAATTTTTACATATTTTATCCTACCATCCAGAAAACTATAGAGCCACTTAGTTACCGATGATCCAAAGCCCATACGTTCCAATTTATTTATCAATATAGAATGAGAAACACGGTCGAACGCTTTAGAGAAGTCAGTATACACAGCATCAACCTGATAACTATTTTCAAATGAAGTAATAATGTAAGCATTGTATACTAGTAAATTTGATACTGTAGACTTCCCATAGTAAAAACCGTGTTGCTCATCTACAAGAAAACATAATTTGATCTGAAATAATTTTATCGAATAGTTTTGGTATTATAGATTGAAACTCCTCTGTAATTTGAAACATTTTCTCTATCACCACTTTTAAAAATTGGTCGAATAAAGCTTTGATTCCAGTAAGAAGGAAAAACAAAAGATTTCAAGGAAGAATTAAATAAAATATGTAATGGTGTACACAATGAGTAAATACATTTTTTCTACAAATAAGGATGGTATCCCATCGGGGCCAGGAGTACATGAGTCCGACAAAGAGAATATCGCATTAAAAATATCTGTAACAGTTATAATGAATTGTGTTAAACTGACTGAATCTGAAGCAACAGTGTTCAGGTTATTATTTACTTGACTCTCAATAAATACACTTGAGAAAAACTCTGCAAATAAGTTTACACTATTTTCACCCGAGTTGCTGGTTATATCATTTAAATACATACGCTTGGGATAACCATCTGTTTTTTCTAGATTCGTTCACATAATTCCAGAATAATTTTGGGTTGAAAGAAATATTCAATTCAATTTCATTTGCGTGCCGTGTGTACAATTGGTCAGCGAGACTTTTACATTTAGAACGATATGATTTCAATTGTTCATAATCTGAATGATTACGACTACATTTATATTTAATATGCGCACTTTTTTTTTTAATTTAATCAAATGTATTAATGTGTGGTTGAACCATTTTGGGTAAGATGATGAATTTATATGTTTAAGTGGAACAAATTTATGGATAGCATACCTACAAACATTATAGAATTTATCAACATTATGATTTACATTTGCTTGATTTAGATATTCTTTCCAAGATATATTTGACAACAATATATTTATTTCAGAGTATTTTGCAACCTTAAAATCATAAATAAAATCATCGTAACCAAGTGAATCAGTAAAATTATTGGTGTCAACAGATAGAGTATATGATACATGGTGAAATGAGTTATCAAACAGAGAATCTTCAGATTCGGAAATTACTATTTTAACAACGTTAGAAAAAATTAAATCTAAAAAGACGCCACGCCACGATTGTTTGGTATAGAATTAATTTGTCTAAGGCTGTTGAATTCTAATGATTCACTTAGTACTTGGGCGCTTATACAATTATTATTTTTAGTTAAAACACGTTTATTATTATGGCTCCAAGAAGCATTTGGCAGATTAAAATCACCACAGAAGACATATTGAAAACTAGGATACCGGACGCAGATTTTATCAATAAGCTCACTGTATTCCTTATAAATTGATGAATTTAAACCTGGTGGAATGTAAGCTCCTGTAATGATTATCTTATCAAACACTTTAACAGATAATTCTTCCAAGTTGTGAGATATGTTCACTAGACTACTGCGGAGGTTTTACCGTATCGCAATTATGACACCATCACCACGATCACGCCTATACACTATAAAGTCACTTAGCCCGAGCTCACTGTCTGATACTGAAGAATCTAACCAAGTTTCAATTATAATTAATACAACATAATCACTTAAATTTATGTTTAACTTTAAGTTATGTAACTTAGAGCGGATACCACCGACATTTTGGAAAAACATTTTTAGTTTTTTGTGTTTGTGGTTATGTTAGAAGAAACAATTGATGGATGCCCTTTTGAATATTTAATAGTTAGGTCCTGTTCTCCATTTTCCTTGCGTCGTTTTAGTTCGTCTTTTAGGGTCATAAGATGATCGCGTTGTTGTTTAGTCCTGTCATTAGAAAATCGAACATTCCCTGCCTCAACCTCTCTTGAAACCCTGAGAAGGTTAATAACTGATTCCCGAGTCTGAAAAGTCAATTTTATGGGTCTCGGCTTCGACGTCGGTTTGTCGATACGAATAACTTTTTGAGGATTGAAATCTGTAATATTAGAGCCTATGATTGATTTTATAGCCGCTATATCCTTTTTAATTTTCTTATCTGTTGTGCCAGATGATTTGGGAATATTATTGTTATATATGACATTGAACGCACGATGATACCTTTCTTCTATTTCAGCAAAAATATTCTCCTCTGATAAAACATTTTGAGATTTAACTGAAATTGAAGATTCAAGCTTTGTAAGCCTATTTTTAATGTTATTCATTTCATCCATAAGACCTTTCATTGTTGATTGAAATTGCTCTTTAAAAAGCTACGCTAACTCTTGCTTTAAGACATTCTTAATTGTCTCGTTAATAGACGACGATGAACTATTATGACGGGGAAGCATTTTTGGATCGTTAGGTAAACATTCTGAACAAATCCAATGGTCACCATCAGATTTTTTAGCTTCACTTAAATAGTATTCTATTAAGTCAACTGTGCAATTTATACAGCTCATATGAAACCAATTACGACATTTACCCCGACATTTGATAGCATCTGAGCGCGGACTAATATTTAATTCACAAACATTGCAACTAATAACCATCTTGATTTTTACTAATTAAAGTACTAAATAAAATAATATTTAAATAAACACACATAAACAAATGATAAACACTTCACCTCACAGGGTCCTTTGTGAGGGCTTTTTAGACAGACTCGGTAGACCACGGAAAAGGTAATGAAGTGATAGACGGGAAATTGTAAATAATTGATAGGTAAACAATAAATAAATTGAATACAGAAGAAATGTTTAATGAATGAGTGACCGCAATTATAAAAATATTAATTTTTATCAATGAATTTTTGTTAAGATTTTTTGCGGTAGTGACCTTGTCACAGCGAGGTGCGAGACACTCACAGTGGAAAATTACTGAATGTAAATCGTTAAAATGATCATGAAATAGTTCAAATTTCACAACCAAACTGACTTACCACATTACACAATATATAAGTACTGCCCTTGCAATTTCCCAAAAATTGATGTTAACTTTACACAACAAAAACTAGATATACATATGTGCTATACTTAAACAATTCACTCTTATCTTCGTTAAGTCGTTAAGAATGAAATATTTTTCAATGCTAATAGTGGAGGCTTCTACTTTGTAATTCAATTTTAATAAATAAAGCAGTCTTTTACTTTGTCGGATTGTTTTATTGTTGACTATAGTTTTGACAACCTTAGCGTGTTATCAAAACAAAAGTCTTTGAATTTGAAAATAATTAATTAATAGTAAAAAACAATTTATTCACATGATCACAGTAATTTAAATAAATTAAATAAAAATATTTTGAAAACAATTAATAAATTATTTTTTGCCTAAGTCAATTAATTGAGATTGCGCGTGGCAATCGCGTCCGTCAACGTCCACCGGAGATCGCAGCGGTATGTTTGATTAATTTAATTTAACAACTTTGTAATCATATAAGGCAGAGCTGTACTGATGAGGTATGAAATCCCAAAACACGTGCCTGATGGCCTTATATTACGCATTTTTTTTGCATTAAATATTTTCGAATCAAAAAATGTTGTATTATACAATATGTACATGTATTGAACAATCATTTTAAAGTACTTATCTAGCATAAGTCATAATGTCACAGTAGCTAAAGAGGGAATAATTTATTACATTATAATTAATTGATTAATTAAATTGATATTCCTTTTAAATTATATTTATATCTATGAATTGAAGAAATTTCAATGTACAACATTGAGATATAATTCAAATTAATTAAATATAAGTGAAAAACAAACATCTCTGATGGGATTTGAACCCACGTCTCTCGATTTCCAGCTGAGTGCGTTATCAACTAGACCATAGAAACATGTGATATCAAATCTCCAGTGTGCTTCAATTTCATAATTCAGTGCTTCAAGTTGACTTATATTCAATTTATTCAGACATTTGTGATGGATCCGAGGATGATACGCAGCTCTAACTTGTTCCTATCTGAAGTCGAATAATAGGAATTAAAATGCAAATGTCGGTAGAAATCGAAGGATATGGGTTTAAATCCCATCAGAATTGTTTCATTTCCACTTATATATAATTTATTTGAATAATATCTCAATGCAGTACATTCTTTAACTTTAACTTTATTTTACGGAATTCTCCATTATAATTGATTACATTATACAATAATTTACATATTTGTATATAATATACATACATTTATATTTACTTAACAAAAATAAATATTGTGTTAGTCTGTCCGGGCTGTCGACCTGTGGTCTTTCTGCCCTACCTTTTTAATTAATTAATTAATAATAAGGAATAATTATTAAACATGTTTTTAGTTAAAGAGAAAAATGTTAATAACTGAGGCTTTAACTTTGTTATATATTGTTTATCAATTAAATAAATTTTGTTTGTATAACACTAAAATTTATTAATTGCCATTCTAGTTTCATTAAATTATTCAGTTGAGTAAATTAATTATTTTCGGACAGAAAGACCTCCGGTCGATAGCCCATGACAGACTACTAACCCACCAATATGTATTATAAATATAAATATTTGTAAAGAATTGTAATTCCGCTGTCTGAATAAAGATGTTTGTATAATTATTTTCAAATTCTTTTTATTTAATTTAAAATAAAAAAAATCTATTATTACAAAAATACTCCTTAAAGTGCAGATATTATTATTACTTGAATACTCACTGTATTTTCATTATATTAAACTTACTCGTGTTGTTTTATCGTGGTCACCGTCGACGTAATAAATCCGATATCCTGGATTTAAGTCGTAGTAAGGCGAAACTGACGGACCCACGTATGCGATATTAATGCTCCTACCTGTAAAACAAAAAGGTTTAAAATGCCAATTTTCTCTTGTAATTTTTGAAAACTCACTCAAGTCTTTGTGGTCGTAGAAAACTTCAAATTCATCGTAGTGCGTGTGTCCGAAGAACTGCGCTGTTATCGTTGATTCGTAACGATTGATGATGGCGTAGTAATTCCTGGACCAGACCTTCAGGCAGTCAGAGTGACCCGGAGGAATGTGACCTAAATAGTTAACGGAATGATAGCTTCAGTTAAGAATCAGAAAAAAGAGATAGCAATAAAAAAATCATTTTTAATAAGAAAATACATAAAAAAGTTTAATAATAATCTTTGCGTTAATTTTATGTTCTTAATTTTAATAAAAAAATGATTCCTTTTTTTACTCAAAAAAATAGTCATTACTACAAGACATGAAATTTTGCTAAAATAGTCATGAATAATTACCAATTTTAATGCTTTTAAAATTGGTAATTATTCATTAGGCTTATTATAAATCATTAAAATATTGACAAAGTAGTCATTAAAAGTCTTTAAACATCGGCAAATTAGTCATAAGACTTATAAAAAGTCACAAATTATTGACAAAATAGTCATTGGAGTCATTAAGAATAATGAAAATTGATAAAATAGTCATTAGGCTTATTACAAGTCATGAAATATTGCTAAAATAGCCATTAAAATCATTAAAAGTAATGCAATATTGGAAATTATTCATTACAAGTCGTTAAAATATTACCAAAATAGTCATTAGTCATTAAAAGTCATAAAACATTGGCAAATTAGTCATTAGATTTATAACAATGTCACAAATTAATGATAAAATAGTTATTAGAGTCCTTAAAAATAATGAAACATTGGCAAAATGGTCATTAGACTTACTATAAGTTACGAAATGTTGCTAAAATAGCGATTAATATCATTAAAATTCATGTAATATTGGTAATTATTCATTAGGTTTATTACAAGTTATTTAAATATTGCCAAAATATTCATTACAAGTCTTGAAACTTCTTACAATTAGTCATAAGTCTTATAACAAGTCACAAATTATTGAAAAAATAGTCATTGGAGTCATTAAGAATAATGAAAAATTGGCAAAATAGCGATTAGACTTATTACAAGTCATGAAATATTGCTAGAATAGCCATTAAAATCATTAAAAGTAATGTAATATTGGTAATTATTCATTACAAGTCGTTAAAATATTACCAAAATAGTCATTAGTCATTAAAAGTCATGAAACATTGGCAAATTAGTCATCAGACTTATAACAGTCACAAATTATTGACAAAATAGCTATTAGAGTCAATAAAAATAATGAAACATGGGCAAAATAGTCATTAGACTTATTATAAGTTACAAAATGTTGCTAAAATAGCCATTAATATTATTAAAATTTATGCAATATTGGTAATTATTCATTAGGTTTAAAACGTCACAAATTATTGACAAAATAGTCATTGGAGTCATTAAGAATAATGAAAAATTGGAAAAATAGTCATTAGACTTATACAAGTCATGAAATATTGCTAAAATAGCTATTAAAATCATTAAAAGTAATGTAATATTGCTAATTATTCATTACAAGTCATTAAAATATTCCCAAAATAGTCATAAAGTTATTAAAAGTCTTGAAATATCGGCAAATTAGTCATCAGACTTATAAAAAGTCACAAATTATTGACAAAATAACCATTAGGGTCATTAAAAATAATGAAACATTGAGAAATTAGTCATTAGACCTATTACAAGTCATGAAATATGGCTAAAATAGCCATTAATATCATTAAAAGCCATGCAATATTAGCAATTAGTCAGTAGACTCATTACAAGTCATGAAATATTGCTGAAATAGTATTGCAACTATAAAAAGTCACAAATTATTGGCATAATAGTCATTAGAGTCATTAAAAATCATGAAATATTGACAAATTAGTCATTATTCCTAAAATACATAAAAAAGATTAATAATAATCTTTGCATTAATTTTAGTAACATAGAATATAGAAGATTAATTTATATTATTTGTTGAAAAGTATAAATAAACCTATCAAACAAACATTTATTTGAGCTGGTAATGATGGTTTTTAAAGTAACGAGAGATCTAGAAAGATAATATATAGAGTTTTAAACCATACATGTATGACTGAAAATAAACTACCTTTGTATAGATAGAATAAAAAACTAACGTGTATAGTTTCAAAAATTATATTTTATTGTCACACAACAAATGTTTTACCACACAGTGACATCATCAGATTATATATTATCCTGATGATAATATATAATTTTTGAAACTATACACGTTAGTGTTTTATTCTATCTATACAAGTATTGAGTTTCAATAATAAAGCCTCAACAATTCAATAAATTACCTTTGTTTGATCCCTTTTGTATTAATATTCACTTAAATGTTTTTATGTCATACTTTTTGTAATAAGATCTGATGTGTTGAGAAATTTTAAAATATTTTCATTATAAAATGAATCAAATATTAAGAATAATTGTAATAAATTAGTTTATACAATATATATATATATATATATTCTCGAGAGACGCGCTGGACATTAGTCGGTCGATTAAATAAATAAATACAATTGATTTTTTATAGAATATAAAATAATGTGTTTAAAAGTTAAATAAACATATATTATTTTGACTATTTAACTAATTTAAGTAGATTATTAATGAACAACAATAAGCCTATGAATAATAATTTACAAAACATGCGACAAATATCAAAACCAATGCGAAAAACATGGAAAAACTTCCAGTATATGGGCAACCATTCAAGATATTGTGATGTAGTTTTTACCAATGAACGTTTCTCAGTAATAGATCAACTGACACCTAGGTCGGTCTGGAGATAGGTTATCTCTGTTAAAACCATTCAAATAGCACGACCCTGTACATAGACTAAAATGAAATAAATTTCGAAAAACCATTCAAAGAACCCCATATATCAAAACCAGTACTTAACAGTAAAAATATTCTCAAAATCAGCAAAATTAGCTTCAAAATAGTCTTTCAGGTCGATGCACACTATGAAAATAATACAATAATTACCTTTAAAGTTAATCTGCGATGCTATAAAATTGATGTTAAAACATATCAGGATTAGAGCCACAAGGGATGTGGATTCTAATTCAGGCACAAGCGACACATCTTTTAAAAGAGGAGCTAGTGCAGCGTCCTTGACCTCCTCGGGCGTAGTGGAGGTCAAGGACGCCCCCCCCCCAAAAAAAAAACGTATTAGTAAGAGGAAACCAGGTTGGCAGAAGGGTGTGTCAAGGAGTAAAAACTAAATCCTGGGCATCCTTCGGTCTGTTTTGTATGTTTATTTAATTTATTGTTGTTCTTATCACATATTAGTCGTGTTCATGTGCTACTTTGTTGTGTTCTATAGATTGATGTTTAGTTCGGAGCCTTTTTACAACTCCGATGCAGCTTTCTGTGATATTAGACTTATTTGTTATGTGCGTACTTCCAATTAATTTATTATGTAAATATTATATGTGTCTTAATTTGAACTTATTGTTTAAGAATAATTTATGAGACCGGCCAGTCGACGCCGGAAAGTGAGAGGGGTTTGTTATCAGTAGTAGTCTCCCGGAAAATATGTGAGAGAAGCTACAAAAAAAACATCAATGTGAATTTTTGAACAAAATGCCGAAACAATAATTTAATTGTTTATATATTGCAAAAATGTCAAAAATGACTCAAATTAGTTATTAAATAGCTCTGGCCATGAATGCGTAAAATAATTTTAAAAATCCTCTTAATATAAAATATTATCAACAATGTCGTTAGAGTGATTCGAAGTCATAAAATATTCCGAATACAGTGATTTTATTTAATATCACTATACGTAATGAAATACACTACTAAAAGAGACTCAAAATATTCATTGAAATTACTGCACAATCTTCCAAATCGCCAGAATAAACGGCTGAATCCTAAAAAGTAATAAATATTATTACATCAGCTAATAGAATTATAACAAGTCATAAAATATTACCGAAAGCGTCATTAAAAATATCATAATTTATAATAACTTAAAGACGATGCAAGCGCCACCTCTTGCCTAATTTCAAGTGGCATCGTCAACGATTTGGACCGAGAATCATTGTTTCGTCCACTAAAGGAAGGCGAACTTGTTCTGTTTAAGCAAACAAGGAAAACGATTCATTAAATTATAATTAATGAAATAATATCAAAATAATCACTAAATATTTAAATATAAACAGTTAATAAAATTATAGTAAGTTATAAAATATTACCAAAATAGTCGTCAAAATACTTTACAAGCTTAAAAATATTGATATAATGGATATTAGAGTATTAAAATATTCAATTTTAATAAATGAAATACTTTTTTACTTTGTATAACTCGGTTTATTTTATTGTTGACTATAAAATATTCGTTGGCCTTCATTGCTACACTAGCATTAATTAACTTGTTAATTGTTGAGGCTTCTACTTTGTTATACATTGTAATTTAATTTAGCAATGAAGGCCAAAAAGTATTTTATAGTCAACAATAAAACAATCCGAGTTATACAAACAAAGTAAAAAAAGTGTTTCATTTATTAAAATAGGATTACAATGTATAACAATGCAGAAGCCTCGACAATTAACAAGTTCATAAAATATTGCCAAATGGGAAATACAATTCTTTCAAGTTATAAAATATAAGAACAAAGAATTTATTCATATTAGGGATTTCACTTGGTTTGTTTTACACGCAAAATTATTTATTTTCGACTAGTTTCGACACAAAGTGATTAATGAGACTCAAATAGAAAAAAGAATTTATTCATTTTGTCAGAGATGGTTAAAATTAATTAAATAAAAAATGAAAATAATTAATTATTAATCAATTATTTTCTCTGAAAATATTCAAATTCTTTTTGTTTGATTTATAAAATATTGCCCAAATATTCATTAGAGTTATTAAAAGTCATGCCAGATTAGCAAATTAGTCATTAGTGTTATTATAAGTCTTGAAATACTGCTAAAATAGCAATTGAAACTAAAACAAATCACAAAATATTGCTGAAATAGTCATTAGTGTCATTAAAGATCATGAAACATTGTCATATTAGTAGAATTATTACAAGTCATGAGATATTGAAGAAGTTGCCATTGATACTATAATAAGTCACAAAATATTGCCAAATTGGTCATTAAAAGTCATGAATCATTGGCAAATTAGTCATTGGACATATTACATGTCATGAAATATTGTTAAACTAGCTACTGAAATTATAACAAATGACAAAATATTGCCAAATTAGTTATTAAAGTCACTAAAAGTAAAAAACATTCGTAAATTTGTCATTTGACTTATTACAAGTCATGAGATATTGCTAAAACAGCCAATAAAACTGTAACAAGTCATAAAATATTATTAAAACAGTAATTAGAGTTACTAAAAGTCACGAAATATTGGTAACATAGTCATTAAGTTATCACGTCAAAAAAATAGCTATTAAAACTATATCAAGTCACAAATTATAGCCAAAATAGTCATTAAGGTCATTGTCATGAAATATTGGCAAATTAGTCATTAGACTTTTTTCAAGTCATGAAATATTGCTAAAACAACCATTAAAACTACAAAGAGTCACAAGATATTACCAAAATAGTAATTAAAGTCATTAAAATTCTTTAAACATTGGCGAATTATTATTACAAGTTATGAAATATTGCTAAAATAGTCATTAAAACCATAGCAAGTCACAAAGTATTGTTAAAATAGTCATTAAACTCTACGAAACATCGGCAAATTAGTCATTAGACTTATTTAAAGTCCATTAATCATTAAAGAGTTACGAGATATTACTAAAATAGTAATTAAAGTCATTAAAAATCATTAAACATTGTTAAATTAGTCATTAGACTTATAACAAGTCATGAAATATTGCTAAAATAGCCATTGAAACTAACTAGCCAAAAAATATTGCCAAAGTAGTCATTAAAAGTCATGAAACATTAGCAAATTAGTTATTTCACTTATTACAAGTTACCACATGTTGCTAAAATAGCCATTGAAACTATAAGAAGTCACAAAATATTGCCTATATGGTGATTACAGTTATTACAAGTCGTGAAATATTGGCAAAACAGTCGATAAAATCAAAGGTAGTAAAAATATTATTAATTATAGTCATTGAGATATATTAAAGTCAAACATTATTGACAATAAAGTCATCACAAGTTATATATATTTTTTTTTTTTCGAAATTGTCAATAACATTTTACAAGTCATAAAACATTGAAAAAGAGTTAGTGTCATGATGAATTACCAAATTGCAAAATTGTTATTAACAGTAATGAAAATATTAGAAAAATAATCATTACAGTCATTAAATGTCATAAAATTACGTCAAATTATACATTAAAGTTTTTACAGCTCATAAAATATTGTCAAAATAACCATCACAGACATTACAGCTCATAAAATATTATCAAATTGGCCATTAAATGCATTATAAGTCACAAAATATTGCAATATGATTATTAAAAATAATGAAATATGGTCCAAATATCGTTACCCAGACAGCACAGACAGATTGCAGAAAGGTTGCATAAATATTGCTCTGCAAGATTGCAGATTCGTTGCAGAATATTGTTACAGTAGTAATTAAAATCATAATAAGTGATAAGGTATTGTCAAAAGAGAAAATTAATCGAAATTAATAATATTAAAAATTAAAAGTGATGGAAAACGGTCATAAGAGTCATTAGATGTTATGAAATATAGTATTAGTAATAGAAGCCAAACAAATTATTACAAGTAAAGTATTGCTAAATGGTCTATAGAGTCAATGAAGATCAGTAGAGAAAATAACAAAAACAACGGTGGTTATAAAATAAACGTAAAAAGAGACGTTTAAACTAATAAATATGTGAGATTTTTTATAATCTGTTTTCTTTTCTACCGTTAGGTGTTAGGTTATGTGAGATACATACAAATAATAGTCAATTTGTATTAAAAAAATATAATTAAATAATTAATCAAAGTAATATGGATTTTTTGGACAAATTACAAAATAATCATTAAATATAATGTATATCGTGAAAAGAATATCACAATAGGTATTAAAATTACTGTTCTAAAATACAACTCAAATTACTTCTTATATTCTTTAGAAACGCACTAGTTTTAGTATATTTTTATCTTTTAACTCATTTAACACAACTACCTAGTGTGAATTAGGTTTAAAGATAAACATATAATGTGTGTTTCTAGAAAATATGCCCCGGAAACCACTATTGTATCTTTATCTATGTTATAAAATATTGCGAGAAATTTGTTATCAGTATGATTGTTATTGTTTAAGCCATGCAATGTTTAATCAAGTGATTATAGACAGTCTAGTTAATATTAAATCATTAATATTGTCAGTTGCAACTATAATTATACATTTTGTTTCACCGTGGGATAAATTAGAAGTTTGATAAATATGTTGAATATGTTATTTATATTTATAACAAAATTATAATTTTATCTTTCATTTTTTTTAATATATGAAATATTTACCACAAAAATGGGTTTGAAATGTAGTCATTGTATCCATTCTTCTTAAAAAACATACCTATAATATGCACCTTTTCCCCATTGAATTCCGCTGACTGGAGTTCGTAAATTAGCCATTGTAATTCGGTTGCTGGATCTGTACTGTTTACTAACAGCCACCTAAAAATGAATATACAGTCAAATAGTCATTCGACGTTTATAGATAGTTCAATGAATTTAACTATTGGAAACGTTATTTCTAAAACCTACCAATTTTTGTTATTGCAATAATTCATGTTGAGTGAGATTAGTCGGAAACCCGGACGAACCAAGACCGAGTAGAAAGCTCCTCTTTGGACGGTGTTGCTTACTGAGCTCGGCAGCCATTTCCTCCATTGTTCGTTTAATTCGTTGTAGAGCCACGCAATTGAACTGTCTGGATTATCGACGAAAGGTGGAGGGAAACTGTTATAATAAATAATTTTAAATAATCTGTATTCATCATCGATCATTCTAATCGCACACACATTTTATTATAATATTGCCGTTATAATTTTCTACATGATATATAAAAATATATTTATTTAGACAATACATATTTTATATTACAAACATTATATACAATATGGTGAGAGAAATGGTGTTTGTATTTAGAAAGGATATTAGGCTTTCGAAGGATACAATACTATATGCTTTCTGTGTATATAAGAAGAGAGAACAGTTCACTTTTGCCTTCTAGATGACTGGTTTGCAAATTGGAGGTGAGAATTAATAGAAGTTTCATTTTTTATTCCTACATAATATTATGCAGAATAAAAAGAAATTACTATTAATAATATAATTATATGTAGCTTTATATACAGAGAGGTTTTTTTATCAGTATACATTAGGCGTATGTTTTGTTGATTATTTGGCATATGTGTGTTCAGTTGGGTGTTATAGTCAACTAAACACACATACATTAATGCGTTTGACTCGCGTATTTTGCAGGTATACATAGGGGAAATGTATACTGATAAAAAAAACTCTCTGTATATGTATGAATGAATGTGAGAGTATTTATAACGTGTCATATAAACATACGATCACTTGCAAATAAATTTCATAGTTTTCAAGCTAAAGTTGAATGCATCAATGCTAGCATAATAGCTATTTCGGAAACCTGGTTAACTGATTTACACTCCAGTGAGTCGTTTATTCTGAATGGATTTAACATCTTAAGAAGTGATCGCTCAAGTTGTGGTGGAGGAATAGCGTTCTACATCAAAAATAACTTACACTATTTTGTTATTGGCTCAGAAATAAATCAATCGATAGAACAGCAGTAATTAATAATCGTAAATCTATCGCTGTTGGAGTCGTTTATAGACGTCCTCAAGGAAGATTTGAAGAGTTCTTAAACAATTTTGAAAAACATGCGTTAGAGTATAGTCTAACTAATGACTATATTGTATGTTTGGGTGACTTTAATGTAGATTTATTAAACATAACAAAAGCAAGTAGTACATTTGATTCATCATTAAACTCGTTATCACTTAAACAAATTATCTCTGAACCAACCCGCGTTACCACAACAACAGAATCATTAATAGATATAATAACAAACCAACATAACAGTATAAATAACAGTGGAGTTGTAGATACACACGGCTTGTCGGATCACTTTTTAGTGTATTGCGAACTTTCAAAGATTGTACCGAAAACACCGCAAAAAATAATAGAAGTACGAGACATTAACAATATAAATCATAATGATTTTATCTCAGACTGTTAGAAACTAGATTGGTATCATATATTTGATATTCATGATGTAAATAGTAAAGTTATCTTCTTTAACAATAACATCTTAAGTCTATTGGATAAACATGCTCCTCTTAAAGTCAGTAGAAAACCATCTCCATGGATGACATACACCATTAGAGAAATGATTAAATTAAGAGAAAATGCCTGTAAAAGGTACAAACGAACAAACAATCCATCATATTTCCAATTTTATAAGTCAATGAGAAATGCAGTAAATAAGGCGGTCCTGGCCGAAAAAAAGCTTATTTACAAATTAAAATACGAAACTGCAAGGAAAATAAAAAAAACAAATATGGCCTGAGTTAAGAAAACAAAATATTTATGGAAAAATGAGTACAACTGCCCCAGAGCACCTAAAAAAACCTAACGAAATAAATAAATATTTAGTATCGGAAATCGAACAATTACCAGTGGATGAAAATATAATTAGATATTATAAAGAAAATAGAATGATACAATTTGACAGCGAACTTACCACCGTATCAAACATGGAAGTGTTGCAAATTATCAATAGTATAAAATCGAATGCTATTGGCACAGATGGAATTAGTGTAAGTGTACTAAAGCTGTGCTCAGCACCACTTTCCGATTACATCACACACATAATAAATGAATGTATTCTCATATCAATATTCCCGGATAATTGGAAGGAATCACTGGTGATACCGATACCAAAAATAAAAAAAAAACCGGTAGAGTATAATGACCTAAGACCGATAAATATTCTTCCGGTTTTGTCAAAAGTTTTAGAAAAAAATCTAGATAACCAAATACGAAATCACTTGTCGAAACACAATATATTACCTCAATTTCAGTCTGGATTTAGATCAGGTTATCGTTGTAATTCTGCACTTACACACATAATAGACGACATCATACGTGCAACTGATGCTGGCAAAATTACAGCTTTAGTGTTAATTGACTACAGCAAAGCTTTTGACAGATTAAATCATCGAATTATAGAATCCATTTTTGGCTATGTAGGATTTGCTAAAGAATCAAATAAATTATTATCGAACTTCTTTACTATCAGAAAGCAAATAGTAAGTGTAGAAAACGTAAGATCGACGTTCTTTAACACAAATTGTGGTGTTGGTCAAGGTACCATACTAGGCCCCCTGATATATGCGCTTTACACTGTATCGCTACCTTCTATTTTTTATTTATTATTTTTTTTTATTTATTTATTTACGGGAAAACCCCTTTTTACAAAAACAGTTTACAAAAATATTTTACTTATTACCTTAAATTCTAAATTAACTCTAATATTATATTACACAAGAAGTACATGTTTCTTTAAAACGCGCTTAAATGTATATTTACACGAATCAAATAAATTAAACCACTCGTACTGATTTAATTTATTAGCCGCTCTTAATATACGACTAACGGGGCTGTTATAAGAATGGTTGGTCTTATGTGTTTGGACATAAAATATATTAACATTTCTGAGTGATCGAGAGTAATTACATACATTAAATTTAATGTCAGATAACAAAGCTGGACAGATAATATACGAATTTAGTAAGCCATGCAAAAAACTTAAGTCCGAAATTGTTCTTCGTTCTGCCAGAGACGGGATATTTAATGATATCATAATATCCTCATAACAGCCCTGGATATGCCGTCTACCAAGCTTGTACTCCATATTTCGCAACATTTTATTTTGAATAGATTCAATGCGATATATATCAGTCGCACTATAAGGCGACCCGACTGGACTGGCATACTCTAAATGGCTTCTGACTAATGCGCAGTACAAAAGTTTAAGAGAAGTAACTTCCATTTCCTTCGAAATATGCCAGACGAATCCCCACAATCTCATAGCTTTGTTACATATATTATCAATGTGGCTTTTAAATGATAAACGATTATCTATAATCACTCCTAAATCTTTTACAGATTCCACGCAACTCAAAGGACATGAATTTATCTTATACTTGGCATTAAGAGCATATTTACCTCTACAAAATGATATAGAGACACATTTTTTTACAATTAAGAGATAATCTGTTAAGTTTACACCATTCCACAACCCTATCTAAGTCACGCTGCAAAAGGGTGCAGTCTTCACTGCATTTAACAACTTGGAAAATCTTCATGTCATCAGCATACAGTATGCACTTGCCAAAATCAATTACATCAACTAAATCGTCAATAAACAATGAAAACAAAATTGGTCCGATGTGTGACCCTTGGGGTACCCCAGAACTGACGGTTATTGAGTTAGATACATAGTTATGAATTCTAACTCTTTGGGTTCGTCCAATTAAAAATGAATTAAGCCATAATAAAGTATTATCCTTGAAACCAATAAGCCGCAATTTTTCCAACAGAATATCGTGATTAACTTTATCAAATCCTTTAGAGAAATCCGTGTATATAGCATCAACTTGCAGATTCTTCTCTAACGCGTTTGATAGAAATTGTTTAAACTACAGCAAATTTGTAATCGTAGATTTTCCACGCTGAAAACCATGCTGATTATCGCAGATACTTGATTTAGATAACCAAGACAATTGCTCACTTACTAATGAATCCATTAATTTTGGAATAACCGACTGAATGCTGATTCCACGGTAATTAGTAACATCATCACGATTTCCACTTTTAAATATAGGTGTTATAAAACATTCTTTCCAGATAGTAGGTACGTATCCCGACATTAACGACCTTGTGAATAAAGTATGGATTGGTTTGCTTAAAGAATACACGCAATTAATCAAAACATTGGAGGGAACCCCATCAGGTCCTGTAGAATAGCAATTTTTTAATCTTGCAATACTATTAAAGACACATTCCAAAGTGATGGATAATTCCATATCTTGAACTGATCGGACACTGTTGGTGTTCAGGTTGGCTACGTTGGCATGTGTGACAGGTTCATAAATAGATGAAAAGTGATCGGCAAAGAGATTTACTATATCCATTCCATCTTCAGCAGTATCGTTATGCAGCTTCATAAGTTTAGGAATCCCGTCCTCCTGTCGCAGGTCACTAGCATATTTCCAGAAATTACTAGGATTATGAGTGATGTCAGCTTGAATACGTTGCAAATATTTATTATACAGATCTTGGGATATTTTTTTACAAGATGAACGTAGGTCGCAGAATGTTAAGTAGTCTTCATACCGACCAGATGCTTTAAAGCATGGTACAATAATGAACTAGCGAATATGATATTTCGCAAGAAAATTGCACACACAATTTTCTTGCGAAATATCATATTCGTTAGTTCATTATTGTACCATCTAGGGAACTTATTTTTCTTAACCGTAACATATTTCGAGGGTATAAAAATATCCATTCCACTTCGAACACTGTTGTAGAATGTTTGAACTGCATCATCCAAGTCAGTATTATTTAAAATCTGCCCCCAATCAATATTGTGAAAAAAACTGTTTAGCCCCTCGTAGTCAGCATATCTGAAGAGAAATACCTTTTTCCAGGTATCAATAATTTTAAAGTCGGTTGAAGTTGTGATTTCCCCTGAATACGCTGAGTGATGATCGCAAATATTAAGTAATAAGTCACAGGCCAGAGTAATATAGAAATCAACGTCGGAGAAACATAAATCAAGAAAAACTTTCCTTGTATTAGGAATATTTATTAATTGTTTCATATTCATGAAATTGTAGGAGTTAATAATTTCCTGTGCTTGTGCACTATGACGTAAAATAGAATTCCCTTCCGCATCCCATTGGATATTGTTTAGGTTGTAGTCACCAAAAATCAAGAACTTGTAATTAGAAAACTTGTCACGCAGGTCTTCAACAATACGGCAATGTTCTTCATAAACAGCTAATGGTGATGCAATAATAAATTGTGTACTCCCGAGTGTTGCAGAGATAAATATATGTTCAATTTTACTAGAAGAGCATATTAAGGTAGATTTGAAGTTCTTCTTAATAGCTACGAGTATACCACCTCCCATTACTTCACCAAATGATGACCGCTCCACACGGTAAATATTGTAGTTCTGTATTGACAGTTGACTATTTTCAAAATCTTCGTATAACCACGACTCAGTAATGACAATTAAATCATAAATGCAATTATTAACGTTTAACATAAACTCTTTTATTTTAGTTCGCATCCCCCCAACATTTTGATAATACAGATTTACTTTTTTGTGTGGGTTAAACTCGTAGCTTCTGGAGGTTTCTCATTATTACTTGCTATGTACGGAAAATCGTTTCGATATTTTATAATAATATTTTCTTCACCGTTAGCAACACGACTGTTATATTCTGTTCTTATTTTATTGAAATATTCCCTTTGCATTACAGTTCGGTCACTACGGAAATGTAACATTTTGTTTTTGTTGTTAGCATTTGTTTTAAGAATCAGTTTAGCCGATTGCTCATCTTCAAAGATGAGTTTTAGTGGACGACATTTTCCATTTACTTTCGATTTACCCAAACGAAATATTTTTAAGGGCCTTTCAACAAATCAAATATTCATCATATTACGTATATGCTGACGATACGCAGCTGTACATTTCATTCAACCTAGAAGAGATGCAAAATGCTCAAAATATGTTAAATAAAGACATCGATAGTATTATTAAATATTCCTCTCAACATGCTTTGCATATAAACAATACCAAGACAAAATTAAGCTTCTTTGGTTCAGTAAAAGCAAGAAAAATTGCTGAGGCCAACTTCAATGTAACAATCTAGAATACCTGTCAGTGACTGTGTAAAAAACTTAGGACTTTACCTCGATTCAGAATTAAAATTTAAACAGAATACCAATAGTATCCTGGGCTATATTGCACTCAAGATTTTATACACAAACCTTCAATTGATGGACACTCAGACAAAAATAACTTTGTGCGATGCGCTTTAATTATTGCGATACAATTTATAATTATTGTATCGATAAACGTGATTCCGATAGGATACACAAAAAAGTCATGTCTTAGACTAATATATGGAATCCGCAGACGCAACAGAATATCGCACTAATTGCATGAATGCAAGTGGCTTAACATGGCAAATAGGCGGAAATTACATATTTTTATTACAAAATTTTACTTGCAAAATGCCCACCATATTTATATAATAAAATTCGGTTTCGAAGCGATATCCATAATGTCAATATTTGGAAGAAAGGACAACTATCAACGCCAAAACATAGACTGCAGTTATTCAAAAGATGTTTTTCTTATACGATAGTCCATTGTATGAACTCGGTACCATTCGCACACACTAATTTATCAGGTTTTAAATTAAAATATAAATATATGTTATTAAATTTTCAGCAGCCATAAACTTACTCATTTAAAAATAAAATAAATATTTTAAGAAGTTTTTTTTTTCTTTTTTCATGTATGAATGCTTTTATTTATTAGTTTTCTTAGAATCCGATGTTAAATTTAAGTTATTTTTTCTATAGTATGGGCTTAGAGGAAGACCAATCACAACAGTAGGTTTATACCGAATGCTGTGAATGATATAAGTTCCTTTGACAAATGCTTCAGATATATATTGTTAAGTCCTTTATAGTTATGTTATGTTTATATTATTGTAAATATGCAATTTGTCAATAAATGATTTATTATTATTATTATTACTATTATTTAAGGTAGATTATATACGCAATATAGAAAACTTTTAGAAATTATACAATTCAACTAGTTAGGATTAAATTGTTTGGAGTTTTATTTTTCTGAAACATTTATTTTTTAAGTGTCGTTTTATTACCTGTTGACCGGAGCGGACTCGTGATTTCCCAAAGCAGGGAAAATCGGCACTCCTGGAAACATGTCGGCCATCTGTATGACGGTGTCTCTGATGATTTTTATGTTTTCTTCGCGGGTCTGATTCCACACATCGTGCGGTGGCAAATCTCCCGTCCATAGAATATAATCAATATCCTAAAACCATTAAAAACACAATGCAAAATAGTAGGCACAAATAACAACTATATTGTTTTGAAAAATTTTACAGGGCTACTTCAATTTAAATATTTTATATTTATTTATTTTATGTTTTGAATTTATTTTCGAATTAGAATACAATTTCTTTAGGTTTGGTTGATTATTGACAATTCTATTATTGAATACTTACAGTGTGCGTATCAGAAATGTGCTTCAGCATGTTGTCTATGGTAATTTTTGGACTGTCGCATTTTCTGTAATCTCCCCACCTAGAGAAAACGATTTTTTTGTAATATTAAATTAATTTGAAATCGAACAATTATCAGTTAATTATATAAATATTCTAAATTATTTATTACATTAAATAATTTTACACTCTGAAAGGCAGATGAAAAAATAAACAAATATATCGGATTAATAACAGGGAATCTTTGTGAGTTAGCATGAAATTATTAATTTTAACGAAATAAAAAAAAAGAATCTTTATTTGGCATAATTGTACACTCTTTCATACTAATTTATTAATTGTTAAGTGTAATAAATCGTTGTTCAATCAATGAAAACACTTTTTCAACCTTTGTATTGTATAACTGAATTGTATTTAGTGACTATAGTTTCGACGTCATTATCAAACTAATAATGATGACATGTTATTCCTGCAGTGTTAAAAAGAATATAGTTTTGATGTGTCGGTAGAAAGAGAGAGGTTAATTTAAAACAAAAATTAACAGATATATGAATACGAAAACATTTTAACTCTGATCTACTTCTGCATTAACAGTTACAGTTGAACAAAACAATGTTTGAAAAACTCTTTTATATATTTATTATTAATTGGGATTTAATCTGTTTTATATTCTTGCTTCTATCATCAACTATCACGTAGCTACGCTTTCTTTCCCTCATTCTCATTATCGCCTTGCATTCTTTCTATTCTTCTTCCGCTCTCATACAAACAACGATATCTTAATATCTGTTCACCACCAATATTCACCACGTATTTTATGAATGAGTGTGAATCATTCATCCAATGTTCCCATGTATCAATTCCTATTACACAACACACACAAGGTATTATTCCTTTTCCATCCATAGCTTCCGCCTCCTTTCCTCATTTTCATATCGCAGTAGTGCCAACAATCTTATCTCACAATCCTTCAGTTTTTCGAAATAGCGAAGCTAGCCAGTATGTAGTTGTAACTTCTTGTAGTATGGCCAGAGGCGACTATTCTCTATTTTTTTTTTTTTTCATGTATAATTTGTAATTCCACGCCTTCCAACTTATTTGCCAACTCTACCTATACCTTTTGCCCCAGGCCTACTTTCTCTTCAAACATTTCCAGGGACCATCCTGCCCTTTCATATAATTTACATCTTTCTTTCATCCACTTTATTCCATCACCATGCTGTTTCCACACCATCCATGCCTCGCTCAACAATCTTTCCTTCTCTAACTCAGCAATCTTCCTTTCGAACTTCATGACCCTCTTTGCCGTTATCCACTCCACAGACATTCTATTACATTTCCACAGTAACACTTAATCTGGCGTTGTCTTTTCCAATGTCAATATTCTTTTTAAGTACTGCAGTTGTAGTTTTCCCACATTTGTACACCTTCTTAAATCCGATACTTCCGCGGCATATAACAAAATGGATCTTATACATCTACATCATCCGTACATTCTTCCCTGGCATATCTTCCCAATCGTTCTATTGGCACCCTTGTCTTTTTATAAATAAATTCGATATGCTGTGTCTTGCTTTCTGACTCAGCAAATAGGAATTCTAAGTATTTAAATTCTCTCACCCTTTCTACTTCCTCTCATTTCCATTCCAGCACTTTTTCTTTCCTTTTACCCCCCACATCCATTTTGTTTTGCTTACATTCACTCTTAACTTTCTCCTATCAAAATATCTACCAAACCTATATTTCATTTCTTTCAGTTCTCTGGACGTTTTCGCTCGTCGCCTGTATACGCGAGACTTCAAATCTTCCTAGCACCAATGACAACGCCCCCTGACCTCATCTATTATTAAACTTATATTTTTATCATTAGATGCTTGCATGTATTTTGATCACTGACATCAATTGGTAAAACTGTTAAATAATGTTTAACCCAATTACTAAATTCGATGGTTTTGATATTTCTCTGCATAAACTAACAGTTTTCCGTTTAGTTTTATTGAAATATTAAATGTGTACAGATGCTAATCATGAAATGCTCAAAATTGCATTTTCGACATTCAGTATTGTAATTGTTTGATTAGAACAAATCTGTTGCCAAAGGCCATAAAAACACTTTTAGTATGGTGTGTTTGCTCCGTTATATTCCGATTGTCGGATTTAGTTTCAACGATTTAAAAGTGGTGACTTTGATGTCAATGACAAAGTTTGACCTGGAGGCCTAAACAAATTCGAAGTCAATGTATTGCAAAACTTATTGTGCGAAAAGGAAGCTAAACTCTCAAAGATCTTTCAGACAGCTTAGCGGTTGATGAAATTGTTTCCAGATGTTTACATGCAATGGAAAAGATTCAAAAGGAGGGAAGATGGTTATAACGTAAATTGACTCAAAATATCATTTTGAACTGTGTCAACATTGATAGTTCATTGTTTGCTAGGTAAACAAGAGTTTTCTGTCTGTCCTAATCGCAAAAAGTCTTATATTAATCCAGGAAAGCCATTCATATCGACACCGAAGCGGAATATACATGGCAAAAGTTTCTATAGTGAGATCAGCAAGGTGTAGTGTACTATGAGCTGCTAAAACCTAATGAAACAGTAACTGCAGATGTATACCGATATCAATTGACCAAATTGAATGACGTATTATTGCAAAAAAGACCAGTAATAGCTACTAACAGATGAACAGTTATCATCTTGATAATTATGCTCGGCCACTTGCAAGAATTGTGAATGTTCTAGTTCGAATTGGAAGTTCTGTTGCACCTAGGGTACTCGTAAAACATAGTGCTTTCTGATAACCATTTTTTCATATCAATGTAGCACGGTTTGGCTGGTACACGCTTTCGAAATGCCACAGAATAATAATATCGTTCTTCTGACGCGGTATCGCAATATTGCAAGATCGGAAAAGATGTAGAAAATCATGAAAAATATTTTGATTAAATTATATTATACAATTTTTTCTGAATAAGTGTTTTTTTTAAGAGGAAACATGATCAGAATTCATGCAACCACCTAACCTAACTTATACAGTAAACATTTCAATTGATATATCTACAAGATCCTAGAGGATTTGAAATTGCTAAGGTGCTTAGCTCATATAATTGGCATTAGTATGTACCAATAATTATTATTTTAAATAGAAAAGAGTATTTATTTAATTGGTCACAGATATTTAAATAAATTAAATAAAAATGACTTGAAAATATTTAATAAATTTCTTCCACATTTAGCTCTGTGACATTTTGACTTACGTTACGTAAATACAAATGTACTTTAAAAAAACTACTTCAGAAGCAAATACCCCGCCCGAAATTGAATTGCATAATGTATACCAGATGCTACATATAAATAACATATTGCACCATGCAATATTTTTTTTTATCCGAGAAAAAGTTAATGTAAATAACAAAAAATAAAGTTACTCAATATAAAGCCATCTGCAGACACGTGTTTCAGGATCTATATCTCGTCAGTACAGCTATGCCTTACATAATTTAAAGATGTGAAATTAAATTAATTAAATTAAATCAACCATACTCAGTCAAATTATATTAAATCAAATCAACATAAATCGATTTTAATTAAATCATTTTTTTGGGGAATTTAGGATAAGAACGCACCCATTGTTCGCGTCTTTGTGTCCGGGTCATTACCATTAGACCACGCGGCCGGTAAGGATAGCTCAATTTAATTAATTTAATTCAATTTGTTTCTTTTAATTTAATTTTGATTTAAATTGAATTAATTTGATTTGATTTGATTTGATTTAATTTAACATCTTTAAATTATGAAAGGCAGAGCTGTACTGAGAGATAGTTCTTGAAACACGTGTCTACAGATGATCTTATATTGAGTAAGTTATTTTTTGTTGTTTATATTGAATTTTTCTCGGATCAAACAATTGTTTCATGATGCAATATGTTATTGATATGCAGCAGCAGGTTAACATTATCTAATTCAATGTATGGCGGGGTATTTGCCCGAGAAGTAGTTGTTTTAATGTACATTTATTTAAAGTACTTACGAAACGTAAGTCAAAATATCACAGAGTTAAATGTGGAAATAATTTATTAATTATTTTCAAATAATTTTCATTAATTAATTAATTAATTATTTACGGAAAATCACCTTTTTACAATTAATGACAATCTGTAATTACAAAATACAACAATATATTCAATTGATTTGAAAAAATTTAGACTAATAACTCCTTGATCAAGTATAACCATTGAGTTTTCCAATCAGAATCCATAAACACAATAACAATAATGATGCGCACCGTGAATAAATATATAAGTAAATCAAATACACATAAAATATTTTACAAAAAATAGCAAAAATTGAATTAAAATCACGGCAAAAGCAATACATATAAATAAACAAGTAAATAGAAGTAAACCTTACAAAAATAATGAAAATAATATAATTATACACATGAATATTCGGTAGCAAGGCAAATGGTAAAAATAAGATAATGTACACATCATTTAAAAGTAAAAAAATATAATATGGTATGAATTAATTAAACATGAAAAATTCAAATTAATTTAAAAAAAATCATTAAAATAATTTATTATTTGATTTGTACAGGGTGGCTCAAATTGTCTACTGCGTTTAATGAGAAATATTTAAAATCAATAAAAATATATCTCAATAAATTGCAAAAATAACATCAACATGTTATATATTAATGAAAAGAAAAAAAAATATAATAAGTTTATTAATAACGCAGCTAACAATGACTTCTGTTTAAAAAAGTAACTTAGTCCAGTATCTCTTTCATTAATGAAGGTAGAAAACATCAGTAATTAGTATTCGATTCTCTTCGAAAAAGTACCCGAAGAACAGCAATTATTATCTCGACAAAATAATAAATGGCTGAGATATTAATAACAATTGACAATGTAAAATATTCAATTTTTGGCTCCATCTTGAAAACAAAAGACTATAGGTCAATTCTATTTTCAGCGTTGGTTTTGTCTACAAAAAAAAAAGAGCTCGAGGCTGCGCCATCGATTTTTGTTTTCGATCTCTTCTAATAATAATCTAAAATAGTAAGAATAGCCTTGATTTACACAATGACATATACAACGAAATTGTTCAGAGACAGGAAAGGGCTAATTCCCTAATTGTATTTAATTTTCCGGAATCTAACAGTGATGATGATATCGTCAAAGTTAATGAAATGTTGCAAGTGGTAGCAATAAACCATCAGCCTCCTCTTAATATACGAAGACTAAGCTCGAAGATTCCTAATCGCAGGAGGCCTGTTCGAATACTATTTAAACATGTAAATGACGTAAGGAATTTATTGAAACATTCTAAAAAACTAGCACTGTAGAGTTTAAAAATATCTATATGAAGAATGACTAAACCCCTCGGCAATTAGAACATGAAAAATTAGTATGCGAGGAACTCAAAACTAAACTAGATACTGGATAAATTAATCTCAAGATCAAGTACTATCATGGTATACCGAAGATTGTTCAGGAAAACTAAGCTGTTCCCAACAGATAACTATAGCTAATATCTCGATTTATTATCAAAAACAAATGTTTTTTATGATCATGTCTGTGCAAATAGATTAGATATATTTTTTAACTGAAACATGGTTGCATTCAAGCATTTTATACACAGAATTATTTCCTTCTCATTATTGTATATACAGATGTGATCGTGCTAACAAACGTGGCGGTGGTGCATTAATTTCTGTAAATATTCGTTATCATTCGGAATTAGTTTATAGTTCAATGTCAGAAAATTATGAGTTAGTAATTGTTAAAATGTGTATAGGTAGCAACGTCTTATTTTTATCTTGCGTATATATCTCGCCATCTTCGCCGTCGGTTGTTTATAAATTCGTTTTTGAAACCATAGAGAGTAAATTAGATATGAAACAACATATATTAATATTTGGTGATTTTAATTTACCCAATTTGTTCGCGCATTCGAAAACTGGGGATGGGCTGAATGAACCACTTCAAACCTATATTAATTTCATACAATTTAATAAACTTACACAGAATAATAATGTACCTAACACTTCTAATAAAATACTAGATCTTATTATTTCAAGTGGCAATTTAAATTGTGATGTTTTTCATTAAACTAGTTTTGTCCCCGAGGATTCATATCATCCTACTTTATATTGCGATATTGTCTTTGTTGATAGTTCCATTTATAATTTTAAATCTAATAATTCATATATTTCCTATGATTTCAAAAAAGCTGATTTGCGTTTATTATATAATGAGATTTCATTAATTAATTGTGATAGAGTAATGATCCGAATATTGCTTGTAATAGATTTAACGATTTGTTGCTTAAAACGATTGCAAAGTTTGTGCCTGTTCGTAGTTTTAAATTACAGCGTAAGTTTCCAATTTTGTTCAGTTATAGCTTAAAAAGAATAATTAAACGTAAAGAGGGTGCGCTAAAAATGTGTAAAAAATATAAATTCACTTATTTAAAATTAAGAATTAGAAGGCTTAGACAAGAAATTCACAAACTTATTAAAATTGACCATAATAATTATATTAAATATGTTGAAAATAATATTAAACGCGAACCGAAAACATTTTTTCTTATGTTAATATTAAAAAATTAAGTACACGAATACCTGACAATATGACCTTTAATGATGTTAATATTAATAATCCTACTGATATTGTCTATAATTTTGCTGAGTATTTTAGTAGTGTATATAAAAAGCGTTCTAGTTCCAATTTTAATAATATTAATATAACTAATAATATCCCTGTTTGTGTAATTAATAATATAAGTCGGTCTGACATTCTTCGTGCTGTTAACAAGTTGAAAGGCAATAACACTGCTGGGGCGGATGGAATTCCAGCTTTCTTAGTAAAGGATTGTATTAGCTGCTTTCTTGAACCTATATGTCATATTTTTAATCCAATTCTAAATTATAAAATGATACCTGAAGTATGGAAGTTAGGTAAAGAGACGCCAGATTTCAAGAGTGGAGATAAGTCTAATAATTTAAACTATCATCCAATAATAATCATAAATAATTTTCCAAAATTGTTTGAAATGATATTGTGTCGAATTATGTACAATCACGTGAGTCCATTTATAACTACGCGTCAACATGGTTTTATTAAAAAAGAGATCAATTGTATCGAACTTGTTGAATTTTGCAAATTTTATCTCTAGTCAATTGGATGAGCGGAAACAGGTTGATACAGTTTATACTGATTTCCAGAAAGCATTTGATACAATTGATCATTGCGTAATTCTTCACAAATTATCATATTTTGATTTTACCGATGTAACTGTTTCACTGATGCAATCATATTTATACAATAGACGACAATTTGTCCAATGTATGGGGTATCGTTCCGTCGAGTACATTGCAACATCTGGGGTTCCTCAGGGTACAAACCTGGGACCCCTTTTATTTATTATCTTTATTAATGACATTGTTGATATAATTCGGTGCAACGTGCTCTTGTACGCGGATGATATGAAATTATTTAATATTATTGAATCAATGGATGATTGCATTCAGTTACAGGAAGATATTGTTAATATTCATAATTGGTGTGAACTCAATGGACTGACTTTGAACTTATCCAAATGTAAATGCATGTCCTTTTATCGCAAGAAAAATAGTTTTAAATTTAATTATAGTATTAACAATATATTATTTGAACGTATAATCTCAATGAAATATTTGGGAGTAACTTTCGACGAAAATTTGATGTTTACTAACCACATTAATGAGATTTGTAACAAAAGTATAAAATTGTTGGGTTTCTTCTATCGGACATGTAAAGACTTCAATGACATTAATGTTTTAATTTTTTTAAAACATTAATGTCATTGATATAATTCATACGTTCGTTCAAATATTGAATTTGCCTCTGTTATTTGGTCACCGTATCACGAGACTACTATAAATAGGATTGAAGCAGTTCAAAAAAGTTATTGAAAATGTTATTCTTTAAAAAAATTGGAGAATATCCATCTGCATCCACTTCATATGCATAATTATGAATTAGTATTTATTTTAATTATCTTTATTGCATCGTTCTTAAATACTTACTTTCCTGCAGCTCTGTCTTTACTGGCAGGCGGACCGTTAGTCAAGCGACAGCACAAGGGCTCGGTACAGTCAGCGTTACTTCCTTCCATGTAATACGGATCGTAATGCGTGTCAGAAATATGCAGAACTTTGAAAGACGGCGCATTTTCCTCAGGAATCTTCAATTCCGTAGTTTCCGGCTTCGGCACGGGCGGAAACATCACTTCCCATTCGTGGTAAGGATTGTAGACGTCTCCGCAACCGTCACCGATGACGAAACTGCAAATCTCATCAGGACCTAAATCAATAAAAATAAAATTAAGGTATGGATATGGCCATGTATATTTTTATATGCTGCGAAATCGTTATTAAACAAGTCGTTATTAAACAAATATATATTTAAAGATAAAAGAGGAGTAAATACAAACCATGTGCTTTAGTCGGTTGGTTTCACAAATATATTAAAATGTAAAGCATGTAACAAGCGAAATAAGTCTAGTATATTTTAAAATATTTGTGTTTTTTATTTACTTTCCTTTAATCCTTAAATGTTTTCACCATGTTTTACCAAGTAATAAATGCAAAAGTTATTCATGAAATAAAAATAATAAAAAATAAATAATCAGTTCTTAATTAATTACTTTAAACAGAATTTTAAATAATATATTTTTTTAAATAACTTAAATCGAAATATAAAACTTGATATCCGGTTTATATTTCGATTTAAGTTATTTAAAAAAATATATTATTTAAAATTTTGTTTAAAGTAATTAATTAAGAAAGGGCCTTTCAGTCTTGCATTTTTTATTTTTTTTTATTTACTTCCAATATTTCATAATTATTTTTTATTTTATAAATGCATGCTTGAAAAATCTGAAATTGCGTTGCAATATGATAAATAATATTAACAAATAGATGTAAATTTGTTTCAGCTCCATATACGGTGCATGGTATTTTGCATATGTTCGCTGTATTTTTGTATTCATTTCAAAATTGAGCAATATTTTTCTAAGATCTATTTAAAATATTACAACAGGTTTCTCACCATCTCAATATACACGCATAAATTTTATTCTGTTAGTCTGTCTGGGATCAAAGATCTTTGTTATATATATGTATATATATATATATATATATATATATATATATATATATATATAGAAAGTCTTTATTTCTTAGAAATAAGTTAAATTACATAGATCTTTGTTATTATTATAAATTATTTAAAAATATCTGCAAATTAATTAGCGAGATTTAGTTGAAAAACAGTTTTTAAAAATATTGAGTAGTTTAAAAGAAAAGGTAAAATTATTTTTTAAATATAGCGCATCCTCTAAAATGCTACCTGTAACGAACTCTCAGCGGCTGTAATTGATACTGTAGCATCAACCCCCTTTATGTTATTCTTCATTCATAAGACACAGTAGTCGGGAGTTTATTACCAAGTGTTGGTAAATTTCAATTCATTTTCCAACTAATCAAATAATATTGACTATAGGATCAATCCATATCAAGTGGTCCAAAGATGGTTGCTTGATCATTTTAGAAAAATATATATATTTACTATATAGAATCTGTAGTTCAAAACAATTTTAAAATTTCTTTTTAGAGTCAACCGTTTAAAAATGGCGGCCATCTTTGTTTCACAGCACATGCCGATTTTTGAGTTTGCAAGCTCTTACAGAAAACTGATTTTCTCATGACTGGTAAGTCATAGACTAATAATTCAGAACGCATTGTGTTCCTTACAGTCTGTTCTATCTTTTATGTTCTCTGAATATTTTGAAGTTGAAAATTGCTATTGAAAACAAATGTTTTCATGTCTCAAGAGGCTACTTTTGAGGGTAATTTTTGAGTATAGGCGGAGATATATCAAAGTTGATTTTTGTCATGATAATAAACCTAGCTAAGTAGCTTGTATTAAAAGTACTCTTAACCCTGATATTTGTTATCTTATTTTTTCCTTGAATTTTTTTAAATTTTTGTTAACTTTAGGCTTTAATATCTCTGGTGGGGAACTTTATACAAACCTGATTTTTTTATGTTATGCTTAGATGCAACATAAAACTACTGCAACTATTTACAACCTATATATTTGAGTACTTTGGTAGCTACGAATTTTTGAAAATGGTCCTTTTCGCGCCTATTTAACAATGCGTAAACTTGAATAATTCATTAAAATTTTATTATTTGTGAATTTTTTACTTTTAATAACCCTTTTAAAGTTTTTTTTAAACATTTTATCTAAAACCTAGTTATAAATTGAACTAAAATATTTTATGTTGTACTGGACAGCACAAAATATTTTAGTTAGTAATATAATTAGAATTTACTCTATTTATTTTTTTATTTATTCTTTTATTGAAAAATTACTTACAAGTTTAAAGACAAACAAATTCAGTAAATTTCAGATATTGATAATTATTTTTTATTTATTTCACAATCTGACATGTATATCAGGTATTTATTCATCAATATTTATTAAATATAGAGTCGTGTTCTATTGGAATATACATTGAAGAGTTGTGTCATAAAAACTCGTATGGCCCTGTTTCCAAAGACATACAGCATGCGCAGAATTTTGTCGAAGAAAAACAACTATTGCTAAAGCGCAACCTCCGCTTTAACGTTTCAACAATTTGTGACTACAATGAGAAGAAATACATCATGAAGTACAACCATCTGTTCGTGCTGTGGACCTTTTAAAAACCATAAAAAGATTGTAACTAAAGGCTTAAGAGAAATTTCATTGGACCAAATAAGGATGCCAAAACAAAATCATGTTAAATTAATATTAGGAAACACAATATTAGTGCATATTGTTATACAATGATTTTTGTTTTTAAAGGAACTAACAATATGGATGTAGATCATTGCGATGAAATGGATCAAAACCACCAGAAAAACACATTTAGCAATTAGATTCAGCATATGCAGCTCTTGGTGTATCTTCTGCATCAAAACTAAGAAAGCTAAGCAATAATAAAAGAACTAAAGCTATTGAAATTAAGGTCCACGAAGTATCTGAAAAATTCCGAAAAAATCTTGAACATTGTTTTGATCAAACTTTGATGACGACAGTGCTTTTACTGAGGAGTATTTAGAACTAATTCAATCCTTATAAGATAAATATAAAGTTGTAACAAATGACGAAAAAGTGAAAATATTAAGTCTACTTCCGTAATCTTGGTCAATACATAAAATAACATCAGAACGTCAGTGATCGATTGTTAAAACTTACAAACAAGCTTGCAAAAGAACAAGAAATACTTCCTGACTTAAGCAAAAAAACAGAAACCAAAATTAAGGAAGATACAGTGCAGAAAGTCATCCAATTTTGTAAAAATGATGAAAACAGTAGATTGTGTCCAGGGAAGAAGGATTGTGTTTCAGGTAAGGCAAAAAAGTAACAAAACAAAAGCGGTCTATGTTGCCTTTAAGGCAGCTAACCTGGATTGCAAAATTGGAAAATCAAAATTTTATTTTTTATGTCCGAAATGGTGTATTTTAGTTGGAGCATCAGGTACGTACAATATTTGTGTATGTATTTATCATCAGAACGTAAAGCTAATTTGACAGAGCAAAACTTAATGTTTCTTACAGAGATCTGATGGAACTGATAAATAACCATAATTGCATGATGAATATTTGCACTAAATGTCCAGGTACACAAACATTACTTACAGAGGAGGAAGATTGTTTGTCTGAAAACGTGGAATTCAAGCAATGGGTAAATACTGGCAGGTCTGAAATGATAACAGTAATCAAAAGTCGAGATGAATTCTTTAAATATTTGGTGGACCAGCTACAAAATCTTAAAGGTCATCATTTTGTGTCAAAAGTTCAAGGTAGAGCTATGAAAACCATTAAACAAAATCTTACGCATACTGAATGTGTGATATTAGCAGATTTCTCTGAAAACCTTACATTTATGATTCAGGACTTATATTCCTTAAGTCCGGTGCAGCTTTAACGTGTATTTGAAAATAATAATAAAAAAACTAAGAAAATGAAGTGATTGCTAGTTCTACAATCATACGATTTTGTCCGATTGCTATCGACAATTTTTGTTTGGATTTTAAAAGATTTGTGCTGAATAATTAATAATATTCAGCATAAAATCACCGAAAGTGGAGAAATTCATAAATTTCATGATGAACCAAGTAAGGTTAATTAATTCAAAACATACGCATCAATGTAATAAAAAATCTGAAGTGCGGTTCAATAGAAACCAGCAATTGTAACAAAAAATTCTAATCATGCTGAATATTGCAATTTGTGATGAATTTGCTTACATTGTTAACATTTATAGATTGTTTCTAGTAATCGCTTCAATGAATCTCGTCATGACTCGTTGGGCATACATATTTAAAAAAATCACTCTCACCCAGCTTGACTTTGCCAAGGACTTCGATGACTTCGCCGGCGAATAATTCGGTGACGCCCTCGCAAACTCTCGATGACTGGATCTTCAAACTGTTGCAGAACTGATAAATCGTCTTTTTGATTTCTTTATCCGATTTACCGGTTCTTATGTAGTGTTGTAATAAACCAGCGCCTGGAAATAATAATACAAACAAATTACTATACACGTTATTAGTTTTAATACAAAAGGTTACATAAACTTAAAATATAAGGGTATAAGTTTAGTTAGGGATTTACGTAGTAAACAATTTTGTATTAATAAATGTTTCATAAATACAACACAATATAACATTTTTAATAACATGAAAATGTCCTAACATAACAGTATTAAGAAGTAGACATCCTATAAGTACTGTTAATAATTAAAAAAAAAATATATCTTGTGTGTATTTTATATTAATATTATTGATTACCTGCTTTACAAGCGGTGCAAGAAACTTTTGAAAGTAACGAGTTTTCCACTTCGAAGGCGACCTGCTTCAAATTCAAGAGCTTGAGAGCCTTGTCGACGAATTGCGGCAAGTGCGTTTGATCCTCGCGTTCCCACAACAATCTTCCCTTGAAAAAGAAAAACAAAGTATTTAAAAATAAATATGTATTTATTTATTTTTTAATTCTAAAATTATTTACAACAACTTTTTGTAGGTATAATTTTTCCTATAAAACGCATTGTTTTTAAGTTTTAAGCAATTCATATAAGGTTACATTTTTTTAATTTACTTTAATTTTGTCATTTATTTTTGACTTCATTTGTGGCCGATTGGTTGATTTAATCTATTTGTATTTAAGTGGGGCAATATTCTTAAATTAAAAAATCTGTATTACAAAAAAAAATCATAAGAAAAGTTTTTAGTATTAAAAATTAAGTAATATGTAATTAATTGATTATATTAACAGGGTTTCAACTTGAAAAGGGAAACTTCCCGATTTTTCATTATAAATTAAATATCTTTTATATGAAAATTTGAAAATCTTCAGATGATATCGTTCTATTTTTCGAAGAAACACATTAATTGCCTTTGCGAAAACTTCCTAACAATGTTGCGAAAATTGAGATCGATATTTAATTCTTATTATGTCAATTTATTGTTCTTCTGTCAATATGAAATCAATTCCGCATTGTTTGCTTCATTTATTCGTTTTATTCAATTTCACACATGGGCATTCCTGAGTAATTTAATAATGATAATAAAAAGACACGGTAAGTGGAAATAATGCATATTAACACAAATAACGAATCTGGCCAATTAATTAAAGGTTTACTATGATTTTGTACAAATTATAAATTTGTATAAGGTAGGGGTCTGAACCATTACAAATCATTTATGTATTTATTTTATAACTTACAAATTGTACATTTTATAAATAAAATATTCCAATAAAATTTTCTTTGAATTAACCTTATAAATCAAAAATGTAAAAATATGTAGGGTGTACCCACATGTTTTATTGTAATATTAATTCTCCAAAAGTAACGATTGTAATAGTAATTTCATTTTATTTAATGAAAAATGTTTTTAAGTATCTCTATTCAAAAGACACAAGTTTACCCAATTATCTAAGTAAATTGAACACCCTGTATATTTAAAAAATATTTAAATGATATCCAAGAAACTTTTATTCCAAACAATTTGTTACTATTGGAGAATTATTTAAGTGTTTCGGTAACTTTGCCTAAACCTGTATAATAATTTTAAAACCGAGTACCGAGTGTTTTAGTTAAATATCCTTAAATGTGTATTCAATTTACTTACCAGAATTTAAATAAGTTGATCACAAGTGAATAAAAAAAATCTTTTCTATTATGCCTTTCATTAATTAATTGAATCTTATTTCGAAATTTATTTATGCGTACAATTATATGATTATTCATTGTTATATATAATAAACTGCTTATATTTTATGTGCAAACATAAAATCTATCAGGTGAATGAATACTCTTTTATATTTATATAAAAGCGAAGACTTACGGTAGTATCAATTTTTGCCGGCGGGGGTTGAGTGTGATTCCTAACTTTCTCCGATAAAATCGGGTTGTTGTGGGGTTTCATTTTGTAGTTCCAGTTGTCCTTATATTCTACGTCACCTTCGATCGTTTCTAATACAACAGGAACTCCTGAAATTACAATGTGTTTAATGTTTACTGTAATTTTCTCTGCTAATTTAAATAAATATATTTAATAATTAAAAACAATATTTAAACTTAGCAAATAGAAATATATTTACGTAACGAGTAAATAGAGTTAGATATTAAATAAAATGGAACAAAGATGATTCACACATTTGTGTATAAACAAGGATTAATTCTGGCAATTATCAATAAAATTCAATCAATCCCTTCTTCCAACTGCAAAAATTACTTGCACTGTAAGTTTTTGTTAAACATCCATTGAAACATTTACTTCCCGAGCATATAGATAGATATTTGTTTGTTGCATAGCAGTACCACTAAACATTGCAACGATTTGAGTCGAAAATATTTAATGAAAGGACACAACAAATAATAATTACAAGGCTATCTGTAGTCACGTATTTCGGGATTCATACCTCATCAGTACAGCTATGCCCTGTAAGCCCTTAGTAAATAATTTTTAACATCCATAAAGTTGGCAGCCTCACTTCACCAAAATCAAATAAAAATATGCTCATAATTAATTAATACTTAAAGACTAATTTGTACCCACAAAATTAGAATATGTACCAATTTAATTTCGCCGGAAAACCGATTCTTATTATGGGGGTGCCAGCTTGACTAAAGTTATCACCCCCACCATCCTCAATTGAAATTTAACCAGACGCATCCAAAACTTTGAATTAAACACTAATTTGTACCCATGTTTGTTTCTCATTGTTTAAACAATTTATAAATTATTTAACCAATTTATACCTAAAAAATGTACTTTTCATAATTAATAAACAGAAATGTAGGGTATAAAATTAGGACTAATTAGAACGAGTATTTTGTTTTAAACATTTTTTTTTTGTTGATAAAATAATTTTCGGTTAAATCTCAAATTTCGATTTTCGGTATAAAACCGTGATATAATTTGGGACCATAATAAAACCCGACAAACTTGTGTTTCTAATTTTGTACTAATTTGTACTCACAAGCATTTTGTTATAAACATTTTTTTGTTTATAAAATAATTTTCAGTTAAATCTCAAATTTTCGGTATAAAACCGTCAAAAAAATGAAACCACAATAAAACTTGACAAACTTGTGTTTCTAATTTAGGACTAATATGTACCTACAAGTATTTTGTTATAAATAATTTTTTGTTGATAAAATAATTTTCAGTTGAATTTCAAATTTCGATTTTCGGTATGGAACCGCAAAAAAAAATTGAACCACAATAAAACTAGAGGAACTTGTGTTTCTAATTTAGAACTAATTTCTACCCACAATTATTTTGTTATAAACAATTTTTTGTTGATATTTTTATTTTCGGTTAACTATCACATCTCGATTTTCGTAATAAAATAATTCAAAATATTGGGACCATTGCTAAACTCGTAAAACTTGTATTTCGAATTTAGGAGTAGTTAGTACCCTCAACTATTTTATTATAAATTTTTTTGTTGATAATATAAGTTTTGGTTATATCTCAAATCGCAAATTCAAGAATTTTTGTTATGAAAACCATTTAAATAATGAATAAATCCTGTTTTTCTATTATCAAGTATTTTATTGTTACGCAACAGCAAATATCTACTATTAGACATTATTATTATTATTAAAATACTTATGTAACATAAGACTTTATGTAACAGTAGCTAAAGAGAAAATAATTTGTTAATTAATTGTTTTCAAATTTAATTTATTCAAATAACTGTGACTCAATGAATGAATACTATTTTTTTATTGTTATGTTCAGGAAATATAAATTAGAAATTCACAATGAATCAGTGAAGAAGAAAAAAAAAATATTTTCGTTAAAATAAAATCAATTAATCTACTATAACAGTAGCATTTTCTATAAATATTTTAGTCTTTAATGCCAACTTACCTTCTATTTTTATTAATAGTAAACTTAATATCCATATCGATGTGGTTGTGATATATTTCATAATCTGAAACAAAAAAATAAAATTTAAGCATATGATTTAAGCGTAAAATAAAAATGGAAATGAGATGTATTTGTTATTACAAAATTTTAAATTGGATAAAATCCTGCTTGCTAATTTATTAATTTTTATTAATTATTTTCGCAACTTTTTCTTTATTTAATAAAATATAAATTGTAAATTTTTACTACTTTGAACGTTTATTGTATTTTTGTTTCTCTAAAAAATGTAGATATATATATACAGAGAAGTTTTTTTTATCAGTATACATTAGGCGAACTGTATACCTGAAAAAAAAAATAATAAGTCAAACGCATTAAACCGATTAATGTGTGTATGTTTAGTTGCCTATAACACATAACTTAACGTCAAACGCTAAACTTCAAAAAGTGTGAAATATTTGATCGAAAATGTATACAAATGAAGAAAAGCCGAATTTCAAGCGTGTATTACAATTCCAACATTACTAGAGGAGGATAAGACATGTTTTCAATGAATACAAAGTGACCGAATACCTCAATTAGGATGATTCTAAAAATAATTAAACTAAAATATTTTCTTTGGAAGGTTGTATGTTTCGTTATCTTTATTCTATTGAAAAACGCAACGAAATAAATCATGACCGTCACAAGCAATTTCCTTGTTTTTATCAAAAATACGTCACTTATTATTATGGAGAAATTACAGGTAAAAAATATTAAGAGATTTTATTAAGACAATTTGAAAGAAAAGTAACAGCGAAGAACAATAAACTTGAAATAAATAATTAGAATAAGTGCTAGAAATGACCACTAGAAACTGCAAGACAGTAACTCAAACGATCGTGAAAATTCTACCACATTGTGCATTTCGATATGATCATAAACAAAAATAGAAAATTGTTTGTTTTTTGAATTATCCCAGTTGAAGGAATCGATCGTTCGGTTTGCGTATTATAGGCAACTAAACACATACATCAATGCTTATGACTTGGGTATTTTACATGTATACATAGGGGATATGTATAGTGTTAAAGAAACGTCTCTGTATATAATAAATGTGGATAGATTATTAAAAATCTGCTAATAAAATAAGTACAACACAGGTTAAATTGAATAATTTTAAATTCTTGACTAGTATCGGGTTATCAGCTCATTATCAAGATTTAGTTTAGAAATTTAAATAAACTTAATTTTGAATTCTCTTGATAACCCGAAATTTGTCAAGAATTTAAATGTATTCAATTTAATCTGTGTTTTATTTGTTTGGTTCGTAGATTTTTAATAATCTATTCATATTTATTATATACATTTATTCTTTAATTTATCAATTATTAATTATATTTATTTATTTAAATACAACTTAATAAATAAATTCCAATTTCGATCCTTTTTAAGCAAATCCTAACATAATCTCTACTTCTTTCTTTCTTAATCTTATCCTCTTTTACCCGTATTGAGTGTCGATATAATCTCTACTTAAGTTATTTAATTATATTTAATCTAGAACACTAAAAAAACATTTGTCATTGAGAATATTTTAAATTTGTTTTCTAAACGAATTCTCTTTCAAATAATTTATCAATTGTATTTGTTTTTAAAATTCCATTTAATAAGTACATTTCAAATTGTTTCTTAAACGATGTGTTGTTGTGAGTTACGTGAAGATATTCGAACAATTAAAAATAGAACACTTTGTCCAATAATTATAATTTAAATATTTACGAGGCAATAGAAATGAAAAAAAAAAAAAAACAGAATCAAAACTGTTAAACTTTGACATGAGCCCGATAAATAACCCTTCATTAAGCCTTTATTAAGTTGTCAACCCAGTCCGAAAAAATACCACCGAATACTTTATCTCCTAAATTCCCATTTCACTATCTACAACCCGGTTTTTACCTATAATTTAACATTTTATATGTACACCAATTTGTTTGATTTAGGATCATACTTTGTTAGCTATTGATAATGGACACATTAAATTTGCCTGAATTGTACATATAGCGTACAAATAAGTGAATAAATGAATACAAAGTATTTTATTTTCAATTGTTTCTTAATGTTTCTTTTTTGAGCAATCCAAACTTAATTTCTACTTAACTTATATAATTATATTCAAAGAGAAAGAACAAACTCGGACAATCATTACCTAGAAAGTCCCACTCGCTCGCTGCTCTTTCTCTCTGCAATGCGACATTGCATACAATAATAATAATACGGTAAGTATTCCCTATCCTTCTTTACTTTTAATTCGATCGGGCCGCATCACATCCGCTCAAGAAATTAAATAACCGAGCGAGAATACAATGGACTAAATAACGAAGAAAAAAATGTGGAAGTCACGGCGGGAATGTTAATTATTTCCGTAACGGTATTTTTTACTCACCTCTCATCTTTAAGTTCGTGTAATTTTAAATCAATGTCAAGGTTGAGCACTCGTTGTGAGGTTAATAAAATGCTCGTTTTAGCGTTTTTGTGTCAGTGATACAAGAAATATTTTTTAAACTTGTATTTGTATCTGATATTTTATGCCAAAAAAATACAGGCAAAGTGTTTTTTTTTTAATTATATTTGTCTCATGTTTTGAGACAATGAAGACTGGCTGTTTTTAAACATTTATCTCATGTTTTTTTTTTTTTGCAAATGAGGACCTAAAAAAAAGTGTTTTTTTTTAACTTGTATTTCTCTTATATTTTGTGCTAATAAGGACCGACAAAAAGTGCTTTTTTTAACATGAATTTGTCTGATGTTTTGCGTCAATGAGAAACAACAAAAAAGTGTTTTTTAAACTTGTATTTGTCTGATGTTTTGTGCCAATAAGGGCCGGCAAAAAATGTGTTTTTTTAACTTGTATTTCTCTGATATTTTGTGCCAATGAGGACCGACAAAATGTGTTTTTTTAAACATGAATTTGTCTTATGTTTTGTGTCAATGAGAAACGACGAAAAAGTGTTTTTTAAACATGTATTTGTCTGATGTTTTGTGCCAATAAGGGCCGGCAAAAAATGTGTTTTTTTAACTTGTATTTCTCTGATATTTTGTGCCAATAAGGACAGACAAAATGTGTTTTTTAAACATGAATTTGTCTGATGTTTTGTGTCAATGAGAAACGACGAAAAAGTGTTTTTTAAACTTGTATTTGTCTGATGTTTTGTGCTAATAAGGGCAGGCTAAAAAGGTGTTTTTTTAACTTGTATTTCTCTGATATTTTGTGCCAATAAGGACAGACGAAATGTGTTTTTTTTTTAAACATGAATTTGTCTGATGTTTTTTGTCAATGAGAAACGACGAAAACGTGTTTTTTAAACATGTATTTGTCTGATGTTTTGGGCCAATAAGGGCCGGCAAAAATGTATTTTTTTTTTAACTTGTATTTCTCTGATATTTTGTGCCAATAAGGACAGACAAAATGTGTTTTTTTTTTAAACATGAATTTGTCTAATGTTCTGTGTTAATGAGAAACGACGAAAAAGTGTTTTTAAACTTGTATTATCTGATGTTTTGTGACAATTAGGGCTAGCAAAAAAAGTGTTTTTTTAACTTGTATTTCCCTGATATTTTGTGCTAACGAGGACCGACAAAAAAGTGTTTTTTTTTAAAAACATGACTTTGTCTGAGTTTTCTTTGTATATAAATAACCAACTTAATTTCATTAAATAATCTTACTTTCCAATTTTTATTTTTTCACATAATTACATATTTTAATATAAGGGTGCGGTTTAGCAAAACGAGATAGATCTACAGTTACTGCACACTAATACTAATTCGTGTTGCATTGATACTTGGTTAATAGGCAATGTTGTATTACATATTAAAGTAATTTTAAAACGTCCAGGAATTTCGTCAGCTGAATTAATAATCATTTCAATAATTATTTTTTTCTGAAAAACAATTAATGAACATTTAATGAAATATTCAGCTACCATTCATCTTGCGTATGGATAACTAGTGATGACCACTTCGGTTTTGACTAGTGTGCAATGTCTTGATGAAGGCGGCTGAACGGAAATTGTGTTGTTGACGATGCCATTTGAAATTAGGCAAAAGATAGCGCTTGCGTCGTCTTTAATTTATTATAATTAATTAACAATTTAAAAAAAAATGAAAATAGGATATACATTTGTTAATTTTTACTCTACATTTTGGACCACAATGGCGCGTGTAATAAAATGTTTATAATTTCACTAAATTCTACACTTTACATTTAATACCTATTAATTTCATTAAATATTACAATTTTCTTTTATAACAAGAATTAATAAATTGGAGTTATATGCAAAAAAATAATCTTTTTAAAAAAAGGCAGGAGTGCTCAAATGCCTTTCATTAGGGTCAGTTTTATTCTTTAATCGTTTATTTGCTTAGAAAAGGAAAAGCGTCGCCTAATACATGTTATTTCTTGCTATCTTACAATATGTGTTACACTTGATAAATCTAAATTACAATGAAATTAAATAAAGAAAATTTTTTGGCAATGATCAATAAAATTCGATCAATCCCTTTTTCCAACTGCAAAAAAATACTTACACTGTAAGTTTTACAAACATCTATTGAAACAACTACTTCCCAGGCATTTACCCCGCCGGACATTGGATTGCACAATAGATATTTGTTGTTGCATAGCAGCCCTACTGCGAATTGCAACGGTTTGAGTCGAAATTATTTAATGAAAGGAAACAACAGATAATAGTTACAAGGCTATCTGCAGACACGTGTTTCGAGATTTCATCCCTCATCAGTACAGCTATGCCCTGTAAGCCCTTAGTTGTTAAACAATTTTTAATTCATTTTTACGTACCGTCTTCAACGAGATAGCGGATGGAAGTGATCGCGGTGAAGGACGCCAAAAATCATCTTTGTTTCATTTTATTTAATTTAAATCTAAAATAAATGAAGTATAAAAATTATATTAAACATTTTAATTAGTTGTCCTTATTTAAATAATTAAAGTCTCCATAATCAACAACCATCATAAAGATTAGTTTAATTAGAAACGAAACATAATTTGAACTATGTGGAAAATACCTCTCTTTCCATATAAAAAAAGATCTGGATAATTAATTAAAATTAAAACACTTGGTTTGTTTCACTAGATTATATTTTCTCCAACTAGTTTCGACCATTGGTCATCTTCAGGGAGGAATGTACAAAAAATGACTAAACAAGAATATATATACAAATGCAGCAATTTTGTGATTAACACTTTCGAAGACGTTTTTAAAAAGCAATTTATTACTACACGCTACCACTTACAATCGATAACTGAACTGAGTTAATTATTTACGATTATTTTATATTATAAATTCTGATTACAATGTATAATTGAAATTGATGATACAACATATTTCTTCATGTCAGATGCGGTCGCGGGTTGGAATCGCTGACGTGTTGTCTCGGTGTCCGTATAGGTTTCAAATGATGTTGTTACATAACTCCTCCCCTCTTAGATGGGAAGATTGAGCTGGTGAGATCTTCGATTCTTCATTGGTTTTGGGCTCCGTTCTGTGTCTTCCTTTTAGATAATTGTAGACCTTGTATGTTATTATTGATACGGTTGCACTTCCGATTATGGACAAAATTATCCATGGTATGATTTTGGTTACTTCTGCTTCTTTGTCTTGCGGGTTGACTTGGACGTTGTTGATTTGTCTTCCTAAGTCGTGTATCTCTTCCAGATTGATTTTCTCTAGATGGAGACTAGAGCGGCTTGTTTTATGTTCCGTAATTTCATCCATCCGAAGTGGAGGCAAGATGTACGGCTCTGATCGTTGGACTTCTTCTCTGTTGTATATTGTTTGATTAGAAACGGATATGCTGCATGATGGTGGGATGGTAATGAGGCTTGGTCCATGTATGGTGGAATAATGCTTTTCTTTACAATGTTCCAAGAGTTGGACACCTTCTTCCTTCGGTATAATGACAGCATAACTGGAGGATAATTGATCGACAATGGTTTCCTTAACATACGCGGTGGTAAAAATACATTTTTCTTGGGTCGTCTTTTTAATGTAGTTCGGGATACAATCATCTTGATGCGCGATCCTTGGGTTGTTGCAGATAAAGATGTCTTCTAATTTTGGGCATTCGGAATATTCGTAGAAACTTTCTTCTTCGTTTAGTGCCAGGTATGGGTAGTTAGGGATGATAGTAAGATTTTTGTAAGGAACGTGGTAAAGTTCGTAAAAACATGGGGTTTAGTTATTGGAAAGTGTATTGCGAAAATTATTCTTTCTTGATGGAAGGATATTTGTAAACTTGCTAATTGATAGTAAGTTCTACTATCTTTGAATTCAATTATTTGATTCGTATTATAAAAATTTCTAAGAGATTTTAAAATTATAATTAGATCGGTATGACTAATTACTGTGCTATGCAGTGTGTTTAATTTTGCAAACATGATGGCATTCTCAATGTTATCTAAGATCGTGACTAAATGTTGTCCATTAAAAATGATTTGATTTAGGATTGATTGCAATTGAAGATATTCATCGAATGAGAATATAGCTCTTGACAAAGATTTTTCTAGTTCTTCGATTTCTAATGCAATATTTTGTTGGTTGATTACCAAGCTAGTAATGGTTTTGTTGTAATTATTTATTATTTGATGATTTAGAGAGATCTGTTGTAATACGCTACCATGTACAAGCTTTGATTCGCTTTTCAGTTTTGAGATGCTTTGTTCGTAATAAGTTCCGTCATCATCATCTAGTGTACCGAACAGCCATTTATTGATTTTTCCTACAACATTTAATAGTCCTCTTTTGAATCTATTAATAGGTTTAATATTTTCGAGTTTTTGAGAAGCGTCGTTGATAATGTAGTCTGCATGATCAATTAATTCTATTATTGGGAGAAAGTTTACGGTTTCGTTTTTACTAAATGTTGAATTTCTGAATGTACGTTTTATGGTGGAAATTTGTGAAGCTAATGTTAAAGTTTGATTCGTTAATGATGCTAACTCTATGTAATGAAGAAATGTATGTTTAGATTAAACTAATTTAGAATTACCTAGTTTGAAAGGTAATATACCGGCAGTAATCGGTGTGACTTTAACTTCTTCCGGAACTATTTGGTGTATCCAAATGATCGCTACGAAGATTTCGATTTTCTTCATTCTGTAAATCATTGGGTTTGATTAGTTTTCTGGGTTTTTTAATAATATTTTTGTGACGCGCTCCATGTTTTGTAACTAGTTTAATGTCTTTATTTTTCAGTGTTTGTGTCTTAATAAAACGGGGTTTGTGTTTAGCAGAACGAGGTAGTTGTTTGATGTATGCATAATACGGCATACATCAAACAACTTTCTTTGTATTCTACTGGATCTTCGCGATTCTCGTTCAATTTTGAAATCAATGCAATTTTCTTTTCTTCGTTTGTGACTTTTACTTTCTCGTGAAGAATTTTCAATAGACTTTTATGTTTCTGGTTGTATTCGTTTAAGATATCGTGTTCGGTTGTTTCCAAACATTTATCTGTGTTACCGTATACGATCTCAAATGGTGTAAATTTTGTCGAGCTGTGGATGGAATTATTGTAACCGATAATAGCATATTTCATTAGGGTATCGATATGATCGTTAGGGTGTTGAAGAAGTAAACATCTTATAGAATCTGCTAATGTGGAGTGAAAGCGTTCTACTGGGGAATTGCTATTTGAATTTCTTATTGTGGTATAGTGTAAGTTGATTTTGTGCAGTTTACAAAACTCTTGTAGTAGTTGATTTTTGAATTCATTTCCTTGATCTACTATTATAGATTGAGGAATTCCATGGTGACTAATGTAAGATATAATATTATTCATTACGTTTACACTAATTATTGATTCGATTGGGTAAGCTTGACCGTATTTAGAAAAGGCGTCAATGATTGTCAGAAAGTTCCTGTTTTGCACTCTAAAAATGTCAATGTGCAGAGTTTCGAATGGTTTCGAATATGTAGGAGTAATTGAAAACTTGATTTTAGGAGGGTGACGGTCGTATTTACCCGTTTGGCATATTTCGCATCTGTTTATGTATTCTTGTACCATTTTAGTCATATTTGGCCAGTAGTAGTATTTATTTAATTGCTGAACCGTCTCGTTGATACCACGGTGGCAGCTTTTCGTCTCATGAGCATACTGAATTTTTAAATTCTGCTCGTTGATGTCCGTAATGTCAAGTAGTACTTTGGTGGATTGAATAAATTTTAATGAGTTGGGTTTAAAATGTGACTGCATCATATGGACTACTTTTGTCATTAAGTCTTCTTCTTCAAAGTAAATAACATGAGATATTTGTGGTGAAATCCTGGTTTTCATGAATTTAATTAGTTCGGAAGTAAACTTGTTTTTTGGAATTGATACTATAGTTCTTTCTTTTGTAGCAAAAGGTTTAAACGATTTTATGAATGTTTGGCCTGTGTCGTTGGTTTTCATTATGATTTGGTTATTAAAAATATTCAGTGCCTTTTCAGTGATGGGTATTTCAAGTACTGGGTGTTCAACAGAAGTGTGCACAGTCTCATTTGTTTCAGGGGGTCGAATTACAACGTCTTGAAGAATGTTGACGTTTTTCGGTGTAGTTTGACTTGGTATACCAACAATTGCGTCTAGTTCAGTTTGGGATAAATCTGATGGTTTGTTATTTATGTACCATTCGATTTCTTCAGAAGGGTCTTCTGTATCTGAATAGCTGGGGTTAGCTATTATTGATTCTGATTCAAATGCGTTTAGTTCGATGCGTGAAAGCGCATCTGCTTTGGTATTAATTTTACCCTTTTTGTATTTGATGTCGTAGTCAAATTCTTCTAGTTTCATTAAAGAAATTTCTTTTGCACCAATTGCAATTTTTTTCTTGTTTTCGTGGGGTAATCTATGAAAATATGGAATTTCAATAAATTCATTAAATAGTCTTTGATGAGCAAAGTCTATAGTTAAATTTAATTTGGTTATGTCCCTAAGTCCAATGAGTCCATCGAAATATTCATGAAAGTCGTATAGCAGTACATTTAATTTTAAGTCTGAATTGAATTCATCAAAAGCGGGTATGTTTGCTTTATATCTAGTAGGAGATTGTCCGTTGCATGTTCTCACGACAGCATTTTCGTGATAAATGCATTCAGGATAATATTTTTCAACAATAGAAGGTTTTAAAATAGATGTAAAGCATCCAGTGTCAATTAATAATTTTAATGGTGGGTTTTGAATTTTTATGTATGCTAATGGATTTGGGCTGAGTTCATTATTTATTTCGACTATTTCGGGCGAGTTTTCCGGCTGGCTTCTTGAAAATTTTCAAATTGAAATTCGTCTGGCATATCTTGGTCAAGAGTCTCATGATCGTTTTGAGTTTCGTTTTCAAAATAATTATTGTAATTTATGTCTGCATTGTCAATTTGATGTAATCCTTCTGATTCAAAATCTTGATTGTTGATGTTATAAAGTTCTTCAGAAATGAAGTTACGTGGTCCATTGCTTACGAAATGGTTTTGATATTGGTTTGCACGGGGTTGAGAGAAGTTTCTCGTTGAGTTTCTTGTGCATATTGACATCGGTTGTACCGTTTGTTGTCTAGAATATTTTGAGTTATGACTCGTAGTCGATATTGGTGTCGAAATTTGATTTTGTTGGAAATTTCGGCCTTGTGGCACAAAAACATTTTTCGGTGGTCCGAAAACTTGTTTATTTGTTAGAAACCGTTGTTGGGGCAATTGCCTCGGTTGAAGTGGAATGGGCTGACTCGGGAAATTCGAGTACCCGCGTCCTTGTCCTTGCGATGGTTGATTGTACTGTTGTTGTACGGGGACATTGAACGTTTTCTGTCTGAATGAATGATTATACTGTCTCGGATTTAATTGTTGCGTTTGCGGAAAATGCTTCGAAGTTGTCGGGTTATCTAATGTATATTGGAAGTTTTCTTCCTCTATGACGTAATTAACTGCGTCTTCCAAGGAATCAGGTTCCCTAAGACGAATTATGCTCTGTAAATGACCTTTAAGGCCACGAATGAATGTTTTCAAAGCGGTACTATCGTATTGTTCGAGATGAACCAACTTGGCTGATGGGGTTAACTCAGATAAAGAATTTATTTTTGATGCTAACTTACTATGAGCACACTGGATTCGCTCTGCAAAATCCAAAGGTTTTTCATTTTTGTTAGGCTTTAAATTAATTAAGTCTTGTACAAGGCAATCGTAATTACGTAGATCGCCGAATCTGTGTCTTAAATTTGTCCGTATTTCGTCCCATGTGTTCAATTCAGTACGGGATCCAATTGCAATTAACGCACGGTCGCGCAATTTGCTGATTACGGCTTTAATTAAGAATTTGTTGATTTGTTCGTTATTTAATGCACGATACTCAGATAACACTGATTCGCAACGATTAATAAAAATTTCAGTTAGCTCACTACTACCATCGAAATTTGGAATAGTGTCAACATTTAATTTTAATAATTGATAGTCAATAGTAAGTGCACTATTTCTATTCATAGTTAAATTATTTACTTGAGAAGTAAGATTATTAATTTCTTGATTCATTGTTATCAATTAGCAAAATTTACTTAATATTAGGAAACAGAGGATTTGGCACAATACCTTGATGTCAGTCAAATCTGTCTGATCTCTGGAGTTCTCGATTGCAGTGGGTTCCTGGGTCGGTCGATTCCGAAGTTGCTCCAAGTGGGTAGTGTGATCGGCTTTCTGTTGTCTTCTGATTCTTGATTTCGCGTTAATGGTTAAAACCAAAATTCCGACGTAAAATTTTGCGGTCTCGATGCCGTGAACTTATTTTCGCGGAACCACGAAATCCTACCGACTGCGCCAATTTTGTGATTAACACTTTCGAAGACGTTTTTAAAAAGCAGTTTATTACTACACGCTACCACTTACAATCGATAACTGAACTGAGTTAATTATTTACGATTATTTTATATTATAAATTCTGATTACAATGTATAATTGAAATTGATGATACAACATATTTCTTCATGTCAGGTGCGGTCGCGGGTTGGAATCGCTGACGTGTTGTCTCGGTGTCCGTATAGGTTTCAAATGATGTTGTTACATAACTCAGCCTATCATAAAACATCAGGTAATAAGGGCGGACATTATAGGAGAGTTCCAAAGCTCTTCCATATTATTTACAATGGGTTTTCCCCGTTTTAGCGCCTTCCTAATTTCCAGTCCCTCGCGGAAATTTAAATATCGACCCTTATTACCCGAGTATAAAATTTTACAATCTATTGTATTAAAAATGTGATTATTTTCGATGCAGTGTTGTGCGAATCCTGTTGAACATTTATTATTAATTATTGATTTTTTGTGTTCTTGTGCCACTCAAGTTTATTGACCACAGATTTATTATTTACTAACAGTCTTTGTAGATTTAGTGGATTTGTCATTATGGCATTAAAATCGTACCCCTTAAAGTTTTGTGTGATTTTTTCTGAAAGATTATTAACAAAACGCAATTTATGTCAAACTGTTTTAACTAATTTTGTTTCACAATAAAAATATTTTTTGAATTGTTGTAATTTTTTTCTTTTTGACCATGTTATTGATTAATTGTTCATTATAGCCATTATTAGTAGCTATAGTTTTTATAGTGTTTAATTCAATTTTAAAATTATTTTCATTCATTGACATATTCCACTTTAAGCGGTGAATTAAAGAATGGAACGTACTGTTTTTTATTTTGTGGTGGGTATTAGAACTGCTAGGAATAATGATGTCAGTGAAGCTGTCTTTTCGGTAGATTTTATATTCTAATGTATTTTCTATTGTTTTAGAAATGGTTAAATCTAAAAAGTTTAAACTATTGTTTAATTCCATTTCTGTGGTGAACTCTATATTTTGATTTAATGAATTTAAGAAATTTGTGAAAGCATTTAATTGTCGTGTTGTCCCCTCCCAAATGCAAAACACGTCATCAATATATCTCGCCCAATAAACAATATTTCTACACCTGTTATCTTTAAATAAATGTTCTTCAAAATTCGACATGAAAATTTCGGTTAAATTTCACCACGGGTTAAGTGAGAAATTAATTAAACATAAAAAAAGATTTTTTTGTTAAAATATCTAGTTTTACATTAAATCTGTCATAATAAACACGAATTAATTTTTATAGTATTTTAAAAATAGCACTCTTTTTCTGGTCATTTAAAGTGCTAAGCAGTTCAAGCGAAATAGAATTTCGTAATCTGCATATGAAAAACTCCCTTCCACTTCCTAAAAAATGTCCCAATTTTTCTAATATAACTAATAGACACTTTCCAATCATCATTTATATTCGCGCGTTATTATCATAGACATAAACCAATCTAAAATGGATTACAATTTTATTTAAGTTTAATTGTTGTAATATATACAAATAAATCCCCAAATGTGTTGCATAAAAATAGGCGTGTTATTGCGACCTTAAATGTAAACTGATTTTGTTCTTAATGGTTTTAATATTTAGACATTGGTAGTTCATATTGTATGAAATAAATATGAATATTGTATAAAATAAATATGAATATTGTATGAAATAAATAAGAATAAAATATTAAAAATCAACCAGTAAAACACAGATTAAATTGAATAACTTTAAATTCTCGACTAGTTTCGGGTTATTAGCCCATTTCCAAGATAATTTAAAAAACAGATAATAATGTAAGTAAAAACTGATTTTTTTTTCAATATTGGCTGTTGATTATCAACGTCAGGTATAAATTATAACGGGTCAAATTATTTTTTCTCAAAAAGTAAACACACGAATAAACAGATCCTGTAGATTTTTTAAGAACAAGTATTTTATTATTTCATCAAATTAATTACCAATTGTATCATAGACAGAAATCAGTAATTAAATTGTTAAATTACTGTTTCACCAAATTATTAACAAATTATAAGCTTGGATTACAAGATAACATTTGAATAACCTTACCCTAACCTAAAACACACAGCTTATAAATACACACACTAAATTCATCAAATATAAAATTCGAAAAGTTATATCAAAGAAAAAAACTGACTTTTATATTTAATATTAAATCTTTTTTTTATGATAATTTATTATTAGTGTCAGTGAACGTGTTGATTTGTGCTCCACTCATTTTACAAATTTTATGTGGTTTATCTTTTACGCAAATTTATAAAACTCACGTCTATAAATACACGTGTGTGTACCTATACGTAAGTGACTTAAACTTAAGTACAGATTGTGTGTATACTTAATATTTGTGAGATTTTTATGTAAATCAGTGAGACGAAATTATTAACGCAAAAACGGCCAGGCAACGTGTATTAATCTCCCAGAGCAAAAACTAAATACTCGCAAAAATCATATAAGCGAGGTCCCAGGCAGTTTATTGCAGTCAGTATTTATTTTTATTTTATACTGGATTCACTTATTTAATTTAATTCCTTTACATTTACCTGTTTATTCCTCTGTATTCTTTTGTTAATTATCCGTGGCTTACATTTACCTGTGTTTGTTTTTATAAAGTCACTACAAAGAGCCGTGTAGTGCAGAAGAAGTGTATCCATTGTTGTTATGTATATATATACAGAGAGGTTTTTTTATTAGTATACATTAAGGGAAGTGTATATCTGCAAAAAACGCGAGTCAAACGCAATGTGTGTATGTTTAATTGCTTATTTGGCATATGTGTATTCAATTGCGTGTTATAGGCAACTAAACACACATACATCAATGCGTTTGACTCGTGTATTTTGCAGGTATACATAGGGGAATTGTATACTGTTAAAAAAAGCTCTCTGTATATATATATTCCTATAGCTCTTCCCTCCTTAATAAATATGAATAATTTATAATATATTACTGAACATGGAGTGCAAATGTTGTAAGTCATCTGTAAATGTAACGACATCAGTTACATGCTATGTGTGTAGGAGTATATATAATACAGCTTGTATTCAATTGTCCAATTCTGAAACCAAGATCCTAAGGCCGAAGAAAAATATAAAGTGGACCTGTCGTGAATGCTGCACCTAAGACCTCACGGATCATATTATTAGTCTAAAAGACATGATTCTTAGTTTGCAACGCGAGATCGTAGATTTAAAATCGGGTGGATTAGAAAATAAATCAAATCATAGAAAAAGTCAATGAACAGAGAAGGAGAGATAAGAACATAATCATCTCTTACATTGTAGAAAACCAAAACAAAGAGGATGAACGTAAATATGTCTTAGATGTTGTAAAAAGTATAAATTCAAAAATTGTCAATGATGACATTGTGAATTTTTACCGTTTGGGTTCTAAGCGTGATGACACTAAAATACGTCCTATTAAAGTAACACTTCAATCTACTGATATCGCTCACAGTATTTTGCGCAATTCAAAGACGTTGAAGAAGCACGCTGAACTTTCTGGTGTTTTTATTAACAAGGATCTAACCCCCCGACAAAGCAACCTGAAGAAGAACGTTATTCTAGATTTTAAGGAGCGCTCAGGGAATGGTGAGATGACTTCTTTGAGATACATAGATGAACTTCCTCGTATAGTTAAAAAAAACGTATCTGCGTCCAACAGCAAGAATTAAAATGCTACTATAAAAATGTCCATGGACTTAACACTAAGATATTTACATTTTTCAATAATCTACTTGAATCAGACGATCAGGATATTATATTTTAATCTGAAACTTGGGCTAATTCCTCGATACACAATTCAGAATTATTTACCGCACATTATCAAGTTTACAGAACTGATCGCAATACAGGTCGCGGAGGTGGAGTACTTATAGCGCTCGCAAATCATATTGTTGCAGAAACTATTGACATCAACGTAAATTTTAACATAGATTTAACTTGTATTCGCGTAAAACTTTTCAATAATTTATTTTATTTATTAGTCGTATATATTCCATCACAATGCCCAGTTATTGCATATGAACATTTATTTAGTGTTATTGAAAATCGGTCAATCCCAGATCTACCGTTCATGATCGTTGGAGATTTCGTTGTACCAAGTTACCCTAATGCATTATGTGTAAAATCGAATACCATTTCTAATTTTATGGATTTTAATTCTGCGCACCAAATCAATGATTGTGTAAACTTTTCTGGAAACACATTGGACTTGTTAATTTGCTCGATTGGTATAACTTGCGTAGATTCTCCCTTAGTTAAAGAAGATCGTTACCATCCTTCGTTAATGATAACCTGTACTTATAAGAGTGAACCTGTCACAAACTTTAGTTCAAGGTACCACAATTTAATTTAAAAAAAGCAATTTTTTCCCTTTTATATAAACTTATAGCTGATACCAATTACTGAATACAGCCTGCTTAGAATTATATACAATTTTACATAATTATATTAACCTTAGTGTTCCTCTTGTCAAAACAAAAATTAGTAAATTCCCGAAATGGTTTTCCATAACTACATTTTTTAATATCAAGAAGAAGAAATATTGGCATAAAAAATGTAGATTACATCGCTTACAAGTTTCAAAATTTGTTTTAGAATCAAATGTATCTTCAGATCCAAAAAAATATGGACATTCATTAATGAACGTAAATCTACAACTAGAATTCCCGGTGTAATGAAGCAAGATAATACCTATTTTGAGGGGACTTCTAATATTACTGAAGCGTTTGCGTCACATTTTTCGTCTGTATATAGCGACAATTTTTTACCTTGTAATACACACTACGATGCACTAACCTTTAAAAAAAATTCGCCTGAAGAGTACTTTGCGGCTATTAAATATTTAAAACCAAACTTTACTATAAGGCCGGATAAAATACCAGCGATGATTATTGTCGATATTGCTTTGCAGAACCATTTTTGCACATATATAACCTGATGTTGAAGACCAATGTTCTCCCTTGTATCTGGAAAATCTCGAAAATCATACCAGTTCACAAATCAAAAGAAACTGACATTATATCTAATTATAGGCCTATATCTTTAATATGCAACTTAGCCAAAATATTTGAAATTATGCTCTATAATTCAATTTATTTTCATTGCAGCAAATACATTACCCCAAAAACAGCATGCGTTTGATAAGAGCACTTCTACTAATCTGTGTAATTATACTGAATTTATATCCTGTGCTTTGGATAAGCGCCAACAAGTAGACGTAATATATACGGATTTTTCGACAAGGTAAACCATGCCTTACTAAGTAATAAACTACATCTCTTTGGTTTCGATGACAATCTCATTTCATTAATAAATAGTTACTTACATGATAGAGTTGCCTATGTTGAATATAGGTCTGTTAAATATCGAAACTTTTCCTGCTCACGCGGTGTACCACAAGGTTCCAACCTGGGACCTCTATTATTCTTGCTCTTCATTAATGATATTGTAACATACATCGATTGTACTCTATGCTGATGATTTAAAGATATTTGACACAATTGGAACAATCGAAGATTGCTACAAACTTCAGCGTAATCTAAATAATATTCAGATGTGGTGTGTCAATAATGCAAGACTATGAATATGGCAGAATATTTAACCCGATACAATATCACTATAGTATAAATGATGAGGTATTAGAATCCGTCACAGTCTTCCGTGATCTTGGCATTTACTTTGACAACAAAATAGTCTTCAACCATCATGATTTTAGTTTAACAAAATCTTGCTATGTATTGCTAGGTTTTTTAATGCGTAACACGAAGCAGTTTAATAACATTCAGCCTTTATTAAGATTTTACTACGCTTTTATACGTAGAAAACTGGAGTATTGTTCCGTGGTGTGGAATCCTATATACAATACATATATTAATGAACTTGAACAGAGAAAATTCTTAAAAAACTTTATATTTTCGGCAACACAATGTGTATCCCACGCAAGGTTATCCTTCCCATAAACTCGAACGAGAATTCAACATACCTTCGCTTAAAGCCAGAAGGCACAAGGCTCAGATTTTTTTTATTTATAAATTACTGCATTATGATATTAAAGATTCTTACCTGTTATCAAAATTAAATTTCTATATCCCCAGAACTAACTCTAGACAGAACTCTACGTTTCATAGCACTAACGCAAATACTTCACACTACTTAAATTCTCCCATAAATTCAATGTGTAAAACGGTGAATAAATTGGCAAGTAATATTGATTTATTTTCAACAAATTTGTATGCATTAAATAAATCCTTAGTGTTCGAATAATACTGAGCTAATTGTATTATGTTAATATCTATATGTGTATGTACGTATATATACATAAACATAGTCTGTAAATTGTAAGATTATCCTGTAATAAGTTTTTTGTAAACTGTTGGATAATAAATTATTATTATTATTGTTTGCATTTTAAGCTATATTGTAAAATTTCTAGTAAACCGACGCCTTGAGACTTCTATAAAATAAGTATATATATACACAATTCTTAATTCAGACTGTACAGATAATACAAAAGAATATAACATAAATAATTACTATACATGTAGATGTTAGTCTGTTTGGGCTATCGACCAGAGTTAAGTCTTTCTGCCCCAAATGAAGTATTTTATTAAGTTAAACATTTTTATTTGGGAAAATATAATAATTATTCCTATTAGATAATCCTCATAATAAAAATATCTAATTGATTAAAAATATAATTTATTATCAAAATTATCAATTTAATAATACAATTATTATTCAATAAAGTATATAATATTTTATTTACAATTGATGGTTGAAGCTATTACTTTGCGATACATTTTTAATTGATATAAAAAGAGATATGTTTACGAATTAACAATATATACAATCATCTTTATTGTGGTATTTACATATACATATATTATACAAAATATTTGATCTAAACTTATAAATGGCTATCGACCATGTACTCGTATCACATATGTTTTTTTTTTTATCAAAAAATGTGTGATACAACAAAAGTGTTTAATTATTAAAAAAAATCTCTGTATACATTAATATTTAATTTGTTAATAAATTTATAAATATTTTATTTAATTTACGGCGTAAATAAATTAGAACGTCGCCGATGTAAATCGGTGAAAAGGAGAACATTAAAAATTACGCGAACGTTTTCTGGTTTTTCTTTCGAGACATTTTGCTTTGCCGACTGTAAGCTGCTTGCACTTTCTAATTTACAGTTACCCCAAATTCCGTAATCAGCCAATACGTAGCCGATGATGATATAGGTAATCGTAATAAACATCTGCCTCGTAAAGTTCCAAAAACCGAATTATTTTTTTTATTCTCTCAAAAATTGTAACTGTAAAAATTGCCAGCGGTTACAGATTATTTAAATTAAACGGTGGCGGTTTGGTCATTAAAGTCCTACATATGGAATGAAATTTTAATAAATGTACCCAAAAGCAAAAAAGTGACAGAGAAATAAACAACAATATTGTATGTCTGTCAATAAAGATCTCCGAGTCTGTTAAAAAAATAAAAATTCGAATCTACTTATTTGGAATATTTAGTTTAGATAACTACAATCTTCTCTCTCTTTCTCTCTCTTTCTCTAATAGTTTCCTTTGTTTTTAAATACATTTTTTGAATTTATGAAAAATATTATACACAAAGTTTATGCGTTATTTTTGTGCCACTTAAGCTAGAATCTTTTCTTATATTCTTATATTAAATCCTTTATTAACTGCATCCATTTCAATTAAATTTAAAATATAATTGACGTCATAGTTCTGAAAAATATGGAAATCTACTGAAATACAGAGAAATATGAATGGGATAATGTTAAACACAAAGTAATTAATTTCAACTGTCCAGGATTGTCAACAAAACTTTAGTACATTTTCATATTTAATAGTTTATTTAACATGATTCGATAATTTATTATTTCCTTTGAACTATTACACATGGTCAGTCTTGTTGATAATTTATCATTTTCCATTATAATATAAAAACACCAGGCAGAAAGACCACTGGTCGATAGCCAATTGGCAAACTCTTATAGCATGTATTGTAATATTTTGTGTTATATGTAGGTGTTGTAGTACGTTTGTCAATAAAGATTTTATATATATATATATATATACAGAAAGGTTTTTTTATCAGTATACATATCCCCTATGTATACATGTAAAATACCCAAGTCAAACGCATTGATGTATGTGTTTACTTGCCTATAATACACAACCCGAACGATCAATTCCTTCAACTAGGATAATTAAAAAAAAAACAATTAAACAATTTTTTATTTCTTCTATTTTTTACGATCGTTTGAGTTAATATCTTGCAGTTTCTGGTGGTCATTTCTAGCACTTATTCCAATTATTTATTTCAAGTTTATTGTTCTTAACTGATACTTTTCTTTCAAATTGTCGTAATAAAATCTCTTAATATTTTTTACCTGTAATTTCTCCATAATAATAAGTGACGTATTTTTGATAAAAAAGGAAATTGCTGGTGACGGTAACGCATGCAGTGTTAGTCATGATTTATTTCGTTGCGTTTTCCAAAGAAAATATTTTAGTTTAATTATTTTTAGAATTGTCCTAACTGAGGTATTCGGCCACTTTGGATTCATTTAAACCATGTCTTATCCTCCTCTAGTACTGTTGGAATTGTAATACACGCTTGAAATTCGAATTTTTCTTCATTTGTATACATTTTCGATCAAATATTTCACACATTTTGAAGTCTAGCGTTTGACGTTTAGTTGTCTGTTATAGGCAACACACATTATTCGGCTTTGACTTGGTTTTTTTGCAAGTATACAGTTCGCCTAATGTATACTGATTAAAAAACCTCTCTGTATATATGTATATGTATATATATATATATATATATATGTATATGTATATATATATATAAATACAACCCTTGTGTATATTGAAGTCTGCCACGTCTTTTCTTAGAGAAAAGATTAAGACTACTGATCACCCCTCGGCATAGATTACCTAAACCTGTCTAACTCAGTTCGGGGAGTTTGGGGGGTATATTGATTTGATATTATTCTTTGGGTGCCAGTAGTCATAAAGGAAAATTCAGGCTTAGTGTCATTAAACATTAAATGGGAATAGAATTCGGTTAATATTTATTTTCCTTCATAGTGACCAATAAGTCCAGAATAAGTAAAGGAATAGTAAACAATTTGATTACAAAATAATGCAGAACCCTCTTTATTTATGCAGGGAAAAAATATAAAATCGAAAAATTAATTATGATTGATTAATTTCATACAAAAAAATAATTTCAAGTCAACAAAAAAAAATCAATATAATAATATAACCCTAAAAAATTCAGTATAAATATTTCGTATAAAACACAAAAATAGTTTTCTTTACCTCAAATTATTATTTTTGGCTTACATAGTAATATACAAAAATAATTATGTTTCCTCGATAATGACCCTCACTCATTCTTAAACACATACCAAGCTAAATTAAATTGAATTAAAAACTATGGGATTAAACAAAATTATAAATGTGTGATTTAAGAATGTGGGATGGTTAAGAGCGAGCAGCAAATATATTTAGAAATTATAATGAAATGTAAAACAGATAAATATTATTAATTTATCAAAATGAATATTATATAATCAAAATAATATATTGTGTCTACCTCAATTCAGACAGGTAGCACAATTAAATCTTAAACTTTCAAATAGTCATACGTCGAACCTCAGACACTTATCGTAGGAATTTGTAGACTGCGGGTGTTTTCCCTGATTCGTTCCTAATTTGATCCTACACAGCTGTTGTAATCCCCCAGTGAAATCCAAATAACCGTCCGGATAGGAATACAAGTACAGCAAATAATCACCCAAAACCATCTCCAATAATCGAACTCCAAAAATGGTAAAACTCCAAAATAAACTCCGAGAGTCAACCAACAAAAGGAAAACTCACTAAGCTGAACTGACCTCAGTTAAACTGAACTAGGTTAACTTAACTCCACGTAACTTAACTCCAGTGAAATATGACGGATCCTCAAAATACAAAGATCCTAACCCAAATACACGTGTTTGTGAAGAAAGTTCTGAGCGATCAAAAATCGCCTCACAGTTCACATCCAAGAATAATCTCCACTAAATAACCATAAATACGATCCAAAATAATTCCTTACAATTCCTCCTAAGAGTCAATCTGCAACAATACTTTCGCTACACCCTCGCACGCAGAAGGTCTCAATCAAAAAAAGGAAGGGCTGTGAAAATTCAATTCCAATACTCCGACTCAGAAGTACCAATCGAAAAACAAAAAGTCATAAATTACTTAAATATTAAATTATCCAAATGTGAAATTAAATCAAGGAAATCGAAATTACATGAATAAAATTGAAGTAAACAATATTAATAACTGTGTAACGTTAATAAACTACCAGAAAAACATATAAATAAACCCAATCGGTTCCAAATCGATTATCGATGATTTGATGCACCGCCATGTATACAAGGTTGCATATTAAAACTAGAAATTGAATATAAAAATGAAACGTTACAAGTCAGGGCAGTTGACATTGATCACTCGGTATATTTCACATTTATTTATTTATACACGGAAGTGCAATTAAATATATAGAATATATATTTTAGTGCAAGCTATCCTCATTCAAATCAAAAAAGTAAGTTATAAATGATAAAATAATTACATTCACACAATAAGCTCTATATATATATATGGCACTACACTCCTTGTGGAGTTTCGCCGCTTCTGATTGAAGCCCTTACAATCCGTTTATATTGGGGTGGATTAATCCCCGTAATTCTTCTCTCTCATTGTGCTGCCTCAGTGTTAAATATGTCTATTGCTATTTCTCTCCATTTCTTCTTGTCTTCTGCCTTCTTCTTCCAGTTGGTAATTCCTATACTTTTGATATCTGCTTCCACCTTGTCTTGCCATCTGCTTTTTGGTCTTCCTCTTCTCTTCTTTGCGTTCGATTTCCATTCCATTATTACATTTATGTTGGTGTGTCTTCCCGATCTCCATACATATCCCAACCATTTTATACGGGCTGTCTTGATTATGTTAACATCTTTTCCTTTCAGTAATTCTAATATTTCTGTGTTATTTCTTGTTTTTATTTCACTTTCTGTTTGTCTTGGTCCTAGTATCTTTCTAATTATTGATCTTTCTGTTACTCTTAATTTGTGTTGTTCTTTTTGTGTGATTGTCATAGTTTCCGCTGCATATGTTATTATCGGTCTTATTACTGTTTTATATATTTGTATTTTCGCGTTCTTGCTGATTGTTTTGTTTGTCAAGACTTTTCTATTTGCGTAGAATGCACTATTTGCTTTTTGTATTTATTCTTCAATTTCAGTTTTATCTTCGTTGTTGTTACTAATTGTTACACCTAAGTACTTTATTTTCTTGATTTTCTGAAATTCGTGCTGGTCTATTTTTATTTTTTCTTCTTTGCCTGTGTTTCCGATTATCATGAATTTTGTTTTTTTGTTCGTTTGTCATTCCTATTTTATTTCCCTCGTAGATTAGTTCCTTTAAGATGGTTTCCATTAGTGCTCTTTGTTTTGTGGCTATGACTATATCTTCTGCGTAAGCAATTATTTGGCTGAGAGTTCCCTTTGTGTCTATCATCTCCTTGCCTTAATCCATTATTTATTGTAAAATCATTTGTTTTTCCGTTTTGTACTGCCGCTTTTGTGTTATTTATTGTCATTTTTATTAATTTTATGATTTTGTTCGAGATTTTAAACTCTACTAGTGCTTTGATTATTTGTGTTCTGTTCATTGCGTTAAAAGCTTGCGTAAAACCTATAAATAATAATTCTAATTTAACTTTCTGTTCTAGTGCTTTTTCTATTATTTGTTTTACTATATGAACTGCATCCACAGTCGATTTGCCTTGTACAAAGCCGAATTAGTATTCTCCGACAACTTTGTTTACGTATTCATTCAGTCTTTTTTGAATTATTGTTGTTAATATTTTGTATGTTGTACATAGTAGTGTAATTCCTCTATAATTTTTATATTGGTTTCTGTCGCCTTTTTTATGTATTGGTACTATTGTTCCGTTGTTCCATTCATCCGGCATAGTCTCATTTTTTCATATTTCTATAATTAGTTTTTCTACTTCCTCATTATAATTTCACTTCCATATTTTATAATTTCTGCATTAATGTTGTCTGGTCCCGGCGCCTTTCCATTTTTATATTTTCTAATTATTTCTTTTATTTCCTCCATTGTCGGTTCTTCTACTATATTAACGTATTCATCTGAGTCTTCAAATTCTTCTGTTTGTGTTGAATTGGTTGTAGTTGTCAATAATTCTTTAAAGTGTTCTTCCCATATTAGTTTCTCTTCTTCTTCGTGTTCTGCCATTTTTCCTATTTCCAACAACATTTTTAATATTAAGATATAGTTTTATTTTATATAGGTGCCTCGGACAATCTGTATGGTGTTCGTGTAAATAGTACTATACAGTACAACAATTACTCACTTCTGCAAATATTTTGGGAGAAAACTTAAGAAAATATAACGCTTTGCCACGGATTCCGTATATGGAGACGATATTTATCACTATCTAGATTCTCCTTATTCCTTCTAAATTGTTCCTAAAATTACTCACTTGTGCAAATTATATATTTTCATATTACCGATATAAAAGAATAAAATCAGGGGTATAAATCCTGTAACTTTTTAAAAATAATGTAAACTCTCAGCCACGGATTTCGCCTAATGGGATTTAAAGTGAGATTTCTATACGATATCCGTAGCTGAGCGTTAAAAAAAGTTACGAAATATATACCCTAGATTTTATTGTTTTAAATGATTATGTAGACCTTTAGCAACAATCTAAGAGCATAAACAAGTTCCTGAATTGGAACAAATACATTCGTTTTGGACTTGGAAACTTCGTCGCCCTATACGAAATCCGTGGCTGAAGTTTAAAAATTTATAAAAAAAAGTTACGAAATACATACCCCTGATTTTATTATTTTAAATGATTATATAGACCTATAGCAACAATCTAAGAACATAAACAAGATCCTGAATTGTGACAAACACCTTCGTTTTGGACTTAGAAAAGTTCATCTATTTATAGGGAATCCGTGGCTGAAGTTTAAAAAATTATAATAAAGTTACGAAATACATACCCCTGATTTTATTGTTTTAAATGATTATTTAGACCTTTAGCAATAAGCTAAGAAGAAAAACAAGTTTCTGAATTGTGACAAAACACCTTCGTTTTGGACCTTGAATCTTATATGTCTAAGATTTTATTTGAGGCTAATAATTGAAAGTAAAAATTATTTTAAATTAAGTTGGACATATCTTGTCACTATTCTAATATAATTGGGTCATTTTCATTCGTTTATAAGATGTGAATCACCTTTAAAATAAATAATTTACCCGGCGCATCCGCTATGGCGGAGGAGCCGGACAAATCCGTGGCTGGAAATCCGTAGGTAACTTCACATAGGTTGCGTAATTTTCTTGTTCCATATTTTTATTTTCAGTTGCCTGACACGTGTTTCGATCCGTTTAATTTTACGTTTTATTTTCATTCACTAAAAAGTTTCTGTTAACTTATTTCAATCAATTTTTCTCTTTTTCTGAAAATTCGCCTAACAATATTAAAACAAAATCGTACCTTTGAGCCGAATGTTCAATATTAATCGTCATTCCTTAAGAAATATATATTTGTGTAAAAATAAATAATAATCTTTATTAACAGGTATGTCCAGGAAAATATACAAAGTAAATAAATAATAGAAATTATAAAATCAAATATATAATTTATATCTACTAATTGGTTATCGAAAAGTGGTCTTTCCTCCTGGTTTTTCGTGTTTATGTCCTTGTCGCGAAAAAAAGTGTTAAAACCACCAAAAATATTGATTTTTATTTCACACAAAACTATTTCGAGTAACTTAATGCAATCAGTGATTTCTCACATTTTCTCTTTTACTAAAAATTCTTATAACAATATTTTTATAAATTCGTAATTAAATGAAAGTATACGTAGAGGACGTTTTCTATTTAAAATTGAATGATTATTTAATAACGTGTAATTTTGTAATAAAAACGTATGAACTTTTCCGGAATTCACGAACGTGTTTGAGACAGACTAGAAAAAATGTAGCGTAAATAATTACAAGAAGTGCACAATTACAACTACACACATACACTTATAGTACATTCCAGCAGTAGCTATAACAGAACTTTCTAACGCTATTTATACGGTATTGTCAATGAGGTTTTTGTAGGATGGTATTCGGTGTTGTTAATTGATGTGTAAACCTATAACCTCGTTCGATAATTTCTTAATTATATTACATGTATTGAAAATTTTAAAGTTTTATTAAATTAGATAAAATCTTTTAATTCGTACATTGACGTAGCTTGATGAACCAATATTTTAAAACATTGTTTTAATTCGGATTATGCAATCACGGAGAAAAAAATGTATTCCTGACTCTATAATTCAATATTAATCTTTCGGTAAGGAAAATATATTTGTTTTAATTCAAACGATGCATCGTTGAAAATAAAATATTTGAGTGGATATATGAAAGCGTAAGGTATCAGATATGGAAATTCAGCTGGTTTGCAAATTAATTATTTTAACATACATCTAAAAATGTGCCGCTTTTAAACACGCAGGGAATCGAGGAGAAATTTTACACCGATTTCGTACCCCTTCCACTATAGCCGATGCGTGTGCTCGCGTATTCCCCTACATGTATCTTTCTCTTTCTAATACTTCTTCTTCTATTATTATTCTTTGGCACAGCGTTTATTTTATAATAGCGATACTCAGAGAGAAAAATATCTGTTGATGCAATACCGAACATAAAAGAAAAACAAATCATCGTTTTTAATTCTAATATAAAATATTTTATTGCATTTCAATGTGCATAGTAACATTTTAAAAATATATTTACTAGTGTTGGGCAAAATCGAGTGAATTTAGCAATCGAGTATTTCTGAATAACCAATTTTAAATAGGTAAAGTTAATAAATAATAATAAATTGGAATTTATTAATAAATAGGTGACCCTTTCTAATATTAATATTATAAATAACATTAAGAAAATTGTGATATACTTCTTTTTGCAGTGACAAAAAAGATCGACTTTGCCCATCTCTAATATTTACTCATGCACAAGATACCCAAATATATATTTTTTAAATTAATTTATTTACTAATAATTTATATAATGAGCACATATGAAATATTGTATGTTATATATAAATGAAGCAACAGCCACTAATTATTAATTCTTATTTCTTTATGTACTACAATTCTCTCTTGTTAAATTATATTAATTTCCGGACATAAAAAATTTTCAATAAAATGTAATACAATTGTTTACAATTTTGTTTAATTTCTAGGTATTCTTATTTAAAATTTAATATTTTTCTTATATTTCTAATTGTCTCCACATTTCATACATAAAGTATATGTACATTTTGAAACACTGTTACTATTCATATGGCTATTAAAAAATAACAATATAAATTTGCATAAACTCAGAAAAGTTTGAAATTAAACATAAATCAATTAAATCTCACGAAAGTTCATTCTAAAGATTCTAGAAAGTACAATGAATATGTTCAAAAAACATTTTATTATTATAATGAAAAGCATTAGCAAAAAGAAGTGAAATAGATCATAGAAATAAGTAAAGTAATTAATTTTAAAAAAATTTTTGTGTGCTGAACAGTTATAATTGTTCATATTATTTATATTAGTTTCCAAAACGTGTTTCGCTTATTTTTGACCATTCTCAGACTGTCATAGGAAATTGATATAAATAATATAAAACATAACACAAACTATATTAACAAGTTATTTCATCAAGAGTACAGCTAAAAAGTTTTATATAGAAACATTTTTATTCAGACAATATGACAACTCTTTTGTAGTTTTCTAAATATTTCACATTTTATACAGTTTTTAAAACATTTTAAGAATTCATTAAAAGGTTGACCAGAGAAATAACAGTAAAGAAACAAACAATAATCTTTTATATTATTGTCATAATTAAAATTTCGCATGATTTTGGCTCATTTATAAGATGAACCATTATTTCGTATTCATCATTAAATAGAAAATAGTATTTATTTTGAATTTGGTTTGCAATTTCCTTTATTTTTTGTGCTTAATTGCAGTCATTTCTATTGTTTTTAATGTTCAACTATTCAATTCATTGTTAAAATGTCATTAAAAAAATACGCCCGTTTAAAAAGCTATTTAGTATGTCTATCTCGTAGACAATTTTAGTCTATGATATTACTTCAAAATAATTTGGTTTAGATTTATTAGCTCAACTAATAACAAAATCTTCATATTTTGCCATTGTATTCATTATTTAATTTAATTATTTTACCTACTATTTCATAGACAATACCCGTTATAATCGTGTCTGAATTAAATTGATTCAGACATCAAGCCTTCTGCGATGTCGACATTCATTAAAAAACATTTGTCTTGCATAAAACCTGTATTGTTGAACGTTTTCAGGAGAAAAAATGTATCTGTAAGTTAACTGGAAGACCGCCTATCTTAACAGAAATTTCAATGACTTGAACAAAACCTAACAAAATCTTTAAGTAAATGTTCAGTTCAAACAAGTTAATTTGCAATTTTAAGGTGCTTACAAATTTTAATGTGTTATCCTTTTATAGGAGTATCGCCAATGGCGATCTAGAGGATTTTCTTTTCATATGATCAGTTGTACCAACATGCATATTTGGTTGTCAACCCATCAATCTACAATCATTGGTCGCGTTAAAGGCACTGTAGCACTTCAGCGCTTAAGAAAGCAGTATCGCTGAACGGTACCGCTTTATGTGTGGCGCTGTAGCGGTAAAGCATATATTTTTTCCGCTTGATCGCTTTTCAAGCCACGCAGCTGTAAACAAAACCGTCATATTTTCGTGAACGTCCTTAACCTCGAAAGCGTGGTCAGGGAACATCAAGCGCTGTAGCGCTACATGTCTAAAATTTCCCTGAACCCATTATTCATCACACTGTATGTATTATACAGTGTAATTGTTAATGTTCTGTCAACAAAAATCTCTCTATCTCTAATTAAGATAAAGAGAAATATATATACAGTGAAATACAATTGGAAAACCCTGTATAATGTTAATTTTGAATATTCAATATTATTCATCATTCACTAAGAAAAATATATTTGTGGTTTTTAATTGAAACGATGCATCATTGGAAAAAAAATATCACACGATGTTTATATCAACGTCTGTGGTAAATATTAGATTCCGTACGCATTTTACGAGTGGATAACATTATCATGTTAGTGTTTATGCATGTGTCTGTGACCTTTTGTTTCAATTTGTGATTCATTTACAGGTTTATCCTTGTAAGTCAATTGGCATTAAATGCACTTGCGAAGCGAACAATTTCTCATACGTGCACTAACAATAAAATACTTGTTCTTGTATATGCGTCCATGTTTATACAGGTTTACCCATAGTAAATTAATCAATTGCGTTTGTCTGAATATCCAATTAAATGTATACATTGGACTACTGGAAATATAACTAACAATTATAATAGTTCGAATTAGTAATGGGGAAAGTCGATTTCTTATTACTGCTGTAAAGTTTAGAGTTTTTCAGAAGTTCTTTCTTGTGATGTGGATTAATTAAATCTAATTGTAATTGTATGAATCGAATTTACAAATTCATTTAACAACAGTACTGCTCGAGGGTCGGAGAGAAAGTGTCACATTAAAAATCTGTCAGCTAAAATGTAAGATATGTTTAAACAAAAAATGTTTAACCAATGCATGCACAAGCCGGGGAGTACTTTGGAATAATTGATACTTAATGTGTATTCTTACCAGGCTTATCTATGCATTCTTTGTTATCCAAAATAAACACAATTCTGCTAATGATATCTTCGTGAACTTTAATCAACTATATACAAATATTTAATATCATTAACATAAATGTGAATTCGGAAATTTAAATTAAATTATAAAATAATACATACAATACACTGCACTGTGTTTTATTTAGAGCCGCGAAGGTTCAGGCGTGGTGGGGGTATGCAAAACTCAAATTGATATTAGACGAAAATTAAAAATGTCATATTGTTAAGAATACTTTAAAACTTATAAAAGTGAATTTCCAGATTTTTAGGTGCACCGGTGTAAGTGCAATGAATCGTCAAAGTCGAACATTTCTAAAAGTTGTTCAGCGCGCGGTATTGCGTATCACATTTAATAATTTCCCAGCAGGCCCCCAAATACTTTGTCACAACTATTTTGTAACACAATCATAAATATGAGTTGCTTTATTTAATGAGATATGTTTCAGTGCATTATCTTAATTTTGATAGTAGTTATAATTAATTAAATTTGCGTAATTTTTATTTTTAAATTTCAACTTTACATAGGCCGAAATAAATATTATCAAAAAAGAGCAGTATGACGTTAACTTCAAAAAATCGCCCGTAGTTTTCTCTAGAAGACTGTGTAAAAAACATGTATATAGCGATCCATGGTCGACAGTTATGATTTTTTTTCTTCCGCAAGTCATGTAACGAAAGCGACAGCGCGCCGTATTTCTTATAAACTAAGCGGCAGCAGAAACCGCGCGCCCGCCGTCGTCGTTTTTTGATCATTTTAATTGATATGTATGCGTTTGTAAATAAATTACTTTATTATTTTTCACTTTCTTTTTTTAATTTATCAATTTGCATAAATTTAATAGTGTCAGTCTCTAGTCGGACCTAACCCCATCCTTCATTCATAAATTTCCTTTTTTCGCTATTCTGGAAATTCGATATGGGTAAGTGGTGATCCTGTTCCATATAATAAAGCATAATCATGTTTTGAAAATCATTTCTGAAGTGAGTGTGGTGCGTCTGTTTTATGTCCTATTCTTAAGAGGCTCTTGACAGTGCCACAGATGTAACTTCAAGTGGCACCGTATTGGAGATTTTGAAAATTATAATAATTTATAGCTTTTCCATTTTGGGAATATTTTTAGGGTTTGGCATTCAGTTTAAAGACGTTTGTCGAACCTATCGTATGAAATCATTTTTAGTACCGAGTTTTCTGTGTGTTTTAATTAATTTTTTAGTATTGTAAATTAGTACTGAAAATCGTTAGTGTAATTTTTTGTGACTATATTTAATATACTTTTTAGTGATTAATGTGTGTTTAGTTAAGTGGATTATATTAGTGTTTAGTTTAAGTGTAGTTAATATAAATTACATTTTAAAATGATAAATATAACAAATGGAGACCTATTTGTTAAGTGGTATGAGCAGGAAAAAAGTCAAAGTGCTACGTCGGTTGCTACAAATTCATTTCTATTAGATTATGTTTGTAATAATAGAAATATATCGACTTCGAAAATGCGAAATAAAATACATGGTTATTGTGCAACACTTAAGAGAAGGTGGAAGGCATCTTCGTACTGTCATAGCGCATTTATTAAAAAAAAAACAATGCATGGTTATCGAAACAATTTCAAATCATTGAAGATGTTCACGAGAGTGAAATTGAAAATATTGATCCAGCACTAGAAACAGCAACGGAACCAGAGCCAAGCACATCATTTGAAGGGCTTAGTAGGAGTAGCAAGAAAAGAAAAAATCTTTGATAAAAGAAAGACACTCAGCAGAAATTTTAGATGCTGCCAGTAAGGTGTTAAGGGAGCAAGGCAATAATTCAGCGGCACAATTATTAAAAACGACAATGAAATCCCCTATAATAGCTAAGACATATTTAAAGTTGTGTAAAAAATCTACGAAAGATAAAAACGCTACAAAATTATCAGAACAAAAAGCCTTGGCAGTAATGAAAAATTATAAAATTGCACGGATCCAAAGATATGTTTCCCCCATATTTAAAAGTAAATACAGCGAAATTGATGTGTTATCCAAAAAATATTATAATTAATGAATATGGGGCATCTGTACCTCTCCAGGATTTATTAGAGCACACGTTTAGCAGAATTCAACAAACACTCACTTTTCCGGAAACCATGAAATTAACGCAGTTAAAATTAACATGCAAATATGGCTGTGATGGCAGCTCGGGACACAGTCAATATATGCAGAGAGTACCTGATGACACCTCTACTGACGAAGAAGAAGAAATCAGTGACAAAAGTGTCTTTATGTTTTCGCTAGTGCCATTACAATTGGAGTCTGAGTACGATATTATATGGAAAAATGAAAAACCTTCCTCCACTAAATTATGCAGGCCTATAAAATTTATTTATGCAAAGGAATCAAAACAATGTATTATAAATGAAGTGGAAGTTATAGAAGCAGAAGTAAATAATTTAAAACCATTTATTACAGTCATAGGTGAGCAGAATGTTGAAGTAAATTTTAATTTATTGTTCACTATGATTGATGGTAAAGTTGTAAATGCGCTAACTGGAACTCCAAGTTCCAATTGCTTTATTTGCAAATGTAAACCAACAGATATGTGTAATATTGAAAAAGTAAAAAGTATGCCGATAATGACGGAACATTTAAAATATGGAATTTCTTCACTTCATGCTTGGATTAATTGTTTAGAATGTATACTCCATATTTCGTATAAGTTGGATTTAAAGAAAACGACAACCCATGGGGCATTAGCTGAGCAACGAAATCGGATAATTGAAAGAAAAAAACATGTCCAAAAATTATTAAGAAAAGAACTTGGCATCATTGTTGATGTAGTAGTGCCAGGGGGTGGGACATCAAACACTGGAAATGTGGCGAGGATGTGTGTGCAGAATTGATTGGTCGATTCCACACAATTTTAACATCCCTAAGTAGTGGATATAAAATAAATGCGGAAGTATTTGATAAATATGCACTCGACACAGCAAAACTCTACGTTTTACATTACGAGTGGTATAGAATGCCAGTTAGCGTGCATAAAATATTAATTCATGGCAGTTTTTTTATTAATCAATTTTTATTGCCCATCGGTCAATCATCAGAAGAGGCTCAAGAAGCCAGCAATAAAATATACAAGCGACTAAGAGAACATCACACAAGAAAAAATTCACGAATAAATACAATCACGGATTTGTTCAACATGCTGTTGGTACATTCAGACCCTATGATTTCGTCAATGAGATCAGGCCCAAAAATAAAAAAGCGAAACATGTCACCACAAACATTAATACTTTTACATCAATGGGATAGTGAAACCAGTGAATCTGATGACGATGAATCCGACGAGGATATGGAAAATTTCACTATTTAGGTAAGAATGTATATATTATATATCTTATTTTATTCATTTTTTTTCTTCCGTTTACAAATATATATGGTTCTCCCCATTAAACAATACCAATGAAATGCTTATATTTTCATGCGGCAATCCGCGCGCGTAAACTAAGCGGCAGCAACATCTGCGCGCCCGGCGTCGCTTTCGTTACATGACTTGCGGAAGAAAAAAAATCATAACTGTTGATCATGGATTGATTGCTATATACATGTTCTTTACACAGTCGTATTGAGGAAATTGCGGGCGATTTTTTGAAGTTAACGTCATACTGCTCTTTTTTGATAATATTTATTTCGGCCTCTGTAAAGTTGAAATTTAAAAATAAAAATTACGCAACTTTAATTAATTATAACTACTATCAAAATTACGATAATGCACTCAAACATATCTCATTAAATAAAGCAACTCATGTTTATGATTGTGTTATAAAATGGTTGTGACAAAGTATTTGGGAGCCTGTTGGGAAATTATTAAATGTGATACGCAATACCGCGCGCTGAACAACTTTTAGAAATGTTCGACTTTGACGATTCATTGTACTTTCACCGGTGCACCTAAAAATCTGGAAATTCATTTTTATAAGTTTTAAAGTATTCTTAACAATATGACATTTTTAATTTTTGTCTAACATCAATTTGAGTTTTGCATACCCCCACCACGCCTGAACCTTCGCGGCTCCAAATAAAACACAGTGCACTGCTTTATTGTGTAGTGTTATTTAATCACAGACAAATATATAGACTGACCACTGGGATACGTTCACGGAATCCGGAATTTTGTTCAAAAAATGTCTAATAGTTGGTACTACTATATCCAATCCTTAATTAAATTCGATTTATTGAGATTGGGTTACCCTAATGAAAAATATGAACCCCGTTACTTATGCAATGATTTATACACAAATATATCTATGAAACTCTTAAGAAAATCATAAAAAGCATGCGCACCGAAACAAGGTCGGTTTTATTCATCGTCACCCTTCGTATTCCGTCGCGTATCTATTGTCACCCCACTCCCCGATAAACGTTTGGTATTACAACACACCCAACAATTTTATATCTCACAGTAATTTGTGCGCAATACATTTTCCGCAGAATATCATAAATAGTTAGGGTGTATGAAGTGATAAATGAAGGTAGAAATTTAAAACTCGTAATTATTAATTCATCTATTGATTTAAAAGGAAAATCGCAAAGGAATATTGTTTATGAGTAAAAAAACATAATCAAATAAGTTATACACATTTTAATTTTAAGATATAAATGAAATTTCTATTGTTTTCGGTCACTTCATTATTTATTAAGCCCTTATTTTATAATTTTTAAAGTACCATTTCCAGTTTTAAAAAAATAACCAAAAAAATGTTCAAATCAGAGGGGTTTCAGAGGTTTCGTGTCAATGACTTTATACATTTAGTTAAAGACATACTTTTGCCTATTTTTACTAATAATAGAATTAGTTTTAAAAGAAATATATTATTCAATCAACAATATCTTTTGGTATTTTCCTATAAATATTTGTTTCCACAATTATTTAGAGTAAAATAATACATGATATATGTTTATAAATTCTTGTTTTGTTATTTACTACAAATTTACTGAATTTTATATTTAATACTTTATTATTATTTGATTTAGGTACATTTATAACGCACGCGCCGAATTCATTTTATACAAAGCCGGGAGTGCGGCATAAAAACGTAAACGTGTTGTATTAATTGAATGAAAATCTAATTAAAATATATTTACCATCTGTAATGAATTTCATGAACCTATACGTGTTTAAGCACTTATATAATTTCTGGCTGTAATTGTAGTGTAAAAATGTATACATTTTAATTGTTAGAATTTTTATTTCAATCATTAATTACAGGCATATAATTCAATGAATAGCAGTTTTCTATTTAACTAAAATGTAAATAACTGAAATTTTATTATTCAATTTTAATGAGGTAACAAAATACTTTTCTACTATCTGTTTTAAAACGGCACTCCATAAAAATCTTATAATCCGCAGAAAATTTTCAAAATATTACAAGATTCAAGTGTATTGTTTCTAACTATGCATTTTTTTACAATTCACTACAGAAGTATACAAAGGAAGTTAAAGGACGTACACCGAGAGTACTTTTGACATTTTTTTCTCAATGTAAATATCAAATAACATTGCACATTCATCTTTTACCAAAATTAAAATATTAATAAACATACAATAAATACGCTAAACTAAAACACTTAAAAAATATCACAAATGTACAAACTTATCTTCATTAATAAAGCGAAAGATGTATAGCGCTTCTAATTATTTTGCACATGAAAATCATGCTTTTAATTTTTCCAAACAAAAGATGTGACGTTATAAATTATTTCTTAAATGTCAATAGAGTTTTTAATGTGTTTTCAATTGTACGATTTTTATAAGTTAAAAATACGGCTTCTCCTTTTTTGTAAATATTCATAGAAATACGTTTCAAATATAAGTTGTAAATATTAAAGCATATTTTTTTGTATAATATTTTTTTATATAAAAATCCATAGTTGTTTACACATATTTGAAAATATTATCATAAAATTCATTTCTGATGTTATTATTTCAAATTTCAAAATAGCAAAATTTTTATTTTACCAAAAGTTTTATTTCAAACTTTTTTTAAAAAAATCATGTTTGGAGAATTATATACGTGTTTCGGTAGTTTTAAAAATTAAATAGTTGGCCATGGAAACAATGGAAATGACAGTAAACAAATAATAATGCTTTATGTTATTATAACAATGAAAAATATGTCTGATAATTTTTGCTGTCAATTAGAAAAAATAATTAATAGAAAATCATATTCATATGCAGATTTTCCAACAATTGCTATTATTTTCCTTAATATTTGATTGCTATCGTTTTATATGTGCAACTATTTAATTCATTGTTTAAACGTCTTATAAATAATATAAAATGTGAAATATTTCGAAAACTACAAAAGTATGTTTAATGAAATATTTGTATCATTAAATTATTTCAAATATTTAATATTAAAACACCATCTTGTTGAAAAAATAACATTTTTGACTAATTGTCCTTTAATTCAGTATATAATTAATTGTTATTTTTCAACACTACAAAAGTATGCTTAATGAAATATTTATATCATTACATTATTTCAAATATTAATGAAAACCATCTTGTCGAAAAAATATTATTTTTGACTAATCGTCCTTTAATTCATTATATAATTAATTGATATTTTTCAACAAAAATATTTGCATTCATTTAGTTTAATAAGTACAAATGACGAAAAAAAGAAAATCTAAACGTCATGCTGTGAAACGCATATATCGCATTCGCACCGTACTAACGCAAACTGACAAACGAAATACCGACGACAGAAAAAGTTGACTCTGATATAGGAAAAAATGCACAACTCCGTAGTCAATTAAAAAATACCAAAATATTACTGAAAAATGCTATCCAATTTTAATATGACAGAGTATACACTTAAAATTGATCAAAAATAGGATTGGCAAAATTTTACAGAAAAATCAACGAACGGATTCCGAATTACCTTGTGACATCAAAAATTTAATATCAATCATATCGGCAGAAGTTATCATTTCTTTTCCTCCCAAGCACCTTTGCGGATTGAAACGTATGCATACGTGAAAAAAAAAATGCAGAGAGAACAAACTATTTTTTTTTTGTCGACTCCCGTATGTGTCGCACTGAAGTAAATCATATTTTCAGCAGTTACGTCGCTTCTTCGTTTATCACGAAATAATATTTGACTCTAGGCAGAAAGACCTCTGGTCGATAGCCATTTAACAATTAATTAATTTTTGTGTGATATACATAATCAATGTTTGTTACCTTATTGTAAACACAATTGTTAATAAAGATTGTTATATATATATATTTGACTCTATCTTTCTCTCGTCCATTATCGTAGAATACTTGTGAATTCATTAAAAAGCATGCGCACCAAAACAAGGCCGGTATTATTCATTGTCAGTAGTCGTTTACCTTCGCGTGTCTAACAACAACCCCCTCGATTTGTGGTGCCGTTACTTGTGAAATTCAATCTACTGATGAGTCATCATTCATTGATACAGTCAGTTCCTAGAAGAATAAGACGGCTGTTTCTATATGTATCTTGATTTGCCTCATTACACATGCCTTCTATTGGGATCCATTTTTCACGTTGCGCCTTCTCGGGTGTCCGATTTTTAACACGCAGTGGACCGTCTGTATATTTTGTCTGTGATTTAATTTTATTCATTCTATTAATCATGGCTATTCTGTATGGGAAATGTTAAGTTTAACTTACGTACGTAAGTCAAAGCAGCTTTCGTAATAAATATATAGATACATAGAATGTCAATATTTAACTTAACATTTTCCATACGTAATAGCCTCGAATATCTGTAATAATTCCCTATTTAATTGATTGATGAGGCTGATAATTGTTGAAAGTTCATAATTACTTATATTAAATAACACTATTTAGTCTTTCAAAGTCTATTGTAATATCGCTACAATTGTTTCACCACACCGCGGCTTCTTCAGGCGAAGAAATGATACACTACACTATTCTGTCCGGGTATATACAGTGCATTTTTTTATCCAGGCCTCATAGGGATTTACATAGGAAAATATTTTCGTCGTGTTAATGGTTTTTCTATGGTATGGATTTTGATCAAATTAAACACACATTTAATTTAGAGTAATATGTGCAAAATTCAGTAGTTTTTAAACTATTTTAAATGCGTTTTATGTTTTTAAAATTGATTTTAAATGATAATAATTTTGAATATTTTTTTAAATAGTAGGCTTAGTTCACTGACATCAATCGTAATTATCAAAGTGTTCCAATTTATTGTACATCTTTTATTGCAAGAATATTGATCATGGTGTAGACCAAGAAAAGATTTAAATAGTGATGGATTACACAAAAGAGCTTATTTTGAAAAGATATTAAGGTTTAGTTAATTATTTCAAATTAGTTTTCAATATTCAATAAACTTCAATTAATTAACTTAAACTAGGCAATACAATAACTTTAAAAAAACCATAACATTAAAGTAAATGTTCAAACTGTTGCCCATTAGCAGCTAAACAATGACCTAGCCTATCTTTAAAATGTCTTTTCACATTTTGAAGCTGCCGGAGAGTTATTTTAGCATATTCTTCAAGAATTCTTCCTTTTAATTCTTCTAAATCCTTTGGTCTGCTACGGATATCGTCAAAAACATTGCTTGTCAAATAACCCCAGTAAAAGAAGTCGAGCGGTGTTAAATCGGGACTCCTTGCTGGCCATTTCAGAGGTCCAAATCGCCCAATCCATCCATGTGGAAATTGAGTATTTAAATACTCAGTAATTTGTCGCGTGCTATGTGGAGGAGCACCGTCGTGCTGGAAAATTATTTCACCATTTACTGGCACTTGTTCAATGGCAGGAAAAATATTTTCCATCAATAATCTTTGATATTTTTCACTATTTAGCGATCCCTTTATAAAAAATGGACCATAATACCAATAATACCTACCATTCCTGCCCATACGTTGACCTTTTGTGGCCATTGTGTGTGTGTGTGATTTGGAAGAAATATGGATTTTTTTTAGATCATAATCTTGTGTTTTGATTATTTACTGACCCATTCAATATGAAAGTTTTTTCATCAGTAAAAAGAATTCTATTCATTACTTTTGGATTTTCATTAATTTTATTAATCCAATACTCGCAGAATTCCATTCTCGGAAAATAAACACTTTCTAACAGATGGTGGCTATTGTGAATTTTATAACTTTTAAACTTTTCCAACTTCAAGGCTTGGTAGCAACTGCTTCATGTAACTTGAAATTGGCTGAATAATTTTGTCACACTTATTAATGGATTTTCTTCAATTGCCAAACACACATTTTCCCTCAAGTCTTCTGTCACAACCCGATTTGCACGTTTTCTTCCTCCACTATGTTCCGCATTAACACAACCAAATTTAACAAAGTTGTTGTAAAATTTTAGAATTGTTTTCTGATTTGGAATTGGCCGTCCTGGATACTCCACGGAGAAATGATCACTCACTTGTCTACTTGATAGCCCTTTTATGTATTCCATCGCCATTTTAACCTTTTCTTACCACCCAAGAAAATTCTTTCAATAAAAGGAGTACAATAAATTGGAACACTTTGACAATTACGATTGATGTCAGTGAACTAAGCCTACTATTTAAAAAAATATTCAAAGTTATTATCATTTAAAATCAATGTTTAAAACATAAAACGCATTAAAAATAGTTTAAAAACTACTGAATTTTGTACATATTACTCTAAATTAAATGTGTGTTTAATTTGATCAAAATCCATACGATAGAAAAACCATTAACACGACGAAAAGATTTTCTTATGTAAATCCCTATGAGGCCTAGATAAAAAAATGCACTGTATACACAAAAAGTTTTATTAGTTTACGAGGGGGCGGCATTTTTAGAAAAATTCAAATTGAGTAGTGGTGAATTCGTGACGTCCAGTTGGTCGTTTAGAAGATGTACGTTGAATTTTCCTTTGTTTATCTCTAAATTCTCCATAATATTTAATTTTAGGATTTGTTCCTCCCTGTGTAGGATTTTGAAATTATCATCGAAATTGTGGTTCTCCTCAATAAGGTGGTTTGCATATATGGAGTTTGTTTTCTTTTGCTCGAAACTGGATTTGTGTTCTTTTATTCTGCTCTCAAATGATCTTCCTGTTTGTCCCACATGTGTTGTGAATTTATTTTGTTTAAAAATGTATTTAATTGTCTAACTGTGCCATCAAATGCTAAAATAACATCATCCACGTAAATGCATTGCCTGCTTTTAATAAATGCATTTATGATAATTTCAAAATCCTACACAGGGAGGAAAAAATCCTAAAATTAAATATTATGGAGAATTTAGAGATAACCAAAAGAAAATTCAACGGACATCTTCTAAACGACCAACTAGACGTCACGAATTCACCACTACTCAATTTGAATTTTTCTAAAAATGCCGCCCCCTCGTAAGCTAATAAAACTTTTTGTGTATATATACCCGGACAGAATAGTGTAGTGTATCATTTCTTCGCCTGAAGAAGCCACAGTGCGGTGAAACAATTGTAGCGATATTTCAACAGACTTTGAAAGACTAAATAGTGTTATTTAATATAAGTAATTCCCCATTTAATAATAAATACTATTTTAATTATATATATATTAATGTTACCTTCTTGAAATGGCACGTTTAATTAAAATTAATTACACATGATAAAATGATTTAATAAAATTTTGTTAAATAGTTTATCATTTATCATTTCTGCGACACTTAATAATTGTTTCAATATGATATTTTATATGAAATAAATATGAATAAATTATTAAAAATCAACCAATAAAACATAGATTAGATTGAATAATATTAAATTCTCGAATAGTTTTGGGCTATTGGCCCATTTCAAGAGAATTTAAAATTTGTTTAATAAAAAAAAAATTTGTTTAATAAAAAAAATTAAATTCTCTTGAAAATATGCTAATGGCCCAAAACTATTCGAGAATTTAAAGTTATTCAATCTAATCAGTGTTTTATTGGTTGATTTTTAATATTTTATTCATATTTATTTCATACAATATGAACCACCAATGTCTAAATATTAAAACAATTAATTACGTTTAATTATATTAATTTTGTTGTTTCGCGTCTATTGTATTTAAATTTTATATCGTTTCATTAATCGCTTATCAAAACATTTTCAAAAATATTCTGGTTTAATTTAGTATTCTTTCACTTATAAGTTTCAAGCCGAAGTATTCAATAAAAAAAAAACACAATAGACCTCATTGATAAATTAATAAAATTATCAGCCCCGCACGACGCAAAATTAATTTCATTTGATGTAAAAAGTATATTCACATCAGTTTCGATTAAAGTAGTGAAATTAATGATAGAAAAATAATTTGATACGTCAAATGAATCAGATGAAAAAAAAAAAAAATAGAACTCAAATCATTAATAAACTTTTGCAGTGATCAATGTCATATTTAATTTAATAATACTTTTTATGAACAATTTGACGACCTCGCCGTGGGATCACCTCTGTCCCGTTTATTAACGGATAGCTGAAAGTAAACACATTTATTTCTGGGCAAGGTATGTTGATGATATATTTTGTATATGGATAGGTAGAAAAGGGAATTTTATATATTCACAAATTTCATGTATAAAATCAACAAAAAAAAGTTTAAAAATGTGTTAATTCTGGTATACCTAATTCAATGACATTTAATGGCAAGGTGGCGATAATTCGGAGCTATTTTCAGAATACTTCCGATCGGTTTTTACAAACAACAGTCCTATCAGACCTTGTACGGTGTCAACAGTAAATATGCACCGATAATATATTTTGGAGAGTGATACTTTAGAGGTACTAAATAAATTAGATTCTGCTAAGGGAGCTGGCCCTAATGGAATTCCCTCATTTTTTCTTAAAAAATTGCTGTTTGACTTTAGCGGAACCTCTAACAATTATTTTCAATAGATCTGTATGTGAGGTAATGTTTCCAACATGCTGGAAAATAGCAAATGTTGTCCCGATTTTCAAGTCTGGAGATAAAAGTGTAGTGACCAATTATCGACCTGTGTCAATTCTGTCTTGCATTCCTAAAGTTTTTGAATCCATTATGCACAAAATTATATTTTATAAAGTGAAAAATATCATAATTGAGGAACAACATGGGTTCTTTTCATCAAAAATATCATGAATTCATATCGAAATCAATGGACTGTAGAACTCAATTTGATTCAATTTACACAGACTTTAGTAAGGCATTCGACAGAATTGATCACAATATCTTAATTGATAAACTTTTATTAGCGGGAATAGATGGGGATCTTTTGCGCTGGGTATCGTCTTATATTTTTAATAGATCGAAAATTGTCCAAATCAGTGGATATTACTCATCTAAAATAATTCTGATTTCAGGGGTTCCACAGGGAAGTTACCTTGGCCCACTCTTCTTTATTATATATATAAACGACATTATGTTTTAGGTACAGCAATTTTTTTGTTGTATGCTGATGATCTTAAGATTTTTTCAGAAATTAATTCTATCAATGGCTGCCAACACATACAAGATGATCTGTTACGTTTAGAACTATACTGCTCCGAAAATAAGCTTTACTTGAATCCAATTAAGTGCTCTAAAATTACATTTACCAGAAACAAAAATGTTCTTAACTATAATTATGTCATCCGGCACTTTGAGCAGCGTTGTCGATATAAAAGATCTTGGTGTTGTGTTTGATAGCAAACTATTATTTGATAAACATATCGATGTAGTTTAGTGTACGGGATCCTTAGATAATTTGAATCTTTTGTTTCGAAGTGAAATCATAATTTTAATATTTTCCGTGATCCAATGAGATGGTTTCCTAGTAAAGTAATAATGGATGCGTGAAAATCAAAAAGATCTAATAGAATTTGGCTGAATTTGGCAAGCAGATGTCTCATACAAATGTTTTCAAGAATTCTATATGTACGTAATATAGGATTAATTTTTGGTTCATTAGTAGCAATTTCACATGAAATTAAGTAATGGTCCGAATTATTATGTAGTGTTCTAGAAAGGACTTTAGGATTTTGTTTACTATTAGTAATAATTAAATCTATAAGCGTTGATGACGTTCGGGTAATTCTTGTTGGAGTATTAACAATTCGTTTAAAAGAGAGAGTGGAGAGTAATGAGTTGAGAGGATTAACAGAATTTATATTGATATCTAACATATTAATATTTATGTCACTGATACATAATATCTCATCTATAATAAGTAATAAGTTACAAAGACTAAGATCGAGAGCATCTACGAAGATGAAAACATTAAAAGTAGGGGGTCTATATACAGATCCCACTCCATAAACCACATTGTTAAGAGTAAACGTAATCCACAGTTGTTCGATGGAAAAGTCGCTATCTACAATAGAAAACTGAATATTAAATTTAATATAAAAAGCTACACCGCTGACTCTAGAATTTTTATCTCGCCTAATAAATTTGTAACCATCAATAAAACATTATTAGATATGATTTCTTGTCTGAGTAAATCAAAATTAACAAGGAGGGATAGATAGTTGATGCCTGCAAATCGCAATCTAGACATAAAACTTTAAGTTGGGGAATTCATTAAAATAAAATATATCTCAAAAAAAAAAAAAACTAAACATATAAAAAGATAAAAAAATAACTTATTTATAGTCAACTATGATTTGTAAAATAAAAATTAAAAAATGTGCTGTATCTTTTATATATACAAAGGTATTTATTCCTAAGAATAACATACAATGCATGAAACAATTTAAAACAAATATATATTTTTAAGAGAAACAGCTATCGACCACAGGTCTTTTGGATTGTCTTTATCTAGTTCCTGCCGTTAATTAAACCGTCATGATTGTTAACTATTTATGTTCCATCCTGCTATTTGATGGAATGAATTGATGAACAGTTATTACTGAGTATTTAAATTTTGGAGATATGTTTGGGTCTCGAGGAATACAAAAGTGTTGGATGTTGGGGGCAATGTGGGGGTTAGTGGCAAATTTTAAGGGGAGGATTTCTAGCCTTTCTTTAATGGTTGGGATTTGGCAGATTTCATACAGAAATTGGGGTGTCTGATTTTTGTTATCACTCTAAGGGCTAATCTTTCTGCGACCTGAAGATTTCTCACAAGATATGGAGTTGTTATTAATTGTAATTTGTAATGGGGAATTATTGTGTCTATGGAAAGGAATAAGTAGTTTTATTTGTTTTATTGAGATTGATTAGGATTCTCCATTTGGCGTACCAGGTCATCTATTAGCCAGCTTCTACAGAGTGTTAAAAACTTTTAATATGTTTGGAGCGTGGGAAATGAGAACTAAATGCTTTAAAATGAAATTTGAATTTAAAACATCAAGAGATTTTAGAAATCTTGATTCTATAAAACGTGTTTATTATGCTTTCGTACACAGCGTCAAACATTTTTGCACTGTTATATGGAATCCTCAGTATGCCGTTTATATTAACAGAATTGAATCCATTCAAAAAAGATTTGACAGATTTGTGAATACGAAGTTTAACTTGGCGGCTGGCAATTACTTGGATTTATGTAAAACGTTGAATTTTATACCATTCATCAATCGCCGTCGAATGTCTGATGTAATATACCTTCATAGAATAATAAATTCAAATATCGATTTGTTAAATGTCCTATCTCAAATTAATTTATATGTTCCAGGATACAATACTCGTTCCATGATAACTGTTTTCAAAAATAAATCAAGTACTAGGCTAGATCTAATTCGCCCATTCCTCGTATGATTAAGACATAAAACAGTTATTATAATTCGTGTGATATTTTTGCCTTAAATAAACTTGCATTCAAGCGATGTGTTAGGAGAATATCTGTACTCGGCCAATGATATATACATGTAATTCAATGTGTTTATGTGTGAGTGTTTATATATATATATATATATATATATATACATACAGAGAGCTTTTTTTAACAGTATACATTTCCCCTACGTATACCTGCAAAATACGCGAGTCAAACGCATTGATGTGTGTGTGTTTAGTTGCCTATAACACGCAATTGAACACACATATGCCAAATAAGCAACTAAACATACACACATTGTGTTTGACTCGCGTTGTTTGCAGTTATACACTTCCCATAATGTATACTGATAAAAAAACCTCTATATATATATATATATATATATATGTTATTAATTACGCTAGTTATTAGTTGTATTTATGATGTTTTAAGTTTTTATTATTTAATTTAAGTTATGTATTCACTATATATTTAAGTATATTTTTAGGATACTATTTTGGGACTTGTCCTGTTTGTATTCCTTTGTATATAAATAAATAAATATTTATTTATTTATATATGAACCACCAATGTTTAAATAATAGAAATATTAACTTTAATGTTTTAACGATTATATTTAATCCTGTATAAAATATATAAATTGTTCGATCAAAGAATTAACCGGATTCATCCTATTATTCGATCCAGTGGAACATAAACACAAGTCTTTTGTACTATTACAATAACCGGAAATTAAAAAAAAACAATGGCTTCAAAAAATACACAAGGAAACAAACATGTCCGTGGACTTAGGAAGTCAATAATTTATTGGTGTTTAAATGAGCTCGACTTGGTAGATAATAGTGATAGTTTCGGCGAATTAAGCCGTTAAAGTTAATTTGAAATAATTATTCGCTAAATTCGCCTAGCAGATTATTTAGAAATTCTATGAATTGTATAATATAACATAATATAATAAAATATAATATAATATAATATAATATAATATAATATAATATAATATAATATAATATAATATAATATAATATAATATAATATAATATAATATAATATAATATAATATAATATAATATAATATAATATAATATAATATAATATAATATAATATAATATAATATAATATAATATAATATAATATAATATAATATAATATAATATAATATAATATAATATAATATAATATAATTTAAATTTAATTAAATATAAAGTGGAAAAGAAACATCTCTGATGGGATTTGAACCCATATCTCCCGATTGCCGGTAATTTAATTATTTAGAAATTAATACTAAATCATGATTGGCTTAAATATTCGAAAGAATTCCTAAAGAATTAATAATACAGTAATAGAAAAATAATATTTATTCACTTTGTCGCAGTTTTTTTTTAATTAAATTAAATATTAAATTAATTAACGATATATATACAGTGTGTCCCTCCGAGAAAGCACATTAAAAGTGTATGAACTTTTAATTAATAGATTGTATTCAAATATTTAACATTTATGTAAAAAAAAGTATGTTTTTTTTAATGAAAACATTTTCAAGAGTCTAATACTTCTGGTTATGCCGAAAGTTGATACCAACTTCTTGGTTTTAAATGGAACCCTACATTTTTTATTGTAGATTTGGGTTCAACATATACTTTTATAACAAAAATTATGAGCCCTTACTATACCTAAACGTAATCATTATTGAAATATTTATAAAAAAATATCAGGTCTTCTCGAAAGGTTATATAATTTTCTACCAAAAATAATGAAAATTATTATAGTGTGCCTGAAACTAATTGTGGTGTCGAGTGAATTTCATATGGTTAAAATTTGATTTTTTTACTCTGTATATTTGTTTAGTCTTATTTGTTAAAATATGTTATTTTTATATAAATACAAATATTTGTATTTTTTCTAATACCTATATTGTATACTTTATTGCAGTTTGTAAATGTTTTTATGCTAATTTTATTAACAGTATACAAATCTTGGGGTATATTGTAAATACCTTTTTGGGGATTATAAGACATCCCAATCTACAACATAATAGTGCGGATTAAGGGTATTTTCGGTAAATAAGCATCTGCACATTTCCGCAGAAATCGTGTGTAGCCAATTTCCATATCTAATTTTGTGATTAACACTTTCGAAGACGTTTTTAAAAAGCAATTTATTACTACACGCTACAACTTACAATCGATAACTGAACTGAGTTAATTATTTACGATTATTTTATATTATAAATTCTGATTACAATGTATAATTGAAATTGATGATACAACATATTTCTTCATGTCAGGTGCGGTCGCGGGTTGGAATCGCTGACGTGTTGTCTCGGTGTCCGTATAGGTTTCAAATGATGTTGTTACATAACTATCTCGAAAAATCTACCTGAGGTAATCAACCGACTCTTAGCTAGAGATGTGAAATGCGCATGAACCCGTATCTTTCTCTCTTTTTTTGTAAAATTTGTAAATATTATTTTAGTTTTAAGTTAAGTTCAATTCTAATTGCCAAGCGCGAAAGTTGTATCCATTTTGTTAAGTTTATTTTGTAATATATTTTGAGTTGGTAATAGACGTGTTAAACAAAACATTGTTGTTATTATTACCAAAGATCTGAAATCACAGGTGAATCCTTTGAGAACCAGAGGAAAGTACATTTTACCTAAACAATATTTTCACACAGACTCAAGTAGAATTTAGTTCTGAATTAATCCATATTATACATATTTTAGTTGGTTAATTAAAATATTTGACATAATGCACTTTCAATTTGAAAACTAAAGCAAATAGATATAATAATTATAATAATCTTTCTTTGGGTAAACTTACTAATTCATTCATTTAAAAGATATTTAAGTAAAAATATATTCATTTGTCAGATGTCTGATTCAAAATATTACATTATAACTATAATTTTATTCAATTATAAATTCAAATTTCACACAAAATATATATAAATAACTGAATAAATAATTATGAAAATCTATTATTTGCTCAATTTATGAAAATATGAGCGTTTTTATCATCAACAATTGAAGTTTTCTATACAAAAACTAAAGTTCAATATTATGTAATTTAAATTAAATAAAAAATGATTTGAAAATAATTAATAAATTCACATTTAATTAAACGTTCAGCCATCATCCATCTAGCCATTTCGGTTTTTCGAACCTCATTAAACTAGTGTGTTCCATGTGCAATGCATTGATGAAGGCGAATGTGAATGGATGTGAATTTCGTTTTCCTTGTTTTCATAAACAGGACAAGTTTGCCTTTCTTTAGTGGACGAAACAATGATTGTCTACCTGTCTATCGTTGACGATGTCACTTGAAATTAGGCAAAAGATGGCGCTTGCGTCGTCTTTAATTTATTATGATTAATGTCGTTGTATAAATATTTTTTTATAAAATCCATTGTTTTCAAGTTATAAACAATTCGTAATTCTTTTTTATTTTTCTTTAATTCTGTTTAATTATTTTGTCATTCCCAACACATCCCTCCTTACCAATTGGAATTTCTTTAAAAAAGATTCACAACACTTCCTCTCTCAATCGTAACATCCAATTATTAAACTTCACACATTTAAAACATAAAATTAGCAATTTTTTTCTTTGAAATCCTTGCCATATCATCTCCTACGCCTAAAAAAATCCTAAATTCCTAAAAAAACAGATCGCTGAAAGTCCGCGCCCACAACACACTTCCCAACATTTTACACCCCAATAAGGCGTCCCTCAAGGTTACCCCCTCTCTCCACTCATCTACAACATATACGTCCACAACATATCCAATTCCTAAATATTTTCGCATATATCCTTCAATTTGTCGCCGTCATCGCTTTAATAGTCTACCAATTCACTCTTCCTAAAGCCTTCTCCACTCTACAAGAGCTGATCGATACTTTATAGCGATTTAAACATTCAACAGTAATAGTTAAAAATGTTTCACCATGTGATAAGTGAACCATTCAAGAAATCGATATTTAATCCTTAAAATTAATTAAATGATTTATTTATTGTCTATAAATTGATACTTACCAAATAAATGTTGAAGGGGAAGATTGAAGAAACAATCGCTTGCCGTTAGTTTCATTCTGAAAGATTGAAGTTAATTAGTTATGATGTTCTATACTAAAAATATTAAAATTAATTTAAAGAAATAACTAATAATAAATTAAATTAAATCAAATCAATATTCACTTTTACATATCGTTACTAAATTATAAACATTAGTAATAATTGCATAATATATTTTATTTAGTCTTATTTACTATTTAAACATTGGTAGTTCATATTGTACGAAATAAATATGAATAAATTATTAAAAATCAACGAATAAAACACAGATTAGATTGAATAACTTTAAATTCTCAACTAGTTTCGGGTTATTAGCATTTAAAATTGTAAATTACAATATGAACTACCAATGTATAAATATTAAAACCATTAATTATATTAAAGAATAATAAAGATATTTTCTAAATTAAAATGCCAAATACGCGAATTTGATTTGTAAATATTTTCAATTTATTTCTTCCTTTTGTATTTGTGTCAGTTTACATTTTATCTCGTATCTTTGTTATTTTCACGTTTCCTAAAAATTAGTATCTTTGTAAGAATGCTATTGTGTTTAGGACCAATCTGAGATTTTATGATCAACGAGCAAGGACGAACCGTCCGTTAAAGGAGAATTAGCCCTTTGTCAAAATTTGTGCGCGAACAAGGCTGCTGGCACAGACGTGTACGTGTTCAACAAAAGGCAATCGGGGATGGGCAAATCGGTATCGAAAATTCTGGAAACGTTCATAAAATCTCAGATTTGGCCCAAAATGTGCTTGACCTTCTACATCATATCTCCTTTTAACTCGTGCTAAAAAATCTCCATCTTTGTTCAGCAATTTCTCCTTCCAAAACATCCACCACCAACCATCCACCCCTTTTTTGTTTAATTTCCCTCTGCCACTTCTTTCACGTCCTCAACACGAGTAAGTTCTAATCTCTCACTATCGTAAACTTTGTAAACTTATGAATTTTGTTTGTAACTTAGATATTTTTCACTAGTGAACTGTTTAGTTAAACTCTGATTTGTTTTGCTCCATTTTATTATTCATTTTATCATTATTTAAACTTGTATATATTTTATTTTTGTTAAACTTTATCATTTATCTTGATGCACGTTTATTTAATAAATATGTTTGTTAATATACAACGTGTCTACTTAATTAATTTAAAAAATCGATTAAATTCGTAAACACTATAAGAATTCGCATTCTAATCTAAAGTGTGCAGGAAGGCTGAACAGCCCAACGACCCCGTACGTAAAAATGAGCGTATAATTTCGTCCACGATATCCAATGCTTTCAAAAACTCCGCAGAGCGTCTGTTAATGAATTATTTTTATGCATTGGAGATATAAAGTGCTAAGGTCAGAGGTGAGTAGCGATGTTTATCTTTACGTCCGTTCATTGAATTATGTTTATTACAATTATTTGGAGCGTCAGCGTCATCAGCTGATTTTCCGTTCTAATTAATTTGAAACCATGTCAATATTTTGAAAAACAAAAAAATCCAAATCATTGCCGATTCTATCCACTACCATTAAGATTGAAATATGTATTTATTTAAATAAAAATGATTTGAAAATAATTAATAAATTATTTCCACATTTAGCTCTGTGATTGTTTGACTTACGTTACGTAAGTACGTTAAACAAATGCACATTAAAACAACTACTTCCCGGGCAAATACCCCGCCGAATATTGAATTACATAATGTACACTTGCTGTTGCATATCAATAAAATATTGTATAATACAACAAATTTTGATCCGAGAAAAAATTAATGTAAAAACAACAAAAGGAACGTTACATAATATAAGGCCATCTGCAGACACGTGTTTCGGGATCTATCCCTCGTCAGTACAGCTATGCCTTACATAATTTAAAGATGTTAAAATAAATCAAATAAATTAAATTAATCCAATTATACTCAGACAAATTAAATCAAATTAAACTGAGCTAAATGTGGAAATAATTTATTATTTTCAAATCATTTTTATTTAAATAATTGTAACCAAGTGAGTAATTCGTTCCAAGGCAGTTGCACGTGTGGTTGAAATGAAATGAGCTCCGCAAATTTTTAAATTTTTATAATGTTTAGTTGGAACAAAATGTCAAAAAAATGTGAAAATTGTTGCACGCAAAGATATTTATATTGTCCGTACGGTGAGTGAGTTTCATAAGATTTTTTTGTATTAATTGCGCGTATTATTGAATTTTCTACGTTTGGAAATTTCCAAACGTTCGAGACTTCGGCTCTGCGAGACATACGTGCGTAAAAACGCTATGATTCCCGTTGTCTCTTTGGGTCCAACGTTCACCTATCGATAAAATTATATTAATATTCTCTCTCTTATCATTAATAATCTAAAAAAGTGTATCCTTTTTATTCTTATGTCAACCTTTCCATCGGGTCTGTCTGTATGTTTTTATTAGCCACCGTGAAGACCCTCACTGGTGTGAAGAGTGTGCCTCCCGTGTTATATAATTTATCCTTTTTTTTCCTTTTACACATATTAAAGTTTTTACAATATTCTTTCAATTCACTAATTATGGGATTCACTTGCGATCACTGCTCATGTAGCATAAGGCCGAACTCTTTTTATTTAAAATGCACGGGTTCATGCGAGAAATGGTTTAATTCTAAATGCGCCGGTCTAACGGAGGAAGAAACTTCACAAATAAAAAGAAACAGTAATGCCAATTGAATTTGTAACAAGTGTCAACCAGTTGCCTCATTTAGTATAAACCAACTAGCGCAAATTGAATCTGTGTTTGACAGTTTGTTGCAAAAATATGTCCAACCTTTAAAAACTGAATTCGATCAACTTGTTATGAATTTTAACATTAAATTTAACATGCTAGATGAAAAAGTAAAAAAGAATGGACATTTAAAAGAACATTTCTTGCTGAAATAAGCATCCAATTAAATCGCTTAATTCTCAGTCACGTGTGCAAAAATATGCAATCAACATAAACTTACACTGAAATCACCTTATGGGAGCTTATCGCTATGATGTTGCAATATAAACACGTGGAGTAATCGTTATATAGAAATGTCACTCACGTTCACAGTTTGGCAATAAAAATAGTAATACCATCCATTGATAAGATGATTGAAGAGAACACACCTCGAAATTGGGGACGTTGCTAAGCAAAATAAACACCTGCAAGGTAATAATTCAATATGGCTATAAGTAATCGTTCTATAGAAATGTCACGTTCACGGTTCGGCTATGAAGATCATAATTCCATCGATAAGATGATTGAAGACAACACACCTCAAAATACCAAGAAGAGTAAATGTTATGTATGGAAAGTGTTTACGGATTTTTGTACCAGCAGAAAATATACATTAGATGCAAATTGTACGGTGATAGATCTGGCTTGTGTATTAATGGATTGGGCAGCAAATATGCGAAAAAGGGATGGATCGGAGTTTAAGGAAACCACAGTTAATACAATGTGGAATGTTATAAGTAAGCTTTTACAAGAAAAATACTACAACGAATATAGTATTTTAATAGACCCATTCAAATGTATTGAATTTAAACACGCGCGTGCAGCACGCGATGCGACACGTAAAAAAATGCAATCAAGTCCCTCTAAACGAAAAAATAGTTCTACACCATTCAGTTCATCTGAAATACATAGAATTATAAACTTATGGGATGAAAACATTCCCGACGGACTGCAACGGAAATTTTACCACATCGCTGCAATAGAATTAGCTTGGAGGGGCGGTGAGGCTGTTAATTGCTTGGTCGATTTTTTCCATATTGAGAGGAATAATGATGGTTCTCCAACGAATCGTATAGAATATAACCCAGTATTCAGTAAAACTTGCCAAGGCGGCTCAAATAAATGCATCGAGAGTAAATGGTTAATTCAACACAGTGACATTAATAGATGCCCAGTAAAACTATTCCATAAATTAATATCAAAACGGGGCACGAATATTAAGACAAACTGACTATTTTTAAGACCAAATCGCTTCTGGAAACATGAAAATGACATGTGGTATGATAATATGGCAATAGGAAAAAATATAATTAATAATTGGACAAAACTTTCAGCCGAGGCCATTAATTTGGATATAAAAAGAAACAAAATAACAAATTATTCGAGCAGAGCAACTGCAGTAAGTCATTTAGCGAAAAATGATATTCAAGAACAACAACTAATGAAAATTACAGGCCATAATTCTGCGAATTCTATAAAACCATATTTAAGTATTGATCAGGAACATCACAATAAAATAATTAACAATATGCGCCGAAACTCTTCTTCCATAAGTGAAACTAACACTGCATTGACGTCGTCATTTAATTTTACAAACTGTTCCTTTAATATTTGTATTTTCAATAAATAATGTTAAATAAATAATTTACTTGCAAGAAATATTCGTACCGAATATCCCTCAGACATAGATAAATTATAAGTAAATAATTTAATAAGTTTTCGAAAGCACGTTGCTTTGTTACTTAAAAGTTTTCGAAAACTTATTAAATTATTTCGTATTATCCATGTCCTTGGGATATTATAACTGATAATGTAGCAATCAGCAGTGTTTCAAATGATAATTCAGGTGTTGTCATGTCCAATGATTTCAACTTAGTAAATGAATTGGAAGACCGACACAGACGTTCCAATAACGTCATGATATTTAATGTTCTCGAAACAAGAAATGCTGAGATGGCGGAGCAAAATATAGACGATTTACGTGCTATTCCCGACGTTTTGGATCCGCTGTCTGTTCAATTTGAACCAACGCGGTTTTACAGAGTTGATCGCGTTGGTCGAAAGCCACGTCCTATTAAAGCGACTTTACAAAACAGTAATATCGTAAAGAATATAATAGGTAAAACCCTTTAATTAAGAGATAACAGTATTAAATTTAATTACGATCGCAGGGTCCTCCAGAGGAAAGAATTCAATTCGCTCAAAGTAACATTGGAAGCCAGGAAAGAAAATGGAGAAGATCATCTAGTTATCAAATATATCTCAGGTGTTCCGAAAATTGTTGAGGCAACAAGAAAACACGTCCAACAGTTTAATAATACTAGGAAAGTCGATACAAAAAACTAAACATCTACTATCACAATGTAGGCGGCATGAGAACTAAGTTAAGTTAAGTTTATGTTAAATGTCACTACTTCTATTTATGACATCATAATTATTACAGAAACTTGGCTTGATAGCGATGTTGAAAATGTAGAGCTTAAATTAAAAAATAACTCTATCTTCAGAATGGATCGGTTTCTGGAATCCAGTAATAAAATTCTTGGGGGTGGTGTAATGGTAGCTATTCACAATAAGTTCCAGTATAATATTATTGATACTGAATGTAAATCTGTTGAACATTTATTTGTGGCTGTTTCGTTGTCGGATATCCATTTAATCATTGGTGCTGTTTATATACCTCCTAGCTCACCTCCAAACAAATTTAATGAACATTGTCATGCATTTAAGTCGATATTGGAAGAAAATACTAACTCAAAAATTTTAATTTGCGGTTATTATAATATTCTTGATGCACCGATGTGAAGTTACCCACGGATTTCCAACCACGGATATGTCCGGCTCCTCCACCATGGCGGAGGCGCCGGGTAAATAATTTATTTTAAAAGTGATTCACAGCTTATAAACGAATGAAATTAACCCAATTATACAAACTGTGATAAGCTTTGTCCAACTTAATTTAAAATAATTTCTACTTTTAATTATTAGTCTCGAATTAAGACTTAGACTTATCATATCCAAGGTCCAAAACGAAGGTATTTCTCACAATTCAGGAACTTGGTTTTGTTTTTATATTGTTGCTAAAGGTCTAAATAATCATTTAAAACAATAAAATCAGGGGTATGGATTTTATAACTTTTTTTATAAATTTGTAAAGCTCAGCCACGGATTTCCTATAGAGTCCAAAACGAAGGATTCACATCGGTTCCTGATGCTGATTGATTTAACGATGAATTCGGCCTTATAAATAATAATCCATCTTCACAGGCAGCAAATATTCTCACTGAGATATTCAATTTTTATAACCTTCTGCAAGTATGCAACATACCAAATGAAAATAAGATCTTTCTGGACTTAATATTTGCTCTTGATGGTTTTTTAGTTTCGAGAGCTTCGGATTTGCTTTTCGAAGTCAAGCACCTATGTGCTGGTGCTTGACTTCGAAAAGCAAATCCGATGCTCTCGAAACTAAAAAACAATCAAGATATATCTGATTACAACGGCTTTTAATAACTCAATTCACTGCAATTTGAATTTATGACTTTTCTCGTGCTAATTACTCCGATATAAACATGTATCTAAATTCAATTCAATGGCAAAATGTGTTGATTGGACATATAGATAATATGACCAATGAATTTTACAATATCCTCTATGTAGCCTTGCAGCAGTTTGTACCAGTTAAATGCTTAAAGTCATCGACGTATCCCATTTGGTTTTCATCTGAACTAATTAGTTTAATAAAATAAAAAACTTGGCGCATAAAGCATACAAGGAGTGTGAAAATTCATCAAATTATAAGAAATTTAAAGATTTGCGTAACAAATGTGCCTGTCTTAGAAATTAATTATATGATCAGTATGTGAATTCAGTGAATACAGACATTAATATCAATCCAAAAGTATTCTGGAATTTTATAAAACTCAGTCCCTGAGTTTCCTGATATAATGCATTTCAGTGGTAAAATTGGCAGAAACGGTTCTGAATGTGTAAGTTTATTTGCAGAGGATTTTTTCTACAGTATATAGCTTTGATAAATCTAGAGATATTCCCATTTATTCTACTAATTCTAATGTTCTCCACATGTCTACTCAAATTTCCAAAAGTGAAATATTTGATGAAATAAAAAAATTGAAAAATGGTAATTCTACGGGTCCTGACGGAATCCCGCCTTCTTTTTTATTTTTTTTCCATTTCATCACCATTATTCATCCTCTTTGAAGCATCTGTTAAACAGAATATTTTTCCTGTAGTTTAGAGGAAAAGCTATATAACACCACTGTGTATACCTAAGTTATTTGATAAACTCGTATCTGTGAAGCTTAACTGGATGTGAAAAAATATACTTATTAAGCAGCTAAATGGCTTTCGTTCTGACAGATCGACGTCTACAAATCTGTTAACATTTACATCAGCTATTATAAATGCTTTCGAATTCAGTCATACAGTTGATGCAGTTTTCTCAGATTTTGCTAAAGCATTCGATCGTGTACAGCACGATATTTTAGTGTCGAAATGAATAGGACTTCATGCTAATGTTGTTTCTTGGTTATATAGCTTTTTGACCAACCGAACGCAATGCATTAAAATAAAAAAAAATATTTGTCAAAAACAATTCAAGTGCCTTCAGGTGTTCCCCAAGGCTCGCACTGTGGTCCGATATTATTCTCACTTTTTATCAATGATATTGCTCAAGTTATAAAATATTCATCTTTTCTTCTTTTTGCGGATGATCTTAAATTGTATAAAGAGATCCTATAATCCTGTAATGATTGCTTATTGCTACACGAAGTTTTAACCTCAGTATATAATTGGTGCCTTAACAATCACTTGTTTTTTAATGTTTAGAAATGCAAATCAATGACCTTCTCTAAGAAAAAAAAACTTCATACAGTTTAATTATGCAATTGATGGCCATTACCTCGAACAAGTGACTAGTTTCAGAGACTTGGGTATTATCTTTGATAACAAATTATGTTTTACCCACCATATTAATGCAATTTGCAATCGTGCATTAAAGATGTTAGGCTACATCAAAAGAATGGCGTCGAACTTATCACCTGATGCATTTAAACAGGTTAATTGCGCTTTTGTTCAATCTCATTTAGAATATGGTTCATGTATATGGGCACCTACTCAGAGCATGTATATTATTTGAATTGAAAAGGTACAAAATATTTGTTTAAAGATACTTATGTACAAGTTAGGGTTTAACTCCAGCGCAGATTTACATGTAATATCATCTATGTTATGTATAGATAAATTAATCTGCCGTCGTGCATATGCCGATTTGTTGTTTTGTTTTATAAAATAATTCATAACCTCGTTGATTGTTCTTCTCTTCTGGCACAAATTGATTTTACTGTCACGTTATCAAATCGAACAACAAGACATATACCTTTGTTTCGTCTTCGAATCCACACGACAAATTATGGCCTTAAGAGCCCATTAACACGATTTATTGGGTCGGCAAGTAATTTATCTATGCATCCAAATTTCGATATTTTTATCTCATCTTCATCCTCTCAATTTATATTTAAGCTTAAGCGTATCAATATCTGTAAATTGTAATTTGCCATGTATTATTTGAAATCCGTATTTTAATTTTTTCAAATTTAGTATGTTGTTTCAAATTATTATATTTGTTTTGTTTATGCTTGTATGTATAAATGTGCACACGTGTATGTATATTTTAATGTGTTTTTAATTTGTAAAATGGTTTATCCGTCAAATAAATAAAAAAATACTCTTTTCTATTTATGTGTTTAAATTTCTTCTAAATTAATCTTGCTTCTGTTAACACTATCGTTAAAGTATTATATTTTTTTTAAGAAATTATTTATAAAAATGTAGTAATATAGCAGATTTGAGAATAGCAGAAAGCTACCGAACGTAAATGCAAAGTAAATAATCGAAAGTATAAGATTACGTTCAATTCATAATTGTTTTCAATGGTTGCATTGCACAGAAATGAAGTTCAATGTCTGGAGGGGTAATTATAACAAAAAATCTCAATAAATATTAAATGTATCTGAAATACATTACATATTAGTAACAACTACTTGGTTTAATGAATATTTGATTTTTTTAAAGTATTTACCTAACGTAAGTAACAAATTGCAGTTGTTTCAACAAATTCTTTTTATTTGAAATAACTGTGATCAAGTGAATAAATACTATTTCCTATTAATATGTTATCTATATATATACAGGGTGAGTCGGGAGGAGCGCACCAAACTCTAGGAGTCTATTATACACGTGAAAATAAAAAAACTCATTTGTCTTTATCCGATTTTCATTTGTTTTCAAGTTATGGCGTAATTAAAAATGTTCATCTAGCTTTCCACTTCTATCTGAATTTTAACATTATCAAAGTATGCCATGTTCGAGGCTTATAAACATTTGATAATTCTGACGTTTTGATGAACTGTCAGTGTACGGTGAACAGTAACTGAACGTTTAAGTTCGAATTAATGTGATTGTTAGTGTTGCAAAATGCCACATACTTATTCAAATTTAGAATATGCAAACATGGTGTTTGTATATGGTTTCTGTAATGGAAATGCTACAGCTGCTGTTGAAGAATATCGTGAACGTTTTCCACACCAAAGACATCCTGATAAAAACATATTTATTAGGGTTTTCAACAAATTGTGCGAGACTGGTAAGCTTCCCAGTGCTAACATAACATCTGAGCGCGCTACTCGACAAGATTTTGTAGAAGTAGAAAATATTCTGCATCTAGTAGAAGAAGATGCAACTACTAGCTCACGGAGAATTGCCACTCAATTGGCAATTCCACAAAAAAGAGTGATGAACACGCTACACGAGCAAGGCTTATATCCTTATCACGTTCAGAGAGTACAGCACCTACAACCAGGGGATTACGCTAACCGTACGGAATTTTGTCGGTGGATAAATAGTAATCATCGTAATGTATCGAGTATACTCTTTACGGATGAAGCTACATTTACCCGTGATGGCATTAACAACACTCGTAACTCTCATGTATGGTCTAATGAAAATCCCCACGCAACAGTCGAAAGCAATTTTCAACATCGGTTTTCTGTAAACGTGTGGTGTGGTATGGTTGACAGTTATTTAATCGGCCCTATCATTTTGGAGAATCGTCTCACCGGAGGCAACTACCTCAATTTTTTACAAAATGAATTACAAGGCCTGCTAGAAGATGTTCCTATAAATATTAAAATGCAAATGTACTATCAGCACGATGGAGCTCCTGCACATGTCGTTCCTCAAGTCAAGCAACATTTGGACGAACGTTTTCCAGGGCGTTGGATTGGTCGTGGAGGTCCTATTAATTGGCCTGCAAGATCTCCAGACCTCACACCACTAGATTTTTGTTTATGGGGCTGGATGAAAAATGAAGTCTACAAAATAAAAGTGGACACACGGGAATCACTAATTAGACGAATTGAGAATACTGCAGCCCATATAAAAGAAGAAAGAAATGAATCAATTGGGAGAGCAACAGAAAATGTTTAGAAGTCAATGGCGGTATTTTTGAACATTTGTTGAAAGAACGCTATGATTAAGAATTTTTTTTGTATAATAACTTGTTTATTTGTTAATATGCTATAACTTGAAAACAAATAAAAATCGGATAAGAACAAATGAGTTTTTTTACATTATTTTCACGTATATAATACACTCCTAGAGTTTGGTGCGCTCCTCCCGACTCACCCTGTATATATATATATATATATATATATATCTACATCTTTATTCAGACAATAACTTTATATAATATACTTATAATAATACAATTATAAGTTTGTATGAAGGCGTTAGTGTATCCTGGGCTATCGACCTGAGATCTTTCTGCCCTATTTTATCTATTTTATCCCTTTAAATTATTCTAAAAAGAAATAATAATATATTTTGACGTAAGAACATACATTTTTTTAACAAATTTGAATTTTAAATAACGAATGGGATCTAATATAAACTGAAAGAACAGTGTTTCTCATAGAATGAGCGTGGGCAATGTGGGCCAATTAAATCGTGACAATTACCTATTCAAAAACCGTTTAAAACTTACGGTTATATTGTCTGAGTGTAGGTATGCGCGCACATGCGTATGTGTGCGTGTATAAATACATACACAACATAATACGAGTGTGTGTGTTTAAGTCGGTAACCCGAATTAAACTTTATTAGCTCTTTTATCGTTTGTTTAGAAACTTTATTTTAATTTTTCCTATACTATCGTCACTATTTTTAATAGTATGTAAAAAAATAAACCTCGACGCCCAATATGAGTAAAAGAGGATAAGATTAAGAAAGAAAGAATGTAAAAAAATATCACTTCAATTTTAGAACATGCAAAATGTTGTAATATATAATTTATCAAATATTAAATTCAAATAAATAATCAGTTACCGTTTTTTTTAGTTGTTTATAATATACTGTGTTTAATGCCCTCTTAATAAGTCGAATAACAGAAGTTGTGTATGTTTCGTAGAAGAAAGTATTGGAAGGGTTGTGAAGAGAGTTATTAGGGTGTCTATTTTTTAAGCTTTCTAAGGGTTGTTGCAGTATCTGAAGGAAAAATATTTTTAAAAACCTTATCCATTTAATTATTAACTAGTCATAAGCTCGCGTTGAAGACGTCTCTGCCCTTTGTACACACCGCCCCTCGCAAAAATATTTTTTTATTATACTTATCTGAAAACACGTTGATTCCATATGCCTCTAGAATGATGGAATCGTCACTTTTTCAGGCGACCGCACAGAAAAAGTTTGTTTGTGCGATCATTCCGTGCACTAACCGATTTCCATAGCAACGATGTATTTTTCACTTCTGTGTTTCACTGACGTTTTATTTTCCGTCTGTGAAATTCGTAAATTTGTTCAAATGTACACAGACTTAGAATATACTGATATTGTATTTTGAAATAAAGTGCTTACCAGATCAAATTCCGAAAAACAGGTATTGCATTTAAATTTCTTTAGAATTAGTGTAATTATCAAATAATTTAAATATTTAGTTTTATATTGTTGTTTTCAGATAAGTATAATAAAAAATAGCGTTAATTACACGTCCAGAAATGGATTTTTCCGTGCTTGCATGACGGTCAGCGCGCACGGAAAAATCCTTTTTTCTGGACTCCTAATGAAATATACTATTAAAAACCTTTTCCATTTATTTATTAACGAGTCATAAGCTACGTCCTTGCTCTTTGTACACACCACCAGTCGCTGCTACCGATTGAATGATTTAGTGAGGTCTTCGGACCGGTGCGCGGTGGCGTTTCCACTAATTTCCTCTAAATGACCAAGTTTGGTGATCTTCCCAGTAACATTGGTGTACTGGGAAAAACATCAAACTTGATCATTTAGAGGAAGTAATTACACATTTCAAGTTTGCATTATGTATTTCAGATACATTTAATTTTTATTTGAGATTTTTTGTTTTATATTTTAAAAACTATAATTTGATAATAATTGCAGAGTTGTGAAATAAACAAAGTGTAATTTTTAAACCTTAATCAATAATAGTTCAATATGTTTGATAAATGAGAAAGTCATTCAAGAAATATGGTAGCATAGATTTAAGAATTGAGTAATTCTGAATCAAATTAATAATATGCATTTCAGAACATTGAAGTAATTAAATGTGTAAAATAAAATATTTTTTAATTATAATTTTGTAACCTGTTAAAATCGTTTCATTAATTCGAATAATATATGTATTTTTCTTATATAATTATATTTATATTTTGTATTACAGTTTCTAAAATACTTTTGGCATTTTGTTATAGGCGCACTATGTGACCGAATGACGCATTCGCGGACACGAGTACGCGCGCGGGGGGGGGGGTATTTTTCAACTTTCAATATTAACGAAACTAAGTACACCATAATGTTCTCCATACTTCAGAACCCAGAAAAACAAAATCTCAACATAATAACGTTAATACTTATTGAGTAAATTTAGAAGTTAAATTACAACGAAAATCGATAAATTAATAAAAAATCATATCTTACAAAGATAAAAAATATGTTTGCAATTTTTTCTGTTTAAACTGAAACATGTGCGCTTCAAATTATGAAAGAACAACGAAATCGATAAATTAATAAAAAATCATATCTTACAAAGATAAAAAAATATGCTTGCAATTTTTTCTGTTTAAACTGAAACATGTGCGCTTCTAATTATGAAAGAACCGCTTTAATATCTTAAATAGTTTATGAATTAAAAATTATCAAAATTATCTAATTTTAAAACATGAATTTAAATTTAGCGAATCTCGCAAAAACACAGTTCAAATAGGTCCGATGACTAATTTACACCAGAACATAGCCACAAGTTTCCCCTTTTTGGGAAAGAAAGAATTTTTCAATTATCGAACCGATCTATTTGAACTATGCTTTTGTAAGATTCGCTAAATTAAAATTTCTGTTTTATAATTAGTTAATTTTAATCATTTTTAATTCATAAACTATTTAAGATATTAAAGTGGTTCTTTCATAATTTTAAGCGCACATGTTTCAGTTTAAGCAGAAGAAAATGCAAATATATTTTTCAAGCGGTTACAAAAATATGGTTTTTTTATTAATGTATCGATTTTCGTTCGAATTTAACTTCTAAATTTGGCCCATGTTTATAAATTAATTACTCAATATCTATTAACGTTATTATGTTGATATTTTGTATTTCTGTGTTCTGAAGTATGGAGAACATACGCGTACTGGTGTCCGCGAATTCGTCAATAGGAAACACCGTGCGGTGCATCATTTTGATTCTCAGATAGTAAATTTTAATAAATAATAAGTTATAATAAATTAAAGACGACGCAAGCGCCACCTTTTGCCTAATTTCAATTGGCATCGTCAACGATTTGGGTCTATAACTCCAATACAATTTCAGTTCAGTCGCCTTCATCAAGGCATTGCACATGGAACAGACTAGTCTGATGAGGTTTGAAAAACCGAAATGGCCATCACTAGTTATCCATACGCTAGATGAATGGTGACTGAACGTTTCATTAAATAATAAGTTATTATTCCATTCAATTAAATTTTAATATAATTGAGAAATCAGTAAAATTCGTTCGACAATCGGATTTGCAATGCCATTGTTAATCTGGGAATATAAATTCCATCGTGAAATCTAAGCGGGAATTTCGATGACTCAGACAAAATCCAGATTTTCCTAAAAGCAATTAAATAAATCCGTTCGTTTTCAGCGAAATTGTAAAAGTAACCATTTTTCGTATTACCAAAAAAAAAAACAGCCGTAAAACAGCTGGATTTGTTTGAACCGTGCACTAATCTCAAATTGTAAATGAGCAAAAGAGCACCTCGCGGACTAATGCTGTAAATGGTCCCTTTTACAAACTTACAGAAAATATACCTGGACGAGCCACGAGCATCCCTTTCGGTATTTTATTTAAATATATTTTTTAATATGTATTTTAATTTAATATTTATTTATATAATTAACATACATGGACTTGAATTTTTTTTTTTTTTCAAAAGTTTTTAACTGATGATCGTATTGCGTATCATCATCATCTTGGTATTTTAACGCAATAATTTCCATTTACATATGGGAATCCTCCCATCACATGCCCTTTTAAGTTTTTATTACATCGAAGATATTTGTTGGTGAGTACGTGAAGTTTCTTGATATAATGTAATAATATTTTTTATTCCTTTCTTCACTTTTTTATTTTTATCACTATATGTACATTTCAAGCACAACGTGCTCTTTTACAAAAAAAGAGCACGTTGTGTTTTAAAGAGTGCCTAATTTTAATTAAAGAAAGTAATAAATAGGAATAGACAGCAGAATTACAATTCTTTATATTTATATATATATATATATATATATATATATATATATTTACAATACATATTAATGGATTAGTAGTCTGTCATGGGCTATCGACCGGATGTCTTTCTGCCCTAGGAATAGATTATTCAAAATTTACTAATAAAATAAATGAAAACACAGATTAAATTAAATAACGTGAAATTTTCGGATTATATGCCCATTTCCAAGATAATTCAAAATATATTTAATTTTCTATGCTTATAATATAATTTTTAATAAATAAAGGTATAATGATTTGGCAAAATAATTTTGTCCCAGCATTTGCTAAAGAGGTGGTAAAATCTCACTAAAAATCATCTTAAAGATTTAGAAAGAAAGTACTTTTAGAAATTCAAACAGAAATTAAAGAAGACAATAGAAAATATATAAGTTTAAATTATTTTGGAGCAATTTCTAAAAAAAAAAATGCAAACATAGTTAGAAAAATAACAATAGAGTGGGACTTAAAAGTAATAATAAATTATGTAATATCTTATATAATACAACAGATAAAACTGAAAAAGTTATAAACACAACTTTCCGACATGGAATAAAGTATTCCATTATTAAAGCATATATTTAATTTTTAATTTCAATTTAATTTAAAATTTATTTAAATATTTCATTAATTTTCAGTAGTTCAATTTATTTATAATTAATTAATCTGGTTTATCTCAACAAAATAATTCAATAATGATCCTGAGGACGATTTTTACTTGTTTTATTTTTCACCTTATTAGCGAATGCTGGGACCATAATTATTTTGCCTGTCCCACAAATCAATATATCTTTTTCTATAAAATTATTGTATAAACATAGAAATTTAACTAAATTAAATTCTCCTGAAAAATATGCTCATAACCCGAAACTATTTGTGAATTTAAAGTTGTTCCAATTAATCTGTTTTTATTTATTTTATTGGTAGACTTTCAATAATCTATTCATATGTATTAATACAATATGAACTACCAATATTTAAATATTAAAACTATTAATTGAAATAAGGAATTTCATTTCTGTCAACATAATAAATCAGAGGGGCAATATTATATGGTATATTGAGTCTAGCAAGTAATTAAATCTTCAAATTTTGAACGAAATATAAAATTGCAGTAATCTACTGCTCGTAATCAAATATTTAAATAATTATTATATCTATTATTTTTTAATTAATTTAATAATTGTGGAATATTAAATGCGCCAGTAATTTTAAATTGTTATTGGTGCTGAAATTAATAATTACGGATTTTAAGTTAATGAACATTTCCTGTACTATATTTAAATAATGGAAATTAAATGTCCACATTTAATGTTAGTAAAAGCAATGACATCCAAGCAAGTAAAGTTCGGAACAATAAATTATTTATAATGAAATAATCTAATTTATATTTTCAAACAGTCTTATAATTTGCGGAAAATAGTGTAATTGTTCGGATCGACTACAATTCAAATTTGGCGCGCATGCTTGAGAGGAAAACGACAGGACACGTTGCAAGATACAAAATCGTCGAGTATATTGGCATACTATACTTCAACGGGGTGAGGGGTGAGACGAGACGCGTAGTTATATGACGGGCGATAAACGACGGTCGCATGGGATAACCCAGGCCCTGCTACGGTGCGCATGAGCTTACTGATATACCCAGATGGATTCTACGCCAATGGACGAGAGTAAGAGACAAAGTCAAATATTGGTTCGTATTAGACGAAGATACACTTTTATGCACGTTAGTGTTACGCCTTTCCACGCCGTAATTGATGAATATGTGACGAACCTCTCACAATTCATTTCTGTCCAATACATACAGCACTCTTAATTAAAATAATTTGAAGTGCTTTCCTGAACTATTTTTTCTATAATATAATTATTTTTAAAATATATTTCTCTAAATTTATATTAATCAGCCTCCCAGTAAATTTAAGAATAGAGTGTTGAGTATAATGTCGTGACTGTTGGGGTTTGACGATTATTTAAATATCGACTAGCGAAATTTTCAATAGAAACACGCAGTCGTTCTGTAACAATTTGTCTGGGTTACCAGGTTCGTATGCTATCATTTTCCATCGCCCACAATCGCTTAATTTTTCTAGAGCGCATGCGCAAACATATATTTCCACAATAATTCCGTGCGTACGCTACTGCATTCAGGGAGGCACCATCCCTACCTCCAAAAAGTGCGACGAGCATCGCCAATCACGAGCCTTTGAAAATTATCATTGAAAAATAGTTGTTTTTTAACCCAAATATTAAATATATACACTCGAAATTAACCAATATTTTGGATATATTTATTTTTGACAATTCTTTATCTAAGTCACGGAACAGATTTCTTTTCATTATTTTAATTATTTATGAAGTTATTTAGGTATAAACTAGAGGAAGCAATTCAGGTAACTTTTTTCGCACTTTGTTATATCGCAGAAACCACAATGGACAAAATAAATAAAAAAAAAAATAATTAATAGGTAACATTATCTAATCATGAAATCACTCATACGAAAATAATTAAAAAACATTGAATAATTTACTTTTAATTTGGGTTAACCAGTTACATTGAATTCTCCATAAGCGCCCACATACACACAGCCCTCTTAAGACATCACGGAAGTACTACCAGCTGAAGACTAAGATCTTCATCATTATTCCGAGTAAGTGATTTATATTTTTTTATGTTTTTTTGTATAATTTCGATTTAATTTTTATTATTCTTGAATATTATTATTTTCTTTGTTGTTGTTTATTTGATAGATATTTTACAAACTTTGTTGTAAATATATTGTAAATATTTTAATATTTAATAATATTTTTTATTTTCTGAGCTAACCAGATATCAGGGTGGTAAACAAGGGCTGTTTAAATTAACAACCCTGTTTTGCCCCATAATAATTGCTTAAATTTAAATTTGTTTGTATTTATGTATACATCCATAGATCCCGTCATTATTGTATAGTGTATTAGTAAGTCAAGGACCATTTTGTTGTTTTATAATTTTTCTAACATGATATGCAGTTTGAATAACAACTTAATCAATTCTAAAATGAAGAATTTTTAACGAACGGTTTTATGATTGTGATATATTCTGTGATACGCTTTCATCAATATAATTACGCTACTAATTCTTTATACAATTTGTAATCTTTATTTGTATATTTTATTGTATTCGTATCGATATTTGTACTGGTATTTATTTACATTTACATTTATATTTATATTTATATTTATATTTATATTTATATTTATATTTATATTTATATTTATATTTATATTTATATTTATATTTATATTTATATTTATATTTATATTTATATTTATATTTATATTTATATTTATATTTATATTTATATTTATATTTATATTTATATTTATATTTATATTTATATTTATATTTATATTTATATTTATATTTATATTTATATTTATATTTATATTTATATTTATATTTGTCTTGCTATTATTATAATGTAAAATTATTTTGTATTATCCTGTAATTGGGCTTCTGTTTTCTATTGGGTAATAAATTTATTATTATTATTAAATTCTGAATTTAATCACAGATCAAATTTATAAGAACAATACATATAAATTATTAATTCAAAAACGAGAATTTTATGTTCGACAAAGTGTAAATTTAATAAAAATAAATTGAACCCACTCACACGAAAAGTCATTTAAAATTAGTGAAGCAGAACCAATTAAGTATAACCGACTTTTATAAAATTTTGATAACATTTCGCAACCCAATCAAATCTGTATTCAACCACAGATACAACTCATAAGTGCAATAAATGCAAATTGTTAATTCGATAATACGCGTTTCGTGTGCGGTAAAGTGTGAAATAAATGAACACAGAGTGATCGCAAGTGAATAAGTAGATCTGCATTACTTTTACATTTATTCAAATTTTGCGTAATAATTCACCCGAGTCGGGACATTTCTCATTTCGAATTCCCTTCACGCGCGCGATTTTCTTTTCTTTTTACATATCGCAAGGATTAAATACAATTAACACACATTCGGACTGCGAAATGTTTGAAACGCAAACTAGATTTTAATCGAAAACGCGTAACAGAGAATGAAAAATAGGGTAACAATAGAAAAGAGTATATAGTTTAGAAAAATTGGATATTCTAAGCGTAGATCGATTTAAATTGATTTAAAGAAGTAATAATTAATAATTGTATTATTTAAATATTGGTAGTTCATATTGAAAAAAATAATTTTAATAAATTATTAAAAATCTACCAATATATTAAATAAAAACACAGATTAAAATGAATAATTTTAAGTTCCCGAAACTACTCGAAAATTTAAAGTTATTAATTTTAATCTGTATTTTTATTTATTTTAGTTGTTAATTATTCATAATCTATTCATATTCTTTATTAAAGAAATTAGAGTTTGAGCTCTATGTTTCCTAAATGTTATTCTCATAAAGATTATTCAATGCTTCTAGATCTCTTTGCGTCCAATTTATAATTCCAAAACTATATTTAACAGATGGAATAGTATAGGAGTTAATGTTAATTATTCGGTTCAGACAGTTGTGTTTTTAATATTTGGTTCAATGCTTTTTCGTATTATTTTTTTAGCTCTTCTTTTGCTTCACTCGTGTTAATTCCTGAGGAATTTGTAGGTTTCACGTTTCTGCATGTTTTCTATTAAGCCACTTCCGGATGCTTTGAGAAGGTTAATCTTTATAAAGACAGAACGAAAATTACTTAACTTTTTGAGAATTAAATTTGGCCATGCTCATAGTTCAAACAGACGTCAATTGCAATATTTTCTACAACATAAATAAATGCACACGTTTTGGGAGATAATTAGGGATTTTCGTGAAATTCACATACGCTGTAAAGGACATTATAGGTATGTTTTGATAGCTTTTACAACATATGTGAATTTCACGAAAATCCCTGATGTGCCCCTAAAAATGTGCATTTATTCATGTTTGTGAAGCTGGCAATGAATCCAACAATGAACCCGGCGCCTCCACACCGAGACTTTTTCTCAAAAATATTAATTTAAAGGAAAACAACACTTATTTAACCGTTTATTCATAATTATAAGTAATATCAAGGTCAATTGAATACAACAGAATCAAATTTATTGTTATAAATTCTAAAATATATTATTTTAAAAATCGGCAAATACCGATTTTTTTATAAACAATATTTCCCAAACGGCGCACTTTTTTCCAATTTTCTTTTAGAAATAGTTTGAAAAATGCTTCTAGAAGTAATATAAAAAGTCAAAAATGTGTGCCCGTTCATAGTTTGTCTATAAACAAATTTATTACTGAGTCGTATTTCCAACATAAGACGGCAATTTTCAAAGTGTCACTTTTCCCAAACGACGCACTTTTTTCCAATTTTCTTTCGAAATAGATTAAACAATGTTTCTAGAAGTATTATAAACAATCAGAAATGCGTGCCCCTTAATAGTTTATCTATAAACAAATCCATTGGTGAGTCGTATTCCAACACCTAACGGCGATTTTCAAAATGTCAAATTTCCCAAACGACGCACTTTTTTCTAATTTTCTTTCAGAAATAATTTAAACAATGTTTCTAGAAGTAATATAAACAATCAGAAATACGTGCCCATTTTTATTAATAAAAAAAATATATTTTGTTTAACTTTGAAGATTAATTCCGGCTTAACAGTTAACCGAACTTATCTATATTCAGATAAGTTCGGTTGAATCGCCATATTTCGGACGCAGGAACCTGAGGTTAAGCCATTTCCCAACATTAATGGGACACCCTGTAAATTTTCTATTTATTATCTATTTTTTATTACAAAATATATTTAACTAAATCAATAAACTAGAAAAAATGGTATTTATTCAGCACAATGTACTTATAATTAATTTCATCTTGGCATAAATTTTATTTAAATAATGTAAAAATTCCAAAAGCGTAAACTTTTAAATTTTCATTTAGCTTCTTTAAACAACAATTTATTAAAATTAATTGATTTATTTAAATTCCAATAATTTATTTTTATCGGATTTAAAATATATTATTTTGTTAATATTTATTTATGATTAAAAAAAGAAAACTATTGATAAAGTTGACATTGTTCTCGAAATGCACATACAGTTTAAAACGAAGAAGTGAGGAAATGAATATAAAGTATTACCAATCAAGAAATCTTCACCAACAAATATCTTTGGTATTTAAAGGCTTGTAAATTATTATTTATTTTATTCATAATTGAATGATTCATTCGATTTATTGAAATTCACCGTGGTTTAATAAGATAATATAACACAACTAAATATCTTTTAATTTTGAGACTCAATAAATTTTAAAAATACCCCTGGAAAGAACAATCACTTTGGATTTTTTTGTATCTTTATAGTTTTCGATAATTTGTATAGTTTTGATGATTCAAACCATTTATTTTAAATTATAAACAAATTGGTTTGAAAAAGAAAGAAGACATTTTTTGTGCCACTTTAAACTTTATTTGCAGTGACTAGTTTTAATTTTATGGAAGATACTCGATTACTACATACTTGAGGTATTCGAAACAAACTGTAAAATATAAAATATAAAAATATACAAGAAAATAAATTTGAACAAAAGCCATTATATACACCCATATATATATCAAAAGTCAGAAAAGATAATCACATTTCTTTAATTTACTTTAATAAACTTTAAAATAAGAATAATGTAATAATTATATAAAATTAAAACACTTGTTTTTTTATGTTTCTGTGAACGGGACACTTGTGAAACATAAAAAAAAAACAAGTGTTTTAATTTTATATCATTATTAATTAAGGGTGCGGTTTAGACGAAAGAGATAGCTATATAAATATTGGCAATCGCTAATTCGATTACTGTTGTGATCAATGAACAATATTGTATTATACATTAAAGTAATCTTAAAATAAGCAGGAATTTCATCAGATGAATTAAAAATTATTTTAATGTTTAGTTTGTGTAAAAACAATATGAAAAACAATGAAAATTGATGAAATTTATAGCAAATTTCAAATTATATTTTTGCTAATAAAAATTTGTGCAATGAAAATTTAAAGGATTTCACTGAATTCTGCATTCAAATAACTTAGCAGACATGACCTATTAATTTCATTATATCTTACAATTTTCTTTTCTAACTTGAATTAGTAAATTGACGTAATACACGAAAATTAACGATTTAGTTTTTATTTAGAGTAATTCTTTATACTTGGTAGATAAAAAATGTAAATACATATTCATATTATTAAATCCAAAAGAATAGCTCTTTCTTCAAACGATTATTTCCATTTTACTATATACATATCTCTTTCTACTAAACCGCAACCTTAAAAATGTTTCGCCCGTAGTGAAACACATTTGAGGAATTTATTCAGAAGAAGAAAGTAAATGATATAATAATTATATCATTTTACAGTATTAAAAAAATTGCAAACAGTATACAAGGGATGTTACGAAATTAACATGAAACGTGTTAATTTAAAAGAACATTTTATCTTTATATTCTATTTTTCTATCGTAAAATCTTTTAAAATCGATATATTGTTATTTTTACATATAGAATCCCTTTGTTGTATGAATACCCGGTATAAGTGATAAATTTTCAAAAATATTTTTTATACAAACAATTACTAAAAAACCTTTAAATTATTTATGTAAATTATCACATAAATTAATCATACAGTGTGTAAATAAAATAGGGGATAAATAACTTAAGTCAGAATGTCACGGTAGCTAAAGAGGGAATAATTTGTTAATTATTTTCATTTTTTTAATTTAATTTATTTAAATAACTGTGACCATGTTAATAAAACCTTTTTTCTATTCACTTTATAAATATTTTTTTAAATAAATGTAATTAAGTCTCAAACTAAAAATATAATGTTAATTAAAAAATAGACAAAAATTGAGGCGCGAACTAATATGGTTTAGAAATGCGGTTCCGATTTATAAGTTCAAATTTATGTACATACATCAAATATTTAATTTATAGGAATCGGCGCGGCACGGAGTGTATCTCCGAAATTCGATATACTGATCTAAAACAAATAAACAAACCAAGCGCGCTCGCTTATTAATGGTGTTGTTTTAAAAGCAAAAAAAATGTCATGCATTCAATATATTCACCGAATTTTATAATAAAACTGGGAAAATTAGTTGAAATAGAACGTTGCGTAATAATTTTTTACAACAAAAACGAAAATAATTTTGGAAATTAAAATGTATGCAACTTATAGTCAAATAATATAATATTATGCATTAAAAAACGCATATCATTATCTCTATTAACAAACTCTGTAGATACGTGGGTAGTTGTTAACAAATCCCATAACAGAGCTTCAAGGCCAATTCGTGACGAACACTCTTAAATTTTCTAAATATTCAAGGCATAAAGTAAATTAATCTAGGTGTGTTATGTTAGACATTAAAATACTCGCGAATGCTCATTTACTTGGATTTTATTGGATATCTCTCGTTTAACTTTAATTAATTTAAGCGAGAAATTTCAAATTTTTTGTAGGAAGTTTATTGTAAATTTTCTTAATAGTATATTATATATACTAGATATATAATATTAAACATCTGTATTACTGTTTTGATTTATACAATAATATACAAATTAAATCAATCAAATAAAACAGCAATCGATTAACGGACAGAAGCCAATATGGCAGATATTGAGAATACTACCATTTGATGAGGTGATATTACACCTATGAACATTATGATTATCGGAATGATTTACAATTCTTTTTTATATTTTATGTAGATATAGAGGTTTTTGAAACTGAATAATTGTATGGTAATATGCACAACAATTAAAAAAGCGTTGTTTATTCATATTCAATCAGATTAATTGAAGGAGGTGTATGATATATGTACATGCTTTCTAATGCCTTGAGTCTAAGAATTTGATGTTGGGTAACATAATCAATACAAGCACTATAAATAACATTACCAAAGTTAAAATGGCTATAAGCGAGTATTTCACATAGAATAGGTTTAATTTTAATTGTTAAAAATTACTGAATTTTTAACAATTAAGAATATTTAATATTTAATTTTAAAATTATAAAACAACTTAGCAATACAATTATTAATAATATTTTGAAACTGCATGTCGCGTCGATCCAAGGTTTCTAGTAACATCTACAAACGAAATTGTAACATCATTGATATTGAGATATTGATTACTTATATCTGTTTAACGTGTAATAATATAGATGGAACAAATGATACAGCTATCGTTTTTTTTAAACGTTAATACAATCTTAAGCGTAACCCTTCGGTTAAGTTTAAGATTGTATTTAAGAGATTCATTAAGGTCTAAATTAATATTGTGTAGTTGTGATATCTGATAAATAAACATATTAATTCATCCGCATACATATACAAGAACATTTTGAAATGACGGGTGTGAAGTTAGCAATAGATTTTAAAAAATTGTAAAATATAATTTTTAAAGGTTTTATCAAAATGTTTACTTTGAAATACTAATAATTTACTCTACCCCAAACCTTAAACTAACAAATGCAACAATAAAAAAAAATATTACCGCCCTTAGAAGTATTTCCTAAGTCGAAATACTCATTTGAAATTGAAATAAATCAATGTTCCTAAAGTCCCATAACTAAAATAATCATCATCAGAAAGCACAGATCATGAACTACCATTTGAAAACAATAAAAACAGCGTCTCTTTTTAAGTAGGAGTATTATAGTTCAATAGTATAAGAATTCTGTTGTTAATTAACTTTATATAGAATTTTAACAAATGTCTAATAATAGACATTTGCTGTTGCATAACAATAACATATTGTATAATGCAACAATTTTTGAATCGAAAACATTTACTGCAAAAAAACATTTTTTTTTCTTTTTTTAATTAGAAAATTAAAATATAAGTTACGTAATATAAGGCTATCTGCAGACACGTGTTTCGGGATTTGATCCCTCGCCAGTACAGCTGTGCCTTATGTAATTGCAAAGTTGTTAATTAAATTTATTAAAAATTGAAAACTAATTAAAAACGTCAAATTGTCACAGTAGCTAAAGGGAAAATAATTTATTAATTAATTATTTTCAAATTCTTTTTATTTAATTTATTTAAATAACTGTGACCAAGTGAATAAATCCTTTTTCTATTATTATTAATAGCCAGCGAGGCTTTATTAAAATCCGAATCGAAAAGATTTTTTGCACAAAACAATTTATCGAGATCGCGCATGACTATAGCGCGACCCGCCTGTCCAGATACGACCTCTGCGCTCACTTACACCGAGTATCTCAGAGGTGACAGTGCGTTTTTAATTAGTTTTTCAATTTTTAATAAATTTAATTAACAACTTTGCAATTACATAAGGCAGAGCTGTACTGACAAGGGATCAAATCTCGAAACACGTGTCTGCAGATAGCCTTATATTACGTAACTTTTATTTTAATTTTCTAATTAAAAAAAATGTTTTTTGCAGTAAATGTTTTCGATTCAAAAATTGTTGCATTATACAATATGTTATATAGAATTGTCTACAGAAATAAAAATGTTATATATAAAACATAATGATATAAAAATGATCGAAAAGACTTGAAAAGTATTCATACTTCAATAAAGACAATAGAAAAGAGTATTCATTCACTTGGTCACAGTTATTTAAATATATTAAATAAAAATGGTTTGAAAATAATTAATAAATTATTTCCACATTTAGTTCTGTGACTTTTGACTTACGTTACGTAAGTACGTCAAACAAATGCACATTAAAACAACTACTTCCCTGGCAAACACCCACGCCGGACATTGAATTACATAATTTAATGTAAAAACAACAAAAGGAACGTTACTTAATATAAGGCCATCTGCAGACACGTGTTTCGGGATATATCCCTCGTCAGTACAGCTATGCCTCACATAATTTAAAGATGTTAAAATAAATCAATTAAATTAATTCAAATACAATCAGCAAAATTAAATCAATTAAATTAAATCAAATTAAACTAAATCATTTTTTTTTTGTTTTAATGTGCATTTGTTTAACATACTTACGTAACGTAAGTCAAAAGTCACAAAGCTAAATGTAGAAATAATTTATTAATTATTTTCAAATCATTTTTATTTAATATATTCAATAAAGACACTCAACTACTGATATTCTGATTTTTTCATGAATTACGAGTCATATACTCATATAAACATTTTTTAATTACAGAAAAAGGACTAGACAAGCTAAATATGTTATGGGAGTAAGCAAAAGAAAAATAGCCAACTTATATTTTAGAGTTAATGTTTCTTAATATTAATAAAGTTGACATCTTAAAAAAACAAAGAGTATTGTTGTTATTATAAACTATTTTAATTTAAATGGACCTGTAAATAAAACACGTTTTTAACTTTGTTTAAACATTATATTTTTAAAGAATCTAATTACAATTAGTAATATAACATATGCGATATACATATTGTTTTAGTTTAATCGGAACTATAATCGTATTTATTTCGACTAAACTAAAACAATATTTATACCGCATCACTATTCCTAATTTTAACAAATGTTTAATAGTTGCAGCTGTACTGGGAAAAATTACATATTAACACTTTGGTAAATAACACACTTTGTTATGATTTCACTATTTATTGGTAGAGACTGCAACAATTGTTTCGCTACACAGTAGCTTCATCAGGCAGATGAATTATGTATGCGAAACGATTGTTATTTACCAAAGTAATACCAAATGTAATCAAATCGATTCGTTTATTTTCTTTTACATTTTGTGCAAGTGAAAGAGAATGATTTTCTCCGGCTGCAAATTGGTGAATGAATATGGTAAAATATGGAAAGAAAGTGTGGTGGAAAAACGAAAAAGGCAAATACAAAAAGAACGCGCTCCGACCGGAGGAATTGGATTGGTGTGTAAATTGTGTGGAAGGAAGTGGGACTGAAAAGTTTCACTTCGGCTTCATTTGATATCGTAAAACAGAAACAGAAATGTATAATCAGAAAGTGGCCGCCGCTAATAATTACACACATTTGTTATTATCATCATTATTCCAAAGACGAACGAGGCGACATTTATATTTTTTGGTGGCGAGGTGACCTTTTTTTTGGAACTGGCCGGCTTTCTTTTATACCGTAAAAATTTCGTCAACGTTGAAAATTCACAAATGCTAAAGTGGAATCATTTTTCATGATTTATACAAGTATGGTTAGTTTATAGGAAATTAAAAAAAAATAACGTTTATAATATTTATATCTATAAAAAATACTAAAAATTTTATATCAGAAATAAAACAATATTTTTTACTATGCATAGCTAAAAATTTTTATAATTATATTTGATCATTATCAAATGAAAAGAAACTACAAAAATGAATTCTATAAAATAAATTAAACACATTATTCAAAAATCATTGGAAAGAACTCAGGGGGATCCCAAACGTGTATATATATTGAAATTGACCACTCGATTTTTTTGCAATTACAGTAAAAACAACGTCAGGGTTACGGGCATAGTAAAAAAACTGTTTTATTTGCGATTAATAATTTATAACGAAGAAGAATTTATTTATTTTTATTGTCCTAATTACACATTTAATGATAATAAATGTGTAAACAGTTTATTTATTTTGTATTGAACAAAAATAATAATAAATAATTATTATTATCTTGCCGGTTCAATTATAATATATAAAATGTATTAAATAAGGTCTTCGTGAAAATAAAATCCACAACTTTTATTTACTTTAAAATAAAATGTATAGTATACAATTGAACATACAGCAAAACAAAGAATATTTTATACTACATGTATAAAAACAATATCGAAAGACGAGAAATATTTGAATTGTGTCCGATGGCGAAGCAGCGTTACAGGTCAAGAATCTACACGGTTTTACGGTCTGGATTCAATAGTTGAGGTACGAAAATCCTGTTATAATATTCGTATCAGCAACTGATGTTTGTTTGTTGTATGTGTGAAGGTGTGCTGTAAGCAATGGGCATAGGCCTGAAAGGCCCCTAGCCTCCCTTCATTGCAGGCTTACCATCCTTTGCTACAACCAGATTGTCTCATGGAGGTAATCCAGTATCACAGAGGCGGGCACAGAAGCATGGGTGAGAGATATAACTCTCACCCATGGTAGCTTCATGGTAGCTAAGTGCCTGGCTATTTCGTCTTTCTCTCGACAGTCTGGAGTCTTGGTGCCTTTGAGAGTCCTAGCCTGAATAGGTGAGCGTTGAATCTACCGAGTCCTGTGAGGATAGTTGTTATCCTCCTTAGGTTTATTTTGCCTAATCTGAGATATCTGCTTGCTACAGATTTGCTCGGGTACTGAAGTGCTTCCTTTGCAAAGGCGCAGTCAGTTGCGTCGTCCCAACTTTCTCTGATTTTTTTCGTCATTCTTTCTTGGACTAGCTTGATGAGGGTTGCAGGAGGAATGGGTGCTGGCGGCTCTGGGACTGAATGTTCAGCTTCGCCGCCACCTTCGCCAGTGTGTCAGCCCTCCTGTTGTCCCCGTCAGAACTATATCCTTTAACCCAGGATACCTCTATCTCATTATGCTGAGATGCCTTGGACAACAGTCTGTAACACTCCCTAATCGTGTTGGAGTAGGTGAATCTGTTCCTCAGAGAATGGGGCGCCCGTCTGCTGTCTGTGAGTATCAGTATCCTCTTGTTCGTTATCTTGCGATTGGAAATGGTCTCAGCCGCAAGCGTTATACTCATTGTCTCCAGCTGGGTGATATCGCTGTATTTGTCTATGTCTAGTTTCGTCGAGATGCTCAGAGACCTAGAATAGATTTCAATCCCTGAGCGTTCTCCCTTAATCGAGGCATCGATGTATATTCTTGACGCAGACTCTTTCACTATACTTGTAGGTAGGGTGGTGATACTGTAAGGCATTCCCTCTAGAAAAGTAGGACTGCATAGGTCAGTGTTAGCCTCAAGAAGAGGAATATCTTCACAGACAGCCCTCCAGAGGCCACATCTTACCTCTTCACAATTAGCCATTTTCCAAATCCTATGATTTTTTAGACGAATGGTGGTTGCCAGCGCCGTCGTTTCTACGTATATATCTAGTGGTGGTAGGCATAGCATCACTTCCATTACTAACGTTGGCGTGGTGTTCATTGCGCCCGTTATCGATAGGAAGGCGGTCCTTTATACTGTGCTGAGCAGTTTTATGGCGGTCTATACTTTAGTTCTAGCCCACCATATCACTGCTCCATAAACCATCATGGGTCTGATTATAGCTGTGTAAAGCCAAAGAATTACCTTTGGTTTCAGTCCCTAGGTTTTGCCTATCGCTCTACTGCATTGCCAGAAGGTTCTGATCGATTTTTCAGTCTTGTTTCCCAGGTGCGCTTTCCAGTTCAGTTTGCTATCGAGAATGATACCTATGTATTTCACCTCGTTGCTGAACTGTAGCGTCATGCCCTTGAGTTTCTGTGCCTTCTGTTTCACTTTATACCTTCTGGTGAAGAGGACCATCTCCGTTTTCGTCGGATTAACAGAGAAGGAGTGTTCCTCACACCAGTTGGCTATTATGTTTAGGGCTGCTTGCATTCTATCACGTAGCACCTCTTTGTATTTTCCGCTGACGATTAAGGCAAGGTCGACTGTGTACGCTGTTATGTAAAAGTCGTTGTTGTGCAACATTTGCAGTAGGCTATCCAGAACTAGTTTCCATAGAAGAGGTGAAAGTACCCCTCCTTGTAGACAGCCTCTGTTAATTTTGCATTGGATTTTGTCCTGCTCCGATAATACTGTGATGTTCCTATTTGTCAGTAAGCTTCCTATCCATTCACGTATTCCGGTAGGGATGGCTCTGCGAGCCCCTATCTTCGTCGTGGTGGTTTTTTCGATGTCCACCAAAACTCCTAGTGCCATCTCCTGCCTGTCCAGGGTCTTCTCGATCCTATTCAGGTCGGATTCCGTGGATCTACCCTTGGTGTAGGCGTGCTGTGTCAGTTGGAGTGATCTTTCAATGAGGCAGTTCTTCTGATGTAGCTTTCAACTATCCTTTCAAGTGTTTTTAGCACAAATAAAGGTCACTCTAGCCCAGCAGCTGATATTGATAGGTGATAAGTATGAGTAGCAACCATTCACGTATGAATATGTACGGTATTTAAAAGGGCTTTAAAGATGTAATTAGAGCAGGAAAGGCGGAAGGAAATAGACTAATAGTGTTTGGGCACAAAATTTAAATTAATAATTTCCACAGATTAAATTAATTAGTTAGGTGGTTTACAAAACGGCTTTAAACAGCGGGGTGTATATCAGCTCAACCTGGTCGTTGACGACGGGATTTTCCTTATTGGCGCGTGCTTTATGGATTTCTAATGAATCAAGGAGGTTCATCTTGCGGCCTTTTTCGGCAAAATGAATGACTGAAAGTACATCTTCGCCAAAAGTGTGGTTGTTTTCAATCATATGTTTAGCGAAAGACGACTTGTCAATCAACCTCTTTTTAAAAGACGCGAGATGCTCCTTGAGTTTCATTTTAAAATTTCTACCAGTTTAGTCGATGTACACGCTGTTACAATTATTACACGTTAATTTATAAATTCCCGATCTGTGAGTAATATTTATTTTTGTTTTCGGATTAAAAATGTAATTCTTGTTTTTTGTGATGGGTTTAAAGGTTATATTAATATTGTGTTTTCACAATAGTTTTTTAATTTTTAATGAAATGTTACCAAGGAAAGTAAGGGATGAAAACAAATTGTTAGCAGGGGGTTCTGTATATGCATAAATATACTTTTTCACTAATTTCAATTTATCTTTATTTATTAACTGATTGATTAACACGGCTGAATAACCATTAGCTTTAGCTATTTTCTTAATTACATTAATTTCCTTGTTCAGGTTTTCCTCAGATAGTGGAATATTAAAAGCTCTGAAAATCATAGAATTAAAGACTGCAAGTTTATGTTTTGTGGATGATTGGAGGAAATAGGAATTACTCTGTCTGTGTATGTAGGTTTTCTATATATGTCAAATGTTAGTGAATTGTTAGTTCTTGTTATTGATAAATCTAGGAATTTAATGTTATTCTCTATTTCGGATTCTACAGTGAATTTAATATTTGGATGCAGGGTGTTAATAAAATTTAAAAACTGTGTAAGTTGTCGGTCCGTCCCAACAAAAGCAGCTAAAACATCATCAACGTATCTGTACCACCAGGAAATATGTATATTTCTGCTAGCAATGGACTCAATGGTGAGCCCATTGCTAGTCCTTCTGTTTGTAAAATTTATTTTCAAAGGTAAAATAGTTGTTCTTTAGAATTAATTCTAAGATATTTAAAAATTCTGTTTGAATGGATAAGTTGACGTTACAATTTTCGAAAGAGGATTTAATTAAATTTAAGCAATCTGAAGGTATACCACCTTTGCAAATATATTTGATACGTCGAATGAAACCAGTCTGTGTTTTGTTGAAATTTCTTGTGAGGTTAGTTTGTTAAGATACGATGTTAGTTTATAAGCCGGAGAGTTAATAAATTAAACTGCGGGACGAATAAGGGAATTTTCTTTATGTATTTTAAATAAACCATAAAGTCTGGGAGAGGTTGGGTTCATGGGTAAAAGGTGAAAAGGATTTGTATTATCAAAAATGGTGTTTGTTTCATGCAAAATTGTTTTTAAGGTTTTTTGGAATCGAGGGGTGGGATCTAGTTTTAATTCTATGATTTTTGATGTTTGCATAAAATTAATGATTTTTGAAATATAAAATATCTAGAACAACAGTGGAGTTTCCCTTATCTGCCTTGGTAACAATTAAATTGTTATTTTGTATTTTTTGTTTAATTGATTTTACTATTTTGTTGTCTGATTTTTCACGTCGGAAAGATTTTAATTGTTTTATTATCTTTTGCTTTTTTTGTACTCACAGTCCGGAACGTTCTTAAGTGCTCGGATTCGATAATTAACGTTTCTGTTTGATTTTTTGTTGTGATGTGTGACACATAGTTGGGGCCTAGTTTCAGGAAATCTTCTTCTTGTTTTTCAAACTTCACTTTCGTGTAGTTGACTAAGCTAGGGTAAAAAGATGTTTGGACGTCACTTTCACTTTCATTGTCACGATTCCTTGGTTTTCTTTCTTTTTCTTTAATTAGTTCCTGAATTTTCTTCTTCTGGGCGTTGAACTTCTTGAAGCAGATACGGCTCACTTTTTCCCTCGTGCGATCGTCGATTAAGTCGAATTCCACTGGGTGTAGGAATGATGTAAGTTCCATGTGGGGGATTTTAATATATGTGAACTCTTCTTTGAAACCAAAATTTAATTTCTTCTTTAAGCCACATTTGTTCACTATGTTTTTCTTGCAGCGATTGGGTTAATTTTGGTTTTTATATGTATGAATCTTGGAATCACTTTTAATTCCTTACACTTTTGTAGAAAATGTAGATTAAGAGTGGCATTAATTAAATTAGTAATAACTGAGGCTTTAACTTTGTTATACATTGTTTATCAATTACCAATTACCAATTGATAAACAATGTATAACAAAGTTGAAGCCTCAGTTATTAATAATTTAAATAATCCTTAATAAACAATTTTAAATAACTTTTCAAAGTAGCTTTTAAAGATAAATTGTTTAAACGAATGTAGCGGCTTCAGAGGAGGAACGAGTCCCTGTTCCTCCTCTGAAGCCGTTACATTCGCTTGAGAATATAGCTGTGCCTTTATTTATGGATATTTTAAAATATAGTTATTAGTTTGGAATTAATTTAAACTGGCATAACTAACTAAACATTTTTATTCATGTAACATTAATACAATTATAACAATTATTTTCAAAGTATTTACAAAGTTATGTATATAGTACATGATACATGAAAAGGCTAACGACCGAAGGTCTTTCCGCCTGTCTATATTCAGTTTTTGTCATTGTCTATCTAATTCTCATGATTGCTAACGTTATTGTTAAAGTCCGCATTACTTGATGACATGAAATGATAAATCGTTGTTGAATTAAGGGGATACTTTCGCTTAATTCATCAAAGGCACTCTTTGATGGAAATAATGATGGTTTTCTGGCAAAGAAAAGTATTAGAAGGATTGTGTAGTGGATTATCAGGATGTCGAATTTTCGTTAGTACTCTTAGGGCTGACCGTTCCGTAACTTCCAAGTTACGCAAAGTGGAGGGGTGATGATTGCAGTAAAGGATTACTGAATTTTCGAGGAAAGGATGACATATTAAACAATCTTCTGTAAACAATATTAAACAACTTACCCACGTATGTTTTTTTTTAATAAATTGTTTAAGCAATTTTCTTGTCAGGCACTGTTTGAGTCGAATATTTAATCAATTCTTTAAGAATTTAAAACTATATTTTTGAGGTCTTTTATTTCAGAAATGTTCTGCCAAAATAGTTAAATAATCCTTTGTAAACAATATTAAACAACTTGCCCACGTATGTTTTTTTTTAAATAAATTGTTTAAGCAATTTTCTTGTCAGGCACTGTTTGAGTCGAATATTTAATCAATTCTTTAAGAATTTAAAACTATATTTTTGAGGCCTTTTATTTCAGAAATGTTCTGCCAAAATAGTTAAACAATCTTTTGTAAACAATATTAAACAATTTGCCCACGTATGTTTTTTTAAGAAATTGTTTAAGCAATTTTCTTGTCATGCACTGTTTGAGTCGAATATTTAATCAATCTTTAAGAATTTAAAACTATATTTTTGAGGACTTTTATTTTAGAAATTATCTGCCAAAATAGTTAAACAATCTTTTGTAAACAATATTAAACAACTTGCCCACGTATGTCTTTTTTTAATAAATTGTTTAAGCAATTTTCTTGTCAGGCACTGTTTGAGTCGAATATTTAATCAATTCTTCAAGAATTCAAAACTATATTTTTGAGGCCTTTTATTTCAGAAATGTTCTGCCAAAATAGTTAAACGATCTTTTGTAAACAATATTAAACAACTTGCCCACGTATGTTTTTTTTAAATAAATTGTTTAAACAATTTTCTTGTCATGCACTGTTTGAGTCGAATATTTAATCAATTCTTTAAGAATTTAAAACTATATTTTTGAGGCCTTTTATTTCAGAAATGTTCTGCCAAAATAGTTAAACAATCTTTTGTAAACAATATTAAACAACTTGCCCACGTATGTTTTTTTTAAATAAATTGTTTAAACAATTTTCTTGTCATGCACTGTTTGAGTCGAATATTTAATCAATTCTTTAAGAATTTAAAACTATATTTTTGAGGCCTTTTATTTCAGAAATGTTCTGCCAAAATAGTTAAACAATCTTTTGTAAACAATATTAAACAACTTGCCCACGTATGTTTTTTTTATAAATTGTTTAAGCAATTTTCTTGTCATGCACTGTTTGAGTCAAATATTTAATCAATTCTTTAAGAATTTAAAACTATATTTTTGAGGCCTTTTATTTCAGAAATGTTCTTCCAAAATTGTTAAACAATCATTTATAAACAATATGAAACAATTTTGTCATGTATATTTTTCGATTAAATTGTTTGGCCATTTTTTTTATCAGTCGCTATTTGAGTCGAATATCCTTTTATAAATAATATTAAAAAATTTCTCATGTATATTTTTTTGATTAAATTGTTTTTATAAACATAACTAAATAATTTGCTTATTTTTCTTTTATGAATAATTTGTTTTAACAATTTTCTTGTTATTCGGTGTTTTAGTGAAATATTAAAATCATAAAATGAAAACAACCATGTGTTTCTTATTATACACTTATTATTTAGTGATTATTATTAAAAATAATCCATATTTCATTTTTATTGATTTATATATATTTATTTTTAAATATAGATTGTTTCAATCCGATTCATAAATTATTTCTATATGGAACCGAAATCGATATTCGCAAACACGCCACGAGCAAACATTCGATTCATCATCGGTTTACAGTTTACAGTCAATTTGAAAATATCGGTGTCAGATGTCTTTGCTTAACCTACTACCACTGATTTTTTCACTTTTCTTGTTTCCTCTTGCTGTTTAGACGCGTATCTTCAGAAATGGATTTCCCCAATCGAGTGAAATCGACATTATTTCATCTTGACTTTGATTCTCGAACCTTCACTCGCCAATAAACAAATCCGTGTATACGAAAAAATGGAAAAGTAGAAAGAAACAACCGTTAATTTATTTCTGTTTGGTTTCCTTAAATATTTTCTAAATAATTTGTTTTATACAGTGCTTTTTTTTAAAAAATGCATTTCGCTATATATGAAATATGTTTCTCAATAACTTTTCCCATTTTTTTTTTTCAAATATGTTTCATTATTTATCAAAAGTTTCATCATTCGCTCCAGGGTTCAAAATATGTTGATTCAACCGAACAAATACAAAAGTTAAGTGTTAAGCCGGAATTCATCTTCAAACTTAAACAAAAGAGTATTTATTTTATTGATAACAATTGAATGCTTTAACCGATTTGAATGAAATTTCTATAGTTTAATATGATAATATAATATATCATTAAATCTTTTTTACTTTCCCCGCAAAGTATTGTGATTGTAAAAATTTTCGAATCGCCAATTTCAACAAATATGCACGTTTTGAGGTCCCCTGAGTCCATTCCATCGAGTTTTAAAAAATGTCTGTGTGTGTGTCTGTGTTTCCGCGATAGCGCATAAACGGCTAAATGAATTAAGCCCAAACGTTATATTTAAGCTTTATATAACAGTGGAATGATCTGAAAAGCTTTTGGTTAGAATCAAAACTCATTAAGTGCAACTTTACTTTTAGCGATTTTTTCACTTTTTAATTCTGATAGAAAAATGTTGCAAACAAAAGTTGTAGATTTTGAAAAAATAAATAATTTTTATTATAAAACTTTTTTGTAGGACCTTTAGTTTTTATTTTATAAGCGGAAGAATTTAATCTACTTGATAAATTCTCTTAGAACTAAACAATTATTTATATAATCTACTTTATGTTGGCTGTAGAAAATTTTACAATTTAAATAATTATTTTTATGTCAAATAAAACGTCAAAGTGGGGTCATATTTAATACATCTTTTGTAAACGCTTTCAGCTTCAGAAAAATGAAGAAGACAACAATCCATTTTTCAATTTTAACTTTTGCTTTCCTACTAAAATTTCAATCAAAAACTTATTTGACCGAATTCACCAGGAAAAATACCATGATGGACATATCACTATTTTTATTTAATTCGGATAGAAAAATGTTACAGATAAAAGTTATTGATCTTGGAAAAATAAACATTTTTTTGGCTTCCGACCGATAGTCAATTCCTACAAGAACATTTGTTTAAAGTTTAAATAAATTGTTACAAATGTTAAACACAATTATTAAACTACACTTGTAAGGAATAAAGATGTAAATATGTAAACGTTTTTTGTTTATAACTTTTTATATTCTAGGACCTTCTGTTTTCATTTTATAAACGGAAGAATTTTGTTTACCTGATAAATTCACTTAAAACTAAATAATTATTTTTATAATCTTCTTTATGTTGGCTGTGGAAACTTTAATTATTGAAATAATTATTTTTCAGTCAGAAAGGTCAAATTAAATAAATTTATTATCCAACAGGAAACAGTAGCCCAATTACAGGATAATACAAAATAATTTTACATTATAATAATAGCAAGACAAACAAGAATATAAATATAAATAAATACCAGTACAAATATCGATACGAATACAATAAAATATACAAATAAAGATTGCAAATTGTAAAAAGAATTAGTAGCGTAATAATATTGATGAAAGCGTATCACAGAATATATCACAATCATAAAACCGTTCGTTAAAAATTCTACACATTGTGCTAATAGGAAAATGTAAACCAGACATATTTCGATTTAAGTGGACACAGAATGTTGGTTTATATCGCCCGTTGAATACTGGAGCATGAAAGTTGATATGGCTTAATATATCACTGCAGTCAACATGGTTGTGTAAAATCTTAAACAAAAATGAAATACTAGCTGTATGACGTCTTTGTTCAAGGGACTCAATGTTGACAATTTTAAGAAGCATAGTGTGATCAAATCCTTGAGGAGGCTAATGCCCAAGTAGTTTAAAATGCAGACATTTTGCATTTTTTCTTTGAACACTTTCAATTAGTAAAATTTGTTGTTGAGTGTAAAGAAACCAAATCAAAGAATAATACTCCAGTTTAGATCGGACGTAAGCGTTAAATATGGATTTCAAAGCTATAGGATTTCGCAAGTCCGCAGATTTACGGTGAATAAAACCTAGAGCCTTAAAAGAGCTGACCGCCAGTGTTTGTACATGGTAATTAAATGTAAATTTATCATCGAACCACACGCCCAGATCTTTAAAGGTACGCACTTTTTCTAGAATATTGTCATCGATCGAGTAATTAAATGTAATGTATTGACTTTTTTTGGTAATAGACATACATTTACATTTGTCCGAATTCAACAGTAATTTATTAGATACACACCAGTCTGAAACAAAATTAAGCTTTTTCAAGTGTATACAATCAGGCGTACTAATAAACGAATAGATTTTTATGTCGTCAGCATATAGTATATGTTTGCATTTAATTACACTCGAGAGTTCGTTAATGAAAAGATTGAAGAGAAGAGGCCCTAGGACAGATCCTTGTAGAATCCCCGAACTGGGAAAGAAAGAGTCCGATTTAAAACTATTTAAAGAAACGTAGGTTTCACGATGGGAGAGATGCGAGGAAATAAGTAATTTTGAATTAGAGGAAAACCCGAAGAGTTCCAGTTTATTAATTAAGAGACTATGGTTCACTCGATCAAAAGCTTTTGACATGTCTATGTAGATCACATCAATTTGCCCCGATGAATCTAAAGACCTAGCAATGTCATGTGTAATAATAGCAAGATTTGTTGGTGTAGAACGTCTAGGAACAAAATCATGTTGTTATTGAGAAATATAAGATGATGCATGATTATAAATTTGATCATAAAGTGATTTTTCAAAGACTTTGGTAATATGAGAGAGTAAAGCAATAGGACAATAATTCTCAAGGTTGTTACGATTGAGAGATGTTTTAGGTATAGGGCAAATAGAGTTGATCTTTCATTTATTGGAAAATGTGCACTTATTAATTGATATGTTAAAGATAATTGAAAGCGGTTGACAGAGCATGGACGCACAGTCTTTAAGTAAAAAGGCAGGTATTTGGTCCCAACCGTAGGAGGTTTTGTTAGGAAGATTCTTTAGGTGACCATACACTGTTTCAGGAGAAATAAAAGGGAAGCTGAAATTAGGAATGCTACTGTAGGAGTACGAATTATTAATTAGAGGAGATTGTGAACGAGGGAGATACACAGATTCAAAATATTCTTTAAATCCTTCAGCAATATCAAGAGGCGTATCAAATGTTTTATCGTTTAATGAAAGTTAAGTAGGAAATCCAGAAGGACCTGATTTTTTAGATTTTATGTACGCCCAAAATTGTTTAGGATTATCAGTAAGTTGGTTTTTGACATTGGTATTATAACTTCTATGAGCTGCTCTGATTTTGAATTTAAGTAATGAGCGTTTTTTTTTCTGAAATTTAGATGTGCAAATCTATTGGAATTCATGTTCCTTCGATAATAATTCTTAACAGAAATGAGTTCAACAATTTCTTTAGTAAACCATGGAGGATATTTGTTTTTAACGCGAGCAGATTTGAACGAGTATTTAGGAATACATTGATCAATACCAGCATAAATTATGTTATAAAACGCATCAAGTGCATAGTCAACATCAGAGTAGCCCTGAAGAAATTCCCAGTTAACAGTGGATATATAATGATAAAGTTGTAAATAATTCCCTTTGCGAAAGTTGAGTTAGGTAAGGGTGGTGTTAAAGGGGGACGATAAAGTGTTAATTTGAAAAGCCAGTGTGAAAACAGGATGAAACGCAACTTCAGGTAGTAACGGATCAGGATCCCTATGTATAATACAATCAATATTCGAAAAAACTAGATCCAGAATATTACCAGTACAATTAGAGATATTATTTAACTGATGAAGGCCTAAGAAAGAACAATATATAGGACAAACTGGAAGATCTTTCGAGGAGAGGATAGAAGAACATAAAAAAGCCCACATTAAACAGAAGAGAACGTCTACTTTTGCCAACCACCTAATCGACGAGAACCACAATTTTAAGGATGATGTAAAAATTTTACACACTTCAAAAAAGGGCAGAAAATTAAACCTGATGGAAAATATGGAAATAATAAAACATCAAAATTCCGGACTTCTCCTCAACGAGCAAATAGGATTATCTACCTCCCCACTACTAAAAATGTTTCTCCCACCAAAGTAGTTTGTATATAGATAAATAGTCTTAAGAAACTGATACATTTTGTAAATATCTTCACCTGAAGAAGCAATAAATTTGCGAAACAATTGTAGTGAATAAACACAAAAACTTTGAAAATCAAGAAGTTTTTCTTTTTAATTTTTTAAAAATAAGTAAAGTAAAGAACAATAGTTAACAATATTACATGCAATTTCAGACATAATTGATTTAGTCAGGGAAGGACAAATAAAATCTCCGAGACATATAATTGGGCTGTTCTTAAAATTAATTTGCATAAGATATTCAAATAGTAGCTTAATATCGGATGCAGCAGTATTAGGGGGAATGTATAAAACAATAATAAATACGCTGTGAGAGTGGAAATTCAATTTACATAATAAGAGATTGATTAACGGTACTTGAGTTTTAAAATCATTAGTAGGGACGATGTCAATGTTTAAAGAATTTTTAGCAGCAAGTAAAACGCCTCCGCCTCTACATTTACCACTTAGATCACGATCACGATCAGTGCGAAATACTGTATATTTGCAACTAATAATTTCACTATCGCTAACGCTGGTAGTAAACCAAGATTCGGTTATACAAATTAGGTCGTAATTGTGGCTATTAAAAAACTCAACTAGTTTAGTCTTTAGTCCTCTCACATTCTGATAGTACGCTGTTAAGTTTCCTGCAGTCATGTTAAAAAAAATGGTCCAAAAAAGTGTTGTATTGTGGGAACATTTCTAGTCATTGTAAGGTAAGGAATAACAAAATAACTTCTAAATATTTGGTTTTAACTTTAAAAGGCTTTAAAAGTTATTAAATGAAAATTTGAATTGAAATTTTCATTTAATAACTTTTTATTTACTATTAAATGTTCATTCAAAAAATTATTTGACCGAATTCACCGGGGAATGTACCATGATGGACACATCAACATTTTTTATTTTATTTATAAGCCTTCAATTTGATTACAACACTGATAATAAAATTAAAAGTCGTCCGATATGGCCTTTACAGATAGACTAAATGCAACGAGGAAGTTGACCTATAAACATGTAAATACAAACCAGATAGTAATAAAAACGAATTATTAAAAATCTACGAATAAAATAAATAAAACTACAGATTAAATTGAATAACTTTAAATTCTCGACTAATTTCAGATTATCTGCACATATTCAATAGAATTCAAAATTAATTTATTTAAATTTCTGTGCAAATACAATATTTTTTTATAGAATTTTTATTGATTTATGGGGCAGATAAAAGAATTTCGGTCGAAGCATTCGCTAACAAAGTAGAAAAACATCCATAGGATCATTATTGAATTATTATGCAAAAATAAAATAAATTAAGTAATTGTAAATAAATTGAACTACTGAAATGAAATAAAAAGTAATAATATATAAATGATGTCTATTAAATAAAAATGATTTGAAAATAATTAATAAATTATTTTCAAATCATATTTATTTAATATATTTAAATAACTGTGTGAGTAGTATACTCTTTTCTATTTATATAAATGATGTCCCCTCAATGTTGGGAAAAGGTTCCTGAAATCAAAATATGATGATTGAACCAAACTTATCTATATATAAAAGATAACCGTTTATTAAACCTTAATACACTGAAGTGTTATTTTTATCTTATATTAAAATTAAATTTTAATATAAGATCGAATTTTTATAATCTTTATTTAAGCTAAACACTCTGAACTGCTCATTATATCTTGTATTAAAATTTAACTAGTTGTAATTATTAACATAATGGAGTTTAACCTAAATGCTCTGATTTAGGTTAAACTCCAATTTTGAACGTATTAGAATTAATCCTCATATTACACATTATGAGGGTGGGGTTAGTTCTAATCAATCATCCACTCCCGACGCGCTTCTTCTTATAAGCAATATCGAACACTTTATCCTCAATACTGAATTAATCCCGGACCTAGAATCAAACCAGCTCTCAACAAAATTATCTCTTCTCCAATCAACCCCATCCATATCCCATCCAAAATCCTATATAGATACAAGAACTTTGATATTACGGACCGATTTCATAAGTTTACATGATAACACTAATGATAAGACAATATCACCATGAATATACTAAAAAACCTTTCGAATACCCACTCCGATAATATATCCTACGACTGATCAAATATAAACGACAGCATTTCCGAGACTTACGATTGACGGAAGACAGAACACGTAAACAAACATTTAACAAACTTAATAAGGAAATTCAGTAAATACAGAAAATTGTATTTCCTGCAATAATTAAAAGATCTTATAAATCATATGCTAATCAGAGTCGAACAGAAAATAGCAGATATTTTCGCGGCCTATTTCGAAATGTCATATTTGATGGCCATTGACATTCCTTGAGAAATTTAACTCCTGGTATGTTTCCGATGCAAACCCTACACCCATATGGGTAGAAAGGGTCATTGTTGAATATATATATATATATATATATATATATATATATATATATATATATTCTTTGCAACTGATCCAATCCCTCCACATTCCCCTGACAAAATAAATGAAGAAGAGTACTTTGAACACATTCACAAAGGAAGAAATGGTGATGTATCCATCATGGTACTTTCGCTGGTGAATTCGGTCAAATGAGTTTTTGAATGTACAATAGTAAATGAAAATTTGAATTTATTTAATTTAATTCATTTATTTACGGAAATCTCCTTTCTACAAAAACTGTAAACATTTACATAAATCATCATAAATAATAATACACAAATAAGTCAACTATTCAACATAAACTTTGAACATCTTTATCCCAAGTGATTTTACAATTCAAAATTGTTGCCTTTTAAAGTTAAAGCCAAATATTTAGAAGTTATTTTGTTATTCCTTACCTTACAATGACTACAAATTTTCCCACAGTATATACATTTTTTGGAACACGTTTTTAATGTGAGGGCATTTTGACGTTTTATTTGACAGAAAAATAATTATTTCAATAATTAAAGTCTCCACAGCCAACTTAAAGAAGATTATAAAAATAATTGTTTATTTGTGAGGGAATTTATCAGGTAGACGAAATTCTTCCGCGTATAAAATGAAAACTGGATGTTCTGCAATATAAAGTAAAATAAAATAAAATTCTATAACTTTTATTTTAAATATTTTTCTATCCAAATTAAAAAACCTATGCGAAGTTATCCACGTTTTCAAGCCACGGTTTTTAGACCGGCGCCTCCACCATGGCGGATGCGCCGGGACTTTCGTGGTTCATCTACGGATTTTATTTCTCATTTATATTCATTAGCATATTAATAGTAACCTAAAAGATTGTTTTCAATAATTGTAGCAATATAATTATTACAATTTGTAAATCATCCATGGTTTCCAATAGAAAATTAGTGAAATTTCAAAGTTCAAAACGACCGACTTTGGCGCCTTTAATTTTCGATTTCTTTGTCTTGAAATTTCATCGATTTTTGTTGGAAACCGGGGATAAGGAAAACATTTAAAAAATAGTTAAAATAAAAAAATAAACTTTTTTATTATTTGATATAGTTCTTAAAATATCTATTAACAATCTAAGACAAAGAAATCGAAAATTAAAGGCGCCAAAGTAGGTAATTTTTAACTTTAAAATTTCATAGATTTTCTGTTGGAAACCAAGGATAAGAAAAAAATAATAAAAAATAGATAAAATTAAAAATAAACTTTTTTATAGTTTTATATGGTTCTTAAGACATCTAGTAACAATCTAAGACAAAGAAATCGAAAATTAAGAGCGCCAAAGTCGGTCATTTTGAACTTTTAAATTTCATCTATTTTCTGTTGGAAACCGTGAATAAGAAAAAAAATTAAAAATAGTTAAAATAAAAAAATAAACTTTTTTATTATTTCATATAATTCTTAAGACATCTAGTAACAATCTAAGATAAATAAATCCAAATTTAAAGGCGCTAAAGTCGGTCGTTTTGAACTTTGAAATTTTATCGATTTTCTGTTGATAACCGTGGATAAGAAACAAATTTAAAAAATAGTTAAAACAAAAAAATAAATGTTTTTATTATTTGATATAATTCTTAAGACATCTAGTAACAATCTAAGACAAAGAAATCAAAAATTAAAGGCGCCAAAGTCGGTCATTTTGAACTTTGAAATTTCACCGATTTTCTGTTGGAAACCGCGGATAAGAAAAAAAATAGGTAAAATAAAAAGTAAACTTTTTTATAGTTTGATATGGTTCTTAAGACATCTAGTAACAACTAAGACAAAGAAATTGAAAAGTAAAGACGCCAAAGTCGATCGTTTTGAACTTTGAAATTTCATCGATTTTATGTTGGAAATCGAGGATAAGAAAAAAAATTGAAAAAAATTGTTAAAATAAAAAAATAAACTTTCTTATTGTTTGATGTGGTTCTTAAGACCCCCAGGAACAATCTAAGACAAAGAAATTGAAAATTAAAGACGCCAAAGTCGGTCTTGAACTTTGAAATTTCACCGATTTTCTCTTGAAAACCGTTGATAAGAAAAAAAATCCTAATACTCCCGCAAAATATAAATATCCATCTGAAAATAATTAATAGATTATTTCCACAATTAGCTCTATGACTTTTGACTTACGTTAAACAAATGCACGTTAAAGCAACTACTTCTCGGGCAAATACCCATGTCGGACATTGAATTAACATCTTTAAATTGCGTAAGGCATAGCTGTACTGATGAGGGATAGATCCCGAAACACGTGTCTGCTGATGGCCTTATATTAAGTAACGTTCCTTTTGTTTGTTTTTGCATTAAATTTTTCTCAGATCAAAATTTGTTGCGTTATGCAATATTTTATTGATATGCAACAGCAGGTGTACATTATGTAATTCAATGTCCGGCATGGGTATTTGTCCGGGAAGTAGTTGTTTTAATGTGCATTTATTTAACGTACTTACGTAACGTAAGTCAAAAGTTACAGAACTAAATGTGGAAATAATTTATTAATTATTTTCAAATCATTTTCATTTAATTTATTTAAATAACTGTGACCAAGAGAATAAATACTCTTTTCTATTTATATAAATATCATTTATCATTTCATTTCATCTAATAACTTAGATTTTGACAATGGCGTTGGCATTCATAATAATTAGATTGGCAACGACAAGACGATACAAAGACAGGAGGACAGACCTTCGGTCGATAGCCAATTTATATACAAATCTAAGTTAATCATTGTAAATGTATGTATAGTGGTAAATATATTAACATTGTATATAAAGATGTTAGTGACATGGATAGTAAAAATTGGTAAATTTCTGCAAATTTATTTAATATGAGAAAAACATAATAAAAAAGACCTGAATAACTTAAAACTCTTTATGGTGTTTTTTTTTTTTAACAAACAAAAAACAATTCATTTGTAGTAATTTAATAAATATTAATAACTTAAAATCTACGAGTTATTTCAGATTACTCCAGTATTTTTAAAAATATATTTTATTATTTCTTTAATTATTACTTTGATTCATTTAAAGACAGAATAATTATTATCACAAATGTATACAATATTATATAAACTGGAAGAGTTTCGAACTTGACATTTATTTCCAGCATTTTCTCACGATCAGTTTTATTAACAATTTTTTTTTTTTTTTTGAAAGTTTTAGCACTTACAGTTCTTGAGATATAATCGGTGACCTTTCTTATTTGGACACCCGGTACAAATACATATTTGAATAAAGATGTGTAGTTAATTAGTTATTGAAAAGAGAAAGTAAAAATAAAATTAATAAAATCAGAGTCATTATCAATAAAATTGCCGAATAACTTTAAATTGTTTTATGGTAATAGAAAAACGGGATTTATTCACTTGGTCACAGTTATTTAAATAAATTAAATAAAAAGAATTTGAAAATAATAATAATAATTTATTTCTTCTTTAGCTACTGTGACAATTTGACTTTTATGATATTTTTCTACGAAACATATATTTTTTTCTAGTGATTTAATAAATATTAACAAATACACTTAATTAATTAACACCATAAAACGTTAATAAACTCTAACAAATGAAGATTTACGACTTATGTCAAATTCTTAGAATAACTTTGCCCTACTTTATGGTATTTTTTTTACAAAAAATGATAATTTGCAGTTATTTAAGAAATATATATTAATATTAATAAATATATTTATTATGGATAAATTAAAATTATGCCAGCCAAATAACTTATGGTTTTTGGTATTTTTCAACGATGAAATAGTTCTTTTCTTGTCGTTTTATTAATTTAATGTTGGGAAGTAAAAAAACACAAAAAGTCGAATAACTTTAGGATGTTTTATGATGCAACAGCAAAAAATAGTTTATTGGTATTGATTTAATAGATTAAATAAAAATCATTTGAAAACTTATTTAAATAACTGTGACCAAGTGAATAAATATTCTTTTCTATTTCGATTTAATAGATGTATTTAATGCGGAGAAAGTAAAAAATGATGCATTTCTGATGATTAAATAAATATTAGCAAATTTATTTAATATCAGAAAAACATAATACAAAAAACCGAATAACCTACCTCCATAAAGTTGGCACCCCCAAATCAAATAAAAATATGCCTATAATTAAAGACTAATTTGTAGCCACAAAATTAGAATTTGTATCAACTTAGTTTCGCCGCAAAACCGATTCTTATTATGGGGCTACCTTGACTAAAATTAGAACCCCCACCATTCTTAATTAAAAACAAACAAAACAAATGTCTAATAATAGATATTTGCTGTTGCATAACAATAACAATTATTAGACATTTGTTAAAGTACTTATGTAACATAAGTCATTATGTCACAGTAGCAAACGAGAAAATGATTTATTAATTAATTATTTTCAATTTCTTTTTATTTAATTTATTTAAATAGCTGTGACCTAGTGAATACATCCTTTTTCATTTTATATGTTATTTAACCAATTTATAATTAAAAAAGTACTTTTCATAATTAAAAATAGAAATGTACAGTATAAAATTAGGACTAATTAATACCCGCGAGTATTACACATTTTTTTGTTGATAAAATAATTTTCGGTTGAATCTCAAATTTCGATTTATTTTCGGTATAAAACCGTAAAATAATTTGAGAGCATAATAAAACTCGACAAACTTATGTTTCTAATTTAGGACCAATTTGTACCCACCGATATTTTATTATAAACATTTTTTTTTTTGTTTATAAAATAATTTTAGATTTAATTTTAAATATCGATTTTCGGTATAAAACGGTAATAAAATATTGGAACCACAATAAAACTAGAGAAATTTGTCTTTCCAATTTAGGCCTAATTTGTACCCACAATTATTTTGTTATAAACATTTTTATGTTGATAATATAAGTTTTGGTTATATTTCAGATCCCGAATTCAAGAATTTTTGTTGTAAAACCATTAAAAAAATTGAACACAGTAGAGCCGGGGAATCTTGTGTTTCGAATTGAGGAGTAATTTATTGTAAACAATTATTTTGTTGAAAATATCTCGAGCTTTAATATATCAAAAGCAAATATCAAATACTTTTTAAGTTTTATAATGAAAATCCTTATAACTGCAACTTCCATTATACAGGGTGTTCAATTTAAGTGAAGACATTGAAATATCTCGAAAACTACATATCAAATAAAAAAAAAAATTATAATTATTTCTCATGATAATATATATATATATAAACAATATAATAATATAATATATATTGTCAGTACATTATACATATAAATGTGAAAGAAATTAACAATAAATATTATTACTTTATTTACCGACAATCAGCTATCGGCCAACAGCCTTTCTGCCAAAGTTCGCGCATTTTATGGATGTGTCTTATTGCTGGTTAAAGGAAGTGATGAATAGGGTTTGTGAAGGATTTTTGAATTTAGGAATTATATTATCGTCTCTGGTGATGCAAAGTTGGGAGAGAATTGTGAATCTAGGTAGATTAAGGGCGTGGCATTTTACAGCAGACCTCGGTACCATACTGAGTCAAAGGCCTTTTGAATGTCGAGGAATAAGGCTGCAGATGCCTGGCCTGGCCTTCAAGATGGCTTGTTTGAATGTTGGAAGTAAGGATAGAAAGAGGAAGAGTGGTGGATCTTTGAGGAAGGAATCCAAATTGCTAGTTTGGGAGTAGGTGAGATATGTGGGACATTATTTTATCTTTGAGAAGGGATTCATAAAGTTTGCCGACTATTGGGAGAAGGATAATGGGCGATAGCTGGATATGAGGAACATGTCTTGGTTTCGTTTAGGAATGCAAATGATGACACCATTTTACCAATCTGAGGGAAAGTGATGGGATGTATAGCAGAAGTTTGGGATTTCAAGGATATATGATGATGCAATTCAAGTGGAAGAGATTTTAGGATGTTTCGTCGTATGTTGTCATGTCCTGGTGAGGTGTTTTTTTCCGGCATGTAAAATTTCGAAATACTTGTCATCTGTCAATTCCTTGTCAGTATATGTCTTCAGAATATTCTGCAAATTTGTCGGCTATTTCTTGTTTATCGTTAATTATCTCTTTGATCATCGGGTCAGTAATTTGTGTAATGGCACACATACCATGTGTATTTACTGAGCTTTTTTATTTCTGTCCAGTTCGTCTTCCTTTTGCTTTTGTTATTTTTTTGACAAGCTGTCAACCATCTGTCGGTTTTGTATTGTTGAATAAGTTGTTTTATGTCCTTGCTCAATTTGTTAAATTGTGTTCGTAAGTATGTGGTGTCTGTCTGTCGAATGTCTATATATTTGTCTCTTATATTTTATTAATTTTAGGATATAATTAGGCAGGGGGTAGTGTTTTTTTTTTTATTTTAGGTGTATTGTTCGTGATGGACTGGCATAGGGTATTATTGAATTGTGATATGATATTAGTATTAATGATAGGATTTTTACTTATTACCAATATTATTGTGGTTCCAATATTTTATTGCGGTTTTATATGAAAAATCGAGATTTAAAATTAAACCGAAAATTATTTTATCAACAAAAAAATTGTTTATAACAAAATACTTGAAGATAAAAATTAGTCCTAAATTGGAAACACAAGTTTCTCTAGTTTTATTGTGGGTCCAATATTTTATCGTGATTTTATACCAAAAATAGGGATTTAAAATTAAACCAAAAATTAATTTATCAACAAAAAAATTGTTTATAACAAAATACTTGTGGGTAAAAATTAGTCCTAAATTGGAAACACAAGTTTGTTGAGTTTTATTATGGTCCCAAATTAATTTACGGTTTTTTACCGAAAATCGAAATTTGAGATTTAATCGAAAATTATTTTATAAACAAAAAAATGTTTAAAACAAAATACACGTGATACTAATTAGTCCTAATTTTATACTCTTCCTATTTTTATTAATTATGGAAAGTACTTTTTAGTTATAAATTGGTTAAATAATGTATAAATTGTTTAAATAACTTATAAATTGTTTAAACAATGGGAAACGAACATGGGTACAAATTAGTCTTTAATTAGTCCTTAATTATAGGCATATTTTTATTTGATTTTGACGAAGTGGGGGTGACAAACTTTATGGAGGTGAATAACTTTAAGGCCTTTATGTTTTTTTTTTTCACAAAAATATAATTTATTTATAGTGATTTAATAAATATTAATACTTTAAAACCTACGAGTTATTTCAAATTACGTGGGACTTTTTGAAAAAGTATTTTATTATATTTTTTAAAAAATTACTTTGATTTATTTAAAGACTGAATTATCATTAAAACAAATGCATAAAATATTGAAAATAGTGAGTACAAATAAAATTAATAAAATCATTATCGATACAATTTATACGATTTTGTTTTACAATTTAATAGATATTAACAAATAAAATTAATTTAACGCCATAAAACGCCGAATTATTTTATGGTATTTTTTTTTACAAAAAATAGTTTATTAGCAATGATTTAATAGATATTAATAATATATATTGATATAATAATTTTTCATTTTAAAAGATGTTTGTATGACCTTGATCTGTCCAATATTGGTTAATATTAATATTTAATTGTATCGTAATGTAAATATTAGTATTGTTCACGGTTATTTTATATTTATAAATTAGTTAGAGTATTTATATATATATATATATATATATATATATATATATATTCGCAATATATTTTTTTTGTAGCAATATTTTATGCATTGGTATTAATGATTATTCAGTCTTTAAACCAATCAAAGTAATTCATTAAAAAATATAATAAAATAATTCAAAACGTTCCAAGTTTCACATTTCTTTATTATATTTTTTAATAAATTACTTTGATTGGTTTAAAGACTGAATAATCGTTAATACCAATGTATAAAATGTTGAATTTCCAAGAAATGTGAAACTTGGAACGTTTTGAAGTATTTTATTATATTTTTTAATAAATTACTTTGATTAGTTTAAAGACTGAATAATCATTAATAAAATATAAATATTGAAAATGGAGTACATAAATGTAAATAATGAAATCAGTCTTTATCAATAAAATTTACTTGTTGAGTTTGTAATCACTTAATAAAATATTACATAAACGAATATAAAGTATTTTATTAGCATGCATTTATTTTATAGCGAAATAAAAGTTAATATCCCATTAACAGCTTAAAACCAGAACTATTTATACTGACCAATTTATTGAATCCCCTCGTGTTAATCCTATTGTTCTCTGAGAGCCGTTCCAAATCCTTAGTTTATATATACTTTTTTAAATAAACACATTTAATATTTAATCTCAGTCAATCACTGCAAATCCCAACAGTTACTCCACTTTTCGCACAATTTATTTAAATCAATTTTTCAGTGCTTTATTGTTATATTCAGTTAAGTCGAACGGTATTTTTTTACGCTGGATTTGTAGAGCAGTGCGCACGAGGAAGTCTCGCGTTCGACTGACTCTGCTGACACTGCCTCCTGATGATGACAAGAAAGTCGGAACGGTCATTCCTGCTGGACGAACATAACAGACGGAGACGGAAGGTTTTGTGTTGTTGTTTTTTTGTTCTTCTGGTTCGTAAAGTTCGCGCGAGTGAAAAAAGGATGGGGGGAGTTTGGAGATGTTGAAACGGAACGCGAGAGGCGCGTTTTTGCGTGCGGATTGGATGTGGGTTTTGATAAATGGAATGGATAATGTCCTAAAAAGGGAATATTTAAAATAATGAATATATTAATATAAATAATAATAATAATAATATTCTTTATTATACAAACGGAAAGATCCAATACAGGATAACATCATAACTTAAATTATATTTGTACATAGTTATTAACATATTACAACTAAATAAAATACAACATTACTTAAAAATGTCGGCAACTTTTTTGTTCGCATTAACACTCATATGATAGATGGATGCTTTACGCATTGCATTTGTTCTTGCATTAGGTAAATGAAATGTAATTTCTTGCCGCGATGCAATACGCGGAATATTAAATTTTACTATGCAAAGTAATTGCGGACAATCAATAATATTGTTGACAACCTTTATCATAAAATTACAACTTGCATTTTGGCGTCTTTCAGCTAATGATAACATATTATATTTTGCCAACAGAAAAGTATAATCAACAGAGCGGTTTGGATACGTACCAGTTGATTTAAACTCTAAAAACTTTACAAACTTCCTTTGTACTTTTTCCAATAATAATATGTGATTAGCATAGTAGGGATAGAAAATTAATGAACCATATTCTAGTCGACTCCTGACTAAGGCAAAATATAATATCTTAAGCAGATCAGAATCATTAAAAAATTTTGATGTTCTAATCAAAAATCCTAACATATTAAAAGCGGCTTTAGTAATGGTATTAAAGTGTTCAACAAATGATAACTGATTGTCGAATATTATTCCTAAGTCTTTGTAGACATATACACGCGTCAAGTTATTATCGTTAATGTGATAATTAAAAATAATGGGGTTTTTGATTTTATTATACGATAGATATACGCATTTATTGATATTTAACGATAACTTATTTTTTAAACACCATTCACTTATATTATACAGGTTGGTTTGAAGCAGCATACAGTCATTGAAATCATTAATAACGCTATAGATCTTCAAATCATCCGCATATGCCAGAACAGGACAAGAAAGCGTCATAATAAGGTCATTAATGTAAATGTTAAACAATAAGGGTCCGAGGTTTGAACCTTGCGGAACCCCTGATGGCGAATAAATAATATTTGACTTATACCCGTTGTAGTAAACATAACTTGTGCGTGCATTAATAATAATAATAATCAGTTTATTGTCCAACAGGAAACATTTCCCAATTACAAAACAAATACAAAAACATAGCCTAGTATACAGGTATATAAACATAATTACAATTACAATATATATGTAATAATGTCATCAATAGCTAAATGTTGAATACATGTTCTGTTAATATAACATATTGTATAAATAAAAGAATTAATTCAGAGTTGTCTCCAAGTTTAAGTGTAACATTTTTAGCGAATCGTGAAAGATGTCACTACGGTGCGAAATGGTATTAAAACAATTACAGATAATTCTAACTGGAGATTTTAATCCCGCGTTAGTTCGATGCGCTGATACATAAAATGTTGGTTTCTGCCTGCTGGAAAAAGAAGGAATATGCAGGTTAAGTTTAGCTAAGAAGTCAGGCGAATCAATAGTGTTGTGCAATAGTTTATAAAGGAAAGAAATACATTTTGCTTTCCGACGAGATTCGAGCGATTTAAAGTCAAATCTTTCCAATAATATGTTATGGTCAATGCCTCTTTCTGGATAACTTCCCTCAAATTTGTAATGTAGCAATTTTAAGAATTTGCGTTGCACACTTTCGACCTTTCTGATTTGACCTTGATTTTGAGGAAACCAAACTAACGCCGCATATTCCAACTTTGACCGCACATAAGAATAAAATAAAGTTTTGAGTGTCACAACATTGTAAAACTGGCACGCGTTTCGGCGTATGAAACCTAATGACTTAAATGCATTTTTTACTGTAACGTTAATATGATAATTAAAGCTAAGATGATAATCGAAATATACACCCAGATCTTTAAATGTTGTAACACGTTCAAGCAGTTTACCATCAATTGTGTAATTAAAGTTAACAAGATCAGTTTTTTTTGTATACGACACATATTTACATTTTTCAATATTTAAATCCAGCCCATTCTCTAAACACCACGTAACAATTTTGTTTAGGCTATTCTGTAAGTCACGGCAGTCATTGACATCATTTATAGTTTTGTAAATTTTTAGATCATCTGCATATAACAGATGTTGACAATCAAGGTTTAGAGAAAGGTCATTAATAAATATGTTAAAAAGCAGAGGACCAAGAATGGAACCCTGAGGTACACCTGATGTTAGATAATATTCGCAGGATTTGAAACCGTTAGCAACTACATAAGTTTTACGTTCGCTGAGATACGATTTGATTAATAATAAGGATGATTTACAAAAACCAAAGTTATACAATTTAGATAAAGGAGCATTATGTTGAACCTTGTCAAACGCTTTAGACATATCCGTATAAATGACATCCATCTGCCCCCGGGCGTCAACAGTCTCAGCAATGTCATGAGTGATTAAGGTAAGATTAGTAACTGTTGAGCGGCCGGGGACAAATCCATGCTGCCTATCAGATATGCAAGGCTTGACATGTATATAAATTTGGTCAAATAATAAGCGCTGAAATATTTTTGCTATATGTGGGAGTAAAGCGATGGGACAATAATTATTAATATTTTTAAGATAAAGCGACGTCTTAGGTACAGGACATACGGCAGCAATTTTTAAACACCTTGGAAACGTACACAACTTAATTCATAGATTGAATAGAGCAGTAAAAGGTTCACAGAGTAATGTAGCGCAGTCTTTTAATAAGAAGGAGGGAAGCTTGTCATCCCCAGATGAGCGATTATTTGGAAGCTTCCTAAGAAGGTCAAAGACTAGTTTCGCAGTCGTCGTGGTAAATACAAAATTAGAGATCAGGTTAAAGTTTGTATGTAATTTATTACTTGATGGCGGAGTATGAACAGATTTAAAGTATTCACTAAAACCATTTACAATATCAATAGGATTTTCCAAAATTTTATCATTATATGAAATAGTTGACGGAAATCTAGAAGAATTCGTTTTTTTTTTTTAATTAACATATGACCAAAATTGTTTGGGGTCTGAAATAACTTTGTGTTCAATAGAGAAAATGTATTCATTATGTGCCTGTTTTATTTTCTTTCTGATTGAGGATCTAATATTAGAAAATTGTTGAAATAGGCGTGGATTTTGTCTAAGTTTTTTCCTTAGCCTATTCTTTTCTTTTAACAGATTGATAATTTCAGTAGTGAACCACGGTGGATATTTATATTTATATTTTATATTAAACATAGGAATAAATTGAATAAGAGCGGTATTTATGATATTATAGAAAGTATCAAACGCATGATCTATATCAGTGAATGATGAAAGTCCACTCCAATCAACGTTGCACAAAAGTGCATATAATCCAGGATAGTTCCCTTTTTTGAAGTTAAATATACGAGCTTCTTCATTAACTTTACACATTTCAAGCTTGCACTGAAAGTTAAATGTAAATGCTGGATGATATGCATCCTCCGCCACTAACGCATGCGTATCTCTTTCAACTTTACAAAACATGTTCGAATAAAGCAAGTCTAAAATATTATTTGACATATTTGTGATAGTGTTAAATTGCTGAAGGCCTAAGAAATTACAAAAATCGGTTATAATACATGCTTTTTGAGAAAGGCTACCAGTAACATTATTAATTGAAGGACAGTTGAAATCACCAACTAACACAATTTTATTAGTTTCATAGTTCATTTGCATTAGTAAACCAAAAAATAATTTTATATCAGAAATTGGCGTACTAGGCGGAATATAAACTAAAATTATATATAATCAACAAGATATGATTCTACATCTGCATATAACTATATCAATGAGAGGCACTTGGTTTTGAAAATGATCTGTCGATATAGACTCAACTTTATAAGTATTCCGCATGGCAATTAATACACCGCCACCTTTAGATTTACCTGTTAAACTTGCATTACGATCAGTTCTTAATACTGTGTATGTATCGTTAATTAACTCATTGTTGTAGACGGAGGAATTTAACCAAGTTTCTGTAATGAGTAAGATGTCATAGTCGCACACACTGACATTATTGTGAAATGTTGCTGTTTTTGTGTTTATGCCGCGGATATTCTGGTAGTAACCAGTGATGCTGCCTGTTGGAACAGAGTTTCATTGAGTTGCGGATGAATGAATAACCTTAGGAACGCCCTTGATGTATTTTATGGTTAAGTTATTTTCCCCACTACGACGTCTATCTTCAAGTTCATCCCGAGCACTGTTGAGAGCGCTGACTTGCATTGGAGTGCGATCGGGCCCTACATGAATATCTTTTATATTCACGTTCTTGCATAATTTCATGAAATCGGTAGCCTTCTCCTGGTTCTTGAAATGAAGTTTTACTGGCCTTGGATGAGCTCCAGTTTTTCCTACTCTGAATAATGAAACTTCTGAGAGAGCGCTAAGAGCATCGTTGTTGGCATCTAACAATGTTTTCAAGGAACTGAGATCATCTGCTTTCTTAATTTTTGGGTCAATGTTCTGAGATTCAGGTAGATTAAATACCATCACATTATAAGCTCTTTTATTTCTATCTTCAATTTCCTGTAGAATTTCGCCAGTTTGCTGTGGAAGAGCTTTTTTTATTGTTGCAAGTTCAGCTTTAAGTGAATTATTTTCTGCCTTTAATAAAGTAATCTCATCAGTAAGAGATGTAATTGCACTTGCGCAGGCGCCAACCTGTTGCTTGATTTCATTTGAGAAAGGTTCAAAGTGATTCTTGAATATGGTGTTTATCGCAACAAGGATGTCAGATGAAGTAGAAGCAGACTCTTCAGAGGTACAGTTAGCTGGTAAATTCCACAATAGACGGCAACTGTGGCACATCCATTTTCCATCACTCGATTTAGAGCAACTCTTGATTTTAATGGGTGCAATGAACTGATTGCATAGAGTGCAATTTGTCATTATGGAAAATATTTGTAGGATAGATAAGAGGGATAATTACAGTACAAAACAGGGGTACAATGTCTTCACGTCCAGGGGCCGATCAAGACGACTTATTCAAACAAACAAGGGTAGGCCGCGGATAACATTCAATAAAACAAATATATGTACATGGAAATATAATTACAAATGTTAAATTGAATATTAAATTTATTTTTTAAAAAGATGATAATGGCAAGGAAAAAAGAAGAACATACGATAAAACGGTCGTAGAGTGACCGCGAGCGTACTCGTAGTGTGACTGTATGTGATATTAATCTCAACGGAGTTCAATTAAATGCAAATTAATATTGCATTTATATACAAATTGCTTTGATTAATAATTATGATTCTTCTTCGTGCGAAAAACTGACTATTTGTACACAATACTCACTGGTTTTTACAGCAAACCACCCTTGTTTTATCATTAAATAACTCGAGTTTCACTGGAGCCGAAATGAACACAGCCGCACGAAATTTAAATTAAGATATGATGACATGAAACTGAGTAAGTTATTACTAAGTCCAAAAGAATCCAATTTATTTAATAGTAAATTGTGATTGATTAAATCGAATGCGTGACTGAAGTCGGTATAAATAACATCAACTTGCTTACGAATATCAATTGCTTCACTAATGTATTGCGTTATAACAGCTAAATTAGTTACTGTTGAGCGCCCAGACATGAAACCATGTTGGTTATCAGAAATATAGGGTTTGCAGTGTGTATATATTATTTTAAAGATTATTTGCTCAAAGATTTTTGAAAAATTGGAAAGAATGGAAACAGGTCTGTAATTTGCAGCGCTAGTAATATGACCACGTTTGAATATTAGTATAATTACAGCCTTTTTCCATACTTGCGGGAATGTCTTGCTATGCAATGCAAGGTTATACAGTATACGCAAGGGATATGCAAACACAAATTTACAATCTTTTATGATAAAGATAGGTATTAGGTCATCGCCGCTAGTATGAGACATATTGGTGTGATTTATACTTTGGATTATATCTTCATCTTTTATATTTGGACTTAGTAAGGTTTCGCAGTAAGAATATACATCAACTCGTTCAGCCTCTTCTGTAGAAAATACACTTGCGAAATGATTTGCAAAGACATTCACAATATCTTGTGGTTTGTCATAGGTGACTTCGTTACCATCGCTTATATGATTCGGAATTCGCGTTGTTCTCTTTTTATGATTAATAAATTTCCAAATATCTTTTGGATTTGTTTTAAGCTCAGTCTCTAGTGTATTAATGTAAATATTATATGACTCTGATATTTGATTTTTTAAGTAGTAGCCACAATCTTTTAAATTCATTGTAAAAAAAGTGGAACCAGATGATTTCCACTTTTTATGATAGTGTATTTTTAATTTAATATAACGTTTTATTTTATAATTAAACCATGGTGGATAACGATTATTATTTAATTGTTTAATAAGAGGAACTGACTTATTAAATAAACTGTATAACTTATCATAAAAGGAATTACATGCGTCATCCACATTAGAATACGATTCCAAAAAATTCCAATCGGTAGAATATAAGTCTTCATATAATTGTAGATTATTGGCTCTTCTGAAATCATATCTCAGGTTATTATTTGACGGGAATTATATTGTGTACTACCGCCAGTGATTCCCAATGAAATGGAGAGAGCTGGATGATAAGGGTCTTCAGGCGTTAAAGGTAAAGAATCCCTTATTATATTAAATACACAATCTAGATTAGACAAAACCAAATCAAGTTGCTTATTATAAAAGTTGTTGACTGTGTTATGTTGTTTTAAGTTCAGAATTTCTATAAATTGGAGTAAAGTTAGAGATTTAGAGTTAGCAGCATGTGTAACTTCGAAATTAAGCGATGGTATATTAAAATCACCTACAATAAGAACTTTTTTATCTAGTAGTATACATTCAAGAAGACTAAAGAAATGCTCAAGAGTTTCACAACATGTATCGGGGGGAGCGTAAATCACAAGCACATAAAATATAAATGTATTTAAGACGCATTTACATGAAACAAAATCTATTAACGGAATTTGGTCACGTATGTGTGGTAGATCGATTTGTAAAAATTTGTGAAAGTTAGAAAATGCTATTAATACTCCTCCTCCGGTGGATCTATTAACAGCAGAAAAATCGCGATCGCATCGAAAAATGGTGTAATCTGAAGTAAAAAGTTCAGAATTTAAAACTGAATAACATATCTAGTTTTACTAACGGAAACTTGGTTAAATAAGTTTCCGTTAGTAAAACAATATCAAAAGCAGAACTAGATATGTTATTGAAAAATTCGTGAGTTTTCGATCGTAGGCCCCTGGTATTTTGATAATACAATTGAAAGTGTTGAATCTTTCCGTTCCTAATTAGTTTTTCGAAGTGCTTGATGTATTCTTCTCAATTATGGTTGGAACGCCTCGTATGTATTTGATAATAATATCATTTTCCCCAGAAGAAATACGCCTTAACAGCTCGTTTTTGGTTTCTTTATACAACTTTTGTTGCATGGGAGTTTGATCCCGAGATATATTAACATTTTTAAATTCCACAGATTTCTTTAAATTGGTTATATTACGAAATACTGTGCCAACATCAGACTCTTTAGATAGTTTAATTTTGAGTGGTCGCGCATTGGAACGAGTTGGATCAAATTTACTGAGACGGATAGGCCTAATCATCTCTTGTGTTATTCCCAACTGCTTTAGAAATTTCATTATCATTTAGATGTTGTTCAGGCTTCGAATTCGCTGTTTCTTGTATCCCATAAATAATTATGTTGTGCTTTCTTTTTTCTCTCTCCTGGACTTCCTGAATAATTCTTTCGGAGTTTAAGAGATTGTTAAGCGAGTCAGGGCTATTGTTTTTTAAACTTTTAATTTCCTCTTGCAAAGAAAAAATAACTGTCTTCAAACTAATAATATCATCACCCATTGTAAGACAATTATTGCAAGTCCATGACAATCCAGATTTATTGCTAATTTTTGTGTTGATTACACGAATCTCACTTTTGGACATATTAATGCATGAAAATTTATATTTCTTTTTGTAAAGGATGCAAGAAAGAATTTCGTGGGTGCTACATTCCTTTTTATGAACATATATCCATTTTTATTTATTATAAAATTCTGAATTATATAATGTATAAAACAATTTCAATATTGAAAAAAAAAGTAAGAAATCAGGAGAGGGATGGACAAGGACACAACTTTTGCACCTGTGAGGGCTTTCACGGTGGCTTAAACAATACAGACTAGCCCGATGGATGGATAACACAAGAAAACAAAGGAATGTGCAAAAATGTTTAGTGGGGTTTTATAGTGAGTATTATATTTTTGCAAAATTATGTACCAATTTGGTCTTTAATCAGCTGATTTTATTCAGATATAGCAAAGGTGAATCCGCGTGACGCAGCGCGATAAGGCACTCGGTCACTCACGGAGCAAAAAAAAAATATCTGCTCGTTGTTGATGAATGGGTTTTGCGAGGTCGTCCAGCTGATTTTGACAGAATAGTTTAAATACACAAATCACTTACAGATGTAATTTTAATAACATTGTAATCGTTGTTGAAAGATACCAAGTAGTACTTATCTGTAGTTAATATAAATTAAAAGAAAACACAATATTTTCACTATTTCACAAGAGCGTTTGCAGACACATCTTCTTGCACCGCGCACGATTTTATTTATTTAAAAAATGTTAAGGAAGGGAAAAGCTTAAAATATAATGAAAAAAGTCATGAAAATATTTATTGTATTATCTTAATTATTTATTATTATTTAAGGAAATAATACATTGCGGCGGAAAGACCGCTGGTCAATATCCAATTAACAAATATAAATAATACATTTGATTTTGTGTTTTTTTCCTGCTGTATATGTATATATATATATATATATATATTAAATAAAAGTGATTTGAAAATAATTAATAAATTATTTCCACAATTAGCTCTGTGACTTTTGACTTACGTTACGTAAGTACGTTAAACAAATGCACATTAAAACAACTACTTCCCGGGCAAATGCCCGGACATTGAATTACATAATGTACACCTGCTGTTGCATATCAATAAAATATTGCATAATGCAACAAATCAAATGAATACTGTTTTCTATTTATATATATATATATATATATATATATATATGTTAATAAAAATTATTATTAATACATTTCATATAATTTAACAACCTCGACGCCCAATACGGGTAAAAGAGGATAAGATTAAGAAAGATGATATAATTTAAGATCATATAATAAATAGGACAGAGAGACCTCCGGTCGATAGCCCAGGACAGAAACCTTCATTTTAATGTATATACTCAATGTATATATTATTTATTTATTATATATATATATATATATAATAAATAAATAGTTTCATAATATATTCCCAAATAAAAGCTATGGACCATAGGTCTTTCTGTCCTTGTTTCCTTCTTCTTTATAAACTTTTTAAATACATATTTAATAAACACAGAAAGCGTAAAAAATAAATTTGATTATATTCAAACTCTTCCAGTATTAAATAAAGACCTCGATATCATTGCTATTACAGAAACATGGCTTAACAAAGAAGATACTCCTTATTTTAACTTAAATAATTATAAAACAGTTTTCAATTGTCGAGAAAATAGAGGTGTCGGCATATAATTTTATATAAAAAAATATATACAATTTAATGTTATTATAAATAAAACAATACAAGGGATATAAATAATCAAATTATTCTTAAAAACATACAATTACCATTTGACGTTAATTTATAAACCACCTTCAATTAATTGCAACATCTTAAATAATGTGTTAGAAAACAATGTACTAATAAAAAAAAAAACATGCAATTATGGGAGATGTTAACATAAATCTACTACAAATGAACAATGCCACAAATACATACAAACATATAATATTAGAGCAAGGTTATCAAATACTTAACCATATTGATCACCAACATACTACTAGAGAAAATGCAATTCTTGATCACATCATAACTTCTAAAAATATCAACGTCATTACATATAACATTAAAGACACCTCCATATCAGATCACAAAGCCACCATTTATAAGTGTAAAATAGATAATAAATAATTATAAATAATTTTGGACAATTGAATGTACGCATGTATTTAGCTCGTGTTTTATCTTAAAATAATTACTATTATTTTTATTCATTTATCGCTACCAGTAGTGGGTGTTATCAATAATCAAGTGGTGTATTCACGATTATCAATTCTAAGTAGTAAGTGTTAAATTACAAATATTTATTTATAACCTTAAAATTAATTCCCAAATCCGACGAGAGTTCGTTGGCCGTATATTTTATTTGTTTTGTTTTGTTTTTTTTTTTTCCTGTGTGTACACTCATTCATTCATATACCCATCCGTGGTCTATTTATCCGTATGCACCTTTTTTTAGTCACCACGACAGGCCGCGTTGGTGTGAAGAATGTGTCCTTGTGAATTATCCTTTGTAATTGGCATTATTTTTTTTTAATAAAATAAAAATGGTTAATTTATGTGGTCTTTGCGACCGCGGAATCACTCCAAATACACCTTATTTAAAATGCACTGGAAAATGTACTAAATACATACATAACAAATGCACTAAATTAAATGATGACGAAATTGATAATATAATGTCCTCAAAATCGGGGTGGATTTGTCCCAAGTGCACTGCTTCTGAACACACTATTTCTTCGTCTTTAACAATCGATTCGTTACATAAATTGATAATTACTCAATTTGATTTATTCAGGGATGAATTTAAAGAATTAGAAAATACCATCACTAGCAGATTTCACAAGATCGAATCTCGTTTGGAGCAGCTCGAGATCAAACACTCAAATAATGAATCTCAAAGTAATCAACTACCAGGTGAATCATCTGAAGATGTTTTCTCTGAACTTGAGGATAGACACGCTCAGCTAACCAACGCTATTATTTTTAATTTCCCAGAATCCAGTTCTCCTATATTACAAGAGCGCGTAGCTCACGATATGAACGGTGTCACCGATATATTAATCTCACGTAAGGTAAATATTAAACCGTTGAAAACTGTAAGGTTAGGCAAACAGCCTATTAATAATAAACCTAGGATATTAAAATTAATATTCAAATCACAAGACGACGCTAAAGAAGTCTTAAGGAGCAATTCTGAATAGGGACGTTATATTTCGGCCTGACCGCACCAAAAATCAAATGGAGCACTTTAAGAAGTTGAAAAGTGAATTAGTCAGTAGGAAGGCTGCAGGTGAAGCAAATTTGCGGATTCGGTATCGCAATGGTGTACCATATTTATCAAATTAAAACACTGGAAGCAATAGCCCAATATTAAAAAAACTCAACATCTACTACCAAAATTGCGTGGCATGCGAACTAAACTAACTGAATTTCTAATAAATGTAAATAGTACTAGTTATGATGTCATCATTATTACTGAAACATGGTTGTACGAACGAGTTCCCAATAGCCAACTTAATCTTTCTAATTATAACATCTACAGGTATGATCGTTCAATTGATGATGAAACACGGGGAGGGGGCATCTTAATTGCAGCAAAAAAGTGTTTTGTGTCGTCGTTTATCTCTAGCGATAATTCTATCGAGCAACTTTTTGTTTTATTTAAGTCTAAAAATACATCATACATAATCGGAGGGATATACATTACACCTGCGTCTCCCGTCAACAAATACGAAATACATTGCAACAGAGTTGAGGAAATTTGTGAGTTATATATATTTTTTTTTTTTTTTGGTTATACACACGAAGTGGAGAGCGATGAGCTCTGGCATCATGTGATTCCCATTTTTCCATTTTTTTATAAGAGGTGTGCCTCCTTCAGAATCCGAATTAAAAAGAAAATTCAGTTCTGGTGCTGGAGGTTATTTTCTATATACCTGTGTTGTTAGGAAAAGAAGAACAAAATTAAAGTATTTACGTTAGCAAATGTTGTTTAACACTGAACTGTGAATATCTTTTATTTGTCGTATGATTATTGGTAAATTGTTGTAGTGTTGTGTTCCTGAAACAAAAATACTATTTTTTAATACATCAGTAGTGTTTTGTTTTATCATTATATCACTCTTCCTGCGAGTATTATATTTATGTTTTTCTTTATTTTTGATCAAGGTTATGTTTGATTTGCCGTAGTTGTTTATTATTTTATATATGGCAATACATCGGTCCAATTTTATTCTATCAATTATTGTTAATTCAGGTATCATGCCGTATAGTTGGTGTGTAGGTGTGTGTCTATCTAGATTGTACACCAGTTTTAATAATTTATTTTGTTGCCTCTGAATTGAATTGATGTTTTGAGTAGTAGTAACCCCCCCCCCCCCCATATGCTACATAAATAATTAATTTTGGACGTGAATAGGGTGTTGTATAGGCTTTTCATTGATAGCGTTGGTATTAGGTTTTTGGCTCTGTATATAACTCCTATTGCAGCACTCGTTTTTTTTAGAACGTGTTCTAAGTACTTATCCCATTTAAAGTTTTCAGTTATGGTTAGCCCTAAGTATTTGGTTTCTGATGTTCTTTTTATAGGAGTACTTTGAATAGTGATGTTCAGATCCCTTCTGACATTATTTTTCTGTGCCAGGAGCATATATGCAGTCTTGTCTTTATTTTTGGTTAGGTGGTTATCAGAGAACCATGTAGTTATTTGGTTTAATTCATCGTTTGCTTTTTGTTCTAACTGATTTAGATCTTTTCCACTGTATAGAACACATGTATCGTCCGCGTATACATATATACTCCCATCAAGATTTAGTTCAAGTATGCCGTTTATGTATGTTATGTATAGTACAGGTGGTAGGACTCCTCCTTGTGGTAGACCATATTTAGGCGTTAACGTGTTGCTCAGGGTTTTGTTAATTTTTGTCTGCTGCTTCCGGTCTTTTAAGTTGGTACTTATTAGATTAAGTTCTTTACCCCTGATACCTAGTTGTTCCAATTTATCTAATAATAGTACTGTAGATATTGTATCAAATGCCTTTTTCAGGTCTATAAAAATGACTAATACGAAATTGTGACGGTCTAATTCTGTTTGTATTTGATATGTTATATCTATACACGCGGACGTTGTACCTGATTGCTTCTGATACGCATATTGATGAGTAGCTATAATTCTGTTTTCGCTGATATGGTTATTAAGTCTTTTTAGTATAATTTTTTCAGTGATCTTTGCAAAGATAGATGATATTGCAATTGGGCGATAGTTTTCTGGATTCGAATGATCACCTTTTTTGTATATCGGCGTAATGATTACTTCCTTGAGCTCGTCCGAGTATATGCATGTTGTTAAGATGTTATTGATCAATGCTGTAAGTACCGGGGCTATATCATCTACTAGAAGTTTTATTAGTGTATTTGTTATGCCATCTTTTCCTGGCGCTGAGATTTTTTTTAGGTCATTAATGGTTGATTTGATTTCCTCCTCGGTGATAAGTCCATATTCAATGTTTGATGGTATATATTTTTGTAGAGTATTCTTTTGTGTTTGGAAGGTCTTTGCAAGCTGTTCGCCAATAGTGGCAAAGTAGGTATTAATTTCATTAGCAATTTCTTTATCGTTTGTTAGTTTTTGTACATTGATGTTGGTTATATCGGATATTATATTAGATTGTTTTCCGTTCCTTTTGTTTACGATGTTGTTGATTGTATTCCAGGTCTTTTTTTCGTTTCCTTCTGCTGCTTTTATTTTGTTTTCAAAATATTGTTTCTTTCGTTTTTTGATTAATTTACTTGTTAGATTCTTTTGTTGTGTGTATAATGACCTTAGATATTCGTTGTCCGGATTAGTTTTATGTCTTTTATACAATTTTTCTCTCTGCCTAATGCTTGATATAATTTCTATGTTCACCCATTCATTATTCGATCTTCTTTTAAAAGTTGTAGTTTTAGAATTGTTTTTTATTAAGGTTGATAAAATGTTCATTAAATTTTCGAATGTCGTAATTGATGTTTTATTTGTGTTTCTGAATGTCGTTTTTATTTGTTCATAATTAACTACATTTTTAGTAACTTTTTCGTACATATATTTGGGGTTTTGTGTTTTCCATTCCCCAATAATTGCACTATGGTCGGATATAGAAGTGTCTTCTGTTGTGCATTTTATAAATTGATTATTTTTGGTGGTCAATATGTGATCCAGTAGTGAATTAGCCCTAGTTGTATTTTCTGTGTTTATGTTGTTTACTATTGTATATCCTTGCTCTTCTATTATTTGTGTGTATGTTTTGGTTGTGTTATTTTCTTGCAAGAGGTTTATATTAAAATCTCCCAGTATTATGTGATTCTTCTTTTCTATCAGAATTTCTTCCTCACGTAAACCCCATAGGTTATTGCAGTTGATGTTAGGTGGTTTATATACTAGGGTTATGTGTGTGTTATTTCCCATTAGCAATATCTTAATAACTTCTATACCTGCAATTGATTTGTTTATTAATGTTTTAAATTGAATGTTATTCTTAATGTATATTGCCAAGCCACCACCCTTTGATTGTCTACAATTGAAAACTGCGTTGATAAATCCAAGTTTCTGTTATTGCAATTATGTCTAAGTTTTTATAAAGGCTAGGCAGAGTTTTTATGTGATCAAATTTGTTCCTCAGACTTCTTATGTTAAGTAAGTATAATGCGTGCGTAGTCTCTTTTGGTTGCATGTTTGTTTGTCTTTTGTGTTAGTATATGTTATGTTTATTTTCTTAATTTTCTTAGATCATCTTGGTTTCGAATTTGTATAATTTTGGTTTTTTCCTCTTCTCTAATAAATATTTTTCCATTCTTTACCCATACAAATTTGAACCCTTCTCTTTTCAGCCGTCTTGCTTCGTAAAATAATTTGCTAAGATAACTTGTTAAGTGCTCATTGAAGTATATAACGTTGTTTTCTCCTTCTAGATTACATTCCTTAACTTTAATTGATTTGATTTGTTTTCGTTTCTCTAGAACGCTATCTCTTATTCGTTGATTTTTAAATTTTACGACTATCTGACCTTCATGAATTCCCTTTCTGTACACTTCATCGATATCAGCATTGCTAATCTTACAGTTAATGGCCTTCATTACTTTTTTTGTTATATCTTCAATTTCCTCATCCTCGCCTTGGCTAGGTATACCATTTAAAGTGATACTTTTGCTGAAATTCTCCTGTTCTAATTCTCCACATCTGCCTTCTAAGTCAGTAATTTTCTTTTTTAACTTTTCGTTTTCCGATTTAAATTCTTTTAATAAATTATGTAATTCTTCATTTTGTTTTGTACTTTGGTCAAATTTGTCTGACATAAATTCAACACTTTCTTTTAATTTTTGAAATTCTTTAATCAGATCCTTCATATTTTTGATTTCGTTTTCTATTTCACCGTCGCCAGGTTCTTTATTTCTCGATCCCCCCATATTATTGATAAAGTAATGTGATTTTGTTATATGACAATATTACTAGCAGTAATTTGTTGCGATACAGACAGGGACACGTTTCTGCACCAAGGGGCCTATCAAGGTGACTTAAATACACCCAAATAGGGCCACGGAATGGGTTTATGGTAGTAGAAAAATAAATACAGAGGAAAAGGTTTTTTTACATAAAATAACAATAGTTATAATAATATTGATATATTGTTATTTACGGGTTTATATCATTTTAAACGTTTAAATAAATGTTGTATTTAATGAATTTAACGTCCAGATTTATTAAATTGAATTTTTATTTTTTTTATTGATCATTCGCGCGAGTGATAGCAAAAAAAGAAAAAAACTAGCATATGGCGGGCGATCGTAGAGTAGAATTCGCAGGTTAACAATAGATTATTCCCGGTTGTGCACTAAGTATGCGGCCTATCGTAATAGAGTCTGATTATTATCAGAAAGATTTTACCAAAATATATCGATTTGTGATAACTATTTCCAGCGTTATTAGTAGAAATAAGCGGAGCACTTTAAAACTGTGTTCACTCAAAATGTGGAAATAATTTACTTATAATTCTAGTAATACGATAATCTGTGGCGATTATAAGATTATAACCTACCCAATATTGACTGGCAAAATATACCTTTATCAAATCCTATAGTAAATACTTTATTTAATTGTTATAGTTTTTTAAACGCTTCTCAAGTTAATAATATCCTAAATTCTCGGGGAGTGTACCTTGATTTATGTTTCTCCACAGATTATCAACCCCATGTTTCCATTTCACAAGAACTTCTTCAGCCTAGCATGCATCACCATGCCTACGTTATTGCGTTTTCGGTCGAATTTGTAAATAATATTATTACATCTGAGAAAAAATACTTATACAATTTAACTGATTATTACTTAATAAATACGCATTTTAATACAATAAACTGCGATTTTATACTCCAAATTAGTGATTTTGATTATGTAATTGACTTATTTTACGAGATTATTTATTCAGTTATTGAATCCTTTATTCCGTATAGATTGTATTTATCATTACAATAGATTATACCCTAGATGGATGTCGAATGATTTAATTTCCTTAATTCGAAAAAAGAAGCTGGCTCAAGCAAAGTTTAAAAACAGTCATTTTGATCAGGATTATTGCATATTTTCTAATCTTCGCGATGAATGTAAGAAACTGAGCACATTAAATTATGAACGTTATGTAGCAGGCGTGGGAACATCACTTAAATCTAACCCGAAATATTTTTAGCAATATGTCAAGGAGCTTAAAAATGAGGATGGTTACCCTAATAAAATGACTTACATGAACACTAGTGCAAGCACTGGCACTGGCATTGTTAACCTTTTCTCAGAATATTTCTCATCAGTTTATTCAGCTTCAACTAACACCTCAGATGAACATAACGATATCCACATAAATTCAATTCTAGATAATAACTTAGTTGTTACACTGGAGGAAGTTTTTAATGCAACTTAAAGTTTTAAAACAACATATACATGTGGACCAGATGGTATCTCAAGTTACTTTCTTCAAAATTGTATTTTTTCACTAAGTCGTCCCATTCATAACATGTTTGTAAAATCATTAACTTCAGGTGTAGTGCCAGCTAAATGGAAAGATAGTTACATTATTCCACTTTTTAAATCTGGGTCTAGAAACCTTGTGGAAAATTATAGAGGTATTGCAATCCAGTTTGTAATTCCAAAGTTGCTAGATGGTTTAGTTGCTCGTCAGTTGCAATGGTATTCGCGATTCATTGTGATTGACAATCAACATGGTTTTGTGCCTGGACGTTCTACTGTCTCAAATCTTTTAGAGTATAAGCAGTTCCTATCAAGTGCCTTGGAAACACATCGACCAGTTGGCACAATATATACTGATTTTTCCAAGGCATTTGATAGAATAAACTGTAATCTCTTATTAAGTAAGTTAAAGTCATATGGTTTTAATAAGAGTACCCTAAACTGGCTATCTTCATTTCTCTCAGATCGTATTCAATATGTTCGAATTAAAAATTTATCTCAACCAATAACTGTTACATCAGGTGTCCCACAAGGTTCACATTGTGGTCCAATACTTTTCATACTATTCATCAATGATTTGCAAGAAACTATTAAACATTGTAATTACTTTACAATGAAATTAAACAAGGAAAATTTCTGGCAATGATCAATAAAATTCGATCAATCCCTTTTTCCAACTGCAAAAAAATACTTACACTGTAAGTTTTACAAACATCTATTGAAACTACTACTTCCCGAGCATTTACCCCGCCGGACATTGGATTACACAATCCAATCATTGCCAGAAATTTTCCTTGTTTAATTTCATTGTAATTTAAATAACTGCAAACGTGTGAATCATCTTTGTTTCATTTTATTTAATTTAATTGTAATTACTTGTTATATGCGGACGACTTAAAATTGTTTAGGGTAGTCAATGATTGTGCTGACTGTTATAATATTCAGAAAAATTTGAACAGCCTTAATGAGTGGTGTTTAGGAAATGATTTATGTTTAAATATTAAGAAATGTTATACAACTACAACGTCTAGAAGTAAAAATCAACTCAATTATTGTTATACCATTGGTTCTTCTAATGTTACTAGAGTTAATGCAATCAAGGATTTGGGAATTACATTTGATCCAAAACTTTCATTTAACTCCCGCATCCAGAATATTACTAATAAGGCTTTAAGATTATGGGGATTTGTGTGGCATATTGGTAAAAATCTAGATGTTGATTGTATCATGGTACTATACTATTCACTTGAGCGCTGTCATTTGGAATATGGCTCATCTGTGTGGAATCCATCTTCCGCGTTAAATATCAATCTTCTTGAATCTGTACAAAAGAAATTTTTACGGTGCATGCAGTACAACAAAGGTATACACATTCTTGGTGAATATGACTTCATAATAAGTGACCTGAACATAATTACCTTACAAGATCGCCGAAAGCTTATTGACTAATGTACTCTATATAGGATTGTAAACGGAACCTTGAATTCGCCTTCTGCACACCAACAAGAACCACTCGGTCAAATAATTTATTTTACATAAACACATACAGAACTCACTCAGGACATCACAATTCAGTAGCTCGCCTAATGGCTACTGCTAACAAATATTCCATTCATCCATGGCTTGACATAACATATCAATATTCAGCTTAAAAAAGAATTTGAAAAATACAATTAGTTATTAATTGGGGCTTATGTATGTACTCTTCGTTATCTAATAGAATTATATTTTGTTAAATATTAATATACTATGTTGTAATCTTTTGTCATATGATTGTGTATTTTACCTATGTTTGATTCATGTGTATGTGTGTGCATGTATGTGTATATATATATGTATATACAAGGTGAACAGAAAATGAGTGAAAACCTTCAGGTAACTCAATTCATTAATGAATTTTTAATACAAATAAAAAAATGTTGTATGGTTCTTCATTGAGGCTCACAAGGTCTTCGGAATTTTAAATATGTGACTATAAATTAGTATTGTTTTTTAAATATTTTGTAAAAAATCAATAGCATTAACAATCAATTAGACACGTGTATAATTCCATTGATGTAAATGATTAATAAATCGGATATTTTTACAATTTTATAACTTCATCAGAAGCATTCTTTTAGTGAAAATAGATCTGGTAACGACGCACTCTCGTTTGTAAAAGAAAAGGTGTATGCAACACCTCCAGCGGATGATGTAGCAGTTATAAACACTTGTTTCATTCAGAGTTGCTAAATGTATAGTTCTTTTAAGTGGCCCGTGAGGCTTAAGGAAGGACCGTGTGACTTATTTTCGTTAATATTTTTATCTAAAAATTAGTCAAAGAGTCACGCTACCTAAAGCTTTTCACTCATTTTATGTACACCTTATATAAAACTGTATATAATCTTTCAAACAAAATACTAAACGAAATTGAAACCCAAGTTCTTTCTAAAGGTTTTAACTTTGCAGTAACACCTAAATTTATTCCAAAGGAGGACATTATCTGTAATATTGAATCCGGCATAAAAGATCTAGACAACGCTACTGCTGAGAACATTCGCCAAGAAGTAGCGACTATTTTAAAAAAAGCTAAACTACCACCAAGTAACCTAACAAAAAAATAAATATCAGCACTTAAATCACTAAAAGAAGATACATCAATTATAATTCTTCCTGCAGACAAAGGCAATTCCACGGTCGTTATGCAAACAGAGGAATATGACAACAAAATGTGTTCCCTATTAGAGAACTCAACATACAAAAAAATAGAAACCGATCCAATCACATACTTGGAAAAAACAACCAAATCAAAAATAAAAAAAAACTCCAAAATTGATAAAAATACAACTTTGAAACTAATTCCCAGAGAAAAATCTTCTATTTGCCCCAAAATTTATGGCCTACCAAAAATACACAAGAAAGGTGTTCCTTTACGACCAATTGTCTCAGGAATTGGTTCCCCGACAGTGAAATTAGCAGCTTACATAGCTAAAAAATGGCAACCACTAACGGAAGACGCTGACTCATACATTATCAACTCCACAGATTTTATAAATAAAATTAAAGATCTAACTTTGGATAGAAATTACATACTAGTAAGTTTCGATGTTAAATCTCTCTTCACCCAAATTCCAATCGACGAGACCTTAACAATAATAAAAAACAAGTACACTCAGCCAACTGAAATTTTAGATTTAGCTTCACACTGCCTCAAAAATACGTTTTTCACATACAAAGGACAAAAATTTAAACAGTTGGAAGGTGCACCAATGGGATCCCCTCTTTCGCCAATAGTTGCAAATTTGTTCATGGTAGATTTCGAAACAAAAGCATTAAATTCCTCGCCGCTCAAACCTAAACTTTGGCTACGATACGTGGATAACACGTTCGTAATTTGGCAACATGGTATCATAAATCTCAACCATTTTTTATCTCATTTAAATAATATTCACAACAAAATTCAGTTTACAATGGAAGTTGAAGAAAATAATCGTTTACCGTTTCTGGACACTCTAATTATCCGAAATCCTAATGGACAACTAAATTACACCGTATACCGAAAACCCACACACACAAACAGATACTTAAATGCGATGTCACATCACCATCCAGCTCAAATAGCGTCAGTAGCCAAAACCCTTTTAAAAAGAGCACGTACATTGTCCGACCAACACCACTTAAATAAAGAAATAACCAATGTTAAAAAGTCATTGATCCAAAATTGTTTTTCTAAAAAAAACCATAAATAAACTAAATAGGGACAAAAATCCAGAAGCAAGAAGAGAAAATCCTTGTTGCAATGTTATCCTCCCTTACATAAAAGGAACAACAGATAAAATCGGAAGAGTCCTCTCAAAACACAACATTAGAACTTGTTTCGATACCTATAAAAAAAAAATTCAACACCTGGTTCGAACTCCAAAAGAAATTATACCACTTGAGGCTCAAGGAGTTTATGAAATCCCATGCGGTACATGTGAGAAAAGCTATATAGGACAAACAAACCGAAAAATCAGCACCCGTCGAGACGAACACATTCTGGCAATTAAAAAATCCGATCCACAATCATCTTTATTTCAACATGTCAAATTTTCAAATCATACAATTAATTTCGAAAAAACCAAGATTTTAAAAAAGACTGATTTCTTCCATACAAGGATAATTAGAGAAGCAATTGAAATTGAAAAGAGGCCAAATAGTTTAAACAAAAGGAATGATGCCAAAAGACTACCACCAATTTGGAAAACATGTTTAAATTACAGTCAAAATTCACTATCTTCAGACAATCAAGAAATTCAAAACAAGTTCTCTTCAGATAATAATGTCGAAATTGAAACAGAGGGCACGAACACGTCTTCAAGATCAGAAAACAGAAGAATCACCAGAAGCCAAACAAGAAACACGAATATCTAGTAGCAATGCGTAGAAATCTAACAAGTGGTTGCTAGAGCAATATAATTAAATAGTTTATTCCTGAAGAAGATGACTGCGACGTCATCGAAACGTCGATCAGAAAATTTAATGGACCAGTTCCAAAGAAATACGCGGGATCAAACCCGAATAAATGCGTCAACATATATATATATATATATATATATATATTAACTTGTTTTTATTATCATTATATCAATATGTATTCATAATTTTGTAGAAGGTGTTTACCGTTAATAAATAAATAAATAAATAAATAAACATTAAAAAAACATATGAAACAATTAAAAAATTAAAATTAATTATGAAAAAAAAAGAAAAAAGAAAAATTTATTAAAATTGACAATAAGAAAATATTAACATTTAATGATTTAATTAAGTATTAAAAACATGATTGAAAGAGAAACAAAAATATCAAAAAAGGAGATGTGATCACGAATGGATAAATAAAGACATAATATTAAGTATTCAAGATAGGGAAATTTACAAACGTCATAAACAGAACCCAGAAAATGAAATATTAAGAAAAGCGTATAGACACCAAAAGCGTATTACATCCGCATTGATTAAGCAAAGAAAAGCCGCCTTCTATAAAAATAAAATTGATAGTGCACGTGGCAATGACAAAAAATGTGGGCTGTTATAAACAATATGATGAATAAGAATAATAATAACAAGAATAATATCATTGAAATAATTGATGATAAAGACGGTAATATTCTAAAAAAACGATCAAGACATAGCAAATGAAATGAATATGTATTTTGCAAATATTGGAAAAGATCTTGCTTCCAACCTACCCCCCATTAATCATGTCACATTATTACAGAAAAATGTATTAAATTATAAATTTGATGTGACTACCGAAAAATAAATAATAATAATAATAATAATAGATAATTTAAAAACATACTCTTCCCCAGGCCAAGACAAAATAACAAATCACCTTATTAAATTAATTAAAAATGAAGTTGCGCCCATATTGTGTAGATTAATAAACCAAAGTATAGAATCGGGAGTATATCCAAACGAACTGAAAGAGGTTCTTATCACACCTATTTTTAAAAAAGGCAATCACTTAAACCCAGAAAATTATCGGCCATTTGCAGTGACGTCCATCTTGGCAAAAATTATAGAAAAAATCATACTGCAAATATTACAAAATCATCTACAACATAACAATATAATTTCACATAAATCAATATGCATATCAACAAATGCATGTATTGACATAACGCATAATATTCAAACAGAACTGGACCAACACAACAACGTTATATTAAGAAATACGTTTAATAAAATTAATGATTTGGAAAAAAGTGGCATTTATGCACAATGCTGTAATTGTGAAAATTGTACTTTGGACAAACCAAAAGAATGAGTTGGATAACAAAAATTCTATGCCATTTCATTCCTTTCATCTGATCAATAAAGCACTCAAAATTCCACTTTCAAAAGCATCTGTCAATAACAAATTAAATTTAATAAAAAAAATCCATATCATGTGATTCAAAAATTAATTAATAAAGAACTTATAAAGTAAGCACTTATCGGAATTTGCCCAAAAGTATAGTAGATAATAAAGAATATCTACATTTAAATAAAAAAAAAATAATTACCAATTTCAACGAAAATACACAATCAAAACTCATTAAGTGCAACTTTACTCTTAGCGATTATTCCTTTTTAATTTTCCCGGATCCCTCCAAGAGAAAGTATTGTGATTGTCAAAATTTTCGAATCGCCAATTTCAAGTTTGTAGGTCCCCTGAGTATATTCCATCGAGTTTTGAAAAATGTGTGTTTCCGATAGCGAATAAACGGCAAAATGTATTAAACCCAAACTTTATATAACAGTGGAAAGATCTAAAAAGCTTTTGGTCACAATCAAAACTCATTAAGTGCAAGATTATTCCCAGCGATTTTTCATTTTTTAATTTGGTTTCAAATAAAAATTGTAGATCTTGAAAAAATAAATAATTTTTGTTATAAAACTTTTATTATAGGACCTTCAGTTTTCATTTTATAAGTGGAAGAATTTCATCTATCTTATAAATTCCTATAGAAATAAATAATTATTTTGTAATCTTTTTAATGTAGGCTGTGGAGCCTTTTATTTTATTTTTATTTATTCCTTTGCCTATCTACCTTTCGGTGTAAGGCTTACATTACTAATTTTTATAGTATTCTCTCCACTTCTTCCTGTCCTTTGTTATTTCATTTATTTCTTCCCACGTGTTCCCTTTTCTTGTTGCCTCTTCTTTTATTACACTGTTCCATTCTCTTCTCGGTCTTCTTCTTTGTTGTTTTCCTGTTGCTCGTGTCTCGTATATTTTTTTGGTATTTCTTTCTTCGCTCATTCTTCTTATGTGTCCATACCACCTCATTTGTCCTTCCGTGATTTTTTCCTGTATTGGCTTTATTTGTGGGTTTTTCCTATGTGTTTCGTTCCTTATTCTGTCTCTTATTGTTTTGTGTTCGATTTTTCTTATGAATCTCATCTCCATTGTATTAATTCTTTTTATTTGCTTTCCTGTCATCGTCCATGTTTCACAACTGTATGTTAGCGTTGGTCTTATTACTTTTTTTCACTATCTCTGTTTTTGTGTCTCTTGATATTTCTTTTTTACTAAAAAATATGTTTTTCAACATGTTATAGAGTTTTGCCGTTTTACCTATTTTATCATCAATTTCTTTATCTAGTTTGCCATTACTCTGAATAATGGTTCCTAACTATCTATATTGTTCTACCTGTTCGATTTTTTTACCGTGTATTTTTATTTCGTGTCTCTTTGTTCCTTTGGCAATTATCATTGTTTTTGTCTTTTCATAGTTTATTTTCATGTTTATTTTCGTAAGTTCTTTCTCTATTATTTCCATGTTGTTCTGTAGGTCTTCTTCTGTTTCTGCAATTATTGCCATATCGTCTGCGAAGAGTAGTTCCGCTATTTTTGTGATTTCCAGTTTATAATATCCAACTTTCAGCATCTTCATTTTTTGTTTTGCTTTTTTCATCGCCGTGTCCAATACTATTGTAAATAGTAGAGCGCTTAACACACATCCCTGTTTCACTCCTTTCTTCGTTTCGAATTCCTTTGATTCCTCGTTATTTGTTCTTACTATATTTCTGTTATTTTTGTACATGGTTTTAATTACATTTATTATTTTGTTCTCTATTCCTCTTTCTGCTAGTTCTCTCCATATGTCTTCTCTTTTTATCCTGTCAAATGCCTTCTCGAGGTCTACAAAGCATATGTGCATTTCCCTATTTTTCTTTATTAATTTTTCACTTAGTTGCCTAAGTATGAATATTTGGTCTAGAGTACTTCTTTCTCTTCTGAATCCGCATTGGCTGTCCTCTATTGTTGTCTCTAGTTTGTCTCTCATTCTTTTTTCTAGTACTCTGGTCATTATTTTGCTTGGTATGCTTGTTAGCGTGATCCCTCTGTAGTTTTCGCATTTTCTTTTATCGCCTTTCTTATGTATTGGTAAAATTATTCCTTTACTCCATTCTCTTGGTGTTTCCCCGCTCATTATTATTTCATTTATTAGTTTTGTTATTTGTGTTATTCCTTCCTTTCCCATGTATTTTATCATTTCCGGGGTTATGTCGTCGATTCCTGGTGCTTTCCCGTTTTTTAGCTTTTTTATTGCTTCTTTTACTTCTTCTTCCTTAATTTCCTCAAATTTTTCTGTTCGTATTTCCTGTGACTCTTCTTCCCGTTCTTGTGTTTCGGTATCTTCTTGTTCGGTTAATTCTTTGAAGTATTGTCTCCATCTTTCCATTATCTTGTCTTCATCCGTAATTATTGTTCCATTTTTATCTTTCATGTTCATCATATTGTGTTCTTTTTTTTGTTTTAGTTGTTTTAGTGTTCCATAAAATAGTTTTTGGTTCTGCCTGAAGTTCTCGTTCATTTTTTTTTCCGAAGTTCGTCCATGATTGTTGCTTGGCTTCTTTAATTAATCTTTTTGTTTCATTTCTCTTTTCTTTGTATTGTTCGTAGTCTTTTATCTCCTTTTTGATTTCCTCTGTCCACCAGTTTGTCTTTTTCATTTCCTTGTTTCCTATTTTTGTTGTTCCGCAGCACTCCTCTGCCGCTTCTAGTATATTTCTTTTGAATGTTTCCCATTTTCCTTCTATGTTTGTCCTTATTTCGTTCTTCCTCAACTTATTTTGTAATATCTCTTGATATTTCTTTTGTATTTGTGCTTCTCTTAATTTGTATGTTTTTATTTTCTCTTTGACTATTATCCTCCTCTTGTCCAGTTTTTGTATTTCCTTCCATTTCATGTCTATTCGTAATAGGTGGTGGTCGCTTCCTATTTCTGCTTGTCTTTTTACTTTTACATTAGTTATTTTGTTCCAGTTTTTCCTATTAATTAGGTAGTAGTCTATAATCGATCTTTCGTTTCTGTTTGGTTGCTCCCTTGTGTACTTGTGTATGTTTTTGTGCTTGAATTTTGTATTTGTAATCACGAGGTTGTTTTCAATGCATAGTTGTATTATTCTTTCTCCATTGTTGTTTTTAATTTATTCTCCTTCTTTTCCCATTTTATCTCTTCTATTCCGGTATTTTGGCATCCTACTCTTCCGTTTAGGTCTCCCATTATCATTATGTGTTCACTTCCTTCATCTATTTCCCGTTGTATGTTTTCAAAGAATTTATCTTTCTCTTCTTTTTTTCGTCTTCGTTCGGTCCATATGCTACTATCAGAGTCCATGTTTCATCTTCTACTAGTTTCATTTCTAAGGTCATTATTCTTTCGTTTATATGTTTTTCTTTTATTGTGTCTTTTATCCTTTCCGGTTTTATTATAATTCCTACTCCTCCTTTGGCTCTTTCTTTTTCCTCTACTCCTGTCCATATCAACCAGTATCCTCTATGTATTCTTTTTATTTCGTATCCTTTCTTTTTTGTTTCTGTAATTCCTAGTATTTCTATTTTTTGTTTTATCATCTCTTCCACCAGTTCTTCTTCTTTTCCCATGTAGCTTCTTATGTTCCATGTCCCTATTCTTATTTTTTCTTCTCTTTTTGTTTGGTTTTTGTAAGTGTTTTCGTAATTTCTTTTTTTTTATTTTGATTTTGTCGTGCTTGTTATATTCGTTTATTGACATCAGTCCACCTCTTAAGTTCTTTTGTAATTTTGTTGTCTTTTTTCACGTGCGTTGGCTTAGTAGTTTTTTGTTCTCGTATTTTCCCCTCCCCTTTCCAGTGTCATTCCATTCTCCTTTCTGTTCCATTTATATTCCTGACCGTTGATTATTATCTTCTGATATCCTATTTTAATTTTGTTACCTTTTTCGATTTCCTCTTTTGCGATACTCCTTATTTCTCTTTGTATCTGCATTTCATTTTTTGTTAAGTCGTTGTCTATATATATTTTTCTTCCCTTCAGGATACTTTTCGTTTTCATTATTTCTTTCTTATTTTCCCATGTTTTTGTCTGTGCTATGATCATTTCTGTTTCAGTTCCTTTGTTTATTTTAAATGCTGTCTGTATCGTGGCTTTTATTTTCATTTCCTTTTGTATAAATTCTTCAACTTTTCGTTCTACTTCTGTGTCCTCCACTCTGAGGCCCTTTATAACCTTTAATTATTTAAATAATTATTTTAATGACAAATAAAACGTCAGAATGACTTCATATTTCAACAACAATGAATATGTTGCTACAACGAATAAAAATGGTAAAGAAATTATGAGTATGGACGTTTTATGAAGCCCTTACAATAATAATAGGAAACACTACAATCCATGTTTTCAATTAATAATTTTTAATTTAATATTCAATATTCATTCAAAAACGTATTTGGCCGAATTTATCGGAGAAAGTGGATTATTGGGATAAAAAATGATTGAAACAAAAGTTTGAAGGACCTTCAGTTTTCATTTTATAAGCGGAAGGAACAAATTTGTCGCCGTAGACCTAGATGCGTAAAACCCATGCTGGTGCTCGCTAATAATGGAAGAGAAATTATTAAATAATTGCATGAAAATTATTTTCTCGAATACCTTTGACAAAGCGCTAATAATAGAAATCGGTCGATATTTCTCTACATTTCATTTTGGACCTGATTTATGAATAGGAAGTACAAACGATTAATTCCAAGTACTAGGAATTTTACCAGTTTTAAGGGAGATTTAAAAAATGTACTATATTGGATTTACTAAATGAGCACAACATTTTTTTAAAAACAAGTTTGGAATATTGTCGGGACCAACACTATTTGATGTTTTCAAACTACTGAGAACAAATAGAAAACAGTATTCATTCCACTTGGTCACAGTTATTTAAATATATTAAATAAAAATGATTTGAAAACAATTAATAAATTATTTCCACATTTAGTCACAGAGCTAAATGTGGAAATAATTTACTACTGAGAACTGTGAGTATGATATTATGTTCAAAGAATATATTATTAACAAAAGAGGAACATTTCGGATATAAGTTTATATTTTTTATCGTCTTTGGTTTGTACACAGAAGCAAAATAAGTGGAAAATAGATTATTAATGTCTTAAAATTCATCATTGAATCAAGATTGTGTCTACAATATTGTATCAACTTGACACAATAATGTATCATTCTTGTATAAATATTTATTTTCAAGTTGTATTTAAATATTGTTTCATCCTAGTTTTGTTTTCACATATTAAGAGGCATCGTTGCGAATCGACCTTGAAGCTTTCTTATGGGATTTCTTAATAAAAATGCGTACGTTTACAGAGCTTATTAGTGGAGATAAAGAGCTACCTTTTTTCTGCAAAATCTTATGACCTTTTTCTAGAACTCATATCGATCACCAATTTTAATTTGATTTTAGTTCTTTTTTTATAATAAATAATTACTTCTTACTAGATTTTTACTCATTTTCCGTTCATATTTATAATTCGATATGTTTTTTATTACGCTTAAAACAACAAATCGTTCCTAAACACAACAAGCGAATGCGCGCGCTCAGTTTATTTACTTAGGGAAGTATCGGATTTCAACAGCATACAAGGAATAAAATCGAATCGCTGGATTTTCTAATTTCGATGCGAGATATGTTTTAATTAATTGATTATTTTTAATAGTAAAGTGGTTGTATTTTTCTATAATATATAAAATAAATCTTACACGAAACCTTCATACAAATATCCCCTGCCAAAATTTATTCTCCGACTTATTAAATATAAAAGACAATTGTACCGAGACATTAGACTAACGGACGAACCTACCCTTAAACAAAAATTTAACGCACTTAACAAGGACATTCATAAACTGATAAAGGAATATAAGACGGATAAATGGATAAGGACTTGCGAGGAAATTAACAGAAGACAAGGAAAAGACTATTGGACAGAAATAAAAAAACTTAGTAAATATAAGAAATATGACATATTGCGGCAATTAAGAAACCCTAATACGAACACAATAACAGATGATTTGACAGAAATGGCGGACATTTTAGCAGACTATTTTAAAGAGACATTCACAGAAAAGACATTGACAACTTACAATAATAACTTTTACAACACTGTTAACTCCTGGTACTCCACATTCCTAAATCATCCTAAACCTTACCCTATCAATGACGCTATAGAAGAGGAAGAGTATTATTCAGTTCTGTTTGAGGGAAAAAATTCATCGCCCGGTTATGATAACATTCCCCGATCTATCCTTAAATCTTTACCCAACGAAATCCATGTATACATCATCCAGATATTTAACTTCCTCTATAAAACCCAATCCTTCCCCCAAGAGTGGAAGCAGGGTATAATAACTTGCATCCTAAAAAATGACAGCGACGCACTTGATGCATCTAGCTACCGACCAATTACTCTGCTTCCAGTCCTTGGAAAAACTTTTGAAGCCATCCTGAAAAACAAACTCCTGACCCTTGTTTCGCAACACATCCCACCATACCAATTCGGTTTCCTAGAAAAAAGATCCACAACGCTCCCACTTTCAATCCTAACATCAAACTGCCAAACCTCCCACCTTGAAAACAAAAAATCCGCAATCCTTTTCCTCGACATCCAAAAAGCCTTTGATTCCGTTTGGCATAAAGGACTTCTCTATAAATGTCATTCCCTAAACATACCTTATCACCTAATCGCACTCATTGATAGTTTCCTTAAAAATAGAGCCCTGAAAATACGCATTCAAAATACCCTCTCTCAACCCTTTTCACCCCAACAAGGTGTTCCACAAGGATCTCCTCTCTCCCCTCTCCTATTCAACATCTACGTCCACGACATCTATCATCCTAATCCACAATACCTAAACCCATCTGCCTATCTTCTGGAGTTTGCGGACGACACGGCTCTAATTGCTCACCAATCCACTCTCCCGAAAGCCCTTACCACCCTACAGGAGCTGATCGATTCGCTAGCGCTATGGTTCGCAAAATGGAGGATCTCTATTAACCCTAATAAATCACAACTTTTTATTCCTTACCACAAACCTCTCACCTCCCCATACAAAATTAATATCAACAACACCTTGATCCCCTTCTCTCACCTGTAAATATCTCGGAATTACCTTTGACCCCAAACTTTCCTTTAAACCTCATTCTCAATCAATCAAAACCAAAGTCCAGAATAGGGCACGACATTTTAGATCATTAACATACGCCAATAGAGGCATTTCCACAAAAACAGCGACGCATATATATAAAATGATTTGTCGGCCCCTTCTGGACTACGGCGCAATCCTTTTCCACAATGCTAGACCTCCAACATTGAACAACATGGAGGTGGCGGAACGATCAGCCCTTCGAATCCTCACAAAAATCCGACATCCCAACAATCCCTTACATAACCCTTCCAATACACTCCTATATGAAAAAACCGGTATTGACCCAATATCACAAAGAATTACCCAATTAGTCCACAAATTTGCTTCAAAATCCCTCACCCAAGATATACTAAATATCCTCTGCCTCAAACGAAACCCTAATATCCCTCCTAAATTCCACTACCCCCAAACCACTATTCATCAATTCATCTCATCTCTCATTAACGACTAACCGACATTCTAGACATATGACAAGGACTACTGGCTGAAAGACCTAAGGTCGATAGCCATTTATAAGTTTAGATCAAATATTTTGTATAATATATGTATATGTAAATACCACAATAAAGATATAAATAAAATAAAATAACGCGTGGGGCAAAAGGTCTCTAACTTAAAACAAAATAAATTACATACATATAGCGTAACTGCGTGTTTATTAACTAGTAAATTTTGTTGGCTATTTCTGTGGATGGAATAATTTAATTTATAAATATCGACTATTTGGTCTTTCCGTCTGATATAATATTATTTTAAATATTAATAAATTTTATTGAACGCATTTCGTTGTTAATACACAGTAAAAATGTACTTTTCTACAGAGAGGTGACCTGAAGTCGTCACATGTGTCGTTTGAAATATACCACATGGCCCGTACGCCCGTCATGGGGATGAATTCGCCCTTTAAAATGCGCCCGGCGTCAGTTTTCACCAACATAGTTTTAGTTGCGATTCCTTCGAATACATACGCGTTTTAAAAAGAGATTTTTTTATTTGGTAACTTACTGACTTATTAAAAAATGGGTATACGAAAGAAGTGTCGCAAGAAAGTGACGTTAAAAAAAAGAAAAAATCAAATATCCATTTCGCAAATAAACAACTAAGAATAAATACGTGCAAAGGCATTTTAAACGATATTATAAGTAAGGTACATTAGGTTATATTGAATATTTAAATAAAATAATATTTCAGTAACACTCAGTATTGTAATGAATCCAACTGGGGTGTACACAGAATTTATTTTTTGAAAAGAATAAGTAAAAAAGTAATAATTAAATAACGGAAATTATCAATACATTGTATCTGTACTGCGGCATTTTTGTTTGTTTATATTTTGTACAATGTAATTAATTCATATTTTGACGGGGAAGTCCCACACGCGCTTGGCCTCAATTTTCTGTAAACGCAACATTATGCAAAAAGAACTTAATTTTGTACAAGATAAATGTTGAGATTTCAGACGGGGAAGTCCCAGACGTGTTTGAACCCGAAATTATACAGAATTAAAAAATAAGCGAAAATAGTTTTACTTTGTATAGCGTAAATGTTATTATTATGGCAGGGAAATCCCGCACGCGCTTGAACCAAATTTATGTGAAATCGACTGATTAGCAAAAATCTTATGCGTGGAGAACGAGTATGGGTTTGCAAAAATGTGGGAGCGTTCATGACCATATTTGGGCAGAGGGGATAAATCGTCGAATAATCAAAATTGGGTTTCAAGAGAAATGACAAAGAAAAAGGGGGATTCGGAAGTTGATTGCGGTGGTGAACAGACGTGCGATGGGAATTAAATAAAAAAATGTCAAAGTAATCGTGGGTCGAGCGGACGTATAATCGATAAAATAAAAAAAGTCGAGAATTAGTCGCGGTAGCATGTTTTAAAGTTATACAATCGGCAATAATCGTAGAAAAGTGGAAGTCATGTAAGTAAATTAAAAATATATTAACAAGAAGTAATTAATCAAACTTAAAATGAAAACTGATTTAATTTGTTTTTTTTATATTAATTGATTGAATGATTTATCGAGATATGGAATGAAATAATGTCTTCTTAAAAAGTAAATGCTTGAGGTTTGTACCCGTTAGTCTTTTGCGCCTAAAAATGCAATTGACGGACTTGGCCCGAACTAATCGGCAAACAAAGAATTACACAATTACCAGCAATAATTAAATCACAAATATTTTCAAAAGTAAATGCTTGAGGTTTGTACCCGTTAGTCTTTTGCGCCTAAAAACGCAATTGACGGACTTGGGCCGAACTAATCGGCAAAACAAAGAATTACACAACGAAGGGAAAATGTATAACATAAGATACACCCAATCGAACGAATATATCGAATTCCATATCTCGATAAAAAAAAAAAGAGAATAAAAATAAAAAATAAGAGAATATTAAAATAAATTTATTTTAATGAAGTCATGCTCCGAGGTAGGTTATTTTTAGTGGGTTTTTTCCAACCTCTCGAAGCGAATGCGGAGCAGAAGCGCGTACGCCCCACATACATTTTTTTTGAGTTTAGAATAAAAATGCATGTGGCCCTCTAATTAATTTATTAAAACAATAAGGCGTTAACATTCAATGATAATGTAAAATAATTGTCAAATGAATTATGCCTTAAATTAATTAAAACAGGTGCTGCTTGTATTTAAACTCACTCAATGTCTTTTATTTGTTGTCCTTTCATTTATCCTTTATAAACCGTAAAACAACACGGTAAGTACGAAAATGCATATTTACGCAAATATCGAACCTGGTAAAGAATTTTTAGGTTACTACACACAACAAAACACAACGTAGGTATGAATCGAATAATATATTTGCAACAGACCGGGGGAATGAACTATTTCAGTATCCTTCTCAAAAGGTAGGCAGTTTAATGTAATCGTTATTGTACAGGGTGGTGCCACATATGGAACACTTATTTATTTTAACAAAATCCGTTTTTATGACCCTACCTCAAATTTTGATGATAAAAACAATGGCCAAGAAAAAAAATATATCTTTAACCGGCAAGTCTGTTTTAGAGGATGCCTGTAAGTTCGTTGTTATTAAAAATCAAAAAAATATATAATAAACACTTTCTAAAAGCAACATTTTATGTTAACTTCGAATATGTTATCTCATTTTATTTATCATTTTTAGTTTTTGAGTTATAACCTCAAACTTCGATTTTTATAATTGTGACTATAGTCAAAAATTACATTATTGGGAACAGATTTTTTTGTAGATTGCAAATATATAATTTTTTTACGTTTTTTATAAATCATTTTGTGAAACTATCATAGATTATCATAGAAACAAAAAAAGAAAAAAACAGTCATACGGTATTGATTACTTATTGTTTTATTGTTTAATAATATAATATTTCGCTATTTTCTATTATATTTTTAAGTATGACTTATTCAATTGTATTGTATAATAAAAATTTGGTGGCATCAGAAAAAGCGCTGTGATCACCTATACCCAAAACGAAGGCATGAAGAAAATAATTTCCAAAATTAAAAATAACTTAATTTTGCAAAATGTTAAAGAGACGTAGCATGAAAATGAAGAAGTATGTGTATTCGTCACTGGATTCATTACCACACGGCTAACACACATACTTCTTCATTTTCATAATTTGATTTTTATGGTTGTAGACAATTATAAACAGCAACTGAAATCGAAAAATAAAAATTATTACGCATTAACAAAATAAATTAATTCTCCAGGAAATGTTTATGAACGGCAACGATAAACGAATGACATTTTGCATGTGGTTTTTCAATATTTGAAAAACGCAAAATAACTTAAACAAACTATATATACAGGGTGGCGCAAGATTCCGCCAATATCTCAATTATTTAGAAATTTACAAAAAGATATTACTGACATAATTTGTAGCTACTGTAAAACTTCACATTTTAAAATTGGTTTCATATATACAGGGTGTCCAATAATCACGTGACATATCAAACATATGATTTTTTAAATGGAATGCTATATTTTTTATGTCGATTTTAGATTCTACGCTTAAAATTAATCATTTTTGACATAAGGTTTATTAGGTCAGTTTTTAATATTTTCAAAGTTATAAACAATTTAAGGTTGAAATCAGTGGAAGATTGAGGCCTTATTTTTCAAAAATGAAAAACGATGTAAACTTTCTGTTAACGCAATTTAATTGAAAAAATGCTTAATAATATAAGGAATAATCGTTTGTTACCATAAAGCAAATGTTGTGTACAGGGTGAAACAATACGCTAAATGATTTTTTTTTCTTTTTTCACTTAAATGGAACACCCCATATTTTTTACACTATTTCGATTGAAAATTGATTGTTCTTTAATTTTTGTATAATAAACCATACCCCTATCTGTTACCATTTTTTAACAATTTCAATTCAAAGTACAAAATTATAAGTTTCGCTTATAATCTATAATTTAAGTAGGCTATAATTAAATCATAATCGTTTTCTGGTATTTAATGACATACTTACTTCGTAACCTAAAAGGATATTCAAATGACAATCGATACTTAAAGGCGCATGCAAAATATAAAGAAAATAGTTGCTCAACGATTATTTAGCGAGTTATAATGGTTATTGGGACATATATTTTAAGAAAAAAATTGTAAAATGTTTGAATGCTATTGAATTAAAAAAATGTGAATGTGTGAAATAAATACATAAAAATGGTAACAAAATATAATGATATAAATATTTTATTATTTCACTTAGTATCTATTTTCGGTTTTTCAGTCAACATGAATTGTTTAAATAAATCAATTTAACAAGCATATATAATAAATATTTTTCGAATAATAACCAAAAAATATAGTTGTTGTTAGTTTTTAACAATTAAATTAATCATTTATTGAAGAAGTATGTTTAACTGCACCAGTGTTACAAAATATAACGTAAAATGTACTTTACTTACTAATTATAATATTAAGCGTTGAAAGTTACTAAATAAATTAGTTGTTCTGGCGCGGCCTACTTTGGTTAAAAATTCTATACCAAATTATTTAATCAAATGCAATTTTGGAGAATAAATTGATGATAATAATAGAAATCGTAAAATCTGTTTAAAAATAAATTATTAATATTAACATACCTTAATAGAAAAAATAACTTCCAACCCATTCCTGGTGAATCGAAAACCACCACCACCACTCACTAATTACCACTTGTTCATAAACAAAAATAAATCGCGTTTTTAATTATTAATAATTTCTAACGTTAAAAATTAAACCGGAATAGTGAACACTGCGCGTTTTCGGACGACTGAATCGAAATACAAGAGCGCAATTATCGCAAATCAAGAAGAAAAAAACGATCCATGATTCACTCCGAGAACTCATTCCTGAGATAAGAAGATTCGTTGTACCTGGATCCTGGCGCACAGCCAAGAACATACCTATTTAAATTGTTGTATTTTCAATATTATCGTGTATTAAAATAATTACAGCTTAATATTTATTTACTTTTTTTATTAAATTCTCATTTATCCCGTGGTAAAAAAAATATGTATGAATTATAATGTATTTTAATTATACTTGATTATTCGTTTCACTAAATTATTTTATATTTGTGTTCGCGTAACTTTCACAACTAAATAAATTAGTTGTTCTGGCACGGCCTACTTTGATTGAAAATTCTATACCAAATTTGTATTTGAGATTAAATATCTCAAAAACGGTAAACGGTAGTTATTTAATATGTTATATAAAAAATAAAGAGTGATTAATTTTCTATTAAAATAGCATACAAAAATATAGGGTGTCCCATTAAGTAAAAAGAGAAAAAAATCATTTTGCGTATTGCTTCACCTTGTATATAAAAATTTGTTTTAAGAGAAAAAAAGAGTATTTCTTTTATTATTAAGTATTTTTGCATTTGTATGGCGTTGACAGAATGTTTATTTCATTTTTCATTATTGAAATATTAGGCTCTAAACATCTATCGATTTCAACATTCATTTGTTTATAACTTTTAAACTATGAAAAATTGACCTATTAAATCTTATATAAAAAATGATTATTTCTAAACGTAGAATCGAAAATCTTCATAAAAAATATATCATTCCATTTAAAAAAACATATGTTTGATACGTTACGTGATTTTTGGACACCTTGTATTTATGAAACTAATTTTAAAATGTGAATTTTGACAGTAGCTACTAATAATGTAAGTAACATTTTTTTGTATATTTCTTTATAACTGAGAATATTGGACTTCATCGTAATCTTGCACCACCCTGTATTTGGAATCCACGAAAAAAAAAAAATAAATAAATAAATAACTGTATCTAATAATGTCATTTTCGACTATAGGCACAATTCAAAAAAATCGAAATTTGACATTATAACTCAAAAACTAAAAATGATAAATAAAATGTGATAACATATTCGCAGTCAGCATAAAATATTGCTTTGAGAAAGTGTTTATTAAATTTTTCTATTTTTTACTAATAACGAAGTTACAGGCACTATCGAAAAATGACTCATCGCTAATTTCCGGTTATAACCAGGAAACGGTTAAAGATAGATCTTTTTTTTCTTTTTTATCATTAAAAATTGGCCTAGGGTCGCGAAAATGTTTTTTCGTTAAATTTTAAAATCAAAAAATTCCATATGTGGTACCACCAAAATGCACCACCCTGTACAATTTTATTTTCAAAAGATACATTAGAAAAAATGTATTTATTAATGATGTTAACAAAAATGGACATTTTTAACTATTTATAAATCCTTTTTAATAGATAATTTAGTAATGATAAAAAAATAATAATTGTTATAATTGTTTATTAACAAATATTAGTAAAAATTAAAAATTTCCAATATTTAAACATTGGCAGTTCATATTATATCGTAATATATATATAACAATCTTTATTAACAATTACAAGTTTACAATAACGTAACAAACCTTGATTATCTATATCACACAAAAATTAATTAAATTGTTAAATGGCTGTCGACCAAAGATCTTTCTGCCTTCTATCGTAATAATAAATATAATTTCATTATTAAAATTATCAATAAAATAAAATATAAACGTATAACTTAAATTCTCGACCAGCTTCGGATATTTTTAAATTAACTTTTTCTGAAAACGTAATTTTTAAAGACAGTTTATTAAAATATTAATAAATATCCATACAAAATATTTTTTTTTTCAAAATCATACGACACCTACCTTTTGATAAAGGACAGTAGTTATAAATATGTTTATTTAAAATAAATAATTTTTACTTATTTGTATTTTATTTTACTAAATCTTATAGATAAAGCAATTGATTTGTCAAATGATAAACTAATTGAAGTTTCTGAAACACACCCAAACAATTATGTAGTTTTTGAATCATCCACTATATCATAAAATGTTAATACCATAATTTAAAAATTCTTTGTCAAATTAAATATTTATAATTAATATTTTATTTTTAATATAACTAATTCTTATAGCGCTGAGTTGTTGGTATAATTGTCAGGGAAAATAACATGTATGTATAATAATGTAACATAAAAACGGTAGATTTTAAAATATATATATTTTTACATAAACATATCTTGTAGTATAACTTATTATTTTACCATAATTAAAAACAGAATTCGAATTCGTTCACCTTTTCAAAGCGGCACGTAAGCTAGCTGTAATAGCGGATGATTTAAATTGTCTGGCCGCCGAAATCCGATACTTCCATAAGTAAATAAACTGAGCGCGCGCGCTCGCTTGTGTTTAGGAACGATTTGTTGTTTTAAGCGTAATGAAAAACATATAGAATTATAAATATGAACGGAAAATGAGTAAAAATCTAGTAAGAAATAATTATTTATTATAAAAAAAAAAACTAAAATCAATTTAAAATTGTTGATCGATATGAGTTCTAGAAAAAGGTCATAAGATTTTGCAGAAAAAAAGGTAGCTCTTTATCTCCACCAATAAGCTCTCTAAACGTACGCATTTTTATTAAGAAATCCCATAAGAAAGCTTCAAGGTCGATTCGCAACGATGCCTCTTAATATTGCTACAAAGTTGTAGAATTGAAATTCAATAATTGCTACACGATGCAATTTCTACTAGGGTTAGGCCACAGATCCCCTACCATTTTTTTGTATGACACTACCTAACGTCATTGAAAAGGTGTTTATTCTAAAAAATATATAAAAATAAAATATTTAAATCAACTCTAAAGTGCTGAAAAGAAAATAAAGTACTCTCAAAATCCTATCCATAACGCATCAAATTTAAATATTCGGCTAATCGAAATGGTTTATAAAATCTGTCTATTTGAAATTAAATAAAATATTTGACTTCCATAATAGGATAGAAAGTTATCTGAACTTTAATTTTATTCAAATATTATATAAATCAATGACCTGATGATGCATTTTGAGAATGCCTTATGTTTAACAGCACTCTTAAAATCTTATTAATAACGCATCAAATAAATAAACAAGTCCCGTCTTTTGAACAGCGCATTTAATTCCTTGTCAAAAAAATTGCTTCAAATCCAACTAAGCTTGATTTCGTATAATTTTTATGTACGTACTTTAAATGCAATATTTAGGCGCAAAAATTCCTCCACCACAAAAAAGATAAATGGAAATTATCACTCATGACCCCAGATAACAGAGTAGATAATGACATTTACCGAGGCGACTACAAAAGTAAAGATCATTGATCGACAGCCAATTGACAAATAATCTTTACAAATTATACATATGTTATTGTGTATCACACAAACTTGTCAATAATGACATTGTATATACAGGGTCTGTTTTATTTATTTTTTTTATTTTTTTGTTGGTATTACTGAACCGATTTCAATAACATTTTAGGGATATGTAGGTAATCATAATAACGAATAAAATGTATATCTAGCAATTAAAAAAAAAAACATATCATGTCGTAACTATTTTTGGGACACCCTGTATAATCAAAAATATTTTCCTGAAGGATCCAAGTAAAGTCTCCAAAATTTCAAAGTTCTAACTTAATTAGTAACTAAGCTATCGAAGACGGGAGCTGAGATGCAGGACCTTGTATAAAATATAGAAATAAAACAAATAACATGCAAAAGCCTCTTTATTTTAAACAAAAAATTCTAATGTTAGCGTTTATTAGTTTATTATTTAGTTAATAAATTAAATAAACGCTAACAATACATTCATCTACCAATATATGATAAAATGGTCATAATATAAAAGTTGCGAATGTAAAATATTAAAAAAGTAATTGTTAGGTGATTGAACAACCAATTATTTTTTAATCAAATAAAAATAATTTGAATATAATTAATTTACTCTATTGAATATTTTCATTTTAGCTACTGCAACTTTTTGGCTTTCCTTACGTAAGTACTCTAAAACAACTACCCCTCCAACAAATACCCCACCAGACAAATTATCTTTAATTAGTTGATCAGTACGAAAAATAAATAAACACAAGTCTATACATTTCAAATATTTGTTAATAACTGATAATGACAAAAATTCCTGTCGAAATTGGAGTTTTGTAATAAAATTAATAAATAGTGATAAAATACATTAAATATATTTTATTTATTAAAGAAATACATGTTTGCAGAAGTATAATTTATTTATATGAAATGTTAGGTTAAATTAACAAAAATATCCATTTTTAGTACAAGTAGTGAAATTTTTAAAAAGTAATTACGTAATGTTTTCAATAAATAACCACCCGCGCCAGAAAGACCTCTGGTCGGTAGCCATTTCCAGAACAAGATAATCATGTTTTATATGTAATAAAAAATTATATGTATAATACAAATATTTTTTAAAATAAAAGGAAACAAAAATAATTCACACATTTGCAGTTATTTAAATTACAATGAAAGAACAATTTCTGACAATGATCAATAAAGTTCGATTAATCCATTTTTCCAACTGCAAAAATTGCTTACACTATACGTTAAAAAACAGCAATTAATGTTTGTAAAAACATCAATTGCTGTTTTTTCTCATACATTAAATATTTTCATTGATTAAAGAAATATATGTTTGCAGAAATAGAATTTATTTATATTAAATGTTGGGTTAAATTAACAAAAAAAATTGATGAAAGTAGTTAATTTAAAAAATGAATACGTAATATTTTAAATAAATAATCGCCCGCGGCGTACAGACCTCTAGTCGATAACCAATTCCAGATGAAGATAATCATGTTTTATATTTAATAACAAAATTATATAATGAAAATAATTTTGTTATTTGTATGGAATAAAGATTTATTATACGGGCGATTACCCGGATATAATTGTGTACTAATATGTAGTAATACGGACAAATAACTCATAAAATCAGTAATAAAAGCAATTAACAAATGTTTATATTTAACACGTTCACGGCTGTAAAGAATTCCAAGAGCCGGCTATTCTATTAGAATTTCGCGTTGTTATTTATTTCTGGTTGTTATTGACATGTATTTATTTTATTTATTTAATAACCTAACAGCCCTAAGGCCAAATTAAGGATAACACAAATTATATAAAAACATCTCGAGATCACTGGGGATTGCAGCATGAACCGTGCGTTTGATTAATTTAATTTAACAACTTTGTAATTGTAATGTTTCGCCGCGTGTCATTCGCGACAGCCTAATTCGCGACGTCTTATTTATCAATCACCATTAATAGATGTCAATTCAGAGTCCCATGGTACATCCACGTGTGTACCACAGATGGTACACGCCGTCGAGAACGTGTTAATTAAATAAAAAAGGATTATAAAATAATTTATACGTTTTTCAAATTAGTTTCAATGTTCTTTTCCTGTTTAATTATTCAATAAATTTTCCGCTCTTCGAAGGGAAATACTTTTTAGCGCTCCTTCCACAGAAAATGATTTGTTTTAATAAATATAAATAACTTGTAAACAAAATTTAATAGACTTAACAAAGATATATAACAATTAATAAATGAATATAAAAAGAACGATTCGATAAAAAGCTGTCGGGAAGTTAATAGCCTGCATGTTACGAAATCTGGAACAGAAAAACAGATAGCCTACAGCAGGTACAAGATCTGAGAACAAATGAACAATAAGAGAAAAAAAATGGGTATATTTTTGCCGACTATTTTAATGAAATATTTTCGTCAACAAAGAAGGACAGTTATCATATAAAGTTCCTACAAATAATTAATTCCTAGTTATATTAAATATCACTATATAGTCTTTTAATGTGTATTGTAATCTCTCTACAATTGTTTCATTTCACCACACTGTGGCTTCCTCAGGGGAAGAAATGATACTTTACACTATTCTGTCCGGGTATTTATACACAAAATGTTTTATGAGTTTATGAGGGGGCGGGATTTTTTAGAAACTTCAAATTAAGTAGTGGTGAATTTGTTGTCCAGTTGGTTGTTAAGAAGATGTCAAGTAAATGTTCTTTTGTTTATTTACATACTCTCCATAATATTTAATTTCAAGCCTTTTTTTCTCTGTGTGAGATCTTGAAGTCTTGATCGAAATGATGATTTTCTTAGATAATTTAGTTAGCGTATATAGAGTTGGTTTTCTTTTGTTCGAAACTAGTTTTATGCTCTTTTATTTCATTTCCAAACGATCTTCCTTTTTGTACCACGTAAGTTTTGGGACAGTCTTTGAAAGTTAGCAAATAAACACCATTTTGTTGCGTTTTTATTTTTTGTCTTTATTATTCTTAATAATATTACCTAATGAATTATTGGTTTTAAAAGCAATATCAGTATTATAGTTTTTTAACATTTTTGCGACTTTTTTACTCTCTATGCCTGTATATATAATTACTTTGTATTCATGTAAAGATTCGTCTTTTATAACGGGATACATTGAAATAATAATTATATTTCTTTGCTTTTTTGTAATATTTTTTTCAATTGTGGATTTATTAAAACTGTTGTTTTTAGGAATTTCAAATATAATTTTTAATTCCCTATCATAGTTATTTTTTGTCATTGATATGGTTAATAACCTATGTACCATCATTGAATATGAAATTTATTCAACGATACCGTACCACATTCAACGGTACCATACTGTGATAGACTGCTAATTTATGTGTTATTGGGTGGTTCGATTTAAAATTAATTGTAGTATCTGTGTGAATAGGCTTATGATAAATTGCAAAATCATATCTATTGTTAATTTTTATAATTGTTAGATCTAATTAATTAATGGTATAATTTACTTCCACTTCTTTTGTAAATTTAATTTTCTCGTGTTGCGAATTTATTATATTTAAAAAGGAATCTAATTGTCAGTACCGTTGAATGCAAAAATCACATCGTCCATCTACCTATACCAATAAATACATTTATATAAAACATTTGGTGTATAAATACCCGAACAGAATAGTGTAAAGTATCATTTCTTCACATGAAGAAGCCACAGTTTGGTGAAACAATTATAGAGAGATTACAATGGACACTGAAAGACTATATAGTAATATTTAATGTAAGTAATCATGAACTTTTAACAATTATCAGCCTCATCAATCAATTAATTAATTCCTACCAAACGCTAATCACAACTCCCGACGATATAAAAGAGGATGATTATTATGCACTTTTGCACAATGATAAAAACGCTTACTTCACCTGGTCATGATAATATTCTCAGATCCATCCTAAAGTCCCTTCCCTACTCCATTCACACCTACATTATCCGCTTGTTCAATTTCGTTTACTCTTCCCATCAACTTCTCGAGAAATGGAAGAGGGGTATAATAACCTATACACTGAAACCGGAAAACGACCCGGAATCTGTATCAAACTATAAGAAGAATGATAGCTTCTCCAAGTACTTGGAAAGTTGTTAGAATCCATTGCCCAGAGAAAAATGTATTCCCACATCCAATACAAGATCAAGATACCAGTTCGGTTTCATAGAACATCGTTCCACTTCAATTCCATTATCGACATACCTCGAAGACAAAAAATAAGCCATATTATTTTTAGACATTAAGAAAGCCTACAATTCAGTGTAGCATCGAGGTGTGGTTTGCAAATGTCACTCCTTGGGAATCCCATCACACCTGATCAAAATCCACCACAGTTTCCTTTCGAAAATAAGCCATATTATTTTTAGACATTAAGAAAGCCTACAATTCAGTGTAGCATCGAGGTGTGGTTTGCAAATGTCACTCCTTGGGAATCCCATCACACCTGATTAAAATCCACCACAATTTCCTTTAGAATCGTTCCATTAGTGTCAGAATTCTTAACAACTTTTCCTACAGCTTCAATCCTAAACAAGGCTTGCCCCAAGATTCACCTCTATCTACATTACTATACAATATCTTTGTCGATGACCTATATAATCTTAACCCTAACTATTTTAATCCCTCTGCATATCCGCTGCTGTGTGCGGGCTATACTGTTCTTATTTCTCACGGTCCAACCATATCAAAAGCTGTTAACATTCTGCAGAGGCTGATAGTAGATTTACAAACCTCGTACGCTAAATGGAGAATCTCAATCAATCAAAACTCAAATTATAATTAATAATCACCCATATCTCCCTCTCCCACCTACAAATACCTAGGTGTAACCTAGGTAAAGCTAGATACCAAACTTACCTTCATAAACACTCCCTAAACCTCAAACCAGTATAAAGAGCACAGATCCCTGTGGAACACCCTGGATAAGGTCTAAATAATCTGATCTATTTTGACAGCCTGTGCGGAATTTATTTTTTTTAGATAAAGCTGTTTAAATTTTGAAAGAAATGATAGTCAGTGGGGGCAAGGTCTGGCGAGTACGGTGGTTGACGGGGTGTAGCTTTGACAGAAGAATTGGAGTCATCGATTAACTAATTTTGGCTGTTTAATCGCAAAATTTCTCATAATTTCGTCTAATTGATAACAGTAGACATCCGTTGTAATCGATTGCCCAAGTTTCATAAAGCTGTCCTGCAACAAATGACCATCAGATTCTTCTTTCACATTACCGACTTGTGCTAAATGAGTCAAGATTGTTTGCTTAGGTACATTAATGCTAAATCACGTGCACTTTGGCTGGAATTCGCTTCCACAGTGGCTTTCAGGAAGTCACTATCGACCTGAGTCGTTGGTCGACCACGTGGTTCATTAGACAGGTCGGAATCTCCCGAACATTTTTTTTTAAACCAACGGGTTACAGTCGCATTTGTAGTCTCTTAAATGCCGAACACACCATTGATATTGGCGACTTTCTGGCGTGTTGTGGCTCCACGGTAGAACTCATACTTCATCAACATATGAATTTCGCTGATTTCCATGGTCTCACTTAATCGTCTATACAAAAAATGCATTTTTTGTCAAACTGCAATATGCGTTAAAAAGAGGAAAAGATGTACCTTTGACACGAAAAATAAATTATGCCAAAATACGGCGTTTAAATGAGGTTATGTGCAATTGAAATAAATAACATTAACTTTGCTCCATTTCATATTTGACAACTTAATATAATGCAACTTTGCTCCATTTCAAACTTGACAACTTAATATAAGGCAAGATTGGTAGATATATATATTTATTATTAAGGTAGACCCATCTACTGATTTTCACTTTATGATTTTGATGATATCACAGGAGTTAATGTAATGTAATGTTGCCAGATCTACTCTTTCAAAATTCAAAAGTAAATTTATTTTTTCAATGTTTTAAGTTTAATTACAAGAATTATATGTAAAACGGATGAAACTTCTTGCACTTAGAACAAAATAGTATATAATTGGGAATTTTAAACATTATTATTCTTATTTATTTATATTTTTTTACTCTACAAGTATATTATTCTAATGAATATAAATATGTTTATAACAGGCATAAAACTAACACAAAACTAAGCGTCAATTCGTTTTTGACGTAAAAAATCAAACACAGTAAGCAGTTAAGGAAAACAATGGATGAAATGATGGTATAGTATTTTTCAAGCTCTAGTGCTGAGCAATAAAAAATTATCTCGAGTACCCGCAATAAAAATACAATTGCTTTACAACATTGTAAATTTGTAACTAACTACTGTGCACAGTGCGTGATTTATGGGTAAGAAAAAATTTCTACCTGCGGCTGTGCATCGAATATTGGAAACATCGATCTTCTTAGTCTCTACGAATACGACGACTACGATACTCTTACTCTTTGATTTTTAATACTGAATTTGGGATTTTTTTGTATATAACGACCTTGCTTCTACTAAGGATTTTGATTTGTGATCTGTGATTTTTAATATTATGAACTTCTTACGACGTCTTCGCTAACTGTACGGATTTTGATTTGTGAATTGTGTGATAACTACAGCTCTGTTTTTTTTACGGTGACTTCGCTTCTACTACAGCTTCTGATTAAAAATTTGTGTGATATTGCAGTGACTTTTAATTTGTGACTTGGATGATATTAAAGTATTTAAGTAAATAGTTCTGTGATACTACGGAGTTGGACGTTTGAGATACTAGGATATACTACAGACTATAGATTAATCAGAAAAAAAATGTGGCGACCTTGGGACCTGAACCAACACCCAAACCAACATATTGATGAGCAAATTAATGCAGTCAATATTACAATGAAAATTTTAGTAAAAAAACCAAGGTAAGTTTTTCCTACAAAAACTCCTGTTTTCAGCACTATTTCAGACTGACATATACAATGCATTCTTCTAAATTCTAATTAAATTACAGTTATAGATAAAATAATGTTTATATTAAACGCACAAAAATATTATTTCATATTTTCTATATTTCAAAATATATCTTTAAAAAACTGAAAATGCAGTAATTATGTGGAGGGGGAAATTTCTGCTAATAAAGATAAAATTAAATTTAATTAAAAGCTATTCAAAAACTTAATTCTTAATTGTAGATTAATTATATGTTTTATCTTATCACTTTTTAGAATTTAAAATACGCACGAAAATCTGTGCGAAAATGTTTGCTTTTTAATAAAGTTGTAGACAAATAAATTTAGATAGCACAAAAAACATTTAATATAATTACTTTAGTTATAGAATTCCCTACTTGCCGTCCTCTTCGACGGAACAACGGAGTAAAACGTCAAATATTTACGTCTGATGCTAAACAAATAATAAAAGACGTATATCGAGGTGTTAAAGACATACTCGGAGTTGCCACAATTTTTTGGAGGTGACATCAGCTTTAACTGATATATCCACGAGATCAGTTAGTAAGATAGTTAAAGAAACTACCGGCAAGAGAAAAAGTCGCAAGGATAAAGGTGTAAAAAAAATTACACCAAACATTTTTCATAAAATAAGAAAACTAACGTATGAATCTATTAAACAACAAAAGGCTCCTACACTAGCAACTATCAATAATATTTTAAAGGAGAGAGAGAGATCATATCATGCAGTCCAACAACGTTGTGGAGATCACTAAAATGCAATGGTTTCAAGTTCACTCTTATCGATAAAAGGAATCATCTAATGGAGAAAGAAGAAGTAAGGAAATGGCGGTATGCATATTCACAGAAGATTCAAGATTACAGAAACTCTGGAAGAAGTATTTATTATTTCGACGAAACGTGGTTACCCACGATACATCGAAAAAATGTGGTCTGACCAGACAGAAAACCGCGTGATGGAAGTTCAAGGGGGAAAAGAATAACCATATTACAATGCGGGAATGAAAATGGTTGGGTAAACGATTGTTTACTGCTATCAGGGAAACAAATCTCAAAATGTCATCTTGACTATCATGATGAAATAACAGCATCATTATTTGAAAATTGGTTCATAAATAATTTAATACCAAACTTAGCTACAAAATCAGTAATAGTTTTAGATAACGCTTCTTATCATAGTCGCCAAATTGTCAAAGCACCCACAGCGGCAAATAAAAAAGATGAAATAGCTAAATATTTATATGAAAATAATTTGTTTTTTGAAGAACATTATACCAAATCCCAATTGATTGAAGTTCTAAATAGTCGTAGTAAAAAAAGAAAAACATATTATATCGATCAATTGGCAGAAGAATACGGACATATAGTGGTACGTTTACCTCCGTACCATTGTATTTTTAATCCAATTAAAAGGAAATGTGCGGAAGAATAATGTAACGCCAAATTTAAATAAATCAGTAATAGATTTAGTCAAAAAAGAAATAAAAAATATATCTACCGGCCAGTGGTCAAGATGTGTTAAACATACAATACGTATTGAAAAAGAGTATAATACGTTTGATTCAAATTATCAATTTATTATAAATACACAAGACTCTGACAGTGATGACTCAGATATAGATATAGACAATTAAAATATTAATATACACAATTTTAAAAATGTTATAAGACAATGTTGTAGACAATAATAAAGTAATGTTTTCCGTTATTTGACATATAATATTTTTTAACCCTTTATCTGTGTGATTTAGTTATTTTGTTTAAATTTAAAATGAGATGAACTAAAAAGCATTGCAAAGAAGTTACGCGCATCCTTGAATTGCTAATTGTAAAGATGATTTTACTTATTAAATATTAAGGAAAATGCTGTGAAGGATACGTTGCCATTTTTAGAATAATATTTTGTTTAAATTACTTAAGATATTTCCTGTCAGAATACCGAAAATATGGAAACATTTTTCGCAGGTAGAAACCCTCTAAAACCAACCCCTTATAAATCATTCCTAGTGCAGTAGCGGCTTCAATTTTAAAGAGGCATTGTATTTTATATTGGCGGTACTCGAGATTATTTTTTATTACTCAGCACTAGAGCTTGAAAAATACTATAATCGCAATAAGAGGGATCACTTCTATCCGTGGTCGACTGTATATTGTTAGTAATTTTAATTAATTAAAGCTGTTTCACAGCTGTGCCCTTTACAAAATCCAGATTGCATTTTGGGTGAAATATTGTTAGAATTACAAAATGATATTTGTGACTATAATTTTATCTAGTATTTTTGAGAAAGCAGAAATAATGCTAATAGGTTGAGTATCAATTTTAATAAAATTTCCACAATCAGTGCAAATAATGTTTTGATTATATTTTTCTATTTTCATTAATAACAAAAATAGTAAAATATAGTTACAGTCGAAAAACAACAACATTTGTTATTAACTATAACGAAAATAAAAAATATATAATCAAAACATTATTTGCACTGATTATGAATATTTTATCAAAATATGCGGCCTATTAGCATTATTTCTACTTTCTCAAAAATACTAAAATGCAATCTGGATTTCGTAAAAGGCACAGCTGTGAAACCGCATTAAATAAAATTCCTAACGATATATAGTAGAAGAATAACAACAACAGATTATAATTCGAAAATGGTAAAATATACATAATTTTTTGCTGTCACCTTTTGTTTCGACTTAAACAATTTTTCCTACAGTTGCAAAATTCACTTTTTTGATATCTCTTAAATTTAAAGAGTTTCCCATAAGTGGCACCACCAAAATGGCTCACCCTGTATTATTGATAATGTTTGCATTGCATCCGAAATGTACCGGGTGTTCAAATAAGAAAAAATACCAGCAATATCTCAGGAACTATAAGTCTTAGAGCTTTCAAGTAAAAAAAAAGAATTACAATACAAAATATGTTAATAAAATTGGTCACGAGATAATGCTGGAAATAATTTTAAAGTTTGTAAAGAGTAAAGAAAATGTGATTGTTGTAATACTTTTTTCTAGTTGTTGTTATGTTTTACTTACGGCTGAAACTAATCGAGAATTTATAGTTTTTCAATTTAATGAGTGTTTTTATTTTTCTATTTTGATAGATATTTAATAATTTATTCATATTTATTATTATAAAAATTCAAAATCGATCAATAATCCGAGTAAAATATTTTATATAACCCATTTTATAATTCATAACATAGCGATGGGAGAAATTTTAAGGAAAATCCCCGGCTGAAGGTAAAAGAGAAAAACGGAACATGCGAGAGAAAGGAACGGCCGTTCCGCGTACATACACGCTGACGAAACGGATAAAGATGGAAGGCGCGTGCCGAGTGACTGGTTTTCTCAATTCAGTCTCTCCGTTTCTCCTTCTTCATCGAGCTCCTCTTCTTCTTTCCGGGCGGCGAGGTGTCGGTGTTCATTTCCCCGATCTGGGTCACAGCACGACGTACAAGACAAAGCGAGAATGGGCGATCTCTAAAAGGAAACGAAGTAAATTCATAACTTACTCGGCGGTTTTATAATTTCATTTACATCGAATAAAAAAACCTGAATGGATCGTTGAGGTACTGCTCGAAATGTACATGATGACCTGATTTGAATATATCTATAAGGGTTTAATAAAAATAAGATGATAACGAAAATTTTTTTTTAATCTTTTTTCCTTTCTACCGTTAGGTGTAAGGAGGATAACGAAAATAATATTTGTAAATGATTGCAAAATTAAAACAAAATAAATTAAATAAAAATCATTTGACAAATAAATAATAAATTATTTCCACATTTAGCTTTGTGACTTTTGACATAACGTAAGTACGTTAACAATACAATACAATACAATACAATACAATACAATACAATACAATACAATACAATACAATACAATACAATACAATACAATACAATACAATACAATACAATACAATACAATACAATACAATACAATACAATACAATACAATACAATACAATACAATACAATACAATACAATACAATACAATACAATACAATACAATACAATACAATACAATACAATACAATACAATACAATACAATTCAATACAATACAATTCAATACAATACAATACAATACAATACAATACAATACAATACAATACAATACAATACAATACAATACAATACAATACAATACAATACAATACAATACAATACAATACAATACAATACAATACAATACAATACAATACAATACAATACAATACAATACAATACAATACAATACAATACAATACAATACAATACAATACAATACAATACAATACAATACAATACAATACAATACAATACAATACAATACAATACAATACAATACAATACAATACAATACAATACAATACAATACAATACAATACAATACAATACAATACAATACAATACAATACAATACAATACAATACAATACAATACAATACAATACAATACAATACAATACAATACAATACAATACAATACAATACAATACAATACAATACAATACAATACAATACAATACAATACAATACAATACAATACAATACAATACAATACAATACAATACAATACAATACAATACAATACAATACAATACAATACAATACAATACAATACAATACAATACAATACAATACAATACAATACAATACAATACAATACAATACAATACAATACAATACAATACAATACAATACAATACAATACAATACAATACAATACAATACAATACAATACAATACAATACAATACAATACAATACAATACAATACAATACAATACAATACAATACAATACAATACAATACAATACAATTCAATACAATACAATTCAATACAATACAATACAATACAATACAATACAATACAATACAATACAATACAATACAATACAATACAATACAATACAATACAATACAATACAATACAATACAATACAATACAATACAATACAATACAATACAATACAATACAATACACAATTGTATGCGTGCGGTCTGTGAATACTGTACTCACAAATTCGATTTTAAAAAGATATAATTTATGCCATAATATTAATGGTGGATTTTTTGAACATTCTTTTATGTAATTTTGTAAAATTTTCTCCTATTATTATTTAATTAAAATATTGATTTTGTTGTTATAAACAACTGCAAATTGTTTTTCATAGCCTACTATTTTTTATTAATGGTAAAATTCAAAATGACTGTAACTTTCTTAACTTTGAAAATAACTATGGCGTATGTTATATCGAATTAAAGGAAAAGAATCTTTCCAATGAGGTCATAGCCAACCAGTGGCGCGCGCCCCCTGCGATTGTATTATAGACAGTGGTAAATAAATTCCGCACACGCGGTATTTAACCTCACAAACACAGGATTTTAAATGTTAAGTTATTTAATTCGGAATATTATCCTCCTCGGTAATTTAGAGAAAGAGTAAGATATTCAAAAAATCAATCTCAAGAGGAAGTAGCGGTTATGTTTCTTTCTAACCTACAAATATTCATAATAGGGATTTCGGACAGTGAAATGGTTTTATTGTAATACAGATTAACTGCTCCTTCTTAGATTTATCACTACAACAGAAAATAAAATGTCGTAAATATCCGTAAATGTAAACTGGTAAAATCGTAATTAAAAAAAAACAGTTTAATTTTATTGTTTTATAAACCAACAACAACAACATTATCCGAATTTATATAAAAAAGAAATTTCTTGTTTGTTAAAATATAAGATTTTTCAATTAATGATAGTCACATCGATAGTGATTATTTAAATACAAAAGTTATTTTTTACTCTAGTGATTGGCCTGAAGTTTGGGGTTTGTTGATATTCATGACCAAAACGAAAACCAAAGCATACTGTCTATTGACCGCAGTATAACAGGAAACGTATTAGGAAATACTGACCCTTGAGAAGTTAGCGATAAATTTCCAGCCATGAATCCCGGCGCCTCCACCACATGAAAAAATATAATTTGGGCGCTCTTTAGGGACAATTTTTTATACAGGATATATTCTTTGTGCCTTAAATAATAGAATAAAACAATTTCCAGAGCACCATTTTGTTTCTATTTTGTTTAAATAATTTATTTCCATTACTAAATCAATGTTTATTTGCACAGAATTTTTGTATTTATTAGCATTAGTTATGCGGGGCATTATAAAGAAAGCCGAAGTTAATTGCACCAACTTATTTCTTTAGTTAAAGATTTAAGTGTATAATTCATTATTGTATAATTATACACTGAAATTGTTAATATTCTGTTAATAAATATATTATCTGTCATTAATTATTTTCAAAATATTACTTTTACTTAATTTAAAATTAAAAATCTTTACTCAATGATGCCGTCCTATTTCCAGTAAAAATCTTTAACTAAAGAAATAAGTTGGTGCAATTAACTTCGGCTTTCTTTATAATGCCCCGCATAACTAATGCTAATAAATACAAAAATTCTGTGCAAATAAACATTGATTTAGTTTTTAATTAGTGATGATTGAAAGGAAAGTCGCCTGGTTGAAAATAATAATAATTTCTGTAAAACACCGCAAGTTATAAAAACATAAAAGGCAAAACCAAGCGACTTCAATAACATTTTTCTACAATTATCACACAATTTCCATTTTCAATCTTCAGTTATAGAGTAAACACATTTCAACTAATAATTTAGAACAAGTTATGTAAATATGAAAAAAAAAATATCCAAAATTTCCAGAGTACCATTTTATTTCTATTTTCTTTAAATAATTTATTTCCATTACGTGATTTTCAAAATTCAAAAAATATAACTTGGGCGCCCTTTAGGGACGATTTTTTCCACAGGATGTAATCTTTGAACCTTAAATAATAGAATAAAACCATTTCCAGAGTACCATTTTGTTTATATTTTGTTTAAATAATTTATTTCCATTATTGATTCTCCCGATATACGGAATTTTGAAAAATCAAAAAATATAACTTGGGCGCCCTTTAGGAACGATTTTTTCTTCAGGATGTATTCTTTGAACCTTAAATAATAGAATAAAGCAATTTCCAATTGTTTCTATTTTATTTAAATAATGTGTTTCCATTAAGTGATTCTACCGATATACAGAATATTCAAAAATCAAAAATGGTTACTTGGGTGCTCTTTAGGGATGATTTTTTAATCAGAATGTATTCTTTGTTCCCTTATTAATAGAATTAAACTATTTAAACTATTTACAAAATACGATTTAAATAATTGTTAGGGATTGGGATATTCTGATATCTGGATCTGGATAAGAAGCATTCACAATTAATATTTTTTAGTCATTATATACTAATGAACTTTGGACGGAATACAAGGAATAATGCATTAAATTCAGTTATCTGCACATTGAACAAATATAATCCGAATTAATTATATTTTCGTTGAAGATGCATATTTAATGATAAAAATGGTGACATTCTATCTCATCGTTCTTTGCACCACACTTTCTGTAATTACTCTTTTCTATTGTAGAAAATTGGAAAATATTTTGTAAATAAATTCTGTAATTGTCAGGTTTAAAATTATTTGACATAGCATAATTTTTTAAAAAACATTCACCAAAATTAATTATGAATACTTCACAGTTCCAGGAATCTTCTTGTGTGTGATATTGTTCATTTAAGAGATAGAAATCAGTCTTACCAATTTTCTTTGAAATTGCGTGAAAGTAAAAGTTCTTTTGTGACTTTTAATGGAAGCAGGATCAAAAAATTGCAATTTATTAAAGTTTTTATAAATCAACATCGAATGATTTTGGAAAAATATAGGCATTATAAATTGGCCGTAATTATTTTTTTCAGGATCGTGTAATATTATTCTTGCTTCGTATTCTAAAAATACCTTTATATCTGTATTTGTATGAGAAAATATATTCAAAACATAATCAATGATAAAATTATCACGCCACATTTCAGTTTTATTCGAATGCTGGTTTAAAGTATTAAAACTGCTATAGTATAACATTTCTCTATGGCTATTATAAAATGTTAATCATTAGTATAATTTGGAATGTTTCGTTTCAAATTATTATTATAATATTCTTCAGAAGATTCATTCATTTTCGATAATTTTGCATTATCATTTTTAGATACTATACTTTTTTAAATAAGAATGCACAGTTTTCCTGCGTTTGGATCATCTTTCTTCAGGATGTACCAGTTTGCGTTTTACACATCTCTCGTTTGGGATATTAAGTTCAAGTTCATTATACACCGAAAGAATGTATTTTCTTATTATTCTAATAAATCTTGAACATTTTTGATGAAGTATTCTGTTACATAAATTATTTTTGACTAACCCAAACCAATTTTCAACGTACGCGTTACTAGACCTTTCGCCAAAAACGCCGCACCATACGGTACATATTTTTTTAATATGCATTCACTAATATCAATACTATAATATATGTTAATAGTATAGAAATGTTGATAAAATTTATTATTTTGATAAAAACTATCATTCTCGTTTTAAAAGTGTGATTAGGGCTATCAAGTTCATCAGTATCTTCTTCTTCAAAACCAGTGTCACTATTAATGTAACATAAAAGTTGTAATTTGGATTCTTTGACTAATTTGTTGTCAAATTTTGATGAGGAAGTAATGAATATACATTTAAATTATTTAAACAAAATAGAAACAAAATGGTGCTTTGGAAATTATTTTATTCTATTGTCTAAGGTTCAAAGAATACATCCTGCATAAGAAATCGTCCCTAAAAGGCGCCCAAGTTATATATTTTGAAAATTCCGTATATCGGGAGAATCACGTAATGGAAATAAATAATAGAAACAAAATGGTACTCTGGAAAATGTTTTATTCTATTATCCTGCATTAAAAATTGTCCCTAAAGGGCGCCCAAGTTATATTTTTTGAATTTTGAAAATTCCGTATATCGGGAGAATCACGTAATGGAAATAAATTATTTAAACAAAATAGAAACAAAATGGTTCTCTGGAAAATGTTTTATTTTATTATTTAAGGTGCTAAAGGGCGCTCAAGTTATATTTTTTTACTTGGTGGAGGCGCCGGGATTCGTGGCTGGAAATTTATTGCTAACTTCTCGTGGGTGAAGTACTGTACTAAAAAATGGAAGGTCTGGCACTTGTTCTAGAAAGTTGTATGGGTTTTGGATATAACGGATGCTCTATCAATATGTTGGAGTTTAAAGGAGCTGTAACGACAATGGGGACGAAAGCGACTAACGCCAGAGTAAAACCATGTCGTAGCCATCAACTTAATTTGGCCATCTCGCGAAGTTGCAGAGATCATAATGTAAGAAACGTTCTAGGTACTATTGAAGAAGTTGTGTCATTTTTTACTGCATCAAGTAAGTGATTTGCCACATTAAACACTCGTTATTAGCTTATTTTCAGACAAGATGAATCGAACGTCTTGATGCCATCGTTCAATTTGCAGCAGATCTTCTCAGGATTACAAACGTTTTAATAGAAATTTCTGAGTGGAGAGACCAAACAACATCGTCCAAAGCCAGTATTCTGCTTACGAGAGTTCCAAGAGGGACAGAATGATACCGAGTTAGAACGAGATTTCACCGAGACCTATGCCCTATTCCTATTCTCGAGATCATGCGCCGTGCTCATATACGACCGCGTCGAATTCTCGAATTCAGGCGACCGATCGAAAGTCAGTGGCATGAAAAATGTCTAGTGGGCTCGGAAATTTTCTAATTACATAAAATTAATATGCTCCATATCTCATTTAAATATTTAAAATATGCTATTAACTGTTATTATAAAGTGTATTATATCGGAATATGTTATGCAATGTTGAAAGAAATGTTAATGTTTGTTAAAGAGCTCAACAGTTTGGTGTAACATAACCCAAACATTTTGGACGATTGTGATACGTGAATTTATTCATTAGTATTTGTGACTATAATTAATTATGGAGTAACAAATTTCAATGTGGATTTATGTGCACACATTTTCATTTTACCATTGAGATAAGAAATTTTAACAATCACGATTTTGCTTCATTAAAAATCGAAATATAACGTTGTTTTAATTACTTATAAGTGTTTTAATAAATTTTCTTTTGGTGCAAAATAAACAATCAATATTTTATAACATTTATATTTTATTATTTTCTTTACTCATGTATTTTTTTAATACTAAATGTACATTTCAAGCACAATATGCTCTTTATCAATAGTTTTTTTTATTTAAAATTGACAAATATTTTTTTTATATATACAGAAGTAAGGAAAGGAATATAATATAAATATTATATCAAGAAAACTTCACGTACTCACCAACAAATGTCTTTGAAACCAATATTTTAGTTTATTCTTAATGAATTATTGGAGATTAAAATAGTAAAAGTAAAACAAACAATAGTAATCTAATTTTAATACAAAATAAAATAAATTTATAATTCTATTATTTAATTTTTAAATAATTTCAATGATTATTATTTCACTACAAATGTTTCACAAATTTATTTGTATTATAAGGTATTTATTTTGTAAGCTCTATTAATCTAATAATTAAACGAAATATATCTATATTTAATATTCGTACATTTTAATTCCATGAAACATACATTCACAAAAAATGTTTTAGATAAAACTATTCAGTTATATTTTCCATGTTATTTTATTTGTACGATTCTATCTTTTTTGTACAATTATTGTGACACTACTTTGAATGAAAGCATAATAACGGATTTATATTAAATTTAAATTCTTTGCAAGAATATTTAAACTCAGGTTGATAATATTATATAATTCAAATTTTCATTTGTTGGCAACTTAATATTAAAACATGTTTTAGCAAGTAGCTTCACAATGTTTTTATTTTTATTAAAGTGTTAATAGCAAATTTAATTTTCAAAATATATGTCAATTCTTCCAACTGTGAATATCCACATCCTATCGACGAAGTACCTAAAGAAATTAAAATAGACAGTAGTTAAATATTATTTTGTCAATATTTATTTTAACAATAATAAAAATCTAGTATTTTATAATAAAACAATTGTATTAAAATCAAAAGCAAATTAAGTTTTGTGTAATATTAATAAACTTATATAATGTCGAGAGTTTGACATATTTAATATTTCTTTAGCCTCGTTAAAGATAATCATTATTTCGCTATATGATTTTTTTATTTAAGATTATTTTCCAAATCATGCAAGATTTATTTATTTTTTAGCTAGATACAATTTTTGATTTTGCTAAACAATATTATGCAATATTAATTTAGTTTAATTTATTAATTCCCGTAATGTGGTTTTTTTTACTATACATGAATGTTTGTAATATCTTTTATAATTATGTTTTAAAAAAGAAGATTCCGCGAATAAACTAATAATAATAATAGTTTTAATGTTTTTTTTTTCTAACTTGTTCGACAAATATCACACAAACAAATATAGTTATTCGCTTTATTATATATAAATGAGTCATGACAAATACAATAAAAATGGTTACCTAATACTGCAGTAGTTGTCACTTCGAGAATTTCTTCAGGCTTTTCTGTGTCCAGAACATTAATCGAATTACACATATTACACTCAATTTTAAATCTGGAACGAAGTCCAACTTTTTTCTCAACAATAATGTTACAGTTTTTTTACGTACACCCAAACGATGGCATGTGCTGAAATTCTTGAATTTGCTTCCACAAATAGTTAATATCTACAATCCTCCTGCCTTCCAAAGAAAACGTTCCTCTGTCCTGGTCATTTTGGTCTACTTGTATAAGGTAATCTGGACCATCAACATCGCTTATGCTCTGTCTAGACGTTTGATCAAGTAGTGACAGCAGCTTATGTTTCTGTTAGCATTTTGTTTTTATAAAATTAAATTTTCATATCAATCTTATTTATAAACGAAAATACTAGTAATACTCGTAACTAGAGATGGGCAAAGTCGATCTTTTCGATCTTTTTTGTCACTGCAAAATGAAGTTTATGACAATTTTCTTCGTGTTATTTATAATATTAATATATGAAAGTTTTACCTATTGATTAATAAACTCAATTTTATTGTTATTTAATAACTTTAGCTACTTAAAATTGGTTATTCAGAAATACTCGATTACTAAATTCACTCGATTTTGCCCAACACTACTCGTAACATCACATTGTGAATCTGACTTACAAAGGACCGCTTTTGAGAACTTATTATTAGTTGCTTAAAAAAAACATATTAACACCAACAATAAGTTTATGTAATATGTACAAGTATACATATATAAGTAATTAAATAATCAAATCGGGTTTTGTTTACAAAATTCATGAAAACTAGGCAGAGAAATTGGAGGAGTATCTGTCTATTGCCCCTTTTTTGGCGTATGCCTCGTCAAAAAAAGAAATTTGTGGCAGAGGTGCTTCAGTTTAGACAGATACACATGAAACAGGTACAAAATTCGGATTCTGTAATGGAAGCTCTAGCTGTGTGTTCCAATAGTGACTATCCGATTCTCGATAAGCTGTACACAGTGTTCGCTTGTCTCCCCGTGTCAATAGCCACGGTAGAGACAAGTTTTTCCACATTGCGTCGTACGAAGACGTGGTTGCGGTCGACGATGAATGAGGATCGTCTCAATGGGCTTCCACTTCTAAACAACCATCTCGATATAGAATGTTAATCGAGGAAGTATTGACCATTTCTCCAAGAAAAGTAGAAGAATAGACTTTGTTATTCAAAAATGTAACAGCAATAAAGTTTTGTTTTTTTTTAAATAACTAAAAAATATATTGAGCTTTTGCGATGGAGATGCGCTCCTTCCTTGACGTTTTTCGTTTTTCTAAATTCTATACTGTAGCCAACTATTGTTTCTATTTTAAAATAGGTACGTTTGTGTCATATCTCTGAAAACAAGGGTGAATATATATATTTTTTTAATCAGTTTAAAATTATTTACAACTTTGTCCTCTGACGTTTTTTCTTTCTATTTGTCACAATAATAATAGAAATATAGATTTAAAAAAATTGACATATTTTACTTTTTTTCAAAATATCTAGTTACCCTTGACTTTTTAAAAAAATTTGAAAGTGTCATTTAAATTCGTCTTGTAAAACTACACTATTTCCCCATTTAACTGTTTTTTTTTTCTCTCATAGTTTCCGAGATCCCTATAGAGAACATCGAAAAAAAAAAAACCGTATTGAATAGAATTGCGGAATTCCGGATTTTAAAGCTAAGTAATTTTTTAATGAACTCTCTTTTCTTTAATGAATATAAACTCTAATTCGCTGTATCATATTCAATTGACATAAAATATAATAACAATATACGTATGTGTGTAAATCTATTTGAGTTGAATAAAATTTGAATTTGAAATAATCACATTTTTTATAATAGCCCACACTCATATATTATTTCCCACAGAATTATATCTTAAATCCAATCCTAACGTCATCCAAGATTCAACTACAATTAATCACAATCCAATTTTCGTTATAAAAGAAAATGCGCAAGAATTACGTGGAAAAAGAAACGAGACGCGCTCACAGATTCCTCGAAACCATCCGAATTGAGAAATTGAGTCAGGAACTCGTTTCGGGCTAATTAACATATTTTTCGCTCTTTCTCCTCGGATCGGTGAGGAATTTAATTAATCCATCAAGGTTTAACGGTTAGCGGACAAAAAGGAACGGATTGACTATGGTTATGTACATCCGTTCAAGAATCTACTTTCGGTGTACTAAAATGTTAAAGAATCTAAAAAGAGTCCTGAATGTAAGAACTTCATTAATATATATCGTTTGTAATTAATACTGATGAAGCTCATAAATTCAAAATCGTTTATTGAAATAGTCCATTAATAATGTTAAATATTTGGGTCGTATCAATGAAATAATAATTTATTGATGTATCTATCCTCTATTAAAAAATAATACATATAAATCAAATCAAATATATATATCTAAGCGATTTTTTTTATTCATTTATTTACGGATTCTCCATTTTACAATATACATTTAATTTATAAAAAAATACAAATAAATAAAATCCAAAATCAAATTGGTACATTGATCCCAAAATGGTCCAATAAAACCTTATTAGTATTAAGACAATAATGCACAACTTTACTGTTGATTTAATAAAGATTTTAGTGATTTTTTTATATAAACTAGTTTTTAACGCTCTAGTGTACTATTTACTAATTACTTAAATTTTTATTAATAATATTTTACATCCAAACCTAAATTTTAAGTATAACTCTTCATGAATATATTACATCACTTCACCACATTAATTACAGTACAGTACAAATACGAATATACCTGGAAATAACTTCTGACATAGACAGTTAGATATCTTTTTTTTTTCACGACAAGAACACAAACACGAAAAACCAGGTGGAAAGTTTTATAGCCAACTAACAGAAATAAATTCTACATTTGATTTTGTAAATGTTATTATTTATTTTGTATATTACACGATATATATATATGTTAACAAAGGTTATTATAATTATAATATTTTATTGATACAAACTCAAGTATTTTATTTATTTATTTACGGAAGTCCAATTACAACTGTACAATACATATTTATTTATTTATTTACGGAAGTCCAATAATATAATACAGATTCGACTTATGGCTAGTTAATCTAAAACTAAACTAAAAGTAAATTACATATAATAAATAAAAAACGCAACACAATTTACAAAAAAAAGCACTAACAATCTTTAACATTTAGATGTTGACTGCCCTGACGAAGTAATTTCCTCAGACCAGCGTGGCTAATATTACCAAAATCGGCGTTGAACTTATTACAGTTATTGGCGATTCTGGCAAAACTATAGTTCCTACAGTACTCGGTTCTACAATATGGAACATGAAAGAGATCGAAGGAGCGCAAAACTTTAGTAAGGACGTTGAATTGAATTTGATTAAGTTAATAAAAACTATTGATTTTCCCGTTAATCAAATCATAGCCTAGTAGTATATCAGTATTTCTCCGTCTCTGTTCCAGTGTGTCCATATTCAGGTAAGAGCCGATTAAAGCAAATTTAAATGAAATAAACTTTATAAATTTGATTTGAACCTTTTCAACTATAAGTATTTCTGATTTGCTATAGGGATTCCAAATTGTGCAACAGTATTCAAGATGGGGGCGGACAAGTGTGACATATAATATTTTAAGGGTATTAATGTTGAAAAAATGTTTACTATTTCTTTTTAGAAACCCTAGTGCACGACTTGCCTTAGAAGTTATAAGGTGTAAATGCTTGCTGAAGTTCCAATTATATGTTAGTAACACTCCCAAGTCTTTTATTTCGAAGACCCGCGATAATAGAACGTCGGAAATAAAATAGTTTCTTATTGACTTTTCTTTCTTTTTAGTAAATGTTATCGAGTGGCATTTATCTAGGTTAAGATTGATACGGTTATCACTGCACCAGATGGAAAATCTATTCAAATCATCTTGTAATTGAATTGAAGAATATTCATTAGAAATTCGTAAATATATTTTTATATCGTCAGCAAATAGTAAACACTGAGCGTGGAGGAAACAGTCGACTACATCGTTTAAGAAGATATTAAACAACAGAGGGTCCAAGTGAGATCCCTGGGGAACCCCTGAAGTAACCGGAATTTTTGAAGATAAAACACTGCCAATACGCACGGTCTGTGATCTACCAGACAAATATGATTGCAGACAATTCCACATGGTCCCATCAATACCGATTCGCATTAGCTTCGAAAGAAGAATACTATGGTCAACCGTATCGAACGCCTTGAAAAAGTCTAGTGATAATACACTAGATATGCATTCAGATAGAGGAGCAGTTATTAATTTTTCAAATGTTTTTAGAATAAATGATAAAAGAGAAATCGGCCGATAGTTAGAAACAATGTTCCTTTTTCCACTTTTAAAAATGGGTACAATTATAGCATTTTTCCATAGTGATGGAACGCAGCATGTACTTAGAGATTGATTGAAAAGAAGCCACAGAGGGCGACTAAGGGAGAAGGAACATTGCTTCAATAGAATTGATGGCAAACCATCTGGACCAGTACAGTATGAATCTTTCAAACAGATTAGTTGATTAAGAACGTCTGTAATTTTTAATGCCTCATTGTTGCTGTAATTAATATGATTGAACCAAAGTGATCAGCAAACAACTCAATAATTTCTTGAGCACTAGTAATGGAGGTACCATTATTCTCAAATGAGTCTGGTACAGTAGAGATTGAACGATTTGAATTTATGTGGTTCCAAAATAATTTAGGATTATTTACAAGAGATTCTTCAACTGACTGAATATGATTCCTATAGCAAATCAGAGACAGTTGCTTACATCGTGCCCGCGTTTCTTTAAAAATATCGTAGTCGATTGCTAGGCCAGAAATCTTAAAGTTACGGTGATGTATTTTTTTCATAGAAATAAGTTCAATGAGATCTGAGGAAAACCTCTTAGGGTAACAATGCTTTCGACAAGTAGAGGATTTATCAATGACCCTTGGAGTAAACAAGTCAATAACAGAATATAATACTGAATAAAAAATGCTAACATTAATGTTTACATCATTATCATTGAACAAGCTGTCCCAAGGGGTAAATAGAATTTTTTCAGAAATAGATTTATAATCAGCCCGCGAGAAGTTATATACAAATTTAGAGTTCCAATTCGAAGTAGGCTGAGAAATGTTTAAGTCATTAAAATCAAGTGCTATTGCCGGATGATGAAAATCGCAGGGAATAATATTGACACTGGCTCTAGAAACAACAAACTGACCCAATAAATTAGCATCGAGAAATATTAAATCTAGAATCACAGAGTTTTTATTAGTAATAGTATTCACTTGAAAAGAATTCAATGCGCTAAATGTGCTTGCAATAGTTTGCACTGAGGGAAGGGTAGAGTTCATTGTTATAACGTTGTCAATATTATTCCATGATACATTGGGGAGATTATAATCAGCTAAAATACAAGTATAATGATCATTCAAATTATCACCGAGTTCTTCAACAAGATGCGCATGACTATCGTAACAGAAATCGGCGGCATTGGCTGGAATATAAATACCACCGATTAGAAACTTAAAACTTTTTACTGAAACAGACACGTATAGTTCATCCTGTAAATCGGATACGCTTCGTACACAATATGAATTATAGCAGATACTGCTATGGGATTCCAGTCGCATCGATAGATAAGGTAGCCGTAAAAACCTAGTTCTTCATCACAAATTTCAGCACATAACCAAGATTCGGTGAGTATAAAAATATAAAATTCTGCTAGAGAAACTGAAGAACGTAGTTCATCTAATTTTGTCCGAAGACCTCTCAGATTTAATAATACACTCTAAGTGGACTGTTAACGTTAGGCCCGTCGTTTACTGTAGTTTCTGGGATAAAAAAATATCTTTTACAGATATATGAGCATTATTGTCCTTACTTGTGTTTTTACGACGTCTGCGGTTCTTAAATGGTCTGATGGAAATACTTTTAGGCCATTTATCTGCATTCAGGAAGGAAGGAGAATCTACTTCGTTAATCCCAACCTTGAAGGATGAATAAAATGTATTATCCGTCAAAATCCAACAGTTGACATTCGAAATACCGACCGAGTTAATAATAAAAGTATTTAGATCATTGACCGACGTTCCAGGAGCGCAGTTATGAATATGATAAAATACTCGTTTTCTAGCAGCTTTAAGTGAAGAATTATCCGCAGTTCCATGAACAATGAGATTCGAAATGTCTTCATGATTTGCAGCATGAGAAAATGTTGAAGTTGACTGACTGGACTTATGAAGTGTCTTTTTGTTGTTGTTGTTTACTGTCCCAGTTGAAGCTTCTGGATTCTGGTGAGATATCGGCAGAAAAAACATTATCATTTTGATCAGTTTCGTCAAGTTCACAGTGTTCATCATTTTTATTTTCAATAAAACAAACAATTCAGTTTGAACAACAATATTCAAGATGGGGGCGGACAAGTGTGACATAACATTTTAAAAGTATTAATGTTGAAGTTAAACAACAGAGGGTCGAAGTGAGATTCTTGTGGAACCCCCGAAGTAACAGGAATTGTAAACGATAAAACGCTGCCAGTGCGCACGGCCAGTGAACTACCCGACAAATACGATCGCAGCCAGTTCAACATGGTCCCGCCAATTCTAATTCGCATTTCCTTCGAAAGAAGAATACTATAGTCAACCGTATCGAAAGTCTTGGAAAAGTCGGTGTAGACGGAAATGGACCCAGCATCCAAGACTGAAACGATATAGTTGCCACAAAAAAGCAAGTTAAATGAAGTGGAACATTCCCTTTTGAAACCATGTTGCTTATCAAACAAAACACCAAATAGGAAATAAGATAGACGAACAGTTATTAATTTTTCAAATGTTTTTGCAATAAATAATAAAAGAGAAATCGGACGATAGTTAGAAACAGGGATTAAGAACGAAAAATATTTCGTTTTTTCTGATCGGATTAAAATCGAAATTTTTTAAATCGTTCTTTTTGTTCTCGTCCGGCAAAAAAATAATTTCGTTTTCGGTAACCGAAAAAAATAACGGTTAATACCGGTTACCACATATTGAAAAAAAAATCTATTTTGACTGTAATAAGTATCAACCACCCCCCCCCCTCCCTTTCTGAAATTCTTTACAACATTTTTTTGTTTAAATATTTGAAAAATTTGCGATGTGTATTTATTGTAAATAAAGATAAAAACATTTACAATTTTACTTATTTATATATTATTATTTATTTATTTATTTAACGGATAACACCTTTTTTACAAAATAATAACAAATTATAAATTGGATAATAAAAAAAAAATATAAGAAAACATACATAATTTATTTAATAAAAATAAATCTTAAAAATAAAATACAAAATTACATTTATTTCGTTCAATCTGTCACATTTACTTATAATATATATATGTGCTGTTTTCTAATAAAATTAAAAAAATATAAATGGCGTATTTTTTCTATAATTCAAATTTTCTCTAACTTGAAACTCAATTCGCGGTCACTTGGAGATTTGGGTAAGGGTTCCACCGTAATTTAATTAAAAGTTAATTAAACACGTTTTATTCAACCTTATAAGTAAGATGTCTTCCAATAGTTCTTCTTTTAGGTTCGTTTTTTGTGAGTTAAGAATAAATTTCAAAGAAGAAAATGCTCTTTCAACACTAACTTGTGTCATTGGTAAAATAATGATATGTTTTGCAACTTCATACAGCTCGCTCATAGTGTCCTTCTTGGATAGCCAGTATTTGAATAAACAGGTGTCCCTCTTCTCTCGCAGTTCATTACAATATGATTCTAATAGTATATTAATAGTTTTAGTCCTTCGCAGTTGAATTAAGTGCATTATCTGTATCTTTTGATTTTAAGAACTGTTCAATTTCATCCTCAGAGGCATTTGTGGAATCTGAAGATACATCTTCATGTTCTTGGTTTTTGTTGTTTAGATTATTGAGAGCATTCCATGCATGGATAATATATGTTTTCGCCATCTTAATTTGAGATGCAGATAATACTATTTTGTACCTTGGATCAAAGAAAATTGCTGCAAGGATAGCGTCTTGATCAAATAAAATACTTTCTCGATTGTTCATTGAAATCACAAGTTTATTTGAAAAAGTGGTTTTTATTTTTTCAGTTTAAGCCAAGTATTATAAAACTCCCCTACTAATAATTGACTTTTTTGAAACACTTTTGTCGCCGTTTTTGCGGGCTTTAAAGTATTAACTATATTTTGTAGATTGGAACAATCTTTATCTGCCAATTGTAGTTCTTTAAAGGTTCCAGTCATATCATTGCAAAAATCCTTTAGCAACAGAAGTCTTTCAAGCTATGCCATCGAGTAATACAATCCAATATAGGTCTTCGCAATTTAATTTGTTTAATAATTGTTAAAACATTCATTGTTCTTAATTTTTTGCAACAGTCCTTGCTTTTGAAATATTTTTTTCTGAATCCTTATCCTTTAATGCTGTCAACGGGAGGGAAGGTACCTCACGCTGATTATCAACTAGCTCAGGTTGATTTAAAGACGAAGCAACTAACCTTTAAAACACAATTGGTTTTTAAATAATTTATTTACAAAAATAATTAGCAAAAAAAAAACAAAAAAAAAAACAGAGAGAGCAGTCACACAGTGTACATGTAGGTAGACCTGATGTAGCGTCGGCGTCTGGATGGAGGCGGCGTTCAGGCGGCAGCTCGGCGTCCTGTGATCGGCGTCGGAATTCGGCGTCGGAGTCCGTGGGTTAATGCGTCGGGGTTAGATCCAGGGGCAGGAACAAACACTACCCTCGTAGTGTTGACGTCGAAGCGGTTGTACTGGCAACCTAGATGCTTGGCGTCGGTGTTGACTGCAGGAACGACGGCGGAACGGTTAACGTCGGCGTCGGGCTGAGTTTCCTGGAGTCGGCAGTTTCCTGGATTAGACTGGATCCGGCAACAGCATAGGACACTACACTGGTAGCGTCGATGTGGCGTCGAGACGGTTACACCGGTAACCGTGAAGCTCGGCGTCGGTGGACTTCAGGAAGCACTGGTCCTGGAGTCGACTTCTTCTGGCAGGAACGACGTCTGTAACATCTGGCGTCTGCGTCGGTCAGAGTTTCCTGTCTCAGAGAGAAGGTTAAATTTCGAGGAACAAAAGTTCCTCATGAATCCACATGCTGCCCCCTGTACAGTACCAGAGTGGACTCAAGATCTGGGTGGATGCATCCCGTATTTAAACGCGGAAACAACGTCTGGAGTAGGGATGGTTTTCGAGGACCACGTGGCCGTTGGCAAAGAATTCACTGGAAAATAACTATTGTAAACAAGATAATTATTTCCAGCGAATTCTTAAATCCAACCGTTAAAATGCAATTTGAAAGAATTACGTTAATCTATAATCTTTCTTCTTTCAAATTGCAACGGCGGCCCGTGTCCTCTCCCTGGGCGTCTTAATCCGCTGCTCGGGCCCTAATTACTGCACGATAATCCGGAGGGCCGGGTCAGGTAAATGTTGACCCGATGGTTAATCCGCGCCGGCCGGCAGGTAAAGTGCTGGCCAAAAACTCATTTTATAAAAGAAAAAATTAAAATTAAAAATTTTAATTTTGTTGACGACGATTAAAATTAATCGCCGGTAACAATGCATCTTCCACAGCAAGCTGTAGTGTATGTGCTGCACATCGCACATTACGTAATATATGATTGATCTGATCCGTATCTACAAGTGCATCTATAGACGAATCAATTTCTTTTATTAAATATACCATGTTGTCATTTTCATCTCCCATTTTTTCGCCCATTTCGTTTTCATCAAATTCTTCTTCTGTATCTGTGGTATTGTCTTGTTGCTCTCTAATAATCGTACCGCTTCGATCATGTTAACCCCATTATCATTAGTTATGCAGAAAATTTGCTTTAAGTTAATTTCATATTCTTCTAATACCATATGTATGACACTTGCAATGTATGTTTTTCTTTCATTTCCTTCATTGAACATTATTCCCTAAAATACTCGGATCAAAACGAGTGGCCCCATCTACTTTATGTGACAATAACTTTCCTTTTAATTCTTGCATTTTTTTTGCCCGCAGATTTGTCGTTACGTTCCATATATTCTTTTTTATGTTATCTGCATTAATTGTGATATTTTGATCATAATTATTTAACATTGGATCTATAATTTTACGGAATCCAGAATCATTAAGAATGGTAATCGGCCTTCCATTTACTGTAACCAATTCTGTACAAGCTTCAATCAATATGTTTGGAGTAATGTTTACGGAAATATTTGTTTGCATTTTTATTATCGGACTGTCTAGTGTAGATTGCATAGGGCGTTTTTTTTTTTTTTTTTTTAGTTGGTGGAGTCGCTTTTGAAAATCCCGCAGACATGATATCATACAAATCCTTGTGGCAAGATTAAATATGTCTCTGCATATTTCCTGCGTGGTGTTCTCCGTCACCAATGCTTTGCAGCCTTCTGTGTTGCATGCTGATTTATTGGTAATGGTATTGTATTGAAAATATTTCCTAAATACATTCTCTTGGCGTCGTCCCATTCTTTTTTCTTTAATAGCTTAAATAAAAAATCGTTATAGTCATAGTAAAACCATATATAAAAAATCACTTACCAGCAATAATCACACTACTGCTTTATAGTTAATACCGGCTTTCTTGTTCAACCAAATACTTAATAAAATGTCTGTCAATTTTATTTGCAATAAGAACACATGCATTTGCAAACACGTTTCTCATGTACAGATACAAAATGCAGCCGTGCGCAGGGTTAGCTATGATTTTTTAATGCTTCATTGGTGCTTCATAATTTTGACGGTAAAGTAACATTACTTGAAGGTACATTACTGAACCAAAGTATCAACAAACAACTCAACAATTTCCTGAGCACTAGCAATGAAGGTATCATTATTCTCAAATGAGTTTGGAACAGTAGGGATTGAACGATCCTAATTTATATGGCTCCAAAATAAATTAGGGTTATTTACAAGAGATTCTTCAACTGATTGAATATGATTCCTATAGCAAGTCAGAAACAATTGCTTACACCGTGCCCGCGTTTCTTTAAAAATATCGTAGTCAATTGCTAAGCCAGAGATGAATTAGGTTCAGAAAATCTTTTATCCAAAAATCAAATCAACAGAAACGCGCCCGTTCAAAACAAAAAGCTATTATAGCCCAATATGTTATAAAATTAAAAACATCCTTGAAAAATGTAATATTAATGTGATATTAAAAACCCACATAAACTTGATATTATTTTTAATTCAAAAACAAAACTTAACCTTCTACTAAGATCCGGCATTTATAAATTAACTTTCGAAAATTGTAAAGATGTGTGCATTGGGCAATGTGGCCATAAAATAGAAACAAGATTAAAAAAACACGAAAGAGCTTACAAAAAAAATAATAATTCTACATATGCTAACCATTTTCTAGAAGAAAATCACAATTTCGGTAAGGATGTACTTTCAGTAATCCATTTTGCCGAAAAAGGTCGTAAAATGGATTTACTGGAAGCACTAGATAATTAATCCGGGAATTTCCCCTTTTAATGATCAGGTTGATCTGATTTACTTTTAGTTTGAGAATGACTGCTAGATAGTCGAAATTATAGTCACATAATTAAGTGAAAAATACAGTGGTTAAATAAAATGTTAAAAAGTGTTTTATTTAAAAAAATAAGTTAATTGAGTTGTTATGTTACTATAATATTTCCTTTCACATAATCAACAAATCAAAGGAAAATAGATATGACTTCTCAAATTAGACATTTGTATTTATATAATTTTGTAATTACAAGAGAACATTTGAATAACATTATTTATAATCTAAAACACACACAATAAATTCATGAAATTACAGTGAAATTAAGGAACATTTCTGGGAATGATCAATAAACTGTCCGGTGGGGTATATGCTTGGGACGCAGTTGTTTCAATAGATATTTGTCAAAAGCTTACAGTGTAAGTAATTTTTGCAGTTAGAAAAAGGATTAATCGAATATATTAAATAAAAATGATTTGAAAATAATTAATATCATTTTTATTTAATATATTTAAATAACTGTGACGAAGTGAATGAATAATACTCTTTTCTATTTGGATTAATCGAATTTTATTGATCATTGACAGAAATTTTCTTTGTTTAATTTCATTGTATTTTAAATAACTCTAAATGTCTGAATCGTCTTTGTTTTATTTTATTTAATTCTTGAAATCTTAAATTGTAGAAGTTACATTAAACAAAAAGAGACTTTCTAGATAATTAAAAAAAATGATTATTAAACAGTAGATTAATGATATTTATTAATTCTCTAGTGCGTTACAAAACTATTTGCACAGAACGTAATTTTTAAACGCTCTTATAAATAGAAGTAATTAATAGGAATTCATATACTTGTAAAATAATTAAAGGAGTATAATAATGTAAATTGAATTTTATTTATATACAAAATAGTTATAACGTCCTTGAGTATTGAAAATGGCTATTAATAACATTTTGCAATATTCTAGGATGTTAAAACTATTTTGTATACAAATTAAATTCAATTTATATTATTATAAACATCCTGTTTTCTACGATTATCCTACGACAAAAAAAAATAAGTAAAAGCGGACAGTTTATGACAAAAAAACTTTTATACACATTATATAAAATGTGGAAGTGCACAGGAACGGTAATTTCGGTGTTTTAAGTACGCCAAACAATCGTAATTAAATTGTGTAACCCACATGAGACAACAATTACACGGCTTGTTCCATTGTTCGTTCCTTTGTTTCCTCGCTAACATGCATTTTTTTATGTAATTTATTGTGTGGCTGTGTGTGTAATAGCTCTTGTTATTATTCAAAAATGTGTGTTTCTGTATCAAAAACGTGACTCAATAATTTGATCCACATCGGGAAATAATACTTTGAAATTATCATTAAAATTATTAATAGGGACAATGTTAGTGCGAATCACCAACATACACATACATCGAATTTTGATTCGCCGCTAACAATTACTCTGGATCAATCTTCCACTGACCAAGATGGTTTTGATTTTTCCAATGTAGGCCTGGCTCTATTTGTTTTTCCATCGGTAGTAGTTTTTCCTTTTCCTGCATAACTGAGTCTTGGCTTTCCAATACCATTTCTAATAATAATTTAGGTTTACATAATTTTAATGTCTATAGATATGATCACGACAATGAGCTCACTCAAAAATTTCGCGGGGCGGTGTTTTGATTGCTGTCTCCAAAAATCTGTTTTCATATGAATGCTTAAGTAAATATATTGTATACCTTTTTCTCATTTATCACTTGGTAAAACATATTTAATAACCGTTTGTTATAATGAAATCACCTGGTTTTGTTTTACTAAAATTTTGTTATATTTTCGACTAGTGAAAACCAAGTGATTTCATTATAACAAACGCTTAAGTAAATGTTCTTTTTCGGAAGAATTGTATGTATCTATCGGCAGTAGTTTTTCCTTTTCCTGCATCAGAGGTCTTATTTATGTGATAGAATGATTATGATGATATAACCTCCATAAGAATTTACGTTATGCGCTCCAGAACCACTTCCCTAATTGTACTATTCTAGAAAAGCCATACAAGGAAGAAGATTTTCCGTCTTTAAAGCACCTTGACTGAACGTCATCTTAGTACTGTGGTGGCAAAGAGAAGATTGTAATTCTGTTCTAATTCCTTAGCACTGTGACATGTCTAAAGCCTTGGAAACAAGACAGAGTTGTGTGTATTTTTACCAACAGTGGTTTAAATTATATAAAAGAATTTGAAAATAATTAATTAATAAATTATTTTCTCTTTTGTCTAATAATAGACACAGTAGCAAAAGAGAAAATACTGTAATACAGTGGTTAAACAAAGTAAAAAGTGTTTTATTTACAAGTATATTTGAGATGTACCACAAAGTGAACGCCTACAACACCAAACAGTCAAAAGAGAAAATAATTTATTAATTAATTATTTTCAAATTCTTTTATTTAATTTACTTAAATAACTGTGACCAAGTGAATAAATCCTTTTCCTATTATTATCAACAATAGTTTGCCTAATAGAGCAGACTTCCTTCGTTATTTTTAAATAATACATTTCTCGACTACCCTGTGCTGAGAAGTGGTTCCAGAACTCCTGAAGAAAGAAAACATTACAAGGCCCGTGCGTTCTGCATACCTCCCATAAAAACCTAACCGTGGTATCAGACATAGTTTATCTCTGGTAATACTTAAAGGGGTTGAAAAAGCAGATATAAAAGAGTTGCCGTAAATAAAATAATGATAGAAATGGGAGTAACAGTTGCAAGCAGTAAAACTGGAGAAAGAAAAAGTAGGAAAAAATAGTAATATTTGTGAAATGTAGAGACGGGATAGAAAAAACAGAAATTATATCAGAGAAAAATCAACCGAGAGCAAGTAAGAGCGCAATTAATATGGACTATGATTTAACAAAGGAATATTCAAAAGAAAATTAAAACAGAAGCGAGAAATGAAAAAGACAGAGAGATGAAAAAAATGAAATGAAAAAGAATAGAGGAATATTCAAAGGAAAATTAAAACAGAAGCGAGAAATGAAAAAGACAGAGCGTATCAAAAAGTAAGAGTAGGAGAAGAGTGGTGGGAATGGATTAAGGAATATGCTAACAAAAACGGAGTCGGCAACAAAAAGCAAGCATAAGAGAAAGGGGTAAGATGAACAGATAAGAGTATCAATTTGGAATGTTGCAAGCATAAAATATAAGTTGAAAAAATTAGAGCACATGGATGAATTGGTGCAATGGCTAAAGAGCACGGATGTGGTAGGTTTACTGGAAAAATGGATAGAAGAGGAGGAAGAAGTATTGAAGAAACAGATGTCAGGTGTTTTTTTTTTTGTTTTTAATGGAAGTGCACGGGAGCAACCAGAAACAATAACAGAGGGAGGATTAACAGGAGTGCGGATACGATTAGAAGAAGTTTCGGCGCCGTCGTGCAGAATTTGATATGCCGCATCTTTTTATTATAAAAGAAAACGCATTAATACCTGAAATGCGGAACATAAGTAAAAATATAAGAAAATTAAATAAACGTGTATAATATATATAAAAAAATTGCATTTATATAAACATAACATAATATGTAGACTCTGATACAAACATAAACATTATAAATAAAATATAACAATTTTCAACACAACGAAAATTACATGTATAGTGAAATTATATAAAAATGTATTATTCAATAAAATAAAAACATTAAAAAAAACTGAACTTTTCGAGCTTTTGCTTTCGCAAAATCATGAATTAATGTATCGTCAGATTCTATAGATATAGTGGCAAGATTATTCAATCTGTTTTGGCCCATGGTCGATCTTAAATAATTTTTTATAAGTTTTAGTTTGGAGAATGAACGCTCCGCAGTTGCAACAGACACCGGCATTGTTAGTAAGATACGAAGAAGTATAGTTATGTTTGGAAATGAATTCGTTAAATTATTAATTAAATAACTTAAAATTCCTTCTGGAGAATGCATGGAATTGAGATTTATTTTATGTAGAAATTGTAATTCTTTTACAAGCTCTAGACCAATAATATCGCGTTCATTTTGTTTCTCATCTGTTAATATCTTCTCCACATTTTCACACAATTTTATTTGTTCTTGTTCAGAATAATCTTTGAATTTATCCAAATTCCATAAGAACTCAAAATTTGTTGCATATGAAGATAAACTTTGGAATCGTTCTTCTATGGAATTATTTATTATATCTAAAGTAAGGAAAAAACAATTAACTTTAAAGTTTAATGTTTCATCAATTATTGGTTCATCATCACCTTCATAATCAAACAGTTTTTTTATTCTACGTGGTCTGAAGCCCCTAAGAACGGAAAATTGTTGATCTTGTATATCTAAATTATTGGCCATTTCTTTCGCTTTTTCTAGGAGCTCATTGAGATCGATATTCATTTAAACATTCTTTCAAATTACCTAAATATGTGCAACACTCACTTACATTTAATTTAGGTCTCTGAAGAATTTTACTTACTATATTAATTTTACTTAAAACATCGTGCCAAAAAATTAGAATACAAATGAATTCAAAATGCTTCAATTTATTCGCTAACGAGACTGCTAAATGTTTTACACACTTTTCAAAGTTTCCTTCACTTATTTCAAAGAGCGCGTTAATTCTACAATTTTGGTTTTAATATTATCGCCCATCATATTAATAATTTCATTTTGTATTTTATCACCTAGATAATGTTTGAACTTGATTTGTGTTTGGGACCGTTGTACATGCTCTGTCATAATTGGGTCAAATTTCGAAATCATTTCCACACATTTTAAAAAATTGCCATTACTTTTCTGAAATAACTTGTTACTACTTCCACGAAAAGCTATGTTTTGCTCACTTAAAATTTGAATTATATAAAAAAATCGTTCAATAACGGAACGCCAATATTTGGTTTCTCTTTTTAATACGTTTTGAATGGCGGCATCGATTATTTCATTTTTATTGAATCGTTTGGTAAGATCGAGCCATTTAAAAACGTTTTTTCATTTGGAAAACTTTTTTCATGAATTTGTAAATGTTCACTTAAATGCTGCCAGTTATTATAACCGTTTTCATCATTGAGTCGAATAGATTTAATTTCACTATCGTAAAAAATTTTGCAACAATAACAGAACACTGAACTTCAGAATACAGTAGCCAAAAACGTTCAATTTTTTCTTTGTTTGGTAAAATTCTGTGGGAATATTTATTCGAAAATTTACGTCCCGACGTGCTTGGATAAATATCCATTTTAGTCTGATAATAAGAAGGTCCACGTTCAATTAATTCTTGGATATTTGTTGGATTTATTTGTTTTGGCCACAGCGCAACATCTTTAGATATTTGTTTTATATCTTCTGCTGAGGTTCTGCTGAATGAATGAATCCGTCTGCTGTGGAAGATGATGGCATATTAAGAATATTTATGTCTTGCACTGACGACTCGGTTACACTTGGAAGCTGAGAAACTACGTTTTGATTGAGTGGTTGTAGTTGAGTTGTAATTTTAATATGTGACCTTCGCTCTTCTTCTTTCTTCTTCTTTTATAAACTTTGCCACCCAGAATTCTTTTTTCTCTTTTCTTACATAATGGCGAATAGCGACTGTAAAAAGTATTTTAATAAATATTTTTTCCGTTTCATTTATATTCAAAAATATTATGATCGTAGTATTTTCAAAATTCGTTTGCTCTACATATGATTTTTTCTGTATGAATATAAAATCAATGATAATTGAATCGGTGATTTTAGAAGGAACTATGTCCATATATTTACATTTCACTTATTGACCGTTTGTAGATGTCACATGCAGGACGATCGATTCAGGTAATCAGTAACAACTCATTTTAATGCCTAAATTGTGCACATATCACTAATGATAAAAGAAACTGGAAACAAATAATTGATAAGTCGTATTTCTTAGTTTTCCGAAAATTTAATAATTGAGAGTAAATTCCTTTAAAATATTACCGATTTAATTGTTAATGATATTTTGAAATTTTGTTTGTTGTAATAAATGTAAAATATTGATCAAGTAATATTTGCGCAACTATTGACAACGCGAATAATAATTAAGTATTGTACAGACTGAAAATAAATAAGTTGAATTCCACGAGTTTGTTTTCTACAAAACCAACAGGTTATGGGCCCAGAGCGCATGAATTGAGAAAAGAACTTGTGTTCATCTCAAACTGAAAACAAACTCAAGTGGTGTTCCTGCAATTAAAAAAAAAACGATGGCCGACCATCGAATATATGTGGAGAAACTCGAAGGGCCTGACGATTGGGCAAAATAGAAGTGGCACATATTTATGGTGTTGCGTTCGTATGGACTAGAAGATATTGTTAACGGTGAACGTGAATGTGTCAAGTTAACAGAAAATCCGTCAAACGAACAGAAAAAGGAATATGCTGAATGGCAGAAAGATGATGCAAAAGTAGCAAGTCTGTTAGCAAGTGCGCTGAGTAAACCAGTGGCCGAACTTGTGTTGACGTGTACCAATGCAAATGAAATTTGGAGATAGTTACGCTCGCGATTTGAACAAAGTAGTACCCAACGACTGAACATGTTGATTGAATCATTCTTCCGAGTTAATCGTGATGATACAGAAGATATTAGTATACATGTCGCAAAACTGCAGAAGTTATTTATGGATTTAAATGACGAACTTGGAAAACACAAGGAAAACACATTGTCAGAAAGGATACTGAATGGTCGAATATTGTCTACATTAGGAAAGGAATATGATAATTTTAAAGATCTTTGGGACACAATTCCATCCGAAAATCAGAATCTAAATTTACTTATTGAAAAATTGTGTACGATTGAATTGCGTGATCAAAGCATAACACAATCAACTGTATTAGTAACGCACAGAAAGAAAATTCCTGGAAAAATATCAAAGGAACGGGCAAAGCAAAAGTTTCCATGTAACAATTGTAAACAATTAGGGCATTGGGCAGCGGAATGTCCACAAAAGAAGAAAGGCAAGCAACAGAAGAAGCAAAGTGACAATTCTACATTTATGTCACAACATGTCATGGGCGCATTAATTCAAAATAACGTTGATGCAAATAAATGGTATTGTGACAGTGGTGCAAGCAAGCACATTACTCCGAATAGACAGTGTTTCGTCTCGTATAGTGAATTTGCAGTGCCTGAAGTAATTTCTATTGGTAAACAAGACATGTTTATGTATGCGTATGGACAAGGTACAATAGAAATTAAAGTTCACCTAAACAATAGAAACTATAATGCTAAAATGATTAATGTGTTATACGTTCCTGATGCAAGTGCGAATTTGTTTTCTGTAAAAGCTACAACAGAAAATGGCCACAGTGTGATTATGGATAACAGATGTGTTAAAATTAGAGATGCAACTACTAATAGTATTAAAATGACTGGATGTGTGAAGAATGGTCTGTATGCACTTAACATGCAAGTTATTAAGCCAAAGGTAAATGTTCAAGCTAATTTGGTTTCATCATCCAACACGTTACAAGTTTATCATGAACGACTTGGTCATCAGAACAAACAACACGTGAAAAGTATATTGAAGAAAATGGACCTAGATGTACAAGGATTGAAAGAAGAGTTTTGTGATGGATGCGCATTAGGAAAAATGCATAGGTTGCCATTCAAGAAAAGAACGAATCGTACAACAAGTACTGGTCAACTAATCCACGCAGATGTTAATGGTCCAATGAAAACTGAGTCATTTGGTGGTGCAAGATATTATGTATATTTTAAAGATGATTATAGCAAGTATCGAAGAATCCATTTTCTGAAGCAAAAAGATGAAGTATTTGAAGTTCTGGAGACATTTTTAAACGAAGCAAAAACAAATGGACATGTTGTGAAGCGATTCAGATGTGATGGTGGTAAAGAATTTGTCAACAAATCAGTTTCTAAATTACTCGCAAGTAGAGTAATTGAGCAATGGATTACTCCTCCTTATAAGCCTGAACAGAATGGGACAGCAGAACGTGAAAATCGAACCATTGTGGAAGCAGCACGTTCTATGCTAAATTCAAGCAAGTTACCAAAAGGATTGTGGGCAGAAGCATGTAACACTGCAGCGTACATTTTGAATCGAACTGGAAAATCTTGTCTTCCCAACAAAACTCCGTATGAATTGTGGTATGGTCAATCATTTGACAAGCTTGATCACTTGAGGATTTTTGGCACTGGATGTTATGTCCATATAAATAAAAATTTCCGCTCGAAATTTGACAACAAAGGAGTATTTGGAAATCTTGTTGGATATGTCAACGACAAAGATGGATATCGAGTATAGATTCCTTCTCAAAGAAAAGTAATAATGAGTCATGATGTTATATTCAAACCAGAAGTCGTGTGCAGCGTAACAATTCATGAAAATGCAGTTCCAGATAAAAGTCTACCAGTCACATCATCCAAAGAACAGGAAGATTCCGAGGCAATTGAAACGGAAAACTTTGATACAGAGCCTTATTTCGGAGGAAGTCATCTTCAAAATAAAATTGTTGAATCGAATGACAGTGACAGAAATAATGAAAATAAAAGAACTAGAAGAGAACGAAAAAGACCAGGGTGGATAGAGAGTAACGATTTCATACTAACGGCTGGAAGCATTGTTAATGAATGTAAGGATCCAAACTCATTTACTGATGCCATGAATTCTAATGAAAAGGACAAATGGATGCAGGCTATTCAAGAAGAATGGGACTCTCTGAAAGAAAATAACACTTGGGTATTAGTTAAACGTCCAAAAGGCAAACAAATTATTAAAAACCGATGGGTTTTACGTCAGAAATCTGGAAGTAATGGAACTACTCGTTTTAAAGCTCGGCTCGTGGCGAAAGGATATGTTCAAAAGCCAGGAATTGATTATGAACGAACGTTTTAGTCGTACGTTAAATTCTCACCTAAATCCCGAATCGGTTGGGTAAATTCTTTTAAAACAGTCGAAATAATAATGAATTATGTCGTAAACAATTCTTTGGTTCACCAATATTCGCAAATCAGGATTTCATATATTCTCGATTGATTCAATAATTAAGTTACGATTATAAGTACAACCATAACTGACAGATTCCGTGCAACCGAAAAGTACGATCAATTTCAAGTTCCGATTATTGTAAAATTGCGACTAAAAACGAAGTCGGGGCGAATCCGAACCGTGGTTGATAGAGAACTCCGACTCACTGTCGCAATACCGTCTAATTCGGAATACCGTAGCTGATAATTAGATTTATAATTTAATTAACATATATGTAAATTCGATTAGACAAATAAGTTGAAATTTTAAATCGTTCACTTTGTGGTACATTGTTCAATTGTTAAGCGGTATAAAAAGTCACCTCACACTGAGAAGTAGAGAGGAACATATAACGATGCTATATAAGACTAAATGAATAAAATAAAAAATAAAGTTATTTTATTGTTATCTTTATCTAAATATTACTTCTATGTAATATTTACAATGTTAATAATATTATTATACAGTGCGTGTGTAAACTCTAGAACTATCACAATAAATCTTTTAGTAAACGTTTTTGAAAAAAATCCTCGACCATATTACTTAAGGATCGTCTTTTGTTTTTGAGATATGACGTAAGCAATTATTTTTTAATGGAAACCCTATTTTGTATGCTGAATTTGGAAAGAGCCCAAATACGCAGTACAATATGGTACTAACAGGTTTCCCTAGGCTAAACTGTTTCTTTTATTACCGCCTACTAGTAATGGATGTTAGATATGGCTTTCTTTTTTATAATTTTAAATTCCACCAGCGGACACCCGTGTCCCCCGTAGCGCTCAACCTGTTAATTACGTAAAAACTATGTAATAAAAACAAATAAACAAGCTGATTAAAAACTGTCATCAACAGCAATTGTTACATGACTTCTTGATTATTTCATTAAAACTTGGTATTGTTATTAGTTTTTTGGTTTTAAAACTTTAAAAGCAATGACATCGAATATTTCGAAATATCATACTTTTTCGAAATATTAGGTGTTAAAATTTCATACTCTTTCCAAATTCATCATAAAAAACTAATTTCCATTAAAAAAAATCTCTTAAGTAATATCTCAAAAACAAAAGACAATCCTTAAATGACAATTACTTACGGTAAAATATGTCTTACATGAGATAAAAATTGAGCTATTTGAGGATTTTACTTTTCAAAAATGTTTACTAAAGAATTTATTGCGATAGTTCCAGACTTTACACTTTTCACTGTATATGAGCATATATAGCCATATAATATAGGTCGATTGTGTCTCTTTACAATGTTGTTTCAATTTCAAAATATTATAGGAGGAAAATAAATAAAAACACAATTAACTTTCAGTACAAATTTCCTTTGTATTAAAAACATAAAGAACCGTTCAAATTAATTCTGTAAATATTCTGTTGTACACACACACGCACACAAATAAAGAACTGTCAAATTAAATAATCATAATCTCATTTGTTTGTTTTAATACAGATTAAATAATTCCACATAGCACAAATAACAATCAAACTTTGTTTACTGCAAACAAAGATAATAATTACAAATGGAAGGCAGTCCAAAAATTATCAATGAAACCAATTCATAATATTCCATATAAATCTTAATTATTGATTTTACGTTTTAAATAATTATTAACAATCAAAACTGACTATAATCATAATATTTACAATGAATGAAAAAAAAAATAATTACATTGTTATTATATTTGTTCTTTCATTGCAATACAATAAACTGCATTTCCAAAACATTAACAGCCGTGCATAGTCTGCTAACTGAAGACTAAATAATTTTTTTACATAGGAAAATTATTTAGTCGAGATTAGTTAATCACAGTTAGTGGATTATAAAAAAAGGCTCTATTTATTCAATATATTAAGACAGACTAAATTTTCTAGATATGCCTTTAAATTGTCAAATCATTATTCATATCTTCACTATATAAACAAATATTTAAATCCACTTGAAGAATAGATATGAGAGTTTTAGGGCGATTTGACATCTTGTGACCTGCTTGAAGGAACTGTTAATTCTTTAAGTTTTTTTTTTACTTAAATAAAGAATAAATTTACTTTAAATGTAGCCTCATATATTTATCAACTGTGATCTTTAAACCATTAACGCCCAGTGGCATACATAGATCACTGGATATAACTTATTGTAAACAATAAAGTTATCAACAAAAGTCATTATTATAATATTTATAAGAAATATAGTAGTGTGTTTCATATATGGTAAACCTGAATAGTTAATTTCTTTAGTATTTTTTCTAACACTTTAGTTAACAGTTTCTTAGTTACCAAAAAAAAAATCGCCATGGCGTTAATTTGTTATAGGAATGCATCATACCGGCTTCTGAACTATTGAGCTCAGTTGATTTTTTTTTTTTCAATATATTGAAAGTTGTTGGAATGTTCTCCAATATGGACCACACACCAATTACTTTCGAGCTATCAGGATGAGTTGTTTTTTTTTCCAACATATTGTAAGTGGTTGGAGTTTCTTCCAATATGTTCCACAGACCAATAGTCTGGAAGCTAATATGATGAGTCATACGGGCTGTGAAAGCCAGCACAGTTTAAACGGATATGTATAAAATCGATCAGATGTCAGAATTAATCATTAATAATTGAACCTATTTTGGTATTCCCTTCTTTTTTTCTCTCTAATTAAGTTTTAAAGATTATATATTTTTCATTGTTTTATATAAAAAATAAAATTGAGTTTTATCTTTAAATGAAATGAACTTGATTAAAAAAAAATGTGTCTCGATGATGATAAACAAATGCAAACTTTTTTTAGGGTTTGTATAAAATGCCTCTTCTTGTTTCCTCTCCGAAAAGAAATTTGAATTTACTTTACTTTCTGCTTTCTCAAATTCTTATTTGTGTTTTGGTCCACTTCGGGCAAATCTGACTCCTCCGCTTTCTTTGCTGCAAATAGGTAAAAAAGCACAAAATTAATTGATGTTCGCTCGCTTGTAACTTAGAAAACAATCAATTGTTACACTTTCTTCACATAATTCATTTTATTAGTTTGTATCGTCCAATAAATAATTACTCGACTGTAAATAGACAGTTTTTCAGTTGTATTTTACTATTTGTTAAAAGAAATTCATTTTATCTCAAATATATTTCTCCTTTTAAAATATAGTGCAATTGTCAATCAATGATGTTTTTTTTTTTAATATTAATAAGTATGCCTACCGTCGTATTGACGGACTCGGTACTAAAGAGCGCAGGGATGGCTGTTGTAGCTGGTTCATGATTGAATTATTACACGGGTTGTAGGGCCGTGGAGATAGATAGGGTTGATAATGATAAATTACACTCTGAAGTTATTTGGCACTTCGTTGAGTGGAAGTAACTCAAGACTCAACTGAAATCAGTCTTTAACACTAGTTGTAAGGCAGCGGAGTAAGAAAGCAGATTGAGGGAGAAATTGTTCTCTGAGGTTCTTTAGTGAGAACAAGTGACTCGACTCAACACTAGTTTGATTTTAATTTTATTTCATAATGTAAAATAAATGTAAACATAAATTGTGTATAAATACGTCATGATCCTAATGAACAATTTCTTATGAACAGCCACAAAATAAAAATAATTATATTTGGAATCATTCTTTTCGAACGTTCTGAGTGTGTTTAGTTAGAGAAAACTCAATGCACTCATCTCGTCTTGGTGGTCCGATGCCTCCGAGTCGAAAACAATAATGAGGAATGTGAATCTTTATTGATTGTTGGATAAGACTCCAACAAACATGTTCTTTCAAATTTTAAATTTCAAGAATTTGGTGCGTGTAACACAAACTGTGTTAGGGCTACATTATTCTCAAGTTATCTTGTAATTCATGCTTTCAATTTGTTGGTTATGTGAAGGAAAATAAAAATAACTTGAATATAAAAATTCAATCAACTAATTTTTGTATAAAAATGACTGATCACTAGTAATATTCATGCATTTATATTTTGAGGAAATTATAAATTTTATTCAATAAGCTGTCTAAAAAATTCAGTGATAAAAAAATTCCCTGCTGTTGAAACAGGCCTAAAAATGTTCACAGCAAACACACTCTAAATTTGATTGATTAAAAAACAGCTTTTAAGGAAATATATTTTAATAAATTCATCACTTCATTTCAGTTAAGGGCCACTTCAACAATTGATAGTAATAGCTTTAGCAAAGTAGACCTTCAGCTTTGTGCATTCAGTTTAACTGATTGGTGAACAGCCTTCCGATTCTACGATCGTTTCAAATTTACCACTCAATTGACATAAATGTGCATGTGGCTCCACATTGCGCGTTCTTTTAGATCAGTCTCGTTTGATCTCACATCAGGTTTATCTCATGATCCGAGCACAGGCTAAACTGCCGGAGCGGTAACACTCCATTTGTCCCAACAATGCTTTACCTCACAATTACCCAAGGTTTGACCCTGGATTAAATTACCAAAGGTGTAACTATCAATTGTAGAAGCGGGCCTAAATGATGGTACATACCTGACAGGGACTCCAAATATTTTGACAAAAACGAAAATATCCAGGCAGAAAGACCATTAGTCAATAGACAATTGCCAGACTTTTACATTATAAAATTTTATGTTATATGTAGATATTATAATAAGATTATGCATATATTTAAATAATTGGAAATATATTTGAGATAAAGGAAAACATATTGAACACAAAATGAAATACAATTGAAAATTCTTATAAGCTTACCCTTTTTGGACTTTTCCTTCTTGACAGGTTTGTTCTTTTGCACGGTGGTGAAAGTTTTGGATTCCTTAGCCTTTTGCAGTTCCCTTCCAATGACGACAGCAATGAGGCAAATCTGAAGGACCAAGATGGCGCCCAGGAGACCTAATCTCACTGCGGGGATATTGAAATAACCTGCACTGATGTCGAGTTCCTTTTGTTCGCCTTGCGCCAAACCGAACCAGAGAGTCAAAACAGAAATGATGATGCTTGCGACGCGTGTCACAAACATTACACCATTGCTAATTCCTCTCGTCACTAAAAAAAAAAAGAGGAAAAACGAATTTCAATAACACTTCTAAATAAATCACTTTTTCTGTTTGTATAACGACTGTATTTATACAGTGGTTAAAGTAAGTATGTTTATAATGTGATTAAACTGTATTTATTTATTTATTTAGTCTTATATAACATCTTTATATGTTCCTCTCTACTTCTCAGTGTGAGGTGTAAACTGTATTTAAACAGTCATTAAACTTTGTTTATAGAATGGTCGCATTCAAGGAATTGTAGCGCTTAAGCGCTTTACTAAAGCGGTTTCGCTGAACGATACCGCTTTATGTGTGGCGCTGTACCGCTTTATCAAGCGGTAAAGCATATATTTTTTCCGCTTGATCGCTTTTGAAGCCGTGCAGCTGTAAACAAAACCGCCATATTTTCGTAAACGACCTTAACATCGAAAGCGTGTTCAGGGAACATCAAGCGCTTTGCGCTGTAGCGCTACATGTTAAAAATTCCCTGAACGCGACCAATGGTTAAACTATGTTTATATAATGGTTACACTATATTTATACAAGAGTTAAACTGTACTTAAACAGTCATTAAACTTTGGTTAAACACTATTTAAACAGTTATTAAACTTTGTTCATACAATGGTTAAACTACGTTTATACAGGGTGATGCAGTTTGGTTTTCCATCCCCTTCTAACTATTTTATTTTAACAGTAAACTATAACAAACCATATATATTTGTAAACGGCAATAAATTCTCTATTTAATGGTGTCACCAAATTGACAATAAGATGGCATCTGTCAAAGTAGCGATAGTCAACCTATCTTTTTCAAATGACACCACACCTATTTTTTGTTCAATTCAGATAGCGGGTACTTTCCTACACCCGAATATCCATCACAATTATCTCTTCGCTAACAAAAAAAAAAAATAATAAAATAAAAAAATATCAAAAAAAAAAAAATAGGATTCGCATTGAATGCCTTAAATTAAATTGTGATGTTTGGAAATGTGTCTGCATTCAAGGAGTCTTGCATAGAGAGGAGTTATGTTTAGAAGGAGATGGTGGGCATTTTGAACACTTAATGAAATAGTTTATTTATTTTTTTCATTTTTTTTGTTTGTTAGTCAAGTGTTAAGTTGTGATGGATATGCAGGTACAGGAAAATGGCCCCTATCTGAATTGAACAAAAAATAGATATGGTGTCATTTGAAAAAAAAAATGTTGACTATCGCTACTTTGACAGTTGCCATTGTATTATAAATTTGGTGATACCATTAATTAGAGAATTTAATGCCATTTACAAATATATATGGTTTGTTATAATTTACTCTCAAAATAAAAAAGTTAGAAGGGTATGGAACACCACACTGAATCACCCTGTATAGTGGTTAAACTATGTTTATACAGTGGTTAAACTGTATTTAAACAGTTGTTAAACTTTGTTTATACAATGGTTAAACTGTATTTAAGCAATAGTTAAACTACATTTACATAGTGGTTAAACTGTACTGAAACAGTAGTTAAAATTTCTTTATACAGGGGTTAAAGTGTATTTAAAGAGTGGTTAAACTATGTTTATATTGTGGTTATACTGTATAGAAACAGTTATTAACATTTGTTTATGCAGTATGTAAACAGTAGTTAAACCATATTTATACAGTGTTTAAATAGTGGTTAAACTATATTTAAACACCGGTTAAACTATGTTTGTGCAGTGTTTAAATTGTATTTAAACAATGGTTAAACTATGTTTATACAGTGGTTAAACTGTTGTTAAACTTTGATTTATAGAATAGTTAAACAAAATTTAAAAATATTTTATTTACAAGTGTATTTAAAATGTACCCCAAATTGAATACCTATAACACACATCAGTCAAATTTGAATTAATTTATTCAAAAATGTATTCATTATATTTTTGTGTTACTTCAATTGAACTAATTTATTAATTCATAAAATTTCTTATGCAATATGAATTTTACTTACATTTTGTGAATTTGTCATCTTTATCGATGGTCTGGATCAATTGGGCCACGTGGATGACCAACTCGGAAGTGTAGTGTTGGACCAAAAGGCAGATCAACAGACGGTTGAAGTTGAGGAAGTACGGAATGGAAATGATGACGATGGCCGCCAAGGACTGCGACACTTTCGACGCGTACTCTTCCCTTTTCGTCCTTTGGAAGTACAGTTCAGGGATTTCGTGCAGGGCGTAAGCGATTTGGATGATCAAAAAGAGTTTGAGCATGAATGTCATTGGTGCTGGATAATCACCCCAAATCGATGATATCTGCAATTATAAATGGTTGTATATTAATTCACAAACAATGAAAGTTTTACATTATTTCTTATATAAAATCAAAGTCTTTGCATTTTACATAATAAGTTCCTTATTATGTCAAATGCAAATTTCTTTAATTATACAACAAAGAATTAATGAAATAATAGTTTTATTTCAATTTATTTATTGAATTTGAAATAATCGATGGTTGAGGCTTTTACTTGATGAACTCCATAATACACTATTTGTAAATAGAACAACGGTTTATTAAGTCTCGCAAAAATTTATTGCAGATTGTGTGCAGATGATTAATCATTACACATAGTGAATTTTAAAGATTTTGGTGAAATCATCAGAGAACCCTGCCTCCAAACACTTCATGTATTTATCTTCATTATTTATTAATTAATTAGTACTTCTTGTAAGGTTTTTGAAAATTGATTCAATATTATTTGATTAAGAAAAAATAGAGGAAAGCCCTGTTCAGAATTAAACACATTGCGCTTGTTTCCGATTGGAGACTAGAGCCGCCATTTTGGATATGTTTTTGTTTTCTATAAAAACTGGAAATTTGTAGTACAATACAACTGACAAAATGACTTTGAGAAAAAAATCCCAAAATTGACCCATTTTTTGTGAATCTATGCACGTAAATTAATTAAAATCTTGGCTTACTTTTGAGACACTCTTTGTGTATACTTCTATGATTTTTTTTATATTATAGATTATTATCATTATTATTATTTTAATATAGATATATATATAATCTAAAATCCCCATCTACCATAATGGTGGTGTAGGGGTATTATTATTTTAATAATTTTACTTAATTGTTGGACAATTTATTTTAATTAAACCCTGTCAAGTTTTATATGAAATCAAGAGAAAACCCAAATTAAATTTGAGTACAAGTATCTCATGTCAAGCTAGCCATTATAGCCATAGCTGATGTGTTTTCAAGAGCACAACTTTCCACCTTATTTTACACAAAAGAAAAGGAAGCAAAAATATGGAAGGTTGAGCTATGTTGGCATCCCACAAATTTAAATTTTCTCTTTTTAATTCAAATCCGCATGGATCACACTCCTGTGATACATGTAGGATTCTTAATACCTTCAGTTATAATTACTTATGAAATGAGTTCTCGTATCATTGCCTTTTGTATAATTTTTCAATATTTAGACATTGGTAGTTCATATTGTATAAAATAAATATGAATAGATTATTTAAAATCAACCAATAAAACACAGATTAGATTGAAAATTCTCGACTAGTTTCGGGTTATTGGCCCATTGTCGAGAGAATTAAAAATTTTAAATTCTCTTGAAAATGGGCTAATAACTAAAAACTAGTCGAGAATTTAAAGTTATTCAATCTAATCCGTATTTTATTGGTTGATTTTTAATAATTTATTCATATTTATTTTATTGCGTTTTGTTTTAGTAATAATTTTAGCATATATTTTTTTAGTTTTGAAGGGCTTATAATTTAAATTAAACTTAAAATTCACTTGGTTTAGTTTTACTTATGTTTATTTTAACTTTAACTAGTTTCAGCTTAATGCCGAAAGTGAATTTAATTTACAAGCTTAATTTAATATTAACAATATATTATCACATGATTAATGAATAAAAAGTGTCCAATAGCTTATAATCTATTTTTACCATTGTGGATTGCATACATAAAAAAAAAAAATTGTTTCTGTAGTTCTTGTACACTATTAATTAGAGATGGACAATCCGTTCCTGAACCACTCAATTGAACTGGTTCTCTAAAAAGAACACTCCTGAACCGGTTCACAAAAAAGGAATTGGTTGTTTGTTTTAAAATCGTTTTCGGAATTATCTGAATATAATATATAATTTATTTTCCGATGCGTTTTATATTATAAAAGAAAATATGATGAATATAAGTTAAAAATATTAATATACAACTGTAGAAACATAAGTGAATTAAATGTTCATAATAAGGGACAAGATGTTTTAATTTGATTTTCTTACCTTATTATTACAACAAATGTATTACGCATTATTTAGAGTAAGTATAACAACGAGCACACACAATTAAAAATAACAACTTGTAGTTCTCACACTTATAATTTACCGAAATTTATATGCATCGATGTTTATGTTCACACTTTAAATAAATCAAGGGGCTAGGTCCAATGCCGTTATTAATTATTTCCCCTAAAAATTCTATCGACATTGGTCTAAGAAAATAATTAAATACACAGATTTTTAGCTATAATAGTATGTGACAGTAATTACTATTTTCATTGAGAATTATACCCGAAAATAGATAGGTTGCTCATTATCAGTTTAATTTTTATACCTTGCAATTGTATATGCTATTTAGGGCTATTTCATACACGAAATGTTAAATTCAACATATACGTTATTATTTAACCTTACAATTTAATTATATACATAATTACCAACGAAGTTTAGACTGTGGTGTTAAAATAACATGTATGTTAGATTTAACATTTCGTGTACGGAATAGCCTTGACTGTTAAAAGTACTGTAAGTTTTTAAAAAAACAAGAATATTCATAAATTGCAAAGAAGTAATTGTTCATAAAATAAATATGGACGATCGTTCATTTAGAGCAAATTTGTTAACAAAAGAACCGTTGAACCATTTTAATGAACCGGTTCGAAACCACTCAAACCGTTTTGCCCATCTCCACTATTAATAAAGCTAAATACTTGTTTATTTTTATGTGGTGGCTTCTGCTTTGCTTCAATATATAATTTATTAATAAAACTGCAATTTACACCTGATTTTAATTCCATTATCAATTCATTTTTTTTTACTTGTTTTCGTTCAACCAACTTTTTGTAGCCTTATTTTTATATCAATTAATTATAATCAGTTTATATTCAGAGATAACAGCTGGAACCTTAATCACCGAATTGTAATTGTAATTGCCAACATGGTTTTTTAATATTATACTTTGATACATCGCTATCACTATCTTCTAGACAAGATATTTTAAGCGCTAAATTTGTGTTACTTATTAGCTAAATTAAATTTTCACGTCCCAAGGACCTCATCAAGAAATTACTGTACATTCCAAAGGTGAACATCCAGAACAAATATAATGCAGCGGGCCCCCTTCACGACAATATGTATCAACGCCGAAAAAATATTAGAAGATATTTTTATGGAATGTGTTCTATTATAAATATTTGGAGTAATAACATAGAAATTTGTAAATTGTTTTGATTTGTTTTCTTTTGTTCTACTCGTTTTATATGTATATGTTTTTTTTTGTATTATTTTCCTGTAATTGGTTATACTGTTGGAAATAAAGATTATTATTATATGTTTATGCTTACTTATTCATGTCTAAAAAAATAATAATTTGATTTTTTTTTAGTTTTTAGTGTACTAAATAAATTTATTTTATTAGTTTATGATACAAGTTTCAGATAGAGTTAGACAAAGTCTATCTTTTTGGTCATTTATGTTACTGGAAAAATAAGTAATTTTCTTGATATTACTTACTGTAATAATTTTTGTAAATGTCCCCTATTTATTAATAAACCTCAATTTATTCCATAAGTATATAAATAATGCTTTGAGGCAGAAAGACCTTTGGTCGATAGCCATTTAACAAATAATTAATTTTTGTGTGATATACATAATCAATGTTTGTTACGTTATTGTAAACTTAATTGTTAATAAAGATTGTTATATATATAATGCTTTGAATTAAGTCTTCTTTTGAGGTAATTGGACTAGAATATACATTATTTTTAATGTGACCCCACAAATAAAAATCCAGTGGTGTAATAACTGGTGATCTTGATTGCCATCCAGGTGTTATATTTTGCCCATCTTCAAACATATTTGTTAACTTGGTACATACAGCAAGGAATGTATTTGCTGGAGCATTATCCATTTAATACCAGCAATTTCTAATGCAATACAAACGCAAATTATCTTAAAAGTTTGTTACTGTGGTTCTAAAAATTTGTAATTTCTCACTTGTTACATTTTCTTCACACATCTCAAATATAAAATAATCCATCATGAGAACAAATGCGTTTAATCTACTTTATGTTGGTTGTGGAGACTTTTAATTATCTTTTTAAATAAAAATGGTTGTTTTTTTCCTACTTATTGTTATTAAACTAAATATATTTTGAAAACTATGTTTCCATATTCAGTAGTAGTTGAAGTTTATATAAATAAAAATAATGAGTTATTATGGTGTTGTAAAGCTATAGTGGTTAGAATTTTCAATAATCACTGGTACTTTAATAATTGTATATAGATGCATTTTATAATAATAATAATATAGTTTATTTCCATTTGTAATTACATTAGTTAATGAGGCACTTAATTTTTGAAAATCCATGGTTACTTTAATTAATAAAATATTTATGATTTTCAACCTGAAGAAAGTTAATAATTATAATTATTAACTTAATTATATTAATTATAATTATTAACTTTCTTCACCTGAAGAAGCTACAGCGTAGCGAAACAATTGTAGTGAAATTAAATAAAAAAGTGTTAATAATTATAATTATTAACTTTCTTCACCTGAAGAAGCTACAGCGTAGCGAAACAATTGTAGTGAAATTAAATAAAAAAGTGTTGAAAATCATAAATATTTTATTAATTAAAGTAACATTAGTTATGTGTTTTATTTTTTATTCTTTGAACAGATCATCGGTTGATGCATCCACTTCTAATTGAGGCATGTAGATTTACCTGAACTTAGGCCATTCATTATCTTAATGATTAAGTACATTTTTATTTGATCTTATAATTGGCTTCACACTCCTGTCCGAATAAATTAAACTTTAATTATCTTAAATTTTCATCCCTCATTTGGAACAAAATTATCCCCATTTTGTTCCATTAAATATTCAACAGGTCCTTTCAATCACCCTTTCACATTCGTGGTTCAAAATATCTTTGTTTATGTAATCCATTTTATTAAACTTGGCATTTTCAATAAAGCATTAACTTTATTAAATTACTATTTATGTCAGTCAATAATGTTAGTTTTTTTATTATTGTTATATCAATATCAAATACAATATGTATTATAATACATTGCTTTACACCACACAGTGGTAGAAAGGTCAATGATTAAAAATAAAATTATAATATATATATTTATACAATTATGTTAATATTTTAAAAATTAAAAAAAAGATAGCTGGCTGATATGGATTTATGTAGAATTAAATTCTATGCCAGACTTTGAAGAAATATACAGCACCATACATTTAAAAAAAAAATGAAATACATTCAATAAACAAAAATAATCGATAAATAAAAATAATATAATAATATCTTATCTATCTCTAGAATCCAATTTTTTGAAAAAAAAATGGGGTTCCAATTTGTAATATTCAAATTGAGGGGATGTTTTGAATAATAACACTAAGATGTTTACTCGTTGATGTCTGTTGCTTGACTCTGTTTATTTCCTACAAACTACTTAACACTAAACTAAATATAAGAAACCCTGGGTGGGGGTTTAGGCTCAACGTCCACTAAGGGTAGGCGTGGCGCCAACACAATTTGTAATTTCAAAGTTGGCCCACCCCCTACACAATAAGGGTGCATATTTTTCAAATAATTTTGATATATTTCTCTCAAATACACAACAAATTTCTAAATAATTTTATGAAAAGTCTGTGCATATTGTAAAATTTATACATAAAAAATTTTCATATCATTTTCAATAACTGAATTATATTAAATTAAACATATTTTAATTTTAATAAAAATATTATCTTTTCTTCTACTCTTTTTCTAAATATATTTCCACAATCAAAAGCAATGATACTTCATTACTACTGATGGAAATTATTTTTATTAAAATTAGTATTTTTATGATTATAAAAACTTAAAAATTAAATGGTGAAAAATATTAAGCAATTATGTTTGATTAATATTGGTAAAACTATATTATAGTCTTTACAGCTGTTTTTTTTTTACGAAATTTAAAAAAAATCCATTTCCTTACTTGATTTTTTTGATAATAAGGAACAAAAAACTAATTTATGAGGTCTTTTTTGTCATATATGGCCTGGATCAATTCATGATCAACATCAACCTGCTTCGACGAAGTAATTTTTACTTTCTCCGAACCCTTGACCACACAGATTAAACAGAAGGCCAACTTCATATGTCAACTTGCTGCTATATTTTCTCTTTCTAACATATGGATGCAATGTGTGAACAATACTTCTCTCTTCTATGTATTGATGAATTCAGGTGGCGCTGCTCATGATTCACCTAATATATTATAGAGTAAAATGTAATAGATGTATTATTTTTTAGATTTCAATACATCTGAGTTGTTTTGTTTATTTTCTGTTTAAAAATAAAACCAAAATTGTCGGACATTTTACTTGGTGCATTCCACAGATTAAACAGGTGGCCAACTTCATACGTCAACTTGTTGCTACATTTTCTCTTTCTAACATATGAATGCAATGTGTACAATACTTCTCTCTCCTGTTTTATGATCCAGGTGGCGCTGCTCATCATCGACGTTATAGATGTCATATATTATAGGGTAAAATGCAAGATATATTATTTTCTAGAAATTCAATAATAATAATACATTTATGAGTTGTTTTGTTTATTTTCTGTTTACAACTAAAATCAAAATTGTCAGCCATTTTACTTCGTGCATTCTATCAAATATTGTGTGAAAAGATGATATTTCAATGTAAATATTGCTTTAAATTATTAAATTTATGATCGAGACGACGTAGAAGTGAAAAAGCTTTTATATTTCTCATCAGAAAGTGAACTTGGCGTGGATTTTTTTGGTATTTCCCAACGCAAACGGGTTTGTAATTTTCATTTTGAAGAACGGGCACTCCGCAGTCCAAATTAAAAAATCATCCATTCCAAAAATGGTGTTATAATAGATGTTATTACCTCGAAAACAGTTAACAAATTAAATCTATTCATATTCTATGAGAATAAAATATTATATAATTTCAAAAAACCCGCCAATGCGTGCACTCTATAAATATAAATATATATCATAATATTCAAGTAGAAAAGAGAAAGATTTGTCTGAAGCGGCAATAAATTTACATTAACCCTGCTATCTGGTTAATCTGTGGTGTATTCTGTCAAAAGTTGTGTGAAAAGATATTTCAATAAAAAAATGGTTTCAAATTGTTAAACTTGTCAACGAGATGACAAGAAAGTGAAAAATATTTTTTATTTCTCATCAGAAAGTGAACTCGGCATGGATTTATTTGATATTTCCGGGCACAATCGTATTTGTAATTTTCATTTTGATGAAAACAAATTTTTGCGGAGAACTCTGTAGTCCAAATTAAAAAAATCATACATTTCAGAAAATGCTATTTTAACAAGGAAGGTCAATCTTTCTAACAGTTCCACAAGTATATCATCATAGATGATCAAAAACAGTTATAAATTAAATCTATTTATAATCTATTAGAGTAAAATATATGATTTTAAAAAATCCGCCAATGTGTGTACCACCCTTTGACATTATGAATCATTTAGAGTTATTTAAACATATAAAAAATAATATTCAATATACTTACCCTTCTCCACAAAATTTGCCCAAAACCTTCACAATTTATCCCTCTTTACAAAATATTGCATTCCTCGCAACCCTAATATTCCTCCAAAACATAACAACCCTTCAGTCACTATCCACCAATTCATTAACTCATGCATACATGACAGTTCAGTTAGCTAGCATAGTTTTAATTTGCAAATCACCATAAATTGACACAGGGCAGAAAGACCTATGGTCGATAACCCATGACAGACTACTAACACAATTGTACATATAGTTATAATAAATTTTGTTGTCATATTGTCTGAATAAAGATGTTTGTATATATATATATATATATAACATTCAAGTAGAAAATAGAAAGATTTGTATGAAGCGGCAATAAATTTACATTAACCATTGCTATCTGATTATTCTGTGCCTGCCCAAGGGAGGAAAAACTCACTCTGGCCAGAACTTGAACCCACATATTCGCAACAATTGAATTTCCACGACCAAGGCCTTGATCGCTCGGCCACTGTGGCCTCAATTTTACTTACAGTTTTATAAGAAATTATGTTGAAATGTTACTTTTGTCCGCCTCGATGGCGTGCAGGTTAAACGTCAGGCTTGTAAACCAGAGGTCCTTGGATCGATTCCAAGAGTGGACTGGTCGTAACATGATTGGTTGAATGAATGGTGTAATTGTCCCCCAATTTGATATTAAATCATTATAAAGCTTACTGGGTGAAATAGTTACAATATGTCTGATCAATACAAATGTGTAAATGAAAAGAAAAGTTTTTTTTTTGGAGTTTCTTGTTATCGCATCAACAATTATAGTTTTATCACATATGATAGTGCTAGTGTCTGCATGGAGAAAAATAGCTGCCTCATCTACTTTAGTCGAAAAATTTTTTTCTAACCTAAATTCCCTTTTTTTTTTATAGAACAATCTTTTTTTTTCCAAAAATTAAATAAAGCATGTAAATGACCTATAAAAATTATATTTTCCAAGATGGCAATTTGTAGAAATTTCAACTTTGTTCTCCTACTTGATAAAAAAAAAATGTGTATGAATTATACTGTGGTTTATCCATAATACTTACGTTCAACAGATATTTTTCCCTGAAAATAATGTCGTAGCCCCAAACTGTGGAAATCAAATAGAACAGAGCCAACTGTCCACTGCTGTTGAACACGGCCAGTTTTGACTTCGACAAGTGCAAACGTTTCGACACTTTCTGCAACAATAAAAATATAACAATAAGAAGTAGAAGATGTTGGAATTATTTAATAAATATTTGTATTATACGCTTTAGTGTTCCATTATTGCTGTGTGTATTATTATTTCACCATAAATGTTTCCACTCTACTTTTCTTAATTGTGATTTCAAGAATACAATTAACATATTTAATTGGTTTTATTACAGATTTTATTGATGGCATCCAAATATACAGAGTGTCAAAAATAAATGATTTATTTAGCAATATTATTTTTATAATAATAATTTTATTACGGAATCACTTTTTTACAAAAATAATAATTCGTGGTGACTACAAACAAAAAATATATGTATATACCAGTGTTACAATAAATCAATGTATATGTAAATATTAGGTTAACGCAAAAGAAATGTCGGATTTTAACCATTAACTTTAATTGAGTATAACTTTTTATAGAATAAACTTTATTAATCAAAATAAGAACCATTAGAATTAATACAACTTTGCCAACAAGAAACAAGTTTATTTATGCCGGTAGCATAAAAATCTGGAGTTCTTGAAGCAACGAAAGAATTGAAGGCGGTTTCAGCATCTCTTTGATTTTTGAAGCATTTATCACGCAAAAAGTTGTCCAAATGCTTGAAAATGTGGAAATCAGTGGGAGACAGGTCGGGCGAGTATGGTGGATGGTCGAGAGTTTCGTAGCCCAACTCATGCAGTTTTTATCTTGTCATAATTGAAATATGTGGCCGAGCGTTGTCATGAAGAAGAATTGGACCTTTTCTATTGACCAATACCAGCTGTTTTCATCAAAGTTTTTGGTGTATTGTTTCGATTTCTTGACAATACTTCTCCGCTGTGATAGTTTCGCCTGGATTCAGAAAGCTGTGATGTATCAAACCCGCCATAGACCACCAAACAGTCACCATAACCTTCTTTTGATGCATATTTGGCTTGGGGAAGTGCTTGGGAACTTCATCATGATCCAACCATTGGGCTGAACGTCTTCGGTTATCATAAAGAACTCACTTTTCATCGCAGGTGATGATTCCGTTGAGAAACGGGTCGTTTTGGTTGTGAAGAAGTAGTGCAGATGACACATCAAAACGGTGATTTTTTTTGATTTTCGTTCAGTTCATGCGGAACCCATTTGTCATTTTCCCAATTTTCTTTAAATGTCGAACAACGGTTGACTGGTCAACATTGAGCTCTTCGGCAACTTTTCTTGTTGTTTTGCTTGTGTCAGCTTCAATTGGTCATCATCAACTTCTGATGGTCGGCTACCGTATTTTTCATCTTCAAGACTCTCATTACCATTACCGAATCGAACGAACCATCGTTGCACAGCACGTTCATTAGCAGTATTTTGGTCAAATACTTCTTTGATATTACAAGTCGCCTCAGCTGCTTTTTTACTCATGCTTAAACTCATACAAAAATATCGCTCTTAATTGCTTCTTTTCTAGCATTTCTAGAATGATCAAAATGTAACAAAATCATAGAATATTTATAATGTAAATATAGAGCATATTCTAAGCTTTAAAATAATATATTTAATGTCAATAATTATTAAAAAAAAATTATAAAAGTTTTAAACCACAATTAAGAAATAATTTAAAGCAAAAACAATATTTAATGGATATTTAGTGATGTGACGCTGTTAAGCATCTCACTAGTAAAATGACAACTATTTTTGATGCAAGTGAATTAAGTGATGAAGTAAAAACAAATCAATTCCTGTGAGGATGTAGGGTAAGTTTTACACTTAGTTTATAGTCTATTTTTAACACACAACAGTCAACTATGTTTCATCCTTCAGTCTGTTTCCGTGCACAATGTTTCTCCAGTTTTTTTTTTTATTTCTTGCTCTTTCCTTTGCCTCCTTGAAAGTCAATCCTTTTTTCTGTAATTGTTTTGATATTATGTTGTTCCAAGTTTCTTTCGGTCTGCCAGTTTTTTTTTTTTCTGTGGATTCTTTGCCATATCCTCTTTGTTTCTTGTTTCTCCTACATACGCTGTAGATGGCCCCACCAGCAAAGTTGTTTTTTTGTTTCTATATGTTCCAGTACCGATTCTACTCTTAGATCCTCTCTTATTTTCTCATTTCTTTGTCTGTCCATCCTTGTCACTCCTTTAACGGCTCTTAGATATTTCATTTCTACAACTTGTATTCGGCTCTTATCACTTTGGTTTAGTGTCCATGATTCGCACGCAAAGGTTAGTAGAGGTCTATATATGGTTTTGAATATTTTTATTTTTGTTTGGTTTCTTTATTTTTTAGGAAATTTTGACGCATTGAATAGAATAATTTTATTGTGTTTTCTATTCTGTTGTTTATTTCTGCCTCCGCCTTTCCTTCTATTTTCACTCCCAGGTATTTGTACACTTTTACTTGTTCCAATGTTTCATTTTCTATTTTAATGTTGGTGTAATGTTCACCGGTAACCATGACTTTAGTTTTCTTTTTGTTGATTTTCATTCCCGCTCTTTCTAAACAATTTTTCCATACTATTATATTGTGTTGTAGGTTTTGTTCATTTTTGGTGAATAGCAAAATGTCGTCAGCAAAAAGTCCCTTCGAGATATATGTCATTTCTAGTCTATTGTATCCCTCTTTAAGTTTCTTTATTACATTCCTTCAATATTTCATTCATGAACAATATGAATAGCAACCGGCTTAATCCTCCTCCTTGTCTCAGTCCTCCTTTTGTCTGGAATGGTTCTGACAATTTTTTTGTATTTTTATTATTTTTATGATTTTGTGGACTACTTTGTATTTATCCAGTATTCTCCATATTTCATTCCTATCTACTTTGTTAAAAGCTTTTTCGAGATCTATAAAAGCTAGATATAGTTTTCTTTGTTGGAAGTGCATTTTTTCGTTTAGTTGCTTTGTCTTGAATATGTGATCTTGTATACTTCTTTTGCGGAATGCACACTGTTGTTCTTCTAGTAGATGTTCTGTTTTGTTTCAAATTCTATTTTCCAATATTCCCTCCAATATTTTAGTTATTGTATTTATTAGGTTTATTGCTCGATAGTTACTGCATTCCAATCTATCTCCGTTTTTGTGTATCTGTACAATCATTTTTCACACTATTTTATTAGTATCTGTTCTACTTTCCCAACTCCATTTAGTATTTTGAGTAATAATTTCATTCCGTCTTCATCCAGATTCTTAAACATTTCCGGTACTAATTTATCTTTTCCAGTTGATTTTTCATCTTTTTTATTTATTTTTTGTGTCATTTCGTTTATTGTTATGTCTTCTTCCGCTGTCACGTTATTGACTCTCACTTCCATTTCCTTCAGTGGCATATGTTTATTTGGGTTGTTAAATAATTGTTCAAAATAAGGAGTATTTTGAACAATTATTTTGAACATCTCTTGTTTATACCTTCAGTTTTACTAATATTTTGTTATTTTTGTCCTTGACTTTTGTATTTGTATTTCTGTCTTTGTTTACCCCTCTTAGCGTTTTTAATGTTCCATAGAATAACTTTTGATTTGTTTTGCTGTTTTTACTTTCCCCGGACCCCTGCCCATAGGTAAGTATTGTGATCGTAAAAAAAATTCGAATCGCCAATTTCAACAAATATGCACGTTTTGTCTATGCGATAGAGCATAAACAACTGAATGAATTAAACCCAAACATTATATCTAAGCTTTTTATTAGAGTGGAATGATCTGAAAAGCTTTTGGTTGGAATCAAAACTCATTAAGTGCACCTTTGCTCTAAGCGATTTTTCATTTTTTAATTCTGATAGAAAAAAATTCAAACAAAACAAAATATTTTCTTTGTGGCACCTTTAGTTTTTATTTTATAAACAGAGGAATTTCATCTTCCTGATAAATTCACTTAGAAATAAACAATTACTTTTATAACCTACTTTATGTTGGTTGTGGAGACATTTATTATTTAAATAATTATTTTTATATCAAATAAAACGTCAAAGTGCGGTCATATTTAATACATTATTCGTAAACGCTTCCAGCTTCAAAAAATTAAAACGACATTTTTTAATTTTAAAATTTTCTTTCCTATTAAATTTTCAATCAAAATCTTATTTGACCGAATTCACAGTGGAAAGTACCATGATGGACACATCACCATTTTTTTCCATTTTGTTACCGAATTTGTCCCACATTTTTCTTTTTTCTTTCTAAATCATTTCTTTAACTATTTTCCTACTATTTTTATATGTTTTATACAGGGTGGACCATTTAATGTGTTTTCAGAAAATATCTCCGAAACAAGAAACTTTAAAAAAAATGACCCAATCAAAAAATGATTGTATCGAATGGGGCCATAATAACATAATATTGGGTTTTCCATAGATGGCGCTGTTGTCGCTAAATCGAGGTCAACTTACTTTTTTTAAATGGAAACCCCTACTATTTATTAAAAAATCAGATTCCTTGTTAAAAAATGAGAAGAATTCGCTCAGCTCATTTTTTCGCCAGAGTGATAGATGGAGCTGTAATCGCGAAAAGAAGTTGTTGCATTTGGACGCTTGTGTATTCGAACTTCGGGCGCATGTGTGTGTGTGCACACCCGCGAACATGCGCGTCTAAAATCACCAATAATGTACGTTACATTAATTTGCTTTTTTTGTAAAAGATTTTTCGTGATTGTTTACGTTTGATGCAAAAAAAATGTGACGTAAATTTAATAAATAGCCTTTCATTTTGGATCTTAATTTTTGTAACGTCTGCCGTCTTGTGAACGATTCAAATAAGTATCCTCATGTTGTCAAAACATGACGTTAAAATGATGAGGTATACTATCGCGGAAAAGGTCGACGTGATTTTCGTGTATGGTGAAGCTAGACGCAATGCACTTGATGCGTGTGGCTTGTACACGGAGAGGTATCCTGATCGAGATCATCCGAGTCACATGACTTTTCTTCGGATCGTCAACTCATTTGTGGATACTGGCAGCCTAAAACGAACCAGACATCAAAGACGCACCGTAACCCAGGAGAATGCCGAAGTTAATATTTTAGCTGCAGTTGCAGTCAATCTATCACTCTGACGAAAAAGTGAGCTGAGTGAATTCTTCTCATTTTTTGACAAGGAATATGATTTTTTAATAAAAAGTAGGGGTTTCCATTTAAAAAAAGTAAGTTGACCTCGATTTAGCGACAACAGCGCCATCTATGGAAAAACCAATATTATGTTATTATGGCCCCCTTCGATACAATCATTTTTTGTTTGGATCTTTTTTTTTAAGTTTCTTGTTTCGGAGATATTTTCTGAAAACACATTAAATGGTCCACCCTGTATATAGTTTTCGTTTGTCCTGATATTATTTCCAGTATTTCTTTTTTGTTGCTATTTCTTCTTTGATTTCGTGAGACCACCTCATTTTTTTTTCTATTCTTTATGTAGCGTAGCTACCACACACGCCTCTTGTCATTTTTAATAATGTTTTTTTTTTTCGAAATATGCCCAAAGTGTCTCTATGTCTTCCTCTCCTTGTATTACATTCCATTTTATTTTCAGTTTTTGTTTGTATTGTGCTGCTACTTCATTCTCATTTAGTTTATATGTCTTTATTGATTCATATTTCGTATCGTCTTGGTTAGCATCTGTTTCCGTAATATTATTTTGTTTTATTTCCTTTATTTTCAGTAGTAATAGGTTGTGGTCACTTCCAATTTCGGGTCCTCGCATTGCTCAAATATAAACTATATATATTCACCGTAAATAGAAAACTTTACAATTTCTATAATTTGAGTATAAGTTTAGAAGTGTAATGTGTAAGCTTTGATACGCATGGGTGAAAATAATAATTCTTAATGTTCTTTTTTTTTATTTTCAAAGAGTGAGAAATGTGTAAAAGCGTGGGGGTAAACGATTCCAATTGGTTGGTGTATTTTGAGGTAGTGGGTAAGAAGCAGTGGTAATATCCTCCGCAAAATTCACCTGAACCCAATTGTCTAGCAAAAAGTGACATAATAAGGTTCACATTTAGTGAAATGTTCAGCCACCATTCATCTAGCATATGGATAACTAGTGATGGCCATTTCGGTTTTTCAAACCTCATCAAACTAGTGTGTTCCATGTGCAATGCCTTGATGAAGGCGGCTGAACAAAAATTGTGTTGGAGTTATATACCCGATATTAATCATAATAAATTAAAGACGATGCAAGCGCCACCTCTTACCTAATTTCAAGTGGCATCGTCAACGTTTTCCTTGTTTTCATAAACAGGACGAGTTCGCCTTCCTTTAGTGGACAAAACAATGATTCTTGATCGTCTACCTTGTAGACCCAAATCGACGATGCCACTTGAAATTAGGCAAAAGGTGGGGTTTGCGTCGTCTTTAATTTATTATAACATTAGGGTATTAGATAATTACATTCTGGAAAATTTTACTTAATGGCCCACGACGCCATGGAGTTTTACAGGTCCGTGTAATTCCGATTTGTAATTACGAATTTTAAGCTCATTTTTATTGTTATAATTTTATTACTCATTTCTGAAAAATAAAGACGGTTCATAACAACGGAACGCACTATTTTGTTTTCGTACACATATGGTCTGGATCACTTTATATGATCAAGTTTGACCAGCTTTGATAACACAATTTATTTAATTTAATCGCACACAATAACAATACAACTCCCATGGTTTCAAGGATGAGTAATCTCCGAAAGAAGAAACTCACCCTGGCCGAGACTCAAACCCGCATATAAGCAGCGGCTTCACCATTCAGCCACTATAGCGAGTATAAAGTTAATTGTGATCATATTAAATAATTTAGAAGATATAATCAATTTTGTGATACATATGCTTTACAAATATATTTAAAGTATCCATCATTTACTGATTTAATTAATTTACAACAGAATGCATTTCTTTTTGGCCATAAATTTCACGATAAAAATCTTTTTCAAGTTTTTTTGACCCTCCACTTTATGCATTTTAATTTATCACTTCTGTTTCAGGATAAAGCCAATCTTATGATATACACAGTGACGATTATATTTCATTAAACATATCATTGTAAGTATATTCAAGTATCAGTAAAACTTCATTTATGCCATAAATTGTCTTAAACAGTACATATGTTCAATGAAATAAAATCTGCACTGTATATTTTATAAAATTGGCTGCAACTTCTTAGTTGTTTAATGAAACCTTGGATATTAAAACTTGTTATTAAAGTCTATAATTGATTGTCACATAAAATACTCTCTATTTTATATGATAATTGATTTTACCAATATATCATTTATTTTTGACTTGCTGTACATTTGGATATCATCAATGAAATTTCTAAGAGCCATTTCATGCACACAATAATTCTCGTAGAAATTTATATGATAATTATATATAGGAAAATATTTCTTAAGCCATTATTTTCTGCAACCCAAGTGTCTAGTCGTAACCTACAAAATAGTGGCTGTTGTACGAGTGTTTCGTGATTACGAGCGTATAAATAAAAAACATTATGAATATATAATATCTCTCTCAAAAATAACTAAAATATTTGCTTTTATTACTTTATTTTCATTAAATTTAATACGATTTTAAGACTTATTAAATCTATAAATTAAAAAAATATTCTTGAATATATAATATAATTCATTGTTGAAGCTCTTACTCAGCGGCAGTTACTGACAGAATTAAGTTATTTAATTCATAACTTAATTCGACAATTATCAGCTGTTTTTGAAGTAAACGTCATTTATTTCCATAATAATTCTTTGCTGTGTAAAACAGGAAAAATATTTTTATATATAGAATTATAGCGAAACATAAAATTCTCGCACAACTTCCTGCAACAATTCTTGTGTGTGTAAAACGGCCCTATAATAATTAAACAATTAAATTTTTGAAATCGGTTCTAAATAAGAAAGTTTGAGAGGTGGTGAAACACCCTGCACATGCTACAGCCACTAGTTATATGGTAGGTACAATAATACTTTCACAATAAATAAATTGTAATAAAGAAGTACAAAGACATGTGACACCAGCTGTGATTATTTGAACTTGATCTTCTTATTTTCTCTGTGCTATTATTGCCCAGTCAACTTACATCGAGAACATATTCTTGGATGATGGCATGGATAACAATGCAGATCATGCTGTAGAAGAAGATAGCCGCCCAATCCTTTAAGCCAGTTGTGTACAGCGGGATTTCACTTGCTTCCGTCACATTGTGTTGCAGAGCAATGAAGACGGAGGCCATCGGGGCTGTTGACTGTTAAAAGAAAGAAAATGACAATGAATTATATAAATTAAATACTTGTACATTCTTTTACTTTCTCTAAATTTATTATTTTTTTACATAACCTAACTAAATCTTGACATATGTCAGTTTAAAAAAAATTGAAAAACACATTAAATCATGGTTTAATTTTGAAATGTACGTTTTTAGAATTGAGTTTTAATAAAATAAAAGCGTATTTCTTTCATGAAAACAGTTGGAAATAATTTATTTGCGCCCTAGGAGCAGTTAACCTAAATCCATTCCCCTGACATATGTCAACCAAATTTACGGTTTTCACATCGAAATTTCCGCGATTTTTTTAATGAACCCGCAGCCCCAAATTACTCACTTGTATAAGGAGTCCCACGACGAAGACCATGACCACACAGGAGACGATGTCCGCATGATTCTGGATGACGAATTCGTGGCTCAAGATGGGTGGATTCTTGTTCGTCGATTTCCTGACTGGCTTCACCATTTTTTCCCCTGTTTACCGTGTACGATCTTTCCGTATTGGAATGCAGAAAAGTGTGCGTGCGTGGAGAACGGTTGTGTGTCGGCAAACACACCACTCGCGCAATTCGACCAACGCGTACGGTTTGTCGACGTAAAGTGTGCCGGACGGATCCGTGGAAATCCAACTGGATTTGACAGGGATTTCTTGCCACGACGTTACACGTAAACAACGTCAGCGATGCGCGATTGCGTTTGTTTCGCGCCGTTGCCAAACTGATGAACTTTCTAGGTTTCTAGTGTCGTTTATTTTGTTTTTTTCGTACTTTTTTGCTCTTTCTTTTAATTCAAATGAAACAATTCAAGATGTTCAAATTTAATATTAGATCATTTAATCAGGTATTTGTGAAATATACAAACATTAAAAAACTTAAAGATAGAATACTATAATTATAATAGTAAGTAGTTACCTTCTTTTTGTTTTGTTTATTCGTTTTTTTTTTTAATATTACAAAGAAAAGTATTTTCAAATTGTTTTATATGATTTAAAACATTTATTTATTATTGGAAGTTACTTACTAACGTTCCTTATAAACAGATTTACATCATTATTTTAAATATAATCATGATGTAGACATAATTCATCACCCAAATAAACACTTATGTCTTCTCGGGATAAATAATTTCAAACGTATCGCGGAAAATAAAAACGGAAAATATCTAGAAGATTATTACATTTCACCTCCGTTTCATTCCTTCTGGAAAGTAAGAAATAAAAAATAACGCCTCATAAATATTTTAAGAGAAACCCTAAAAAAAAAATGAAATAATAATGACCAGAGTTATTTAATTTGTTTAATAACAAATTTCTTTGCAATGCTCTAGAATGAATGTGCAATTAATTAGAATGTGTTATATAATAAATAATAATAGATAGGCAGAAAGGCTACTGGCCGATAGCCTTTTAACAAAATAAAAATGTACTACTAATAATATATATGAATATGTTTTGTTTTCTTTTTTCTTTGGTATTTTTTTTGTAATTTATTCAAATGTTATTATAAAACATATTTATGTTTTTTCGCCGCCTGTACACTGCAACAAAAATCAAAAGCGCTTAATAAATTCATTACACCTAACCCAGAATCACAGAGAATGGAGTAAATGCTATATATACGTTATTTATTCAATGATAGAATGGTTTTGGATCGATTCACAATCGTCCGGTAAGGAACGGACTCTCTATATACGATCCATTGCCGTTCTCTGGTTTGTTTGAGATTTTGAATCGGCATTTTATCGATTTCGCTATTTCTACACTTTTCATAAAATAGTGTATATTACTATTTCAATTATTTAGCTTTAATAAAAGCTTTGTATTAATAAATATCAAGAATTACCAATTATTTAAATATAAATAAATTTTAAAATTATTAGTGGCGGAAATAATTCATAGATGTCACTAATAGAAAAATTATTAGTTTTTGAAAATATTAAAAGAGGGCTCTGGAAATAATACAAACATAGATGTTAATTTACAATAAGTCAACATCTATGAAAACAAAATGTGTTTGGGAAAATGTTTCATAGATGGCGCCACGGGAAGTAATAGTATTAAGAATCGTTAAAAGATGGCGCAACTGAAGCAAAGAATTAGTTATTTCAATAATTCAAAGATGGCGCTGCAAGATTACAGTTTTCTATCTCAATAAGTTTTATCTACTAAATTTAAAAAATCGATAGAAAACTGTATCTACACGATGTTGCTGCAACAAGTAATAGATGGCTCCAAATTTATTACTATTTAATTTTATTTGTTATTAATTAATTATCAATAATTTTATTACTAACTCCAACCTTCATTAATAAAATATTATAATATTTTCTTCAGATTTATATAAATTAAATAAATACATATTTTTCTACATTTAAAAAAAACGACTACAACCATCTGTTGAACTGGTTTCTTCCTTCCCCTTCGCCCTTCTACTGCCCCCTTTTGTAAGTCATGGGCAGATGCAACAACCGGCATAATAAAAATACCGCAAGAAATGTGTTAATATTAGTGATGTGAAATATCAGTGGCGAAATACTTTCACACTTTTATTTTTTACGTTTTTATTTGTAAACTACTAACATTCTTCAATTTTAAACAAATATGGATTTAGTCAAAAGTTCGAGTAATTATGAAGAAATGAACATAATTGGGACAGGTGTGTTTACTTATCTATTTTATTTTATTCAAAATATTCAGCCTTGTTCATTTTTAAATAAAATGCACAGAGGTTTTAAAATCATAACCTATTTATTTACATATTTTGTGTGTGTTTTACTTTCTATGCAAATCAACCCACTGAGAAGAATCTTCTGTAAAATTCTGTAAAAATGTTTCATGTTAATAATATAGGTGAAAAATAAAAATTCCTTACTTCACTTTAAATTTTATATATACAAACATCTTTATTTGTGAAATTGAAACAGCATATACACAATACGTTAGGAAAGCATTACATTACTATATTATACATAATAAATTTCACAAATTGGCTATCGACCAGTGGTCTTTCAGCCCTTTAGATTTTATTAATACACCAGATGTACATTTCAAGTAATAAGTACTCATTATCAATGGTAAATGATTCCGAACAATTGGCTGCGGTATTATATATAATATGGGGATTAAGGGAAAATTTGAAGGGTAATTAGTGGATGTCGCCGACTATCAAGTCGGGTGATTGATGATTTTTCCGACTTTGTTTGGGTAACAGATTTAATAGTGGATTGTCTAATGGGGTTAAATCGGTGTTAAGCAACTTATATCTGTGTTTATGCATTTCGATGGCCTCTAACATGTTTAATCTATTGGTGTTTGATTTTTGTAATAGGGATAAATTATTTAAAGAAATTAAATTATTTGTCTATATTTTCGTTTTTAACATGATAAACATGTTTCTTAAATCCCTTGAGTAAACTCCTCTATTTGGCATGGGTATTTGCCCGGGAGGTAATTGTTTTAATGTGCATTTGTTTAACATACTTACAAAATTTTAGTCAAAAGTCACAGATTTAATTGTGAGAATTTTTATTTATTTAGTCTTATATAACATCATTATATGTTCCTCTCTACTTCTCAGTGTGAGGTGATTGTGAGAATAATTTATTAATTATTTTCAAATTATATTTATTTAAATAACTGTGACCAAGTGAATGAATACTCTTTTCCATTTAAACTCCTTTGAGTTTGCCCGATATAAAGTTTGTCACTGTCATTACAGGCTATTGAAGAACTTCCTGACTCATCTAAATGATTACTTTTTTGGAACGGGTTTCCTAAAATTGTTTTTAATTTTGAATTACTATAAAATGCAGGAGTCAGGTTGAATTTATTCAAAAGCCTAGAAATCTTGTTAGTAGTTTTGCCATTATAAACGAATCTGGAAAATTTAAAGTCTTTTGTACGTGTAAGTGGCATCAGTCTTCTCATATATTTAATTTTTTGGTTTCTTTTGTGTCGATTGAATAGTTTACTGATTCTAAATTTTGATATAAAGAAAACACTTAACTTTTTTATACCACTTTTATTTAGTGTGAAATAAAAGTGGTATAAAAAAGTTAAGTGTTTTCTTTATATCAAAATTGAAAATGGACCACGAAGTGAAAGCCTCCAAGATCCAAGGATTCTAAATTTGTTATAATCTAACGATTCGGCAATCTGTGTTAATATCATTTCTAACAAGAGAGGGAGGCTAAATGCTCTATACAACATGCTGTTAAATGCTGAAAGTTTATGTTTGAAATAGTAAATGACGAATTATGAATATAATTAAAAGTATGAATAGGTTTTTTTATATATATTGAATTCTATATGGTTATTTTTTTGTTGTTGTTAATTAATAAAAGATCTAATAATAATAATCTTTGTTTAGCAACTTGCTATATGATAACATAGAATAAATAAATGGTATTTGGTTGTTATTTTCTAATTCAAAGGTAAAATTCATACAAGGAAATAATGCATTTAAATCTTCGATAAGCTTATTAATGTCAAAATCAGATGTAATTATTGCTATAATTCGTCTACATACTATATCATACTTTCGGAAAACAAGAAAAGGTGTTCGTAGCAGTATTTTCAAAAGATGTTTGCTAAAAACGGGGAAAGGAAGTGCCCATTGCTTTTCCGAAGGTCTGTTTGTAAATGCTGCCATTAAATTCAAATGCATTGCAATCCATTATTAGTTTTGTTACTTTAATATACTGATCTACTTTTTCTATAATAATAATATTTCCTTAACAGACCTAAGTCTATTTACAAAGGAAAATACAAGTTCACTTATAATCTAAACATGAATATAATTGCATATAATTACTTACATGCTAATTGTAAATTACAATTAAAATTAAAATAAAGACGCTTGCAAATTATTCTGGTTTGATGAGAAAATATCGACTGCATATTGTACTTCATGATATTTTTTTAGCATTTTATATAAAGGAGCGATTGTTTTCGAGAAGCTGTAGACACACAGTACACAGCACAGTAAAATTAATTTGACTTAAAAAGTTAACATTGTCAGTTTTCTGATGGATAATTTTATACAATTCTTTAATTAAAATAAACCTATGCCGATCATAGATGCGAGGCATATTAAATTCAAGTAATAGCTCATTTTATCGAACATATATGAACCATATTTACGTAAATATAAATATCGTAGGAACCTCTTTTGTACTTTTTCAAGCATAGATTTACATTCTAGAGACCAAACAGAATCGTAATAATTTAATTTGCTTAATATTAACGAGTTGAACAAGATTTCATCTGTGAAAATCTATACAATTACGTGTAATGAAACCCAATGTGTCCTAAATTTAAGCTGGTCATCAAAATGTATGCCTAAACCTTTAGTGTTTTTCTCTTGTAATAACGGAATCCTTAATTTTGTAGTGAAATACTTTCTGATGTTTTAATCTATAATAGCTAATTACACAGCATTTAGATACATTAACAGATAATTCGTTTTGGCTGCACCAAGAAGTTAACAGGTTCAGATTATTTTGTAGATGCATACAATCAGAAACATTACGTATTACACTAAACAGTTTAATATCATCTGCATGAAGCCAACTTGTCAATATAATAAGAACACTGTAAACTTTTCTTCACTAAATTTATTTTAGTCCAGATGACATTTCGAACACGATGTATTCATTCTCAATAGAGAAAGAGTTATAACAGTTCGAAATGTCATCTGGACTAAAATAAATTTAGTGAAGAAAAGTTTACAGTGTTCTTATTATATTGATTAATCTTCACGTAACTCACACCAGTATATATTTCCAACTTGCCAACTTGAAAATTTTAAATGGGAACCCCTATTTTTTATTGCAGATTCTGAAAAAGCATTAAAAAATGTGTAATGATTATACGGATGCGTTTTTTTTTAAATTCCAACAGGTGGCCCTGTAATTGTGAAAGTATGAATTTTCTTTAAAATTTTCGTGAATTAATATTGTCCCAATAACTTTACAAAAAATAAATTTGGTGTTTCGATGTTATGATGTCGCAAAAAGAAAAAAAATCAGTGCATCTCGGCTATTTTTGTATCTGAGTGGTTTCAGTGACAATTGTTAACGTAATTCGCAATGGTCGGGACCCCTTGTTCGGTCAATGAGGTAGTGGACATACTGCTGATTCTTGGAGAAGCTTGGAAAAATTACGCTGCAGCAGCCTGACTTTATGTCAAACGATATCCTGATCGAGATCATCCAACACCTGCAACAGTTCGCAACATCAAGGCAAGGCCATAATAAGGTCGCGAAAAGGTTGATAGAATGGATGATAACAATGCCGATCCAAGAAGTGTGGCTGTTTTGGGACTGGTGCACATGGATCTACACATCAGTCTGCGCAGCATCGAACAAGAACTTGGAATTTCGAAGTCTACAAGCAACGCATCCTAAAAGGTGCGAAATTTCACCCATAACATATTTCACTGGTGCAAGCCTTTACAGAAAATGACCCTCGAATCAGGCTTTAGTTCTGCAATTGGGCTGAACAGGACACAGGGATGGTGAACAGGCACAACTGTCATTATTGGAGCTCTGAAAATCCCCACTGGTCGTGAGAACTGAAAACGCAGCATCTTTGGAGCCTAAGGCTGTATTCAGAATGGCGCATATGTTGTATAATAACTGTTCCGATTGGATCATTTCACGCATATGCTGCAGTTTCGCGTCCACAATAATGTGAAATTTCTGAACATTTCGTCACAGTATAGTTCTAAGCAGTAATCGCACTCTCGAAAATAACGCAAAATGGAGAGACTTCGCGCAGTTGAACGGCGCAGCTCTCAAACCCAATCATATGGCCACCCAAATATAACCTGTAAACGGATGTTGAATTTAAATTATTAAAAACAGTGTTTATGCGACGACCTAAGTAATTTTCGAACTTTAACATGAAATATTGTGTGCCGTTTTGTAAATGTGTTTATTCGAAAGCTTCTGATATCAGCATTTGCACAATTTCAAATGATCACCGCTAAGTTAAATTATTAATTATTATAAATTATTTGGGGCTATTCCTTATGTAAAATATTAAATTTAATATACAATGTATTTTTATCATCACAATCTGTGAGAGTTTTATAATTGATATGTATGTAAATTGCGAGGTTAATAACATACACAAATTATAATATTTTAAACTTATTTAAACATTTTTAAAAAGGTACTCATTATAATTCCACATTTCATTCGATTCATTTTTAAATACCTTTCATGTTGTAATGTTTGTATAATGTTATCGCTCTTTGCGTGTCAAGAGTTCTAACACCTTGAGGAATATTAAAAAACCTTTCGTTTAAATTAAAACAGTCTTCTAATTATTATTATTTTTTTTCCCAGTTTACAGTAACTTAAAAATATAGAAATTCGCGTGTCTGATCGGCCTCAATGCCGAATCATATCTGGTTTTTCTTTTAAAACTAAAAACTTAAATACTTACCCTATGAAATTATTGATTTTCTTAAGTGGGGAGGAGACGCGCGCAATTTTTGTTTATCTATTTTTCAGACAGTGCGCGTCACGCACCCTTTAGGAATCAAACATATTTGCTTAGGCGTTGTGTAATGCTGATAACGAGAAAATAACTTTCCACTGATGCTTAAAATTCCATTACTTATCTTCTGCAAACTTGTTATTGAAAATGTTGGAAATCAATAGTGTTTGATTGTATATTAAATATAATTAAGCTGATGATTATTTATTAAATAATGTTATTGACAATATAATGGAATTTTATATCAGCAATACTCAAGAAAATGAATGTTTATAACAATAACTTAAATTTTCAAGTATATATTAGCCCAAATTTATATAAATATTTCTCGGCACATTAAATTATGAATTTATTATTTCATATAAGTCATGTTTATGAGATATTACATGTATCAAAATGTGTTAATATTCTAAATCAATTCAGTGATAATAACAACAAATTGCATGAGTTTATAAAGAAATTTAATTGATAGAAAGATAAATTTACTGAGTATTAATTAATATTAAATTTCATATAAAACATTTTTTTTATTTTGTTAATTGTACATTTCGAGTACTACATACTCATTATTAATAACTTGCTGCTAGATGTCCATTTCTAGTACAATGTATTCATTATCAATGTTGATATTTATATAAATCAATTTCAACTATTACAAATACACTAAATAAATATGGGACGGACAACATTTTAAAAATATTAATCACTAAATATGTTTTCATTTTGTTTATAAATAAAAGATTGCTTTGTTTTTTTATATCATTAATCTATTCTTTTATTATTATATTAATATCGTAGTACACACATTTTTTTAAATTATAAATTTCATCTCATTTATACAAAAATAAATGAAAAGGATGTATTGGAAATGTTTGTAATTGTTCAAATATTGTGTTTTGGGAATTTTGTATTATAAATTTTAAACTAATTATTATTATTACATATAGCAATGATAATCATTAGCAAATTAACATGATTTAATAGTTATTATTAATACTTATAATATAAAGTCAAAGGTTATTAAATTGGACCGCTACTGGAAATGAAGCCGCCAGTGGATGTGCCGTTCAGATGCGTGATGATCACTCATTTTGCAAAAGATCAAATGTGCCAACACTAAGTGAGACTACTGCTTAGAACTATACTGTGATTTCGTGCCTCATGTATCGAGGTGGTGCAGACTATGCAGGCGCATTAAAGTCATGTGGATAATCGTCAAGATTGATAGAGTATATATCGAGTATATGTATAAATATATATGATTATTCACAACATAACCTATTATTAATTTCCAATTCATTTCGCTAGCCTTCCTTTTCACAGAACCAAACCAAAACAATTGTGAAAATGTTTACTAAAATTCCAACTATAATAAATGAAAAGTTAATTTATTTGGAAGTACAGTCGATTGAAGTAGAAACTGTTTTAAATCTTTGGACAACTGAAAAACTGTTTGTTACTTTCAAAATAAATAAATATCCAATTAAGTAATTAATCTTTGAATAAAATGTAATAATAGTTAAATATATTACCAGGGGGCAGACCCTGGTAATATATTTTATGGAACAAGGAAATTCTATGATTAAATACACTGTAAATTCTGTATTGTGGAGGCTTCTACTTCGTTATACATGTTAATTTCACAATAAAACACTTATTACTTTGTTTGTATAACACTTGTACAAAAAAAGTAATGTGTTTTATTGTGAAATACACTGTAAATTACTTACTTCATATTTGTAGATTCTGAATTGTTAAAAACAATGTATTTTACCAATGAAGAAATGTACTGAACTTAGAGAATTCATTACGTCGCTCTATAAAAATAGTGCTGGTGGTAAAAGGGGGCTGGTTATTGGCGTTATTAGTATTTTGAGATAATAGGGGAGGCTTCATTTAGGTTTTTTCGGAAGTTGATAATTTACTGTCTTCCAACCTTTCCGATTGAGATTGGTGCATATACACGCATATCCATTCGGTACGCTATTATGTAGAAAACCTAATTTCGTACATATGCGCCATTCAGAATACAGCCTAAATGTTTGGTGTAGGATTTTGGATGGACATTTGATTGGACTACATTTTTTCGAAGAGGTATTGACAGGTATCTCCAGTTCTTGCGTGAAGACCTGCCACAGTTAATAGAAGATGGCGAGTTGCAGTTGAGGATGACCATGCGGTTTCAGTAGAACGGAGCAACTGCTCATTATGCCAATCAAGTCATGCTCATCTCAAGGACGTTCTCCCGGAAAGAGAGGATTCGCCGTGCCTGTAGAGGAATCAGCCCTGCCATTTTGCGTAAAACGGTGGGACACTTCAAGAAGAGAGTCACAATATGCCGCAACAGCAATGGACATCACTTCGAGCAGTTGCTGTAGGTTGTAGGCGAGTAGAAGTCCTTATCAGGACCAAGTAATGTGCAAAATTCGATTGTGCGTCCTGTTTGTGCACATTGCACATTAGGATACGCTAATGCCGACAGCACACAAAAAGAGAAAAAAAAGAGATTTTTCCGCATTTCGAATCAAACAGAATAATTTGATTTAAAATGTCTTTACTCATTGGTTATTTTGTTTTAGCAAAATTTATAAGCACAGATTACTCTATAGATCGTCCACTCAATGTTAAATTTTGGTCCCGGGTTTTACGTTAGTTTCACCCCATAACACCAGAGGCGTGGTAGTCGAAAGTCAGCGAGACGTGGGGCGAGAGGGGATTTGGCGGGTATAATCCCATATTCAAATTTAAAATATATAATTATAATAATAATAAAAGGTTATATAAATGAAAGCATTAACAAGTTTATTTAAAGAACAAATGATTTATTTTTTTGACAATAGCTAACAATAATTATATATAAATATTATATATATGTAAACATTTACAGTTGACACCTGGTTATTGTTTAACCTGAAAAAAAAAAGCCATATATAGTAAATATCTTAAAGAATTGTTTATACAGTTATAAAATTATACGAAGAAATGTATATACAGAAACATAAAATGTTGTACAACATATGAAGCTAAATATTACCGAGTAGATAATTGTTATACTTACAGTCTTCCTTGGTTCCGGACAATGTCTTGTTAACAGTTTTTTTTATTTATTTAATGCCTGTTGTTGGTCCAATGCTTGAACAACATCGGTAGATATACCAGATTGGTCCATGATTGCAGGGTCGTCAATGTCTAGTAACAAAAATTACAAAATGATACCCCAACTGCAAGAAAGTACTAATTACTAAATATTCACTTATACGTGCATATACATTCAGTCATTTCTTAGTTTTTTTTATTATTATTACTAACACACATCACGGTCAATTGAAATCATATAAATAAAACGAACATCTTTACATAAATTACAAAACATGTCTTACCCTATTTCTTTGCGATATCTTATGCATCCTTATATTTTAATTTGAATTGTGGCAACATGTAACAAGATAATAATGGCTAATTTTTGTTTAAAAACTTATTAAGTATAAATTGAAAAGGAAATTCACAACAGCACACACTATCTAACCTAACACCTTGAAAATGGAAATAAAATAGCTGAAACATCATAAAAATTCCAATACTTACGGATTTGTTTACGTTAGCAAGAATTCACGACATATGCGCCTCTACGGGTATGGGGTGAAACTAACGAAACCGAAATATTTTAAACCGTGCGGAGTCGACAGGGCCTGTTTAGAAGTATTGCACAAAATAACCCTATTAAAACACTTAATTTACAATTAAATTATCTTTATATCTTTATCAATGGTAATTAATTTTTTGGTATAATAATTTAATTTGCAACAGAAATGGACTTCTAAAAAATAAAATTATTAACAGCCATTTGCACCATTTTATTTTAGTAATTTTTATATTACGATATATATCACCTCTGAATGTGAAAATCTTATCAGATACATTTATGACCATGCTAATACCTGTACTAATAGTCAGGGACTAAGTATTAATTAACAATCAGTAAATATAACATGAAAATCCTTGATAAAATCGAATCATTCATAATTATGAAATAAATATGAAAAAAAAAATAAAAATCGACGAATAAAACACAGATTAGATTGAATAACTTTAAATTCTCGACTAGTTTCGGGTTATTAGCCCATATTCAAGAGAATTGAAAATTTATTCATATTTATTTCATACAATATGAATTACCAATGTCTAAATACTAAAACCATTAATTACATTCATAATTAGTTTTTTATATCCTGTTTTCGTTCTCTCCAGTGTTTGGGACTGATATTTTCAGAAATTTAGGTATTGATTGAAACACCAAAGTTATTTTTTATAAAGTTATTGAGACAATATTAATTCACGAAAATTTCACAGAAAATTCATACTTTCACAATTACAGCGCCACCTGTTGGAAATATTTTATAACGCTCTTTCAGAACCTGCAATAAAAATAGGGGTTCCCATTTAAAATTTCCAAATTGAACCCCCTAACGCCCCCCCCCCCGTGTGGGACTAGGGGAGCCATTAAAATGCTTTTGATTTCAAGATATTCAAGAAAATAATGTGTCCCATCCTGTTTTGTGTATTTCATTTTGAAAATAAATAGTAAAAAATTATTCTTCGTATCTTCAGGGGCTTACGGAATGGTCTTCAAAGCCCGTGATAAAATCAACAACTGCATCGTCGCCCTCAAAAAGGTCAAAGTCCCGCTAACGGAAGACGGCATCCCAATGAACACTTTACGGGAAATAGCTCTGCTCAAACAGCTGGACACGCACGAGCACCCGAATATAGTCCGCCTCTTGGACATTTGCCACGGGCAACGTTTGGAAAAAGAGCTTATCATGTTCCTCGTTTTCGAGCACCTCGAGCAGGACCTGGCCTCCTTCATGGAGAAATGCCAGAGTCCCAGGGGTCTCGGCAGGGTGAAGATACAAAGCATGGCCAGGGAGATTTTGGAAGGGGTGGACTTTCTGCACAGCCACAGGATTATACACAGGGATTTGAAGCCGCAGAATATTCTGGTGACGAAGGAGGGAAGGATTAAATTGGCGGATTTCGGTTTGGCTAAAACGTATGACTTCGATATGAGATTAACTGTAGTGGTGAGTACAATATAATCATATCTTATTCTATTTTTTGTTCCTATACAGGGTGTCCCATTTTAATCTTTCAGGTGAAATATATCGAGACAAGTGCGCCCAATCGAAAAAGTTGTCTAATGCAAAGTTTAGTGGTTTGCAGGGGGACATTAGATTCTGTAATCAATTTCACCCCCCACCCCTCAGGGGGATGAAAAACAGGGTTAACTTCTGAATCTTAAATGGGAACCCTCATTTTTTTATTGCAAATTCGGAAAGTGTGAAAAAACTATGTAGGTTTTACTCAGAAATTTTTTTCGTATGGGCAACAGGTGGCGCTGTAATCGTCAATATTAGATTATTTTACACTTAATCTAGAATTGATGTAAAAATGCCACCTAATGATTACAAAATAATCAGATTTCAGACATAAGCGCCCTTTGACACCTTGATGCATTGCGTCCTTTATGTACCCCCAGAGGAAAAAGTGTGGAGACGTTAGATCCGGCGATCTAGGTGGCCATTGCACATCGTTAACCTTGTGGCTTACGGAATGTCATCCAAAAGCGCAGTAATGCCTCCTTGCAAGAAATGCGGATAGCGTTCCCCATTGAGCGTTTTCTCAAAGAAGTGTGGTCCAACTATTTGCAAATCCACGATACTGCACCAAACATTGACGCTCCAGCGATGTTGATGGTCGATCGATCGAACCCATTGGGGATTTTCGTCACTCCAATAATGGCAGTTGTGTCTAAGAACAAACATTATGGAACTGACTACGTATTTAGATTTCTAGGGTTAATGTGAAAAACATTACAGCAGTGCATCAAGGTGTCAAAGGGCGCTTATGTCTGGAATCTGATTATTTTGTAATCATTAGGTGTCATTTTTACATCAATTCTAGATTAAGTGTAAAATAATCTAATATTGACGATTAAACGCCACCTGTTGTCCATACAAAAAAGTTTCTGAGTAAAACCTACATAGTTTTTTTTCACACTTTCCGAATTTACAATAAAAAATGGGGGTTCCCATTTAAGATTCAGAAGTTAACCCTGTTTTTCACCCTCCTGGGGGGTGGGGGGTGAAATTGATAACAGAATCTAATGTCCCCCTGCAAACCACTAAACTTTGCATTAGACAACTTTTTCGATTGGGCGCACTTGTCTCGATGTTGAATATATCGAGACAAGTGCGCTGAAAGATTAAAATGGGACACCATGTATAATTTATCCTATAGAAAATTATTTACATATTTCAAAGATGATAGCTCTCATATTTATATAATTTTTTTTGTTAATGATCAGGGATCCGATTTGTTTTTGTTTAAAAGTTACAAGCATTTAACGAATCATATTTTTTCCAGTCAACCAGCTTCAATCACAACTAGGCTGATAATAAATAAAAATGACAGTTGCTATGACAATAAACCTTTAATTAACAATAAAAATGTAACTTAAATGAAAATCACAAAACTTAAGACTATAAAAGTTGTTCGAAATGTACACCCTCTACTTGAATGCAAGCCTCACATCGACGAACTAAAGATTCGGCCACTCGATGGATGAGATTTGGATCATTCCTTATTTGGTTAGCTGTATCTTGAATTCTTTTAAGTAATTTCAACATCTCCAGCATGTGTTTTGGCAATGAAACTGATGTAACATTTCTCTGTTCAATGCACACCATGCAAAATTCGGTGATACATGAGCGTTATTATATATATACAATAAAAGAGATGGAGAAATGGGCAAAGAAGTGCAGATTTGCTAGCTGAAGGAAAAGCCACTTATACGATTTTCATAAAAGTTAAGGGTAATTAGATATTTTGGAAAATGATAAAAGTTCCGATTTTTTTAAATCTCTTTTTCACGGTTATTAATAGAGATAGAAAAATAACTGCAAGGCATAGTTTTAGATAATTTTAAGTTAAATAATAAAATGTTATAAGAGTGTTTTTGCTGGCATTAGTTTTCGAGATGACAAAACCAACTATGATTTTCATTTAAAAAAAATTAAGTTGATGGTGGTCCAGAACAAACAAAACTTGTTATTAGATAATTGAGTACACCATCATTTAGATCATAAAAAAGTGCTATAAGAATATAATTGAAAACTAATGTCAGCAAAAAATTTATTGTCGCGTGGGGGTCGTTCGCAACTACCAAGCCCTTTCATTGTAGTAACATAGGTAAGGAGAACTATATACTTACCTTGACTATTTCCTTCCTTAAAAAAACCAAAGCGGGGCGACACAAAACTCTTTGGTTATTTCAAAAACTCGTAATTTATTAGTCTGCACACTACCGTGTCAAGGCACCGACCCCCTGTTCAGCGTGTCTCACAGACTCCCTCGATATTTCTTAATCAGCAAAATATGTTTTACATAATCAAGGAAATCCTCGATGGACACTGCTGACTTTTATTTATTTATTTTATTTTTATTTATTTCACGATAATTATCATTACAAACATGCACTTAATATCGAGAATGTGAACATAAACACAAGAATTACAATATATATATATATATATATATTTTCAATGACCCCTTTCTACCCACATGGGTGTAGGGTAAAGAATTACAATAAATAAATAAGAATATACAAGTTAATAACTAATAAATTAATATATTAATAAACGCAATCAAGATTAATAACAGTCAACGATCTGCGAAAAGTTGATAAGAAGCTAAAGAACAATTCAAAGTTATTTGATGACAAAAGACAATTAGCGGCGCGCATCAATCTACAAAGAGGACCATTTGCCATAAACCTAGAACGGTGCATCTTTTTCCGAAATAAAAAGTGTGACCTAGTGGTGGCACCGGACTTTTTTAGGAGCCGTTGCGGACCTGATGCAACCCTACACCTCCCGTACGAGTTGATCCGCTTCGTGACAATATTATAAAATTTTATTATTTAATGTTAAAACTTTGTCCTTTACATTTTTTTTATTTCTACTAATAACCGAGAAAAAGAGATTTAAAAAATTGGAACATTTATCTTCTTCTTTATTATTTTTCAAAATATCTAGTTACCCTTGATTTTTTTTAAATTTGAACAAGTAGTTTCTTATTTAATTTGTAAATCTGCACCTCTTTGCCCATTGAACCGTTTCTCTATCTCTTATAGTTTTCGAGATCCCCATAGAGAATACGAAAAAAAACTCACCCTGTATAGGTGGAAAGACCACAGGTCGATAGCAACAGATAACAGATATAAATTATATATTTGATTTTCTAACTTTCATTTTTTACTTTGTATGTAATTTTTGTCTATATATATATCTGTTAATAAAGATTATATACAGGGTATTTCAAATTAGAGTCCCACCATGGGGATTTCGCTTATTATAAGAGATAGAGGGTAAGTTTAAATTTGGCACTTTTGCAGAATTTCATGCTGATTAAAATCCCGTTAAAAAAACTGTTCTAAGTTTCATTATTTTCAAGAAAAATGAAAAAGAAACTGAAAAATGCTATTTTCTTTTTTTTATTTATATCTTCCTTATTTAGAGCAATATTTCAATACAATGAAGACATTCTTATAGCACTTTTTTATGATTTAAATGATGTTGTACTCAATTTTCTAATAATATTGATATCATATATCGTACCTTTATTATAATTAGTTATTTTCTTTTTTTTTGCAATATTAACAATAAAGAAGCTGTTACTTCTTGCAAAAGTCTTGTTGGGTGTTAAAGATAAAAAACGTTATGAATTTTCGATGTTTATTCTTCAATGACTCGAGGAACACTATTTACAAATATTTACAAAGTTTTAGAAATCTCCCCCGAATGTAGGAGAGGTAGGGGGCGGTGCGTTCCATCCCTTAATAAAAGCATCTACAAGGTTACAACTATACAAAATACGACAACACTGTCTAATTATATGTTTTCCGTAGAAAATATTTAGTGCTAGCAGATGTCTAAAATCCAAGAATAACACAAAAGAGTTATAAAACAATTTAAAAATTATTTGAGCAATCTTTCTCAGAAAAATCGTCTTTAGGCACGTAGCCACCCTTAACAGAGTCCCTAGGGTCGCACCCATGCTCGCGGGTACGGTCGCGGTCTATTGTCCGTACTTTTTAGGGAAATCGCGGATTATATCACGACAGAAGCATTCATTTATAACAACTAGATGGATGTCATTCTGTCATTGATTATCAAAATTTAAAATCAAATATTACTCATAATAAATTAAAGACGACGCAAGCGCCACCTTTTGCCTAATTTCAAGTGGCATCATCACATGGAACACACTAGTCTGATGAGGTTCGAAAAACCGAAATGGCCATCACTAGTTATCCATACGCTAGATGAATGGTGACTGAATGTTTCATTAAATGTGAATCAAATATTACTATTTATTGAATATTTAAATCGTCTTTTTAGAATTCATAAATGTACCTTATTTTGTAGAGTTTTAGGTGATTTAAAGGCAAAACAACGTTTGAATATGAAACGCCAATTCTCCTATAGAATAAATGTTTGGCCAAATGGGTACAGTCAGAAAATAAATTAGGAGATTATAAATATTAATAATTTCATCTTGAAATTCAATAAAATTACTAGAGGATATTTTTATACTACAATAAATAATTTAAAGGAACACCGTTGAATTTCTGTTGCTGCTAAGGCTGTTTTTTGAACATAAATTAAAGAAATATGTGTTAATATTTTTATTAATAAAAAAATTCATTATGTAAATTTTTGCTCAATTGCAAACCTTTTTTATAAATATTATATTCACAAAGCTATAAGTTACATTATAATTTGTATTTATTACTTTTAATTTCATGGCATGCGTGATTTCTTAGCACTAAAAAAAATATTTTGTTAAGACTGTGTTTATTTATCAGAATATATATATCATATGTAGCATCATTGTAATTAGAAAAAATATAGGATTAAAATATAATAAAAAACAATATAGTGTCCATAAGAAATGTTGATGATGATCCAGAAGAAACAAAACATGCTATTAGAAAAATGAGTACGCAATTGAATAGATCATAAAAAAGTGCTATAAGAATGCCTTCATTGTACTGAAATATTGCTTCAAATAACGAAGATATAAATAAAAAAGAAAATCGCATTTTTCAGTTTTTTTTTATAGAAAAGAAAGAAATACTATAAGAATGCTTTCCTTGTATTGCTTCAAATAACGAAGATATAAATTAAAAAAGAAAATCGCATTTTTCAGATTTTTTTTTATAGAAAAGAAAGAAATTTAACCCACTTTTCTCAACGGAATATTAATCAGCATGAAATTCTGCAAAAGTGTCAAATTTAAACCTACCCTCTATCTCTTATAATAAGCGAAATCCCCATGGTGAGACTCGAATTTGTAACACCCTGTATACACACATCTTTATTCAGACTATACAAATAATATCAAATTATATAAAAATAAACAATGTATGTAAGTGTTCTGTCTGGGATATTGATCAAACATTTTACACTTAAAATATAATTCATTTGCTCTTCAATAATAATTTTTTTACTAATTATTACGGTTTTTGCTTCGTTATGCATCGTTATTCAATTCATAAACCCACTTTTAACTTTCTTTGTGTAATTCTGCATCGATTAATAAGTATAAAGATTGGCAACCTTATGGGAGAAAGTGTAATTATGAAAAATAGACAATCCAATGAACAAGTGTTAATTTATATGTCTGTAAAACAGCGACTCTCTAAAATTACAGTCAACTCTTGAACTAATCAAATAGAAAGAATTAGAATTATATCTCATTTATACAGTAGCATCGGCAATCAACAAGAGAGAATATTTTCTCTAAACATTAGTGTGATATACATCTGTTTATAATTTTATTTTGCATTTAGGATTTTAAATATATAATTTATTTATTTAGTCTTATATAACATCGTTATATGTTCCTCTCTACTTCTCAGTGTGAGGTTATTTAAATATATTATAAATATGTAAAATTATTTTCTAGTATTAATTGAATGAATTTCATTATTGATAGAATAAATTCGAATCAAAAGTTGTATTTTAGCAAATATTTAAAAAAATAACTTTATTAATTGTTCGCGACAGATCGCGATAACCGTACGGACCTTTATATTTTGTTTCTTTTGTAAATTATTCAACTCGATACCCGATACGGGTAAAAGAGGATAAGATTAAGAAAGAAAGAAAGAAAATAAATTATACAAACCTTTACATTTTGTTTCTTTTGAAAGATTTACAGTTTCAGATAAATTGTAATTTGTATTTCCTAACAACTTAAAAGATCCACGAACCCGAGGCTGTTTTACGTCAGACCCAAAAGGCGTAGCTAATAAAAGAAGTGCTCTGCTACCTTTCTTCACAACGAAATTTGAAAGAGCCTTTGTACTTAGTTGAACATGATTGACACAATACGATATCATATCAATGGTGGGGTGGGGTTTTATTGCCGATAAGAGTTAAAATGCAGCCTCGGGAATTTGTTCATTTGCCAACTTTCTTTACGTCCTGTCTTTTCTGTCTCTCTTTTTAGATTTTCGTACCCTCTCGAAACTTTTCTGTCTCTCCCTTTAGATTTTCTTATCCTCTTGCAATTTTTCAAACTCCACCCACTTTTTTTAACCAATTATAAACTTATCAAAATGTTCTTCAAAGTTTATCTTCAAACTAACATTATTTTTCTATCGTCTCTCGCACGAATAAGTAACCTTTCTTATATTTGTCAAACATGTTAAAATCTTTACTTGCTTGTTTTAATCATCATTATCTTTGTTTTGTTCACTTTTATTATCTTTTAAGGCTGGCGTTTACTAGAAAAGGAATGATGCGATGACAGAGATAGTTGCCAATCGTCAAGGAGATGATGGCCTCTCGATTTTAATAGCGAACTATTTGAGAAATATGTAGAACACTGCAGTTTGGTTTCCTTATCTATGTGTGTGTCTGTGTATTCGACAACCGACGCTGACGCGATAGATTTTTTTATTAATGAATATGTTATTTATTATTTAGACAGTGTATAAATATATTTGATGAATTTTGTCGTATCATCGAAAGAATTGCTCAATGCATGCTATTATATTTTTGTTCTCATTTTTAAGAAAAAATCATTTTCACTGTAAGTTTGGATTCTTCGTGTGATGTTATTAAAAAAAAGCGGTAAAAAGTCGTTATACTTATACCTAACCGTTTTTATTAATATTTGAATATTCATAAAAATTACCTTTTATGCAGAATTGATCCTCAAATTATATTTCGCGAGATAAAATGCATTTTGAAATAATAAATATAGTAAGATAATATATAGATCAAATTAAAGGAGTAATTTAGTGAAATCAAATGGATAAAATTATGTATACAGGGTGGGCCACTAATAACGGCCATTAAAAGTTTACGGGGATCTTGACTGATTATATCGGAAATGGCTACCAACTTTGTTATTTTAAATAGAACACTACATATTATTATTTTTTGGATTCCCCATTTAATTGTCCATCCACTTATATGAATTTATATCCACATAATTGTTACAGTTTTTGAGTTAAAAATTTATTTTTCGAATATTAACACCAAATAGATCTTTCGAAAAATGTCTTCAATTTTTACTAATAGATCCTTCTAGTATTAAAAAAAACATTTATCAATTTTGACAATAGGTATTTCCATAAGATCCATATTTCAGTGCCCAATTAATAACAGCATAATTCATTTTTTTAAATGGAATGCTCAATATTTTATCTCACAGATCGATTAGCAAATTAATTTGCAACATAAAAATATTATATATCTATTTATCCAGAGCAAGTAGTTTTTGAGTTATTTCTAAATTTCTTTCCTCACATTTTTTTTTTTTTTCATAATTGAGTAATTCCTGTTCTATTTACGCGTGCATCAATATTCTTTAGGAAAGATGTGGAAATCTAGCAGGCCAATTCTGCAGACCTAAATTTCGAATCCATCTATCTTTATCGTTTTTTATGCGAATATGAATCGATAGAGAATTTGATTGCATAAAAATCTACAGAGGTTCCACTAAAAAAACAGTTGAAACCTTACAAAGTTATGATATTTTTTTATAGATAAATTGGTTTATTAAAAGAATATTAACATAACACTCTTAATGGCGAATAACATTCCGTCGAAATAAAATATAATAAAAAAACGCAGCATTTCTTTTTGTTTTAAATTTTCCAATGTTACATTATATAGAATATGAAAAAGAAAATATGATTTGCGCTTTACTCACTCATTTATCTTGAAGGAATTTTCTTATTTTCCCTCATTAACCATTTGTTTTAGTATTGTCGGTTCTTGGATTATACTTTTTTGGGATAGATAAATATTTTAAATAGAAGTGTAGAACTTGAATAACTAAATATTTTTGTATAGCATTATCAAATGTCCTATTCTCTTTTAAATTTCTTTAAAAAATGGTGATGTGTCCGTCATGGTACTTTCCCCGGTGAATTTTGTCAAATAAGTTTCTGATTGAAAATTTAATAGGAAATCAAAAATGATTAATTAAAAAAATGGATTGTTGTCTTTTACAGTTAAAGCCGAGTACTTGGAAGGATATTATAATTTAGTGTGATATTTATTACCTTACAATGGATTAAAGACATTTCTCTACACCCTTTTCTTTTCAAACTGGAGGCGTTTGTGAATGATATGTTGAATATGAGGGAACTTTGACGTTTTATTTGTCATTAAAATAACTATTTCAATAATTAATATCTCCACAGCCTACACAAAGAAGATTATAAAAATAATTGTTTATTTCTAAGGGAATTTATTAGGTAGATGAAATTCTTCCGCTTATAAAATGAAAACTGAAAGTCCTACAATAAAAGTTTGGTAACAAAAATTACTTATTTTTTAAGATCCTCAACTTTTATTTGAAACATTTTTCTATCCGAAATAAAAATGAACCTTCCCTGGCCGGGATTCCATTTTATTTTAAATTGTAATTATAAAAAAATTGACATCAATGTTAATAATCATATGTCATAAGTATACCAAAATTTAAAATTCTCTTTATTTGGGATGAATAACCCCAACTATTATTCTACACATAGTGTAGAACTAAATACATTTTTGGAAAGTATAATTTCTGCTTACATTACAATCATTCTATATTTTTTTTATTATTTTTTGTATCCGTAAATATAATAAAATAAAAGTGAAATTAAAAATGGCCTCTCGGGAAATATAAGGCAAACATTTATATATATTTTGTGAAATATGACGAAAACTGCTACCACCATAATAAGTGTTTGGTTTGAAATGTATACTTCAAAAATAAAAAAATAGAACATACAGTTCAAAAGAACCTATAAAACAGTAAGTAAAGTAACACTTGATACAATTTAATAATTTTTAATAATAATTTTAATTTTACAATTACATTGATCTATTTTAGATCCTTAGCCTTTTATTACATTCCTAAGGCTGAAATAAAATTATTTGAAAACATTACATTTTTTTATAAAATAAAAAAGAAATCCATAATAATAATTTTTCACCGTGCAAACATTGGCAAAAAAAGATTAATTCATATTTGTATGCTGCTTACTGAACTTTATTTAAAATGTTTATTATTTTAGAATGGCATGTGCATCGTCGGTGTTTTAAAAACGCGACGCGCAGAGATAACTATAAAAGATATTTTTGTCTTTCTCATATTCATTGAATGTGAAACAGCAATAAGCATACATACACAACATTGTCAAGAAGAGGGGAGAAACATCTATTGAGTATCTCTTGAAAATTAATTAAAAATCTTTGTTTGTGTTTTTCCATAGTATTAATTATTTAAATTATTACTCATAACATTAATTTTATAAATAATTTAAAGGTGATAAACGCAAATAACATTTATTAAAATATAGTAAACTATTTCCCGCTATCTATATGAGACTTAATGAACTAATATTTGTCTAGTCAAATGCAGAAAACTATATGTAACTTGCCGGTTTTATTCAATATGGCCGAATTTCACGGGAATTGATGATATTTTCGGAACGACCTTCCTCAGTAAACAGCATTGTTTTCTGACGAAGAAATGTATTGAACCATAACTACATTCAATGTAGATTATTACGACATATTTCATTTTCTTTCAATAATTATATTAATAAGTAAAAATATAGCACATTCTTTGCATAAAATGTGCTAACTTTGGACGTAATTTTCTTCTAAACTATTAATCAGATTAATTTTTCAATAACTCGTTCGAAATCTGTGGAGTTTTAGGATTATTTTGATATATAATATGATGAAATTCATCATTCAGGGTTTGTTTGTTAGAGGAATTCAATTGGTACAAAATCGCTTCATTTTACATACGATAAACGCCAGCCTTAAGTTGTAATAAATTTATATTAGTACTTCAACTTATTACATTGTAATATTTATTTCTTTTATAAATAAATTATTAGCTAAAATACACACTTAAGTAATGAAGAAATTTATTCCTATTTACTGTATTATAAAATAAAATAATATATATGTATTATCGAAAACCCCGTTTACCCATACAGAGTGTGGGGTGTATAAAATAAAATAAAAATCGCCAAAGGCGTAAACATTAATAGTATTTAATTTACAATTTATTTTTTTTATAATAGTGCAAATAAACAAACGTTGCAAATATCTCAGGTTTAAATAAAGTTATGCATTTGAATAAAAATGTAAGAACTTAATTATATAATTGATTGTTGAAGCTATTACTTTGTGTTACATGTTTATTATTAATATGAAGATAAAAAAAAATAATAAAACACTTCATTTTTCACTTGATTATATATTTTTGAATTTACATTCATTCAGAATAATTAATTATAATTAAGATATTTTAAAGTAAAATTCATCCCCATTATTATTAATCTAATGAGTATAAAATAAATAATTTCTGTGGTAGCTGTTTGGTTCAGACGCTAGTCGTGGTAATTTGGTTATTGTGGATATTTATTTATTTATTTAATTAATGGATGCCATTGCACACAGTAACATACATACTGGGTTATTCACGCTATACGAAACGGAGTATTGTTGCCAATGTACACCACTTTTTAAAATTTTTATTTCAGTGCTGTATAGATGCCTATAAGAACTACTTTATAAAATTATTTTCATATTACACAGGGTGTCCATATACCATAAAAGTATTAAAGTTGTGTTTTTTTTAATAGAACACCCTATATATTATTATATTTTTAGATTCTATCTTCAAAATAACTATAGTTTTCATTAAGATTGTTAGTACCTAAATCTAACTGTTTTTGAAATAATTGCAATTTTCTTCAAATCTAACCTAATTTTCAAATTTTAATTATTTGAGAAGTATTTAGGTTATGTACAGGAAATTTCCAGTCCAGTTAAGCAATGGATCATATTTTATTTTCCATTTATTAAAATCGTAAAATATTTACAGGACGGCCCAAAATATTAAAATAATTGAACAAGGACCAAACTTGATTTTTTCAAATGGAATGCCATATTTTTTTACTTGTCATTAAATGCACGTTTTAATTATCTATCAAAAGTTTCCTATAACTCGAAGCTCTTAGACATTTAGATTTTGCAAAAAAGGCATAAAATCGTTTTTTTTTCATCATTTGCAGAGCAGTTTTGATTAATTTTTTAATCATTTTAGTTGGCTATGGAATTTAGAAATGTCAAATGTTTTAGTTGATGTGTCACTTTAACTTACAAATTCACTCCATGCCATATTGTGCCTTTGTGGAATTGTAAATCGAATAAAATTTCTATCAGAATAATGTTCTGTATATTCACAATTATATTCTTATAAAGTGACAGATTTTCTAATATATGAGTTTATATAACTTACATCCCCTTTTTTTATAAATCGGTTTAATAGTCTCTTTAAAATGGCCGATTTAAAATTACTTCTTTAGCAAAAAGTATATGTATTATTTCTGTTGGTTAATAAGGTTTCTCGATAACACTGTCCAAACATTACAAATATATCAATGCCCTTCTATTTTGAATAAATATTTTGAAAAAGTTCTACACTACCTACATTTAAATAATAATGATACAAATTCTCACAAATATTTAAAATAATACCATGATAGCAATTATTTGACATTTCGTAAATCCACAGCCAGCTACAAATATAGCAATACACTGAGAGAAAACCCCCCAAATGATGTGAAGATTCAATTTTTTTTGCATTTTCCAAAAAATCACCTCGACTTAGAGGTATAGGAAACTTTTGACAGATAATTATAATGTTCATTTAATAGAATGTTTAAAAATATAGCATTCCATTTGAAAAAAAAAAACAAGTTTGACCAACTTAAAGTTCTTATTTAGTACGTTTTATTTTTTGGGCTACTCTGTATATATTTTAAGGTTTTTGTAATTGAAACATGAAATTGCTAATTATAGCTGAAAATTTCGTTTACATAAACTAAATACTTCTCAAATGATATTTGAAAATTAGGTTAGATTTTAACAAAATTCCAATAATTTCAAAACTGTTAGGTTTAGGTACTAATAATCTTAATGAAAACTATAGTTATTTTGAACGTAGAATCTAAAAATGTAATAATATATAGTGTTCCATTTAAAAAAAAAACACAACTTTGATATTTTTATGGTATTTGGGTCACCCTGTATAACATGAAAATTATTTTAGAAAGTAGCCCTTATAGGCCCTTAAACACCCCTGAAATCAATATTTTAAAAAGTGCTATACTTTAGACACAATACTCCGTTTCGTATAGCGGGTAGAATAACCCGGTATATGCGAATTAAGGTAAGTTTCCTCTGTTGGAGACTACTCGTTCTGTAAACCGTGGGTTATTTTTTCCTTGTGTGCATTTTAGATTAAATTAAAATTACGTTTTCGTAGCTGACCGTACAAATTGTTCCAGACTATATATGTTTATAAAAAAAATGTATATATTCACCCTGGTGGCAATTTTGAAAACGCAATATCTCCATTAATTTTAAATATAAACAGTCATAATTATATATTCTTGCAAACAACAAAGAATGAATATTTTATTTAGGCTATAGCTGACTATGATGTCCATATAAAAAAGTATAACTTTATGTTATTTCTTTTTTAAAAATGACAAATGGCAACCATTCAAGATTTTGTAATACTGTTTTTACCAATAAAAGTTTCTCAAAAATCGATCAACTGACACCTTAGTTGTTTTTCTCTATATAGTCTAGAAATAGGTTTTCTCTCTTAAAATCATCCAAATGGTACAGTCCGGTACATACTTGAAAATGAGTAAAATGCTTTATGTAGTAATATTAAAAATGGTGATGTGTCCATCATGACACTTTCCCCGGTGTTGTGTGTGTTATGTCTTACCTTACAATGGCTCGAAAAAATTTCCATACACTGTATATTTGTTTACCCATTTTGATTCGTCGGAGTAACATATTCAGTGTTGTTGGCATCATTTTGATGTTTTATTTATCATTAAAATATTTATTGAAATAATTAAATACTCCACAGCCAATATAAAATAATTGTTTATTTCTAAGGAAATTTTATCACTTTCTTCCGCTTATAAAATAAAATCATTTCTCCACACTCTTCTTCATTTTTTTCAAATTGGAGGTGCTTGCGAATATGTTGAATATGACGGCACTTTGACATTTAGTTGTCATTAAAATAATTATTTCAATAATTAAAATCTCTAAGGGAATATATCAGATAAACGAAATTCCTCCGCTTATAAAATAAAAACCGGAGGTCCTACAATAAAACTTTTCTAACGAAAAATGTTTATTTTGTTAAGATCTGCAACTTTTGTTTGAAACATTTTTCTATCCGAATTAAAAAATCACTAAGAGTAAAGTTGCACTTAATGAGTTTTGATTCTAACTAAAAGCTTTTCAGATCATTCCACTGTTATAGATTGCTGGGCAGATGCTCAGTCCTCATTTTCAGGTACACTTTTTTGCACGGAGTTGCCATTATTTAATAGATTTTGATTAAAATACAAACCAAGTGTTTTAATCACTGATTTAATTAAATATGTTTCACCACGGGTTCAGTGAGAAATTAATTCAAAATATGCCATTATTTATATTACTTATTTACCACCATTATGGTAGATGGGGATTTTAGATTATATATATATATATTACTTATTTAATGAACCTTGTCAACAACACCAGCTTGACTTAAAATATATCCCTATTTTTGTTTTCATTATTTGAATAATACTTTTGTACTAATTTCATATATAAATCTTATTCTATTTTTAATATTGATTTTTATAGGTAGTGACATTGTGGTACAGAGCGCCGGAAGTCCTGTTTGAATTGTCCTACGCCACTCCTGTTGATATTTGGTCAGTCGGTTGCATAATCGCCGAACTCTATTCCCTAAAACCGTTGTTCTGTGGAACATCAGAAATAGATCAGCTCAATAAAATTTTTAGGTTTGTATACTTGTCATCGAATCTTGGTAATATAAATATGTATTTTTATCCGGCTCTTCATTTTCAGAATACTAGGGAAGCCACCCGAGTGTGACTGGCCTCGGGAGAACGTTTCTATAAAATATGATTCATTCGAAGTTGAAAATCCTACAGATATAAGAAATATTATACCTAACTTATGTGAAAACGGCTACGATCTAATCACGGTAAGTAAAAATAATGAAGAGAAAAACGATAGTGTCGAGATTGTTGTAATGAATTTGATTTTATTTATATTACCATTGCAATGGGGTACTTGCATTTTAGATTTTAATAAAATTACATTAATTTATCCTGTAACACCAATATTCTTCCAAAATATAAATTTCTTCTACTGTTTTGCATTTCATCAAATAATATGGACATTGACGATAACGTTAGCGATCATAACAAGTAAGTAGACAATAACAAGACAAGAACAGGCTGAAAGACTTTTGGTCGATTGTAAATAATATTTCTTTCTTTTTTAATATTGTCTTTTACACATATTGGGTAAGGCTGGCAATTTTGACTTCGGCGCTAATCGAAATTAATCGAAACTAATCGATTAATCGAAACTAATTGATTAATCGAAAATAATTGGTCGACTGAAATAACCGACTAATTGAAAACGGATAAAATAGTCGAAATGATGAAAAGATGACAAACTTTAAGGACACAATTGCATTTTGTTATTTTAACTTTTAGCAAGCAAATTATATTATTAAAAAAAATAGTTATGAGTTATAATTATATTCTTCTTATACAAATCTTTTCAAATAACATTTAAATTTAGAGAATATTAGCAAAGATTAAATAAATGTAAAACAAATAAAAAAATTATGTTGCTTATTTTTTCATACATTGTTCATATAATGCACGATATTATTGAACATTATTTATGATAAATATTAAAAATTATGGATAACTCTGTTACATTGATAAATATACCGTCTAACCAAAACGGTTCAAATAATCAACTAATTGAAACGATTAGAATATCCAATTAGTCGAAAGTAATCGGTCGGCTAATATAACCGACTAATCGAAAACTGTTAAAATAGTCGACTAATCGAAACGATTAGAATATCCGATTAATCGAAAGTAATCAGTCAGCTAAAATAACCGACTAATCGAAACAAACTAATCGACTAATTGAAACTAATCCACTAATCGAAACTAATCGGTTAATCAAAAACAGATAGAAAATTTTTCCAACAAACAATTTAATCGGTTAATCGAAATTTTTTTAATCGATTAATGGACTTAATCGATAACTTTTGCCAGCCTTAGTATTGGGTGTCGAGGTTTGGTTCTACCCCTTACAGAATGTTATCCACTCCTTTCTATTCGTTGACAGTTCCTTTGCCTGTACCCATCTCATTCCTTTTTGTTTTAGCGCTTTCTTAATCTTATCATTCCAGGTCTTTTGTGGTCTTCCTCTTGTTCTCTTTCCATTTGTTCTTGCACTTGTTTCACTTATCTCCTCTTGCTAATTCTATTTTTGTGTCCAATCCACCTTCTCTTTTCTTTTCTTCTATTTTCTTCTGTATGGATGTGCTTCCTAATCTTTCCCGTATGTCTACATTCTGTATTCTGTCTCTCTTTATAACTCCCTCCACTCTTCTCAGGTATTTCATTTCAGACGCGTGTACCTTGGATTTTTGTCTTGTGTTCATCACCCATGTTTCACTTCCGTATATTAGTATTGGTATGTATATTGTTCTAAAGACTGTCATTTATGTTTTATTTTTTTCGATATTTCTCCCTTATTTATGAAAGATCTACTTAGAGCACTATACGTTCTCCCCGCTGTCAAAACTCTATTGTTGTTGTTACTGTCGTACTTTTTTTTTTCTCTCTATTAATGAACCCAAATATTTAAATTCCTGTACTTTTTCCAGTTTTTCTCCATTAACTTGTATGTTCATTATCTTGTTTTCCTTGGATATTGCCATTACTTTAGTCTTGTCTTTGTTTTCAGCCTTCTTTTGTTTAGAGCCTCTTGCCGTATTTTTATATTCTCATTGTGATGTTGTAAATAATATTTAAGTATGTAAAATTACACGAATAACGATCTATTACATTAAAACAGAATGGAGAACGAGGCAGAAATGAAAGGCTTAATACCAGAGACGCAGGGAGGTTTTCGTAAAGGGAGGGTCACAAGGGATCAGATATTTACGCTTGCAAGAATAACCGAGAGAATGCTAGAGGAGAAGAAAAGTATGTATGCGGTATTTCTTGACCTCAAAGCAGCGTATGACTCAGTACCTAGGGAGAAATTAATAGAATATTTGAGAAGAAAAGGGGTCAGGGACGGGTATATGAAGAGACATGGGTGAGAGCGAAAGTGGGAGAAAAAGTATCAGAAAGAATTAGATTTTGGATGGGTGTGAGACAGGGATGCCCGCTTAGTCCGTTGCTATTCAACTTATATATAAGCGAATGTGTTGAGAAGGGGACAAGCAGGAGGGGTGGTGATTGGTAAAATGAAAGTGTGGATGTTATCGTATGTGGATGGTGTAGTGTTTTTAACGAGAGAATGTGGAGGAATTAAAGAGATGCTGCAGAGAGTCGAGAAGTACATGGATAAAAGAGGGTTGTGTGTGAATGTAAGGAAAACGAAGTGGATGAGATTTAGGAACAGAGGTAGGGAAGGTAAAAGTGAGGATCTGGCATGGAAGGGTGAATTTAAGTATCTAGGTTTTGCGTTCAAGTGCTGTGGAGGATATAGGGCGCATGTGAGATGGATGCAATGTAAAGCGAGAAAGGCATGTTGCATGGCAAAAGAGAAGTGGGGGAAATTAATTGATGGAAGGATTAAGGCTTATCCCTGCACGTGGGATCGCTTATGCTAGACAGCGCTGAGCATTCGTGAAGTATATGCTCTGCTGTCTCTGTTTCTTCGTAACATCCTCTGCATAGGTCATCCCCTTCAATTCCCATTTTTAGGAGGTGCTTCCGAAAGCCATAGTGACCAATAATGTAACCGGTTAAAATTCTTGTATGTTGTCTGGAGTGACTAAGTAGTTTTTTGGTCTCCTTAGGGTCTAGTTTGGGGAGATATTTTTTGGTCTGACAACAAGTCGTTATTTTATGCCATCTTTCTTCCTGCTCCTTGAAGTTAAAAGTTTTAATTAGTCTGTTTAGGGCTCTTGGAGTCAGCTCTATTGTAGCCTTGTTAGTGTTTGATGTTTTTGCAGCTGCCTTTGCTATTTTATCGGCAGTGTCATTGCCTATGTTACCTGCGCTATGACTTTTGGTCCACGCTATGGTTATCAAGTTGCCATCTGCAGCCTCATTTAATCTCTTTATAAATCTTTGTATTAGAGATGAGGTTACCTTGGCTTTGCTTAGAACTGTGATTGCTGCTTTGCTATCCGTCATGATTGTAATGTTTTTTCCATTTATGTTTCTTTCTAGAATGCTGTTGGCGCTCATCATGATTGCGTAAATTTCTGTCTGGGTTAGTCTAGCCGTTTCCTTGATATATAAATCAACAGGCGGCAGTAATAGTAGTGCTTCCATTGCAGCTGTAGGTGTTGTCTTGAATGCACCTGTGGCGCAATTGATGGAAACTTTGCAATGATGTGTAAACTGTGGGATGTCTATATGAAACCTATCTTAATGTACGGAGTAGAAGTGGGGGTAATAAGAATGTAGAGGTGTAGAGAAGTCTACCCTTAATTATATACTGTTTCAAGAGACGGGTAGAGCTAGAGACGATGGAACATGTATTGTGGTATGAAATGAAAATGAGTGAAATAAGTAGAGAAAGGTTAGTGAAGGAGGTATGTAGAGTGTGTGTGGAAGTAGGGGAAACCGAGTGGGGAATGGATAGAAGAAAGATGTATGAAAGAGGAGGGGTATCAGAAAATACAGTCAAAGAATGGCTTGAGAAGGGAGTAAATGTGGCAGATTGGATGAGAGAGAAATGGATGGAGGAGGAAATGCAGGAACGACAGGGTCTGATTGAGAGGAGCGGGTACACTGTATAAAAGATGGCAGAGACATGGAAGTCCGCCAAGGTACCTCACAAACAGAGATTTGTGCAAATGGAAAAAGGTTACCTTGGCAAGGCCTAGGTATGGATCAGAGGAAGGAAGACATAGATGTCTTTCTTCCTCTGATCCATATGGAAGATGTGTATAGATCATATGTGTAGGATCATAATGCCGAAGAGTGCGAGGAGGTATGTAATAACTGGATGGGCGGTAAAAAGTTAGTAGAATGGATGAATGAAGATGGAGCAGGCGCAGATGTTAAAGTAAAATTAAGGGGGGAAATAGGTATAAGAAGAATTTGTTAATTTAATTTTTGTAAATATGTTGTTTAGATGCAAATAAAAGTTTTGTTTTTACATTAATTTAGCTCTTGTAAAATGGGTAATAAAAAATTAGATACTCAATTTTAAACTAAATTTTAAATTAAAAAGTGTAAGAAATAAATATGAATAAAATATTAAAAATCAACCAATAAAACACAGATTAGATTGAATAACTTTAAATTCTCGACTAGTTTCGGGTTATTAGCCCATTTTCAAGAGAAAATTCAATCTAAGAGAAAATTCTCTTGAAATTGGGTTAATAAGCCGAAACTAGTCGAGAATTTAAAGTTATTCAATCTAATCTGTGTTTTATTGGTTGATTTTTAATAATTATTTCATACAATATGAACTACCAATGTCTAAATATTAAAACCATTAATTATAAAAAGTGTAATGTTATTTAAGATTTTCACGTGTGTGAACACAAGCATATTTAAATTTGAATATTAATTTTGAATTTACAAATATTTTGAAATGAAAAGAAAATTTGGATGGAAATGAAAAGTATTATTCTTTTTTAATACTAATGTTGTGAATTTTAAATAATAACAATAAAATAATATTGTTATGTTACATATTTACTTAAAGTTAATTAGTGTAAATCAAACTTATTATTAATTTTTTGGGTGTGTATACGATTTTAATATGGTGGACGTCACAGAGCGTCTTTGGGACAGTTTTGGTGGGAAAACATTAATTTAGCTTTAATTAAAATTGCATGTAATAATAATAATAATCTATATGTTCAGACATTGCGACCAGACAGTTTATTGTGTGGATTGTATGTGAATAAATAACAAAATATGACATTTATTTTTTAATTTTGAATTTTTACTGAATAATTAAGTTAATTAAATCAACATTTAATGAAACGTTCAGTCACCATTCATCTAGCGTATGGATGACTAGTGATGGCCATTTCGGTTTTTAGGCAAAAGGTGGCGCTTGCGTCGTCTTTAATTTATTATAATTAAATCAATATTAAAATAAATTTGTTAATTAAATCAATGTAAAATAAATGAGCAAGTACCCCATTGACCATCTATTATTATTAATTTTTTAATTGCAATTTTGATTTTCTTTTTAAATATCTTTTGCTTTGCTTATTTTTATTTATTTATTTATTTATTTTTTAATTTTTTTTTTTCATTATCTAGAGGATGTTGTCTTTTGATCCGACTAAGAGAATTAGTGCCTTGGAAGCTTTAAACCATACTTATTTTACAGAAGAACCACTTGACACTTGATTCTACCGCATTAGCGGGTTGAGCACGAAAAGACAATTGAAGGGGCAAGTGAATGAATAAAAACAAGTGATAAAAATCAAAAACGAAGGCTACATAAACAAGCGTGTTGTGTTCTCTGTTTGTAGCTTCTACTTGAGTGAAAAATGCCTCCATGCTCGATCTGTTTTTATGTACTTTTTATTTAAATCATTCCATTGTATAAATGTTAAAAGTGTTACATTTATTATTAGTGAAATAATTAAAGACACTTTTTATATTTTTAAATTATAGTTTTTATTTTCCTGATTTTCCCTCAATTATTAATGTTGTTATATAGTGAGGATATTATTATATATCAAATGGTGATGAAATATATAGGGTGTTCCATTTAAAGAAAAATGTTTGTTTTGTTAATATCTTGATACCCGATGCACTAAGGGGCAACAAGGGATAGCAGAAGAAGAAGAAGAATATCTTGAAAACGCGATGTTCTTTTGATTTTCTGATTTCGCTGTTGTAATACTTTGAAAATTTATCACTACCACAGAGAATTTATGTTTGTCTGTGCTACAACTTTGCTAATTTAATCGACTCTTTAGCTTAAGTAATAGTAAAATCAACAATGGTGTGCACTTAATCTAGAACAATCTATGTAAACCACATTAACGACTAGACCAATCAATGAATTTTAAATGTGCTCTGAATTTATGCGTCGGAGATCATCAAGTTTGGCAAGATGCATGCTAAATTACTTAAGGGCAGGATCCTTCAAACGGTTGTCAGTATATTTGTCTACAAATCCAAACAGTATGTTTTTTAAAATAACTAAAAATTGCATCGAATATTTAATTATTTTTTACATGCAGTAGTGAATTTCGTTTTTTGTTTTTTTTTAATTTTTTTGTAATTGTTATTTCATTATATTTTAATTTTTATATTTTGTGTTATATTCAATTAAAAAAATATCAGCTACATTTTGAAAATACTCTTCTTTCGATGTATTGTGAATGAAATGTAAGAATAAAGTTTTTTTTTAGTTTACGCTTCAAAAAAACATTAGCGAAATATATCTATGAAATATATCATATTTAAAATTATCATCGAATAGAATGATATTATCTTAGTAAGTATACAGAATTTAATTTCTTCATTTTGAAAACCAAAAATGTAATGATTTTATTAGTTCACCAATGCAACTATCAACATTTTTAGAACATATTTTTTTCTGCAGTAACAACTAATCAAAACTACCAACTATATTAAATTGCTGTAAAGATGATTTAAAGAGAAATCTAATAAAAAATATTAAGGTTGTTACATCCCTTTGGAGTTAAAATAATTTTCTAATAATAAAAGATAAATGAAATGTTCGGAAATCCAATTCCATTAAGAAGGATTATGGTTTTAGGGTTGGGAGGGCAGCTAGTACGCCGCGCCCACTTAGGCCATGAGGTGAGGTTACTTTAGGTTTGCTTAGAGCCTCTAATGCAGCTTTACAGTGATAACTTGTCCGGTTAAGTTTTTCTCCAGAATAATATTGGCGCACTTCATGATCGCATATATTTCCATCTGTGTCACTGTGGCATGCTCATCCAGGAGAATCGAGCAGTTTATGTTCAATACGCAGAGAACACCCCAGCGCCACAACCGGTTCGTGTCTTCGATCCATCAGTGTATATTGTGCACACTTCTTCTACTGATGATCTATTCTTGATTATTTCATATTTACTGTTAAAGTTAAATGAAGGGGTCATCAGATCTAGTGTGCCCTTAAATGTAGAGCCCCAGGTCATAATTTGCATGTGCCCTTCTGTCAGATTTAGTCTTGACCATGTGCCCATGGCTCTAAGTCTCTCTGCTGTTAGCCTTGCCACCTCCTTGATATGAAGATCAATAGGTGTCAGGCAGAGTAATGTTTCCATTGCAGCTATAGGCGTTGTCCTGAATGCCCCTATTGTGCACATACAGGCAAGCCTTTGTATATGGTCAAGTTTTGCCTTCGCTGTTTTTTTGGTCTGTTCTGGGCCACCAGCATTGGTCTTATTATTCCTGTATAGATCCACAGTGCTATTCTGGGGGATAATCCCCATGTAGTACCTATGGCTCTTTTGCACTGCCAGAAGGCCCGACTTACCTTGTCCGTTTAGTGTTTTATGTGGTTTGCCCAACTTAGCTTGTTCAGCAGGATTCCGAGGTATTTTACCTCTTTCGCTAGGGTTAGTCTGATGCTAAATAGTTTTGGTAGTGTCACTACATCAGTTTTATGCTTCCTGGTGAATAGTACTACCTCTGTCTTCGTAGGGTTGACTGCAAGCGCGTTGTGGTTGCACTAGTTCTCTACTATACTTAGTGCTTCCTGCATTCTGTTGCATAGTTCTCATATTTATCGATAAGTAGTATTGTCAGGTCATCCGCGTAGCCTATCGTGAAGTATCCCTGGTTATTTAGTTTTGCTATCAAATCATATACTAGTATTGACCATAGGAGAGGTGATAGTACACCACCCTGAGGGCAACCTCTAGTGACATGTGCCTGTATTTCCTTATCTGCTAGTGTCAGTATCACCTGTCTACTGTTTAGCAGGTTGTTTATCCAGTTGCTTAACATGTCATCGACTCCAGCTGCCTTTAATGAGTGTTGTATGCTTTTGAATGATGCCTTGTCAAAGGCCCCTTCGATGTCTATAAATGTACCTAATGTTGACATTTTATTGATGAGTGCTTGCTCTATTCTTGTCACAGCGGCATGCAGTTGATTCTGTTCCTTTGCCCACTGTGTAGGCATGTTGTTGTTGGTCGGCACTTGAGTTTATGATCCCTGATGTGCCTGTCGCAAAGTTTCTCCATCATTTTTAATAAGAATGATGAGAGGCTAATTGGTCAAAAGGCTTTCGCAGCCGTGTAGTCATTTTTACATGGCTTGGGTATAAAAATGACTTTCGTCTTCCATTAACAAAGTATTAGACACTATAAATAGAAGAGTGTTCATTCACTTGGTCACAGTAATTTAATAAATTAAATAAAAATGATTTGGAAATAATTAATAAATTATTGCCCGGGAAGTAGTTGTTTTAATGTGCATTTGTTTAAAGTGCTTACGGTACGTAATTCTCCTACTTATTTTTTATGCAATAGTGATAATATTAAAATATTTAAAAAATTATGTTGTCTATAAACTAATATAAATACAATTATAAAAAAGGAAAAAAGTGCTAAAATTTATGAAGTAATTAGACCTAACAGGGGGTTATTTAAGCAACTAGTATCAAAATATAAAAGATTATAAATGTGTTTTCATTTCAATAGACTCCAACATGTTTAATTGTGATTCACGTGAAAAACAAGGTTAACATTTTCAATCGAAAATGTCCAGTGTTTATTGAATGAAAAGCTACAGCAGATTTTTCAGAATTAAAGTTTCTATTATGGTAAGTATGTTCTTTAAATCTAGTTAAAACACTTCTAGTAGTTTGGCCTATGTATAATTTTGTACAATTGCTACATTTTATTGAATGAATACTAGAATTTTCTAATGGATTATTTTTCAAAAAGGTGTTACCTAATAACATTTTTAATTTTGTGTTTGAATATGGTGCAGGTATTAAATTGATTTTTTAAAAATATTATTTAATTTGAAAATTAGTAATGGATTATATAAATTTTTTGCATAATTTTTATTTGAATTTTGTTCATAAATTGATGTTAAAGTTGTCGTATTTTTTGATTAAAAATTTGTTTTTGAATTTATTAATTATTTTTTTGATTATTTTTGATTCAAAATTTAATTTCTTTGCTATATTATATATTAAATTAATTTCTAATTTTCTATTTTCTCCGGTAATTGGATAAAAAATGGCTCGATAAATCATTGAATTAAATGTTGCCAATTTATGCTTATAATGTGTGTTAGAATCTGAATTAATATAATTAAACGTATGGGTTGATTTTCTATATATATTAAATTCTAATTTTGAATAATTTCTAATAATTAAAAGATCTAAAAAGGGTAATTTTCCATGCATTTCGTACGTAAAATTTATATTCTTATTAATATTATTAATTTCTTGAATAAAATGTTCAATTTTAAAATTATCGTTAATTATAGCGAAAATATCGTCCACGTACCTGCACCATATTCTTGAGAAATTAACTATTTTTGATTTCGCAAAATTTTCTAAATTGTTCATAAATAAATTTTCCAGAAAGGCAAAGGAGACAAAGGATTTCTCATAGCTGTTCCAAATGTTTCTTTAAAAAACTTTTCATTAAATTCGAAAGTGTTACATTCCGTAACTACGTAAATTTTGATTTTATTTTCAGGGACTAAATTTTGTATTAAAAATGTTTTTAAAAATAGTAAAGTTTCATCAATTGGTATACTTGGAAATAGTGGTTGAAAGTCAAAAGAAATAATCTTTCCTTCAGAATTTAAAGTGACTTTTGAAAGTTTATTGATTAAATCGAAAGAATTTTTAATTGAAAAATCATTTGTAATTTTGAAATTATTTAACTAATAATTTAGCAATTTTATATGTTGGTGAATTAATATTAGAAACTATTGGCCTCAATGTATTACCTGGTTTGTGAATTTTTGGTAAACCGTATAATTTTGGAAGCCTTGGATTATTGACTTTGATTTTGTCAATTATTTTTTTATCAAACATGATGAAGTCTTCAAAAAATCATTAATTTAAGCACAGTGCAATTTTATCGGATTCTTCTTTTGTTCTAAATATGGTCCATTTTTTAACATATCTTCAATTTGTCGCGCGCTCGATTATTAATGGTGTTGTTTTAAAACCAATAAAAATGCCATACATTCAATATATTCACCGAATTTTATAATAAAACTGGGAAAATTAGTTGAAATTGAACGTTCCATTTTATAACACGAAAATTGTTATAAAATTGTAAAATTATGTAACTTCTAGTCAAACAACACAAGATTATGCATAAAAAAACGCATGCCGTTATCTCTATAAATAAACTCTGTAGAAATGTGGATAGATGTTAATAACTCCCATAAGAGAGCTTCAAGGTCAATTCTTGACGAACACTCTTACGGTTTTATTTGAATCTTCTCGTAAGGATTGCATTTTTCCACATATTTGAAAACATATCTTTGTTAGGCCAATTTATAAAAGAAATATATGGAAAAAATATTGTCCAATCTCTGCTTATATTAAAAAGTTTAATAAAAAATGTTATATTTGGATAAGATATTAAAACTTTATTCGTGTTTAGACTACATCCATTGTCTATTAAAAACTGTAGATCTTAGTTAAAATAAATTTACATTATTAGGTACTGAATTGTGAATGCTTTTACTATATTTATAATAAAACCATCTTTGAGCGCCCTGTTAACCTATAAAACACACTAAAAGTGTTTCTATTATGTTACATTAATCGGGAGGAATTAAAAAAAACACACAAAGACAATATTTTTGGCACTTGTATGTTTATAAACATAATTTAAAACAAAGTCAAGCTCACAATTTTGTACATAATCAACATTAACAATTAACTTTACATAGATACGTATGTTTAAGGTATACTTATAAATAAATAGTTCGTCTAAAATTTAATACAAAACAAGACAACTACTTAATATGTACACAACTTTTAATAATTAATAAATTAAACAAAATAACATAAACAATGTATAAACAAATATATATTTATAAAAAAGTAAATTCAAATTTATTTATAATAATTGTTTTTTCTAATTCTTTACTTATTTTAATTTCTCAATCTGTGAGTGGAAGCTTTAGAAACTGTTTAAAGTTATGGATATTATAGGGTGTTTCGATTGTACTTCTCTATTCGTCAGTTATAATTTGTAAGTCACGTTAACATCCGGTAATCGATTGTATCTGTGAGCGGAAGCTTTAGAAAGTGTTTTTCAAATGTACTTCTCCTATTCGTCAGTTATAATTTGTAAGTCATATTAACATCTAGTAATCGATTGTTAACTGCTGAATTATCAATTCATATGGCTATATATGTCTTCGAGATGCTATATCATCATTTGCACGTCTTAATCACTTCCAGATGCTATACTATATGGCGGAATTTATTTAAATTGACATTTGATATATGAATAACAACAATTCCAGGAAATTTATCGTTCTGATTTATTGTATTTTTCCTTCATGCATAGCAATAGTAAGCGTTATACTACAAAATGGCGCAAATAGAATTTTTATATGAACATGTGTTTTCAACTAAAAAACATTATTATGTCTCGAAATGGACGTTTAAACAAAAACTATTTATATTTTAAAAAAAATAACATTTTGTAACAATGTTGAAATGAAAGTCGTAGCATTGAAAAATTACATGGTCTAACCAAAATTTGAAAATAATTAATAAATTATTCGCTCTTTAGTTACTGTGACATTTTATTAAAGAGGGAGTGAATTATTAAGTATTTTCAATTTACTATATATATATATATATATATAACAATCTTTGTTAACAATTAAGTTTACAATAACGTAACAAACATTGATTATGTATATCACACAAAAATTAATTAATTGTTAAATGGCTATCGACCAAAGGTCTTTCTGCCATTTCTTTTTTTAAATTTATTTAAATATTCACCATGTGAATAAATCCTTTTTCTATCAATTACAACTTTAACGGATAGAGAAATTCAATTGAAAATTCAGTAATAAAAATCTGCTGTTAAATCAAAATGTATTACAGCAAACATATGCTAAATTTGATCATAATAAAAAAAATGAGTATACATATTCTATTAATATAATGTTCAACTACCGCTCATCTAGTGTATGATTAACTGCTGATGGACATTTCGGTTTTTCAGACCTAGTCTTGATGAAGGCGGTTGAATGGATTTTGTGTTGTGATTAAATAAGCTAATATGAATCATAATAATTGGAAAGATAATGCAAGCGCCATCTATTTACAAATTTCAAGTGGTATCGTCAATAATTATCCATAAGTTAGATGAATGGATAACATAAACATTGTATTAAATGAATTACGTTTATTATTTTCATAAAGCGAATAAATTCGCCTTCCTTTAGTGGAGGAAATAACGATTTTCGGTCGTCTACCTCGTAGAATCAAATTGTAGACGATGCCACTTGAAATTATGCAATAGATGGCGCTTGCATCGTCTTTCCAAATATTATGATGCATATTCTAATTGGAACTTATGTTTATTAGTATATTTTCTGTGATGATGCTAATTTTTTTTACAATTTAAATTAAATATTCTAATAATTAAAATACATCCTAATTTATTTTCATTCATAATCAAAACTCATTTACCGGCATTAGCTAGCGTTGAGTTACATCTTAATTACTACATAAAAATGTTTCACTGAGAATTTAATTCAAAATGACTATTCAAAGTTTATTAAATTAATTAAAAATAAAATCAGTCATACACAGTCTACATACATTGAGTTATATACATTGCGAAAATAATGTTCATAACATTCGTTTCATTTATTATCACTAGAACTGTCATCAGTATTGTTCGAAGACAAAAATTGTCTAACCCTTTCTTGGTACTCCGAATTACTCTCGGCTTTCGGCAGATTCCCGCCGCTCTCGATCTTCGGAAAATACTTGGCCAACTTTCCCGCTTCTGGAAAATGATTCAAAATATCCGGGGGCGCGATCCTGCCCTTCTTATTCCCTTTATGAACGGTGTTGACCTCAATCTTGCCCCGATTCCGCGAAATGACGATATCATCAGGGTACGTATTCCGCATCCCCTTGAACCCAATTTTCGCCGACAGAATCGACCACATCACCTCCAAAACGCAGGAGATGAGGATGTTCAAGGCGAGGATGAATCTGACGTTTGGTTTCTTCTCGTTGAAATCGAAGTATTGCTCCTGTGTGGATTTAAAAGAGTGTTGGTTTGTTATCACGAACTCTGGTTTGATGTTGTTTTCGTGGAGGATTTTTAAGTAGTGCTCGTTTAGGATTTCGAGTTTGTTGTTCAAACGCTCGGCGTCCTCGGCGGTTTCTTGATTGTAGTAGCTCATTTGCGAGTATTCGTGGAGGTTGATGATGGCGATTGTTGTGATGATTACGCAGGAGAGTGAGGTTAGTGTGGAGATTATCGACATGAAGAAGAACCACCTGATGTTGTGGTCGATGTACCAGCGCTTCCACGCGAGTAATCCTGCTAATCCGGCAGCTAGGGCTCCCAGCGACATGACGCAAGGAGCTAGGGAAAGGTTGGTGTAGGGGTTGAAGTTTTTGTAAAAGTCTTCATTTTCGGAAGAATAATTTCCTTCCTTGTCATTGTGATTTATTTCCAGGAAACGTTGATTGTTGGATCTTTTGGCTCGAAAAGAACTAGTCGGGTTGATTGGAATAGATGTTTCTAAATTTTCTTGGGAATTGCTTTGATTAATTTCTGTATTTTCATCACGCTTCGGATTATCATTACTACTAATTGTAGGATTATTATTGTAACTACTTGTAGGATTTCCATTATAACTACTTGTTGAACTACTATAACCACTTGTAGGATTGTTATTGTAGTCACTGTAACCACTTGTAGGTTCAGTCTCTTCACTCATAACTGATTTTGTAACGGAGATTAAACTTTCAGTGCTTCTCTCTAACTCCAGTCCAATATTTTTTTCCAAATCCCCCTCTTGTCGATTCGAATTTAAAATCAATGGATTATTGTGGACGTTTATTAGCGGATTCAATTCATTCTTATTTGAAGTTAAGCTTAAGCTCGCTAGTAGAAGCGCCGTTGCCGCAAGAGCCAAATGCACGACGCCCAAACCTAAAACAGTCGATGCTGAATATCTCCTTTCCGATGGATATAGACCTCTGGGATCCGGGTTGGATCTTATCTTGATTTTATAAATGTTCTCCATTTTTACTCAGGAAAAAATAGCTTTCTTTAAATTCACTTGCTGATTGTTATATCATTCTTTGAAGAACATTTAAAATTTCTTCTTATTATTTCCTATTTCAATCATCTCGTTATTTATATATAAATTATTCAATTTCTAGATGTCGGTAATTTATTCGAATATATTTAATCTTCTTTTATGTTGGTTTAATTATTTATTTAAACAAAAATTGTTGTTTTTTCTCTTACTGATTTTTATTACAATAAATATATTTCGGAAACTGTTTCCACTTTCAGTAGTTGTTGGTGAGTAACGTAAAGTTTTTCTTGAAAATAATATTTATAATATATTCATTCAATAATCGTGAATATCATTTCCCTCCTACAGCAAAACACGTTTTTATATACGCCAGTATATTTCAAACTGTAATTAGTGGCAATTCCAGAAAACTCGTCACAGATAATTCAAGGTGAGGAATTGGTGCAATTATGATGTATTAATCCTGAAGAAGTTGTTTTGAAGACTATTTCCTTCTTTGGTTGTCGCGTTCTTTCCTTCTCACTTCTCGTCGCGGAGTTCTAGGAAGTTTTCCCCTGCTTTTTTTCTGAAACAATAGGAGCGTGTTGTTAATACTCACTTAAATAAAAATTAAGCCAGCGTGACTGATTATGTCATTACTGTACGGACAGACGTCCTGAATTACGAAATTACGTGTAATGAGTAAAGCGTGTAGTCTGTTTAATTTTTTTGGCATTGATTATAAAGCATCCTTATTTTCATTTTTGTTGGGTTTGTTTCTTTTAATAATTAATACTTACATCGTGTTTATTAAATAATAACAATTCTACATAATAATATTGAATTTATTCGAATGCAATGATAATAATTATGAGTTTCTGAAATAACTGCATCCCCCAGAAATCCCGACATCCCTTATAAATTCAAAAACCGTGGTGTTTTTTTTTAATTTGAATATATATCCTCACTACAGCCTTACACCCAGAGGCTAAATCTCAATTACCATAAATAGAGAGAGAGAAAAAGAAAACCTATGGTCGATAGCTCTTATTTGGGAATATATTATGAAAATATTTGTTTATTATATTATGTTAGATTATATATAATGTATTATTTTTCTGAGATAATAAACATATAGTAGTAGTATTGTAATTTAAAGCAGTAACAATAATAAACACAATGCATGTATAAAGCTTTAGACAGCAATGATTGTTCAATTGATGACGGGAATAAGAAAAGAAATAGAAAGAACGAAGGGAAAAGAAAACCTACGTGAGGGGAATGAAACAGGAAAATAAATTGCATAATATTATAGTAATGATGAAAAACTTAACTATAGAAATAGGGGAGTTATAAAACAGAATTATTTGAGGTAAGATAAGAACAAAGAAACAAAAGCACTTCGAATGGAAAACATGAAGATATGAAAAGAAATTGAAAACACAAGAAAGAAAATGAAAAACTCCGGAATGAGAATGTAAGCATTAAAAACGAGAATGAATAATATAATTGTTACAGGTTTGAAAATAGATATAAATGAAGGGACAGTATTACAATAAGCAATGTGTGTTTTTTTTATATGGAACTAAAATCTAATGAATATAAAACAAAACAAAAAGACAATGTTGAAATAAAGGCTGCATAAAATTGGGGAATTTTGTGATTAAACTAATAATTTGAGCAGAAAATATCAAGAGGCAGAAAAGTTGCAGATTGAATCCCTTCATTTAAGTCAATGGAGGAGTGACGAAAACTGTAAGGACATATAAATCCTTTTTAATTGTATCAATGGTTTAAGAACCCCTTAACTCCTTCTATTATTTCTAAAGTCTGGTATTGCCTGCAAAATTTTTGCTCCTACTATAAAATAGTTACTATACGAATCTGAAACATATAAAAAAAGGACCTGATATAAAATATGGTGCTGGAAATACCAAACATTAGAAGCAATAAAAGAGGTAAAAGGGTCGTAAAACCATTGATACAATTTAAAAATAAGGATCATCAGAAACTTGGATGGTGTGAAAATGAATGACATACAGGAATAATGGAAAAGGCTAGAAACAATGATAGTAATTATCTTTTTTCGTTTCCTTTCCCTGGTGTTCATATTCCCTTTTTGCAGCTTCTGTTTCCTCTTTTAGAATTTTTATTCTGTTTTCTTCTAATCTCTATGTTTTACCTACATTAAAAAATAAGATTGAAAAGACATGGTAATGAATGTAGTCAAGAAATAGAGATTAGAAGGAAACTAAGAATAAAAATTCTAAACGTGAAACAGAGGCTGCAAATATTGAATGTGAACACCAGCGAAAGAACATAAAAAAAGATAATTAGAGATACTAAAAGAAAATGTAACGGAAGTATATTAGAATATATAGAATATTTCTATAAGAACAAAAATATTAGAAATTTATACCACAGTATTAGAAAGGATAAAAGAGGGTGTTAAGTGAAAACGTTTTCAACAAGGATAGAACGGGTGAGCTTATAACGAGAGATGAAGATATCTTAAACAGGTGGAAGGAATACTTTAACATTTTATATAACGACGAAAGGGAGGCAGTAAATTAATAGAATGGAAGTAATAAAAATTAAATGTGGGAAGATATGGAAGCGGCAACAAACAGTTAAGGAAATAGAAGACATATAGCTAAACTAAAAAAAATGCGCAGAATGTGATGGTATTACAGCAGGATTAATTAAATGTGGTGGTCAGATTTTATTGGAAAAATTGCACAAAGTAATTAAATCTATCTAGACAAAAGAAGAGTTTCCAAAAGAATGACTACAAGCAAAACTCTGCCCAATATTAAAGAAATGGGATAAGAGTAAATGTTACAATTACAGAGTAAATTGCATTATACAATATGTTATTGTTAATACGCGGTTTGCGCGATTTGGTATCAAAATTACGAATACTAGTAATATTAAATAAAGATTTATTTAACAACTAGCTTATTGTATAAAAACAGATAACAAAAATAATAAACTTAGAATTATAAGTGAGATTTAACGCGGATACGACCGAAGAACGTGATGTTGCTCGTTTCACAGTTGAGAACAGAATCGCGGGATGTTTCTGAGATGGCTCGGGGCTGCAATGGTTCCTAGAGGGGTGTTCACAATTCAATCCTTCGCGCGAGGACCATCTCGAATTGAGCCCAACCACGCACGCTCCGCTCGGCGCCTCAGCCGCATCCAACATTGAAGAAACACACAAAATGTCAATAAAAATTCATTGAAGTCCACCCGAGGACGCCTCGGCCTTTTTTGCAACATCTGGCGCAAACATTCCGCCCCCCATTAAATGCATTGCATTTAATTAATTCGCATCACTAACACTTTCACTAATATTACCGAGTGGACACAATTTCATCACCGGGAGAACAAATGAGCCTACGTTCGTTCGGACCTTTGCACTTCTAGCAATACCATCTTCTCCTAGATGAAGCGCTTCCACACGTCCCAGTTTCCAATGCAGTGGTTGGATGTTATCCTCGCGGATGATTACAAGTTGGCCGGTTCTTATCGTTGGTCCATGCTGCTGCCACTTGCTCCGTTTGTGAAGTTGAGAGATGTATTCCTTACGCCATCGAGTCCATATATGTTGACGCAACTTCTCTATAGATTGTCATCTCGATAGCCGATTGTCAAGTACATCCAGTTGATTTTTAAATCGTAAAACGTAGGCAATTACGCGTACTGTTTTCCCAAAAGATGAGCACACTGGAATCACACTATCGTCCACCTGTATTGCCACTGAATTACACTTGACTGATGGAAGCTCAATAATTGGTTCGTATTTGTCCGGAAGTCGTGATCCTCTTAATAACTCGGGTTCAATCCACCACAGTCGTGATTTGTCTAACTCTGATGGTGACAGTCCTCTGCTAATGAGATCAGCTGGATTTTCTTTCGAAGCCACATGATACCACTCATCAGAATCGGTGAACCGTTGAATCTCTCCAACACGATTAGCGATAAAAGTCTTGAATTTACGCGATTCTGATTTTATCCACGAAAGTGCAATCATTGAGTCCGAATAATACACGCGACGAACAATTGGCACATCTAGTGCTTTACACACGCGGTTGGTAAGTTCGGCAAGTAGTACTGCCGCACAGAGTTCAAGCCGCGGGATGCTTTGAGCTTTCACAGGTGCAACACGAGACTTTGCACACAATAGGTACGATGATATACGAATTTTACACTTTACGCTTACCAAGTAGATGCATGCTCCGTACGCATGTTCGCTTGCGTCCGCAAACCCATGTAGCTCTACATCCATAGAATGATCAGGAAGCATATTTCTTGGAATAAACAATTCTCTAACTTGGCCAGGTTTACTCGCATAGTCACTCCAGGTTATGGTTAACGACGCAGGCAGTGGATCATCCCAGCCACATTTAAGTTTCCATAACGCCTGTATGAATACCTTTGCTGATATGATGACAGGTCCTATTAAACCGAGTGGGTCATATATGCGAGATATTTCACTCAAAATCGTCCTCTTTGTCTTAGCACTAGTTGAGATTTGATTGCACTTGTAACTTATTGTATCACTTCTAGTGTTCCAAATTGTTCCTAGTGTTGTGACATTGTCTGAGTAATCTCGGGTTAGCACTGTTACGGGATCACTGTTATCGGTCTGAACGTTCTTAAATACGATATTATTATTGCTGGCCCACTTTTTTAACTCGCAATTACCCTTCTTTAACAAAGCACTCACTTCATCTCGGATGATGATGAGATCGTCGTCCTTTAAACATATTTTGCTGCCTGTGGGATACTCGTGTGCTTCCACTTCTGCAAGCTTACGTAACGAGCGGATTGCTAAATAAGCTGCGGGTGCAGTCCCATATTTACATATGGGACTGTGGCTAACTCATAGGATACGAGTTTATCCTGCGGGTGTTCTCTCCACCAGATACGTTGATATTTCCGATCATCCTCTCTTACGTTCACCTGCCGATACATTTTTGTGATATCTGCTGTAATTACGTACTGCTTTGTTCGCATTCTTGCCATAATTGAGAACAAATCTTCTTGTAACGACGGTCCCACCATTAACGTGTCATTCAAAGATATTCCAGTGGATGACGGTGCCGACGCGTTGAATACCACACGAAGTTTTGTAGTAAGACTTTCCGCTTTGACAACACAATGATGGGGCATGTAGTAGCCGTCTGTTACATTCCCCGTTGTTGGGAATGTACTCTTCATACACATCAGGTTGCTTCGCTAATCGACGCTCCAAGGCGAAAAACCGTTTACTTGCAGACACACTTGAATTTCCTAGTGGCTTAGCGTCTGGTTTGAAAGGCAATGCTACTGCAAATCGTCCAGAGAAATCCCTCACTGTATTGGTCGTGTAATGTTTTTCGCAGCTTTTATCTTCACTCGTTAGCTCAGTTTTCGAGTAATTTTCGATTTCCCAAAATCGCGAGATTAATTCATGAATTCCTACGAGCCCGACGTTTACGCAGTTGGACGTACAATCAGCCTTGTCTTGCGGTAACTTGCCCGCCACAATCCACCCGAATCGGCTGCTAATCAGTTGCAGTGGGCCCATGGGGTGACGCCCTTCACCTATTATATCGTAATAATGGCTGGCCCCGATAAGCGGGTCGATTTTTTGCGGTTTGTAGTAAGCCGGCTCCGCTAATTGCACCCCCGCTGGTAATGTTAATCCCTCGACGTTCAGAGTGTTATTAGGGGTTTTATTTATATTTTTTTCAATAACGAGAGCCTTTATATATATTTTGTATTTTTGAAGTCGCGATTCCACAACTAGTGTTGACATTTGCTGAATATGTTTTCTAGCCCCTCCGACTCCTACAATCGGTGTTTGTAACGGATGCATCTCTAGTCCCAACTTTTCGGCACACGCTTTTGTTATTATATTGGCCTGTGATCCGGAATCAAGAAGAGCACGAAATTGTATTACGTTTCCGGACTTATCTTTCGTTTTTACTACACACGTGGATAGTAACACTGAAGATGGGTGGTAGGAAACCGTAGTGCACGATACTGACTCAAAATTATTAATTTGCTGGTTTTCGGCTGAGGGCGATGTATCGTTGGTGATGTGTAGGAGGGTATGATGTTTTTTGCCGCATTCTCGGCACTTTCCATACTTACATGTCTTTGCCCCCCTAAACAGTTAAAACACACCTGTTTTTCCTTAGCAAGCTTAATGCGTTCGTCAACAGTTTTGTTCAAAAATGTCTGACAATTATATTTTGCGTGTCCTCCATTGCAAAATACACAAATACACACTTTGTGGAGTTCGTATTAATCACTAATGCCTTCACCCTTTGACTACTGCCAGTTGTTGACCGCACTCTGTCCAATGCCTCTAGTTGTTTGCACCTTTTTGAGAGATACTCCTCCATTTCCGCAAAAGTGGGAATTGTTGAACAACTGTCTCCTTCCCATTCCTTTTGTAATTCGGGGTTTAATTTCTCAGCGACAATTTCAACTAGCATATCGTCCCACTGATCCGTCGGCCGTTTAAGGGATTTAAGCGATGCTATATTAAGTGTTACAACGTCGATTAAATGCCTCAGACTTGTGTACCTATCATTTTTCACCGCTGGGAGGTGCAACAGGGATCGAACATGGTTCTTAATAATTAATCTTTCATTTTGATACCTTGTTTTAAGTTGATTCCAAGCCGACTTATAAGCGTTACTTGACGATTGTATTGATTTAATCATCAAGGCAGCTTCACCCTTTAGCGAGCTCCGTAGGTAGTGGAGTTTTTGCATGTTACCCAAGCTTGTGTTATTATGTATTAGATCAGTGAAAGTGTCGCAGAAGCCTGTCCAATCTTCATAATTTCCATTAAATGTCGGTAACTCAATCATTGGCAGTTTTACTTGCGGCGATTCGTGAGATTGACTTGATGATTCAATGCCGTTTTGCATCGGTGTATTTTGACTCATTGCTTGTATTTCGCTCTTTAATTTGTAGTACTCGTTCTCGTACTGTCGTAGCTCTGCACTGATGTCGACATTGTGGTCAAAAAGGTCGAATGCGATATTTTTTAGTTCTTCTACCATTGACGTGCATCCTTCCCAATACGATAGAATGTATAGTTCGTTCCGTTCGGTCTCCGCGAGTAGTTCCTGGAGAGCTCTCAACCTTTGAATAATGTTCTGTTTCTGCCACTGCAGCTTTTTCACGATGGAAGCAGACATAATTGGTACGGTACTATCAATAACTCGCGCAATAACACAAAACACACGGCGAGATAGTTGAAGTTAGTACACGTAAATGATGCTATTTGACTTTTACACGGTTGAAAAAGTCCACGAATTGCAAAAGACGGTTAAAATGTTCGTTTGAATGAATATCAATAACTCATGCAATCACACAACACAAAAATGGTGAGTTAGTTGGCGATGTAGCACTTATAACGACGCGATTTTTAACAATTTTTCTTTACACGGTTGTAAAAGATCACGATAGCACTGATTGTCTCTGTTTCACTTAAATGCGGTTTCGACGGACCATGTTAATACGCGGTTTGCGCGATTTGGTATCAAAATTACGAATACTAGTAATATTAAATAAAGATTTATTTAACAACTAGCTTATTGTATAAAACCAGATAAGAAAAATAATAAACTTAGAATTATAAGTGAGATTTAACGCGGATACGACCGAAGAACGTGATGTTGCTCGTTTCACAGTTGAGAACAGAATCGCGGGATGTTTCTGAGATGGCTCGGGGCTGCAATGGTTCCTAGAGAGGTGTTCACAATTCAATCCTTCGCGCGAGGACCATCTCGAATTGAGCCCAACCACGCACGCTCCGCTCGGCGCCTCAGCCGCATCCAACATTGAAGAAACACACAAAATGTCAATAAAAATTCATTGAAGTCCACCCGAGGACGCCTCGGCCTTTTTTGCAACATCTGACGCAAACAATTACACATGACATTGCTAGGTCTTTAGATTCATTCATTGATGTGATCTACGCAGACATGTCAAAAGCTTTTGATCGAGTGGACCATAGTCTCTTAATTAATAAACTGGAACTCTTCGGGTTTTCCTCTAATTCGAAACTACTTATTTCCTCGTATCTCTCCCATCGTGAAACCTACGTTTCTTTTAATAGCTTTAAATCGGACTCTTTCTTTCCTAGTTCGGGGGTTCCACAAGGATCTGTCCTAGGGCCTCTTCTCTTCAATCTTTTCATTAACGACCTCTCGAATGTAATTAAGTGCAAACATCTACTATGTGCTGATGACCTAAAAATCTATTCGTTTATTAGTACGCCTGAAGATTGTATACACTTGTAAAATCAGCTTAATATTGTTTCAGAGTGGTGTGTATCTAATAAATTACTGTTAAATTCGGACAAATGTAAATGTATGTCTATTAACAAAAAAGTCAATACATTAGATTTAATTACTCGATCGATGACAATATTCTAGAAAAAGTGTGTACCTTTAAAGATCTGGGCGTGTGGTTCGATGATAAATTTACTTTTAATTACCATGTAGAAACACTGGCGGCCAGCTCTTTTAAGGCTCTAGGTTTTATTCACCGTAATTCTGCGGACTTGCGAAATCCTTTAGCTTTGAAATCTTTATTTAACGCTTACGTCCGATTGTTCTTTGATTTGGTTTCCTTACACTCAACAACAAATTTTACTAATTGAAAGTGTTCAAAGAAAATTTGCAAAATTTCTGCATTTTAAACAACTTGGGCATTACCTTTCTCAAGGATTTGATCACACTATGCTTCTTAAAATTGTTAACATTGAGTCCCTTGAATAAAGACGTCATACAGCTAGTATTTAATTTTTGTTTAAGATTTTACACAACCATGTTGACTGCAGTGATATATTAAGCCAGATCAACTTTCATGCTCCAGTTTTCAACGGGCGACATAAACCAACATTCTATGTTCACTTCAATCGAAATATGTCTGGTTTACGTTCTCCTATTAGCACAATGTGTAGAATTTTTAATGAACGGTTTTATGATTGTGATATATTCTGTGATACGTTTTCATCAATATTATTACGCTACTAATTCTTTTTACAATTTGTAATAATTTGAATATTTTATTGTTTTCGTATCGATATTTGTACTGGTATTTATTTATATTTATATTTATGTTTATATTTATATTTATATTTATATTTATATTTATATTTATATTTATATTTATATTTATATTTATATTTATATTTATATTTATATTTATATTTATATTTATATTTATATTTATATTTATATTTATATTTATATTTATATTTATATTTATATTTATATTTATATTTATATTTATATTTATATTTATATTTATATTTATATTTATATTTATATTTATATTCATGTTTGTTTTGCTATTATTATAATGTAAAATTTTTTTGTATTATCCTGTAATTGAGCTAGTGTTTCCTGTTGGGTAATAAATTTATTATTATTATTATTATTTAACTGACGTTAGTTTTCAGCTACATTTTTAATCAAAAAATTAAATAAAAAGATTTTGACAATAAATTATTTCTTCTTTTGCGTCTGTGATATTTTTTACTTACGTTACGTAAGCACTTTACAACAAATGTACATTAAAACAACTATTTCTTGGACAAATTCCCCGCCAGATATTGAATTACATAATTCACACTTGCTATTGTATATCAATAACATTGCGTAATGCAACAATTTTTGAATCGGTCTTGTTCATCTGAGAACGCGGTCGATACAGTACGATTAATTTACGTTGATTAAATTTAATTTTAATTTGATTTAATTTAGTTTGATATAAATTGATTTAATGTACTGGCGCAGGATAGATTCTGAAACGTCTGTCTGCATATGGTCTTATATTACGTAACTTTTTTTCTTTTGTTCTTTATACGCTAGATTTAAAATTGATGGCGTTTGCTCTGCGGAACTAGAATCTTGAACGAAATTGAAAAATATCAAAATCATGCCCCCATATTTGAAACTTATAAATTACCACCCCTACAAGCGCCCAGCTCTATAAATAAAAAATCGAAAGTGGAGGACGGCAAGTTGATTGACCCCATTTTCTTAAAGATTCCCTCGTTATTTTTTAAGTTATTCTTATGTACATGCTTTTTTACAGTGGTTATACATTTGGCACCCGTGTCATCTACAAATAAGTAATTTTGATCCCAAAATCACAAGGAATATTTTATCTATTTAATATCAATCGGTTTCAATAAATACTTATTTCTGCAATTAGTTGCGATTTCAAGGAACATTTGTTGAATGAATCTTGAATTTGATGTACCATTACCTCATCTACGGTGCTATTTATATTAGCACCTCATGTCATGAATTTGTTTACATATGATTTTTTTATTAAACGATGTAATAAAACTCGCACCGTTTCGTACAAGGCAAACAAATCTTGATTTATTACACGAAATCCTTGTCCTTAAAATGCATGCATCTTAAAAAAAATAACGTCTTGCATAAATGAGCATTGGAACGCCTAATAAATTATTCATATCCGATTGAAGTCTTAAAATAGACAAAAATAAAATGTTGCCAATTCTCGATTGTAAAATATTTATAATAATATTTAATTGTGAAACGTTGATGGCCTTTGAGTTCTACAGAAAGGATTTTTTCATTGAATATAAACTTATTATAAGTTAAAATTAAATGGGAAAAAATACTGGCAATGATTACTTAATATTTTCCTGATTAATTTTGATTTATATATAAATAAATATGATATGCAACAATAAGTATCCGTTATTGAACATTTGTTTAAAGTACTTATGTAACATAAGTGAAAATACTGAATTTTAACTTGATTTAAAAAATATAAATAGAACACTTGGTTATTATTTCACTGTTTGTTTTTATTTAAAAAAAACTGTCTAGTTTCGGTCAGACGACCATTTAGTTTTTACAAAGAATCGTGTTACAAGAAGAGCGATGTGCGTTTTATACCTAAAGGGGATTAAGTCATTACCTAATTATTAGGGCGCAAAGAGACAAACGTATCGAGCAGCAGGGTGTTAAACGTTTCTAAGTTGTCATTAGTAACAAGCAATAATTTTTCTATTGAATTCTTAATGGAAAAAGTTTCACAATGATTAAGCTTTTTACATTTGTTGATTATTTTTAAAAATTTGAATTTAGAAGGATCAAAAAAGTGGCCCTAATCTATACAATGTTTTGCGAAGCCCGTCTTTGGCTGATTGTCTAATATTAATTTTTATGTTCCTTTAGACGGGTGTTGAAATTTCTGCCAGTTCTAATGTTTCACAATCGTTACATTGTATTTGATCCTTCGATCCTTTTCGGTTTTATCTTTATTATTAATCAATAGTTTGCCTGAATTGATTTTATTAATGCACATTGTATTTATATCTAGGTTGTTTAAAATATTAACAAAAGAGCTGGATTTTTGGTGTACATAATTAAGGGCGGCATAAGATTTGGGTTTGGATTGATCTAGACCTACAAAGATTAATTACTTTTAACAAAGACAGTTTTCGTTTTTTATTAACCATTATATCAATTAAATTTTCATTTAAACATTGTTACTGGCTATGGTTTTTATCCTTTCCAATTCTTTGTTGAAATCAATCTGAGACAGGGGGATGTTGAATAATCTATTGACTAAGCTATGGAAAATTGGGCTAATCAAGCATGCGAAGCTAGAGCTAATCATCTGAGATACATGGGATCCACAATAGATCAGAAAAGGTCGCGGTGGTACAGGCCATGAGGCTACCCAAATATTATCTATCTAAGCTATGGAAAACACTAATTTTAATTTGGTTTGACTGGTTTGAAACATTAGGTATTATAGCTCCGCTGTATGTTGCTTTCCTATATATGTTATATAAAAGACTACCTTCATGATGAGTTATTCCCAGGAAGAAATTATATATAGTAACTAGATAGAAAGCGCTATATTTCTATATAGTTACTACATAGCGATGTGAACATTTCTGAATATAGATACTATATAGATGTCTATATAGCAACTATATAGATTCTACATAGATCTCTATATTTTAACAATGCAGTTTACACTATATAGAAAATACTACATATATTCAGCATTGTAACTGTATACTTAAAACTGTATAGAGTGTACTATGCAGGTACTACATAGAACTATATATGTAGTAGCAATATAGTTGCGTTTTTTAACACCCGCTAATGTTATACAAATTGTAAGAAACTTAATTCTAACCATCTTCGATTTAAATTAAATAAAAATGATTTAAAAATAAATTATTTCTACATTTAGCTCTGTGACATTTTGACTTACGTTACGTGAGTACAAATGCACATTAAAATAACTACTTCTCGGGCAAATATCCCGCTAGACATTGAATTACATAATGTACAACTGCTGCTGCATATTGCATCATGCAACAATCTTTTGATTCGAGAAAAGTTAAATGCAAGCAACAAAAAAGATCGTTATTCAATATAAGGCCATCTGCAGATACGTTTTTCGGTCTATGCCTCGTCAGTACAACTCTGCCTTACACAATTTAAGGAAGTTACATTAAATTAATTAAATTAAATCAACTTTACTCAATCAAATGAAATGTACCCCAGTACATTATTATTATTATTATAAATATTTCGTGTATATATTTTATATATTATTTGAATATTGTAATCTATTTTGTGAATAATATTTGCTGTTGTAAATTAAGGAACTCATTATCTCATTCGCACAGATAACATTGGAACAACAAATAAGTCATTAACTCTAAATTCAAATATTGTTCATTTTCAAATCATATCATAAATAAATAGCATTAATGTCTGTCCGCGAAATCTCTATCCTTATATAAATATTCTTCATTTTGTTATTTACATCTTGCTTCCCAATGTTATGCGTGCTTAATTAGATTTGAATATATTATTATCGCCCAAAAAGGGAGGGATGGTTCTGGTGTCGAGGAGACCAATTTCACCTTTTTGGAAGAGACAGTTCTAAATATCAGCGCTAAAGCCTAAAAAGTGTATTCATCATTATTTAATAAACAACAGTCGTAAAAATCGTGTAAAGTTGACTTAAGTTCTTCACAACCCAGCCAAGGGAATAAAAAAGGAATCAACTGACTTCTGTCATCAAAGGTTAAATTGATGAAACCAGAAGTCACGTTACAAAATTGGCGCAGTCGGTAGGATTCTCTTGAAGTTAGCTGATTGTGAAAGAGCTTTCAACTGACGATCAGAAAAATACAAACGCGATCACGTCGGAAGAAATACTAAGAAGCCACATCGAGAAACCGCATCAAGTAGTCGCGCCGAGAAGCCGCATCGAGTAGCCGCGCCGAGAAGACGTACCAAGAAGCTACACCGAGGAGCTACATCTAGAGGTCACATCCTGAAAACCACATCACGAGAACCCAGCAGCTTTATCAGACGACCTTTATTTGAACAATCATCAACGAAAGCATCGCTGGAATTATTCAAGGACCCATTTCCGCAGATTTTTTTCTCTATCGTGTTGCACAAGTACAAGTAAGTCTAAATGTTCTTATAAAATTCATTAATCAAAAAATATCTATTACTGCCAATATGGTTATCGCTGCTACAGAAACTTTGGGGAACAATAAATTTAAATATAATTATGTATCGTCTCATAATAATGTAATTAATTTTATCAGCAGTTGTGAAAACGTTTTAAATTCATTTCCAAACAATTTTCATCCGTACTTGTTTCATTGCATATTAGAAAAATGTTTTTCAAAAGATATTGCTCCTATAATAAGAATTCGAGGTCCTGAGAATTGGGAAAGTTTAAAAAATGTTCTCATTGAATTTTATAGCTGCACTAAGTGCAACACTTATGAGCATACAAGACGTTATTGTCCATATCGTTTTGATCCTCATCAAAATATTTTTCTCAGTAAATCTGAACAGCTTCGATCACGAAACGAGCAATAGTCATTTAAACCCAACCTTAATAATTATAATAGTGAGGAAAGTAACAATAAAAGAGATGAAAAGGTCGAAGAAAAATATGTTTGTGAGAATCAAAATTCAAATGAAATAAATAATTGCATTGAAAGTGAGCCATCGAATGATAATAATGATAATGCTGTTAGTGCCAATATTGTCAATACTAACAATACAATAAAAGAAAACGAAACACATTCAATAATCAAAAATAAAACAGTGCCTATAAACAAAAATACATCAATTGAAATGGAATCTATCAACGTAACTGATAAAGAAGTACAGGATGATGAAAATGTTTATTTAAATTCCAGTTCCAACATTTCTGTCACAATAGAGAATAAAAATACAAAAATTGAAATAATTGAATCAAATAATTATAATACTGAACAAATTGACAATAAATCGAATTTAAATAATACAAAATCAATTGACGGAATCGAAAACGTACCTCTAAATAAACATTTCACAATAAGTAATAGAAGTATTTCTGAAATTGTTGCTGACGACGAAAATAATTATCGAACTTATAATTGCAATAAAACTTTATAAGTACATACGATTCTGAAAAATGAAAAAGAGAACTTAACTAAACCTGAAAATAAATTATTTAGTAAAAACACATCTGTAAATTCCGAAAGTGAACTTAAAATTAAAAATATGGCAACTGCCTTAAATATATCGAATATTTGTAATAACGAAAATATTAAATATAATAATAGTGTCCTAGATAATTGTGACCATGTTCAATTCAATTTACCGGATAAAATCGCAATTGAAATAAATAATGAATCAAATCTTATCAACGCTGTCATGAATGTCCCTACAAAATACAAAAATAAGCTAGTTGAAATTAATGATGAAATGAAAAATACTAAATTATTTAAACCTAAAAGTAATTGCACAACCATTTCATTAAATAAAGGGAGTATATTAGATGAAAAGAAAATAAGTAATTTAAAGTATGTTCCTCACAGAAGTCCAAATATGCAAAGACGTAAATCATTTCAAGATAATCATAAAAATAAACATTCTAACAACCTCAAAAATATTAAAAAACAGATATGTCATAAAACAAGTTATAGTAATGCGTCATTTTCATCAATTCCTAAACTGAACAATAAAAAACAAAATTTGTACAAAAATACTTCAAAGATGAGGACATTTTCATTCCCAATGAAAACAAGCAAACCTATACCAATCATCATTTAAATAATAATAAATTCATTATAAGGAAAATAAAAGGACGCAGATATTTTAAATTACATAAACTTAATATTTTGTAATGATCGTTTAACCTTTGCTATTTCTTTATTAATTTACACTAGGCAATGATTCTTTTGAAGCGATTTTCTTCTATGATTTCAATTAATGTTTAAATATTTATTTTAAAATTTTCTTTAAATTCATCTCAATTTGAATAAATAAATTAAAATCCTTCGAAACACTTTTATTTTCAAAATAGTTTTTTAATTATTATTAGTTGTATATTTTTTATATTATTTATATTTTGAATATATTTGTATATTGTTTACCTCAAATTAACTAGTTCTTTAAAGTTCTTTAAATAATAAGATTTACTTTAATAACAAATTATTAGTTATCTATGTATTTCAACACTATTCATTTTTTTTCTAATTTATATTTATAAATGTTATAAACAAAGCTGGTTCCTATTATATAAGAATATTTTTGACTGAAATCCAAAGGCTTATAAGAAAGCGAAATGGTGGTGCAGTGGTACAAAATGTATTTAATGTGTGCTTGAATATTATATTCAAGTAATATATTATATATTAATTAGCTATTGTATTCTATACTAGGGTAAATGTAACTTGAAACATTATAGATTTAAGTAACAAAATATTTTTTCAGAGGAAAACTTTTAAAACCTTTGGTACTTTTTATATACAAATTGAAACTATCTTTTCATATAAATTTAATTGTCTTTATTTTTTTTCTTTAAGGGGGGGGGAGTGTAATGTACCCCAGTACATTTTATAATAATAATATACATTATTATTATTACTATTATTATTATTATTATAAATATTTCGTGTATATATTTTATATATTATTCGATTATTGTAATCTATTTATGTAAATAATATTAGCTGTTGTAAATTAAGGAACTCGTTATCTCATTCGCACAGATAACATTGGAACAGTAAATAAGTCATTAACTCTAAATTCAAATATTGTTCATTTTCAAATCATATCATAAATAAATACCATTAATGTCTGTCCGCGAAATCTCTATCCTTATATAAATATTTTTCATTTTGTTATTTACATCTTGCTTCCCAATGTTATGCATGCTTAATTAGATTTGAATACATTATTATCGCCCAAAAAGGGAGGGGTTGTTCTGGTGTCGAGGAGAGCAACTTCACCTTTTTGGAAGGGACATTCTCCGGCATTCAAACTGTACAGTTCTAAATATCAGCGCTAAAGCCTAAAAAGTGTATTCATCATTATTTAATAAACAACAGTCGTAAAAATCGTGTAAAGTTGACTTAAGTTCTTCACAACCCAGTCAAGGGAATAAAAAAGGAATCAACTGACTTCTGTCATCAAAGGTTAAATTGATGAAACCAGAAGTCACGTTACACAAACTAAATCAATTATATTAAATCAAATCACACTAAATCGATTTAAATTAAATCAAACCAAATTAATTCAATTATCAAATTGGATTAAACGAAACTAATTGAATGAAATTAATTAAAATGAGCGTTCCTTACCAGCAACAGTCTGAGATTGTAATGACCGTGGCGAACAATGTGTGCGTTTCTTCCGTAAATTTACAAAAAAAACTTCTCTTGACTCAGATTTGAATAAATCCTCGCTGGCTATTAATATAAATGGAAAATAGTATTTATTCACTTGGATCTTAGATTTACTCGACTCACTAAGGGACAACAAGGGATAGCAGAAGAAGAAGAAGAAGGATCTTCGATTTATTAGACCATTATTACTTAGTGAAGTATATTTATTAGGTGAAATGAAAAACGAAAATTAAAGTATTTATCAGGAACAAAATGAGAATACTTTTCGAACAACGAAAGTATCAAGAAGAAGAAAAAAGTAATGACTCCGCAACGTGCATACATTTTTTACGCCATCACCTGTTTTCAAATATTATCCTCCGGTAGTTTTAGTGTCAACACTTTTATTTTTACTTTCACGCTTTACGGTTCTTTCGTCGGCGGGTGTCGAAAGTCGCGGAAAAACAAACATGAACCGAGCGGCCGAACGACAACAAACAATGGGAGCGCGTAAATTGCAGCCGATGAAAAAAAATAATCCAAAAACGCCCCGTCGCACTCCAATTAGTTGGAATACAATCAGGAAATGATAAATCATCTAATAACGCTCTGACCTCGTGATTCAGTAATCGTCTAAAGACGGGAATTAGGCGGTTATTTGAGGGAGTAATGTTTCTTTTTATGTGATGAGTTTATTTCCATATTCATTATGAATTCTGTGCGCGTTGAAGCAGTGGGTGAACAGATTTTCTCTATTTCGCGAAGGTTGATGTGTAAAATGATCAGTCATATTAAAGATAATAATATAACTGTAATAGTATTGAGTTAATAATTTTCTGCTCTGTTGTAATAGTAGCTACTCTTTCAAAAATGTTTTACAATAAATCGAACATTTATATATGGCGAAACGACTACAACAACGTTTTAAAAAAGGGCAAAAATACTGCACCCGGACATGACCACATCCATAGACGCATCCTCAAATCCTTACCACCACACGTTCATAGCCACATCCTCAATATCCTCAACTATAATTACCAACATAAATATTTCCCACCAGAATGGAAAACAGGCATTATAATATGTATACCAAAACGCGACCAAAACCGATCTCTTATTTCTAGCTACCGTCCAATAACACTCTTACCAGTCCTTGGAAAATTATATGAATCCCTCCTCAAAAATAAAATCCTTCCTCTAATTGTACACCACATTCCCAATTATCAATTTGGATTTCTCCCCAAACGATCCACGAGTCTACCTCTTACCATCCTTACATCGAATCTACAAACAACTCACCTTGAAGGCAAATCTTCCGCAGCTATATTCCTTGATATCCAGAAAGTCTTTGATTCTGTATGGCATAAAGGCCTCTTCTTTAAATGTAACCTCCTTAATATCCCTACACACCTAATTTATATAATACACTCATTCCTCTCAAACAGATCCCTTAAAATAAGAATTGACAATCACCTCTCCTCTTCATTCACACCAGAACAAGGTGTACTACAAGGTTCTCCTCTATCTCCACTTATCTACAATATCTTCTGTTCCGACATCTATCATCCCGATCTAAAATACTTCAACCCGGCTAAATACATTCTACAATTCGCTCTAATTTCCCACGCTCCTACTCTATCCAAAGCTTTTCGAACTCTTCAAGAGCTCATTGACACCCTCGAACACTGGTTCGCAAAATGGAGAATCGAAATTAATCCCCGAAAGTTACAACTCCTTATCCCCTACAGAAAAATCAGTAACTACCCATTCACTATCTCTATATCTCAAAACCCCATTCACCTATCCCCTCACATAAAATACCTTGGGTTTACTTTCGACCACAAGCTCACTTTCAAACAGCATGCAAGTACTAGGTGGTACTTCAAGAAAATATTTTTGATTATACCGCGTGATTTTTCACGCTATACGAAACGGATTATTGTGGCTAAAGTACACCACTTTTTGAAATTATGATTTCTGGGCTGTATAGCGGTCTATAAGGACTACTTTCTAAAATCATTTTCATATTATATACCATAAAAGTATCAAAGTTGAGTTTTTTTTTTTTTTAAATGGAATACCCTATATAGTATTATATTTTTAGATTCTATGTTCAAAATAACTATCGTTTTTATTAAGGTTTTTGAAATAATTGCAATTTTCTTAAAATCAAACCTAAATTTCAAATATCAACTATTTGAGAAGTATTTAGGTTATGTACGGGAAATTTCCAGTGAAGTTAAGCAATGGATCATATTTTATTTTCCAATTATTAAAATAGCAAAATATTTACAGGGTGGCCCAAAAACTTAAAATAATAGAACAAGGACTTTAAGTAGCCCAAACTTGATTTTTTCAAATGGAATGCCATATTATTTAACTTGTCATTAAATGCACGTTTCAATTATCCATCAAAAGTTTTCTATAACTCGAAGCTCTTAGACATTTAGATTTGTGAAAAAAGCATAAAATCGGTTTTTTACATCACTTGGGGTGCATTTTTGATTAATATTTTAATAATTTTAGTTGGCTATGGAATTTAGAAATGACAAATGTTTTAGTTGATCCGTCACTTTAGCTTACAAATTCACTCCATGCCATTTTATGCCTTTGTGGAAATCTAAATCGAATAAAATGTGGACCCTCTATTCCACATCACACAATAATCTATTTTGATTATTAATTACCATTTCTATCAGAATAATGTTAAATGTTCTGTATATTCACAATACTAATCTTATAAACTGACAGATTTTCTAATAAACAAATTTTTATAACTCACATCCATTTTTTTATAAATCGGTTTAATAGTCTCTTTAAAATAGCCGATTTAAAATTATTTCTTTAGCAAAACGGAATATGTATTATTTATTAGTTAACAATGTCCAAACATTACAAATATATCAATGCCCTTCTATTTTAAATAAATATTTTAAAAAAGTACTGCACTACCTACATTGAAATAATAATGATAAAAATCCTCACAAAAATTCAAAATAATACCATGATAGCAAAAAACGAGTTTAAAAATTGAAGTGACAGTTTATATAAATTATTTCACATTTCGTAAATCCACAGCCAACTAGAAATATAGCAATATACTGAGAGAAAACCCCAAATGATGCGAAAATTCAATTTTTTGCATTTTCCGCAAAAACTTAGAGGAAAGAGGTATAGGAAACTTTTGATAGATAATTATAATTTCCATTTAATAGAATGTTAAAAAATATAGCATTCCATTCGAAAAAAAAAACAAGTTTCACCAAAGTTCTTATTTAGTAAGTTTTATTTTTTGGGCCACTCTGTACAAATTTTAAGGTTTTTATAATTGAGAAATTAAATATGATCTATTGTGAAATATACCTGAAAATTTCGTTTACATAACCTAAATACTTCTCAAATAGTTGATATTTGAAACTTAGATTAGATTTTAACATAATTCCATTTATTTCAAAAACCGTTAGATTTAGGTACTAAGAACCTTAATAAAAACTATAGTTATTTTGAACGTAGAATCTAAAAATATAATGATATATTGGATGTTATATTTAAAAAAAAATACAACTTTTATATTTTTATGGTATTTGGAACACCCTGTATAACATGTAAATAATTTTAGAAAGTAGCTCTTAGAGGTCCCTATACATCCCTGGAATCAAAATTTTAAAACGTGCTGTACTTTGGCCACAATACTCTATTTCGTATAGCGTGAATAACCCGGTATAGCGTGTTAAAAAATGATGATATTTTTTTTATTGTTTGATATACATTTCATTAGTTATTTAGGTGTCTTTTATGATTACCTAGATACCCCTAAAATTTTATTCAAATCGGTTCAGTAATACGATCTAAAAACATTAAAATTAATAAAAATAGTTTTTTTGGTTTAAAAAATTAATAAAAAGTAATAAGAAATAGGATGCTGTAAATAAAATTATACAAAATAAAAGTCAAATGAGGTCTTATCCTGTGCAAAAATTTTGGAAGGAAAGAAATTTAAAAAAAAATAATTATGATGTTTTTAAGTGGGCACAGAAATATTGACATTTTTGAAATACCTATTGTCAAAATTGACAAATGTTGTTTTTTTTTAAATTCTAGATAGATCTATTAGTACGAATTCAAGAAGCTGCTGGTCTTTCCACTTTGTTCTCAAATCTTTGTTAATCAAATCGGTTCAGTAATACGAACTAAAAAAATAAAAACTAATAAAAATAGTTTTTTTGGTTTAAAAAATTAATAAAAAGTAATAATAAATAGGATGCTGTAAATAAAATTATACAAAATAAAAGTCAAATAAGGTCTAATCCTGTGCAAAAATTTTGGAAGGAAAGAAATTAAAAAAAAAAATATGTTTTTAAATGGGCACAGAAATATTGACATTTCTGAAACACCTATTGTCAAAATTGACAAATGTTATCTTTTTTAAATTCTAGATAGATCTATTAGTACGAATTCAAGAAACTGCTCGTCTCTCTATCTGGTTGCCATTAGAAGTTATATGCATTTTTCGAAACGTCTAGTTGAGGTTAATATTTGACAAATCAATTTTTAACTTAAAAACTATAAGAGTTATGTCGACATCAATAAATATGAGTGGGTAGAAAATTGAACGGGAAAACCAGAAAAAATAAAATATAAACAATTTAAAATAATAAAGTTGATAGTCATTTTCGGTAGAACCGGAAGTGACAAAAAGTAAAATTTTCCATGAGGAGGTTGCATTCAACAGTACAATGTAGATTTTTTTCAATTTTTTTCCTCTAAACTTTTAACCTATCTTTTAATCTATCAATTGTTACTAATTGATAGATTTTTTGTCGTCGAAAAGATTTCACATCCGGGGGCGTGGCCCTTAATTTTACACAAGAAGAAGAAGAAGAATACAAATGATTTATTCTATTAGTGTTTTCTAGTTCCTTGTATTCTATATATGTTTTGCATAATGTTGTTTTGTATTGTTTATTATACAGGGTGAATCACCGAAGTGCCCGTCTTCGATATCTCCCTTGTCGTTAGAAATTCGGCATCAAGTTATCAAGAAAACTTGCTTGACTTCTGAAAACGCATAATATAACATTGTTTTCGTATATACAGGGTGATCCATTTTCATGGAATTGATATCAACTTTGTTAGATGAAACACCCTATATATTATATATTTATTCGATTCCTCTTTAAATAGTCTTTACGGCAATATAACATAGTTTGTAGTTTTGGCTAACCGTTAATGCAGAAAAATAATATTTTCCAAAAATTTTGACAGTTGCAGAGATGTATTAAAAAAATAATTACTTTTTTTTGAAGATGGAGAAATTAAATTTGGTAAGATAATACTATTCTATGCATTGATGATTTAAAATATGAAATATTTTTATACAGGGTGCTCGAAAAATATTTAAATATGTGACTTTTCAAACGGACGTAATTCATTTTTTTAAATGACACCCTATACTTTTCTATATTTTTTTTTCTTGAATTATAATAAAAAGATACAAATATTTCATTAAACATACTCTATGCCAATCTTCTGTACTTCTCTAAATATTTCACATTTTATAATATTTATATGAAATTTAAGCAATGAATTGAATATTTGGACATGAAAAACAATAGAAATAATTGTAATCAAGTATTAAAAAATAAAGGAAATTGAAAAGCAAATTCCAAATAAATACTATTTTCTATTTAAATTAGCCTTATGGAAAATCCATATGTGAGTACGAAATAATGGTTAATTTTATAAAAATCATTGAACATTTTAACTGTCAAAATAAAACAAAACACTATTGTTTGTTTCTTTACTGTCATGTCTCTGTTTCCATGGCCAATCATTCAATTAAATCTTAAAATGTCTCAAAAACAGTATAAAATGTGAAATATTTTGAAAACTACGAAAAATAAGCATATAGCATGCTATATAAAAAATGTTCCTCTTTTAATGACAAGTTAAGAAAAAAAAAATAGAAAAGTGTAGGATGCCGTTTTAAAAAATAAAATTACACCTGTTTGAAAAGTCACATTTTTAACATTATGTTTCAAACACCCTATACAAAAATATTTCACATTTAAATAGAATAATATTATCTTAGTATGCATACAAAAGTTCATTTCTCTATCTCCAAAAAACAAAAAAGTAATGATATTTGTAGTACACTTCTGCAACAGTCAAAATTTTTATAATAAATATTTTTTTCTACAACAACGGTTAGTCAAAGCTACTAACTATGTTATAGTGATATAAATTTTGGTATTTTGGTAATATTAGAAACGACGAAGGGAAGTAACTTGTTAAGACGCACAAAACTTCGTAACGGGGAAATTGACCAATGTATTTTTTTATCCAATTAATTTATTAAAATTCAAGGTTTCAGAGCTATTTGGCTCCTTCCGCAGGGAGTTCACTATTTTAGTATTATGCCACTATAAATGTCTCCACCGCAACTTCACCCGAAATTACATTTTTTTAGAAGAGTAAAAAAAAATATTGGACAATGATCATGAATAGCAATGTTTTAACTTTTATTATTTTTTTAGAAGAGTAAAAAAAAAATATTGGACAATGATCATGAATAGCAATGTTTTAACTTTTATTTAAAGAAGTGTAGAGGTCTCCATAAGCGGCCGATGAAGTTTACAAAAATGGTAATTAAAAGTTATCGGTGTAACGAATTAATGGTTGTATTGAAAGTTGTAATTCTGTTTTGTTTTACTCGCAAAAAAATTAATCTTAATTAAGTACAAACAAAAATATTATTTCACTCGATTCCGCATATCCCTGAATAATCTGAAAACAATACAAAACCCTCTGCTGAGAAGGAAAATAAAAAGTGCTCGCGGGTACTAATATTTAATTAACATCATTATAACCCTCGCTGTTAACGAGGCGATAAAAAAGTAAATAAACAATCCTCGTCCACTCGAAGAAGCCGCCCCCTGTAAAACGCGTCGACTAGAGAAGTATTTTAAATGGGAATCGAACAAAAATATAATATGTAGGATGTTACATTTAAACTAACAAAGTTGTTATCAATTCCGCGAAAATGGATCACCCTGTATATATAAAAATAATATTATATTATGCGTCTTCAGAAGTAAAACAAGTTTTGTTAATAACTTAAGTCGCCTTTATCGGAGACGGGCACTTCGGTGACTCACCCTGTATATCTATGAAGCCCTTTTTTTATAAGTTTAGATATAATTTATTATATATTTTTTTTAAATTAATATTTTATGTGTATATTTTCAACTACTTTTTGTTTATTTTTCTTATTTTAATATCTTTAGTTTTATAGATACTTATTGCTTTATATCTCAATTGTTTTGTTTTTGTTTAAGGCTGTCGTGCTGGGCTCAAATGTTTATTAAATTTCTTTCTCCGACATATTTACACAATTTCTTAGATTTAATATTATAATCTATCTTAAGATTTATGCACTTATGTAAATTTTTGATGTAATAAAAAACACTTCACCTTTTTAATACCGCTTTTATTTTACTTTAGAGACTAGTTTAAATTACACGGTAATAAATGTGGTAAATAAAAGTTAAGGGTTTTCTTTACATAAAAAAAAATAAAATGTTCCACGAAGATCCAAAAATTTTGTATATTTCTTTGTTATGATGATATTTTTTGGTATAAAGGTTTTTACTGTAAATAAAGGATTATTAACTGACGGCTAACTAAAGAAAACTAAATTTTTGTAGATGCAAGTACCAATAAATAATAATCAATCTCATTGTTGTTTTATTTGAAATAAATGATGTTTTAAAAATATATAATTAATAATACTCACACTGTATGTTTCAGTTTTCTAACGTTTAATATTTAATAAAATTTGTGATGAAATCCTTTGGTTTCAAATTTATTTCTTATATTTCACTGATTTTTATCAAAAACTCCTAGCGGACACAATTAAAAAGTACTTAACCCAATTAATATTTCGCTCTATTATTATTATTTTTTAATAATACACACTGAATTTTGGACATAAACAAAGGAAGCGTTTCGCGTCCGGTTCTTTGTTCGACACGGCGGCGCGCGGTTCGAAACTGTTCGCGACATTTCTCCTCACCCGGACTCACCGGAGTCTCGTACCATGGCGGTACCACCGGCAGCCGCGGAAGGTGGGGAACCAGCGGCGATCAATTCACGTATGTACGTGTTAATGCGGGTAAACAAACTGCGAAATGCGATTTATTGCTTTGTAATTGCCGTTTTCAGTTTTCGAACACGAAAAAAGATGAATTCTTTTCATCTTTTTTTTTATTTGCATCTTTTTTTTTGTGATGTTTTGAAGACGATTTTTTTGCGGAAAAGCATTTGATTTATAGAGAAATACAACTGGGAAATGATTAAAGTCAAACGAAAACCACTTCTTATTAATCTACTAAAAAAATATGTATTGTAATAAAATCCTTTATATAAATTAGTCTTTTTTAATTTTTTTTATTCTTGTCATAATAAATGCAAACAAGGTTTTTCGAATATTTTTAAGAAAAACTCAAATCTTCGTGAAATTTGGAATCACTGCTTTCATCCTCCATCCACTACAATTTGAATTGAACGTGGAATGGTCTACTTGGACCTCGCACGCATCTTCCTGCGTACTTTTTGATGGTACTTTTTAATTGTTGAGGCTTGTTATACATTGTAAATCAATTTTAATAAATTAAACACTTTTTTGTTGTTTGTGTAACTTTGATTGCTAAGATTGTCGAAATTAAAATCAATAATAAACAAACTAAGTAAAAAGTGTTCATTTATTAAAATTCTTTCTACTTTGTTGGAACTTATAAAATAATAAAAATATATATATGCATCAATATCACATTAATATTTAATGTTGATGGAATTTTACAATTCTGCTGAATAAAATGTTCATCACATATAAATTTCGAAGTGTTCAAATATTAGCTTCCCTATTTATTTTAGAGACAAAATGTATTTACCTTTGCTGTAGAGGGAAATATTCTGAATTTATTAATAATTTTAACAAACATCTAGTATTTAAGTTATTATAATTATGAAAAGAAGTAATGTGATTTCATAAAAATTAATTGGCAAGGGCCAGGGCACAGTGTTTCGAACCATGAACAAAAATAGAAAATATGAAGTTTTAATTTTTGGGATTTTTTTTTTACGAAAAGAGTAAAATAGATAAGCCAATAGTCCAAAAACTGTTATTAACTTTCTTCACCTGAAGAAGCTACAGCGTAGCGAAACAATTGTAGTGAAATTAAATAAAATAGTGTTGAAAATCATAAATATTTTATTAATTAAAGTTACTGTGTTTAGATTTCTTCTAAATTATGATAATCAACTATTAAAGTGACCTCAAACCGAGACAAAGCCGATTATCATCTTTTATATAATTTAATTTTTGTATATTTTTCAAACCATTACAGTTCAAGTATTAAGTCTTTTCAAACAATGTTATAATGAATTGTATAGTCCAAGTTATATAGCTTAAAATGCAACGTTATTTTTTAAATTTGGTAATAGATTTATTGCGTTATACATTTTTGAACATGTTAATAAATTTTATACATTTTGCAAATTTTGAAGAGATTAAAAAAAAAACGTATCAAAACGTTTTGGGGGTGATGACGTTTTCTTATTAGTAAATTAGTATACTATCGAATGTTATAAGGTTCATCTGTTTGTGTCTGCTCCTTCAATAGTAATATTTTTTTTATCATGCTAGGTTAAAAATTTTCCACCGGATTTACGTTTTACAATCTTTCACTCTATGGAGTGAGTGTCTACAATAAAATAAAATCGATACGGCCATGTTCCGATTGAAAAAATAATATCTCGGCTCTGGAAGAGGTTCAAAAAACATATGGGAAATAGTCATCCCTACAACCCCTTCCCTAGCTACCATAGTCTATGCAGAAAGAAATACGTCTTATTCCATACTCAATGCTTTTACATTATGTTCCTCGTACATACATGTACTACTATAAAACTAAAAAAAAATATTCTTTTACGTTGTCCAAAACAAGCGCGTGTATTTTATTACCTTATACACGAGATCAGCATAAGACCAAATGTTTTTGCACGGGAGTACCTGAATTCACGTGTACCAGGTGCAATGTGACGTTATGCTAATCGAGGCGCACAACAAACCGTGCTCTTTCCAAGGTCCCCGCAAAAGTGGAAGAAGCAACTGCAGAAAATGTGTACACCATGCAATTACCTTCGGGGAAAACAGATGGTCTGTACGTTGGTCGTTTGGAGTTATTAGGGAGCGAAGAGAGATATTCAAGGTGAATGAGACGCGAGCGCATTCTTTATTAGTGATATAATAAACATTTCAACTCGGGAGTGAAGTATTGAATGTGAAAATTTATTTTTGGTGAGTCTTCATTTCCTTAAGAATGATATTTATTCTTGAGGAAATGAGAGTAGATTTAATTTAATTTGTCAGATATAAAATGATTGCATGGGTTTAAAAAAATATCCACCAAATAATTTTTAATGCGAAAATGTATTTACATAATATATAAATATTTAATTATATTTATTTATTTGTCAATTTTATAAAATAAAATTTTGATAAAGAACACATTGTGCTTGAAATATATGTGTAGTATTTTTAAAATTAATTTTATGTTATGAATATTTCAAGTCGCAAAGTGTTCACAATCAAATATCAATATTTAGTTATTATATGTTTAAGAAAAGTGAAACCCATGGGGAATACCCAAGATAGCATAATTCCAATCTAGTCCTACAGACGAACTTAATAAGGTGACTGATAGACAGGGTATCCCATAGTTTTCCATAGAATAAAAAGAAAGACAAGAAGGATTCTTGGGTTTATATCGATCGAATGATAGGATATATAGATTTCTTAATTGAACCAAGAGTTGGAATTCAATAAATGAAAGATAATATAGAGCGGTACTTCACAATCCCTCCAACGAATATCTTTATGAATTCACCCAAATCCCAGCGTATATTAGCCTTAGGTAAAAAATTGCCAATAATTTTGATAATCAACCCCTTCCTACAAAATTCTGTATTCCCCGTAACCCTAATATCCTTCCTACATACAAACATCCTACAATCACCATTCATCAATTCATTTGCGCAAATCATCAGGACGGTTCAGCTAGCTAGCATAGATTTTTCTTTAACTTCATCATAAATTCACGACAGGACAGAAAGACCTCTGGTCTATAACCTAGACAGACTAACACCTACATGTATTGTATATAGTCTGAATATATATATATATATATATATATATATATATATATACAGGGTGAGTTTTTTTCGATGTTCTCTATGGGGATCTCGAAAACTATAAGAGATAAAAAAATGGTTAAATGGGGAAAGAAGTGTAGTTTTATAAGACGAATAAAATGACACTTTCAAATTATTTGAAAAAGTCAAGGGTAACTAGATATTTTGAAAAAAGTAAAATGTGTCCATTTTTTGAAATCAATATATCTCTATTATTATCATAGATAGAAAAACACTGTAAAGGACAAAGTTGTAGAAAATTTTACACAGATTAATAACAAAAAATCAAAAAAAAATTTCGCCCATATTTTGGGAGATATGACACAAACTTACCTTTTTTTTAAATGGAAACAATAGTTGGCTATGACTTTATTAAAAGAGCTATTTTTTTCCCTTTAATCCGACATAACATATGCCATAGTTATTTTTAACATAAAATAAGTTACAGTCGTTTTTAATTTTACCATACACCAAAAAATAGTTAGCCATGAAAAAGACAAAAGTAAAACAATTGCGGTTGTTTATAGCAACGAAATCAATATTTAATGTATTATCTTTTTTTAGATTTGTCAAAAGCAACATAAAGTAAAATAATTCCGAAATTATCAAAATAATAATAGAAGAAAATTTTAAATATTACATAAGATGCTCAAAAAGTCCACCATTATTATTATGGCATAAAGTACATCTTTTTAAAATCGAATTTGTGGCCTTTTTGACTTTTCTTCTGTCAATAGAATAAAATGTTTCAAGTACAGCTAGTCTAAGATCCTCCACGGATTGATATGATTGTTGATACACTTTGTTCTTCACATAACCCCACAGAAAAAAGTCTAAAGCGGATAGGTCGGGTGATTTAGGTGGCCATAGGATTGGTCCATTTCTTCCCACCCATGAATTAGGAAAAGCATCATTTAAATAGTTTCGCACAGCCAACGTGCTATGAGGTGGAGCTCCGTCATGTTGAAACCACTTCAATCTTGCCCGTACTGATAAATTTAAATCATCGAGCATATCTTCAAATGTTTCTTGAAGAAAACGAAGGTAATCATTTCCATTCAATGTGTGAATTCTCGATCCGAACACACCGCACCATACATTAAATCCAAATTTAATTTGTGGTCTACGTTGTGCAACTTCTCGTGGATTCTCCTGACTCCAAACATGTTCATTGTGCCGGTTAAAAATCCCACAATTAGTAAATCGCGTTTCATCTGTCCAAATTATTTTTGTAGGGAACGTATTATCTTGCCTCTTGGCACATGTTTTTGTACCACATGCAGAAGACCATTCTCTTATTCGTATCACCGTCATGTAAATTTTGTGAAATTGATACCTTATATGGGTGATATTTATGTTTTTTCAAAACTCGTACTACAGTCCGTTGAGATATGCTTGCTTCTGTTGCAATTTGTCTGGTCGATGTGGATGGATCTATCATCGCCAATGCTAATCGCTAATACGTTTATTTCCGAAACATCATTAATTTCGTTTTTTTTCAAGTTTCGGCTTTGTAAAGGATCCGTACTAACCCAAATTGTGGTAAATTCTTCTGAATGTTGGTAAAGATGGCTGCCGACGATCGATATATTGATTATAATATTGTTCTGCAGCATCCGCAGCGTTTTTATTACATTGAATGTAACAAACAAGCATATCACGCTTTTCTTCGTTGGAAAAATTCATTATCACTTTAAAAAAACTTACAACACCAAAAAAATACAAAACAAACTTATCGAAACAAACCAAATATGGAAATGAATTAATGTGTGTTTAGAATAAACAACTGCAATTGTTTTACTTTTGTCTTTTTCATGGCTAACTATGTTATATCGGATTAAAGGAAAAAAAAGCCCTTTTAATAAAGTCATAGCCAACTATTGTTTCCATTTAAAAAAAGGTAAGTTTGTGTCATATCTCCCAAAATATGGGCGAACATTTTTTTTTGATTTTTTGTTATTAATCTGTGTAAAATTTTCTACAACTTTGTCCTTTACAGTTTTTTTCTATCTATGATAATAATAGAGATATATTGATTTCAAAAAATTGACACATTTTACTTTTTTCAAAATATCTAGTTACCCTTGACTTTTTCAAATATTTTGAAAGTGTCATTTTATTCGTCTTATAAAACTACACTTCTTTCCCCATTTAACCGTTTTTCTATAAGAGATAGATAGTTTTTATAGTTTCCGAGATCCCCATAGAGAACATCGAAAAAAACTCACCCTGTATATTACCTAGCAGTAAAAGGGTCCTAACCAAACGGAAAAAGCCACAAGTTAGTGTGTGGGCAAACGAGGGGGCGACACTGGAAACGTAACCTGTAAATATGCGAGAAGATTCTTGTATCAAGAATTAAAAATTGAACTCTCTGAAGAAGGAGCCAATAGCTCCGAAAGCTTAGATATTAATAAATTAATTGGATAAAAAATACAGCCTATCTTAGTGGTCGATTTTCCCGATACGAAGTTTTCTAAACAAGTATGACCGTCACTTCCCTTCGTGGTTTCTAATATACCGGGTTATTCATGCTATACGATTTTATTTTGTGTCCAAAATACACCACTTTTAATAATTTTGATTTCAGGAGGGCTACTTTTTAAAATTATTTTCATAATATACAGGGTGTCCCAAATACCATAAAAATATCAAAGTTATATTTTTTAAATGTAACACCCTATATATTATTATATTTTTAGATTCTACGTTCAAAATAACTATCGTTTTTATTATGATTGTCGGTACCTAAACCTAAAATTCGTTAAATTCTAACCTAATTTTCAAATATCAATAGTGCAAAAATTTTGGGAGAAAAGAAATTTCTAAATGACTTAAAAACTACTTGCACTAGATATAGCGATGCATAATACTTTTATGTTACAAATTGTCTTGCCAGTCGCCCTATGAGATGAAATATTGGTTGTTCCATTTGAAACAATTGATTTGTTTATAACTTTTACAACATAAAAAATTGACCAATTAAATCTTATATCAAAAATGATTATTTTTAAACATAGAATCGAAAATCTTCATAAAAAGTAGATCATTCCATTAAAAAACAACATATTTTTGATACGTCACGTGATTATTTGACACCCTGTATATATGAAACTAATTTTAAAATGTGAAGTTTAATAGTAGCTACAAATCATGTATGTGTTAAATTTTTGTATATTTCTAATTAACTGAGATATTGGACTTCACGAGAACCTTGCGCCATCCTGTATATACATTAGATAAAAAAAATATGTAAAATAACAATTATTTGTACCAACTAAAAATGAAAATATATAATTCATTTTTAAAACATATTATTTTATTTGTTTCATTTTACATTCCTTTACATTTTATTTCATTAGTGTCATCTGCTTTTAAGCATTTTCATTTATGATAAAATGTATTATTAGACGCGAACAAAAATAAAAAAAAAATATTTAGATGAACTATAAAATATCCATTAAAAATTGAAAGCTAGCCTCCTATTTAGTGGAATCATTAAAATTTTTGCACATTACAGAAACCTATAAAAAAATCCATTACAAATTATTGAAAATCCAGCCTTTCATTCACAGCAATTATTGAAAATTCCGCGCATTGCAGAAATTCTATTTTAAAAACCCATCAGCGCGATAAAAAGAAAAAAGAAAGTGATTTATAGTTAGCATAATTGCAGCCCACATTGTTTTTCGTTTCTTTCGTGCATCCATTCCATTCGAACTCGTAAATTATCAAAACGGTATATCGACAATGGGAAAGTTAACGTTATGATTTCTATATATTGATATGCCACCCATGCCATGTCATATTTTATTTCTACTTTTTTTCCGTTAGGACGGAACGTGACGGAACAACAACACCAACAGCAACACCATTCAGGTCATGGGTGACTTAAGGTGACTGAGCCATCTCACTTTCCATTACGAAATCGTTATTTTACAACAACAAAGGACACAATTATACAATAATTAAATTATTACGCTGGGGCTTGTCATTACAACTGATTTAATTAAAAGCGTTAGTGTTTTTTTAAGATAATTACATAGAGAATGTTTTCTTTTTCTGTTGTGTTAATAAACGTAAAATTATATATTCAAAAAAGGTTTATTCAAATAATATACAGAGAGGATTTTATTTCATTGAATATAGCCACAGGCAAACATATATTTTGTCTGTGATATAACTTAGCTTAATTATATGTATTAGAAAATACTGTTAATATATTGCATTTATTCAAGTAATCTTAAGTAAATCACGTATCTTTCTCATCTATACTGTTTAAAACATTAATTATTTTTCCTAAGTTCTTTATATACATTGTGCAATTCATTGACATATTTATGTATTTTTATTGAACATAGGGCTGAGTTCATTGAAATAAAATCCTCAATAAAAAAGAGTATTCATTCATTTAGTAATAATAATAATAATAATAATAATAATAATAATAATAATAATAATAATAATAATAATAATGTTATTACGGAATCACCTTTTTACAAAAACAATACAATATATGTATATATATATATATATATACCAGAGTTACAATCAATCAATGTATATGCAAGTACAAAAAAAAGTACACAATCAAAGTAATTTCTTAAGTTGACGCTTAAATGTAATGAACGAACTCCCAAATATATCAAATTTAATAAAATTTGGCCAGAGTTATTTAATATATTAAATAAAATGGTTTGAAAATGATTAATAAATTATTTCCACATTTTTAATGTGCATTTGTTTAAAGTACTTACTACAGACAAAATATATGTTTGTCTGTGTACTTACGTAAGTCGTAAGTCAAAATGTGACAGAGCTAAATGTGGAAATAATTTATTAATTATTTTCAAATCATTTTTAATTAATTTAAAATCCTCAATATATTGTTACACAAAATGTACATTCAAAAAGATAATTAAATGAAAATACGAGGGTAGATTGAAAAGTTTCCGGAATGGGCAAGAAAACGCAGTAATTGAACAGGTTTTTGTTTTTATTTTTCAACATAATATCCTTGCAGGGCGATACACTTTTCCCAGCGGTGCTCCAACTTTTTTAAGCCTTCAGAAAAATATGATTTCGGGAACTCTGCAAAATAAGCTTTAGTGGCGGCGATGACCTCCTCATTTGACGTAATGCGCTTGCCTCCGAGCCAAGTCTTCATGTTTGTGAACAAAAAGAAGTCGCACGGGGCCAGGTCTGGAGAGTACGGGGGATGCGGCACCACCTCGTAGCCCAATTCAACCAATTTAGCATTGGCGATTCGGGATGAATGTGCCGGCGCGTTGTCGTGGTGGAAGAGCACTTTTTTTCGCTGCAAATGAGGCCGTTTCTCCTTCAAAATGCCGTTGAATTGATCCAATAAATCGCTGTAGTATTGTCCCGTGATAGTTCTTCCCTTCTGCAAAAAGTCGATGTGTATCACACCTTGCGAATCCCAAAAAACGGTGGCCATGACCTTTCCAGCAGATGGGACAGTCTTTGCCTTCTTCGGAGCAGATTCGCCTGGAGAAATCCACTGTTTCGACTGCTGCTTGGTTTCTGGTGTATAGTGGTGGATCCATGTTTCGTCCACGGTCACGAATCGGCGAAAAAAATCCGTTGGATTACGATTTAACAAGGCCAAACACTCTTTCGAAGTGGTCACACGATTTTGCTTGTTGTCCATAGTCAGCAAACGCGGCACCCATCGCGCCGAGAGCTTCCTCATGCCCAAATGTTCGTGCACGATATTTTGCACACGTTCATATGAGATGCCCGTGGTCTCTACTATTTCGCGCAACTTCACTCGTCGATCGGCTAACACGAGATCATGGACTTTATCGACCATTTCTTCATTTGTGGCCGTTTTTGGACGTCCACTGCGTGGTTCATCCTTGGTGCTCGTACGGCCACGTTTGAACTCGCTCACCCAGAAACTAATAGTCGAAAATGAAGGTGTGGATGTGCCATGAACTTTCTGCAAAATATCTCGTATCTCCGTCGCCGTTTTCCCGTCCATCCAGAAATGTTTGATGACTGTACGAAATTCGTTTTTATCCATTTTTGAAAAAGTGCCTGAATTGCTTCACAAGATATCCTAGTAAACATAAACGGAACGACGCACGTGTCTGAAAATTTGACAGCTTTCCTAAAATAGGTTAGCCTTGACAACCATCATAACAATTTCACGATACGCGTGCCATCTCTTGCCCATTCCGGAAACTTTTCAATCTACCCTCGTATACGTGTCTGAAGATCTCTCTTTCAACGATTTTTTCATGTCAACGATTGTCTCCGCAAATGGCTCAATTTTTATAAATGCGATTGTTTGCGCCAGATGTTGCAAAAATAAACGAAGTATCAAAGGGTGGACTTGTTTGCATTTTTTGTTGACATTTTGTGAATTCCTTTAATTTTGGATACGACTGAAGGGTGATAAACTATTGTTATTTTTTTTAGTTAGAAAAGACGCCGAACCGAACGTGAGTTATTAGGCTCAATTCGAAATAATCCTCGAGTGGAGGATTAAGTTGTAAAAATGTCCCGTCATTCGTTTCTCTTTTCTCGTTTAACTTATAAATTTTTTCCAATTTTCTTCTCGCTTTATACTCCCACTTTTTTTTCCGTTTTTTGTAAAATTTGTATTTTATTTTTTAACAACAACAGAGTCTATAGTCAACTTTGAAACGAACAACATGACGTTCTTAGATCGTATCTCACTTTTAAAGTTTTTATTCTGTAATTTTGTTATTATACTTTAAGCTTGTTGTTAAATAAACCTTCATTTAATTTTTTTGTTTATAATAATAATAATAATAAATTTATTTTAACACAAGAGTTATACATTAATAATATGAATACATTATAAAACTAAATGTTAATACGTATTTATAGAAATTAGAAATGAATTATTAACTACAAATAGGACTAAGAACAACTGTAAAGTTGATCTAAGTCTTAGCCCTTCGGGTGAAAACAGAAAGCTTATCAACATGTGCAAGGGTAAAAAAAATATAATTAAAGAGAACAAACAAAAAAATATAATTTAGAACCGGTGATCCACAAATTAAATGATCGTATTATATATGTATAAAAATGCTTCTAAAACAAGAGATAGTTAAGCATCATGATAACAACATTTGCTTATACGTTTTCTTAAAAGAGCCCACATTTAACGATGTAATATTTGTTGGTATAGAGTTATATATTTTGTATTGCTATAAGTAAAACTTCTTTTAAAAAACATAGTATTATATAATGGAGGTGATAATAAATGTCGAAATCTAAGATTCAAATTATGGACATCCGTACGAAACTTAATTTTTGTATATAGACATGGTGGTTTACGGTTCAATATAACCCCATGAAACATAACACTACTATGTAATAACCGCCTTTGATCCATGCTTAACCATAATGCCTCTTTTAATTTATACGAAATAGGGTCATATTTTCGTATTCCATATGCAAATCGTAAACACGATTTCTGAACTTTTTGTATTCGCGCTTGAATGACTTTGTCTATGCAAGGAGCATAAACAATGTCACAGTAGTTAAAATGACTAAGTACTAGGTGATCACATAACTGGATTTTTTTATTTTCAGAAATAATTTTTCGATGTGGGTATAATAACTTAAGACTCAAGTATGCTTTTTGTATGCATTTTACAATATGATTTTTAAAACGAAGATCAGAGACCATCACTAAGCCCAAATTCTTTATTGACTCTACACTTTGAATTGTATTTCCTTTGATCTCAATGTTTAGTTTCTCTTTTATTTCATGTTTACGTTTCCCAAAAATGATTACTGATGATTTTGAAGGGTTTATTTGTAAGTGATGTTTACTAGACATTGATACCAATTCATTTATGGCTGAATTAATTAGTGCATTTGCTTGATTAATATTACTAAAATCAAATGAAAATTGGGTATCGTCGGCATAAAGATGAGTGTTGCAATGTTTTATACATTTTGTAAACGAGCTTGTATATACAGAAAAAATAATTGAGCCTAGGATGGATCCCTAGGGAACTCCCATGAAATTTTTATTTCAGAAGATTTTCCAACGTTCGTTTCGACATATTGTTTTCTATCAGTTAAATAACTCTGCATTAAACTTATTGCATTTTTTGAAAAACCAACATAATGCAATATAGCATATAAGACTTTATGACAGATAGTATCAAATGCCTTAGAATAGTCAAGAAGGATTAATGGAGCATTTTTTCCTGCATCTATTTCCCTGATTATGTTATCTATTATTGATTTGTTATGAAATTTACGAAATCCAGATTGATAGTTTGGGAGAATATCATTGTTATTTAAGAATACACAAATTTGTTCCTTTATTACTTTTTCAGCGATTTTTGAAAGCACAGGCAGTATGCTTATTGGTCTTAGCTCGCCAAATCTGAAGGATTTTTATCTTTGGAAGTGGCACAATCCTTGAAATTTTCAAAATATTTGGAAATTGATTATCAAATAAGCACGAGTTGACTATGTTTGTAATGAATGGCACAATATATGGGCAACACATTAAGATCATAAGAATATTGATATTGTCTATGTCAGCAGCATTTGACTTGATATCCAATAAGTATTTATATATTTCATTTTCTGTCACTGGTTTAAATTTTAGAAGTTCATCAAAGTTTTTCAAGGTATTTTTACTATAGAATTCAATTATATTAGGATCAATTGTGGATGTACTTGCGTTGCAGCCAACAAAATAATTTTTAATAACGTTATGTTTATTCAAGGACTGACGTAAAGGAATTTTAGTTTTATTTTTGTGAATATTTAAAGATTTAATAATACTCCAGAAATGCGCACTGTTATTTTTACATTTAAAATCAATAAACTGCCTTTTTTTTCATTTCGGATTGCAATATTTGTTTGATTCCTAAGAGATTTATAGTACTCCCAATCTTCTCTTTCTTTTTTGTTATTCCGTATTTTTTAAAAGCCTTATCCCGCAAAGCCATCATATTCCTGATAGTGTCAGTTAACCATTCTGGGATTCGTTTAGTAATTTTAACTTGATGTAAAGGTGATAAAGTATCGAACATTTCAATTATAAATGAGTTTAATAAGTTTACTTTCTCGTTAATATTTACAATCTGTAATATATTATGAAACGGTGTAATATGCAAACGTTTTTCTAAAAGTTGCAAATGAATTCTTTTAAGATTTCTAGTAATTATTATTTCAGATTTTTTGCTTAGTACATTTTGTGATAAAGAGCAAGAAATTAAAAGATGACGATCATTTACGTGATTAAATATATCTAAAGAATCGCAAATAAACTCTTCAGATTTATTAGGAATTAGGATGAAATCAATTAATGTTGATGCATTTTTTGTTATATGTGTAGGTGTATTTATTACTTGTTTTAGCTTACTACTTACTTTTGATTCCAAATCGCACAATCTGCGTAATTTAGAACGATCATATATAATATTAATTAATATCGCACAATCTGCGTAATTTAGAGCGATCATATATAATATTAATTAATATGATAACATATTTAGTATGATAACATCTATTCATTCCCCTATTAACCCTTTGGGTACTGAATTATTTAAAGAGTATCATACATCTGAAACGTATTTAATTTGTTGCTATCTGAAGTAGTATGATAATGCAATATTTTGAATGTAACAAATTGTTTATTTTAATTTAATACATAGTTTAAATAAGGTATAAGTTTATAATAATTACAGAATAATAATGATAAATAAAACAAACAAAAATAATAACAAGTAGTTTTCAACTAACAACTAAATATATCAAAAAGAAAATTACTAATAATTTTGCAAAGTGTGATATTTTTCGAAACATGTTGGTAAATGCAGAGGTACTTGGCATTGTTTGCACTGCCAGGTAGTTTCACTTCTAATTTTGTTTTTATAACAAACTCGGCATCTTTTTGTAGGGTGTTGTTTGGACTCTGTTGATGGAATATTCTCTGGAAAGTGTGCCCAGGTTTTTGCCTATAAACGGTATGGTGTATCACTATGCGAAGGACGACCACGGCAATTATAATTTGGCAGTGACACTTGCTCTAATAGTTCTTCTGCAATATTCAGCCGATATGATACAACGCCAGAGGTGCGCTCCCCGTTTAGCTTGCGTTATTTGAAATGACGAGTCGGACTCGTCAAATGTTATTACGCCAAAATTTGCGCATGACGAGCATGAGCCGTCAAATGTACCCAAAGGGTTAAGGCATTGCACTGTCCTATGTGCATCTAATTTTATGAGGTCCGAATGACCGAAATGGTCATCACCAATTACCACCGTGATTTTGCCGACGTAGACGCTTTCGGGTGCTCGCAGATGAGGATAGAGAGTAGGGGTAAAGAATTCAGAAAATTATACTAATAAGCATTTAATTTAATTGTTTTATTAATATCAAGTTTAATTTATCAAGCGGTTAGCACATGACGATAGACATTTATATAAATTGAATTTTTTAAACCGATTTTAATAAATATGTAATAATACATTTTTTACGCTGATCTCTATTACATATTTATATTTATTGCTTATAGTACAATAACTGTGTATTTATATATTCATAATCTTCTTTCACGTTTAAAATACCATCAATAATTCAATATATTAAGTTAAAAGAACTTCATTTAATATTTAATAGTTTTAATGAGCAGTTGCTTTCGGCATATATTTTGACCATCTTAAAATAATCCTCCGTTATCTTTGCCAGGTAGTCGTTGATATTTACCGAACATTTTACAAACAAAACTATCGGAATTTGGGAAAACCGTCGGCTCCTATTAAAATTCGATGCATGAGGTTTATCTTAAACATTTTTTAAATAAAAATCCCACAGAATCCTTTTTAGGGTTTAAAATAAAAGTATAAAACTGAAATTACATTTGAAAAACATTTATTTTTCAAAATATGACGTGATCGTTTAAACGATCACTATGCGCACAATATTCATTGCTAAAAATAAATGTTTCAACTAAATATTTAATTTGTGTGGTACTTCTCAAAACAATTCTTTGGATGAAGCGACAAATTACATTTTTTGCATATAAAATGCGCATTCTTTCCACATACTTTACACCGCCTCTCATCCTCTGCATATATAATTATGTGATTTCTTCCGTCGTATCTAATGTTGTTACTTGGTGGCTGAAGTATTTTTCCCCGTAAAGACGTCAACAAGTCTACTGCAATTGACCTCCGAAATTTCAACAAACTTCCTGCGTTTTCATCAGTGGGCCGAAATTGTCTCATGAGTAGCCAGGAATTTATAATTGACACGTACGAGAAAATTGGCCACCAGCATTTTTTTTGGTCTCATTTTGGTACGGTAAACTGCTACCAACTGGTCTTTTTGTCAACACCACCCATTCCTTGATTATAATTTGAAAAAAAGTTTGGGTTACTTGACTGATATTTTACTCCTACTTTCACGTAAATATCTGGTACATATTCCTTCTTCAATATTATCATAATTTGTGATACACGTCTTGTTATCTTTCCATCTGATAAGTGAAATCCTGTTGCTATTGTCAGTGCAATATTCATAATATCCTCTAATTTTTTTGTCCATTATTTTTTTCTTAGGCATTGTACATTTTCCAGTTCTTCCATCCTGAATTGTGCCGGTTGCACAATATCCTAAATCTGCTAGATGAGTCAGCAATGAACTGGACGAAAAATAGTTATCAAAAAAGAATTTGTATCCTTTATGCGGTGGAATACTAGCTTCATTTATAAGTGACAAGACCATGTCGCCACCAACTCCAAATAAATTCGTCTTTTGTGTAGATTTTCGAATAAATTTCGAATGACACCATGTAGCCATTACTCGAACAAAGAGCCCAATTCTTAAAACCAAATCTTATAGGTTTCCCCTTGATAAACATTACACCAAACATGTTTACCATAATAAGGTATCATACTCTCATCAATAGACATTTTTTCTTGCAATTTGAAACTTTTATTGAGATAATTTATCGGAGGCCTCAACTTATATAAACGGTCGTCTTTGTCAATATTTGCGTTGTCATTGAGATGAAAGTTTTTTAAAATTTGCTCAAACCTATTGAGCAATATGCTGTTTTGAAGTATAGGAGGAATGTCAGGTAAAGTCGGCCAAAACATTCTCTTATTAGGATATTTCGCGTATCTGGAAAGCAAAAGGCAGCCAATAAAAACAAACATTTCATCAATATTCATATTTAGACAATTATTTTTTTAACCTGAGTAAAGGTTCGTTTGATCCAGAATATAAAACCATTCATTATCAAAGAAAAGTTGAAAAAAATCTTTTGGGCTTATACATTTCTTTGCTTCTACTGAAGGTGATGCTTCAGTGCAATCCGTATGAATATCGAAAGTTGGTTTAGATGCATTCCATTTGAATTTAGTATTTTTTGTTTCAAATATCTTATTGTGTTCAGTGCCCACGCAAGCATATTTAGAAAGTGGTTCACCATCACTATCCAATTCAAGTGATGGCGACTTATTTTTACGTGTCCGCATTTCACAAGTAGTTTTTAACATTTGGGGTCCCAAGCAATTCAAATCAGCAGTGTGTTCGTCATCACTAAAATCTTCGTCAATATCGGTGATATTCCCGTCAACTGGTGGTTCGGCATAAATTTCAATTTCCTCATCACTGTCGTTCTTTTCGAGCTCTTGCAATAGTTCTTCAAGCGATAACCTAGACAAAAATATTGTTACATTATGAATACTCTAGGCGTAGTGATTGTTATAACGATCACAGAATCTAAGACCAAAAAATAATATACATTATGAACTTTTTCGAAATTTTATTGCTTAATATTTATTGCTTTAACATTTGTGCATACAAATTAATTGATACTGATTAAAAATAATTATTTGTAAAACAAAAAAAGAACTTACCCGTCGCCTCTCTTCTCGTACATGGCGGGGTCCATTATAAACAATTGTACACCTTGTTATTAAAATATTCACTGCAGTAGGCTTAAACTCTTAAATTAATTTTCAATACTAATCTGTGCATTGCAAATTGTAAGTTATGTTATAACACGTGTTTTTTTTTTTTTTTTTTTCGTGAAAATAACGGCGATCGTTTTAACGACCACTATGCACTAATGAGTTAAAATACATGTATTTTCCGTATCTTATTTTCGGATTGACACCAAATAATATTTCAATAATATTTAAATATCGGATAAAAAAATTATAATTAAAATTTGTTCGTCTCGCAGGGATACATCTAATGATATACGAAATAAATTATTTTCACATTTTGACTTACATTACGTAAGTACTTAAACAAAAATGCAGATTAAAACAATGAATGAACACTCTTTTCTGTTTAAATTAAATAATATAGATTGTATTTTTAATTAAGAAATATGGGAATATAAATATAAATGTAATTATTATTATTTGAATATTAGACAAGAGTAATTTTTTACATGGTCACAATTATTTAATTAAATTTATTTAATTGAAGTTACCACTTTTATTTCCGTTTCTTTCATATTTTTTGTTATTATTGTTGTTCTCTTGTGTTGTTGTTATATTGTTATTTTTTGTTATTGTTTTATTGTAATTATTGTTCTTACTGTCATTTTTTTGCAAATAGATTGATTTAATTGTGACCATTTTTTGCTATACCTGCAACGAGCTAGCGAGGTAATCACGGGTTACCAATTTATTTTACTTATTCATTTTAATAAGATTTTTTTAATCGGGGACGTTGCTTCAAAAGAGCAAAGCCCTTTAAACACCCCGGTGATAATTAATAGAGTCGACAAGACGGTAATATGACGGTTGAGGTATTATTGGATTATAAACTGAGTTATATCTTGTTTTATAAATACACGGCACAAAAAGCACCAAAGAAATATTATATTTGAATAATATATTTTTACTTTCTGCTACGGACAGTATTTTTTTGCGAAAAAGTTCAATTATATTAAATGTACACATTTTTACAGATTTCATCAATAAATAATGACAAATATATTAAATAAAAATGATTTGAAATTAATTAATAAATTATTTCCACATTTAGCTCTGTGACTATTGACTTACCTACGTAAGTACGTTAAACAAATGCACATTAAAACAACTACTTCCCGGGCAAATACCCACGCCGAACATTGAATTACATAATGTACACCTGCTGTTGCACATCAATAAAATATTGCATAATGCAACAAATTTTGATCCGAGAAAAATTTAATGTAAAAACAACAAAAGGAACGTTACATAATATAAGGCCATCCTGCAGACACGTGTTTCGGGATCTATCCCTCGTCAGTACAGCTATGCCTTACATAATTTAAAGATGTTAAAATAAATCAATTAAATTAATTCAAATAAAATCAGCAAAATTAAATCAATTATATTAAATCAAATTAAACTAAATCAATTTAAATTAAATTAAACCAAATTAATTCAATTTAAATCAAAACCGAATAAAATTAAACGAAAAGAATTGAATCAAATTAATTAAAAAGAGCGACCCTCACCTGCCGCGCGCTGAGATAGTAATGACGGGCGAAGGAGGACGTGCGCTGGTGTATTGTTGTTATCGCAAATTCACAAAAAACTTCTCTCGGTTCGGATTTGAATAAATGCCTCGCTGGCTACTAATTTTAACATCTTTAAATTATGTCAGGCATAGCTGTACTGACGAGGGATAGATCCCGAAACACGTGTCTGCAGATGGCCTTATATTATGTAACGTTCCTTTTGTTGTTTTTACATTAATTTTTTTCTCGGATCAAAATTTGTTGCATTATGCAATATTTTATTGATGTGCAACAGCAGGTGTACATTATGTAATTCAATGTCCGGCGTGGGTATTTGCCCGGGAAGTAGTTGTTTTAATGTGCATTTGTTTAACGTACTTACGTAGGTAAGTCAATAGTCACAGAGCTAAATGTGGAAATAATTTATTAATTATTTTCAAATCATTTTTATTTAATATATTTAAATAACTGTGATCAAGTGAATGAATACTGTTTTCTATTTAATAATGACAAATGTGTTATTTGACTTGTTTTTATTTATGTTTTAATTTAACCCTGTCAGGCCGCCCAAATTAAATGTAATCGAAAAAATTTGCTTCGATTTATTTCTTAATTTTTCGGGGAGCATTTATAAATGCGTTTCGTTTTTACCTGCCTTTCCTGAAATAAAATTTTGCGTTTTTTTTTCCATAATCCATATTTTGTAACGTAACCACCCTACCCACAAATAGTTATTCCAGTGTTTTCTGGGTATAAGCAGTATTTTCAGTTTTTTTAACAATCAAATTGTCATGGATGTAATTCGCGATTTAAGCAGAACATATTATTATATTATTAATATGTATGTTTATATTATACGATTGCGACGTGATGATAATGTAGTTTATTTAAAGTGCGAAAATAGGCAGTATCCGGGAACGGCTTGTATAAGAAATAGCAATGCTATAGTTGGGGTTGATCATACACATGCAATTATTTCGCATTAAAAAAACAAAAATATAGGCATAATAAATTAATACAAGCAAATTTTTATGAACGACAACGAATGACATTTTACATATGGTTTTCACTATTTTAAAAAGCCATAGTTAAAAATATAACACAAAATAGCGAAATATTACACTATTAAATAATAAAACAATAAGTAAACAATATCATATGACTTTCTAATTTTTTTCTTCATTTGTTTCCATGGCAAACTAAGATTGTTTATAACTTTGCAAAAATTTAAATAACCTGTTAAAGATAGATCAGTATTTTCTTCGCCATTGTCTTTAACATTAAAAATTGGCCCAGGATCGCGAAAACGGTTTTTCAATATCTCTTAAAATAAAAAAAAGTTTAAAGTAAGTCAAAATGTCACAGAGCCAGAAAGATATTTGTTGGTGATTACTTGAAGAGATCGTGATTGGTAATATTTTATATTCATTTCTTCACTTCTTTGTACATTTAGAGCACATTATGTTCTTTATCAATAGTTTTTTTATTTATACTGATACTTTATATTTGCGGCACTAGCATCCAATGTGGTGCACATGCATCCCATTGCAGCACCCCACTGGATGGCACTTTATAATTTTCCACCCCATGGATTATTATAATAAATACATTTAAAATAATTCGATTTTTACTTTCCCCGGACCCCTGTCCAAGGGAAAGTATTGTGATCGTGAAAATTTTCGAACCGCCAATTTCAACAAATATACACGTTTTGAGGTCCCCTGAGTCCATTCCATCGAGTTTGAAAAATGTCTGTGTGTGTGCTAAATGGATTAAGCCCAAACTTTATATCTAAGCTTTTCATAGCAGTGGAATGATCTGAAAAGCTTTTGGTTAGAATAAAAACTCATTAAGTGCAACTTTACTCTTAGCAATTTTTCATTTTTTAATTCGGATAGAAAAATGTTTCAAATAAAAGTTTTAGATCTTGGAAAATAAATAATTTCTGTTATAAAACTTTTATTGCAGGACCTCCGGTTTTTGTTTTATAAATTTTTGAAATAATTATTTTAATGACAAATAAAACGTCAAAATGCCGTCATATTCAACACATTCGCAAACGCCTCCAGTTAGAAAAAATGAAGAAGAGTGTGAAGTAATTATTTAAACCCATTGTAAGGTAAGAAATAACACACTTAATTATAATATTCTTCTAAATACTCGGTTTTAACTTTGAAAGACAACAATCAATTTTTTCTATTAATCATTTTGCTTTCCTATTAAATTTTCAATCAGAAACTTATTTGACCGTATTCACTGGGGAAAGTACCATGATGGACACATCACCATTTTTTTCTTGATAAACTACCCACCACATTTATTATAAAAAAACAATATTATTATAATTGTATCCTACATATATGCCATATGTCAAAAATAAAAGTTGCAATTAATGACAATTATTGCAATTGACAAATAAAAACCTTTTACCGACCGATTTTTGTTTCTCAAGAAAATCAAAATCATATTGGCATAATCTTCCGAGTTCTTTACCTGCTCTCAATCCCTCATAAATCGTTTGGTGATAACCGTAAAATGTTTTATGTCCTGTTGTGGTTAAAAATTATCCCGTGATTTTGCCGATGTAGACGCTTTCGGGTGCTCGCGGTTTTCTCTCTTAAAACCATCCAAATGACACCACCCTCTATATGTGTAAAACAAAAGAGTTGTTATGACAAATATTAATACAAGTGTCAAACAAATTTAATATTTTTAAAGTGCTGTCATACCTGATAGCTGATTGGATGGCTGTTACTGCAATTTTATCTGGAATACGTATTGAACACGTAAATTTGCGATTCTTGGTAAGGAATTAATTATTTTTCCAGTAAACCTATTTCAAATCGAATGTGATTTTGTAATTACTTCACTCTCATTGATTGATTATATACTTTCAAATTGATGAATGGCTGTTGGATAAATGACCATTTGGTGAAATTACAATCGTGAGCAGTACTTAAAATCACCGTTTTCTTTTATTCTAACGTAATTTTGTACAATATCTTAATATACAGCCAGTATACCGGGCGTTGACTCGACGGGTAGAATAAAGATAGAGACTTGCGGCTTTCACTGAATTTCTTATTTTTTTTTTTCAACCTCTTTTTATTTAAGATAAGAAAAATACGCAATTACATTTGAATAATTTGAGAAAATGGGAAAATTATCTACTTTTTAACTTAGCGCCACCTATCGGCGGCAAAAGAACGTAAATTTTCTATTTTTCTAATGAATTTTATTAAGCAGGGTATGTTGTTTCATATGACACAAAAGTCATTAAAATCGTATAAAAACAAGAGTTATTTCAGATTTGCTCATTACAAATTCGAACCTTCCCCACCCTTTATTTCTAGAGTAAGGTTAAAAATTTATTAACATTTTTTATTCATAAACTCATTTTTTCTACAAAAAGAAACTATTCTATTTAAACTGTTTTGTAAACGATGACAGTCATCGATTGTTTTTATTGCAGCGTATATGTTTAAATCATCAGCATACATTAAATGTTGACATTCAAAATACTCAGAAATATCATTAAAAAAATATAATAAATAGCAAGGGCCCTAGTAGAGAGCCTTGTGGAAATAATCATCTTATTTAAAACCATAGGCTGACACATTTGCTCTGCGTTTATGTAAATCTGAAGTTATTAAAGTCACCGCCGAGTCACTAAATCCAAAATTAATGAAAACGCTGATTCACTTTGTTTGTATAACTTTAATTTTATTTTAGTAACTATAGTTTAAACAATTTTCACTTGTCACTATCAAACTAAGAGTACTTAAACTAATCACGCTTGCGGTATATATATATGGGGAGGGGGGGAATTACAAAGATAAGGGGGGGCAGGGGACTAAAGTACAGCTTTAAAGAGCGGGGTGTATATTAGCTCAATCTGGTCGTTAATGACGGGAATTTCCCTGTTTTTACGGGCTTTATGAATTTCTAATGACTCAAGGAAGTTCATCTTGCGATCTTTTTCCACGAAATACACTGCTGGAAATGCTTTTAGAATCACTCGTTTTTTTTTTCACTTTTTTCAAACTTCTTTAAACCTATCAAAATAAAATTTTCACAGAACATTTAAAGATGATTTTAAAATACATTATGTATTAAATCAATATCAAAAAATGTTCAAATCCTTTGTCTTTGGTTGAAAGTAGATGTTTTCATGATTTTTGACTTGGAAATACTTTTAGAATCACTGCTTTAATTTTTCTAAATTTTGTTTTTTTTTTTGTCTTTTGTTATTGTAATATGTATTTTCAGTTATGCCGAAAAAGTGTGCATTGTCCAGCGCAGAGAAGGCAAGCATCAACGCTTTTAATGATTGTGACAGGTCTCATCGTGCCATTGCAAAGGCGATTGGTCGTTCCCACAAAGTGGTTTCGTCCTTCTTGAAAAATCAGGAGTTATACAACGCCAAGAAGACGCGAGGAGTGAGGACAAAGCTGTCGCCAGCGGCTGGCTAAACGACGTATATCACGGCTTGCGTCAAATTCAACGAAGTCCAGCCGTCAAATCGTCGAAGAATTGCAGTTGTCAGTGACACCACGCAGGGTTAGACAGGTTATAAATGATAACCCAAACCTGGAATCATCTAAAATGAATTTGGCGCCGCGTCTCAAAGCTGTTCACATAGCTGCTCGGTTAGAATTTGCCAAGGAAAACATGGCTCGCGCATGGAACTTAGTAGGTTTAGAAGATTTGTGTAAGGTGAATGACGTTTACGGAAACTTCTTTCTGTAGGTGCTCTTCAGTGATGAGAAAAAGTTTTCTTTGGACGGACCCGACGGTTTTCGCAAAGAACCCGTCTATTTCTCCCGTCGTAACTTCGGTGGTGGCTCCGTCATGTGTTGGGGCTGTTTTGGAAGCATGGGAAAGCTCACGCTTGCATTTTCGAGCTCAAAGATGGATTCGGTCGAGTACCAGGGAGTCTTGGAAGCAAATCTTATTCCATTTTTGCGCAAATTTCACCGTTTAAGGATCACATACCAGCAAGACAACGCGTCTATTCACGCTAGCGAGAGCTCTCAAACGTGGTTTCAGTCAAAAAAAAAATCGATGTTCTCAAATGGCCGGCGTGCAGTCCGGACCTCAACCCAATGGAAAACATGTGGGGCATTATCGTACGTCGCATTTACTCAAATAACAAGCAGTACAATACCGTCGCAAAGCTGAAAAAGGCGATCATCGACGCCTGGAACGGTGTGGAAGAATCCGTTATTAACAATCTTGTTAATTCTATGAAATCTCGAATTTTCGATGTTATTACGGTGAAAGGGAAGAAGACCCGTTATTAAATTATTATTGTTGTTGATTTTATTTGGTTAAAAAAAATAAAAAAAATAATAAGCTGATGTGATTCTAAAAGCATTTCCAGTGCAAAAACATGAAAACACCTACTTTTAACCAAAAACATCGGATTTGAAATTTTTTGTATTGATTTAATATTCTAAACCCTATTTAAATGTTTTATGAAATTTTCAGTTCGATCAATCTTAAGGCATTTGAAAAAAGTAAAAAAAAAACGAGTGATTCTAAAAGCATTTCCAGCAGTGTATATGATGGACAGTACATCTTCACCAAAAGAATGATTATTATCAATTAAATGTTTGGCAAATGACGATTTGTCCACCAATTTTTGGCGAAAAGAGGAAAGATGCTCCTTGAGTCTGATTTCAAAATTTCGACCAGTTTGGCCAATATACACTCCGTTACAATCTTTGCATGTTAATTTGTAAATTCCAGATTTTTTATGTTTATTGGTTTTAGATTTATGGTTAAAGATTAAAAATTTTGTTTTTGTGTATGGTTTAAAGGCGATGTGGGCATTATGTTTTGCTAACAAATTTTTAATTTTTAAAGAGACGTTATCAAGGAAGGTAAGGGGTGAATGTACAGTGTTTTGGTTGTCAATGGACTTTGGGTATATATATTTACTGGGTATTTTAAATTATTGTTTATTTGTTAATCTATCTATAAGGGTAGATGGGTAGCCGTTGGCCTCTGCAATGTTTTTAATTGTAATTATTTCTTTGTTGAAATTAGCTTCGGGAAGGGGGGGGGGAAGTTGAGTGCTCTAAATATCATAGAATTAAAAGAGGCATATTTCTGTTTTAAGGGGTGGTTTGAGGAAGCGGGAATAGCTCGGTCAGTATAGGTAGGTTTTCTATAAATGTCAAATGTTAGTGTGTTATTAGTTTTAGTTATGGACAAGTCTAAAAATTTAATGTTTTAATCTTTTTCTTTTTCAACTGTGAATTTAATGTTTGGGTGTAATGAATTAATAAAATTTAAGAATTGGGTTAGTTGACGATCAGTTCCAATGAAATAGGCCAAGATATCATCAACGTATCGATACCACGTAAAAATATGTTTTTTCACTAATAGTGAGTTTAATATTTGTTTAGTCAAATTATTCATGAATATTTCAGCTAGCAAAGGACTCAAAGGTGAGGCCATCGCTAGTCCTTCAGTTTGTTTGTAAAATTTGTTTTCATACGTAAAATAATTATTGTTTGAAATGATTTCTAAAATATTTAAAAATTCTATTTGAAATGAAATATTAATATTACATTCTTGGAAAGAGTTTTTAATTAAATTAATACAATCAGTTGGCGGAATTTTAGCAAATATGTTCGATACGTCGAATGATACCAGTTTGTGATTCTGTGGAAAAATATGTGATGTTAATTTATTTGTTAGTTCTTTGGAGTTTTTAATAGAAGTTGGGTCTTTGAATTGTGTTAATTCTTTAAATAAATTACTAAGATGGGATGTTAGTTTATGAGCTGGGGAATTTATAAATGATACTACAGGACGTATTGGAGCGTTAGTTTTGTGGATTTCTACTAAACCGTATAGTTTTGGACAGTAAGGATTCATAGGGAATATATGGGATTTATCAAATTTATCAAAAATACAACACGATTCATCAGTAATGGATTTGATTTTTTTAAGGAATTGGAGGGTGGGATCTTGTTTTAATTCTATGATATCCGAGGAATGAATACCTTGACGTCGTAATTGGATTTTTCTAGAATACCGGTGGAGTTTCCCTTATCTGCCTTGGTAATGATTAAATTATGTTGTTGAATTTTACGTTTGATCGATTTTATGGTTTTTTTTATCGAAGTTATCGGAAGAAGAATTTTTAATTAGTTTCACTATTTTTTGTTTTGTATAATCTGTATCGGGAATGTTATTTAAGGCCAGTTCGGTTTCTATAATTAAAGATTCTTTTTTGATTATTCGATACAATATGTGGCGCATAGTTAGGTCCTTGTTTTAAAAATTCTTCTTCTTCTTTTTTGAATTTAATTTTAGTTATATTTACTAAACTGGGATAAAAACCGGGAAATTGCCGTCATTAACGAACAGATTGAGCTAATACACACCCCGCTCTTTAATGCTGTACATTAATCCCCCCCTCCCTTTATCTTTGCAATTCCCCGCCATATATATACCGCCAGCGTAATTAGTTTAAGTACTCTTAGTTTGATAATGGCAAGTGAAAATTGTTGAAACTATAGTCACTAAAATAAAATTAAAGTTATACAAACAAAGTGAATCAGCATTTTTATTAAAACTTAAAACAATGTAGATTGTTATCCTCTATTATCAATAACAAAATTAATGAGTTTTAATAATGGCAAATTATGGGGAACTTTGTCATAGGCCTTAGACAAATCTGTGTAGACGACATCAATTTGGCTTGATCAAGAATGGTAGTGCTGCAGAAATAGGGATAAGCGCATGCGTTACATCTGGCTTAGAAAATCAGCTTGGGAGTTTGGCTACTAAACTAAATAATGAAAATATAAGCTTTACCATTGGGAATTTACTGATGAAAAGATATGACGGATAGAATTTAAATTATTAATGAGTGAATTTAAAGCTTTACAAATAAATTAAGCAGCCACAGCATCTAATACAAAAACTACAGAATGAATGAAAGCGTCACTGCCTCTTCTTGGAATAAATCTGCCATTGGCCCGCCCTTCAAGGGTTGGTTAGTAAATTTGACAGGACGTCTCACCAGAAGTTCTCCTTGCTCAAGAATGGTAGTGCTGCAGGAATAGGGATAAGCGCATGCGTTACATCTGGCTTAGGCAATTAGCTTGGGAGTTTGGCTACTGGGCAAGCATTCCTCAAAACCCTTCCTCTAGAGCCTCCGCTTTCGTCTGGTCAGGCTGCGTCTCTCTTCCCAAATAACATCCTCTTAAAGGAACGGGGCCCTGGTTGGCTGAAGAGCTACGGTTGAAAAATACTCTGGCAGCATTACGTAATTTAATGAAGCCCTATGTGGCTACTGGCGTGACAGTAACGCGAATTTACGCTCAGCGCAAGGGAAAATTCACAAGGGCCGGGATTCACAATACAAACAACACGTACGACTAGACATCATGCAACCTCGCACCATTATCACAAAAAAAAAATAACAAAGATAACCCGGTCGGGCAAATGAAACAAGTGTATGCGTTTTTGCTACTTACGCACGTAACTTTTAGCGGCTCTCAATTACAAGCCACAATAAATTACTCTCTATTAGACTTTAATACACCGACAATAATAAACACAATAAATCCAAACAATAGAACGCTCACCTGACACACACTTGTTCACACTCCGGCTGCCCAAACTCGAGTCCTCTCGCTAACGCGCTTTTTCCCAAAAATTTCCTTGACGGTCAAAACAAAGAAACATAGGCGTAGCAATTAAGTGTAAAGATTTTAGGGAAATCAGTATACTACCCGTACTTTCTAAAATTTTAGAAATCATAAAGAAAGATCAACAAACTAATGAATAATAATATTTTATGTGAGTGGGTACAGTAAGCCACTTCACTGCGACCAGACGGTCTATTGTAACTCATATGTGAGGCCTCACACATTTTTCAGATCTATACTTTCTAAGTATTCCATGATCTTACTCAGACGGATTCTGCGTATCGCATTCAGGTCTAGCTCTGTAGACCTAAGAACCAGTAGACAGATTTGACGCCGTGGGAAGACACATAATACACTTTATAGTGTCTCATCTTCTAGACATAGTCTACTGATAATGTTGAACAAACCAGTTATATAGGAAGTCATAATCTCATTCCAATAATTTAATTTGGATATAGCTTTTTAAATGCATTGCTAGATATCACTAAAGACAAAATTAATGGAGATGTGCTGACTTGCTTAACGTAAATAGATTACAGTAAGATTGAATGTATGATTTAATTTGGTTACTAGAGTTACTTAAAGGTTTATATCACTAATTGAAAACACAGTTATATTCCTTTCTTCTCTTTTTATTTTTTCTTGCTATATATACATTTCGGATACTATGCACCCAGTATCAATATCAATGAATGAAATGCATTTTTATTCAGATAATACATATTTAACAATATTTAATTTAGTCTTTCTGCCCTATCTTGAATACATGGTGATATGAAAAAAAAAATGCGAATGCGAGAAAGGGTTCGTAATCGGGGTTATTTACAAAGGTTTTGAGAGAGGTTTATCATCCTTTGGGAAATGGTAGTAACTTGGGTGGATTCATAGGTATTCATTAGAGGGATTTTGAAGCGGTTTATTGGGACGCCTGAGTTTTGTGAGGATTCTTAGTGAGGATTTTTTGGCTACGTAGATTTGATTAAAAAGGATGGCACCGTAATCTAATAAGGGCAAATTGATTTATAAATGTGTGTAGCTGTTTTAACACGTATGCTCTTTTGTTTATAAGTCAATGATCTAAAATGACGGGCCCTTATTTTGATGTTTTTTGTGGTCCTTGATAGTTTGAAAACGAAGAGGATGCTAAGGTATTTACATGTATTGGGCGGAAAATTGTAGTATTGTTCATGGTGATTGTGGGAGTAATTCTGTGGTATGGGATGAAAGGAAAACCAGGCTTGGATTAAATCAAAGGATTTTTGGAGAGATTTTTGGGTTATCTGAAAGGCAGCATGAGAAATAAGGGCAGTATAGTCAGCAAACAAAAGGGTATATTAGAATGGGTTAAAATATGTGAAATCGGGGTTATTGATATCATGGCAATAAATATTGTAAAGGAATGGGAATAAGGGACGACTTGTAAGATAGGGAACGAGTGGAAGAGTTTTTGGCAGATTCTTAGTTCGCAGGAACTTTTAAAGAGAAAATTGTGCAAATATCATTAGATGGTGTAGGATTTTTAAAAGGAAGCATTTATAAAATAGATCAAAATGCCAATATACTATAATATTTTATTCCTTTCTTCACTTTTTTTATTTTTACCACTATACATACATTTCAAGCACAACGTAAAGAGCACGTTGTGCTTGAAATCCATAGCTTTTATGTTAAATTGACAAATAAATAAATAAACATGAAAAGAAAATTCAATATACAATATGTGTTATTAAAAAATTAGATAAAGGTAATTTATTGAATTAAATCAATTAATTTTAATAAATTGTTTTTAACGGAGTTAAGTCATAATTTAAAAGTATACTAGAATTTTTGTACGTCTCATTAATTGCTTCTAACATATTTAGTTTTGGAGAATTTGACATTTTTAAAATTTTTAAATTGTTTACAGAAAATTTATGTCTAAATGTTATTATGTGGTTAGCAATTGCGGATTATTCTCTGTTGTTTATTTTTGAATAACATATGTGTTCTTTGTATCTTGTTTTTGAGTTTCTTTTTTTGCCCAGTGTATAATTTCTCACAATTAATTTTGTAGTATGATTAATTAAATATATTCTTTTTTGTTTGTTAATTATTTTTTAAAATACTCAAATATCATAATTTAAAAAAAATGTGCAAATATCAATATCTAATTTTAATTTAAATTCTTCATTTCTATTTTGATCTGTAATTGGTAAATTCATTGTTCGAAAAATCAATTTGTGTTTTATATTACTAAAACAGCTTGAATGTATATAATTAAAGGTGTGTGTTGATTTTCTATAAATGTTAAAATTTAATTTCTTATTGTTTCTAATAATTAAAAGATCTAAAAATGGAAGACAGCCGTTAGTTTTAGTTTCGTGTGTGAAATTGATACTATGGAAAAATTTGTTTAATTGGATATTAACTTTATTTTTAATAATAACAAAAATGTCGTCTACATATCGAAACCATAAATTTGGAAAATTAGATTTTAACAACATTTTCTAAATGGTTCATGAAAATATTTGCTAAAAAATGGTGATAATAGATTGCCCATTGCTGTACCGAAAGTTTGTTTGTAGAATTTATTGTTAAATTCAAAAATATTGCAACTCATTATTAATTAAGTTAATTAATATAAAAATTAATTTCATTCTCCGTTTAATTATTTCCTTTAAGGATATTTTCTAAAATGATAATTGTTTGATCTACAGGAATGTTTGGGAAAAGTGGAACATCAAAAGAGATTAATATGTCGTCATCTTCAATATTAATATTTTTTTTAATTTTGTTATCAAATAAAACGAATTTTTAATTGAAAAATCATTGTTAATTTTGAGAGATTTGAATTCCAGTACCAACCACTTTGTAAGTAGGTGAATTTATGTTATAAACAATTGGTCTGTATTTGTTGCCGGGTTTGTGAGTTTTTGGAAGACAATATAATTTGGGTAATTTAGGATTTTTAACTTTTAATTTAGATAGGGTAATTTTATCAAAAAGGGTTGTTGGTTCACTAAGGGTTTTGTTGATTTTACTAATATGTAACTTAACTCCGTTAAATAAAAATTTATTAAAATTATTAAAATTAATTGATTTAATTTAATAAATTACCTTTATCTGATTTTTTAATAACACATCACATTTGTATATTCAATTTTGTTTACATGTTTATTTACTTATTTGTCAAGTTAAATACAAGCTATTAATAAAGAGGAAAAAAAACCGGAAAATGTTAACTCTATTCTTTCTAAAAGTGCTTTGTTTGACTCTATTCGATCTCTGTTTAAAGATGAATTCATTCCATTAATTAAGGCCGAAATACAAAATGTTGTAAGGCGTGGGGTCAAATAACTTTAATAATTCGAGGTCCAGTGATATAAATATTATTGATGAAATGGAGGAGCGCCGCAAAAGAATAAACAATATAATGATATATAATATACCTGATAGAGAAGAAGCAAATATTAATGAAGTTTTACTACCATTTGAGACTGTAGACCGATTAGGAACAAAGCCATGCTGATGCATTGAATAAATGTGAGCTAATATGCTGTACAATTTTATTATATAGCAAGCGTTCAAAGATTTTTACGATATGAGGAAGTATGGTTATAAGACGATAATTCTCTTTTTTATTAAGATAATGTGGTGTTTTGGATATTGGACAAATAGCAGCAATTTTTAAGCATTGGGGAAAAGTATTCTAACTAATGACTAGATTGAATAATGCAGAGAAAGGTTCACAGAATAATTAGCACAGTCCTTTAGAAAAAAGGACGGAATTTTGTCATCACCTGACGTAAAATTATTAGAAAGTTTTTTTGAGAATATCGTAGACAATTTCGGTAGTTGTGTATGTGAAACAAAACTTTGGGGCATCACTAAAATCAGATTCAAACAAAAAATTCAAACAATATTGGGATCAGATGTATTATGCACTGAGGAGAAAAAATAACGAAAACCATTAACTATTATATCATTGGGATTACCAAGTATTTTATTATTATGTGTGATTGTTGTAGAAATTCTCGAAGTATTATTTTTTTTGGATTTAACAAAAGACCAAAACAATCTTGAATTTGATGCAATGCTTTGTTCTATATTGTTTATATGTCTGATGTGATTTAATTTTGAGCTGCTTTCTAACATTAGAAAACTGCTGAGCATGCATAGTATTTAACCTATTTGATTTAAGGTTTACTCTAAGATTACGTTTTACATTTAAAAAAAATAATTAACTCAGCATTAAACCACGCAAGATATTTCGACATAGATTTCATTCTCTTTTTAGGTACAAATTTAGCAGTAGCATTGTTCACAGTGTCATAAAACCAATTAAAGCCTAAATCTACATTAGAAAAAAGTGATGATTCGTTCCAGTTAATTTCACACAGATATTCGTATAACCCCAAGTAATTTACTTTTTTATAATTAAATAATGAAAAAGTCTCATTAACTTTAGACATTTCAGTTTTACATTGAATTTCTATTGTGAATGCAGGGTGATAATCATCTTCTTTCATCAAACGATCAATGTCTTTATTAATTTCACAAATTGTGTTTGAATAAACCAAATCTAGTATATCATTTGTTATATTTCTGATTGAATTATATTGCTGAAGGTTTAACACACTCGTGAAATTATTAATAATAGCTTCTTTTTGAGAAATGGTGGAAGTATCACTGGAAATAGGACAATTAAAATCTCCTATAAACATTATTTTGTTATTGTGAAATTGTAATTGATTCAATAAATAAAAAAGAGCTTAATATCGTCTAGCAAGGTATCCGGACAATAATATACAACCGAATTGTTATGTACGGACCATCTCAATAATCAAGTCCTTCATATTGATTACTGAGATGGTCCGTACATAACAATTAGGATTTAAAAATATTCCGGATCGCAAGCATCACACCATCCCCTTTAGATTTCCTTGTTAAGGTACGATCCACTATAAAAACGGTAAATGTAGTGTTAAATATCTCGCTGAAGAATTGAGCCATGTTGTAATTGTAATTTCAACAAAAAGTATCCATCATGCAGTGTACAAATAGTAAAACTTAAGTCTAATAATAACTTTATGAATATGTATCAAAAGAAAATTAGACTATAATAGAGAATAGAAAATATTCAAATTTTCCAAAACGATCGGGAGAGAGATAAAAGAAAAAGAAGAGACCAACCAAGTGCAGCCGCACTTTCACTAACTTGGGAAAACTGCTAAAGAGCGTTGACTCCTCTCTTTCTCTCCTTCTTTTTGTACATATTTCGTTCGTTCTTTTCGTAACTTCCGCGTTTGTTTACGACTTGGACACACTAATAATTCATTTTGTATACACTAATAATTTGTTTTTTTATTGGAAAAGACGTAAAGATACTTGTTTGTCAAATTCGTTCTAAAGAGTAGAAATTTATAAACACCTACAGACGTAAAAGGATGTTGCGTGGATGGACCTCCGGGATCATAACTTTTACTTTCGTTGAATGTTTTTTTTATTATTTGTTTGAAAAGTTAAAGGAATTATAATATATTTTTGTATGTAAAACATTATTCGTTTAATAATAAATTAAAATGAATTTATTTACAATTTATTTATTTAAAATATAAAAAAATAATTGCACATTGAATAAAATGTTTGTAAATAACGTTTCATTATAAAAAACAAATTAAATATTATTATCACATGATTTTTTTGTCTATTTTGCTCAATGGATAGAATAATATTAGAAATTAATTAATTTCATGAATTATTAGCACTTGGCAATATACAGGGCCTGCATCACAGCTCCCGTCTTCGATATCTCAGTTACTAATTAAGTTAGGACTTTGAAATTTTGGAAACTTTACTTGGGTCTTAGGACGTACTTCAGAAAATTATTTTTGATTATACAGAGTGCCCCAAAAAAGAGTTACGGCATGATGATATATTTTTTTAAATTCCTTGATATACATTTTATTCATTATTTAGGTACCTTTTATGATTACCTGCACACCCCTACAATTTTCTTGAAATCGTTATTTTCAAAAAAACTGTTTTTCTCGACTATTTCAATAGCCATTTTGATGAATAAAAATCGAACCATTATTGTATTTTTCCTTTTATTCATAAGATAATTTAAAATTACATTTATTTAATTTTTACCTAAAGAAACTTATCTTTTTTATATTAATAATAATAATATACATTATTAAAGACTGTATAACTGGAAATTTCTTAAATTGTTTCGGATTATTATTCCATTCAGAAAATAATTTAAATGTGATTTATTTAAACAATTATAGAATTTATTGAAACGATATAATGATTTTCATTCCCAGCATTTGCTAACAAGGTGGAAAGAGTCTAATAAAAATCTATCCATAGGATCGCTTAAGATACATTTTGCCAAAATAAAACAAACATTAATATATGCTAAAAAGGTTTTTAAAATAAAATTTGGTTTAATAACGGAATAGTTAAATTTATAAATTATTTTATCATCCTTTTTATTTTTTGGTAATTATTAAATTTTTCTAAATATTTTATTAAATTTAATTTGTTATTAAAAGACTTTGTTGAAATTGGGATTAATGATTGAGGGTAGTGGGAATGGAGTGATAATCTTCGGGTAGAAATTTAGACTGTAATAATTTCCAGAACACATATTTAATGTTTCATGTGGAATGTTACGAGAGAAAAAATCTAATATATTTTTAAGTTTATCCAAAAATAATCAATGAATTAAATTATCTGAAGATTATCACACTTTTCTCTACAGATATTTAATTATTAAATAATTAATTGTTATTAAAATATATGTATAATGAATTAATTACCTATTAAAAGTTGTATTTAAGAACTTGGTTTATAGATTTTTAATACTATACAAAAATGAAATGAAATATCTTGTTGCAGGTGGAAAGACCTTTGGTCGATAGCTAATTTATACACAAATCTAAGTCAATCATTGTAAATGTATGTATAGTTGTAAATATTATCATTGTATATAAGTAAAGATGTTAGTTATTTTGTTGCAACTTTTACCCGTCGCAATGGCGACCTCTTCCATTTGCATGAAAAACCATTTAAGACAGAGTCCATTCTACGAAGCGGCCCTCAATCCTTTTGTAAATAGTTTCACCGCGTTATTGGAAAGAATTTAATTGACGGTAACAAAAAATTACATTTCGAAAATTATTCAAATGAGTTTATCACAAATGTACTTTTACTGACTATACCTAAATTAGCCCTAGTTGGATTCACGTGAAACTCATTAGCCAGGATTTTGGTACTCCAAGAAGTGCAAATCAGTAATCGTGCAACAAATTTCAGTGTTCATCCCTTGCAAAGAAATCGGGTTCCCCTTGTCTCTCCTTCGATGACAAAAAGGATAATATAGCCCTATTATTTTTGGTACATTTTGGAAAATTATTTTTATAAAGTTGTAAGTCAGTTAATCTTAAAATTTATTTAATTTGCACACGTTGTTACAAATTGATAATTCGATTTTAAAAAAAGTCTTCAAGTTGAAATTATAGGGATTTTTTTTTGTAAAATGTTATGTATATTATTTTATGACTTTTTCTACAATATTTTTTATCAATACACCAAAATTATATAATATTACAATAACATAATATTTACCATTCTAAATTATATCAAATGTAAATAAAAAAACAACAAAATAATAGCAGTGATGGGCGTTAACGAATGATTTAACAATCGAATGATCGGAACTTGAATGATGTTGATAATCGACTGATCATTGAAATGGTTATTGAATGGTCATTTCAGTGATTAGTCGATTATTACAATGATTTTAATTATTGATCTTCTATTCTCTACTTTTTTGGAATCTCAAATCACTTACTTTTTTCAACTGTAATCCATACATTTCCTGCGTTTATAATTTTATGTTACTCTAATCAATTTGATAAACTTATAACTGAAATTAAAGTTATAAAAAATCTGCATGTGAATTTCTTAATGGATATTGAAACTTTAATCCCTGTATATATTTGTAATATGTGTACATAAAATTATGAATAACTTTGTGATTTTCAAAAAAAGTGTGTTTGTTTTTCACAATTGTTTGCTGAATTATCATTCATACATTTGTACGAACTAGAAAGATGTTTCATATAACCATTTAAAGGAGCATTCGAATCATAATAATAGATTATTATGATAATAATCGATTATTCTCGGTCAAGTCGGCTCACCACTAATTAATATTACACACACTATTTACGTTTAGGAACATTATGAATATGTTTAGTATTCATAAAATTCCTTTTGAACATTTTTTATAAATTAAATAAATAAATATTAATTTTACCCACATGTTAACGTATTCAAACATGCTATTTAATATCCACAAAATGAATTTAACCTCTTTAATGTGAATATTATTCATTCATCATCATTTTCCTATTTACGGTTAACTTTCATAATATATTCATATGCCTAAACCTAATAATTTTTGAAATATTTAAATATTTTTGGAAAAATTGACATTTCGAAAAAAAATCATAACTTTCAAATAGGTGAATGAAAACAAATGACATTTTGTATCAGTATATTAGACTAATGGGTAAATATTTTAGACTATTAAGAGAAATTCAATATCTTAAGACGTTTTGATAATTCAACGTATCTCCAGAAACACATTCAAGGTCAAGTTTCGTTCTTATTTTAAATGGAATACCCTAGGCCTATCATATAGGAAATTTTATTGTCTTTCAGACCTAATAGTTTTCAAGATATATCCATTTCTGTTAATTTTCCTCATAATCACTATTATTTTAATATGACAAGGTAATTTATTTCTTAATCTTATCCTCTTTTACCCGTATTGGATGTCGAAGTAATTGCCTAATTTAATAATTATTATTGACAGTTATTCCAATAGACTTTTGTATATAAACAAAATTTAATTGACACATTCGTATTATTACTAACAATTGCAAAAAATGATTTTTTTCTTTAAATAACAGAATTAACAAGATTCTAATAATAATGAAAAGTTGTGAAAATTGTCTCTTAGTGTACAAAATGCTCTTTAATGGAAGACATCCTAATAATAAGACTGTAGAGGAAGTTTTAAATACATTTAAAACTGTAGGCAGTCTGAAGTATCTGAAAAAAACTAACTTGAATACAGCAACTAATAATGAGGAGATACAATTACAAGCTTAATTCCATTGAATATTCGCCAAGTTTTTATCAAATAATTTACGCTAATTCGCTAAATCTGTTCTTCGCAGTAATACTCATTCTATTAATGATAAAATTATATTCAATTCTGACAAAACTAAAATGCAAATGGAACATTACAACTCATTAAAATCTGAACTAAATCGCAGAAAAGCTGAAGGCGAATTGAATTTGAAGATTGCATACCGAAATGGAGTACCCTACTTGGCTTCAGGTCAGCGCCCATGAGAATCACCACCCACAGGAAACTTAGTAGCCTACTACCAAAATGTCCGCGGCCTTAATAGTAAACTGAATGAATTCTACAACATCTTCACTCATAATTATGACATATTATTCCTCACAGAAACGTGGTTAACATTAGGTGTAAGTGATAGTGAGCTATTTGGTGATCGTTATAAAATATTTCGTTCGGATCGTGACACAGTGTTAACAAGTTGATCAAAGGGCGGCGGTGTGTTAGTGGTGGCTAAATATAATTTAAATGTTGACTTAATACCTACTGGCTATTTTAAATCAAAAATTCCAATTATTGACCTTTGCATATGCAAAATTAAAATTGATTCAATTTATTTATATCTAATTAACGTATATATACCACCGGACACAATAACCACCGATTTAAAATCATTTTTCAATCTATTAATCCAAATAGATTTTAATGATAACCCTATACTCTTCGCAGGTGATTTCAATTGTCCAATTCCATCAGCGAGCAATATGTCAGAAAACGCGCTAATAATTTCAAACGCATGTACATTTCTCGGTTTAAACCAATTCAACTTGTTTCAAAATTGTTATGGTAAGATTTTGGATTTAATATATTCCAGCTTAGATTGCAGCATTACGAGAGAACCTGATCCCTTAGTAAACGAAGATGCTTATCATCCTGCATTAACATTATCTTTTCAATGTTCTTTCAATATTAATGTCACCAAACTTAACTTCAAAAGAGGCGATTATTTATCTTTGTATTCCTACTTAAGTTCTATCGATTGGAACTTCTTGTCGAGTTATTCCAATGTTAATTTAGCACTTGACGAGTTCTACAATGTGTTAAATAGTGCACTTTTACAATTTATTCCGCGACATAAATTTAAACAAAAGAGAAAATATTCCCCCTGGTTTACTAATAATATTATACAACTTAATAAAGAAAATAACTATTGCCGTAAAAATATCGAACGAGACGTGACGCTTGAAGCCGAATTCAAGATCTCTCATTAAAAAAAATGTTGCACATAATGACTATATCATTAACATTGAATCACAGCTTACTAGCGATCCTAATCGGTTTTGGTCTTATATTAATTCAAAAAAATCTAACCCTTCGAGAATTCCTGCAGATTTTTTGAATGATGATGAGGTGTATCAAACTACTGATGCAATTGCAGACGGCTTTCGTAAGTACTTCGAATCTGTTTTACATCTGCCTAAACTGCAACTGTGAACCTCAGCAATATACCTTCATTTTCTTTTGTGGAAGTATGTGATAGAATGATCCTTAAACATTTAAAGAAGCTCCCAAATAGATTTTCGTCAGGTCATGATAACCTACCAGCTTTCTTACTCAAAGATTGTGCCTCTATTCTCTGCTATCCCCTTGCACTTATTTTTAACCTGTCTCTAAAAACATCGATTTTTCCTAGTAAATTTAAAATTACATCAATTTGCCCTATACCGAAGACGTCGACTAATCATCGAAATATTGCAAACTATCGACCAATAGCAATACTTTCTCATTTTGCTAAAATATTTGAGAAAACATTGTATGATCAAATTTATTTTCATACTTCTTCATATTTATCCCATTATCGACACGGTTTCATTCCGAGAGAGACGTTCTACGGTAACTAACTTGACCATTATTACACATGATATTGCTAGATCATTAAATTCATCCGGGCAGATTGATGTAATATATATTGACATGTCAAAAGCGTTTGTCAGAGTTGATCATACATTGTTACTTGAAAAACTTAATTACTTTGGTTTTTGTGATCATCCCACCTTACTCATTTCATCTTATCTTTCATATCGTGAATCATATGTACCGATTAATAATTTTAAATCTAATTCTTATTTTCCAAGTTCTGGGGTCCCTCAAGGCTCCATACTAGGCCCATTATTATTCAATCTTTTCATTAACGATCTTTCCAATCTACTAGAATGCAAACACCTTTTATATGCTGATGATCTAAAGATTTTTTCAACAATTACGAATATAGTTGATTGCATAAGTTTAAAAAATCAACTTAATGTTATTTCGAATTGGTGCAGTACAATTAAACTTAATCTAAATAGCAATAAGTGTAAATTTATCTCCAATTACATTTAACTATGCTATTGAGCAAGTCAATGTCTTCAAAGATCTTGGTGTTTGGTTTGATGATGATGATGTTTCTGGAGTTACTTTGAATTATCAAAACATCTTAAGATTTTAAATTCCTGTAAATAGCCTAAAATATTCACCCATTAGTCCAAAACACTGATACAAAATGTCATTTGTTTTCATTCACCCATTTGAAAGTTATGATTTTTTCTTTTCGAAACGTCAATTTTTTCAAATATATTTAAATTTTTCAAAAATTATTAGGTTTTTAATCTATTAATAAATATATGAATATATTATAAAAGTTAACTTTATTTTTGATATAGAATCTGAAAAAATATATAAAATATGGGGTATTCCATTAAAAAAAATATAACTATGAAACGCCATGCTTTTATGGGACACCCTGTATATTTGGAAGTAATATTAAAATGTGGTCCTAATAGACCTACATACATCTGCGAAAGCCGATTTTGAAAAACATAAACATTAGCCGTAAAGCTATTCGGCGCGCACGCTGAGACACCCTGTATATTGAATTAAAAAGATATATTATTATTCCCAGTTTACCAATATCAATCAGAGAAGAATGTGATCATCAAAAGTAAATATTCCCAAAAAAAGTAGAAAGAAATAATATATGATTAGATAAAAATATAGTAGAGAAAAACAAGTCGATTCGTATTTCTAATTCAAACGCTCTCGAAGAAATTCATTTTGTCTGTGATGCGCGTTATTTATATACCTGAAAAAAGAATCCCTAAGGTAGTAGCTATCAAAATAGGTGGTAAAAAAATTAACATATTTCTAAAAAAAAACAAGCACATTTCTGTATTGAAGTTATTAGCATTGAATTTATAGCTTCGGACATTTGGAAACCATCGAAAATTGAGTAATTGTAACGTGACGGTCACCCGATTAACACACACAAAAAAAGTTAATAACCAAATAAACCACGCACATTCACTCCTTTTTCTACGCTTTACCAACACGCAAATCAATTGCCAAACGTAATTTCAAGGTTTTAGCTTCTGGATGTTTTAAATTGTGTTCGCATTGTTGAGAACGATTAATGTGCGTTGCATTTAATAATAAAAAAATGGTGTCAATATAATTTAGTCTCAATCCTTATCTACTCTCTTATTTTATAAATTAAATTTACAGAAAAGCAAAAACAAAGTGAAAGTTGTTAATATTTAACTGTGGAGATTGTTATTTCATGGAATTCCATGTTAATATATTGCAATCCTAATATCACTCCAAAATATAAATTTCCTACTGTTGCGATATTTCACTTCATTTCTTCAAATAATGCGGACTTCAATAACGTTAGCGATCATTACCAGTGAGTAGACAACGATAAGACAAAGACTTTTGGTCGATAATTATTTCGTAAATTTGTAACATATGTATTGTAAATAATATTAAATTTTATAAATTTACACAAATAAAAATGTTATATTTAAATTATAATTATTATAAATAGAAAAAGAGTATTTATTCATTCACTTGGTCACAGTTATTTAAATATATTAAATAAAAATGATTTGAAAATAATTAATAAATTATTTTCACATTTTTATTTAATATAATTATTATGTTTAAAAAATGTCCCAATTCATTTCGTACTAAAAATCACGCTCGTATGTCCGTACGACATTTAAATAAAGTTAATGCTCTTAAAAAATGGGAAAAATTATGGATTTTACGACAAAATATTATGTTAAGGTAGAAAGACCGATGGTCGATAGCCGTTTTCTAAGGACAACGTATAACATATTATAAGAATTATATTGTTAATTTATTGTATATAAAATTGTCTGCAGAAATAAAGATGTTATATATATATATATATATATTATGATATAAAAATCGTTTATTTATTCAATACTTACAACTTTCATTTGAAATGTTTTTCAATAAAATAAGTATTAACGAAAAACTAAAAAAAAAACACGAAGATTATAAACCACTTCCTGTTTATGAATTTTAACCAAAAGCTTATACATATATACAGGGTGTTCCAAATTTGAGTCTCACCATGGGGATCTCGCTTATTATAAGAGGTAGAGGGTAGATTTAAATTTGGCGCTTTTGCAGAATTTCATGCCGATTAATATCCAGTTGAGAAAACTGGGCTAAATTTCTTAGTTTTCAAGAAAAATGAAAGAACTGAAAAATTAGATTTTCTTTTTTTATTTATATCTTCTTTATTTAGCATGTTACGTTTCTTCTGGGTCAGTGCAGCAATTCTTATAATAATGTACAAAAGAAACTTAATCAAGTTCACTAAATTAAATAAGTATTTATGGTTTAATAAAGTGTGCCACAGTGAAGGAATAATTCCCAAATCCATGAAGCCAAGAAAGTCATCGAATTAGCATATCAACAGTGGATTCGTCTAGAAAATAAAAAATGGTACAAAATCACACATTCTAAAACTGTTACACACGAGATTAACTATGCAGATTCGCCCAATAGACTTCGACGTCATTGATCGAGAATCCAGAGAAGAAGCCAACTCTATCAGACACCAACATTACACCAAACAAAAAGAGAAGCTAGCCAAATTAATCGAAGAGAAACACAAACGAACGCGGAAAACATCGAGCCAGTTAAATGTAGAAAATAAGGGTGAGCATTGCGATATTAAATTTTACTCCAAAATTTAAGTTATTTGGAATTAACATCAAATGAATTAAATTTGTTAAAAAAAGGCTTAAAATATAACCCTCATATTAATACTACTACAATATCTTTATTCAAAGTTATTTGTTTTACATATATTTACAATATATTATGGTATATTTGTTTCTTTCTTGCTTGCTTGAACAGGCTATCGACCTATGGTCTTTCCGCCTCATATTAATAATAATTCGATAATTGAAGATTTAGGTATCAATTCTGAAATTATATGTAACAACATCCAACTAGATAATGTTAGATTGTTAACAAAAAACAAAATTGCCAAATTGATAAGAGAACATGGAGTTAGTAAACAATAAAACAAATTAGAACAATAATAAACTTAAAAAAGAAATTTAAAACAATAAATATAGTATTAACAAAGGCAGATAAAGGTAATACTGTAACGATTTTAAGTAAAAAAATATATAAATAAATTAGAAACTTTATTAAATTCTGAAAATTTTAAATATGGAAGATAATCCCACAAATAAATACCAAAGAGAATTAAAAACAGCCTTAAAAAGTGTCATAACCTAATTCCCAAAGTAGATCAGTATAAATACATAAAAATGAATCCAAGAGCTCCGGTGTTATATGGTTTACCGAAACTGCACAAGGACGGTATTCTGTTGAGACCAGTAGTCTCATATCTTTACGCACCAATCTATGTAAATATTTAACTAAAATATTACCTGGATTTATTAATTTTTCGTCACCGTACTCTATCAAAAATTCATTAGAATTAGTAAGGAAATTAAAGAATATGAATGTCCCTCCAAATGCAAAAATTTTGAGTTTTACAAAAATAGTGTAAACAACTATAGAAATGGAACTCAATAACAGATTAAATTTTCTAGATTTAACCATTTATAAAACAATAGACAATACACTATATTGCAAAAATTACCGGAAAGATAGTTTCACTGACATAATTATCCATAGTTGTTCTAATACTCATCACAAAATACAAAACAGTACATTCCACTCTTTAATTCACCGATTAATACATATTCCACTTAATGAAAATAATTTTAAGATTGAATTAAATACAATAAAAACAATAACTTTTAATAATGGGTATAATGAACAATTAATTGATAACCTCGTTACAAAGAAAAAAGGAAAAAAAATATTTTTATTGCGAAACAAAAACCGAAAAATCAATCTGGCATATATTGGATTTAATTAACAATCTGTCTGAAAAAATCACACAACATTTTCAGAAATATAATTTTATTATCATAATGACTAATCCTTTAAACTTGACAGTTTTTACGTTTTCGGTTTTCTTTTTTTTTTAATTGTTTTTTGTAATTGTTTCCGCCGGAGAGATGATTTTTTACGATGCATTTAAAAATGAGTATGTTGTGGTAGTGTAATTGCTGTCATGGCATAACGATAATAAATTAATTTCAAACTTTAAAAAACCTACAAAGACGTCTAGTCAATAACAAATCTATTTAATGAAATTAGGCAAAAGGTGGCGCTTGCGTCGTCTTTAATTTATTATAACAAATCTGTTGTTGAAAAACATGATAAGTGCGGTGTTTATAAAATTAAGTGCGGCGATTATGAAAGCATATATATAGGACAGATTAGAAGAAATTTTAGAACACGCCTAGAAGAACACAAAAAATCAATAATTAAAGTGGGAAATTTATACATTATTTGGTCATAAGAACGAACAACGATTAATCTTCCACAATAATGAAAATAGAGCATTGAAACTTTTAGATATTGTACATTGAAGCTTTGCAAGTAAATTGACACTTTTCATTTAAAAAATAAATAAAAATTAAATAGTATAACACTATCAAATGATCACATAAATTCGTGAAATATTTCCACAAGAAACATTATTCCTTCTTCATATTGCTTCAATTTATTAAAATGATTATTATTATTTGGATATAATCGTGTGGTGGAACGTCGCGCAATACTGATCAAATATTTACATATATGTTAGTCGCGAGTTTTGTTAAAACAAAAGTAATTAATAAGTTATCAATCATTGTTAGTGCTTTATATGTACTCTAGTGGTTGTGTGTGAAATTAGTCATCCAAAATAACGAAGTTAAATAAGAACGCTGTGGTTAAGGTTATTAAGTGTACCTTTGGGCGCATGTGCAATTGTCTTTACACTACCATTTCGTGAGCAAACACAGTTGCCAATTCTTCGTAAATTCATTCGATAAGGGAAATGTCGCGATTGTGCGGAAGTTGTAAAAACAATCTTGGTCCATACTCTAAGGTATTAAGATGTTCGGCTTGTAGAATACGTTATCACATAGACTGTCTGGAGGAACTTTCTATAAATGAGGTTGCTTATTTTATAAGTGAGTCCGCTAAGAGTGAGGGAGAAAAGTGGATTTGTGATAACTGCGAAGTGTCCGGTCGGCCAGGTCCGCCTATCACAGGCAATGCGTCCACGTCCGAAACTATGATCTCTTCGGAGCCAGTCCAGGTCCAGCCAGTTAATCGCGGCCGCACTTCCGCGGCGCGTACATCCTTCGGTCCCAATCCGCCACTTAATGATCACCCACATGCTGCTAGCTCAAATTTCTTAGACGCAATTAGAAATTTGTTTAGAGAGAAATTTCTGCCCCTTTTAAGGACAGAAATTTATAGCATGTTAGCAGACTTGAAAAATGATATCAAATCTTTGAATGACCGCGTAACAGTTATTGAAAGTCAGATAAATAACACTCAGTCTTTTCCTCTACCAACTGAGGTTTGCCAAGAAGTAATAGTTCATGAAGTGGAGGAGCGACAAAGACGACTCAAGAATATCATGGTATTCAATTTGCCTGAATCTAATGGTACAATCAAAGAGAAGATTGATAAAGATACTGCTTCTCTTTTAAATGTAATTGATTCTGAAGTAAAGTTTGAGCCAGTCAAAATAATACGACTGGGCAAACCTAGCAATAAACCGCGCCCAGTAAAAGTTATATTTTCAACAAAAGAGGAAGCATTAAATGTTTTAAAAGTAACGCGTGTAACTGATGCTGGTCCAATAATCTTTAACAATGATATGACCCCGTTACAACAAACTCACTTAAAACAACTGAGAAGCGAATTAGAAAGAAGAAAACGTCAAGGCGAAGCAGATTTGACAATAAAATATAGCAGAGACAATCCCACTATAATTAAATCTATCAAGAAGAATAAAAAAAACTAGATGTTTATTTCCAGAATGTTGGAGGTATAAGAAGAAAGATTAGTTCGCTCAAGCTTAATGTTAACGTATCGGTGTATGATGTCATCATTTTGGTAGAAACCTGGCTGGACAATAGCATAAGTGATGCCGAACTTGGATTTCATAATTTTGTTATCTATAGAACAGATCGTTCAAGCCTGAATAGTTCAAAAACCAGAGGAGGAGGTGTGTTAATTGCGGTGAAAAAGAACCTGAGCAGTCAAGTTCTCCCCAGTAGTGAAAGTGTTGAACATTTGTTTGTAAAAGTTAATGAAAATTATATATTTGCTTCAACATATATTCCACCCACCGCGGACGATGCCTTTTACATTTCACATGCAAATGACATTGACAATATTTGTGAGGATAATCAAAACTGCAAATATATCTTCTGTGGAGACTACAACCTTCCAGATTCTGTTTGGGATGTTTCAAATGAAGGAGTATTGAGTGCATGCAATAAAAATAGTCAAGATAATCTGTTGGGCAATGTCCTCAGTTATCACCATCTGCGACAAATTAATACCATTCCAAATAGCAGAGGAGTGTTTTTGGACTTGGTGCTCTCTAATACCTCCGATATGCTAACAAGTCAGTCATCTGATTATCTTTTCACTTCAAGCTGTCATCATATACTGTACTCCTTATGTATTTCATCCTCGAGCCTGGAATTCACACAAACAAACTCTGAATGGATTTTTAATTTCAAGGTGGCGGATTATAATGCAATAAATAATTATTTAGCCTGTGTAAATTGGAATGATATTTTTCTAAATAAGTCTATAGATGTAACTGTTTCTCTTTTTAATAATATTTTGTATGATGTTTTTAATAAGTTTATACCTGTTAAGTTTTTAGCGCCCTCAAAATATCCGAAATGGTTCAGTAAAGAATTGATTAATTTAATTAAGGCAAAAAAACAGGCTCATTCCAAATATAAGTGCAGTGGATCGCTTGTGGATTATGAACATTTTAGAATGAATAGGCAGAGATGTAACGAACTTAGGGATATACTATACCTTGACTATATTAATAATTTGGAATCATCAATTAATACTAGGAATCCCAACTTCCTGTCAAAAGACTTGCGGTTATCCAACAAAGATGTATCTTGGGGACAAAATAAGTAACTCAACCGCTAGCTGCGTTGAACTATTTGCTGACCACTTTTCAAGTGTATATATTAAATCTACCAAAACTGTTCCAATATATAATGGAAATGAGTCGATATCCCTGTCAAATTTTAGTGTTGCTTTGTCTGATGTTTTCAATTCTATGTTGTCTATGTCGGAATCCTGTAGTGCTGGCCCTGACGGTATACCTGAATATTTTTTAAAACGATGTATTTTCACACTTAGTAAACCTATCCATAGAATGTTTGAGCAATCATTATTATCTGGAAGTTTTCCGGACTGTTGGAAAAGTAGCTACATTGTACCAATCTTTAAAAAGGGAAATAGATCAGTTATTTCTAATTACAGAGGGATTTCTATCCAGTCTGTTTTGCCAAAAATGCTTGATAATATTATCTCACAACAACTTATGTGGTCGGCCATCAATGCAATTACTCCTCAACAACATGGTTTTCTAAAAGGTAGATCAACCTTAACGAACCTGTTGTCATATAATTCATATTTGTCAAATCCTTGCGAAAATGAGCTACAAGTTGACTCTATATATATGGACTTTTCAAAGGCATTTGATAGAGTGCAACACAATTTATTATTGCATAAACTGGAACTGATGGGTATTGGTACAAACATAATAGGACTCAGCGGGTCCGGATAGGTAGGAAGGAATCACATCCAATAGAAGTGTCATCAGGTGTACCTCAGGGATCGCACTGCGGACCTATCCTATTCTTGCTTTTTATTAATGACATCGGTGATAAAATCCAGTAACTTTCTTCTATATGCCTATGATTTAAAACTTTTTAAAAGTATAAATACACTTGACGATTCTTTGGGACTGCAGGAGGATTTACAACCTGTTACGTACTGGCGCGAATCAAACGAACTCCAGCTAAATATGAAAAAGTGTGTTCACATTTCTTTCTGCCGACGTTCCTCTGTGAATCATGGCTACAAGATTGGTAATTGCGAACTGCAGCGTGTTTCTGAAGTTAAAGACCTTGGAGTTATTTTTGCCTCAAACCTCGCATTTTCTAAACACATTACTGCAGTTTGTAATAAATGTTTATCAATCTTAGATTTCATACGTAGATTTTCTGCGGACTTTAGTCCCAACACACTAAAAACCTTGTACTTGGCACTTGTGCGTCCTCACTTAGAGTATGGTTCTTCATTGTGGGCTCCATACACTGCTACCGCAATAAGGCAAATTGAAATGGTGCAAAGCAAATTCTTAAGAATTATGCATTATAGATTAGTTGAGCCAGGTACAGACTTTAGCCACAGTTAAATGTTTACTAGGCTGAATATTAAATCGTTGGCAGAACGGAGAAAGTTTCTGGATATGGTATTCTTATACAAATTGATTAATGGCTTGATTGACTGTAGTGAGCTCGTAGGCGTTTTGAGTTTCAATATTCAAAGAAACTCTCAGTCAAGGCAAAAGCCGTTATTCAGAATACCGTTTCACAAAACAAACTACGGTATGTTCAGTTCCAAACATCGAATGATGCGATACGCTAATGCATTAGCAAGCAGTGATGATTTTCTTATTTTTGCGCAATCTTTTTCACATTTTAAGAATAGTCTAAAACGAATTAATTTCTCAGATGTCATGTAATTTTAAAAGCAGTAGGATATGTATATTTTTTACTATTTATTTATTTATCCATTTATTTATTTTCTATTTTATTTATTTATCTATTTTATTTATTTCTTCCATTTTTATCTCAATTTTATCATTTTATGTACATATTATATTGTTGTTTGTTATGTTTGTTATTAACGTTGTCTCAGCGTGTCTGTTATATACATTTTTTTTTATAATTATGTGATAATTGATCTGTGATATTTTATCTTGGAGTGCTCGTACCTATACTCAATATGAACATACTTGTGATAAAACTGTGATCATATATTTCATTTCTTTTATTATTTTATTATTTACTTTATATTTTTATTTGTTTAAATTTTATTTTTACATTTTCTTAAGTAAATTATTGTTTCCATTATGTAATTATATACCCGTAGATGTTAGTTTGTGAAGTCATAAGCAACACTGAATCAATTCTTTGAACCGTTTGGGAATGCACTTATCTTACTTATTAATTATTAATAGTTTAGGAATACTTACCTGATTATATACAAATATGTAAATTATTGTATAATGTAATCAATTATAATGGAGAATTCCGTAAAATAAAGTTAAAGTTAAAGTTAATCGTTGCTTAAAAATCTCCATAAGAGCAATGTAATTTTTGAGTATGCCTTTAATTACTAGGTGGCAGCATCGTGCTATTTTAGTAATATCTTGAAAATATAGCATGATTTCTAAAAACATGTGAAAAGAAATTAGGTTTGATACGTTGAATTCGTGTTCGGCAATTGCGAGTTGGGAATGTGTTTTTCTGCCGCAGACCGTTCATTCATTATGTTATGATAGACAGCAAAGAAAGACATTATTTAAATATTACCATATACATTTTGTAAATATAATTGTATTTCTGGATTCAAGTTTTGATTTTTTTTCAAAAAAAATTCACACTCACTGTTTACAAACAGTATTGCCCACAAAATGCGATAAGTTGTTTCAATATATATATTCTCTAACAACTTGATATTTTAAAAAAAATCAAAATTTAAAATGTCTATATTTTCTAAAGTCCAAAATTTATTTTCGTTTTTCTTTAATTTTTTACTTAATTAGTCAATAAAAAACAAATATAAACGTTCAGAAATATGTCACATATAAAAGTAAATTTGTTATCGGACTTATTGCGAGCTCGAACATTTGTTAAATTTACAAAAAAAAATAAATACTCAGTGAATCCAACCATTGGTTCCGATTTTCTTTTATAATATATTTAAACGATTATTAAACAACAAATATTAACTATAAAAATTGTGTTGACAACAATGGTTAAATAGTTATCAGACTTATTGCTAGCTCAGGCATACATTCAATATGACAAAAATTAAATAATCATATCTCGAAAAGCCCGCTATTTATTTTTGATTTTCTTTAGCAAAATGTTTAAACAGTCGATAATTAATAAATTTCAACCATCAGAAATGAGTCACAAACAATTGTTTGGTTGTTATGAGACTTATTGCTGGCGTTCGCATGCATTTAATAGAGCGGACAATTAAAAAAAGTATAACTCGAAAAGCTCACTATTTATGTTTGATTTTCTTTCTCAAAATATTTAATCATCCAAAAAACAATTAATACCAACTTTCAGAAATGTGTCGTCGACAATAGTTAGTTTATTACTGGTATCCGTTTTTCTTATGTATATATTTCCCTCTCTTGTCCATAAATGTTTGTATTTATTTTCTCGTTTTATCTGTCTAGCCTCGTAAAGAAGATAGTTAGCATATGGTTGCTCATTTAGATAAATTTCTTTAGTAGCTCCTTTTAATCCACAATCGGTATTATTTATAGACCCTATTTCTTTCCTAGCTTTAAGTATTTTTTCTTTTGTTTCTTTCATTTTAAGTTGTAAAATAATTGGACTATACTTGTCACTATTTTTCCTTGTCGTTGTGACTATCTCTCCTGCATCGACGTTTATCTCTAAGCTTTTTGTTATCTTGTTCACTACTTCATTTATTTTTTCGTGTTTATCTTGCTTCTTAACCACAATTATTTGCGATTTTTTTCTTTTTCATTCTTCTCAATTATATTTTCCAAGATCTGTACTCTCTCTCTATTAGATTATCGTTTTGTTTCTTATTGTCCTTCAGTGATTGTTTTAATTCTGAATTTTCTTTTTGCATTTCATCAAATTTTGCACTCATGTATTCTACGGACTTTTGCAGTTCTTTTAGTGTTTTGATAATTTCTTTATTTATTATTTCTTCCTCTGATTCATTATTTAAATTATCGTTAGTTTTTGTTTTTTTAATTTTCGTTTGATTGTTTATTTCTTCTCATTATTTAATTGTTTTTAATTAATTGTATTCTGTTTAAGTTGGATATTAATTTACTGGGGTATACATTTGATTTTATTCTATTTATTTTTATTCCTATATTTTTATTTATTTATGGAGGAATAATTGCATTTTTTTTAAGGGTAGTATCATAGTAGAAAAGTGTTTAATCATTAACGAAAAGTAGGAAATGTCGTGAAGAATTAAAATAAGTTGGGTTTTGTACAATTATTTCGGGCAGATTTATTTCATATTTCTCAAGAAAAAAATGTCTTCCTTATAGGACTAAGATTTCTAAACCTATTAATTGTCGTGGAATTTAATTATTGAAAATTAATATTCACTGAATTTTAAAGAAATTTGATTTTTCAAAATTATTTTTTTTAACAATATATATAATTGTTTCGTAATTCTTATATAAAATCAATATTGACGTCATTATCGAAAAAAATCAGCGTATTCAATTACTTTCTATGTTTGTTTGTTTATATTTTGTATTTACGAGTCCACGTGGACTGGAAAATGCATGTCGAGGCGTCAATCTCCAATCGGAGGCGTCGGAGTGCGATAAATTACAAGTTGCAAAATTACGACGACGATTCAATTATTTATCCTCTTTCTTAAAAAAGTGTATTGGGATCGTTTCATGTTTGTCTTATTTAACACTGGCGGGAATTTAACTTTAAATATTTTGTTTAATTATTATTTTGTTTTTATTATTTTTCCAAAAAAAAAAAGGTTTCACATGCATACTGCTCCTAACTGCCCTGAACACGATGGCGCTTTTCGTTTTCCTCTACAAACTACAGTTTTCGAGAAAAAACGGAAAAACTATTAAAAGTCCCATATAAAGTGGTGCCATCTAGAGAGCCAGAAAGACACCAAAGAACTCTACTATTTCCCTTTAAATTTGTAAATTTTATTATTAATGTAAAAAAGTTTTGCGAAATTATTTTAATACAGCATTTATACAATAATATATAACATTTTAAATTAATTGATTTGAAATGAAATATATATTGTATATTTAACTATGTATTTGCTTCTCAAAGTAAATATAAATAGATCTCTGTTTTTATATATTTTTATATTAAATCGGATTTAAATAGATTTAAACGGCCATTTTTTAATTAATCTATTTAAATCCGATTTAATATAAAAATATATAAAAACAGAGATCTATTTATATTTACTTTGAGAAGCTAATACATAGTTAAATATACATAAAATGAACAGTTTTAATGAATATTTCCGTGGAACAGGTTCACTTCCTTGTAGGGCAAAAACCGTTTCAATTCGCACGATTATAAAACGACGAGAAGATTGGTCTCTCCGTTGTTGCGGCCAGAGGCCTGGAATAACGAGCAAAACGGACGAGGCACGGACGATTTCCAGTTTTATACAACAGGAAATTGCGCGAACTCGAGGCGTAATTATTGTGGGATCTACGAAAAGGTGGAAGAAACGAAGGATGTCGCAAATGCAAATCGGAGCTTCTAAAAAAAGAAATCCCACTGGACGAAAGAGGATTGGATAACACGTTAGTGGATTGAAAATGATGAAATTATTGCTTTTACTAGATTCAGAAATTCTATCTTAAACTATTATCTGCCGTTGCCGTGACACAAATTTGCAGAATCATATAAATATTAAAGAAGCATGCATTTTAATCTGGTCACAGTTATTTAAATATATTAAATAAAAAAAAATACAAATATTTTTAATATATTTTGTTATCGTAATATCTCTATTTATAAGTAGATTATTTATTATTATTTAAAATAAGTCAAATTTATTTTTATTGTATTGTGGCAGGTAATAGGTTAAAATAACACGTTTTTGTACTTTTTTATATGACTTGTCGATCTACTCATTCATAATGTAATGATATTAAGTCTAATTAAAACAGCAGACACACAGACATATTTTAAAAATCGAAGAAATTGCGGTTTGATTTTTTTCACGATCACAGAACTTTCACCATATGCAGGGTGATTCAGTTTGGTGTTCCGCCCCCTTCTAACTGTTTTATTTTGACAGTAAGTTATAACAAACCACATATATTATTTTTTATTTATATTATTTAATATGGTTAAAATAAAAAGTAATTTGATTGAAGTTGAAGTTTTAATAATCATTTAAAAAAATAGTGTGATAAAAATAGAAACTTTCACAATATTGATACTGCACTTAATATTTTAAATTAATTTTAAGAAAAATGAATATTATTACTATAACAAACAAAAATCGTACGAGTTTGTAAATTCCCGAGGAGAGCAGCGGCTCCAAACAGAAATAAATCACTAGTTATCCATACGCCAGATGAATGATGGTTGAACATTTTATTAAGAGAAATAAATAGTATTAAATATAAACATGTCACTTTATAGAATTAAATTAATTTGTGTTATTACTTGAATTACATTGTAATAACACATCACTTAATAAGTCTTCGGTTTAACTAAGACATTTTTTTAGAAATTCCACTTTATTCATCAACATGTTCTTACAAGAGTGATACTTTGATTCCAACGCTCCTCTATCTTTTTAGTTAATTGTCTTGAAAATTACATACGTGAGGTCAATAAAACTACAGTAGCCTTTAAACTAACGGCCATGGAATTTTGTCACGTGCTGTTTTTTTAATAATACCCTCAAATCGTCAACAATGTTGCCATATATGTGTCAGATTGGGGACTTATTGAGTAACCTCTTATATTATAAAAGCGGAGGAAAGGGTTTGCTTTGTTACGCTGAAACCCAGCGCCCTTTGTTTTACTTTCTCGTCCATTATGGTTAATCAAATAATTTATTTATTTACACTAATTCTAGACCTTCTTAGGCCCGCTTCTACAATTGATAGTTACACCTTTGGCAATTTAACTCAGGGTTAAACCTTGGGCGGTGATTCTACAATTGTGAGGTAAAACATTGTTGGGCCGAACGGTGTGTTACCCCTCTGGAAGATTAGCCCGTGCTCGGAGCATAAGATAAACCTGATGTGAGACCGAACAAACGATCTCGTAGCCGCGCATCGTCCCTCGTCTTCAATTCTGTCATTTATGTTTTGGTTTGTTATGACGCGCTCGTATTGTGGATTTTTGTTTTATTTTATTGTATTGTTAGTGATTTCAATTTTTTGTTAAATTTTATATTGATAGTGTACATTTGCAGCTTTTTTAGTACAACTTTAGTTATTTGTTTTTCATTTAATAGGTTATGTTAGATTGCTAAATGTTGGAGAATATATTTTACATAGGTTGGCACTAATGTAATAGAGTGCCCATGGCCGTCGCCATTAATAAACGTGTGTGTATAATCTTTCACTTGTTATACCTTATTATTACATTAAGAACCGATTTTACAATCCATAAGTAAGCTTCCTGAAATAACCCGATCCCAACAGGTTATGGGCCCAGGTCGAAAAAGCTAATAAGCTAATAAAGTTGCAAAAAAAAACGCGTGTCACGATTTTTTGAGGTTAGAAGCACATGGTGACGTCGGTGAATAAAAAAAAGTGCGGGCATTCGTTGTCAAATATGGCTACCAACGATAATTTAGTTGAAAAACTAAAGGGTAATGAAAATTATCACACCTGGAAATTCGCAATGAAAACGATGTTGGAATTTCATGGATTCGATCAGTGCATTTGTACACCGTGTACAGAAACGGATCCGGATAAACAAAAAAAAGGCAAAAGCTCGCATAGTGATGTCGATACATGGCATCTGGAGCGCTCTTGAGAAATTATTCGACGATAAAGGATTAAGCCGACAAATTGGTCTGCTACTCAAACTCATCACATTCAGGCTGGAAAATTTTAACAGTATTGCCGAATATGTAAACAACGTTATACGAACGGCAAACAAATTAAAAGGTGTTGAATTTGAGATTACAGAAAAATGGGTTGGTGCAATATTGCTAACGGGGCTCACAGATGATTTCAAACCTTTAATCATGGGAATAGAGAGTAGTAATACTAAGATGAGTGGTGATTCAATAAAATCAAAGTTATTGGAAACGGATTATAACCATAAATCGAACAGTGCTTTCCAGAGTGGAAATAAATAGTATAATAAAAGTTTACCATTAAAAAAACAATTAAGTGGAAAAAATAATCACAAAGCATCGAAATGTCGTAAAAAAGGTACAAAGACAAACAGAGGACGTGAAAGCACAATGCAAAGGTGCATTTACCGCTGGATTTTGTTCGCGGCAAAATAAAATAAATGAGTGGTACATAGACAGTGGTGCAACGCATCATATGACTTCAGCACTTAGCTGCATAACAACCAAAGAAACTTGTGACATTAAAAACATTACGGTCGCGAATAATACTAAATTGGGCATTACAGGTATCGGGAACACTTCATTGCGGATAAATGACAGTGAAATAAGTGTTGATAAGGAGCTGGTAGTACCAGAACTTAGTGTAAATTTATTATCAGTGACAAGAATTATTGAAAAGAACAATAAAGTAATATTTGATAAATACGGGTGTAAAATATACAATAAAGACAATGATCTTTTGTTACATTCAAGCTGCTAATCAAGAGTGTATAAAATTGAAGATAAGTCTGCAAGATCTGCATGATGGCCGGAGTGGGAGAAATGAACCTGAAAAAGAAGTTTTAGTGGGAGAAAATGAACCTGAAAATGAATATTTTTAGTGAGAGAAAAAGAATCTGAAAATGAATTTTTAGTGGGAGAAAATGAAGTTCAAAATGAAGAAGTTGGAAATTCAACAGATAGGGAATGGAGAATTAACTGCATCAGATCAAGAAAACTCAAGTGATGAAGACTATGTTCCAGAAGCAGCAGGTACATCAACACCAGTAGATAAACCAAGATGATCTGTACGCACACTAAAACCAGTGAAGAAAATGGAAGGTTTTCTGTGTGCGACAGAAGTAAATCAAAGGGAAGGGGATCCCACCACCATCCGAGAAGCATTAGCGAGTGAAAAATCAGATGAATGGAAAAGGGCTATTGAAAATGAACTAGGATGTAAGTTCATTTTCAATAAAAGGAAAATCATAACTGGGATATCGTAGACTTACCAGCAAACAGGAAAATTGTAAAATGTAAGTGGGTATTCAAAGAAAAGGGTGATGAAAAAACTTTAAAATATAAAGCGAGGCTAGTTGCCAAAGGATGTTTGCAGAATCCAGGCATCGATTATACAGAGACATATTCTTCAGTAGTTCGATACACATCAATATGGTTCTTGATAGCATTAGCTGCGAAATATAAATTCAAAATTGATCAAATGGATGCCAGTACAGCATTTCTACAGGGAGAATTAAAGGAGGAAATTTATATGGAACAACCTGAAGTCTATAATAATGGAACAAAAAGGGTGTGTAAATTAAACAAAGCTATCTACGGACTGAAGCAAAGTGGACGGGAATGGAATATAAAACTATCAAAAATGTTAGGGAAGTTCGGTCTAAAAAAATCAAAAGTGGATCCGTGCATTTTCTACAGTGAAAATAAAATAATAATAATAGCTATATATGTAGATGATCTCTTATTTTTTTGTAAAAATAAAAAAATCAGGGAATGTGTAAAATAAAAATTAAAAAGTGAATTTAAAATGAAAGACTTGGGAATTGCAAAAAACATTGTCGGTTTAAATATTAGTTACGAAGACAACGGAATATCGTTGGACCAAACAAACTATATAAATGAAGTGTTAGCAAAACCAAAAACATCAGTCGACATGGCAAATGTAAACAATTTGGTTGGAAAAGTTCTATATCAAGAAGCCGTGGGGAGTTTACTGTATATAGCTCAAGGAATACGACCTGACATCGTATTTGCTGTAAATGATGTTAGTCGATTCAACAATAACCATGGTGAGGCACATTGAATGGTAGTCAAACGTATTTGTCGCTACCTAAGAGGGACATCTGAGTACAAATTACATTATACTGCACGGGATGAACTGGCTGGATATTGTGATGCAGTCTGGGCGACTGATATTGACAAAAGGAGGTCATGTACTGGATACATATTCAAATGTTCAGGCGGAGCAGTGTCATGGGCATCGAAAAGGCAACCAACCGTGGCGCTATCCACCACTGAGGCAGAGTATATGGCGCTGGCGTTCACAACTCAAGAAGCAATCTGGCTCAGGCAATTGAGAGATGAATTCGACAGCTGTAAAACTGCAACATCTTCCATCAACCTCAAATGTGATAACAATAGTGCAATAAAACTAGCAGAGTCAAATGGATACCGAGCGAGAACGAAACAGATAGATGTCCGCCACCATTATGTTCGAGATCGAGTTGAAGATGGTACAATTCAAATCGAACACGTTCCAACAGAAGAAATGGTAGCTGAAAACCTTACAAAAGCAGTCACAACCAAAAAACAAAAATATTGTAGATTAAATATGGGGATATATTGAGTAATGTTAAAATAAAACTTGTATTTTTTCCATTAAGTGGGAGTGTTGGAGAATATATTTTACGTAGATTGGCACTAATTTAATAGAGTGCTCATGGCCGTCGCCATTAATAAACGTGCGTGTATAATCTTTCGCTTGTTATACCATATTATTATATTAAGAACCGATTTTACAATCCATAAGTAAGCTTCCTGAAATAACCCCATCCCCACTAAAGATAAGTAATAATAGATATGTTTAACATACACGTTAAACTTATAAAAATGATTTCCTTTTATAGTGGTTACTAAAGGGTAAATGCATAACGTGAAAATATATTTATCATCATTTAGGTACTTTTTATTGTTTCAAAGTCAAAACTATTAATTTTTATTGTTGTTCGATGAAAAATAGTAGGTTGATATATTTATCTATTTTTTAAATTAAAAAGTATCTAGTTATTAATATTTTTTATATTCACATTTAATGAAACGTTCAACCACCATTCATCTAGCGTATGAATAACTAGTGATGGCCATTTCGGTTTTTCGGACCTCATAAGACTAGTGTGTTCCATGTGCAATGCCTTGATAAAGGCGGCTGAACGGTTAAAGTGTTGTGGTTATATACCCGATATTAATCATAATAAATTAAAGACGACGCAAACGCCATCTTTTGCCTAATTTCAAGTGGCATCGCCAACGATTTAGGTCTACAAGGTAGACGACCGGGGCGTCCACAAGTCGGTTCAGCAAAGGCGCACCCCCGACAAACATAAACTCTTCCTGGCCGAGAAGGTGCTTCACGACGACCCAAAAGTACTATAGTTTGGCGAACTGTGACTGCGATTTTTTCAGCATTTATGTAGTGAATTTTAATAATTTCAATGCGTTGTTGAAGCGTGCATTATTGCATTTTTAGTAATAGCATAGTTTTTACTTGTCAAATGCCAAAAGATGACAACTGCAAAAGTGAGAGCTTCCCAGATAGTGGGCTATTAAAAATGAAACCTCTTATTGGAAAACCCTGTACGTAAACGTGCAGTTTTAAAATAAATTAATTATTTACTTGCTTTCTTCTCGTTATTTTACTTCCTAGGTTCCTCTATTGGTCAGGTTTCGGGGATGAGGTTCTATCGGTAGCCTCCCCAATTGCCTCGGCCACCATGTTATTATCAAAGATATTTATGCTTATTTTTGTTTTATAAATTGAAACCCTTACAATCCGTTTATATTGGAGTGGATTAATCCCCGTAATTCTTCTTTCATTGTGCTGTCTCAGTGTTAAATATGTCCATCGCTATTTCCCTCCATTTCTTCCTGTCTTCTGCCTTCTTCTTCTTCCAGTTGGTAATTCATATACTTTTGATATCTACTTCCACCTCGTCTTGCCATCTGCTTTTTGGTCTTCCTCTTCTTTGCGTTCGATTTCCATTCCATTATTGCTTTTATGTTGGTGTGTCTTCCCGATCTCCATACATGCCCCAACCAGTTTCTACGGGCTGTCTTGATTATGTTAACAACATCTTTTCCTTCCAATATTTCTAATATTTCTGTGTTATTTCTTCTTTTTATTTCACTTTCTGTTCGTCTTGGTCCTAGTATCTTTATAATTATTGATCTTTCTGCTACTCTTAATTTGTGTTGTTCTTTTTGTGTCATTGTCATAGTTTCCGCTGCATACGTTATTATCGGTCTTATTACTGTTTTATATATTTGTATTTTCGCGTTCTTGCTGATTGTTTTGTTTGTCAAGACTTTCCTATTTGCGTAGAATGCACTATTTGCTTTTTGTATTTTTTCTTCAATTTCAGTTTTATCTTTGTTGTTGTTACTAATTGTTACACCTAAGTACTTTATTTTATTGATTTTCTGAAATTCTTGCTGGTCTATTTTTATTTTTTCTTCTTTGCCTGTGTTTCCGATTATCATGAATTTTGTTTTTTTGTTCGTTTATTGTCATTCCCATTTTCTTTCCCTCGTAGCCTAATTCCTTTAAGATGTTTTCCATTAGTGCTCTTGTGTTTTGTGGCTATGACTATATCGTCTGCGTAAGCAATTATTTGGCTCCCTTTCGTCCTGAGAGTTCCCTTTGTGACTATCTTTCTCAGTACATATGCCAATCCGATGTTAAATAAGGTAGCTGAAAGTGCATCTCCTTGCCTTAATCCATTATTTATTGTAAACTCATTTGTTTTTCCATTTTTTGTTTGTACTGTGCTGCCGCTTTTGTGTTATTTATTGTCATTTTTATTAATTTCGAACCGCTAATTTCAACAAATATGCACGTTTTGAGGTCTCCTGAGTCCATTCCATCGAGTTTTGAAAAATGTCTGTGTGTGTGTCTGCGTGTTTCCACGATAGCGCATAAACGGCTAAATGGATTAAGATTAAGCCCAAACTTTATATCTAAGCTTATACAACAGTAGAATGATCTGAAAAGCTTTTGGTTAGAATCAAAACTCATTAAATGCAACGTTACTCTTAGCAATTTTTCATTTTTTAATTCGGATAGAAAAATGTTTCAAATAAAAGTTTTAGATCTTGGAAAATAAATAATTTCTGTTATAAAACTTTTATTGTAGGACCTCCGGTTTTCTTTTTATAAGCGTTTACCTAATAAATTCCCTTAGACATTTTAATTATTGAAATAATTATTTTAATGACAAATAAAACGTCAAAGTGCCGCCATATTCAACACAGTCGCAAACGCCTCCAGTTTGAAAAAATGAAGAAGAGTGTGGAGAAATGATTTTATTCCATTGTAAGGTAAGAAATAACACACTTAATTGTAATATTCTTCTAAATACTCGGTTTTAACTTTGAAAGACAACAATCAATTTTTTCTATTAATCATTTTGCTTTCCTATTAAATTTTCAATCAGAAACTTATTTGACCGTATTCACCGGGGAATGTACCATGATGGACACATCACCATTTTTAATTTTGTAAATATTGTTTTTATTTAATTCGTATTATTATTGATTATATGTATTAACAAAGATAGCTCTGGCAAAACCTTAGAATAGAATAGAAATAGAGTTAAACTCTTGGTGCCCGGTTGGCTATTAAATAAAAAAACTTAGTTGTCACTTATTTAATCTCTTATCGTAGCAAATACAATTAAACAAAGTCAGTACAAAACTCATTATAATCCGATTATACCGTGGATATTGGACGTGAATATCTATTACAAATACTCTAGTCAACGCTTTCTATTAAAATATTGTACAGACACTGACTGTCTGCTGGTCAACTATCTGCTTATGTAGGATGGCAGTCCCAAGCAGTGGGGGTAGTTAACCAGAGTAGCAAAAAAGAAAATCGTCTCTGAAACTATTGCGACGAGCATCGCCAATCGCGAGCCTTTGAAAATGATCACTGAAAAATTGTTGTTTTTTTAACCCAAATATTAAATATATACACTCGAAATTAACCAATATTTTAGGTATATTTATTTTCGACAATTATTTATCTAAGTCACAGAATAGATTACTTTCCATTATTTGAATTATTTGTGAAGTTATTTAGGTATAAACCAGAAGAAGCATTTCAGGTAACTTTTTTCGGACTTTGTTATATCGCAAAAACCACAACGGCAAAAATAAATAAAAAATAATTAATAGGTAACGTTTTATAATCATGAAATCACTTCTCGGGCGAAAATAATTAAAAAATATTGAATAATTTAATTTTAATTTGGGTTAACACTTTACATTGAATTCCCCATAAGCGCTCACATACACACAGCACTCTTAATGACTTATATTTATTAAGACTTTTTTTATTTATATTAGTTCATACTACCCACTTTAATATTCTACATTCTTTATTTAAACATATTGTTACTACGCTGTTTAAACATTATTTACATACCTTCGTAAGCATTGGGATGTTTAATTATAAATGTGATTAATCATATTAATTTACTTTAATTAGGCAGGAAGCGATTATTCGTTTACTTTCAAACATATATCGTGCGATTTCCTAGATATGTGCAATCTTCTACGACTTCCTGATGGTCACTCGTGTTCATACATCAACTTAATTAACTCAATTTATAAGCGTTAAAGACAACTTTCATCTTCTCGCTTTAATCCGATTTTTTTTTTCAATATTTCGCAATTTGATAGAGCGACTGAAGCATAACTTGTTAAAACACAAACACGTTTTATTCCATTTTATAAATAACTATTATGAATTCATAAATGCATAATAGAATGATGATAATAAATTCGTAATCTTCCTCTTAACCTCTCGTAAGGCAATTAAAAAAATAATCATGTCATTGTCCCGTGATTTGTCCTTTGCTGAAATGTGGGAAGGTCTTCCCATAATCCTCTCGCGAGCATCGTTACATTTGACACACTTCTTTGTAATAGATTTGCACACAGATTTAGAACAAAGACGGATATTCCTGATTGAAAAAGAAAGACTGCGTTGCCACATGTCTTCGCCTTTTGTGATTTTTCGCCGGCGCGCTTACCCACGCGGTAATTTATGCAGAAAACATAAAAAAAACGCATAACGTTCGTTACACAAAAATTAAAATCGCCGAGGGTTTCAAGGTGTTTGGTTTGTTTAACCCAGATTTTATTGATTGTGTAATTTTTTAGACATGCATAAATAATTACGCAGCAAGAATTTGAATATTCACCCAGAAAGTTCGCTCGTGATTAGTTAATTGTTTGCGATGCGAGTTTTTTAAATTAAAAGGAAATAAAACCGTAATCCACTCGTGGTGTCTTCAATTTTCATTATAATAAAAAATATATTATTATTAGAGATGGGCAAAGTCGATATTTTCGATCTTATATGCAAAATGAAGTATATGAGAATTTTCTTGATGTTATTTATATTATTAATACAAAGAAGTGTCAGCTATTTATAAACTCCAATTTATCGTTATTTATTAACTTTAGATACTTAAAATTGAAGATTCAGAAATACTCGATTACTAAATTCACTCGATTTTAATAGAAAAAAGGATTTATTCACTTTGTCACAGTTATTTAAATAAATTAAATAAAAAGAATTTTAAAAATAATTAATTAACTGCGACATTATGACTTATGTTATATAAGTACTTTAACAAATGTCTAATAATAGACTTTGGCGTTGCATAACAATAACATATTGTATAATGCAACAATTTTTGAATCGAAAATATTTAATGCATAAAACATAAGTCATAATGTCACAGTAGCTAAAGGGAAAATAATTAATTATTTTCAAATTCTTTTTATTTAATTTATTAACTCGATTTTACCCAACACTAATTATTATTACATCTATATTGATAAATTACTAATATAAAGCACATCCTAAATTAAATTATGTTACAAAAATAAAGTTTATGTACTTATAAATATTTGCCATTATTTGTCATTGCTCAATAAATAAACATTTAATTCTTCATTAAATTTAATTTAATTAACCATTAACAAATTCTTTATTATCAAGCAAATATGTATTCATTTTATTTCCTGATAATAAAGTATTTTAAGGTAATGTTTTCAACATGCTAACAATAACAATAATTAGTGTGCAAATATCTCAAATTTCTTGGGAAGATTACCTAAGTGATGATGATATTAAAATTAATTTGGACAAGTTCTATTATGTTTATAAATATATTATACACAAATTTGTTCCATTAAAACGGATATATACTTCTAGATACCCAAAATGGTTTAATAAGGAACTAATACATTTGGTAAAGTTGAAGAAAGAGGTCCATACAAAATACAAACGGGATGGAAAATTGTCAGACTATCAACAATTTATATTTTACCGTTCAAAATGTAAATCTCTTAGTGAAAGTCTTTATTCCAACTATTTATCTAATGTAGAAAATTCTATTAATTCAAATGCCAAATCATTTTGGACTATATTTTTCAATAATGAAACATCACATTCTAGTGTGGAATTATTTGCGGATTATTTTTCAAAGGTTTATGTTAATGATGTCGTCAGTACGTCCACACCCATTGTATCAACCAGCTCATATAATTTAACGTCTATCTGGTTTTATATTAATTTAGGAGATATTTTCAACGCAATTGTCGAGCTGAACAATTCATCGATAGAGCATGAATTGGAATTTCAAATTACATTTAAAAAAAAATGTATTTATTTCCTTTGTACACCTTTACATATATTATTTAATTCTTCTTTAAAAATAGGAATATTTCCTTCAGTCTGGAAAAACAGTTTTATAACGCCTATTCATAAAAGTTGTTGCCGAAATAATATTGAGAATTACCGAGGCGTTTCTATTCAATCAGTACTTTCTAAAATTTTTGATAACATTGTTTCCGAACAATTTATATTCAGTTGTAAAAATATTATGTGTAAAGAACAATACGGATTTTGTAACGGAGAATCTACAATATCTAATTTGTTGTTGTATCAATCACATATCATTGACGCTTTAGAGAATAATTCTCGAGTTTATGCAGTTTATATTGACTTTTCTAAAGCGTTTGATCGTATTTCCCAATCAATTTTAGTTCATAAATTGCAAAGAATGGATTTTGGCGATTCGGTCATAAAATGGTTACATAGTTTTTTAACTGACAGAACTCAAATCGTTAAAATTAATAATTTTACTTCAAGACCAATTAATGTTCTCTCAGGGGTACCACAGGGATCTCATTGTGGACCAGTGCTTTTCCTCTTATTTATCAACGATATTCATACGTATATAAAAAACTCAAAATTTCTATTATTTGCTGATGATCTTAAAATATTTCGTGTAATTAATTCTGTTTCTGACACCAATTATATACAAAATGATTTAGATAGCATTTTTCAATTGTGTTGCGATAACTATTTTTGAATTATAATAAGTGCATTTCAATCTCTTTTGGACGTAATCGTAATGCTGGGAATAAATACTTTATTAATAATAATGAAATTCTTATCGGTCAATTCGTGAAAGATCTTGGCGTGACTTTTGAGAAAAATATGTCCTTCTCAATGCATATTAATAATATTTGTTCGAAAGCCTATCAGACGTTGGGTTTTATCCAGCGTTTTGGAAGGGATTTCTCATTAACCACTCAAAAACTACTATTTATTTCATTAGTCAGGCCGCAACTGGAGTATGCATCCTGTATTTGGTCCCCGTCTTATAACTATGAAATTAAACAGATTGAATGTGTACAAAATAGGATTTTATTACAGTGTTCATTTCGTATGGGTATTGAGAGATCCAATTATAGCAGATCTACTATGTTAAAATCTATTAACTTAGTGCCCCTAAGTATAGACGAATTGAGGCTGACTTATGCTTTTTGTATAAAATAGTTAATGGTATTGTTCATTGCTGCGATTTATTATCATCATTAAATTTCAGCATTCCATCTATTACGAAAACAAGATCTATATTTAAAGAAACATTCCATAGATACGGTCAAAATAAACCAATATATCGAATGATCAAGTATGCAAATATTCTATGTACATCGCCTCATTTTGAATTATTTGGCACATCATTTAACATATTCAAAAGCGGTATTAGGCGAATAAATTTTGAGAATGTACTTATCTAATATCGTTAAATTGTATTTTTGAGTATGTATTACTTTTGCGTCATGTAGTCATTTTTATTATTTTTTGTTCCAAACTTATTAGTATATTATTCAAAACGTGTTTAGGGTGAATAGTGTTATTATTATTAAATTGAATGTCAATAAACTTTATTGACTTGACTTTGGATAATTATAATTTGAATTAGTTTAGCATTATTATTATATATTATTGTTTGTTATATTTTGCTTTTAATTAGTAGTTTACAGTTATTTTTTATTATTATTAATGTACTTTATTATGTAAAAAGGTGAATTCCGTAAATAAAGTATTATTATTATTATTATTATTATTAATATAAACAGCATTTGAACACTTTGTACTTTGTCCCTCCACCCTTATCATTCATATATCTTTATTCAGACAGCAGAATTACATTTTTTTACAAATATTTATATTTACAATACATATTGATGGGTTAGTAGTCTGCATTGGACTATCGACCGGAGGTCTTTCTGCCTCTTATCATTCATTATTGTATCTTTTTATAAATATGAAAGATTGTAAGCAAACAGTACTGTACACGCACCTAGTACAGACAGATATCCATACAAAAGCTGTATGAATAAAAATTTGTTTAACTAAAGTTAAAATGTTTTAAATAATACCCACAATGTGTTTTAGTTTCCCAAGAGAAGAGATCGTAATATACTATTTTCTATTAATGAAGCAGATTTGTTTGTGCATTATTAAATTTGTTATTTTTAATAAAAAAATAAATTTACATATATTATTATTCTAATATTGTTATGCAATAATTTATAAAAAATATACAAGCTCTTTCATCACTCTCAACTAATTCAATTCTATTTATACGTTAATTAATGCTTCAATCCTGTGTCCACAATGCGGAATCAAATTTTAATTCGGTCCGAACTGTCCCGACTTACTCAATAATTCTAGGCTTGGCCCTAATTATTTGTCGGCTTCCTGGAAGGCGTTGTCTTCTATAGGCGTCGTCGGCAGCGATGAAAAAAATCGCATAATGTAAAAGAAGTGACAATAAAGCAAGGTGAAACCAAACAAAAACTCGGCGCCCCCTCATTTTTTTTATTATTATTTCGACAACAATTTTAGTGTTGAAAAACAAATGTAATAAGCATGTCCAAGCAAATTGAATATGGGTGTATTACGATATTTTTTCTAGATTTCCGCAAAGTTTTTAGAATATCTAAAACCAATTACTGCGCAGAATTTGTATAATCTAAGTTAAACAAATTAAATTTTAATATTTATAGTAAATCAACACATACATTTTAATTATACATGGTATCGAAGATATTTATTGGTGAGTACGTGAAGTTTCTTGATATATTTTTTTTATTCCTTTCTTCACTTTTTTATTTTTATCACTATATGTACATTTCAAGCACAGCGTGCTCTTTTTCAATAGCTTTATGTAAAATTGACAAATAAATAAATAAACATGTAAACAAAATTTAATATACAAATGTGATGTGTTATTAAGAAATCAGATAAAGGTAATTTATTGAATTAAATCAATTAATTTTAATAAACTGTCATTTAACGGAGTTAAGTCATAATTCAAAAGTTTACTATAATTTTTATATATCTCAATTGCTTCTAACATATTTAGTTTTCGAGAATTTGAGATTTTTAAATTTTTTAAATTGCTTAAAGAAAATGTATGTCCAAATGTTATTATATGGTTAGCAATTGCGGATTTTTCTCTGTTGTTTATTTTTGAATAATATATGGGTTCTTTGTATCTTGTTTTTAAGTTTCTTTTTGTTTGTGCAATATATAATTTCTCGCAGTTACAACACTGTGCTGAATAAATTCCACTTTTTTTCTAAATTATTAATTTTGTTAAATGTATATGCTAATAATGTATTATTTATTGTTATCTCTTAAAGTTAAAGCCAAGTATTTGGAAGAATGTTACAATTCATCTTGTTATTCTTACTTTACAATGACTTCACAAATTTTCCACACACTATTTTTCATTTATGAACATTTTTGAGGCGTCCGCGAAAAAAGTATCGAGTTACTGAAAAATGACATTTTGACGTTTTATTTGACATAACAATAATTGTTTATTTGTAAGGGAATTTAACAGGTAGACGAAATTCTTTCGCTTATAACATGAAAACTAATGGTTCTACAATAAAAAGTTATATAACAAAAAAGTATTTAATTTTTAAAGATCTACAATTTTTATTTAAAATGTTTTTCTCTGCGAATTGAAAAAACGAATAATCACTAAGAGTATAACTCAAGAACCGATGATAATTCAAAAAAACGTTAATGGAAGATCATACTTACTTCTTCAAGATATACAACTTTTATTTAAAACATTCTTCGATGCGATCAATATATGCCTAACAATTGTAGAAAATAAAAAAAATGCTAAGAATTAAGTTGCACTTAATCAATTTTGATTATGACTGAAAGCTTTATAGATCATTCCACTGTTATAAATACGACATTTGGGTCAATCCATTTAGCCGTTTATGCGCTATCGCGGAAACACACACACACTACAGACATTTTTTCTAAACTCGATGAAATGGACTCATTGGACCTCAAAACTTGCATATCCGTTGAAATTGGCGATTCGAAGATTTTTACGATCACAAACTTTCTCTTAGACAGGGGTCCGGTAAAAATAAAAAAAATAATTTAAATTGTACATTTTAAAATTGCTGATTGCAATAAAATTTTGAATTTCTGCGAAAACGATTTTTTTATTATAACAATTAAACCAGATATTTTATTGATGCTGTTAAAACCAGCGTATTGTTTCCATTGCACTAAAATCGTGAATAAATTAATAATTCATATTTCCTTTTGCGAATCCGAATAATTTATGTGCATTTAAAATTCGCGAATGCATAGAATGTTAAGAATTTTGTTTGTAGTAAAGTTTACGGTTAATTATGGGAGCGCTTTCAATTGCTTTAAATTCTTAACTCATATGTGGATGGATATTATTATTATTAGAGGAATTTTATAATCAATCAATAAAAAATCAAATAAATAAAAAAATATTTAAATAATCTAACGATCATAATAAATTAAAGACGACGCAAGCGCCACCTTTTTCATTAAATGTAATCTAACGATAATGCATATTGACATATACAGGGTGGCGCAAGATTCCGATGAAGTCCAATATCTCAGTTATTTAGAAATTTACAAAAAGATATTACTGACATAATTTGTAGCTATTGTAAAACTTCACATTTTAAAATTGGTTTCATATATACAGGGTGTCCAATAATCACGTGACGTATCAAACATATGATTTTTTAAATGGAATGCTATATTTTTTATGTCGATTTTAGATTCTACGCTTAAAATTAATCATTTTTGACATAAGGTTTATTAGGTCAGTTTTTAATATTTTAAAAGTTATAAACAATTTAAGGTTGAAATCAATGGAAGATTGGGGCCTTATTTTTCAAAAATGAAAAACGATGTAAACTTTCTGTTAACGCAATTTAATTGAAAAAATGCTTAATAATATAAGGAATAATCGTTTGTTACCATAAAGCAAATGTTGTGTACAGGGTGAAATAATACGCAAAATGATTTTTTTCTTTTTTCACTTAAATGGAATACCCTATATTTTTTACACTATTTCGATAGAAAATTGATTGTTCTTTAATTTTTGTATAATAAACTATACCCCTATCTGTTACCATTTTTTAACAATTTCAATTCAAAGTATAAAATTATAAGTTTCGCTTATAATCTATAATTTAAGTAGGCTATAATTAAAACAAATGCAATTCATAATCGTTTTCTGGTATTTAATAACATACTTACTCCCTAACCTAAAAGGATATTCAAATGATAATCGATATTTAAAGGCGCATGCAAAATATAAAGAAAATAGTTGCTCAACGATTATTTAGCGAGTTATAATGGTTATTGGGACATATTTTTTAAGAAAAAATTGTAAAATGTTTGAATGCTATTGAATTAAAAAAAAAAATGTGAACGTGTGAAATAAATACAAAATGTTAACAAAACATAATGATATAAATATTTTATTATTATTTTACTTAGTATCTATTTTCGGTTTTTCAGTCAACATGAATTGTTTAAATAAATCAATTAAATAAGCATATAGGAATATTTTAAATATTTTTCGAATAATAACCAAAAAAATATAGTTGTTGTTAGTTTTTAACAATTAAATTAATCATTTATTGAAGAAGTATGTTTAACTGCACCAGTGTTATAAAATATAACGTAAAATGTACTTTACTTACTAATTAAAATATTAAGCGTTGAAAGTTACTAAATAAATTAGTTGTTCTGGTGCGGCCTACTTTGGTTAAAAATTCTATACCAAATTATTTAATCAAATGCAATTTTGGAGAATAAATTGATGACAATAATAGGAATCGTAAAATCTGTTTAAAAATAAATTATTAATATTAACATACCTTAATAGAAAAAATAACTTCCAACCCATTCCTGGTGAATCGAAAACCAACTCTCCTCCACCACTCACTAATTACCACTTGTTCATAAACAAAAATAAATCGCGTTTTTAATTATTAATAATTTCTAACGTTAAAAATTAAACCGGAATAGTGAACACTGCGCGTTTTCGGACGACTGAATCGAAATACAAGAGCGCAATTATCGCAAATCAAGAAGAAAAAAAACGATCGATGACTCACTTCGAGAACGCATCCCTGAGATAAGAAGATTCGTTGTACCTGGATCCTGGCGCACAGCCAAGAACATACCTATTTAAATTGTTGTATTTTCAATATTATCGCGTATTAAAATAATTACAGCTTAATATTTATTTACTTTTTTTATTAAATTCTCATTTATCCCGTGGTAAAAAAATATGTATGAATTATGATGTATTTTAATTAATACACTTGATTATTCGTTTCACTAAATTATTTTATATTTGTGTTCGCGTAACTTTCACAACTAAATAAATTAGTTGTTCTGGCACGGCCTACTTTGATTAAAAATTATATACCAAATTTGTATTTGAGATTAAATATCTCAAAAACGGTAAACGGTAGCTATTTAATATGTTATATAAAAAATGAAGAGTGATTAATTTTCTATTAAAATAGCATAAAAAATATAGGGTGTCCCATTTAAGTAAAAAGAGAAAAAAATCATTTTGTGTATTGCTTCACCTTGTATATAAAAATTTGTTTTAAGAGAAAAAAAGAGTATTTCTTTTATTATTAAGTATTTTTGCATTTGTATGGCGTTGACAGAATGTTTATTTCATTTTTCATTATTGAAACATTAGGCTCTAAACATCTATCGATTTCAACATTCATTCGTTTATAACTTTTAAACTATGAAAAATTGACCTATTAAATCTTATATAAAAAATGATTATTTTTAAACGTAGAATCGAAAATCTTCATAAAAAATATATCATTCCATTTAAAAAAAACATATGTTTGATACGTTACGTGATTATTGGACACCTTGTATATATGAAACTAATTTTAAAATGTGAATTTTGACAGTAGCTACTAATAATGTAAGTAACATTTTTTTGTATATTTCTTTATAACTGAGATATTGGACTTCATCGTAATCTTACGCCACCCTGTATGTATATTCGCACAATGACTGATTGGTGTATTAAAACTTAATGCCACAATGTAATAACAATAATATTTAATTCCTCAACAGACACAGTCTAATTACAAAAAAATATAAACATTTTACAAATCTAAACAGTAAAAAAGCAATAAAATTAAAATACATTCAGTAACTAACTTAAGACAAATTATTGTTATACGCCTTATCATGACATTTCTTTATTGTGTCCAATATAGGAAATTGGGCGTGATGAGCTGTATTAGGCTTAATGTAATAGAAGCTTCTGCTATATGTAGAAGAAATACGAGGAACATTGTGATTAAGCAGATTCGTGAGGTGGGCATTATCAGATTCATCATGAATTATTTATACAATTCATTAATTGCAATGAATCTATAACGATCAAATAGAGATGCACACGAGGGGATGAGGAGCGTAGTAGCGGTCCGGGAAATATTATATACAGGGTGGGCCACGAATAACGGTCATTAAAAGTTTTGCTCGAGTAAAATATTTTGACTTTCTATAACTTCCGTTTGTGCCGGGAATAGCTACAAACTTTATTATTTTAAATGGAACACCCTATATATTATTTTTGGATTCTCCGTTTAATTGCTTACCCATTCATATGGATTTATATTGTCTTACAGTTTTTGAGTTAAAAAATTATTTGTCAAAAATTAACCTCAAGTAGACGAGCGAAATCTTGAATTTTTACTTTCCCCGAACCAAATTATTATCAAAATCGGTTAATAAATAACGGCGATATTTACCAAAATGTATTCAAAGAAGAGCGTCAATATTCGAGTAGGCTGTTGAAGCGGCCATAGCAATATCATTAAAACAATTGCAAATTGGTTTTACTTATGTCAAACACAATTCAGAGTTTTTTGTGATTGAAGAAATATTAGCAAAATGAAATTTACTGAAACCGAAAGAATCGAATTTTTAATTGGGCTTGGCGATAGAAGCCGCACGCATGAAAAAGTTCGTGTTTTGATCAATGAAACGCACCCGGAGTCTAATCTACAGTAAGTCAAAAAATAAATACAAAAATGCCTAAATTATAGAAACTGTAGTAAAATCATTTTATTTTTCCAGTGCTACACCGAGGAACAGATTCAAATGTATCACAATTTGATGGCAACATGCATTAAATAAACCGGAGTTGCTGAAAACTTGGCGAAAAAAAAAAAAGAAAATGAGAACCAAGGAATTTACGATTTATTAATGATGCTGGAGAATATCAGATTGATACGATAAAAGCAATCGTGTTAGAAGAAGTGGGAGCTGACGTAGCTTTCGATGAATGCACCAAATTCAACGGGGATAAATTGGAAAAAGCTATTGAGTTAGCCAAATGCATGCGCAGTACAGCATTCCATTAATATTTTGCATTTTTTAAACATACTAAGAATTAAATACAGGGTAAGTTTTTTTCGATGTTCTCTATGGGAATCTCGAAAACTATAAGAGATAGAAAAACGGTTAAATGGGGAAAGAAGTGTAGTTTTATAAGATGAATAAAATGACACTTTCAAAATATTTGAAAAAGTCATGGGTAACTAGATATTTTGAAAAAAGTAAAATGTGTCAATTTTTTGAAATTAATATATTTGGTTTGTATTAATATAATAATATATTTGGTTTGTTTCGATAAGTTTGTTTTGTATTTTTTTGGTGTTGTAAGTTTTTTTAAAGTGATAATGAATTTTTCCAACCAAGAAAAGCGTGGTATGCTTCTTTGTTACATTCGGTGTAATAAAAACGCTGCGGATGCTGCAGAACAATATTATAATCAATATATCGATCGTCGGCAGCCATCTTTACCAACATTCAGAAGAATTTACCATAATTTGGGTGAGTACGGATCCTTTAAAAAGCCGAAACTTGAAAAATTAATGATGTTTCAGAAATAAACGTATTAGCTTTGGCGATGATAGATCCATCCACATCCACATCGACCAGACAAATTGCAACAGAAGCAAGCAACACATTGAATGGAAATGATTACCTTCGTTTTTTTCAAGAAACATTTGAAGATATGCTCGATGATTTAAATTTATAAGTACGGGTAAGATTGAAGTGGTTTCAACACGACGGAGCTCCACCTCATAGCATGTTGGCTGTGCGAAACTATTTAAATGATGCTTTTCCTAATTCATGGGTGGGAAGAAATGGACCAATCCTATGACCACCTAGATCACCCGACCTATCCGTTTTAGACTTTTTTTCTGTTAGGTTATGTGAAGAATAAAGTGTATCAACAATCATATCAATCCGTGGAGGATCTTAGACTAGCTGTACTTGAAACATTTTATTCTATTGACAGAAGAAAAGTCAAAAAAACCACAAATTCGATTTTAAAAAGATGTACTTTATGCCATAATAATAATGGTGGACTTTTTGAGCATCTTATGTAATATTTAAAATTTTCTTCTATTTTTATTTTGATAATTTCGGAATTATTTTACTTTATGTTGCTTTTGACAAATCTAAAGAAAGATAATAAATTAAATATTGATTTCGTTGCTATAAACAACCGCAATTGTTTTACTTTTGTCTTTTACATGGCTAACTATTTTTTGGTGTATGGTAAAATTAAAAACGACTGTAACTTATTTTATTTTAAAAATAACTATGGCATATGTTGTATCGGATTAAAGGGAAAAAATAGCCCTTTTAATAAAGTCATAGCCAACTATTGTTTCCATTTAAAAAAGGTAAGTTTGTGCCATATCTCCCAAAATATGGGCGAACATTTTTTTTGATTTTTTGTTATTAATCTGTGTAAATTTTTCTACAACTTTGTCCGTTACAGTTTTTTTCTATCTATGATAACAATAGAGATATATTGATTTAAGAAATTGACACATTTTACTTTTTTCAAAATATCTAGTTATCCTTGACTTTTTCAAATATTTTGAAAGTGTCATTTTATTCGTCTTATAAAACTACACTTCTTTCCCCATTTAAGCGTTTTTCTATCTCTTATAGTTTCCAAGAACCCCATAGAGAACATCGAAAAAAACTCACCCTGTATATTTAGTTGAATATTCTTTTACATTTTACCCTTATTAAACTTATATTTCCAAAGAATTCAGAATTACTTTCCAAAACATTTACACAAGAAAAAGGTAGATATTTCAAATTTCTATATATAGGGTGTCCCACCGAAAATGCATGCACAATAGTATATGAACTTCCAATTAATAGATCCTATTGAAATGTGTACAACTGATGTAAAAAACATAGTGGATGTACTTTTCAATGAAAATATTTTCAAGATTCTAACACTTTCGGTTATATCAGTAGTCGATACCAACTTTTTTAATTTAAATGGAACTCTATATATTCTTTTCGACAGTCAAATGGTATCTTGAATTGTTACTAATAGATCACTCTAAAATTTAAAAAAATAACATATGTCAATTTCGTCAATAGGCATTTCAAAGATTAGAAACGTAATTCAATTTTTTCAAATGGAATGACCAATATTTTATCTCATAGAACGATTAGCAAGTCAATTTTCAACTTAAAAATATTACATATGCCTATATATAAGTCAAGTGGTTTTTAAGTTTTTTTTTAATTTCTTTCCTCCAAAAATGTTTGCACAATTGAGTAATTCCTGTACTATTTACACGTGCACCGTAGTAGGTTACTGTCAATATTCACTGAACCAAATCTGGAAAAAATCATTTCCAACATATCAACATTTTTTAACACTTCGTTCGAGTAATTTTAACATGAATAATTATACCAATCAAGAAATTATGAATTTATTATACATATATATGGCGGGAGACATCATGCCCGCCATTAATCGTCAGCTTCACAGGATCATCGACAAGGTGAACAATGATGCTGAGTCAAGATATTACACCGGGGAAAGTACGATGATGGACACATCAACATTTTTACTAATAGATCTCTCGAGCATTAAAAAATCATTTCCAACGTGTAAATATTTTTGACCCCTTTTTTAATTCTCACAATAATATTATTATTATTGTGACAATTAGAATTTCGGATGATTAAGCAACACCTCCCCCAAATGACGATTATTTGCCACAAATTCACACAACCAAAAGTGTATGACACAATAACAAAATCACGAATATGTCAAACCATATGTCTAAGCCTGGTTCATGCCGTTTTAGTTATGTCACAAACAACCAGCACTTACTACTCGAGCCACTTCTTGAAAAACAGCGGGAACTTAGTTGCACACCTAATATTCTAATAATTCTAATAATAATATTCTATTCTATTCTATTCTATTCTATTCTATTCTATTCTATTCTATTCTATTCTATTCTATTCTATTCTATTCTATTCTATTCTATTCTATTCTATTCTATTCTATTCTATTCTATTCTATTCTATTCTATTCTATTCTATTCTATTCTATTCTATTCTATTCTATTCTATTCTATTCTATTCTATTCTATTCTATTCTATTCTATTCTATTCTATTCTATTCTATTCTATTCTATTCTATTCTATTCTATTCTATTCTATTCTATTCTATTCTATTCTATTCTATTCTATTCTATTCTATTCTATTCTATTCTATTCTATTCTATTCTATTCTATTCTATTCTATTCTATTCTATTCTATTCTATTCTATTCTATTCTATTCTATTCTATTCTATTCTATTCTATTCTATTCTATTCTATTCTATTCTATTCTATTCTATTCTATTCTATTCTATTCTATTCTATTCTATTCTATTCTATTCTATTCTATTCTATTCTATTCTATTCTATTCTATTCTATTCTATTCTATTCTATTCTATTCTATTCTATTCTATTCTATTCTATTCTATTCTATTCTATTCTATTCTATTCTATTCTATTCTATTCTATTCAAAATTCTTTGTGCCTAATAAATGTTGTTAAATTAATAATTTGTATAAACTATTATTCTAATAATTTGTTATGCAATCTTTCATAACAATCCATAAAAAATATACAAGGTCTTTCATCGCTTCAAAAACATTGGAAAATTTGACAAAAGGCGATGATTTTTGATATTACTTTTATCACCGAAATTGTAAACTAATGATATTGGAGTTAACTTCCAGTACGAAGGAAAACATTTACTTCTAAAGATAATATTAAAAATATGGGTAAGTGGCATAACTAATTAATCGAAGCATTGTTAATTTTGGTTTAATTTTCTTTAATGCTACATGTTCTGCATCTTTAGCCAACAAAAAGAGACAGAAATGATCATAACAGGATGTTTTATGAGGCAAGAAGTTGGGCAAATCAGTTTTATAAACATTTCTAAAATGATTTGCATTACCTTTAATTATAACAGCAGAAGTATTTAATATTTTATTATCACATTTTTTTAATTAAAAATGCTCCCCGACTATTTCCATCCGTTGTGTTTTGCTTTTTCTTTTAGTTAATGTGTGTATTAACTATTTGTCAAACCATAATGGATATACAGGGTGAGTTTTTTCGATGTTCTCTATGGGGATTTCGGAAACTATAAGAGATAGAAAAACGGTTAAATGGGGAAAGAAGTGTAGTTTTATAAGACGAATAAAATGACACTTTCAAAATATTTTAAAAAGTCAAGGGTAACTAGATATTTTGAAAAAAGTAAAATGTGTCAATTTTTTGAAATCAATATATCTCTATTATTATCATAGATAGAAAAAAACTGTAAAGGACAAAGTTGTAGAAAATTTTACACAGATTAATAACAAAAAATAAAAAAAAAATTTTCGCCCTTATTTTCGGAGATATGACACAAACTTACCTTTTTTTAAATGAAAACAGTAGTTGGCTATGACTTTATTAAAAGGGTTATTTTTTTCCCTTTAATCCGATATAACATATGTCATAGTTATTTTTAAAATAAAATAAGTTACAGTCGTTTTTAATTTTACCATACACCAAAAATTAGTTAGCCATGAAAAAGACAAAAGTAAAACAATTGCGGTTGTTTATAGCAACGAAATCAATATTTAATGTATTATCTTTCTTTAGATTTGTCAAAAGCAACATAAAGTAAAATAATTCCGAAATTATCAAAATAATAATAGAAGAAAATTTTAAATATTACATAAGATGCTCAAAAAGTCCACCATTATTATTATGGCATAAAGTACATCTTTTTAAAGTCGAATTTGTGTTTTTTTTTTTTACTTTTCTTCTGTCAATAGAATAAAATGTTTCAAGTACAGCTAGTCTAAGATCCTCCACAGATTGATATGATTGTTCATACACTTTGTTCTTCACATAACCCCACAGAAAAAAGTCTAAAACGGTGATACTTCTGAATGTTGGTAAAGATGGCTACGGACGATCGATATATTGATTATAATATTGTTCTGCAGCATCCGCAGCGTTTTTATTACACTGAATGTAACAAACAAGCATATCACACTTTTCTTCGTTGGAAAAATTCATTATCACTTTAAAAAACTTACAACACGAAAAATATACAAAACAAACTTATCGAAACAAACCAAATATGGAAATGAATTAATGTGTGTTTAGAATAAACAACTGCAATTGTTTTACTTTTGTCTTTTTCATGGCTAACTAATTTTTGGTGTATGCTAAAATTAAAAACGACGGTAACCTATTTTATTTTAAAAATAACTATGGCATATGTTATATCGGATTAAAGGGAAAAAAATAACCCTTTTAATAAAGTCATAGCCAACTACTGTTTCCATTTAAAAAAAGGTAAGTTTGTGTCATATCTCCGAAAATAAGGGCGAAAAAATTTTTTTGATTTTTTGTTATTAATCTGTGTAAAATTTTCTACAACTTTGTCCTTTACAGTTTTTTTCTATCTATGATAATAATAGAGATATATTGATTTCAAAAAATTGACACATTTTACTTTTTTCAAAATATCTAGTTACCCTTGACTTTTTAAAATATTTTGAAAGTGTCATTTTATTCGTCTTATAAAACTACACTTCTTTCCCCATTTAACCGTTTTTCAATCTCTTATAGTTTCCGAGATCCCCATAGAGAACATCGAAAAAAACTCACCCTGCATATATATATATTTCCGTTTTAGGACATACTATAAACTATATAATAATTAGTTCATTACATGCGGTATAAACTTTTATGATTTATGTACAGCAGGCCTACAAATAGTAGGTTTACTTCAGCACGTTTAAAAATAAAATTAAATTTTGAATGATTTAAAGTGGACGAAGAAAAAATAAGCACATGTTTAAGTGAATGGTTAATTATTAAAATAGAAATCCTCTCTAACAAATGAACCCTACACCCATATGGGTAGAAAAGGTCATTGAATATATATATACAGGGTCCTGCAACAGTGCGTCAGGCTTTCCTAGCGCCTTTCCAGTGAAAAAAAAACAATGTTTCGTATAAAAAGTTATTGATTTAAGAATCTTTATGGCAAATATCTTAATGTAATTAATAAGCAACGTTTTATTAATGAGCAATTTAAATTTAGTAATACAGGGTGTTCAGAGAAACATGCCAAACTTTGCAAATTTCAAAGCGGTATAACCCATTTTTTTTAAATGGGATGCTCCCTATTTTATGTCATTATTCGATAGGTCTTTTTCTTCTCTTCAATTTGATGAGGCATATCTTATGTTTAAACCCCATAGTTGTTGAGATATTCAATATTTTTCACAAAAGTATCCATTTAATTACATTTCTATGCACTCTAGTAGGCCATGCTGAGACGATTAATATATATATCTAACAAATGGATGTTGAAATCGTGTAACTGAAACACCTCAGTTACACGATTTCAACATACAGAAGCTAGAAGATTTTATAAAATCAATATTCTAGATTAATAATATAGAACATTATTATGTTGCAACAAATCTTTGAAAGTTATAAAATCGAGAAAATTAGCGACTTTATGAAAATAATAGAGAATGATTTTGTGAGATTTTAAGATATTCTCGTAGTTAAGTTTTCTTTTTATAAAATATAAAAATAAAAATTGACAATCAGCAACAGTTGTATTAGGAGGGATATGCAAACAGTTAATATTATTTCGAATTTATTATTAATCATATATTTATATACCATATACTTTTTAAGAGCGAAACATCAAATAATTTACCTCCAAGTACTTCAACATTGATCAAATTTTATTGTAACTTTTAAAAATATCAAATACCTCGACACCCAATACGGGTAAAAGAGGATAAGATTAAGAAAGAAAGAAAAATATCAAATAAGTACATTTACATAGTTTTAAAATAATCTCAAATTTTTAAACATAGAGTAAGCAATATTTATTGTCTCTGTGATTTAAATTAGAGATGGGCAAAGTCGATCTTTTCATTATTTTTTGTTACTACAAAATTAAGTATATGACAATTTTATTAATGCAACATATTCTATTATTGTCAATAACTATTCCCCATTTATTGAAAAGCATCGATTTATTGTTACTTATTGAATTTATTATTTAAAATTGCTCATTTAGAAATATTCGATTACTAATATTAGTCGATTTTGACCAACACTAATTTAAATACTCGATCTGAGAAAATAATACTTTTATTTATGCTACTTTAATTACTTCAAAGATGTATAATAAGTTGCATACATTTATTACTTTAGTTCCGATTCCAACCGCAAACGCGAAATATGTTCCGTTCCAAATGTACATTCTTGTTTTATTTCACATAAAACCGCTAAATAACAAATTTTATACAACAATAAAATATAACAAAAACATTACAAACAAATTTAAAACTACTATATTCTTCATTTATAATTACAATTAAGGTAATTAAACAAATATTTTAAGAATTTAAACATTACTTTACTTCCCCAAACAAACACCAACGTCGCTTATTATTTAAAACAAGAATAATCGAAATACTGTATCTATTACGGAATATTCTGTTGATTTCTTGCGGCGTTGAGGTTAGAAATGTCGGCCAACGTTAATTCCGGCGAAAAAACAGTAATAAACAATGTCTCTGCAAATATTAAGGCTGTAAGTATTCTTTTGATGTTGCTTTTCAAGTTTATAATAGCAGCGATTAGTGTACATTCTTATTAAAGTAATAAATCAACGTTGAAATTTGACAAATATTCAGTATACAAAACGGCATTGTTTGTAAATTAGTTTGTCGTAGTTGAAAATGTTAACTTTGAAAAGGCTATTTATTTTCTTTAAAATTTTTGTTACATATTAACAAAAAACGTATTATTTTATTTAACAAATATTTTTGATGGAAAAAAATTAAATTGTGTTTAAAGAAATGGGAAGAAAACATTCTTTAATTGCGTTATTGTAATTATTTTTATTAAATCAAATAACCTTTTTTTTTTTGGTTTTATAAAAATAAGTTTACATCTTAAATTCTTAGAAAAGGTTGCATTAATTATTCAATTCCAGCCGGTCATTAACGATATATTAAAATCACAGTTCACAAATCCGAATCTGAAGATTTCCAACGAGGCCGTTGAACTGATGACTGAGCTGGCCCGGCAGATAACTGTCGAGGCGGCTCTGCGGGCGGCCAAGCAGGCCGTGCTGCGTAACGAAAAGAACGTCTCTTTGGAGCACACCGAGAGCATCATCCCGCAGATGGTACGTAAACTTAACGAAAGAATTAAGATAAAACAGACGTAACCTACGTGTTAACTTTAACAGATGCTGGATTTCCCGTAAATTCCTCAGAACAGGTCCATGTCGTTGCCAGCGTTTATGTCCAGGAAGTCGCTTTCGTAGCTGTTGTTTAGTTGCGGTGTGTGGGTGGGTGCTTCAGTTGTGTCCAGCCCGTCTCCGCTGTCCCCGTGGCAATCTGTTTCGGGCGTCGGGGGCGGGTTTGTCACCTCTTCCTGGTCACTTCCTTTGCCCGATGACCATTTGTCTGAATTTAATTTCTGCACTAAGTCAGATCTGGTTAGTAACTCTGGTAGAGTCGCGGTTCCTTCTGAAAATATTATTATTAATTAAATGATTAATATACTACAATATTTTCAACTTGATACAATTGTAAGTAAAAACTAGTAATTTATTCAATCAATTTATTACTTAATTAAGATTGAATTTAAATAAACTATTTTATTTTAAAAAATATAGTTTATTTAAATTCGAGAATGTATAGTATAATTAATTTAACTAAATATTTCTTAAACTGTAATTAGAAAAAACAGTATGTGTGTTTTATTTAAACTAATACCATAATTAAAACATTTTTTTTGTAATTTCTAAATATTCTTATAACATATTTAGGAAATAGTTTATGATAATAATGTTTTTTCTATTTTTTTAAGAATCTAGAAATATTTTTTATATATTTATATTAAATATTTATGTATGATTAATTAAATCTAAATAAAAGCAAACCCTCTATAGAAATTACATGTTAATTAGAAATGTACTGATTGAATGGAGGCTGTAAAATTTGACTGAGACATGAAGTATATCGAATAAAATAATAAGTGGAATTAGTGACAAACTCACTTATTTTCTCCTTTATCTGTTGCAGTTTTGCTTTCTTTTTTGCTTTCAGGTACTGTTTATAATTTTGTCGATCCGCCTCGAATATCATTGTGTTTTGTTCTTTAGTCAAATCCGCGTCATGCCTGACTAGAAATAGAAACACACCGCCCGGTGTTCGTCTTCTCATTTGATTCTGTAATGAAAAAAAAGAGGTTTTAATAAATTGAATTCAAAAGAAACTCTCTAACGTACCATTATGAACATTCCACCATCGGCTTCTATCCGTTTGACTTCGTCGTAGATTTTTAATACTTTTTCCTTACCCATTACTTTGACTACTTTTTCTGAAATAAAAATTGTCTCATTTATTTTTAGTGCATTAAGATCGTTCAATCCGAATACGATAATTTAGGAGTATAGAATTAAAAAAAAACTTATTGGCATCCTTTTAAATTAACAAAACACAAACAAAAATCCACACCTAAGATCACCATAATCCTCCCTAGAGTATAATAGAATTATAGCTTTTATAATTAAATTTATGAATGTATAAATTGATATTAAAAAGATATTTTCTTCCAAATTGAAGTTTACAAAAGTGTTATCATGTAAAATAAATTATGCTTGAATGTCCAAAAAAGCTTAGTTCAATAATTCATTATAAAGTAACATTTGAATTTGAGAAAATCAAGGAAACATATAATTTATTTAAACCTCGAACGAATTTTTATTGAAATCAGTTATTTATTTAATTGAAGTAATTACTCATTTAATTTAATTATCAATTCGATTCCTAACCTGCCAATAATTATAATGATGAAAATGTTTCCATTGCCGTTTTAATAAATTAAATGAAAAAGATGACAAAGTACCTAATCAGTATTACTGATTTTTTTATTTATTTAGTATTATATAACATTGTTATATGTTCCTCTCTACTTCTCAGTGTGAGGTGTTTTACTGAAATACAACGGCAAATATCCATTGTATAATTCAATGTCCAATACAGGTATTTGCCTGGGATGTAGTTGTTTCAATAGATATTTGTTTTTTTTTTCTTAGTACCTACTTCATAAGTCTTTAAATTGTAAAGCAATTGAAATAATTGCTCATTCAGAATGAATCATTCGATTCTCAACTAAAAGCGCATTGTCACATTTATAACTACTAGATATAGTACTTTTCATTGTAAAATTTTAAAACACTTTTGGTGAAAAATATATTGCTTGCTTTTCTCTTCAAACGCCAACAATTAATTATTAATTGTAGCAATTTTTTATTAACATTCAACAATTAACATTAGTTAAGAAATTGTACTTATATATATTTTCAATAATTTAATTAACATTATATTGTTTTTAGAAAATAATAAGAATTTAATGATTTTAAATTTTTTTCTGTGATATAACAGGACAATATGTTATCACTCCTTAAGGGTCAACAACAATACATCTCAGCCCAAAGGCTGAATCAGTTCTTTCTCAAAAACAATTTCAAAACTAAAACACAATGATTATAATGAGGGGATGAGACGTGTGCAAAACAAACCATTAACTAATGTCCTTTTGTATCAAAATATTTACACAGTCATTAGTCAGTTGAAAACATTTCTTGGATATCTAAAATCTAATTACTTCTCTTCAAAAATATTTACTTTTCAATAAAAATTCAAAACAAGAATTACTGATAAATTATATTTGTTAAATATAATTATTTAATGAAACGTTCAGCTACCATTTATCTAGCGTATGGTTAACTAGTGGACGAAACAATGAGTCTCGGTCGTTTACCTTGTAGACCCAAATCGTTGACAATGGCACTTGAAATTAGGCAAAAGGTGGCGCTTGCGTCGCCTTTAATTTATTATGAAAAATATAATTATATCAATTAATACCATAAAATGCTAATAAGAAATGTTTACAACCAATTGTATAAAACATAGGGAAAGAAAAGTGTGAAATTTTTCTAATATTTTAAACAATATGTTTTTTTTTTAATTTATTTCGTTATTTTATGATTGTTGTTTATATAAAAATATAATTAAGATTTTATATTATCTTTTATGGTTTTGTCTGTAACTGGAAACAATCTCTTCTTTCAATAAAATATTCCCTTTCTTGCTAAATTGTTATGGGGTGCTATATTTAATATAAAATAAGGTCGGTCAACATTTTTCTCTTAAAACATACTATTAATCCGATTTAAAAAGGTTTGGTATAAAATGGTGTATGTTAGTTAGTTGAGAATCGAGCGAGGAAAACATTATTAGTTTTCAAATATTGTGCACAACAGAGAAAAGAAGTATTTGGAGGTTTCAGGAAACGGTCGTACTTGTGTTGTTTCCGAGCGTGTGTCATGGCACGCGGACAAATGCTTTGATACAAGAGCATGACTCTGACGAGCATCTGCTCTGCCATAACATGTCCATAGACACGAGGGAATGTCACTGACGGACATTTACATTGCTAGTCCCATTACATTTTTTTTTAATAGTTGACATAGAATTATGATTTAATTGTCATTATTTCGTAAACAGTTGATACACAAAAAGTCCGACACTCAGTCCGTAAATGGATTTCCCTTTCCACAGCCACCAAAAAAAAAAAAAATATATAATAATATATAAGGTATTCCATTTAAAAGAGATATTTGGCATTTGTTTATTAGACACCCTGTATATAATTGCTTAGTCCTGAAGATACACTATTAAAAACACTAATCGACCTGTCTGAGCATTTTTTCAAAAAATTTCATGTGAATAAAATTTATTTAGAAAATAAATGCGTTCTTTTCGTTATGATTCCACTGTATAAGGCAGTTTTAATCTATCAATAGTTCGTTAACAGTTGAAGATGGGTATAAGACAATATATACAAAAATTACTTAAAATTAAAAAAAAAATACGTAATAATATATAGGATGATACATTTAAAAAAGAGGTAACTTTGTATCGGCTTTTATTTATGGGACACCCTGTATATACAATTTTTATTGAAAAAGATGTACAATTGAAAATACTAATCGACAAGTCCAAGAGTTTTTCTTGAAAATAATCACCAGCAAATTAAATGAATTTGTTCCTTTCCTTATGAACGCGTACTGTATATTTTAAAATTTGTCGTAAATAAATTGTGAAGAGAAAAATTTGTTACGTTTATTTTTTTTTTAATAATGTGTGGCTTTGCTAACTAAAATAGTGAAAATATAGAGTTATTTAAAATCTGATTACTTTATAATTTGTTATAAATAAGTTCTAAAGAAAAAAAATGTCCCATTTATTTCTTCAAAAGTTAAGAAAGCGATTGACCATTTGAACGGACGGATTTTCCGTTTTTCAGTAATAGCAAAAATACATTAGTTTAAGGATTTTCAATTAATACACTTATAATTGCAAATTTTACTAGGTTAAAATTAGAAGCATTTTGGTTAGAATAATGTTGACATTTTTCATCTTTGTTTTACTAATTGTACCCATGTCAGGAGAATGGACAACTATAGACTAACAAAACACGTGCCGCAAACAACCATGGAAAGAAAGAGGAAACCAGGCAGATCCAGAAAGACAACGAACAACATAATTGAGGAAAAATCGCGGAGAACAAGCAGATATGGAGGAGATGGCTCGATAGCAGAAAAAGAAGTTTTACAGTTTTTTCATTCTCCGATTATTGTTTTTTTTTTTAACATCTATTCCAAATTCACTGTGGGAATGAATCATCATGATGAATAACATTTTTTTTTTTAAGAATAATTTTACTAACTTTCAGAAAACTTTTATGATCCCAAAAAAATATTAGATTCTTTCTTTGCTTCATCTAACATAATTCAGAAATTGATTATTCTTGTTTAAGAAAAATCAGGTAGGGTGATGTTGATATCAACAACCAAATCATAAGAATAAAAACATGTATTATTTATTATGAGCCTATTTGAATTTTTTATAAAAAAACATTTATTGAAAACCTAAAATGGAAGTTATCTGTTCATAATGTAATAAGATTAAAAAATCTCTGTCCTTTGAAATCATACATTATTTATATTTCATATTTTGGTGATGGGAGATCATTCAAAGTCTGCTGATAAGAACAATATACTGCTTTTAGAAGTTTTTTCTTCACAATTTATTTACGACAAGTTAATTTTAAGATTTGCAATAAGTTTATTTTTAAATGTGACATTTTTTTTCCTTTCACAACTTATTTACGACATATTCTGCAATATATATTTTTCAATCAAATATTTTTGTAAAGATAAGATCTTTACAAAAATATATTAATGTTTATTTAAATAATCAAAGATATTCTGTAGGTGACCGTAATTTCTGTAATTTATCATTCAAATTATTGTCTATTATTAATATCTAAGCATGATTAGATTGATTTTGAGGTAAATATTGTATTTATATTTATATATTTTCATATAATATTTTTATTTCAATTTTTATCACCTATAATATTTCCTCAAATGTTAAATTTGCATTTGAAGAGCAGCACAAATATTCCCTATATATAGCTACTTAAACCGCAATAAAAAACAATGTACACGTTAAACTTAACATTTTCCTTAAAGAATAGCCCCTAATATACAAATCTTTGAAAAAAGTCAAACACAAAAAAAGAAAACTTTTGTAATTATTATTAATTAGAACTTATTGTCCACCTTCAGGGTTGAATAAAAATAATCAATAATTTACTTAAATAAAACTTTCAACATACAGGGTGTTGTTGGCTATTAAGGGCTACAGTTAAATAACTGTAGATGTACTTAACGCATGAAAAATGTTTTACTTTGAATATTTATCTTCACAATCTAAGCAACTTTTGTAATAGAAATTTATTCATTGAATGTCAATTTAATTAATAGCGTACACATTAAACGTAACATTTTCAATAGGGAATAACCCCAAATATACAGGTTTAACGAAATGAAATACATTGCTTACTTAGAAAAATATACGCATAGGCGAAGTACAAACTACAAAAGTTTGCATAAATCGGTAGCGGTATGCAAATCGATGCAACCGTGTCATATGAAAGAAATTGTCACAACACGGTAGAGAGTGCAACGGATGGGTATGTTACTACTCACTTATTGCATTGTGTTTACTTGCTTATAATTTTTATCAACTTTGGTTTTTAAAACTATCAGCAAACATCTAAACTTTTAGGTGATTGCACGCAGAAAATCATGGCGCCACTTGAAATCTTCCAAATTTATTATCACTGGCGTTTATTTTTGTGTAGGCAAGATTGCAAGGTTATATTTTAAACCTATTTAAAAGGATATTTAAAGAGGAAAATTTTCCACATACAGCTTATATTTTTTTAAATTAAATAAATATACTTTTCTAAATCAATTTAATTATTTTAAAAAAAAATTTTTTCCTTTTTTTCGAAAAAGTACTAAAGATTACTGTTATATATATATATATATATATATATTCAATGACCCCTTTCTACCCACATGGGTGTAGGGTAAATACGTTATATATAAACAAAAAAATGGTAACTCTTTGGCAAGATCCTGGCCTTAATAATTTTTAAGAATTAAATATTGAACACAAATTTTGTAATGTGTTGGAAATTGACTTTAAAAACAAATTAATGTATTTTTTTTAAAATAAAAAGATATATTTGTCAAGTATAACTTAATATCGGGTTATTCACACTATACACAATAGAGAATTGTGGCCAAAATACACCACTTTTTAAAATATTAATTTCTGGTGTATATAGGGGTCTAATAGAGCTACTTTCATGAAAACCGTACTTATTTTCCACACAGAATCTAAAAATGTAATAATATATAGGATATTCCATATAGAAAAAACACAACTTTGGTATTTTTGTGATATTTGGGACACCCTGTATAATATGAAAATAATTTTCAAAAGTAGCCCTTATAGGCCCCTATATACTCCACAAACCAAAATTTTAAAAAGTGGTGTTCTTTGGCCACAATATATCCAAGAAACTTTATTTGGAAACATTTTTTATATCTTGAAATTTAATACGGTTTGAAATTATTTGGGTGTTTAGCTAATGCTGTAATATGTGCCACGTAAAATTTTGCATGTGGTCCATAAAGGATGGAAGTGATGAAAATACAATAGAACGCATTTGCATATCACCTCTTCTCCCTTTAGACCTCGCAGCAAAAACTGTTTGTTGCGAGTCTAACAACCTTAAGAATAAATTAACAACAATGTTGTTATTTAAAAGTAACAACACTGTTTTGAAATAGAAAATAAATTTAAATATTATTAGTGAAAATTGTTTAACAACAAAATTTGTTTTAATTTTCATATACTGTATTTATAAATAATTTATATTTACCAGTGATTACAGTAGAATCCATTTGTAACAATTATAAAAATTAATTTGTCTCACACTTTATGAGCAACACAGCAATTTCAATGACTAGTATAAATGATGGTTTAACACTGACACAATCCAAGACTGTTAGCTCCTTTTAAAGATTCTTCAGAGGCCATCTGTGCACCCCTCCCCCCTTAAAATCCATCAGCTGTTGCAGCTGTATGAGCTTACCTGAGTTACCTTTACATAAAAATGAGTGCATTCTGGGAATACTCCTCTGAATATTCTATTGTTATCATGATAACAATATTCTTGACTTCATTATCACCTACTTTACATAATGAGCTCATTTATTTAATTACTTTTTGAGAAAATATGACAATGCCATTTTGTGTGAGTCAGAAATTCAAACACTAACTTCATATTTGATACAAATGTGTTTTCAAATTATTAATTGTTAAGGCTTTTGCTTTGTTGTATAACGGAATGTTTGTTTGGTATTCAAATAATGAAAATATTTTAAATACAAAGTTAAAAAACTGTGTATAAGTTGCACCATATAATCGAGAACTTTTCTCCTCTTTGATTTTTTTTCTTTATTTTACATTTTGTTGGCACCGGTGAATAAGAACAAATAGAATGTCTAATTATTTGTTAAATCAAGTTCTTCAATTCGTTAGATTAACATAACCTTTAGCTTGTGATTACTTTCATTGCCAACAGCTTAAAAAAAAAACAAATTCAAAGCACTCTAAAGGAAAAAAGTGCTCCATCATATGGTATCCGTTATCATTTAATTTTTTAAATGAATTTTTAAGTTATTAATTATTAAAGCTTCTACATCCTCATTAATTTTAAACATTTTTAAAATTAAATAAGGAAAAATATAGACAATTATCAATAAAATTTGACCGTTTCCTTTTTCTTCATCACAAAAATTATTTAGGGCCGATTCACAATCAGCCGGAAACGATAACACAAACAGGTAAAATTAATGAAGTAATAATCATTATATAATGACTTAACCGATGTGAAGTTACCCACGATTTTTCCCGGCACCTCCACCAAGGCGGAGGCGCCGGGGTAAATTAAACAAAAAAACACGCGTTATTACAAGAATTTAAAGATGAAATTCGACAAAAAGTGCTATTTATTATTTATTTTTATTTATTTATATTAACAATGTTATATTATTAATATATTCTTACGTCAACACTCATTTTCGATTTTTTTTCAAGTTGAAGATGCATCGGATTCAAAGTCCAAACCGGCACTGTTTGATGCAATTTAAACAAATGAATTTCACACTAGATTATTGCTAAAGGTGCAACTAATGATTTTAAACAATAAAATCAGGGGTATGTCTTTTGTAACTTTTTAAAATAATTTTTAAAACCAGCCACGAATCCCACGAAAATGTGTGCCAGATTCAATGTCCAAAATGGCACTGTTTGATGCAATTTAAACAAATGAATTTCCTACTGGATTGTTGCTAAAGGTGCCAACGATGATATTAAACAATAAAATGAGGGATATGTCTGTTGTATTTTTTTTTAAATAATTTCTTAACACTAGCCACAAATCCTCAGTCTGCTGTTTACAGTTTTGTTCTATCTCAAATAATAAATTTTTTATGACCGAAAAACCCCCAAAAATAGCTCAAAAATGCCCAAAAATGCAGTTTTTTCAATATAATTTCTAATCGGTTAGAGATAGAATAATAATTCAAATTAGAGAGTTGTAGAGCTTTCAAAAAGCTACAACTTTGCTGTTTACAGTTTTGTTCTATCTCAAATAATACATTTTTTATGACCGAAAAACCCCCAAAAATAGCTCAAAAATGCAGTTTTTTCAATATAATTCCTAAACGGTTAGAGATAGAATAAAAATTCAAATTAGAGAGTTGTAGAGCTTTCAAAAAGCTACGACTTTGCTGTTTACAGTTTTGTTCTATCTCTAATAATAATTTTTTTATGACCGAAAAACCCCAAAAATTGCTCAAAAATGCAGTTTTTTCAAAATAATTTCTAAACGATTAGAGATAGAATAAAAATTCAAATTAGAGAGTTAAAGAGCTTTCAAAGAGCTACAACTTTGCTGTTTACAGTTTTGTTCTATCTCTAATAATAAATTTTTTATGACCGAAAAAAAACAAAAATTGCTCAAAAATGCCCAAAAATGCAGTTTTTTCAAAATAATTTCTAAACGATTAGAGATAGAATAAAAATTCAAATTAGAGAGTTATAGAGCTTTCAAAAAGCTACAACTTTGCTGTTTACAGTTTTGTTCTATCTCAAATAAAAAAAAATTTATGACCGAAAAACCCCCAAAAATAGCTCAAAAATGCATTTTTTTCAATATAATTTCTAAACGGTTAGAGATGGAATAAAAATTCAAATTATAGAGTTGTAGAACTTTCAAAAAGCTACAACTTTGCTATTTACAGTTTTGTTCTATCTCAAATAATAAATTTTTTATGACCGAAAAACCCCCAAAAATAGCTCAAAAATGCAGTTATTTCAATATAATTTCTAAACGGTTAGAGATAGAATAAAAATTCAAATTAGAGAGTTGTAGAGCTTTCAAAAAGCTACAACTTTGCTGTTTACAGTTTTGTTCTATCTCAAATAATAAATTTTTTATAACCGAAAAACCCCCAAAAATAGCTCAAAAATGCCCAATAATGCAGTTTTTTCAATATAATTTCTAAACGGTTAGAGATAGAATAAAAATTCAAATTAGAGAGTTGTAGAGCTTTCATAAAGCTACAACTTTGCTGTTTACAGTTTTGTTCTATCTCAAATAATACATTTTTTATGACCAAAAACCCCCAAAAATATCTCAAAAATGCCCAAAAATGCAGTTTTTTCAATATAATTTCTAAACGGTTAGAGATAGAATAAAAATTCAAATTAGAGAGTTATAGAGCTTTCAAAAAACTACAACTTTGCTGTTTGCAGTTTTGTTCTATCTCAAATAATAAATTTTTTATGACCGAAAAACCCCAAAAATAGCTAAAAAATGCCCAAAAATGCAGTTTTTTCAATATAATTTCTAAACTAGGATTCAAAATAAAAAAATATCATTGCTTGATGCAATTTAAATATATGTAATGATGCTTGAATGTTAATTATCTTTTGATTTTTCTGTGGACTTTGAGACGCCTTACATATGAAATTGTGGCTTAGAAAGTCAGTGACGGCTTAAATTAAAGTTGGCCTACGATAAATATTCTATTCATTTGAAAAAGTAAAAATTATTTTTATTTTTTCAAAAAATATATACGTTTCGCGACTTTGCCATTTCATCGCATGGATTGATATTTTTGAAAATATTTGAATCAAATTGTGTTTAATAAATTAAAAAGAAATCACTTATTTCTTTTTATTTTTTATAATTATAATTAAAATTCATTTTGATACATTTTTGTTGAATGTAGTCAATGGTTTAAAAAAATAGGCCATTTTTAAATATTAATTTAATTTGGAAATATGTATTTAATGACGTGCAATAAGTGAAAAATGGATATTTAAATTAAATAAATCCAATTATTGTCATCTGAAGTGTAATTGTTGATCCGGTCCATTCGATTCACTCTTCTAAGTTAGTATGCATTGAAAAATCTGTTCCTCGATTTTCTTACTATTCTTCAACTTGATATAACCTCTGTACTTATATTACAAATAAATTGAATACGTGATATCCGTCTTGAATTTATTCATCGACAAGTGCAATGCAAGAATATATTAAGACAAATATAATAAATTAGATATAAACTAAACTAAATTGCACTATACCATGAAGTTAAGGGATTACACCATTGTGGTAGACCAAAAAATACAAACATATTTTTAAATTTAAACAATATAGTGTAATTAATTAATTGTAATTAACATTTTCCAATCAAAAATGTTGTAATATTTTCACTAGTTGTTGCCATTGTAAATACGAATCAAAGAATAAACTTTGAATTAAAGTAAACAAACAGAAGAAATTAAAATATTGAAATGAATTACTATAATCTAATTTATAGAGAATAACTAATATGTGAACGATAATTAATATGTGAACGATAATTAAAAGAATTTAAAATTTAATAAAAACTAAGTAAACCTAATAATATTTAAAATTAATAAAAATACAAGAACTAACCTAACCTAAAAAAAATAAAACTTCTAATATTAACTAAAACCACAAAACTACAAGAAACAACTATTTAGCAAACTTAAATTAAAATATATAAAAACCGTAAAAATAATTAGAACAAACAGTGAATAATACGAGACAAATACGACAACACAACTCAGCTAAGGGATTTTCTGTAATGAAACGCTCTAATAAACATTTTCCCATAGCTTCAAAAGAAGCGCGGTACTAAAAGCCGTGTGTCGGCATTGGATGCCACAGCGACACGCATCGTGATTGGTCGGCGAGCGCTCTGTTAGCAGAATTGCACAGCGCATACGCGGGTGATTCAATCCCTTTCTTATTTATTTTTTTATAAGTTACAAAAGACATACCCCTAATTTTATTGTTTAAAATCATTGTTTGCACCTTTACCAGTAATATGGTGTGAAATTCATTTGTTTAAATTGCATCAAACAGTGCTGTTTTGGACTTTGAATCCGATGCATCTTCAACTTGAAAAAGTCGAAAATGAGAGTTGACGTAAGAATATATTAATAATATAACATTCCTAATATAAATTTAGCACTTTTTGTCGAATTTCATCTTTAAATTCTTGTATTAACGCATGTTTTTTGTTTAATTTACTCCGCCATGGTGGAGGTGCCGGGCAAATCCGTGGCTGGAAAATTCGTGGGTAACTTCACATTGGTAATGACTTACGAGTTTAAACTAGTGATATACAATATAGAATTATAGGATTCACAATCAGCCGGGAAGGAGCCTTACAGACTTTCTGTATACGTTTCCGTTCTCATTCCTGGGTTATTGTGATTTGACCATACACTGTAAGTTTTTGAATATTAATTTGAAAAAACTACTTCCTGAACAAATACCCCGCCGGACATTTGATTTGACAATAAATGTTTGTTGTTGCATGCCAGTATAACTGTACATTGTAACAGTTTGTATAAGTGATATTTATTTATTTTCTATCAAAAACTTTTAGTTCGATAGCGTATCATTATCGAAACAAAGCTTTTGTTTTCAATCATATATTTTTGTTTTGATATTATCGTGTCAAAAACTATAGTATGTACCGATTGTCAAAACTATAGTCAGCAATAAATAATTAATGTTAATAGTAGAACTAATATATGATTGACGCTAAGGTTGTCGAAGCTATAGTCAACAATTAATGTTCAAGCTACAGTCATATAGTTTTAACATTGAAAATAATGGTCACTAAATAAATAGCAGTTATACAAAATTAATTCATTATTTAAATGTGTTTTCACAGGGCAGAAAGATCTTCGGTCGATAGCCCAGACAGACTAACACTAAACATTAATAATTACTTGTAAATATTTTAAATTGTATACAAAATTGTCTGACTTAAGATGTTATATATATATATATGTGTGTGTGTTTTCAATAAGTAATCATGCCACTGTGTTGGCAAAACAATTGTAGTAGTGTCTATATAATATATTTTTGTGAAATTTAAAAAAATGTTCTATTTATAAATAGTGGTGTTTTTTTTTTTTTTCATTATAAAGTATTTCATGTATACAATTATCTATTCTAATGATATTAAGCATAAAATAAGTGTTGTAAAGAATGATTAAATTACCTATTAATTCCTCTTTTTCTTCAAATAAATGATTTGCCAATTCAACTGCGAAATCGTGATCATCAGCTTCCATACCCCGGACCATATCGCACAAAATTCTAGCCTCTCCTTTCTCACTTTTCTCTTCCTTCCTGTTCACCAACTTCAAACTCTTATCTTTTCTCTCATGGTGCCTCCTCTTGTTATTAGTCCTATTCCTAGCACCCTCCTTGTCGTCCCTCCCATTTGAATTCGACCTCTCCCTCTGCAATCTCCTTTCCCGCCTGCCTTTCGACTCATAACCAACCCTACCCTTAACGCTCCTCTCCCTCGATCCATCTCTCCCCCTAACCCCCCCCTCGTTCATCAATTTATTATACTTATAATTCTCGCTCAATGTGTAATCGTAAGACTCCACGTTTCTCGACATATCTCGTTGTGTGACGTTGCACCCGACCAGTGTTTCCGAGAGCAAATCCTCCTGAACCCTAGTGCTCCAGATGTCGTACTTCTTTCTCTTGCTCTGGGGTCTCGTCGCTGTTGGTTTGATCACAACTTTGGCTTTTTTCGCGACGAAAACTTCTGCGTCGGAATCGCTGTCCGAGGCGCTCGTCAGCTGCAACTCGCCCTCGCTTTCAGACTCGATTTTCGGGAACCGGCTCGGCGCTGCTGAAAAATTTGCGGGTCGCTCCAAAGGTTTGTACAAATCATCTTCGGAGAGCTTAAAATGAATAAGGTTAGGATTACGTTTTGTTGGCACCCTTACGTTAATACCTCTCCTTCTTCTAGCGGCGGCTTATCCAGTTCCATGGCTTCGCGGCTTTTTATATTGTAGTAAATTAAATATAACGTATTTTTTACGTTTTAACAAAATATTCAATTGATGTAAAATATTTCTTAAAATTGACGTTTATTTGACAACAAATTTTGCGCCTTGTCAGTGTTGGTAACATTTCATACATTTACTTGCTATCGCAATTACGTTTCATTCGGAAATCTGTGGCATAACATGTGTTATTAAAAGCAATGAAAAGTTAAATATTGAATTAAGAATGGTTAATTCTAACCATCTATTTAGATTATTTGGAATAAAAAACAATGTAAAAAAAGAATCATAAAGCTTATTTATATAGTTTAGTTGGTAACACTTTTGTATATAATAGATATGAATTTAGATTTACAACTATGCGCACAAAAAAGGGATATAAAATTATGTAATGTTGGCATCACTTTTGTGTTTAATAGATATCAGTATAGATGTACAACTGTGCAGCAAAGGTACTACCAACATAATTAAATTCATAGATATGATATTTAATGGTAAACCAATGAAGGAATAATTTCACCAACCATCCAAGGTAGATCGAGTGACACCAACGACACTTGAGTATATGTATAAAGGATAGATGGAATAGAAAATTTGAGAGTGGGGGGAATGTAATGGGAGATCTCATGACGTCACAGTAATTCACTGCGCACGCCTTAAATATGATTAAAATAGCTATCGAATAATAAATTAAACGATATCGAAACGGAGTTTTCTCTCTATCAACCGTTGTTTGGAATCGCTCCATCTTCGTTTTGAGTCACTATCGACTAAACCAAAATACGGCCTTAGGTTATATTAATTTAATTAATTTTCGTTATATTTTATTATATTTATTAATAAAAAAATACTAATATTAATTAAATTGTTTAATATTTGTATCGTAATAAAATTATAATAAACAATAACCTCAAAAGTCGATACTTAAGTTGTATTTATTGCGTACAAATAAAAGTGTACTAATAAATGAAAGATTGAGTCTTCTTCCTTCATAAAATTTATTGATTGCAAATGTATATTTCAGTCACGATGTGACCATTTCAATGCTTAAAAAAATGTATTATTTTTTTTATAATAATACAGTGAGTATGTGCATTTGTTTGTGTAAAAACCTAAAGAATGCAACATTTTAAAAGATTGTGGATTAAAGTAATAAAATAATACAAAAAGACCAAAGTATAACTAAATAATGAAACTATGAACTGGCATAAACAAAGAAATAGAAAGCACGCAATGTGAAAATAGGTTATGCTTGTTTTCGCCAGTGTACGCACGAAAATATTCGAATTTGTCTACGTCACGAGGTCTGAATGACCGAGTGGGAGGTGAGAAGCAAGGGGGGCGTTGAAACTATGTGAGGCGCTAGTTCAGCATACCTTTACACATATGTATATATGTGTCACTCCAAGGTAGATCGAGTGACACATATATACATATGTGTAAAGGTATGCTGAACTAGCGCCTCACATAGTTTCAACGCCCCCCTTGCTTCTCACCTCCCACTCGGTCATTCAGACCTCGTGACGTAGACAAATTCGAATATTTTCGCGCGTACACGGGCGAAAACAAGCATAACCTATTTTCACATTGCGTGCTTTCTACTTCTTTGTTGTCATATTTTTGTATTATTTTATTACTTTGATCCACAATATTTTAAAATGTTGCACTCTTTAGGTTTTTACACAAACAAATGCATACTATGGTAACTGAGTAAAAATGGTAATAGCTAAATTCATTACTACACTGTATTATTATAAAAAACATAATACATTTTTTTAAGTATTGAAATGGTCACATCGTGAAATATGCATTTGCAATCAATAAATTTTATGAAGGAAGAAGACTCAATCTTTAATTTACTAGTTCACTTTTATTTGTACGCAATAAATACAACTTAAGTATCGACTTTTGAGGTTATTGTTTATTATAATTTTATTACGATACAAATATTAAACAATTTAATTAATATTAGTATTTTTTATTTTAGTAATAAATATAATAAAATAAAACGAAAATTAATTATATTAATATAACCTAAGGCCGTATTTTAGTTTAGTCTATAGCGACTCAAAACGAAGATGGAGCGATTCTAAACAACGGTTGATAGAGAGAAAACTCCGTTTCGATATCGTTTAATTTATTATTCGATAGCTATTTTAATCATATTTAATGCGTGCGCAGTGAATTACTGTGACGTCATGAGATCTCCCATTACATTTCCCCCACTCTCAAATTTTCTATTCCATCTATCCTTTATACATATACTCAAGCGTCGTTGCTAACCATCAACTAAACTACATAAATTTCATGTGTTTTGTTGAATAGACTTTGGGGCCGGTTCAAAATAAGGGCCACAATGGCTCGGGAACGAGAACGGCCATTGTGAAACGATCACGTAAATCGTCAAGGCTGGTGAATACATATACAGGGTGAGTTTTTTTCGATGTTCTCTATGGGGATCTCGGAAACTATAAGAGATAGAAAAACGGTTAAATGGGGAAAGAAGTGTAGTTTTATAAGACGAATAAAATGACACTTTCAAAATATTTGAAAAAGTCAAGGGTAACTAGATATTTTGAAAAAAGTAAAATGTGTCAATTTTTTGAAATCAATATATCTCTATTATTATCATAGATAGAAAAAAACTGTAAAGGACAAAGTTGTAGAAAATTTTACACAGATTAATAACAAAAAATCAAAAAAAAATTTTCGCCCTTATTTTGGGAGATATGACACAAACTTACCTTTTTTTAAATGGAAACAGTAGTTGGCTATGACTTTATTAAAAGGGTTATTTTTTTCCCTTTAATCCGATATAACATATGTCATAGTTATTTTTAAAATAAAATAAGTTACAGTCGTTTTTAATTTTACCATACACCAAAAATTAGTTAGCCATGAAAAAGACAAAAGTAAAACAATTGCGGTTGTTTATAGCAACGAAATCAATATTTAATGTATTATCTTTCTTTAGATTTGTCAAAAGCAACATAAAGTAAAATAATTCCGAAATTATCAAAATAATAATAGAAGAAAATTTTAAATATTACATAAGATGCTCAAAAAGTCCACCATTATTATTATGGCATAAAGTACATCTTTTTAAAATCGAATTTGTGGCTTTTTTGACTTTTCTTCTGTCAATAGAATAAAATGTTTCAAGTACAGCTAGTCTAAGATCCTCCACAGATTGATATGATTGTTCATACACTTTGTTCTTCACATAACCCCACAGAAAAAAGTCTAAAACGGTGATACTTCTGAATGTTGGTAAAGATGGCTACCGACGATCGATATATTGATTATAATATTGTTCTGCAGCATCCGCAGCGTTTTTATTACACTGAATGTAACAAACAAGCATATCACGCTTTTCTTCGTTGGAAAAATTCATTATAACTTTAAAAAACTTACAACACCAAAAAAATACAAAACAAACTTATCGAAACAAACCAAATATGGAAATGAATTAATGTGTGTTTAGAATAAACAACTGTAATTGTTTTACTTTTGTCTTTTTCATGGCTAATTAATTTTTGGTGTATGGTAAAATTAAAAACGACTGTAACTTATTTTATTTTAAAAATAACTATGGCATATGTTATATCGGATTAAAGGGAAAAAAATAACCCTTTTAATAAAGTCATAGCCAACTACTATTTCCATTAAAAAAAGGTAAGTTTGTGTCATATCTCCCAAAATATGGGCGAAATTTTTTTTGTTTTTTTATTATTAATCTGTGTAAAATTTTCTACAACTTTGTCCTTTACAGTTTTTTTCTATCTTTGATAATAATAGAGATATATTGATTTAAAAAAATTGACACATTTTACTTTTTTCAAAATATCTAGTTACCCTTGACTTTTTCAAATATTTTGAAAGTGTCATTTTATTCGTCTTATAAAACTACACATCTTTCCCCATTTAACCGTTTTTCTATCTCTTATAGTTTCAGAGATCTCCATAGAGAACATCGAAAAAAAACTCACCCTGTATAAACAGCAAAAAAAAAATAAGGAGATGAAAGCATGAGTGCGTAATATTAAAAGAAGGTTTTTAATTTAATGTATGTAAAATATAAAGTTCAAAATTTAAGTTGATTACATATTATATCTTACTAGGTCAAAATATATATGTAAAATAATAATAAAAAATGTGTAGAATACCTTAATATATTAAATAAAAATGATTTGAAAATAATTAATAAATTATTTCCACATTTAGCTCTGTGACTTTTGACTTACGCTACGTAAGTACATTAAATAAATGCACATTAAAACAACTACTTCCCGGGCAAATACCTACGCCGGACGTTGAATTACATAATGTACACCTGCTGTTACACATCAATAAAATATTGCATAATGCAACAAATTTTTGATCCGAGAAAAATTTAATGTAAAAACAACAAAAGGAACGTTATTTGACATAAGGCCATCTGCAGACACATGTTTCGGGATCTATCCCTCGTCAGTACAGCTATGCCTTACATAATATAAAGATGTTAAATTAAATCAATTAAATTAAATTAAATTAATTCAAATACAATCAGCAAAATTAAATCAATTAGCGAAAGTCAAAAGTCACAGAGCTAAATGTGAAAATAATTTATTAATTATTTTCAAATCATTTTTATTTAATATATTTAAATAACTGTGACCAAGTGAATGAATACTCTTTTCTATTTATATGAATACCTTAATTTAATATTTTTTAAAATATAAGTTGGAAAAATGTTTTTAGGTTAATAACGCTCATTAAGTTAGGTTTAAATATTGTTTTATATTTTGTATATACAGGGTGTCCTCAATAGAGTAGGATTGCATTGGTATCTTTCTTATTCTTAAAGTTTGAGAAGTTTTAGTTTTTTCGTTGTCGATTTTTGTTATACGCTCGATATTTTCTCCTCTGTGATAATTCCCCTTCAATGATATCAAGATACCTGTTACACGAGTTTTTAGTAGTACTTTAACAAAGATAAATTCATCATCACTTTTATCATTGATATTAACATGTGATTTTAATTGTGAAGTCAATGCAAATATAAGGCTAACTTGATTCAATTTTTATATATTTTATATATATATATATATATATATATATATTAAAATAGGTTTTTGAAATATTTGTAAGGCTTTCTTTCCGATAATTTTTTTGCTATTTGGTTTTTGGCAACCCGATCTGCAATCAGAATAATAATAAGACCTGAGGTTGGAAAAAATTGTTAATAATAAGGTTTTTGTATAATTTTACCTGGGATCCTAAGGTAGTATTGAACTATTTTCAAAATTATTCCGGGTCCGTTTACACTGACCCAAGCCCAAAAATTAACAGAAAAACGACCATTATTTGTTATTGGATGGGTGAATCCTTCTTCATACCTTTGGTTTATTGGTCTATAAAGTCGTAGGCTCCCATTACTACGTGATTGAAATACTTTTTCGTCAGAAAAGACGACCGAGTTCCAAAAATCATCCCCGCGATACACAAATTCGTTGGCAAACTCCAATCTTCGTTGTTTATTGTTTTCTGAGAGAAAAACTTTCTTGGCTGCTTGAATAGACCTGCAGCTTTAATACGTCTCGGAGCAGTTCTAGTAGACCCCGCAAAACCTGTTACTTCTCGAGCATCTAAGGCACTATAAAATGGATTTTCTCTGAGATGATTCACCAATGCAACATCCTGTTCTTCATTAGATACCCTTCCTATTCCAATTCGGGGTGGCCTTCTTAAATCTTGCCTTATTTCAAATCGCCTTTTCAAATTATGTATGCAGGTTTTGCTTACATTGAAATCAGCAGCCACTCGGCTAAGAGACCAGTTTTCTTCTAGTTTAGCTATTGCCCTGCTCTTCTCGTCTAAAGATAGATGTCTAGGCATATTTTTTGATGACTTTTATAAATCTGTCATTCAAATTTTGTTTTCGCACAAACGCGACGCTCCTGATTAAAAGTCATATTCACATAGCTAATAAACATCGTTCACATTTCGTTGGCCGCCATTGTACCTTTCTTTAAGAGAAAACAATTAATTGAAAATTTAAACAACAAACAAATTTAAAGATTTTTTTATACAGTTTTATGAAAAAATATTATTCAAAATTCAGAATATTCTTTAAAAAAAAAACATTGTAACTAGAATTTAATAGTTCTAGTTACTATATTTTTTCAGGTTCAAACTGAAACTAATAATTTATAAAAATATTTATATATTACAGTAAGTTTTTAACCTATATTTTAACAAGAATTGTTTAAGTTTTTAAAAATATAAAATGTTCAGCCATTGCAAAAAAAGTATAGAAAAATATAGAAAATATGTCAAAATTTAGTGTTGCTAACGCGTGAAGGAAAATTTGGAGTTTAGAAAAGCCTGAAAATTCGGTTTGGCCGTCCAAAATAATGAAAAAATACGAAAATAGTCGAAACTGTAAAATATGTATCGCCAAACAATGAAAATAACAACCATCAAATACAAAACAATGGAAAAATGTCAAAATGATCAATGAATATCAAAATAAAAGAAACACGTTAACGTAATGGTGAAATAGTTGGAATTAACGACCAAATGTCAATATATAAAAAAAGGTCATAATTATAGAAAAATGTCAAAATTAATGTTTGATATAGAGTACGATGTTAATTTGTCTTTTCGTTGTTTCATCGATGCCTGCAACGGCCACGACACATTATCGATATAATGGTTATGTCGATAATGACAGCTGATATTTATGAATATTTTGCCAATTGTGATATTTTTGATATTCCTCATCGTCTCTCGGCAATTCAGACATTTTTGAGTTCTATCGACATTTTCACATTTCTCGAGCATCTTGTAATTTTAGACATTTATGGAAATTTTCTATTTTTACTTTCCCCGGAAAGTATTGTGACAGTAAAAAATTTCGAATCGCCAATTTCAACAAATATGCACGTTTTGAGGTCCCCCGAGTCTATTCCATCGAGTTTTGAAAAATGTCTGTGTGTTTCCGTGATAGCGCATAAACGGCAAAATGGATTAAGCCCAAACTTTATATCTAAGCTTTTTATAACCGTGGAATGACCTTAAAGGCTTTCGGTTGGAATCAAAACTCATTAAGTGCAATTTTAAGTGAAATGAAATTTTGTATCAGTATATTTGACTAATTTAACCCTATACCCATATGGGTAGAAAAGGTCATTGAATATATATATATATATATATTTGACTAATGAGTAAATATTTTAGAATATTAAGAGGAATTTAAAATCTTTGTTTTAATAATTTAACGTATTTCTGGAAACACATTCACGATCAAATTTCATGCTTATTTTAAATGGCATACCCTATATCTAATAGGCCTATCTTGTAAGAAATTGTATTGTCTTTCAGAAAGTATAAAGGTATTCTACATCTAAACCTAATAGTTTTCAAGATATATCCATTTATGTAAATTATCTTCATAATCATTATTATTTTAATATGACAAGGTAATATAAAGCGCCATCTATTGCCTAATTTAATAATTATTATTGACAGTTGTTCTAATAATCTTTTGTTTATAAACAAAATTTAATTGACACATTCGTATTATTAATAATAATGGCAAAAATGATTTTTTCCTTAAATAAAAGAATTAACATGGTTGTAATAATAATGTAAAGTTATTAAGATTGTCTCTTAGTGTACAAAATGTTCTCTGATGGAAGACATCCCAATAATAAAACTGTAGAGGAAGTTTTAAGTACATTTAAAACTGTAGGCAGTGTAAAGTATCTGAAAAAAACTTGAATACAGTAACTAATAATGAGGAGACACAATTACAAGATTAATTCCATTGAATATTCGTCAATATTTAAATAGGATATTTAATAGGCGATAGATTGGAAAAGGAGGCCATGTATCTTGGTCGCGTAGATCCATTTTATCGATTTCTTTCTGCCAAATAAAATATACAGCACTCCTCCCACAACAATTGAAGACATGAAAGGCAGAATTAAGAATGCATTTAAATCAATTACACCAAATATGCTGAGAAATGTTATAATATCATTTAAAATAAAATTGAATTTATTATGTTTTAATTTTAATACTATTTTGTCAATTTATTTGTTGTTTTTCGTTATATTAGTTTTACAATTTTAACATTTTTTTTATCAAATAATTAATACAACTGTAAATAAATAATGCAAATAATGTATTCACAATCAATAACATTTAGGAAATATCTCGAAAATCATTTGTTGGGTCAACTAATTTTATTTATAAACAAAAGCTAAACACCTGTCTATTGGAATAATTGGAAATAATAAATATTAAGTTGAACAATAGATGGCGCTCTGTATTACCTTTCCATATTATGAATAATAAATATTATGTCAAAAGTTAACGAAAATGGATATATCTTGAAAACTATAAGGTTTACGTGTAAAATACTTTTATACTTTTTAAAAGACAGTAACATTTCCTACAAGATAGGGCTATTTAGATGTAGGGTGTGCTATTTAAAATAAGCACGAAATGCAAAATATATTTCGCAACCTCTAACGTGGCTTTAGATATAAGTTTTTTTTTATAGATAATACTTGAATCTTTCCACAGACCAATATCACTCACATATGCTACCGCACTATACCCAATCAAATGCAATTTGCATAATATTTTGTTTTAAAAAAAATTACAGGTTCAACTTTTGTATCAAAATTACAACATAAAGGTTGTTTCCATTGTTAAATGAGGGAAGGCACTCCTATCAACGATCCTTAGCTCAGGAAGCACTGGAAGAGCAACTTACCCAAAACAACTGGTCCACTTAGAATTGTAAAACACAAATAAAAGAAACATATGTACAAAAATAATTAATAATGGTGAAATTAACAACAACCCAGGTCGTATATTTATAAAATTTCGATTCGTTTTGCTCTCCACCTTTTTAAAGTAGACAAACCTGAAAAATAATAATAAATAATTACGTAAGTTTCTAAAACGATTATATCAAATTTAAATGGTACAAGACAATAACTCAGAAAAAGACTCACTTGGAAAAGGATAATTCATTTTATCTCTTAAATAAATATATGCTTTACGTCCTAAATATCTAATTGCAAAGGCATGCATAACATCCCTCTGTTTCCATTGTACTTTTTTCTTATTCAGTATTAAATCTAATTGCGCTGGTGACAATACTTTTTCCATTTTATTTTTAAAATGGATAAATTTCTCATTGCACTGTTCCCACTTTTTTTGTGCACGGAGTTTTTCTGTACACAACACAGCTGCCCTCCTTTTCTGGTGTTTTACCATCTCCTTTTCATGTTGCAATGCTTCTTGCAATTTCTCATTAGCAAGTTTTAATTGATTTATTTCTTCAATATGTTTCGAAATTATCTGTGTTTCCTTAGCAAGCAAATCCTCTTTTAGTCGTTTATTTTCCAGCCGTAACTGTCTTATTTCTTTTTGTTGCATCAACAAAGTCTGATCCATGTTTTCCTCACTGGTAATATTTTCATCTAACTTGGTGTTGTCTCCAGAAACCTCCAATGTTTCTGAAAATGTTTGAGCATTGCAAATATTTATTCATTTATGTTATTTCGTGCACATTTACCTTCATTAATACTGCTTGATTGATCCAGACTTGGATTTTCTAGTCGTTGGGATGGTATCGATCCAAATTTCAATATTAGTCTTGGAGTTTGATTTAATAATTCGGATCTCAAGTCCCTTTCAAAATCCTCATCTTTAAAATGAAGTGAACATACTCTCGAAGTATTTGGATTAAAAGGTGTGTTACGGTTACAACGGTCTATCCATATGTTACGCAATTGTTCTTTTTGTGGAAATTTGAAAAATGCTATTTTGACACCCTTCACCTTAGAATGCCGATGATTACTTTTGCAAACTGCAACAGCGCAAGTCGCCGGCATCTAAAAATTAATCAAACTATTTAATAGATTAATGGTAAAATTGCAATACAACTATTTTATTTAATTTATATTCATATAATATTTTTCATATATTAAGCTAAAAATCATTTGTGAAGAGTAAATTATTTTATTATTAAATTATAATGCATTTTTTATGTTTTAATTCATGTTAATTGTTGAAACATTCAGGGGTAGATGGGCCATGGGTGGATTCTGTGTCCTATGGGCCTGAAGGTAAACAAATGTTCTGTTGGGATGACACTATATATATATATATATATTTCCCAGGCCACTACTATGTTGCCCATCCACCCCTGGAAACATTGAATTAATATTATTGTTGTAAACTTGTAAAACAGATTTTAATATTTGAAAAATATTTTTAACTTTACTCACCTTTATAATAATATTATTTTTAATTCAATAAAATGTCCAAAATTCACTAAAAAAACACGGAAACTTTCACGAAACTCAACAATATAAACAGAAAAATGTAATACTTATTAATATAAACAATAACACTGTAGACCATAAACATAACCAACAAATTTAATATGAGATCTATTAATTAATTTTCTATGATCTATACATAGGCACTCCTCGACCCATAGATGTAGTATATTTACTATACTAAATCTATGACTCGACCCAATGACTATATACTGTAGAGTATATATGCTATAGAGTATATAGTCATTGTACTCGACCAGCCTTGGAGAAAAATAAGGTTTTCTATGATGAGAGAGGAGGATACACTCTTACCTCGCAAACGAATAACAGCGGCTTAAATTTAAGGAGACCTTACACATCGTGCGCGCGCGGTGCAAACCAAATGTCATAAGTTAAGGATTACTTAACACTAAGGAGTACTTAAACAAGGCGGTGCAAACGGGAATAAATAATAGAAATTAATTATTGGTGTTAAACAAAGATGTCGCTGTGAATCCGAACTGAAATGGTTCATATCCAGAATACGGATAGCTGATTGGTGGAAAACTCACGTATACGTCACAGTAATCTATTCTACGTCCTTTCCGTCTAAAAATCGCCATTTCTCTTACTGACGTCTACGCGACAGCAGCATCAACGACGAGAGATTGTTTTCGCGAGTTTCGCCACCGTCCTTTTAATTCCGTTTCTTTTGCGTTAATTATGTTTATTAGTGCCAGTGAGGCATTGAATTCAGAAAGTACGGAAAATAATATATCAAGTAGTAATTTCGGTGAAGCCATGCCAGCGTTAATCAAGACCAGTCATATGTAAGTAAGACAACACATTTTTAGTGCGCCTGTGTCGTGCAATAATGGCACACACACACACAAAAGGAACACCTTGAGAACGGACATACATACCAGAAAAAAATACGTTCACTCTTCTTACGTCAGAATTTGCAATCCCATCCAAAATTACGCACGTACACATACTAGGAAATGATTTTCGTTTTTTTTTTATTTACTTAACGCTCCCTTTAAAAATAAACGAAACGGTTGTTTTTGTTTGTTTGGGTGTATGCAAAGCGGCCGCCGCGATAAAAGCTTTCCTTTGTTTAATTAGTTTAATGGGGAGTTGATAAGAGTGTGTTCAGTCAGTCCATCGATCAGTGGAGTTTTCCGCTCGCGGACAGATAGATATGTCTATTTATAAGCTTTCCTGCGCAATATTCTTTTGGCATATAGCGTTTTCTTTACGTTTAGAAAATGCGATGATGGGTAATAATAAAACACTTGCTCCCGGCTCGTTTCGATTATTGTATTTTTCGCAATTCCCAGAAGAGCACGTTTCTAGAAATGCCCGTGGAGTGCCACTCCTCCCAAATACATTACAATGATGCTGTCCCGTGAGTAAATGGTCGTGACTTTTTTGCGTTTGTTGAATTGATATAGATAATATTAAAAAAAATGATATTTGAATTAATAATTGGAACAATGGACTTTGATTGAGTGATAACGATGCTGTCAACATTGGTCAGGTTTGTAATTATAAAATGATTGGACGCGGGGGGTTTCCCCTATTGAATTCTCTTAAATCATTAATTATTATAGTAATATTTATATTTTATTCCTTTCTACACTTCTTTATTTTTAGAAATAATATAGTAAAATTAAAGAAAACTTTACGTACTCACCTACAAACATCTTCAATTAATTACTATGATAAAAATAAACATTCTTTTGTTTATTTTAATCTATTGTTGCAACAAGTGTTTGTTTATCATTATCTTGGTTTCTAAAAGGGGGAAAGGAGAGTTCAGTTGATTACAAAATTAAACAATTCAGTGAGAAACAATATTTATTCCATTATTGGGCTTCTGTCATATGATCTAAAACTTTTCGTCCCTAGCGCTTTGATTTTTTTTCTTTATTTTACATGTTTCTTAAAAACAAATGAAACATCAGCTGTATCATTATTTAGCAAATAAAATTCTTAAATTTTTTAGAATAACATAACCTATAACATGTGGTTATTTTTATTGCCAACATTATTTTTTTAATAATAAATTCATACAACTCTAGAAGAGAAAAGTTCTTGATCTATTGTATATTCGATATTGGAATAAGCAATGTTAATTTGGGAAAATATATAAATAAATATATACATTGATTTCGGACCATTATCTATTGATAATGAAAAAATGTACATTTGGTTTTAATACTTTTTGTGAAGAAAGGATACTCAATCTTTCATTAAATGGTAAAATATAGTTTAAAACACAGAATTAAATAGATAATAAAGAAATGTTTGATTTTTGCTTGAAAAAAAAAAACAACTTCTTACTCTAACTAAATTTAGGTTATGTTTGCTGTGAACATTTGTAGGCCTGTTTCAATGGCAGGAATTTTTTTCACAACATTTTTGAGACAGTGGTAATCAATTGTCAATGTAACATACAAATCATAATTTGTCGAATTAATTTTGAACTTTCTCAAAATGTAAAAACGCAAATAAGTAGATCGTGAAGAATTTTATAAAAACGCAAGTTTTACTATTGTACAAAAATAAGTTTTTTTAATATAGTAATTATTGTTATGTGTCATTTCACATAACCAACAAATTAGAATCACGAATTACAAGATAACATGATAATATAGCTGTGACCTGAAACACTGGTTGAATTACACACACTAAATTCTTGAAATGTCAAGTTTGAAAGGTTTATTATTGAAAAATGTGTTTTTTTAATTGCTATATTATTATTGTTTCCCTTCACATAACCAACAAATTATAATCCAGAATTTGTAAGAAAACATGAGAATATTGTTATCACTCGTTGCGTGGAGCTTATTGATAACACCTTGCGGGTCACGTTGACAAGAAGTCAACAACAATAATTCTGAACTCTAACTTGTACTAGTATTCAAACTTTATATAATTATTACATTTTTTCACTATTAATGAACAGGCAAAGGTATCTGATTAGCACGAAGGCCAAATCGGTTCTTAAAAATATATATATATATATAATCGATGTTCCCTTTTACCAATTGGTGTCGGGGTCCTTAAAAAAATGTCAAACTTAAAACTAAAACACCATGTTTATAACAAAAGGGATGAGACGTGTACAAAACAAGTCATTAATTATTTTTTTGTATCAAAATATTTACACTATTAGTAAGTTGAAAACATTTTTTTTTGATATCTAAAAATATTTACTTTTTAATAATGTTCTAAACGAGAATTACTGATTGATAATTTTATTTGTTAAATATAATTACATTGAATAATACTATGTTTACAACAATATATTTCTAACCTAAAATACAGCTGGAATTACACACACACAATTCTTGAAATGTGAAGTTTAATAGGTCATATTTATTATTGAAAAATGTGTTTTTATTTTAATTGCAATATTATTGTTGTTTCCCCTTATATCCAACAAATTAGGATCACGAATTACAAGAAAACATGAGAATATAACCCTAACCCAAAACAGCCTGAATTACACACACTCATTTCTTGAAATGTCAAGTATGAAAGGTTATATTAAAAAAAAAAAAACAGACTAATAATAAATACAATTCAAATGCATATTAATTTTTAATAAGTATTTGAATGCCAGCTTTTTATTGTTGAAAAACAATGATGTAATAAATAACCTCTGTAATTGATTTGTTTTTTAAATATGAGATAATAAAACACACCACCGATCAAAATTAGACTACACGTGTGTATTTACACAAAATGAAAATACTTGGCAATGAAAATAAGGTCATCTCATAAAAAATGTATTTTTATTATTTCCACTTGTGGAAACATTTTAATTTTTTCAAAGTCAATACGTGCCAAAATCCTGTTTACAGCTGTAGATTTTTTTAAATTTATTTACGAAAGTGTTAATTGCAGCACAGAAAGACCTCCGGTCGATAGCCCCATGACTACTAACCCATCAATATGTATTGTAAATATAAAGAATTATAATTCTGCTGTCTGAATAAAGAAAGTAAATGTTATAAAAAAAGGAAAGAATGTCATAGTTATACATTTTTTGGATTTTTAGTTTTACCATTTTAATTAAGAACAAATACTCTTATAATTTTTAATAAAAATGTTTTTAATAATAGAAAAAAGGATTTATTCACTTGGTCACAGTTATTTTAATAAACTAAATAAAAATAATTTGAAAATAATTAATTAATAAATTATTTTCAAATTCTTTTTATTTAATTTATAAAAATGTTTTTTATTTTATTTTCTTCTAATAAGTATAATAACAGGTCATAGAAGAATTGTTTATTCCACATAAACACTTACTAACTAAAAATCCAAAATACAGGTTTACAAGAACATATGAATAATTGATTAAGTATATTACACACAAATTAATTAATATTGTAAAAAGGTGATTTTCCGTAAATAAAGAATTAATTAATTAATTTTTAATTGCTAATTCAAAATATTGTGGCCATATTTTTTAAATAAATTTTGTCGAACAATAAATACGAGAATTTCGTGATATTATATTCTAAGAATATGTACAAGTGTGAATAAATGTTTTGTATACGTTTTTTTTAATAGTCTTATAATTCTCGATTAGGTTTCCGAGTATAAAAAAAAACAATATACAATACGTGCCGCCGGAATTCGATGTTTTCTTTTCAATATAAATAGTGATTCATGGAGGATGCATGATTTGTTATTTTAATGGTAATATAAAATGTTAGAAAATAAATAGGTCAGGAATATTCGTTAAAATTTATGGTTATGCGGTAATTACTTTTTATACCAATAACAGTGTAAATAATTGTGAATTATTATAATACTTGCTGTTGCGGTTTTGATTAGTCAACTTGTCTATTGTTGCTTTAAACATCTGGAATAAATGGTATATTTTTTGTTGTTTTACTTCTTTATTTAATTGTATTATAAATTAAACTAAAATTCCTAATTGAAATCTGAAACCAAAAATTAATAAATTGAAGGTTGGAAAATGTACATCCAACCGCGTTTTATAATATTAGGTGCGCAACTAAGTTCCCGCTGATTTTCAAGAGATGGCTCTTACTGGATCTGGTAAAAACTATTTTGAAAAATTCTATATTTTCGGATATCTTATTAAGTAGTCGGAGTATTCTATGTTTCAAAACGACATTATGTTATACTCCAGATTGGGTAACTTTGCCCTAATTTAATCGACTTGTATCTCTGCCATGCTAGAGCTCCAAAAACGAGCGTAGCATACAGGGTATGTGGTGCTAATTACGAAATGTTCACTATTTTATGTAAAAACTAATTATGTATGCATTTTTTGAAATTTAATGAAGAGTTCTGTATAGATTTAGAAGATTTCTTTCATTTGTAATAAATACTAGAAGTAGTTTTGCTCCTTTTATATTTTTTATGATTTTTTTCCAGACTTTGACTCTACAAATACAATTAATAAATGAAAATAAAGTTATGTAATATAATTTAAAGGAAAGATCCTTTATATTGTTTCACTAATTTAAACTTTATTCCGACCATTTTCAAAATAATTTGTGAAACAATACCAAGTGTCTTTGCTTTAAATTACTTTATATAGTGCAATGTTTCACCAAATTCCAGATTTAAAATTAATGCAAGAAAGAAAATAAAGTTGTTATACTGTTGATTTCAAACGGTTTTAATGACAGCTCCAAAATAATTCTAGTTCCAGTAGTCATAATTTAAAAACATTTGCGAAATATTTTGTTTCGTATAGCGTGAATTTTATATATATTTTTTTAGATTTAAGACCTCGACCTATAATATAAAATACAGATGTTTTCCAAAATATTTTCAATTATTTTTTCCGATTTCAAGACAGAAAAAATTATCGCACTATATAATTTATTTTTATGATTTTTTTCCGACTTTCACTCTGCAAATATAATTAATAAATTAAAATAAAGTTATATATAAAGAATTTAAACAATTCCATAAAAAAACAATTGCGAAATATTGCAACATTTCAATTAAACCCTGGATAAATCGATTAAACCATTGAATTGGATTATTTTTTTTTATCTTACAAAAATCAATGTCGATTTTGCAATTCCATAAAAGCAACTATATTGTTAATCAAATATTACTTAATTTCCGTTCCTTGCTAATTAGCTGCAAAAAAATGAGTGAAAACATTGTTATTGATGATTTGTAACATCACATAAAACAAATAGTGATAATAATAAGTGTTAATATATGTTAATTTGTTTATTTTCGATTTCTCATTATCATTATTTAAATAAAGTGTATTTTTAGTTTGCATATAATTAACATACATGGAAAGTATAGAGATTTTACACTAAAAACAGGAATGTCAATGAAAATTTCGTTTCAACACAATGTGTTTATTTTTTTATATAAGAATCTAGAAACCTAAAACCTACTTATTGTGAGTAAGAAAAAGTGCGCATTTGTGTTAATTTTTGCGATTTCAATTACGATGAAAAAATATCGCGAAAATTCTGTAGAATGAATATTATTAATTAATTAAATTTAATAAATTAAAAGCAGAAAGACTAACGGTCGATAGCTCTTATTTGAGAATATGTTATGAAAATATTTATTATATTATACAGGGTGATTCAGTTTGGTGTTTCACCCCCTTCTAACTTTTTATTTTGACAGTAAACTATAACAAACCATATATATTTGTAAACGGCAGGAAATTCTCTAATTAATGGTATCACCAAATTGATAATACGATGGCAACTGTCAAAGTAGCGATAGTCAACTTTTTTTTTTCAAATGACACCTTGTCCATTTTTTGTTCAATTCTGATAGGGGGTACTTTTTTGCACCCGAATATCCATCACAACGATGTAGTTGAAAATAAAATTCGTTCACTTTTAAATTTTATTAATATACCAGATATACATTTCAAGTAATAAGTACTCATTATCAATGATAACTATACGCTTAACTGACAAAAAAGGAATAAAATAAAATATCGAAATCTGTTTATTTTATATAAAAAAAGAAAATTATAAAAAAATAAATAAACCATTTCATTAAGTGTTCAAAATGCCCACCACCTACTTCTAAACGTAACTCCTCTCTATGCAAGACATCTTTAATGCAGACACATTTCAAAACATCACGATTTAATTTACGGCATTCAATGCGAATCCTATTTTTTTATATATTTTTTCTTATTTTATTCATTTTTTTGTTAATTAAGTGATAATTGTGATGGATATTCAGGTGTAGGAAAATTGCCCCTATCCGAATTGAACAAAAAAATGATATGGTGTCATTTGAAAAAAATTTGACTATCGCTACTTTGACAGTTGTCATCTTATTGTCAATTTGGTGGCACCATTAAATAGAGAATTTCTTGCCGTTTTCAAATATATGTGGTTTGTTATAGTTTACTGTCAAAATAAAAAAGTTTGAAGGGGGTGGAACACCAAACTGAATCACCATGCATACAATGTATTATTTTCTTAGATAATAAAGATGAATGATATTAAAGTGCCTGGTGTTGACATAGGCATTTTCATGTAAAAACAATTTTTTTCAAATTCCTGCTTCCCTGTTTATTTTAGAGGAAAACTGAAAGAATTGAAATGTGTTCAGAATTTAAAAATTATTAAAAACTATATGTTATTAACTTTCAAAATCGATAATTGATAAATTTTGATTATACTTTGCGAAATTTCACGTGTTTAAATTGCATTAGTCATGTCTTATGAAAAAAAAAATGGTGATGTATTCGTCATGGTAGTACTTTTCTCCTGCGAATTCGGTTAAATCGGTTTTTGAATGAACATTTAATAGTAAAGGAAAAATCATTAATTGAAAAATACTATTTTTCATTTCTTTAATATTCTGGAGGCATTTGCGAAAGATGTATGAAATATGACGGCATTTTGACTTTTTATTTGACATAATAATTATTTAAATAATTAAAGTCTCCACAATGATAGAAGTATGTCAAAAGTGACGTTTATTTAAAATGCATCTTTTTATAATTTCTAAATTTAATTACATTTAATTTATTAATTTTACACAGCATCATTTTAGACATATTTTTAAATTCTGGATACATTTTAATTCTTACAGATTTTCTTTAAAATGAACAGGGAAACAGGAGAAAATGTTTTACATGTAAAAACATTATGTATTTCTGGTCGTGTTAACATCCAGGATATATGGCAAAGTTTATATTATTATTTATGAGGTTCCATTCTGCGTAAGAGTTTCTTGTTTTCTCGATTAGACAATGCTATTTGACTTTTTTATACAATCTGGTGATGAGTTATATTCTATCTGTACACATCGCTTATGTTGTATCTCTAATAACAAAAACGTTTACAAGTTTTAATAAATATTTTAAATACGTAAATTATTTATTATATCATAAATTGATTAAAAGATTTAGGTGTATTAATAATTATAAACAGGGTGTCCCACGAGCTAGGGAATAACCGATATCTCGAAAACGGTTAGTAGTACGAAAATTAAATTTGGTGGCTTTAAATGGTTTGAAATGATGCCCCCTTTTTTATACATAAATTTCATTTCCGTTTCTCCATTTCGGAGAAATTGACATCAATTTCAGAATTTCAAATGGCACACCCTGTATATTTATAGATTTTTGGAAAGGTGATTGAAAGACAAATACAGCAATGTCATATTATTAGGGAGTTTTATTGTAAAATGAGGGAGTATTGTTGAAGTAATAATCGAAATAATCGCGGTGGCATGGATTAACAAAAAAAGCGTAAAAAAATTGAAAACGCTTCATGTGAAATCTGCGATGTCAAGTTGACAATACATTCTGCTTACGTGTAAATTTTACGTATGACCAGTATGTCGACAAGGTCCTTATCTATCTTATCTGCATTGGATGGAAGAAACTCATTTTCAGCACATTTTACAATAAAACTCCGTAATAATATAGTATTTCTGTATTTGTCTTTCAATCACCTTTCAAAAACTCTAAATATACAGGGTGTCCCATTCGAAATTCTCAAGATGGAGAAACGGAAATGAAATTTATATATTCAGAAAGAGGCAGGCATCATTTCCAACAATTTAAAGCCACCAAATTTCATTTTCATATTACTAACCGTTTTCGAGATATCGGCTGTACACTACTTCGTGGGACACCCTGTATATTTTTTTCTAATTTTGATATGAGGGAAATAAGAAATGTATTAATAACGCGATAACACAATTATTTAATTTCCCAATTATTATTTTTTTTTTCTTTTCAGAAAATAATCGTTTTTAAGTAGATTAGATAAGGTAGATTATCACTACTTGAAAGCAGAATTATATTGCAATAAAAATAAATTGCGTCTTTGTCAAAATATAAAAATTCCTTGCACTCGAATCAATTCGATATTTATGTCACTTATCAGCCCTTGTTGGTTTTCGGATGCGTCACAGACGTGTAAATAATGTGTACTTGAAGCGCTCGATGGAAAACAAAAAGGCCGATTGTATTATACATTAGTAAATATTGATGGTTCAGCTGTAACCCGATAAAATCGACTATTTTTAGACACGCACACAATTGAAAGTCGCACGGTTCGTATTTTATCGCGACGTGCTCCTGTGGCCCGAGGAGGAATGTGCAAGGGGGGAGCAAAACGGACACCACGGCGCGTTTTATGAGATGATGAATTATTCGCTTTTATAAGTCGCGTTCTCCAGTTTTATTCCCGAGTCGGGTCGGCTATTTTGAATGATAAATAAGTCGTATTGACCTAAATAAACGCCAGCGCGCGTAATTAAGCCTGCATGCAGTGTTTCGATTAACTAAGCTTATTTTTATTCAGGCAATTTCCTTTCACGAATATTATTTTATTTATATAGATTAGATAAGAAAGCTTTTATGATTTTGTTTATTTAAACCTGTAATTCCCCTTTTTTATTGATAATTTGAATCTTTCACTTAAATCATAGTCAAGCATAAAAAATAAGTATATAACTAAAAATAAAATAAAAAAAACACTCATTGTTAGTAAAAACAATCTTAATAAAACGAGTTCTAAATATTTTTATTGCCTGATTTATAAAAGTCAGAGTAAAAGTATTTTTTCAAATTAATTAAATACACACATTTATTTTAACAAAAAAATGTTTATTAAATAAACGTACATCAGATTTGTGATTTGTGAATACAATATCAATTTTATTGTAATTTTTTTATGGTGTGTCTCTTGTCAAGTGTTTGTATTACTATCATTATAAGTGAAAGTAACGTAATTACCTTTAGTTAATCAATCAATATCACATGCTGTTATTTTATCTAATTATATTTATACTAATAAAAATCTTCATTTCCCTGTCTATTTTTAATAATTATTGAATAATTATTATTATATCACTTCAAATTATATTGTACTTGACAAAACATGCATAGAAAATTAGAATTAAATTAATTATGTATTATTGTATGAAATTCTAATTATAGACAATATATGAAATTGTCTAATTATTTAAAATGAACATTTTATTTTATTATTTAATTTTGTAAATGATTTTAATAAAATATATTTTCCTGTTCTATTAAAAATGCAGCTTATTAATTATCTCTCTCGTGAAGTACTACAAACGATCGTAAACAAAACATCCTATGCCTAATAGCGTAATATAAACACAACAAACAGACGTGATTTATTTTTTTCTAAATGGAATATGTATCCTTGCATGGCCTTCCACCACCTAGACATTTTTTAAGGGTTAATTAACCCACTACGACGTGTATATAATCGGTTAATAAAATAAAAGATTTAATAAACGACCTTGAATTTCATTAACATCTGCAATTTCTAATGTGCGAGAATGGAATAGATAAAAGAACAGAAATACAATTTATATTAATTTATGCCATGCAATAACACAATTCATATTTTTTTAAAAATTACACATCTGAGGTTTTGTTTATAATCATTCGCAGCATTTCACCAAAAAAGATAATAATGTTATTGTAATACAATAAGTAAATTTAAAATATATATTAATTTTAACTCCTTATGTATGTTTTGTCAGGTATTTATTATTAATATAAATATAAAATAGCAAATAATTTTATGATGATTAATTAATAAAAAAAACTAATAAGAAAATAACAATAAAAGTACTTGACAAAAATCATACCGTAAAAAAATAGATTTAAAGTAATAATGTATTTTAAATTTACTTACCATAATAATTTCATTAATGTAAACGAAATTCACATCACTTAATCCAAATGTTTGGGTTGATTGAACGATCACCGTCAGCTCGACTCGATGTCTTCTAGAGAAATAAAATATCGTTGCTCTCTCTCCAACAGCGGAGTGAATTTTCGGCATGCTCATTTTAAATGCACTTTATCGCTCTATAATGATTGTTAAATTATCAACGGTATTAAACATCGCGACTCCTGCACCCATGGTAGATGGGGATTTTAGATTATATATATATTAATCATCGCGAATGCGTGCGCACTCAAAAACATCTAGGCTTTTGACTCTCTCCTCACTATAAACAAGGCCTAAGTTTAACAAAAATAAAATATATACATATTTAAATAACAGTAAAATGAATAATGAAGACCAAAACAAATCACAGTTGAAAGCAACAGTTCGTAGTATTATAAATAAGTTACAATAAGTCAAAATGAAAAATTAAGAAATGGAAGTCCATTTCACTTTAATATAGAATATATTTTTCCTTTAACTATTTTTTTCTAAAACAGATCTGCCATCTTGCGCATATATGGTTGAACTTTCAACAATTGTGCATTAGGAATGTGGCTCTGTGGATATTAGATATGTTTATCCTTGCTTCTCTATAAGAATTTGCCCATGTCACACATGCATGTATCCAATGCTACATCTTCATAATTGCTAACGTTTTTAAAATTTAATCTAACAAAAGAGGATTTTACCCTTTTGTTAAAGCAAGACTGCAACTGTTAAACAAAAAACGCCCTAAATTTGTTTTTTATTATAAAATTTTTATATAGGTTTCTGGTTTGTTCAATGAAAGGAGGGTGAGCTTAAATTGTTTTATTTTGGTTGCATATGCATATATAACATATAGTTTAAAATAATTTATTAATTATTTCATTGTAACCAAAAAGTTAGAATGAAAATAAAAGAAAAAAATGGTTTTTCACTTTTTTTTGTCTTCATAAAAAATATTTTTTTTTTATATAGGGGGAGTTAAGGGGACTCTGTCGGGATCAATGAATAAACACAAGTTGTACTGATTTGAGTTTGTGAGTCCGAAAACATACCTGTAAAATGCTTGACTTTGGTTTATATTATACACGATTAATTAAACATAATTTCATATCACTAGTATTTAAAAATATTATAAAATGAAATTATTACTCAAGTATTTGTTGTTGTTTTCTTTATTTCCGTTCAAAACATTTATTTTAACTCGTGCAAACGCCCACATAGACAGATATTTTTAAAAATAGTTGTTGTCATTGACCCTAGGGATCCTAAAACTACGAAAATAATTTGTATTATGAAAAGAATTAATGTTGTATGAATTAGTATTGGGCAAACTCGATTATTTAAATTATTGATTTATTTCAAGAATACAAAAATAAAGTAAGTTTATTAGTTGTAGAAATTAATTGCAACTAGCATTAAGTTAAGAATTACACATACTGAAAATAATTGTATCATTTTTGATTAGAGAAATAATCGATTTTGCCAATCGATAATTTGAATACCATACACACACAATATTATTGGACATTTCTATACGTATTCAGTACATCTAGTGGATACAACTTGACTAGGGCGATTACAAAATTATTTATAATATATTGAAAAAGTTATTTCCAAAGTTTTTTAATTGAATTTCTCTATTGATCATTTGATTTGAAATAGATAATTAAATCCATATTTAAAAATTGTATGGTGGACATATGTCTCTCCCGCTTCTTTTTCTAAGCTGCACTAATAACACCTACTCCGGACTAGGGGCAAAAAGTGCAGGTTCGGTGCAAGCGAACTGACACAAACGAACACAGTTCAGTTCAACTTAGTGCATGTAACGAACGATTTCAGTGCAGAAAGTGCTGCACCAGTTTATGTAATGAACAAACCTACTAATACTCAAATTTTATTTTTATGAATTATACAGAGTGTTCAAAATTTAGAGTCAAACTTTGCAAACTTGTATGTATTTTATTTTTCTTATTTTAAATTGGAACCCCTGCACATTTTTATATCATCCCATGCAGAATTAAAAAGCAAACATTTTACTTCCTAACAACCCTACCTAAATTGCTAACAAATTAAAAGTTATTGACAATAAACTGTTTTTCGACCATTTCAATAGGCTAGTTTGGAAAGAGAGATTCTACGTATAGAAGAGGCAGAGTTAAGTGCTGTAATTACGGCTTTAGAATGGCTTGTTGAATGTTTTGTCACATTTTATATGTGAATACCAAAGTATTTAACAAATATAATTTCAATTTAGTTCTCATTGATGACTTGGTGAAACATTTTAACTCATTTTTAAAAACTTTTACAAATTAAACACTTGGTTTTGTCTCACTGTATTAGTACTCTCACTATATAGTATAGTGAGACAAAACCAAGTGTTTAATTTATAAAAGTTTTTAAAAATTATTTGATAATGTAGTAAATATTTCTCCGTATCTGTATCTACTGATAGTGAATACAGAATAACCTTGCATCGACCCAATCTTAATAGGCACACTGTTTTCATTTACATAAATATTATACAAACTTTTTTTTGTTTTCGAAATTTTACACCATCAGTTTTGAAATACTCACTGTAATATCTTTGTTTAATTGCAGAGAAGAGTTCATGATGAGCAGTAGTAAACGTAACGCCGACAGCGAGTCGACGGCCAGCCTCAGCAGTTCCATGTCTCTGGGTGCAGGGCCTCTGTGGTGGTCCTGATGCCCCTGGGCAGCCCAGGGGCGCCCCGCCGCCATTGCGGCTAACTTTCCGCACCGGACGCCAGCCCTGGGATGCGGTGCTCAGTGGCAGGACGCTCTACATCGCCCTGCCACCGTGCATCCTCCCGGAGGGCTCCAGGGAGGCTTTCGTCTCCCTGCTCGAGGCCGCCGAGGAAAAGCTCAACTGTCAGCATGTCGTCGTCGTAAGTATTTTTGCTTAATAACTTATAAATGAGAGTTTTTTTTAATTCATTATGTTTAAATAAGTTTGATTTGAATTATTTATATGAACTAATTAACTTAATAAAACACAAATATATATAGAAAAGAGTATTCATTCACTTGATCACAGTAGCGTAAGTCAAAAGTCACAGAGCTAAATGTGGAAATAATTTAATAATTATTTTCAAATCATTTTTATTTAATATAATTAATAAAATACTTTTGAACTTTGTTAAACCTAAATCAAATAAAAATAATTTGTAAACATTTAATTTACTCAATTGAATAATTAATTATATTTTCATTAGCTACTGCAACTTTTTGACTTACGTTACATAAGTACTTTAAAACAAACATTTGTTTCATTTGTTTGAGCAATTGATGCAGACTACTACTTTGACTCCAAAATTTAAAGAAAAATGACTCCAACTCCATTATACAAGGTGCAGCAGCATAACATTCTGTTTTTAAAATGCTCGCCATTCAGTTGTTTTATATCATACAGGAACGCAGGTGGTCTCGTTCAAAAGGCCAGACTATAAAGTTTTGCCCCGACACAGTTGGGTTGCTATCATGCATTGGAACAGTGAGGTGAGGAGTGCTCTTTTACCTCTGAGGCTTACTTTTCGAGCGGATTTTTTGTGATCGCAACTCATCGCCTCTTTTAGAATTGCTTTAATTAGCCCCATTGGTCCCTGTTGCAGACCAGAAATTAATTGCTATGTGGGTTTTTACGTTCAAACAAATTGCAAGTGCGGCAAGATGAAGAACTGGAGTCCCTCGGCTCATTACATCTAAACATTGAGACAGTGAGAGATCCATGTTCTGATTACCATGACGATCTACACACAAACATGCGTCAGCCCTTGAACTTTTCGATCTTTCTGTGGGGGAGAAATCTTCATGATGATCTTCATTTTCATTGTTACAAGATTGTGATTATGCAAAAACTTTCTGAATGAGACTTCAATTCCCAGATGAACGTATGTGAGGTTCTTCTCGAAGACATTTTTTATTTTTAGTGATGAAGCTCAATTTCATTCAACAAATAAAACATGCTCTACTGGGCTGACAATAATCTTTGAGAACTGGATCAAAGTTCTTTGCATTCACCTAAAGTCACAGTGTGGTGTGCAATTTCCTCAGCTAGAATTATTGGTCTCTGATTCTTTGAGAAAAATGAAATCTGTGACAGTGTATCTGGTATGCGAACATGTAACAGAAGTTTTATTTTCCATGGATAGATGAGTTGGACTTAAGGCTCATTTGGTTCCCACTTCAAGACACACTTCACACACACTTCAAGAGCATTGATTGCTGTTTTGAGAAAACACTTCCAAGAATACCTCATCTCAATTAGGGGTGATTTGGAATGGCCTGCTGTCTCGATTTTTTTTTTTTAAATCCCATGTATATGTGAACCGTCCAATGACCCAACAAGATTTGAAGATCAATAGCAGGTGCTAAGTTGGCAAGAGTCATGATAAACGGCAGAAATAGGTTTACTCAGTGTATGGAGAATGTAGACGCCACCTTTCTGATTTGATCTTCAAAACTATGTAAAACGAAACTTTAGGCATGCATCTACGTTATAAAAAGCAAATAAAAATATTTTCATTCATACAATCGATTTTATTAAGTTTTTAATAAATAAATCGTAAAATCTATTTCTATCTTGCTTAATGTTATTATTAAGATAGTCTCAATTTAACATATTTGCTTTTTTGAAATCTTATTTTCAAAACTATAAAAAAATATCCAAAAGATATTGTTTGTTGGTTTCTGATAGTAAAAGTGCAAATATAAAATAAATATGGATTTTAAAAAATATATATTTCAATGCATTTGCGGGTGTCCCTTCATCTTGACTTATTGGTAGTTTTTTTAAAGGTGATTGCGTCTATTAGAGCCACATGACTAGTAACTTGTTTTGTAATTTCAATAGACTTTGATTAATACACTTGATTTATTTCACTGATTTGAAAGTATTAATTAAATATGTTTCATCAGGCGTTAAATGAGAAATTAATTCATCAAATGTAATTTTGTTTTACATCACTGAATTTCCGTGGCACTGAATCATAGTTATTAAAGTCAACATTGTTTAACAGTTCTTTAAGCATTTTTAGTAACGGTAAATTTTATGAATTAATTTCCACCTAGTTTCTCCGTGACTTGAGACGTAAATTTATTAGACTTGACTCAGTCCCAAGTCCAGGTTAAGACGGATTTGTGTTGCATCGGAGCTTTACGAAGTGCGTCTGGACTGGGCTTTGCATAGATTTGACAATAGCTCCGTTATTCGCAATATGTTTTTTTTTTTTTTTACTGGCTGTTTAAATCTCACCACCAATATGCTGTCTGGAAAATGATAACCTATAAACCTAATGTCACTTTTTTATTCAGGTTATGTATCATAACTCGAGCATTTGAAACATAAAACTATGCTAATGCTTTTGACAAAGAAAACAAAACGGTTCCAAATCTCCCATAAGAGTTAAACGACCTTGATTAGAAATCACCATATCAAGCTCGACGATTAATTAATTTCAGTGCAACACAATAATCCAAGATTTGGTCTCAAGATGCAGTTTGAGATCTAGGTTTAGATTTTTAGTTAATAAATTTCAAAATTTTCTAACAAATTCCATATTGCATATTTTTGTTTGAAAAGTAATGTTTTGAAATTATTAAACCATTAAAATATGGTCAGAATGAGTCTTTCTTTTAACAATAATTTTATAAATTATACCTTTGTTGTGTTCCCAAGTTGTATGTTCATATAAACCAATCTCCACAGAAAGAGCCCCTTGTAATATTTGTTTTCATTAATTTTAGTTTATTAGTTTATAGTTCTCGGATTCAAATTCAGAGTGATTAGTACTGATAACTTCATTACTTGAATTGAATTTTGGAAACAGAATGCGACAGCACTCAATGTTAGATTCTGTATTGCATATAAGCGACACCATGTCTAGGTCATAAACAATAAAATTAATTATTATTTATCCAACCTTTAAAGTGGATTATTTTCATCTCATTGAGCCATATAGAATCTATTAAAAGCAGGTTCTATGTTATCAAAACCAATTTGTTAACATAGCAGAAGACAATTGGAGTTTAAACATTCTCCAAATTTATTTAATTTCCAAAGCTCATTCATAAGTTATTTTATAAATTGTAAAATTACAAGAAATATAGACTTTCAAATGTTTTCTATTTCTATTGGTACGCAACACTTTACGAGTTTGAATTGTCACTGATTATTGACTAGTCAAAATCTAAAAATTCCAACTTCATAGCCCAGCAATCTAGTAGTCACAATTAAACATAAGTTATGTTTAATCTGTATTAATGACTACTAGATAGTTAAAATACTACTAACATTTATAAATTATTTTATAATAAGCAGAAGGAAAGGACCAATTAAATAAAAATTAATGTATTTTTTTTTTAGGTATTTTCGAGCGATCGAAGTGACCGCGCCATGCTGATCAGGACGTTCATGTTCCTCGGCTTTGCAGTGTTGTCCCCGACATCCCCTCTTGTGCCCCCACAACAGGCCGTCGGCAACATCTGCATGCTCTACAACATCGAGTAGTCTACCCCCAGAGAAGCCTCGGGCCCCCTCACATATGTTCAATCCAGTTGTATCATATAACCTAACTTGTACTTAAAAAAAGATCACACACACAACTCACAATCTATATATTGAAAAAAAAAAAAATAATAATAACACTTGATTATTAGTAGTTGGAATAGTTCCACTTGGAACTTTTTAGCACACTTTCATATCACATTTTTCAAATCTTAATTTGGACTATTTCTAAGTATAAAAATTAACGTAAATATAATATCCGCTTAATTTTTACTATTTTCGAATAGGATATTTAAGGTGTCCGGTGTGCATTACAGATAAATTTTTGATATTAAGCAATTCATTTGGACAATTCTGTGTTGATCCACAAGACAATTGACTCAAATTTTTACATTGTCAACATCCAGACTACGTACATAAAATACTTAAAAAAATTCGGCTTGAATTGACTTAATTTCAAACGTTTTAATGATACAGCGAGGATGGGCATATCGTGCAGGGGTTTAAAGTTGCTGCTGCGTAAATTAAGCCGTAGTGCACGTGCGGAATATAGCTCCATAAATAACAAATAAAAATAAAACAAAAAAAGCCAAAAAAAATTAATTAACAAATCTATATATAAATATATATTACATACAAATTGTGTGAGTAAAACAAAATGTATTTAGTTATTATATTAATATCACGTTCGCAAATTTTCAATCAAATTTTTAAAGGATTGGCAAAAAATGTTGGATGTTTATATTTAATTAAACCTCTTTTTCCTGTTTATTAAATAACAAGTACTTGTAGGTGATTTATATGGTGCAAATTGTTTATTTTTTAATGTGTATTCTTATTTCGTCTTATTTCTTTCCCTGTAGGATTATAGTGCATACGTTTATTGTAAGTTAGTGACAATATATTTTTCCGTTTTCATTTTAAACATGTTTACTGTAACATTATTTTCATTCCATTTTAATTTCTAATGTGCTAATTTTCAAATATTAATTGATAGACTTTAAATATATTACATTATAAATTTATACTGGAGGGTACTGTTTTTTTATATTTACTTTGGAGGTAAAGATCATCAAATAGGAGACAATTTTATTGTCTTTAGAGGGTCTTCACCTTCAAATGTACTCTTTTTTAAACAAATCCAACCCTTTGTAATCCTTAGAATTTCCTTTTACAAAATATTATGGATTAAATAATGAAAACTGTTAAAATTAAAAAAAAAATGTTGGATATAATTTATATATTCTATTTTTTGTTTTAATAGATATTAATAAAAATATACCAATAAAGCGAATAAAAACGCACATTAAAATGAATAACTTTAAATTCTCGACTGGTTTCGGATTATTAGCCCATTCTCAAGAAAATTAAAAATTTGATTTAATTACATTACTACGGTTATGCGATTTATAGAAATGATATAACGATTTTTCCACCTCACACTGAGAATTAGAGAGGAACATATAACTATATTATATAAGACTAAATAAAATATAATGATTTTTGAACAAACAAAATATTTGCAAACCCAGCATTTTCTAACGAGGTTTAAAATGTCATTAAAAAAAGGATTATATATGTAATAATTAGTCAATCTGTGTTATACAGCTCTATCATGTATGGATAATATTAAGTTTAAGATTTACGGAATTTATTTATTCATATATTACAACGGATTTAAGAAAATACTCTGGTAAACTGCCATTCCTTATGACTAAGCAGGATCACAGTTCGTTCACTCTAGAATAGGTTCAGAAAAAATTGCTGGTCAAGCTTCTGCTTAAAACCTGGACAAATCGGGAGTTGACGATCATCGCTGGTAGGGCAATCCAATTGTCCATGACCCTTGTGGAGAAGAAAATTTTGCAGGGGTTCTTCCAGAATTTTTATTTTTTTCCTAAGACGACTGTCATTACCCCGAAGATGGACATTTGGATTGGTCAGGAGGTGGGGATGGTCGCAATATACTCAGAGAATCTCTAATACCTCAATGATATCGTGTTGTCTTCGGTGCTGTAGGGATGGAAAGTGAAGGGCTGCGAATTTCTCCTCGTACAAGGGGTTCTTAAGGGAATGTGGTATTTTGGACAACTTTCTCTTTTGCTTCTCCATTGTAGCAATATTCTCTTGAAAGTAAGGGACGCAGACTACATGACCGTATTCAATGATTGGTCTAACATAGGTGGTATAGATGTTCCGGAGCTTAAAGGCTTTACTAATTGCGTAAAGCGGGGTGTTCGCTTTCCTCACCACCTTGCGTATATGAGGTCCTTTGAGATGGTTATGGTGAGATCTACAACGGTGTCAGATGTGAGGATCTGGTTTCCATACAGGTAGTAGGGTATATGATTGTTATCGGAGGCTAAGTCATCATGCTTAGGTTGCCATATAATTAGTGCATCAGGAGGCACATGTCCGTGATGTATAAAGTTAACAGGCAAGGGTCCTAGGACTGATCCTTGGGGTACCACACTTCCAACAGGACGGTCGGTCGAGACGTGTTACCCAGCCCTAACTCTGAACGTGCGATTTCACAGGAAAGCCTCAATCCAAGTTAGCAGCTTGCCTTCTGATCCCCAGGTGTTCCAGTTTGAACAAGAGTCTTATAAATTAAAATCACATTCTATATGTAATATATCTATTAAAATAACTGTGTACACTGTGATGATAAAAAATAATAATTACATTAAAATTTGAATAAAAAACACTTAGAATCCTTTCTTCACTAAATAGTGAAGAAAGGATTCTAAGTGTTTTTTATTCATGTTATTATCATCTTTATGTAACTCATTCAATCCAAACATACATTAAAATTAACATTTCCCTTGGAGAATAGCACCGATAGTGTGATTGTTTTATGACATGATAGTGAATTTTAAATATTTTGACAAAACAAAATAATTTAATTATAAATAAAATGAAGTGCTAAAATAAAAGGAAAATATATAATCCCAACAGACTGAGTCCTGTCAATGGACTCGGTCTATTGGTTTTTTTTTTGTATAAATAGATAATTTAACACATTTAGGACATGCAGAAAATATTCAAGTTTAACACATATATTATTAAATAATTTCGCATTCTATATTTATACAGGGTGAGCCATCAAAGTGCCCATCTTTGATATCTCCCTTATTGTTACAAATTTATCATTAATTTATTAAAAAAAAACTTGCTTGACTCCTAAAGATGCATAATGTAAAATTATTTTCATATATACAGAGTGATCCATTTTCACATAATTCGTACCATATATCGTATCCTATATATTATATTTTTATTTGATTGCTCTTTTAAATTGTTTTTACACCAATATAACATAGTTAGTAGTTTTAACCAGCCGTTACTGCAGAAAAAAAATTTCAAAAATTTGTACAGTTGCAAAGGTGTACTAAAATATCATTACTTTTTGTTTTTTAAGATAGAGAAATAACCTCGACACCCAATATGGGTAAAAGAGGATAAGATTAAGAAAGAAAGAAGATAGAGAAATAAAATTTTGTATACATACTAAGATAATACTATTCTATGCAATGATAAATTCTATATGTGAAATATTTTTATACAGGGTGTTTGAAAAATAATGTTAAATGTCTGACTTTTCAAACTGATGTAATTTCATTTTTTTAAATGGTAAGCTATACTTTTCAATTTTTTTTTCTGAACTTGTCATAAAAAAGGGGAACATTTTTATATAGCATGCTGTATGCTTATCTTTTGTAGTTTTTAAAATATTTCACATTTTATATTGTTTTTAGACATTTTAAGAATTAATTAAATGGTTGGCCATTGAAATTGACTGTCATTTCCAAACAATAATGTTTTATACTACTACTACTAAACATCTTTATTCATGTTACATTTATACATAGTTTAGATAATTATTTACAATGTATTTGTAGATTTATATTCACATATATTACATGAAATGGCTAATGACCGAAGGTCTTTCTGTCTAGTTTTATATTATTGTTAACATTTCGGATGATTTTGGCTCATTTATAAGATTAATCATTATTTCGTACTCACACATAGATTTTCCCTAACACTAATTTAAATAGAAAATAGTATTTATTTGGTATTTGGTTTTCAATGTCCTTCATTTTTTATGCTTGATTATTGTCGTTTCTATTGTTTTTCATGTCCAACTATTGAATGTAAAATATTATTACATTATTCATTATTCAAAATATTTCACCAAGTGATAAGAAAGTTAATCAAGAAATTATCTTAGTATGTATAAAAAAAATCATTTATCTCAAAACACAAAAAAGTAATGATTTTTTTAGTATACCACTGGAGCTGTCAAAATATTATTAAAACATTTTTTTCTGCATAGTCAAGCAAGTTTTATTAATGACTAAATGCTGAATTTCTAACAACAATGGAGATATCGAAGACGGGCACATCGGTGACTTACCCTGTATATATCTATTGCAAAAGCTGCTTAGACTGTGATGATAAAAAATAAAGTACATGTTGAACTCAACATTTCCCGTACGGAATAAACCTGATTAAGATGGAAATTATTTTGCCTTCAATGTAATGATTAATGTATTCATATTTATTGTTACCATGAACTATTGTTTAAATGGTTTTTTAAAATAAAGATTTTCTAAAACTGCACCCCTGTTAAGTCGGCCCCCCCAACTTTCAAATTTCATAAAAATTATTGGAGTTCTGGTGGCCCCCCACATAGTACTAGAGTTCCCTATACATATAAAAAATAGTTCCACCCTTCTAATCACTCAAAAATCAAATTGGCAAACAGAACTCTAATCACATTTACATAAAAATAAAAAAAAACATCCCACTCGGACTTTGATTAATTAATTATAAAAAAATTTGAGAGGCCAGATCTTTATTATTATTGATAATAGAGAATTCATTCATAAGAATACCACTTACATGAATAAAAAATATTAATGATTTAATGATTGCTCTATTAATAATAATAAAATGTGTCCAGTGTGCTGAAAATGTAAGAACATATTTTATCTAAAATTCTGGAATCTATAATAAAACATCAACTGTTTCTTTGTAGAAACCCATAGTATCCTACCCACGAACCAATCAGGATTTAGAACAAATTATAGCTGCTCCACTGCTTTACTGAATGTCACTGACGATATTATCAATGCAACTGATAGAGGTTTACTATCTTGCTTAATCTTAATTGATTACAGTAAAGCATTCGACACTATTAATCACGATGTATTATTAGCAAAACTGAAGTATATTGGCCTAGAGTCAAATGCATTAAGGCTTATAAGTAGCTTTATCTATGGCCGCCAACAACAGGTAAAAATTGACAACATGGTGTCTGGTATATTAGAGACGGAAGGAATTATTGTCAACGCGATAACCGAAATATCGGCTCCGTTACATCGTTGAATAAATCAGTGAAGATTCAGAAATAATAATAAAAATTATAAAGTGGCGACTAGGGAGAGAAAAGTGGCGAAAGTGTAGAAGTAAAAATTAATTCCGAAAAGCGGCATCTACAGAAAATGGAAGCGGAGAAAAATAAACCCCATTATCTACCATTATGGTAGATGGGGATTTATATATATATATATATATATATAAGTGAGAAAGTTATTCAAGAAATTATCTTAGTATGTATATATATATATATTAGAGACAAAGTCCGGTGTTCCTCAAGGATCAATTCTAAGCCCACTGTTATTTTCGATTTACACGTCATTTATTCCTGAGAAATCCAATTACTTTACTCCTATCCCTTTAATGACATAATAACAGCAAATCAAAACTTGAATCTTGACCTATCTAATATTTTAAAAGCTTCCCAGAAACATTCCTTACCAATCAACCCAAATAAAACATCAGCTATGTTGTTCGGCCCTAAAAAAGCACTCAGCGCTGCCAAACATTTACTATCACTGAAATTAGATAATACAACTATACCTTCTGTAGACTCGGTGCGTAACTTAGGCTTAATTATCGATTCTAACCTGCGCTTTAAATATCATGTTAGTAAATGTATATCTAGAGCTCACAATAGTCTAAGAATGATATATGCAAATAGAAAAATCTTAAGTAAAAACACCAAACGACTTCTTTGTGACACCCTAGTGCTGAGCCATTTCAACTTCTCGGATGTAGTCTATAGTGCTTGTTTAGATAGTATAACAATAAATCGTATACAAAAAGTTCAAAACTCTTGTATACGGCTTATCCTGGGAATAAGAAAATTCCATCACATTTCAGGTAAATGCACTGAATTTAACTGGCTGAACATGGCTAATCGAAGAATTCTTCATTCTTGTTTGCTCTACTATAAAATCATTATTTTTCACAAACCCTCTTATCTATATCGTAGAATTGTGTTTAGGACTGATATTCATAATGTCAATGTTAGGTTCAGGGGACTCATATCGCCGCCGAAGCACAAAACTGCTATTTATTCCAGATGTTTTTCTTACAACATCTATAAATTATACAATAAAGTTCCCCAAAACCTAAAACAGCTAAAACTTAACAGCTTCAGATGTCACTTGCGTTCTCTGTTACTACGTGATGAGCCTTGAATTTACAAAATCAATTCGGGATTATTGACGTCGAAATATGTTTGTACCTTATTTCACATGCTGCAATTATATTTAAGTTTCATTATTCGTAGGTTAAGTGGAAGATCAGTAACAGTTTAAGCTGACTGAACTTCGTCTACACTCATGACATTTCATTTTGTATAAAGACTATTAAATTATAGAAACGAACATAGAGGTAGTATACATAGAGTTATTATATATTCATCAGAGAAACGAAACAAAAAATCGCAAGAACAACAAACTCTAGAAAAAGAGAAGAGCTGATATGAACAAAAGACCCAGAGATAGAGAAGAACAGGATATAAACGAACGCAATACTATATTTAATATAAGCAAGAAGGTTCTAAGGTCACCTGAACAAAGAAAATTAGATGAAAAAGAAGGAAAAACCAACCAAAAGAAAACAGAGAACGAGAATAAGAAAACAGAGGAATATAAAGATATGATGGAAGAATTGAAAAGAATGATGCAAGATTTAATGTGGGAAGTGAAGAACAACAAGAGCTTAAAAAGACCAACGAAGAGATAAAGAAAAACAGCGAAGAACTAAAAGATCTAAAATACGAAATACAAACAATAAGAAGAGAAGCTAATGAGAAAGAAGAAAAGTGGGAAGATGAAAAACAACAGATGATGACAAAAATACAAGGATTAGAGGAAAGAGTGGAAAACGCAGAAAAAGAAAAGAAGAGAAATAATATCATAATAAAAGGGCTAAGTAATAAAGGAGAAAACATGAGAGAAGAGATAGAAGAGTTCTTAACAAGAGAACTGAAGGTAGAAACAAGAATAAAAAGTGCATACAAAATAAATAAACATCTAAACCAAAATATGGTACTAGCAGAAGTAGAAACCTGGGAAATGAAACAACAAATCATGAAAGCCAAGAGTAATATAAAACATACGAAAATATATATAGAAAACGATTTAACTCTGGAGGAAAGAATAGTGCAACGAGAAATTAGAAGCATAGCGAAGGAAGAAAAAGGCCATGAAGTAAGAATGGGCTACAGAAAAATACAAATTAATGGAATAGAGTACAGATGGAACAAAGGAAAAAAAGGAGTGGAAGTAGTCGAAATCACAAAAAAGGCCAAAAAAACTAAACCAAAAATCAGAACAAAGGACAACCACAGATAACAAACCGGATATGAATATGGATAACGATAATATAGATAAGGAGAAACAACAATGGAAACTGGCGACATGGAATATAAGAAGCATTCAAGGAAAAGAATTGGAATTAGAGGAAGAATTTGAGCAGACCAAAGTAGATGTGTTGGGAATTACAGAAACAAAAAAGAAAGGGAAAGGAATTATAATGACAAAAAACGGGCATGTGCTGATATATAGTGGTGTAGAAGAGAACGAGAGAGCAGCAACTGGAGTAGTATGCATCATACACAAGAACCTAGAGAAAGAAATAGAGGACTGGAAGGCATGGTCAGGGAGAACACTTACAGTAGGGTTAAAAGATGTTAACAATAATCGAAAAACAATAATAATTGCTTATGGACCAAACGACGACGATACAACAGAAAACAATGAAGTATTTTGGAATGAACTAACAACAGCGACGGAAAGGACAAAAGGAGACTTATATGTAGTAGGAGACTTTAATGGCAGAGTAGGTAAACAAGACAAAATGTACAACAAAGTAATAGGAGTATATGGTGAAAACACAAGAAATAACAATGGCAAAAGATTATTAGATTTTTGTATAACATAGAACATGATTATTACAAATACATTTTTTGAACACAAAGACATACACAAATACACAAGAGAGATAAAGAGCAGAAAAGAAAGATCAGTTATAGATTACATACTAATGGAGAAGCACAACAGAAATACAGTAATAGACACAAAAGTGAGAAGAGGACCAGAAATTGGGAGTGACCACTACCTGGTAGTAACAAAGCTGGAACCCCCAAAGAAAAACAGAGAATTACATAAATACCTAGAAGAAAATAGACCATTTGAATACATAAAAGCATATAAACTGAGAAACGAAGAAATAAGCAAGAAATACACAGAAACAATAAAGAACAGATTAGAAACCAACGAGGCAAAATACAGAAATGGAAATATAGAAGAGATTTGGAATACATTTAAGAACGATATACTAGACACCGCAAAAACAGTATGTGGGCGGACAAAAAAAGGTAAAAACAGAAAACAAACTGCCTGGTGGACAGAAGAAATCAAGACAGAAGTAAAGGCAAAGAAAACAGCATGGCAAAACTACCTAGCGCAAAAAACAGAAAACAGCTACAAATTATATAAAGAAAAAAGAAAACACGCGAAGGAACTAATAATAAAAGAAAAGAGAAAATCATGGAAAGAATTGGGAGAGAAAATGGAAAACGATAGTAAAGGAAACCAAAAACTTTTCTATAAAGTACTTAAATCCTGTAGAAAGGAAATAATGTCGAGGTGGAAGGAATATTTCGAGAAACTACTGGGGGCCAATGATAAAATAACAGATAGAGAACAACAAATAATAATTGAAGAGGAAGAGGACGAAACGAACGAAAAAATTAAAATAGAAGAATTACAGGAGGTAATAAGAAATATGAAGAATGGAAAAACACCTGGAGTTGACAAAATTACTGCAGAAATGTTAAAAAAAAATGGGAATTAAGGGAACGGAGGTACTACTAGACATCTATAACAAAGCATGGCAAGAAAGAGAAATACCAAAAGAGTGGAAGACAGCACTTATAGTCCCGATACATAAGAAAGGAGACAAAAAAGAGTGTCAAAACTATAGAGGAATAACATTATTAAATACAGCTATGAAAATATTTGAACAAATTATTGACACAAAACTCAGAAAAATCATAGAACCAACACTACATGAGGCTAAAAGTGGTTTCAGAAAGGGACCATATCTTTACACTACAACAAATAACAGAAAAATGTCAACAACAGAGGAAAAATGTGTACCTTGGATTCATTGATATGGAAAAAGCGTTTGACAGGGTGAAACGAGAAGAATTATGGGAAATACTAAGAAAGAGAGGAATTAACAACAAATTGATTAACATAATAAAAGAAATATACAACACAAATGCCAACATTATAATTAGAAATAACCAACAGTCAGAAGCTTTTAGAACAAATGAAGGATTAAGACAAGGGGGAGGACTGAGCCCAACATTGTTCATCATATACATAGACGAAATACTAAAAAAGTGCACAAATAAGACTAAGAAACTAATAATCGGACATAGAAACATGCAAAGAACAGAAATCTCAGAAGGGGCATTCGCAGATGATATAGTAATAATAGCTAGTGAAGAGAGAGAACTTCAAGAAAGCCTGAATATATGGAATGACACACTGAAGGAATATGGAATGAAGATAAACAAAACAAAGACAAAGGTAATGATGATAGGAGAACCAATAGATATGAATATAAAGATAGAGGACACACACATAGAACAAGTAGATACTTTCAAATATTTAGGAGTAGAAATAACAAGAAATGGAAAACAGGAAACAGAATTGAACAGCAGAATAGAAAAAACGATCAAACTCTACTACGCAATGAATAAGACATTTATCAACAACAAAGAAATATCACGTAAAACCAAAATAAAAGTATACAAAGCAATATTTAGACCAGTACTGACATTCGGATGTGAAACGTGGACACTAACAAGAGGAGAAAAGAGCAAGATACAGGCGATAGAGATGAAGTACCTACGGAGAGTCAGGGGAGTCACAAAAATGGACAAAATGAGAAACACTGACATTAGAAAGGACTTAGAAATAGAACCGCTGGATGAATTTATAGAAAGAAGACAGCTCAGCTGGTGGGGACATCTAGAACGAATGGGAAGCACAAAACCAGTGAAACAAATATGGCAGGCAAGAGTAGGAAAAAGAAAAACGAGAGAAAGACCACGACAGACCTGGGATAAGATCATACAGGAGATTCTGGAAATGCGAGGAAAAACGTGGGAAGAAGCGAAAGGACTCGCAAGAAACAAAAAAGAATGGGCAAAATTTATACATATAAATAATAATTAACCAAGACAACCCACCCCTACACCACCATTATGGTAGATGGGGATTTTAGATTATATATATATATATATATATATATATACAGGGTGTCTTAGCGTGCGCGCCGAGTAGCTTTACGGCTAAATGGTTTATTTTTTTCAAAATCGACTTTCGCAGGCGTATGTAGGTCTATTAGTACCACATTTTAAAATTAGTATCAAACATACAGGGTGTGCCATAAAAGCATGGCGTATCATAGTTATATTTTTTTAATGGAATGACCCATATTTTATATTTTTTTCAGATTCTACATCAAAAATAAAGTTAACTTTCATAATATGTTCATATGCCTAAAACTAATAACTTTTGAAATATTTAAATATTTTTGGAAAAATTGACGTTTCGAAAAAAAATCATAACTTTCAAATGAATGAATGAAAACAAATGAAATTTTGTGTCAGTATATCTGACTAATGGGTGAATATTTCAGACTATTAAGGGGAATTTAAAATCTTAAGATGTTTTGATAGTTCAACATATCTCCAGAAGCACACATAAAGCTACTCGGCGCGCACGCTGAGACACCCTGTATATATATAAAGGCATTATTATTATTGTTATTTACAAATACTATTAATTTTATCACTAAAATGAAAATATGAGTTTAGATAATAACGTTAGCTATGTTTTGTCAATAATAAGAAAGTTCTGGTCTATCATAGTTTTTAAAATGTAGAAGGTGTACATAAAATGAGTAAAAAGCTTTAGGTAACTTGATTCATTAATCAATTATGAGTAGAAAATCCAAATAAAAAAATATTGTATGGTTCTTCATTAACGTTCACGAGGCCATTGAAATAATAAATACGTGAGTAGAAATCAATAACATTTTTATAAATATTTTGATTACAATTATTTCTATGAACCAAACATTTCAAATGTTCAAATGTTTATGTAATGTCAAGTGGATTATAAATAGCAATAATTATACACAAAATGTTAAAAACGAATTCTAGTTCAAAATTTTTAGATATTAGTGCCTCTTGAGGCTTACATTTTTTATTTTATTTTTATTCTTACTACTTAAAATTGATTAATGAATCGAGCTACGTAAAGCTTTTCACTCATTTTCTGTTCACATTGATAGAAGATCTGTATAATGTTTTCATTTCTTTGTAAATCTGACTAGAGTTCTTCTAGCCCCCAGATATTTCTAAAAATTATTCTAACGAATGAATTCTCTATAAACAATAATAAAAGAATTTTAGCTTATATAGTATTAAAATTATACAAATCCGTTCGGGTAATTTTTAAAAATTGTTAAAAATATGACTGAAATGATGACTAGAGTTCTGATTGCTCCGCAACAAGTTCTACAAATTACTCTTATCAATGAATTCCCTATTATTAACAATACTGTTTAAAAGAATAAACTTTTGTAATAAAATAACTAAAGTCCGGGGTGGGGGATTATTGGGGGTTTGTATATGTTTTTTTTTTTTAATTTTTGTATATGTGATTAGAGCTCTGTTTGCCCCCTACGAGTTCTACAAATTATTCTTATGAATGAATTCTCTATTATCAATAATAAAAAATGTTCTGGCCTCTCAAACTTTTTTATAATTAATTAATCAAAGTCTGAGGGGGATGTTTTTATTTTATTTTTGTAAATGTGATTACAGTTCTGTTTGACCCCCAAAATTCTAATGAATTTTTGCTCTAAAGTTAATAATAAAGTAGTTATAGCATTCTAAAATAACATGAGTGTGCAGTTGGGGGGCCAACTTCACAGGGGTTAAAACTGCAAATAAATATCTTATTTATTATTAATTAAAAGTGTGGAACATTTTTGTTGTCATTTATAAATAAAATCATCAGGAATCCAACATGAATGTGTGGTATGTGAATACACCTCCGTTGCTAGTGTTTTACTGTCAATTAATGAATTAAAAATTGTGAGACCGTCATACGCATTCGTGTTATAACATATATACAGGGTGGTGATGGTACCACAACTATACATTTATATTTTACACTTATCTTTTTCTTCAATTCTGCCAATGAACCAAACAAACATTGAGCTCTTTTTAAGTAATCATCTATTGATTAATTTCCCATCATTTTCGTTCTAGTCAACTCTAACGTTAAATCAATTGATTTTTCTTCAGAGATACCCTTATACCTTATCTTAATATCATTCAAAAGAGTTTTAGCACTTCTTGGCCCTTTAAAGGTAATAGTTTGTTCAGTGGTTAGTCCGAGTATTATATTCTTATATGCCTTCTTGTTTTTTTAAAGTCCATTCGTCTATTTTGGTAGTATAACCACTGCTTTCATTTAGCCATTCACCTTAAATCACTTTTTCACATCTAATACAGCCTCAATTTTTATCTTCCATTTTTTTTTATGATTATTGCTGGTTAGTGGTTCTAGCATCTTTGTGTTCTCCATTATTATTTAGTTAACTTATTCTTGAGCCGCGGTGGGTGATCGGTCAAGGCGCTGGTCTTGGAAATTCACCTGTCGCGGTGCTCGGATTCGAATCCCACCGGGGCAAGAGATATTTCTAACGAAATATACTTGTCCCGGATCCATGGATGTTGTGTTTGTCCTCATCTTAGGTTAATGACAATATATATTCATAGACAATTTCGTTAGTGGCTGAATGGAATTTACCTATGCCAAAAATGTCCCTCATTTCATCATTTCTTAACTTTAATATCCTTTCAATCATCCTTCCTTTATATATAAAAAAAACTTATTCTTTGAACAAATCTCTGCTACCAATTTGTTGTAATAGTAGTAGTAAATGCGAGGTCTTTTAGCCGCTTTATAATACTTATTTAATTAACAATAGATGAACACTTTTACTGTCTCCATTCACTTTTCATTCGTTTTTTTTTTTTTTTGGCATTCCATCATTTATTTTTCCTTGGTGATTGATTTGATATGAATTGTATTTTTAAATTCAAACATTGGAATATTTTAGAAGAACTTTCATTTTGGAGCCCTGTTAACAACATTTTTTTTTTATTCCACCCACCCTAATAAATATATAGATTGTTGAAAGGCCTCGATATATCACAAATTTTAGATAAATAATAATGTATTTTATTAAAGTACACATAAAATCAATAACAATTATACAAGTGAACTGGTTGCCCATTGGGCAATTTCAGTTGGAATTCCCTGATACTTCCTTACCGCATCCATAATTTGACTCTGCGTTAAAATCACCTTGAACATTTGATACTCTTTCTGGAGCTTCCCTGAAGTTCCGGAAATCGGCTGTATCAACTCCATATACTAAAAGCAAAGCAAACAATAATTCATAGTTTAATTACCAGACACACATTTACTAACTTTCAAATGTTCAAACGCTTTCATAACTATGGGTCTCTTGACCGCCTGCACGCTGTTAGAAACAGAGTTACAGAATTTCATATAGCGTGTGTAAATCATCTCAAAGTTCATCGGGTTGTTGTCGTAAATCTCCATGTGGTGTTTCATGGAGATCAACAGGGATAATTCCAGAACGCTCAGATCCTGAATGGCTTCCACGATGTCGTCTTTTTCAAAATCTTTCATTTGCTCCTCAAAGTCTGTGTAAACTAAAGACTCTTTGTCGTCGTTTAGTTTCACTATTGTTGATATCTAAAACAAAAACAAGTAAAATAATTGCTTTTTATTTTTTTTCTTGATATTGACCCATATGGTGAAAATAGAATGGAATACGAGGTGTGTTCAAAAAGTAAGGTAACTATATTTTTATGGAAAAAATATTTATTTATTGATCAATATTTATTATATTGTCTCCTTCATTGTAATCCTCCTCAGCCACAATGCATTTGTGCCAACACTTTTTCCAGTCTTCAAAGCATTTTTTGGTATAGCTTTGAGCTCCTCCAATGATGCAGTTTTTATTTCATCAATTGTTTCAAATCACCGTCCTTGTATAGGTCTTTTCACTTTTGGGAACAGGAAAAAGTCACATCCGGTGAATATGGTGCCTGAGACATGATTGTCAGTTTGTTTTTTGCAAAAAAAATTCTCACAAGCAATGATGAATGAGCAGGTGTATTATCGTGATGCAAATGCCATGAATTATTTTTCCACAATTCCAGACGTTTTTTTAGTATTGCTTCTCACAAAGGGCACATAACTTCAAGGTAATACTCCTTATTGACCGTATGACCTTGAGGTAAAACTTCTGAGGCACTACGCCACAGTATTAGTAAAGACCCTGAGCAAAACTTTGAGATTCGATCGGATTTGGAGTGCTTTTGTTTCAACGTCATAACCATATATCTATAATTTCTCACCAGTTATGACTCTTTTGAGCAAATTAAGATCATCACAGACGTCATTCCAGAGTTCCCGAGTGATGCTTTTGATTAAAACTCAGAAGTTTTGGAATAAACTCCACTGACACACGTCACATATGCTTAAAACTTCCGAAAAAATTGCATGACACAAGCCGAGTGATATGCCAACATCCTCAACAACTTCTGTTACGGTAATTCAACGATTTTTAAAAACAATTTTCTTCACAGCTTCAACGATTACTTCTGTTGTTGACGTACTGGGACGTCCAGAGTGAGGTTCGTTGATGGCATCTCCTCGGCCATCTTTGAAGAGTTTGTACCATTTGTAAATTTTTTTTACTTAGAGCTGACTCACCGTACGACACTGTCAACATTTCAAGTGTTTTAGAGCATTGATTATATTTTTCATACAAAATTTTAACTTTAGAGCAAAAATTCATTAGAATAATTGATAGAACTCTGTGGGGGTCAAACAGAACAGTAATCATATTTACAGAAATAAAATAAAAACTCCTACAATCACCATTCATCAATTCATTTGCGCAAATCATCAGGACAGTTCAGCTAGCTAGCATAGATTTTTTTTTAACTTCATCATAAATTCACGACAGGGCAGAAAGACCTCTGGTCGATAGCCCAGACAGACTAACACCTACATGTATTATTATTTATATTGTTATATTGTTAAAATTATCTATATAGTCTGAATAAAGATATATATATATATATAAAATAAAAACATCCCCCTCAGACTTTGATTAATTAATTATAAAAGAGTTTGAGAGGCCAGAACTTTTTTATGAAAAATCTGCTCCATTTTTATAATAATAGAAAATCACCGAGTCCAACAAAACACATCTAACTTTTTAATCTGTCAAAAACAGTATGCTATGTACTTGAAAATGTTAATGTTCGGGACATGTGTACCAACACGACAACAAAAAATCTATAATCAAATGCACATTGCTTGCAAAATTTGAAGTCACCTTACTTTTTGAACGCACCTTGTATAAACATTTTTCAAACTGTGTAGGTTTTCACAACTAGTGTGATTAGTAGTGTTTATTTCCGGGCTATTGGGTCAATGGGTGTATAGTCTTTAGATCCATTGAAGATGACGACCACAGTTGTCAGCGAAACATTTGGATTGACAGGTTGAGCCTCATGGCAAACACTGGTGTCCGCTCGAAATCTTGCATACGATTGGCTATAATCTATAATGCTTATGTCTCTGCTACAGCCTCGCTACTATTGAACGCTGGTACTAGGCTACTGATATTTGTTTTCCGACTATAAAAAAAATAGTGTTTTACTAAAGACATTTTTATTGGATACTGGTGTCTGCCTCCATTTTAATGGCATATTTTTATCAAACTTATAAAAAAAATAATAGAAAGCCACATCTAACATCCATTACTATTAGGTTCTTTTACTAAATGGCCATGGTGCTCAATCTGTTATTAAACTTCAAAAGACTACAGCCCCCATAGCCCGGAAATCAACCCTATTAAGGCTGGCGTTTATCGTAAGTAAAATTAAGCGATTTCGTGCCAATTGAATTCCTCTAACACACAAACCCTAAATAACGAATTATATCATATTATATATCGAAATAATCCTAAAACTCCACACATTTCGAAGCCGCTATTTAAAAATGAATCATATTAATAGATTAGTTGATAATTACGTCTAAAATTAGCACATTTTATGTAAATAAAGTGGTACATTTTTACTTATGAATATAATAATTGAAAGAAAATGAAATATGCCGTAATAATCTACATTAAATGTAATGTGAAACAATAACCGAGTGTTTTATTTATATTTTTTAAACCAAGTTTAAATTCAATGTTTCATTAAGTCTCCTATAGATAGCAGTAAATAGTGTACCATATTTTAATAAATATTATTTTCGTTTATCACCTCTAAATTATTCATAAAATTTACATTATGAGTAAGCATATAAATAATTAAGACTGTGGAAAAATAAAAACAAAGGCATTTAATTAATTATCAAGAGATACTCAGCCGATGTTTCTCCCCTATTCTTGATAATGTTTGTGTATATACAGGGTGGACCATTTAATGTGTTTTCAGAAAATATCTCCGAAACAAGAAACTTTAAAAAAAATAACCCAAACAAAAAATGATTGTATCGAAAAGGGCCATAATAACATAATATTGTGCTGTTGTCGCTAAATCGAGGTCAACTTAGTTTTTTTAAATGGAAACCCCTACTTTTTATTAAAAAATCAGATTCTTTGTTAAAAAATGAGAAGAATTCACTCAGCTCACTTTTTCGTCAGAGTGATAGATGGACTTGTAATCGCGAAAAGAAGTTGTTGCATTTGGACGCTTGCGTATTCGTGTGTGTGTGTGTGCGCGCGCACCCGCGAACATGCGCGTCTAAAATCACCAATCATGTACCTTACATTAATTTGTTTTTTTTTGTAAAGAATATGAATGTGACGTAAACTTATCTAGTATTTTATTCAAGAGTGTAATTCTATGATCGACCGACTTGGAAATACAAAATAAATTATTTTGATCCATTTCCAAGTTGATATTTCCAAATTTATAATAATTTCAAATTAAACAAATAACTTTAATTTTGCTTTTTCTCCTCTGGGCTCAGCATGAGCGCTATTGACAGCTTTGACAGCCCCATGTCGCTCTGCAGGTTGATGTTGTCGATGTCCGGCAGGAGCGTAATTTGTAGGAAGCTGAAAAGAAATGGCAGGTTAGAAGAAGTCGATTGGGTCGAAGTGTGTGTAGACGCGCACTTGTGTTTAACTTACTCTAGAGCAAGTGCTCAAAATGATGGCCGTTCATCTCGAGACATTTTGCGATCCTTGTTTGAAACGATCTCTGAACTTCTCGTAGGGTGTCTCTGTTGATGTTCGCATGATGTGATCTCCCAGAATTCCGCACCAAACGTTGACGCTCCACGGTCGTTGTGGTCCACTTATCGGATCCAATGTGATTTTCTTCCGCCCAATAATGCATGTTATGCCGGTTGATTTGGCCACGATTCGTGAAACTTGTTTCATCCGAGAATAGGATCATGGAAACGAAGTTCCGGTTGTTGCGTATTTGCTGCTGAGCCCAATTGCAGAACTGCACTCGATGTTGGAAGTCGTCGCCATGAAGTTCTTGATGAAACGATACGTGGTAAGGATGAAATTTATGTTGATGAAGAACTCGCAGAACACTCGTTTTGGAGATGCCTGAAGTCCGCGCCAGTTGACGAGAACTTATGTGGGGGTTGACTGCAACTGCAGCTAAAATATCAACTTCGGCATTCTCCTGGGTTACGGTGCGTCTTCGATGTCTGGTTCGTTTTAGGCTGCCAGTATCCACAAATGAGTTGACGATCCGAAGAAAAGTCATGTGACTCGGATGATCTCGATCAAGATACCTCTCCGCGTGCAAGCCACACGCATCAAGTGCATTGCGTTTAGCTTCACCATACACGAAAATCATGTCGACCTTTTCCGTGATTGTATACCTCACCATTTCAACGACATGTTTTGACAACAAAAGGACACTATTTGAATCGTTCACAAGACGGCAGACGTTACAAAAATTAAGATCCGCATGTTCGCGGGTGCGCGCACACATACACACATGCGTTCGAATACGCAAGCGTCCAAATTCAACAACTTCTTTTCGCGATTACAGCTCCATCTATCAATCTGACGAAAAAGTGAGCTGAGTGAATTCTTCTCATTTTTTAACAAAGAATCTGATTTTTTAATAAAAAGTAGGGGTTTCCATTAAAAAAAACTAAGGTGACCTCGATTTAACGACAACAGCGCCATCTATAAATAAAACAATATTATGTTATTATGGCCCCCTTCGATACAATCATTTTTTGTTTGGGTCATTTTTTTAAAAATTTTCTTGTTTCGGAGATATTTTCTGAAAACACATTAAATGGTCCACCCTGTATGTGTAAATGTCCGAGTTTGTGTGTGTGTAGAACGACTTAGTGCTATTTCACATTCAATGAATATGAGAAAGACAACAATATCCTTTATAGATATCTCTACGTGCTACATTTCTATAATACAGACGATGCGCATACAATTCTAAATAGAGTTAGTTCAGTAAGCAGTATACAAATCTGAATGAATCTTTTTTGCAAAGGTTTGCACGGTGAAGAATGTAGTATTATGATGTTTTTTTAATCATTTAATTATGTTTGAGCCTCTAAGATTTATGTGGGATCTCGACATTTTAATTTTCTTTCGCGTCTATTTAATATTATGTCTGGAGCTAAGCGGTTCCTTTAAAATTTATCTGATTTTTCTAACATTTGAATTGATAATTCAGAATCTTTATTTTTTTTCTATAAATATTGGACTTTTGTCGCCTGTATATACGATAAAATGGCAAACTTTAGTGTTTGTAATTGATAGCTGTCCCTTAACCTATGAAATGCATTCAATTATTTTTTTTAATAATATTTAATAATAAATATTATTATTATTATTAATAAAAGTATTACCTGATAATGATTTTGCTTTAGACGAATTTCATCATCATGTACTTCTAAAAATAGAATTTTCTTTTTTAATACAGTCTCATTTAATTTTAAATTTCTGCTACTTTCTTTGAACATTTAATTTCAAAGACTTCATCTTTGTTTCTTATACTTTCAACACTATGAACTGCGGCTAATGATAAAAAACTTTCTAGATAAATATTACAAATATGTAATGATGAAAAACTTTCTAGATAAATGTTACAAATAATTTTGTAATTTTTCACCACATTTGGTATTTTCATTTATTGTCAAATGTGACGTCATATTGGTCATTACTTTATAAATTTCTACCATATATTCATTACTGAGACATGACAATCGATTTGAAATACCATTTTAATATTCTTGACTTTGATGTTTGTTGTGCGTTTTGTATTTTTTTAAAAGAAATTTAAAAAGGAAGTAGAACGTTTGATAATGTTATATAACAAAAATATTTAGTTATTCAAGTTCTACAACTTTTATTTAAAAGATTTTTCTATCCGAAAAAAGTATTACTCAAGAACTGAAGATACCCAAACAAAAAGTTAATAAGGGACTTTTATTTGAAACATTCTTTGGTGCGATCAATATTTGCAAAAAAAGTGGACAACAAAAAAAAAACGCTTAGAGGTGTAAGTTCTAATTCTAACCAAAAGCTTATTAGATCTCACAAGTGGACTTAAGAGAACTGAAAACGGACACATCCATTGAAATTACTGATTCAAAAATGTTTACAATTATAATAATTTCTATTGAAATGTAAAAAGGAATTAATATCTAGGTATAGTACATTTGTAACAATGGTTGTGACCTCTGGATGTGTTGAATGACTCAGATGCTCCACAACATTTTTTTATTCTTAATATAATTTTAAAGATACAAATTAGTCACTTATTGTAACTTGATTAATGGACGTGACGATATAATAACTTTCCACGTGAAATTGGAAGGGAGAACGTACTTTTGGAAGAATCCCCACCAAAATTATATTTATTGATCAATGTTCAAAAAAAGGGGCCTACGTGATCAAACACGCATACGATCGGAGAAACAAAGAATTTCAAAGAATGATAAGATTGGAATGTGTTTCCGGTGCTATTGAATTTAAACGATAAGAATTATTGGCGTTGTCTCCGATTTTATCAGCGTTTAACAATTTACAAAATTATATACAGGATGTTACTAATTAAAATTAAATGGAATACGTTACACATTGAACATGAAATAAAAAATTTGACGTAGATAAAAATACACAATCAAAATAAACAAGATAGCATCTATTTATGCTAGTTTTATTTGTATGGGTCAAAAATGATAATTGTTAGCTATAAATTTTACAATATCTGCTTTTCATTGACTCATTGTTTTGTAGGACACTCTACAGGGTGAGTTTTTTCGATGTTCTTTATGGGGATCTCGAAAACTATAAGAAATAGAAAAACGGTTAAATGGGGAAAGAAGTGTAGTTTTATAAGACGAATAAAATAACACTTTCAAAATATTTGAAACAGTCAAGGGTAACTAGATATTTTGAAAAAAGTAAAATGTGTCAATTTTTTGAAATCAATATATCTCTATTATTATCATAGATAGAAAAAAACTGTAAAGGACAAAGTTGTAGAAAATTTTATACAGATTAATAACAAAAAATAAAATAAAAAATTCGCCCATATTTTGGGAGATATGACATAAACTTACCTTTTTTTTTAAATGGAAACAATAGTTGGCTATGACTTTATTAAAAGGGCTATTTTTTCCCTTTAATCCGATATAACATATGCCATAGTTATTTTTAAAATAAAATAAGTTACAGTAGTTTTTAATTTTACCGTACACCAAAAAATAGTTAGCCATGAAAAAGACAAAAGTAAAACAATTGCGGTTGTTTATAGCAACGAAATCAATATTTAATTTATTATCAACTAGTTCTAACCCTACACCACCATTATGGTAAATGGGGATTTTATATTATATATATATATATATGTCAACTAGTTCTCTATTAAAATCGAGAGGCATCACCTCCTTGACGATTGGCAACTATCTCTATCATCGCATCATTCCTTTTCTAGTAACCGCCAGCCTTAACAGACTAGAAATGTTTGTTATGAAATTGTTTCATTTCAAAAAATAATTCTTAGTAAAATGTAAAACTTAACTTAAACATACCAATATATTTTTAAGAGTAACATCATTGACATCCAAATCTAATAGCCTTAACATCAAAGTCCGAAATCTCTTATCATCTATCAATTCTTTAACGCACCCATTCCACTTATTCAAAAAACTCTTTGGAATCTTTTTGTGTTCGCTCAAACACAACATATCCTCAATAGCATTAATCCTATCCTCCAACTCGTTCTTATCATCATCATCACCACCCGGGAAAATAAAATACTGCCGGTGCGAGAACCTCGATTTCACCCTCTTCTCCAACAACTCGATCACATCCAAGCGACAAGTTACACCCAAAACACAAATCGGTGCCTGTGCAGATTGTGAAATATCGAATAAATTGTAGAGCAACGTCTGGTTGTGGTGCAAGCAGAAGAGGTCAAAGTTTTCAATTATGAACAGGACAGATTTCGAAGCATTCTTGTTGCCCTCTCGCAAACACGCCAGCAGGAAAGACAGGTTTTCCGCAAAACTACCAAAGACTTTTCCGTCGACTGTGTTGTCTAGTTCCATTTGAGATGTCGTTGCTTTCAAAGCTAAACGATCGTCGGTGTGGACGAGGCCATCTAGTTGAACAACAACGGCGTTCGAATTGAAGTTTTTTAATTTTTTCAATTTTGTAAGAGTGTTCTTAATCAGCTGTAATCAAAATAAAACATTGGAAATTAATGTTATTACATCAATGATAATTCAGTAAATAAATAATGTAAATACATATTATAAAAGGATATTGTCAGAGCCAAAATACAATAATTAATTAGCGCGAAGAAGAAAGAAAAAACATTATCCAATAACATAAATATAATGAATATACATTAAAAAGATTCTATTTAGTAACATTTTAAATTTACTAATTCAATACCGGCACAGATAAACATATATTTTGTTTGTGATACCGGGTTAAAATCCCTTTCCATAGTTTGTACGTAAAGAAAACTCACTCCTTTTTATTAAAAATGCGAATGTTATGAAAATGATATTAAAATAAATCTCAGTTACTTTTGAAGTGATTTACATTAACGTTACATGGTGGCAGCATAAAACCGAATATAGTACAGTAACTTGCTACATTTTAAGCAATTGAAGAGCGAAGATTGCTTTAAAGATGACTAGCACACCGTTAATCCCGTATCTTGATCAATTTAATTTCACCGAAACGACAATGTGGCCAATTTGGAAGGAAAGTTTTGAACGGTATCGCCTTATTACAGAATTGTCGATGAAACCGGAACGGATACAAATCAACTCCCTACTATATTGTATGGGAACCAAATCTAATGACATTTCAACTATCGGTATGACTGTGTTTTAGAAGCATTTGATAAACATTTTGTGGCAAAACCAAATTATATTTCTGAGCGGGCTCGATTTAATCAGTAGATGGATTCATAACGGATCTTCATGTGTTGGCAGAACACTGTGAGTTTGAAGCTATAAAAGATATAAGAAAGACGTTGATTTGTGATAGAATTGTTGTAGGAATTAAAAATATCTTATGCATGAGCGTTGGAATGTTATAATTCTTAATTGCATAAAATGTTAATAAATAACACACAAAACTTTGTAACGGGGAAATCGACCACAGTAACATTTCCGAATGGTGTCACGGGATATAACTAATGTGGTGTCTCAACAAGTACGACCATTACTTCCCTTTGTGGTTTTGAATAAATAACATTGCATTAAATGCTACTGTAACAGTGTTGTAACATAACAATAAAAATTAGGATAAATTATTTATTAAGAAACTCACTTCTACTACCTTGAAGAAATCCAATTTCTTATATTTAAACTTACAGTTGTTTTACCGACACCCCGGGGTCCGATTAAAAGCGCCGAATTCGATTCGCCCCCTTCGACCGTCTGATTGAGAAGATTGTAAATTTGCGCCCCGATTGCTTCATGTTGATTCTCGCTGGTTTTTGCATTAATTATTCTATCTAAAAGAACGGAACGCAAGTTTTTTATATTTTTGTCCCGCATTTTTCAAATTTATTTGAGGTTATAATACAGTTTACATAATAGAAATGAATATTTTAGAGCATCAACATCTATGTACTCTTTAATTTTCTATGCGTCTATGTATATTTGTATGTTAGGTTGTCTAAATCATAATTTAAAATAATTGTATTTAAAATAATGCTGATTTAATGTAACAATATAATTAATTAGGAACGTTTTTGCAATAATTATTTTATCCAAAAGCACATGTTTTTTTATGTTTTGTATTGCATTTTTCAAATTTATATGATGTTACTATATTATTTTATGACAGTTTAAATCAAAGATATGAATCTCAAAGAAGTCAACGTCTATGTTTTTAGATGTTTGTATTTCAGGTTCTCTATATCATAATCATTAATAATTTAAAATAATTTTTCAAAAAAAACATTATATTGAAAATAATGCTTATTAAGGGCAATGAATCGAAAACAGATCGTACACAGAAAATCTGTAAGGCTCCTTCTCAGACGGTTAAGAATTGATACACGTAAATCCTACGATTCATGTTTCCCTTTTGTGTTCCCAGGCGATTGTAAATCCGCTCTTAGTGTAATAATATAATGATTATGATCGTTTAAAGATGAATTATTCTATTCGAAAGCACATGTTCTTATTTTTTTGCCCACATTTTCAAATTTATTTGAAATTTTAATGACAGTTTACATCAAAGAGATGAATTTCAAAGAATTAATCATCTATGTTTTAATATGTTCGTATATTAGGTTGTCAATATCATACTCATTAATAATTTAAACATAGAGATAAAGAATTTAAAATACCTGATTGTTTCATTGTATATAAAATAATGCTCATTTAATGTATCAATATAATTAATTAGGAGCATATTTGCATTAATTATTCTATTTAAAAGCTAGTATTTTTTAGTTTTGTTTCGCATTTTTTTTGAGATTGTGACAGTTTAGATCTAAAAGATAAATTTCGTAGAGTCCAATATTTATGTTTTAAAATATTTGTATATTAGGTTGCCTATATCACAATAATTAATTATAATTTCAAATAATAGTTGAATAAATACATTATTTTTATAATAATACTTATCTAAATGTAATAATATAATTAAATAGGAACGATTTAGCATTAATTATTTTATCCAAAGCGCATCATTTTATATTTTTGTCTTTCATTTTTTAAATAATTTCAGTTTATGATGACAAGTTGAATTTCATAGAGTGTTAATCTAACATTAAATAATATTTGTATATTAGGTTGTCTATATCTCTATAAATAATAATATTATTTTAAATGCTTGTTTAAAAAATACAAATAATTTGAAATACTACTTCTTTAATATAATTGTATAATTAATTAAAATTTCCAATATATTTAAATAATCTGAGTACGCTCTTAAATGGAGAAAATGCGCACTGATATTTTTGTTTACTTTATTTAAATAATCAAAAAAATATTTTATGTTATCACTTGGATTTATATTTTTGAATTAATAATCATGAGAATGCAGGAAAAATAGTTAAATAACTATTTACAGATGGTATAGGCAATCTAATATACCCTGTGTATTTGAAGCTGTTGATAATAAAATCATGTATATAATAGTTTTTATACAATTGCTGTAATTCATAAAATTGAAATAAATAAATAATCAAAAATTATAACAAAATGACAATGGAAAACTATTATTTTGAAAGTAGAATTGTAGAAGTTAAGTAATTATAATACGAATTTGATAAGTGTGTGAGTGTTGTGAAGAACACTAGGATACTTTAAATTTAATTTACAACGTGAATAAGTATATAATTTAAATTATTTATTATTATAATTGTGTGAATTTAATTTACAGTGTGAATAAATATTATATAAATTTTAAATTATTCCGCCATTATTCTAACAAAACAATTGCAAAAGTGGACAGAAAAAAAAAACGCTCAGTCCATCTGCCAAATTATGACGTTTTTCTAATCAAATCTAAAATCGTTTATTAACTTTTTACCTTTATCTTTAATTTCAATGAAATAAATAAAACGTGAAAATAAAGTGGAACCAGCGCGACAACCGGCAACGCGGCCCCTCCACCAGCTGTCAAACTCCGGAATCGGCGAATGAATTCCGAAATTCAGGTTAGTTAATTTCGAAACATGGCCGTGATGGAAGGCTCTTTGAGCAAGTGGACGAACGTCATGAAGGGATGGCAGTACCGGTGGTTCGTGCTGGACGAAAACGCCGGATTACTTTCCTATTACACGGTGAGTAACACTCCTTTCCTTCACGCGGAAATTTCCGCAGTTTTCTATTATTATTTTTTTAAATGGTACGAGTGTGTGTGTTTTTCGCACGCGAAAACATCACCCTGTGTTTACATTATTTATCTATCGTGGGTGTAACTCGGTCGTATTCAAACGAGAGATAACAGTGAGGACAATGGTGATGATTTAATTTATTCAATTCCGTGTCCATTCGGTTGTCCGGTGTTATTGCAGTTAGTTTGTGCGTTTTGTTTTCGTCGTGTGCACGTCGGTCCGCAATGCACCTCTCTCCGTCATCAATTAACACTCCTGTTTATTCTGGACACTGTTGATGGGATAATTGTGCTAATTGTTGGCTTATCGTTCCATTTAATATTAGTTATCAGGCTGTGTGGGCTGTTTTTTTTAATTGTTAAAATATGCATTCAGAATAGCTGCCGGTGAATCGCTATGAATTGTATTTTCTTATTAAAAATAAATGTAACCAAAACCTGTTTGTTATTAAAATATTAATATTTGTTTGTCGAATTTATTGAATAATGTTTTCATATTATCTAAAAAATAAATTTAAAAAAAACACCGTTAATAATTTATATTGTCAACAAACCATTAGTAATTTCCTTCGTTTTTTTTTTAATTACTAAAAATGACTTATTAGGACAGAAAGACCTCTACTCGGTAGCTCAGACAGACTAATTACCTATATGTATTGTAATTGAATTGATAGATAAAGCAATAATAACCTTTCTTCACACTTTATTTGTTTTACCAAATGAACTTTATTTGTTCTACCAAATGTACATTTCACTTTGTGTCCGAAATGTACATTTGGTAAAACAAATAAAGTGTGAAGAAAGGTTATTAGTGCTTTATCTATCAATTCAATTTGATCTTCACGTAACTCAATCAATCAATTCTATGTATTGTAATTATTTATATTATTGTTTTGTGTTTTTGTTGTTACATTATAATGAAAAACAAACTATAAAAGTCAAAAGTCCATTAAGCTAGGCCAATTATAAATTAATCCAATATAATTTATAATATTGCTTTGTCATTGTAATGACTTTTAAAATAATATTAATTGATTAAATCAGTACTAAAAACGGGATAGATTTATGATATGATTGCCAATTTGAAATAGGAGGATGTTGGATTTCCAAAACGTATGATTTATTGTATATTTATATACAGGGTGGCGCCAGATTTCGATGAAGTCCAATATCTCAGTTATTAAGAAATATACAAAAAAATGTTACTTACATTTTTAGTAGCTACTGTCAAACTTCACATTTTAAAATTAGTTTCATATGTACAGGGTGTTCAATAATCACGTGACGGTATCAAACATATGTCTTTTTAAATGGAATGATATATTTTTTATGAAAATTTTCGATTCTACGTTTAAAAATAATAATTTTTATATATAAGATTTAATAGGTCAATTTTTCATATTTTAAAAGTTATAAACAAATGAATGTTGAAATCGATAGATGTTTAGAACCTAATATTTCAAAAACGAAAAATGAAGTAAACATTCTATCAACGCCATACAAATGCAAAAATACTTAATAATAAAATAAATATTCGTTTTTTCTCTTAGAACAAATTTTTATATACAAGGTGAAGAAATACGCAAAATGTTTTTTTTTCCTCTTTTTAATTAAATGGGTCACCCTATATTTTTTATGCTATTTTAATAGAAAATTGATCACTCTTTTTATATATAACATATTAAATAGCTACTGTTACCGATAAGAAGTTAGCCATGGATTTTGTGGCCCGGCGCACCCACTATTTTAGTATTCTTCTTCTCCAAGGAAAACTTTATTTTTTCATTACAAAACATTAAATTAGCAAGATTCAAATTACGTATCCAAAATGATTTTTTCGGCTTTCACTATTAAGTGGAAATTTTTAGAGTTATCAAAAATTAATTGCTCAAATTTGCCTGAACGGATTTTTGATTTTTTGTTTGTTTTATAATTGTGATATTGAGTTTTGTTAACAATAATAAACAATTGCCACTGTGGCTCTTTCCTTTTTTGGGAATATTTCTTTTTTTTACATCAACTAATATTTTCTCAAGAAATTTTCAATAATTCGTTTCTCAAATTTGCCTGAACGGATTTTTGATTCTTTTGTTATAATTTTTTATATTGAATATTGGTAGCAAAAATAAAGAATTGCCACGGCGTAATCTCTGAAGAAATTTGCATTTTTTTTTTAGAAATTTTGATAACTCTAAAAAATGGAATGGATGGAAGCCAAAAAAAATGTGTATAAACAATAAGAATCTTGCTGTTTTAATATTTTATAAACAAAATCAAAAACAAACTCCCAAAAATCATCTCCTATGTTATCCCTCCTTATCAGTTCGGTTTCCTTGAACGCCGATCCACTATAATGTAGTAATATTTTATTCCTTTCTTCACATTAAATCAAGAAACTTCACGTACTCACCAACAAATATCACCTATCCACTACTTTACCTCTATCCATCTTCACCTCAAACTGTCAGACAGCAAGTCTCGAGGGCAAACGCTCCGCCATCTTATTTGTAGATATTAAAAAAGCTTTTGACTCTGTTTGGCATCGAGGCTTGCTATACAAGTGCAACGCGCTGAATATCCCGCCACACTTGATTAATCTCCTCGAGAACTTCCTAAACAATAGTTCCCTTCAAGTTAAAATACGCAAATCCTTCTCCAAAACCTTTATTCCCGAACAAGGTCTACCCCAAGGTTCTCCCTTATCACCGCTCCTCTATAATCTCCTAGTACACGACATATACCACTATGATCTCAAACATATCGACAAAACTGCTTATCCTCTCCTTTATGCCGATTAATATCACGCATCCCCACCCTTCCTAAAGCCCTCAGCATTCTCCAAGGGCTGATCGACACTTTACAAACATGGTTCGTGAAATGGTGCATTTCAATTAATCCCAATAAGTCTCGATTTTTAATTCCTTTTCACCGACCCCGCAATTCTCCTTTTTCGATCACAATAAATAATCAATACATTTATCCTTAATCCAACTGTAAATACCTAGGCATCCTCTTTGACCTTAAATTTACCTTTAAGGACCATTCCATAATCCTAAAAGCCAAAGTTAAGTATAGGGCGGCACATTTTGGAAGTTTAACCTATTATCAAGGAATTGGTACGAAAACAGCTGTAGACATCTACAAAATGGTGTATCGCCCTTTACTAGATTACGCAGCAATTGTTTATTACCATCCCAATCCAGTTGCCTTGAAAAATATACATGTCGCCGAGAGATCAGCCCTTAGAGTGCTAACTAAGATCAGACACCCCCAGAATAATTTACATAATCCTTCAAATCTACTCCTATATGAGCTCACCGATATTACTCCCACCAAAGAAAGACTTTCCTTCTTATCTCAAAAATTAGCCTCAAATCCCATAAACATAGACGGGTGTGAAGTTAGCAATAGATTTCAAAAATTTAATTATAATAAATTTCTTACAAACAAATGTTTTATTGTCGCTAACAATTGTAATATTGTCTTCTAAGAGAAAGTATTTATCATTTAAAAATATAATTTTCAAAATTCAAAAAATGTCAACCCCTTGAGACACTAAACGAAATTGAGTATTAAAAAAATATGTGTCCCTAAAAGGTATTTTTTTTATATTTTTAAATTACACCTTATTTAATTCTTAAAGGCATTACCTAACATATAAAAAAATAAAATTTGTATAACTCGGACATCTTCATCCCCTAATCGCACCTTATTAATAAATTTTCAAATTAAAATATCTCCAAAAGGTATTTTATTATATTTTTAAATAATACATAGTTTTGTTCCTAAAGGCACTACCTAACATATAAAATAATAAAATTTAGATAACTCGGACATCTTCATCCCCTAATGGCAACCCCATGTAAATATTCAAATTAAAATATCTCCAAAAGGTATTTTTTTTAAATAATACATTATTTTGTTTGGTGCGATTAGAGGATGAAGATGTCCGAGTTATCCAAATTTTATTTTATTTATATATTAGGCAGTGCCTTTAAGAACAAAACTACGTATTAGGGCCGTTTTACACTCACAAGAATTCTCGCATAAATTCATAATAGAATTATATATAGAAAAATATTATAAGTTTGCGCATGTACAATACAGCGATTTTTATAATATATTTCTTGCGAGAATTCTCGCGAGAAATATATTGAACATGTTCAAAATAATCTAGAAAATAATTATATAAAACAGTCTCCCAATAATGTTAAGAATAGCATACTACACAATGACGCGTCAATTTGTATTGGACGATTGTAAAAATTGTCTGCTCTTCTTATTATCACAATAATTATTTGCTTTGTAAAACAGGAAAAATATTTTTATATATATAATTATAGCGAAACTTTTATATATAATTCTCGCACAACTTTCTGCGAGAATTCTTGTGTGTGTAAAACGGCCCTTATTTAAAAATATAAGAAAATGCCTTTTGGAGATATTTTTTTAATAATATTCAATTTTGTTCAGGGGTATCTGAAAGGGGTTGAATTTTTTTTGTATATTCAAAATTGTATATTTTATTGATAAATACTGCCTTTCGGAAGACAATAAAATAATTTATAGCGAAAATAAAATATTTGTTTTTAAGATATTTATTATAATTAAATTTATGAAATCTATTGCTAACTTCATACAAAGTTAAACATAGAATTAATAAACTCTTTATGCATTCCACGTAACAAAACTATAAATCCCAAACGTAAATTCCCCAGTCTAACCCTCCATGATTTCATCACTTCATTTCACATAATTCAAGACAGTTAAGTGACATATATATCCTACAGGGACTTTTGACATAGACAGTTAACGATTATCACATTTTACCCGTTTATTTTGACAACGACGAAAATACAAACTCCAGGCGGAAAGACCACTGGTCGATAGCCAATTGGCAAACTTTTACAGCATGTATTGTAATATTTTATGTTATATGTATATATATACAGGGTGATTTTTTTATTTTGAGACAACTAAATATATTGAAAACTAAGAATGTTATCATGAAATGTTTCGAATAAAATTTGTTTGTCTCAGAGGGGCCTATTGGATGATACCAATCTCGACCTGCCACCCCCACTCCAAGGGTCAAGTTGCGAATTTCAAATGGGAATCTCTATTTTTTATAGCGGATTCGGATTCTCCGCAAAAAATACGTAGATTTTGTTTGAAACATTTTTTTTTGTTTTCTGGTAGATCGTATAAAATACAAATTTTCGCAATTATCGTGAATTTTTCGACAAATATCTATTGAAACAACTACTTGCAGGGCAAATACCTCGCCAGACATTGAATTACATAATAGATGTTTGTCATTGAATCGAATTTTAATGATCATTTTCTATATTTTTTTTCTTTATTTAATAATAATAATAATTAACTTTTATTAACGGAAATTCACCATTTAACAAAATAATATATAAATATTATACCAAAACATATTAAATAATATTATAATTAATTATCGAGTGTATAATTAACAGTAAAAATAAAACAATATTACATACTACTTCTAACAAAAATTATATAAATTAGCAGCAAAAAAAATGCAAATACAAATATTAAAGCAGATCCCAAGTACATACAAATGTAAAGTAAAACTAAATTAAACCAACTATGTAGCTAATGTTTAACGGAAATCTCAGTGTTACTGATAGATTAAATTAACCTTAAATAGAATAATAATATAGAAATAAAACAAAACTATAAAATTACATAACTATATATATATAAATATACAGGGTGTCTCAGCGTGCGCGCCGGGTAGCTTTACGGCTAAATGGTTTATTTTTTGCAAAATCGGCTTTCACAGGCGTATGTAGGTCTATTAGGAGCACATTTTAAAATTAGTTTCAAATATACAGGGTGTCCCATAAAAGCATGGCGTATCATAGTTATATTTTTTCTAATGGAATGACTCATATTTTATATTTTTTTCAGATTCTACATCAAAAATAAAGTTAACTTTTATAATATATTCATATGCCTAAACATAACAATTTTTGAAATGTTTAAATATTTTTGGACAAATTGACGTTTCGAAAAAAAATCATAACTCTCAAATGGATGAATGAAAACAGATGAAATTTTGTACCAGTATATTAGACTAATGGGTAAATATTTTAGGCTATTTACAGGAATTTAAAATCTTAAGATGTTTTGATAATCTAACGTAACTCGAGAAACACATTCAAGGTCAAATTTAATGCTTATTTTAAATGGCACACCCTATATCTAATAGCCCTACCTTGTAGGAAATTATATTGTCTTTCAAAAAGTATAAAGATATTTTTTACCTAAACCTAATAGTTTTCAAGGTATATGCATTTTCGTTAACTTTTGACATAATATTTATTATTCATAACATGGAAAGTCGATACAAAGCGCCATCTATTGTTCCATATAATATTTATTATTATTATTATTATTCCATAAAGGCAAGAGTTTAGTTATTGTTTATAAATAAAGTCAGTTGACCCAACAAATGATTTTCGAGATATTTCCTAAATTAATACACTAATTTTATTAATTGTGAATATACTAATTGCATTATTTATTTACACATGTGTAAATTATTTGATAAAAACTTGTTAGAATTGTAAAACAAATATAACGAAATACATCAAATAAATTGACAAAATAGTATTAAAAGTAATTTATAATAAATTTTCAAAAATACTACCATCGAATACATAATTAAATTTTATTTTAAATGATATTTTGACATTTCTCAGCATATTAGGTATAATTGATCTAAATGTATTATTAATTTATTAATTCTGCTTTCCATGTATTCTTCCATTTCATTGCTTATTAAACCACCTTTTTTGACGAATATTCAATGGAATTAAACTTGTAATTGTGTCTTCTCATTATTAGTTACTGTATTCAAGGTAGTTTTTTTTTCAAATACTTCATACTGCCTACAGTTTTGAATGTATTTAAAACTTCCTCTACAGTCTTCTTATTAGGATGTCTTCCATCAGAGAACATTTTGTACACTAAGAGACAATCTTAATAACATTACATTATTATTAGAATCATGTTAATTCCTTCATTTAAAGGAACATTATTTTTTCAATTGTTAGTAATTATACGAATATGTCAATTAAATTTGCGTATAAACAAAAGCCTATTAGAATAACTGGCAATAATAATTATTAAATTAAGCAATAGATGGCACTTTATGTTACATTGTCGTATTAAAATAATAATGATAATGACGAAAATTAACAAAAATGGATATATCTTGAAAACTATTAGGTTTAGGTGTAGAATACCTTTATACTTTCTGAAAGACAATACAATTTCCTACAAGATAGGCCTATTAGAAATAGGGTGTGCCATTTAAAATAAGCACGAAATTTAACCTTGAATGTGCCTTTGGAGATATGTTGAATTATCAAAACATCTTTAGATTTTAAATTCCTCTTAATAGTCTGAAATATTCACCCATTAGTTAGATATACCGACACAAAATTTCATTTGTTTTCATTCATCCATTTCAAAGTTATGATTTTTTTCGAAACGTCAATTTTTCAAAAAATATTTAAATATTTCAAAAGTTATTAGGTTTAGGCATATGAACATATTATGAAAGTTAACTTTATTTTTGATGTAGAATCTGAAAAAAATATAAAATATGGGTCATTCCATTAGAAAAAATATAACTATGATACGCCATGCTTTTATGGGACACCCTGTATATTTGATACTAATTTTAAAATGTGGTCCTAATAGACCTACATACGCCTACGAAAGCCGATTTTGAAAAAAATAAACCATTTAGCCGTAAAGCTACTCGGCGCGCACGCTGAGACACCCTGTATATATAAATATATATATAAATATATATATAAATATATATATAAATATATATATAAATATATATATATATATATACATACATACATACATACAACATACTAATCACAGATAATTACGGATAAGGTAAAGTGGATATGCAATAGTATTTTATCACAGACTGGGAATGTAAATAGAAAATGAAATACCAAACAAAGCTATAAAAATTAAAAACAAATATATTTAAAATATCATTAATTGAACGAAAATCCCGCAAATTAACGGATTGTATATATATATATATATATATATATATATATATATATACACATATATATGTATATATATATATGTACGCATACAAGTATCACAGAGGAAATCACAGAAAAAGTTCAAATGCTTAGGCAAATTATCACAAAAATAGTACACATATTTCTATATATATATACACATACACACATGCATACAAATAAAATAACGAAAAGAGGGAAAATTAACATATTAAAATGAATAAATTAAATATATATATACATTCCTAAATGTTGCAAGATATGTTGTCCAAATTGATGCGACTAAGACGAGTTTTAAATTGATTTTAATAATTGCATCAACCCTCTATTGTGTCGACACCATGTATATATTTCAAATAGTGACATCAATTATTACGTATAATTTATTTAAAAAAATATTCTTCGCTTCTAAAAAAAAAGAAAGGTGTATTTCCATAAAGTTCTCCGAACGGTATGAAAGCTCCTCGATGGGTCCGTTTAACACGGAATTTTATTCAACGGGGATTTTTTTATGAGACGCATAAAATCCCGGCATATTTCCACGGTTCGCACATTCAGAAACGGGCGTCTGTTCGGGGCGTCGCGACGTCGCACGCCACTGAATTTCCATAATAAAACGGGCGATCACTTCAATTTCCCGGCGCCGCAAACCGTCGTGCCGCTTTAATTACCATCCGCCCAATTAATAATTAATTAAACGCGAACTTAATTATAATGACTAGCATAATCCGGCACGGTCCGCATAACCGCTATTAAAACCAATAATGTAATGCATAAAATTTCTTATGGGTATTTTTATTTCCCTCATATTAAATATATGGGAAAAGTAATCGTGAACAATAAAATCGAAAATAACGACAGATATAAACAATTGAATGTTGAAATCGATGGATACTTGGAGCGCCTTATATTTCAAAAATAAAAATGCAATCAATTCTGTTAATGCATGTAATTGGAAAGAATCTTAATAATCAAAATAATACACGTTTTCCCCTTAGATAAAAATTGTATACAATACGCCAAACGATATTTTCCTTTTTTTGCTGAAACGGAAGACTCTATATAATTATGTTATTTTGATAGAAAATTGCTTCATCTTTATTTTTTGTATAACATATTAAATAGTTAACCGTTTTTGAGGTATTTAAACTCAAAATCCAAATATTCATAATTGGTATAGAATTTTTAATCAAAGTAGGCCGTAGTATAATCATAATCATATTTATTGTGCTAAAATATTATACAATGTGTACACTTGTCATGACAAATAACTTATATTTAAGGCTGGCGTTTACTAGAAAAGGAATGATGCGATGACAAAGATAGTTGCCAATCGTCAAGGAGGTGATGGCCTCTCGATTTTAATAGCGAACTATTTGAGAAATATGTAGAACACTGCAGTTTGGTTTCCTTATCTATGTGTGTGTCTGTGTATTCGACAATCGACGCTGACGCGATCGATTTTTTTATTAATGAATATGTTATTTATTATTTAGACAGTGTATAAATATATTTGATGAATTTTGTCGTATCATCGAAAGAATTACTCAATGCATGCTATTATATTTTTGTTCTCATTTTTAAGAAAAAATCATTTTCACTGTAAGTTTGGATTCTTCGTGTGATGTTATTAAAAAAAAGCGGTAAAAAGTCGTTATACTTATACCTAACCGTTTTTATTAATATTTGAATATTCATAAAAATTACCTTTTATGCAGAATTGATCCTCAAATTATATTTCGCGAGATAAAATGCATTTTGAAATAATAAAAATAGTAAGATAATATATACATCAAATTAAAGGTGTAATTTAGTGAAATAAAATGGATAAAATTATGTATACAGGGTGGGCCACTAATAACGGCCATTAAAAGTTTACGGGGTTCTTGACTGATTATTTCGGAAATGGCTACCAACTTTGTTATTTTAAATAGAACACTACATATTATTATTTTTTGGATTCCCCATTTAATTGTCCATCCACTTATATGAATTTATATCCACATAATTGTTACAGTTTTTGAGTTAAAAATTTATTTTTCGAATATTAACTCCAAATAGACCTTTCGAAAAATGTCTTCAATTTTTACTAATAGATCCCTCTAGTATTAAAAAAACATTTGTCAATTTTGACAATAGGTATTTCCATAAGGTCCATATTTCAGTGCCCAATTAAAAACAGCATAATTCATTTTTTAAATGGAATGTTCAATATTTTATCTCACAGATCGATTAGCAAATTAATTTGCAACATAAAAATATTATATATCTATATATCCAGAGCAAGTAGTTTTTGAGTTATTTCTAAATTTCTTTCCTCACATTTTTTTTTTCATAATTGAGTAATTCCTGTTCTATTTACGCGTGCATCAATATTCTTTAGGAAAGATGTGGAAATCTAGCAGGCCAATTCTACAGACCTAAATTTCGAATCCATCTATCTTTATCGTTTTTAATGCTAATATGAATCGATAGAGAATTTGATTGCATAAAAATCTACAGAGGTTCCAATAAAAAAACAGTTGAAACCTTACAAAGTTATGATATTTTTTTATAGATAAATTGGTTTATTAAAAGAATATTAAAATAACACTCTTAATGGCGAATAACATTCCGTCGAAATAAAATATAATAAAAAATCGCAGCACTTCTTTTTGTTTTAAATTTTCCTATGTTACATTATATAGAATATGAAAAAGAAAATATGATTTGCGCTTTACTCACTCATTTATCTTGAAGGAATTTTCTTATTTTCCCTCATTAACCATTTGTTTTAGTATTGTCAGTTTTTGGATTATACTTTTTTGGGATAGACAAATATTTTAAATAGAAGTGTAGAACTTGAATAACTAAATATTTTTGTCCTATTCTCTTTTAAATTTCTTTAAAAAGTGGTGATGTGTCCGTCATGGTACTTTCCCTGGTGAATTCGGTCAAATAAGTTTCTGATTAAAAATTTAATAGGAAATCAAAAATGATTAATTGAAAAAATGGATTGTTGTCTTTTAAAGTTAAAGCCGAGTACTTGGAAGGATATTATAATTTAGTGTGATATTTATCTCTTTATTTGGGGATGAATAACCCTAACTATTATTCTACATATAGTGTAGAACTAAATACATTTTTGGAAAATATAATTTCTGCTTACATTACAATCATTCTATAATTTTTTTTATTATTTTTTGTATCCGTAAATATAATAAAATAAAAGTGAAATTAAAAATGGCCTATCGGGAAATATGAAGGCAAACATTTATATATATTTTGTGAAATATGACGAAAACTGCTACCACCATAATAAGTGTTTGGTTTGAAATGTATACTTCAAAAATAAAAAAAATAGAACATACAGTTCAAAAGAACCTATGAAACAGTAAGTGAAGTAACACTTGATACAATTTAATAATTTTTAATAATAATTTTAATTTTACAATTATATTGATCTATTTTAGATCATTAGTCTTTTATTACATTCCTAAGGCTCAAATAAAATTATTTGAAAACATTACATTTTTTATAAAATAAAAAAGAAATCCATAATAATAATTTTTCACCGTGCAAACATTGGCAAAAAAAGATTCATTCATATTTGTATGCTGCTTACTGAACGTTATTTAAAATGTTTATTATTTTAGAATGGCATGTGCATCGTCGGTGTTTTAAAAACGCGACGCGCAGAGATAACTATAAAAGATATTTTTGTCTTTCTCATATTCATTGAATGTGAAATAGCAATAAGCATACATACACAACATTATCAAGAAGAGGGGAGAAACATCTATTGAGTATCTCTTGAAAATTAATTAAAAATCTTTGTTTGTGTTTTTCCACAGTATTAATTATTTAAATTATTACTCATAACATTAATTTTATAAATAATTTAAAGGTGATAAACGCAAATAACATTTATTAAAATATAGTACACTATTTCCCGCTATCTATATGAGACTTAATGAACTAATATTTGTCTAGTCAAATGCAGAAAACTATATGTAACTTGCCGGTTTTATTCAATATGGCCGAATTTCACGGGAATTGATGATATTTTCGGAACGACCTTCCTGAATAAACAGCATTGTTTTCTGACGAAAAAATGTATTGAACCATAACTACATTCAATGTAGATTATTACGACATATTCCATTTTCTTTCAATAATTATATTAATAAGTAAAAATATAGCACATTCTTTGCATAAAATGTGCTAACTTTGGACGTAATTTTCTTCTAAACTATTAATCAGATTAATTTTTCAATAACTCGTTCGAAATCTGTGGAGTTTTAGGATTATTTTGATATATAATATGATGAAATTCATTATTCAGGGTTTGTTTGTTGTAGGAATTCAATTGGTACAAAATCGCTTCATTTTACATACGATAAACGCCAGCCTTAATATATTGGGAAAAAATTATTGTTTAGTGTCATGCTTAATGGCACATTTATTAAGTACAGTAAATTTTGCATTATTTTTGTGACACTGGTCACAAAATCTACTTTTTATATTAGTAGAAACCAACAAAGATATTCTGGTTATGCTTACCAAAATTCGACATTCTAATTATCCTTTACATAATCCTTCAAATGCATTTTCAATATCCCAACCATTACTGAACGGCTCCGATCACTCTCCTTAAAATTTACTTCAAATCTCAAAAATATCGAAATCCTAAATCACTTATGTTTAAAACGCAACTCTAACACTCGTCCGTAAATAAATACTCAGTAATTACAATTCATCATTTCACTACATCACATTAGAGACATAGACTAAACAAGGACATTCCGAGAGACCTCTGGTCGATAGCCTATTCCATCACAAGATAATCATCTTTTACGTATATTTTTGTAGAATAAAGATATATTATTATTATTATTATTATGGTTATTATTCTAAAAGAAATTAGAAACATATTTTACATGAGACCAGAAAGACCTCCGGTCGATAGCCCATGACAGACTACTAACCCACCAATATGTATTGTAAATATAAATATTTGTAAAGAATTGTAATTCTGCTGTATGAATAAAGATGTTTGTTTGTATATATTTTACATGAATACATCAAATACAGACATAAACACGAACATAAAGGTGGAAAAGCGAAAGGCAAAAACTAGTGAAATAATTAAATACTTGTATGATTATATATATATATATATATATATAATCTGAAATCCCATCTACCATAAAGGTGGTGTAGGGGTACTTTGCATTGAAATTGTTTAAAAAACGATAATAGATACGAGTATAGTTTCTTGTACCAAAAAAGGGAAGAAGAGCCAATTTTTTATCGAAATACCATACAAAATATATGAAGTTCGATTTAAGTAAAAAGAGATAAAATCAAAAACGGATATTCGGTCACTCTTGAATACATTAAACCAATATCTGAACCGATGAGAAGTTAGCTACGGACTTTGTGGCCCGGCGCATCCACCAGGTTTTATAATCTTCTTTCTCTACAGAAATCTTACTTTTTCTTACAAAGTATTAAATATGCAAGTTTCAGATTACGTATCCAAAATTATTTTTTCGGCTTTCGCAATTGAAGACATTTAGAGTAATCATTTTTTAAAAAATTCATTGCACAAATTTTTCTTAATGGATTTTCGACTTTTTTGTTTAATGAAAATATGAAAAAAATAATTGTGCAATGAATTTTTGAAAAAATGATTATGGTGTCTCTAGGAACTTTTTTTCATTTTTTTAATCAACAAAACAATTGTTAATAATGCTTACTGTTAACCATAGTAAGCATTGTTAGCAATTATAAATAATAACCATGGCGTCTCTAGGAACTTTTTTTCATTTTTTCATCAATAAAAATGCTCTTTTAAGAAAATTTCAAAAATTCTTAACTCAAATTTGCCTGATTTTCGATTTTTTTTGCTTTATTTGTTTATGTTAAGTATTGCTAACAATAATAAACAATAGTTTCTGAGTTATATCGTTTCGATTTTTTTTGCATCAACTAATATTTTCTCTAAAGAAATTTTCAAAATTTCATAACCTAAATTTGCCTGATTGGATTTTTGATTTTTTTGTTTTAATAGTTAATAGTATTGTTAAAAATACAAAATAATAGCTACGGCGTAATCTCTTTTGGAACTATTTTTTTTTCATATGTACAAATTTTGCCCATTCTTTTTTGTTTCTTGCGAGTCCTTTCGCTTCTGCTCACATTTTTCCAGAATCTCCTGTATGATCTTATCCCAGGTCTGTCGTGGTCTTCCTCTGGTTTTTCTTTTTCCTACTCTTGCCTGCCATATTTGTTTCACTGGTTTTGAGCTTCCCATTCGTTCTAGATGTCCCCATAATATTGTTAATAATGCTTAATATTAGTACAAAAAAATCATTAATTCATTCAGGCAAATTAGAGTTATGAATATTTGATTTTTCTAAGAAAATATTGCTTGATGTAAAAAATATTTCCAAAGGAGAATACGCCGCACAATGGGGTATTTTCCAATTCTAGGCGGCCATAAGTCGATTTCTGAAAATGCAACATAGATAGAAAAAATAAGTAGAATACTAAAGCTAAGTCATTAGGGAATTATATAGTTTTTCATAGTTATATCAAACAATAAGCCGTCAAAAGCATTCGACAGATATCGTTAATTTATGAATAATAATTTGACATATACGATTTTACTCAGTAGGAGTTTCAAACGTGATTATTTGTTATTTTTCTACGATGTGTGAAAGTAAATAACAATGAGTGCAATGAGGCAGGTATGTGTCGCAGTTTACACAAATATTTGTTGGGATAAAGACATGTTTAGTTAGTGTAAGAATAATTAAAATACAAACCGTTTTTGAGATAATCTTTTTTTGCATTTTCCGAAAATAAAAATTGAAAAGTTATTCTTCCAAAGCTTTCCCACCATTCATTTTTTTACTACAATAAGTTCAGTCCTATTACTTTATGTTTTTGTTAAAAACAGACTCCACTTTTCTCCACATTAGAAAATATCAATTTATAAACTTTAACGGTCAAGATTCCATATACTTTCCATTCTGATTTCGCCAATATTTTGTTTTCGTGTTATTATAGCACCATCGAGCGTAAAAGTTATTATCAGAAGAAAGTTGTTTAACATCATGCAGCAGCAAAATCTACCAAACTTGACGAAAAAAATGGATTATTTGGAAAAGTATCTTGTTGGTTGTGAGAATTACAACAATGAAGAAACGAGAGAAATTAAACACGTATTCTCACACTTTAAGTCTGAATTGAAAATATGGTGGAGTAGAGCATGCGGTTTTCAAGAAAAATTTGTTAACGTGAATAGAGAATGGCTTGAAGGAACAATTACGTTGCCAAAAGTAGTAGTGCGACAAGGTAGGCCAGTCAAATCATTTATTGAATCTAGTGAAAGATCTAAGCGAAGAAAAACGGAAAATTTAAGTAGATCTACTGATTTGGAACAACTTACTCATGCTACGCAAGTAAAGTTAAGCCTCTGGGAAGAGAGATGTTGTTAAAATTATCAAAAACATTACAAATTTCCTAAAGAGAGCTACTGAATATAAAAAAAAAACATACTCAGAAATGCAAATCATAAGAAAGGAAATAGACAGAAGACAATACGAAATTATTAGAAGCGCCCAAAAAAAAATATACCCCTCTTGCATCATTCTACAGAGAACAAAATTAATAAATTGACACGCAATTTTTGAATACCTTCAAAAACCAAATACTATAAAGGATGATTTATTTTAAGTCATTATGCGGCACTCTGTATACATGCAAATATTTTCAGATTATGTAGCTATTAAAGTCGAGTCTTTGGTGAAGAAACTTTTTTTCTATCTTCAACAAGAACCGAGATCTTCCGAAAATGCCTTAATGGGACACCCTGTATATTATTAACCTATAGATGGTTATTATGATTTAGCGAACTAATTAATTTACAAGTTTGTTTAGAAAGGTTTATAGCGCCAAAAACATTTTGGCCGCCCAGATCATTCAAATACCCCACTGTGCGCTGTGGCTATCGATTATTATTGTAACAATTTGGAGTTATGTATTTTTGAAAATTACTTGCAAGAAACTATTAGTTGATGTAAAAAAATGGTTTCAAAAGAGATTATGCCATGGCTATTATTTAGTATTTATTTGTTATCCAACAGATTATGAGATCTTATTACAGGATAACTTAAGACTAACAATTACAAATTATAGCGTGTAAGCACAATATGTATGATGAAACGAATATTTAATTCTTGCATATTAAAATAAAAATAATATAAAAGTAATACAAAATATGAAAAATTAGACAAATATTAACGAGGGCGCTCACATGAACAATTGCGTATTAATTATGAAAGATTGATGTTGGTTGTACGCTAAGCATTGACAGATTGACGTGAAATAAATCTAAATTATCTGGTAGCATGTTCACTATGTTACACATAGATATAATGGACGAATTGAGATATTGTCTAGTGTTTGCTTCAGTAGTGTAAAATGTAGTCTTATGCATACTATGCAATCTAGGAACAGCAAAGTTAAACTTAGATATAAGATATGAATCATGCAAGTGATGATTAATTAATTTATTAAAGAAAATTACTTGAGACATTCGTCTTCAATTTTGTAATGATGGTATACCAAATTCTTGTTGAAGTTTAACTGAGCTGTAATCCTGAACAGGATACTGTGCATGTGTTCTAAAGTACAGGCGTTTCAAAAATTTCCTTTTGATATTTTCGAGATCGTTAATGTGAGTTTGATAGGGTTACCGGCAAACATTTTTTTCCGGTCACATTAAAATATTCAATTTTATTTTTCATAAATAATTAAAATGAGTTTATCCCAAACGCACGTTTACCTACTGTGCCCAATCGGATTATCAAAAGCCATTAAGCGGCGATCCGTTTCGTGAGAAAGGATAATCGTTTCTTTATCGTTTCTCGTGAAACACATTAGCCGGTATTTTGGTAATCCGAAAAGTGTAAATCGGTAACCGTGCCACAAAGGACAGCCTCCACCCCCTACGACGAAATCGGTGTATAAATCCGGAGAGCTGATCCGACAGAAACCAGAGAGCAACCACTGTCCCTGCTACCTGCCTCTCCGTCGATGACCGCACCTGTCGACGCCGTTCACCTGGGTTGTTGTTAATTTGCATTACCGTTTTTTTTGTAATCGTATTTTATTTTTGTTCGTGTAAATATATCATTATTTGGACCAGTTGTTTTGGATTAGTTGCTCTTCACGTGCTTCCTGAGCTAGAGTCGTTCAAAGGAGTACCTTCCATCCTTTAACAATAGTAAATATTCCATACTACGTTACAGTATTCTAATTTACTTCTTACAATATATATATATATATATATATATATATATATATATATTTATATATTTATATATAAACAATGATCCTTTCTACCCATATGGGTGTAGGGTTACTTCTTACAAAAGCATAATAAAAGTTAATGACAGGTTATATCGTGTGAAATTGTTTAGTGTTTCTTATAAGAAAACCGAGCATACTGTCGAAGTTTTAACGATGTGTGAAGCTATATCGTTAATAAATAAAACAAATAAAAGGGATCCGATGTTAGACCTTATTGCACACCAATTGAACAAACAAATGTGTTTGATTTTGAAATAGTTCGACCCCCGGTCTTGCATAAATTGACAAAATTTGTGTTAATTTAATTCACCAGGTTCGTTGTTTGTGGATATATACATTATCGATACTTACTGTGTCGTGTTTCCATCTGAAAAGGAGTAATGTGGTCGATAAATGAAACTCAGGAGGTGAGTTTAACGAATGCATCGTGTTTATTTAAAATGGCAATCATTATTATTTAAATTTTATTACAAATCAATCACTCCCCCACCCTCTTATTATTCCTAACCTTAATTATCTTTTATGAGGCAAGTGCAATTTTTTTAAACTCAAAAATGTGTGGGATTTCACGATATTGCTCCGCTATACGCATTGGAGAGATGGGAAAAATCCACTCAAAAAACCATCTCAGAGCAATTTTGCCGTCGAGATGTGGATGATGAAATACGATCATTCGTCCTCGTTGAACCTTTCACCTTCAATTCAAAAATCCTGTATCCCTTTGGCAATCCATATTTCTTCGTCAAGAAATGAACTATGAAATGCGGGGAATTCCTCATCATTGAGCTTCTCAATTTCAACTCCGAAATCCTCACATAGCATTGTATAGTTCATATCTCGTCGGCGAGACATAGACAGTGAAATGTAAAATCCTCACATTTCACTGGCAATCCATACCTAGACGGTTTGAATTTCCCACCCTCAATTTTGTTAACAAAGTGTTTACTGTGTAGGTGACTCATCGATGTTCTACGAGATCTCCAGTTATTGAAATATACTTCGGAAAGACCCTAACACTATCCAGTGTCTGACGTGAATTTCCAAATTCCCCTACCTGGAATTTACCCAACCGTTGAACATTGCGTACCAACCCGTTTTTATTTAATATAATATTTATCAGATCAGTTATACTTTACTTGGTAAAATTTGTGACGTTAGCAACTCCACGACCACGTCTCTTCTCTCCATTGTTCGGATAACGGTCGTAGTTTTATCCCTACTTTTAATGTGAACATAATGAACTGAAAATTTCGCGTTCACGTTTCTTATTACTCGCCCTGATAACACGGATTCATCTCCACTTTACTTTTCACTCAACTTCTCAAAAACTCCAAAAACCTCGCGCTTGCGTCTTTACTCTTCTTACTCGTCCGCGTGACTCTCTGCCAAATCTTCCTTTGAATCATCATTTTTCTGACGTTTTATACATCCCCTCCTTCATTATTTTCAGTCATATTTTAAAACTTACATTAGCATATTTGGTAACGTTGCAAATTTACTAAGTTCGACATAATTATTTCTCGTTCTCATTTACATCGAATTTAGTATTTTTAATTTTATCGAACTGCGTTTGCATCCGCAAGAAATGAATATCTTATTTTTATGTCACTTATTTTCTATTTGTAACCACATTGTTACAATATTATATTTTAATAATGTTTCTTATTTTTAATTTTATACATGACCCCTATCTGATCTATTACAATTTTATTGAACGATATTCGACATATACTAATATGTTTTCCAAATAACCTTTTATTAGTAATATTATATTATTATTAAAGCCAAAATTATTTAGTTTTTTTAATAATAAGAATGATTTACTTTATCAAACGCTTTAAAAAAATCTGTAAAAACGAAATCTACCTGTAAGCGTCCCTCTAACGCACTTGATACAAAATTGTATTGTTAACAATGCTTACTATTAACTATTAAAACAAAAAATCTATTCAGGCAAGTTTGTGTAATGATTTTTTGAAAAATCGATCACTCTAAATATCTTTGCTTAATAGTGGAAGCCGAAAAAATATAATTAATGTTTTTAATATTTAGATATTGGTAGTTCATATTGCATGAAATAAATATGAATAAAATATTAAAAATCAACCAATAAAACACAGATTAGATTGAATAACTTTAAATTCTCGACTAGTTTCGAGTTATTAGCCCATTTTCAAGAGAATTTAAAATTTGTTTTATTAAAATTTCTATGAATGAATAGATATATTGATTTTTAAGATTTTTTAAATTTTAATTTTAATTTAATTTAATTGTGGGGCAGGCAAAATAATTTCAGTCCCAGCATTTGCTCACAAGGTGAAAAAAACACTAAAACACCATCCTCAGGATCATTATGGAATTATTTTGCTAAAATAAAACAAAATTAGTTATTTATAAATAAGTTGGATTGCTAAAATGAAATGGAAATTAATAGAAATTTATAGATTATATATATATCGTTTAATAATAGAATAAAGTGAAAAGTAGTATTTATAATAAATCATAAAGTGAAGAATATAATAGATCTACTTGTTCATTTAGAAGTGATGAATTAGTGTCTTTATTGTGTAAATAAATTTCGATTGCTTCCAATATATCTAATTTTTGACCTTTTTCACAATGTTGTAAGATTTTTGTATTATTTAAATTTGGAAAAGTGTGACTATTTGTAAGTATATGATTTGAAAAAGTACTACAATCTTTATTTAATCTAAATGCTCTTCTAAAGTGTTCATTATATCTTATATTAAAATTTCGGCTAGTTTTTCCAATATACACACTATTACAATCAGAACATATAAGTTTATAAATACCAGATTTGTTAATTTTTCTGTTTTATCTTTTCTATTGTATAATATATTAGCTAATTTATTTTTACTTCTAAATCCTATTTTGTAATTATTTTTTCTAAATATATTTGCAATTCTTTCTGAAATTTCTCCAAAATAAGTTAATGTTAAATATTTTTTATTGTTTTCTTAAATTTTTGGATACATTTCAAAAAGTGCTTTCTTTGTGAATTCTTTATTAATTAATTTTTGAATTGTGTGATAAGGAAAACCATTTTTTGAAGCAATATTTCTTATTAAATTTAATTCATTATTGAAAGATTGTTTTGATAGTGGAATTTTGAAAGCTCTATTGATCATAGAATAATATGTTGATAATTTTTGACAAAGGTGGTGAAATGAATCAAATGGTATAGTATTTTTGTTACTGGTTGGTTTTCTATAAATCTCAAATTGTATCTGATTGTTCGTATAATTGTTAAATCTAAGAAGTTGATCTTTTTATTTAACTCAATTTCTAAAGTAAATTTTATGTGCTGGTTTAAAGAATTGATATAAATGAATTTAAGTTTTCATCAGATCCATCAAAGCATGCAATAAAATCATCAACATATCTATACCAAAATTTAATATGTTTTTTTTTTGTAAGTGGATTTCTAAAAATTGCTTCTTCTAATGTATTCATGTAGATATCAACAGTAATGGACTTAAAGCAGATCCCATTGCCAATCCAGAATTCTACTTATAATAAATGTTATTGAATTGAAAATAATCTTGATCGATATTTAATTTAAAAGAAGGAAGTATTTCTTCTTTAATTGTATTAATATTATTTTTATCTAAAATATTTTTAATAATTTTAACACATTCACTTCAAGGAATACTAGGAAACATATTCGTTACATCAAAAGAAACTATATTTGAATTTAAAGGTGTTTTATAATATTTTAATTTATTTGTTAAATCTATATTATTTTTAATACTATATTTTGATTTATAATTTGTTATGTTTCTAAAATATTTACTAGTATAGATAGCTAAGTTTCTGCAAGGTGAATTTATATACGAAACAACAGGTCTGATGCGTAGGTTTGTTTTGTGAGTTTTAATTAAACCGTAAAGTTTTGTAGCAATAGGATTTTTTGTTATTATATTACATTTATCATTTTTATTAAAAAAATGATTTTTTTGATAGAAATTGTTTAATTTCTTCTTGATATTTAATTGTTGGATCTCTTTTTTAAAATTTCTATATTTTCTTGATTAATGAAATTATTCACTATTTGAATATATAATTCTTTTATTAATATCACAGTTGTGTTAGATTTGTCAGCTTTTGTAAAAACTAATGAATTTTCAGCTAATATCTGTTTAATTGATTTTATTATTTTGAAATTAGTTGAATTAGAAGAGAAAGTAAAATTAAAACTTTTCACTTTATTCTATTATTAAATCACATATATATAATCTATATATTTCTATTAATTTCCATTTCATTTTAGCAATCCAACGTATTTATAAATAATTAATTTTATTTTATTTTAGCAAAATATTTCCATAATTATCCTGAGGAGGACCGAAATTATTTTGCGTGCCCCACAATTAAATTAAATTAAAATTAAAAAAGTCAATATATCTATTCATGTAAATATCCATAGAAATTTTAATAAAACAAATTTTTAATTCTCTTGAAAATGGGTTAATAACCCGAAACTAGTCGAGAATTTAAAGTTATTCAATATAATCTGTGTTTTATTGGTTGATTTTTAATAATTTATTCATATTTATTTCATACGAAAAAAATTTTTTTTTGATATGTGATCTAAATTTTGTTGATTTAATACTTTGTAAAAAACAAGATTTCTTTAGAGAAAGTTACAAAACATGGTGGGCCACAAAATCCGTGCAACTTCACTTTGATTTCCTCTTTCCATCAAAAAAAAAAGAAATCGAATAATTGATCGATATTGCTATTTTACTATTATTGCAAATAGATACGAGTTTGATGACTTTCAACAGCCGTCAAAACAAAACTACATCTGCCTGAAAATCTGGTAGTCATCGTTTCAAAGAAGGCGCTAAATGATGGCATACACGTCTTGCGTCAGTGGTGGTTATCATAGAGTCTTCGTATATAGATTTGAAATTGTTCACTTTTGTTTGCAATTATACTTTTGCGCGCATTTCTTTTTGTTAAATAAATAGTGGGTAATTTTCGCCTGTAATAAATACAAATTAGCTGCCGGAGCAGACAAAACGTTAATTTAGGAATCCTCGTGGTCCTTTTCCCGCGCCCGAGCAGCCGGAAAAGTGTGTTCCGATTTAAAGCAATTAAAACGGAAACGAGTACGCTTTATAATCCTCACCCTTCTTTTATGCGGGCAGTAACTTATCTGTCAACGCCGTATTCCTAAATGAGATTTATTATCTTCGTTAAATTAATTTAAATCTATTAGATACAAATGCTTTTAGTTTAATTCTCTCTGCATGTTTTGCTGTAACATAGCCCAAATTAAGTTTGGCAGATAATTAATATATTTAGTGAAGTAGATATTTTAACAACTTTATTCAGTCAATTACAATTACATAGCATGAGCACAGTAGCATTTATATACAACACATTTATGTGTTAGTCTGTCTGGGCTATCGACCGAATCGATGTCGAGTTATCCCACAGTTTCCAACCCACGGTTTTGTGCCCGGCGTCTTCACCATGGCCGATGCGCCGGGATGCATCTATTAATATTTGTTATATTTCTTCCTCAATTTAAATTCTCTTGAAAATGGGCTAATAACCCGAAACTAGTCGAGAATTTAATCTGCGTTTTATTTGTTTTATTGGTTGATTTTTAATAATCTATTCATATTTATTTTATTGTATATTATATTCAAACTAAATCTTCGCACATTTCCACAATGGATTTTCTAAATATACATTAATTTTTATGTTTTGTGACAGTTGTATTCACTATCTTATATAGCACTGTTTTTAGTTTTTATTTTGACCTGTCCTGTAAACACTATTTGTCATTTTTTAAATTAAATTATTTATATTAAATAAAAATGATTTGAAAATAATTAATAAATTATTTTTACATTTAGCTTTTGACTTACGTTACGTAAGTACGTTAAACAAATGCACATTAAAACAACTACTTCCCGGGCAAATACCCACGTCGGATATTGAATTACATAATGCACACCTGCTGTTGCACATCAATAAAATATTGCATAATGCAACAAATTTTGATCCGAGAAAAATTTAATGTAAAAACAACAAAAGGAACGTTACTTAATATAAGGCTGTCTGCAGATGGCCTTATCCCGTGTTTCGGGATCTATCCCTCGTCAGTACAGCTATGCCTTACATAATTTAAAGATGTTAAAATAAATTAATTAAATTAATCCAAATACAATCAGCAAAATCAAATCAATTACATTAAATCAAATTAAACTAAATCAATTTAAATTAAACCAAATTAATTTAATTTAAATCAAAACCGAATAAAATTAAACGAAAATAATTTAAAATAATAATTTTAAATAATTTAATCAAATTAATTAAAAAGAAAGTCACAGAGCTAAATGTGAAAATAATTTATTAATTATTTTCAAATCATTTTTATTTAATATATTTAAATAACTGTGATCAAGTGAATGAATAATACTCTTTTCTATTTCAATTATTTTCTAAAAATATAATAATAAGGTCCCAAGCAACAAAGTAACGTCAAAATAAAAAATAAAAAAATGACAAACAATGTTTTACAGGACTTTAAAAATATTCGACGGATCCGTGTCCTGAGACAAAAAAAAACATCACAAAAAGTTTATTTTGAAACATCCTATTTTTATATTCTCAACATATGTTAATAAAATCCCTAGCAACAAATTAACTTCAAAATAAAAAACCTAGAAATGCAAAAAAAACATTGTTATATAAGATAGGGAATACAACTATCAGAAAACATAAAATTTAATTTTCATTTAGAAAATTCAATTCTAAAGTGCTTGCAAGTACTCCATTAGAAACGAAAAATCCCTAAAAGGATTCTCATGAAAATCTAACAGAAAAGAAAAGAAAAATATCGGGCTTGATACACCCCACGAACTGGCTCTCGAAAGCTCCCATTAAGGTTGCGGTTTAGTGGAATATAGTAAAATGGAAATAATCGTTTGAAAATAGAGCTATTCTTTTGGATTTCATAATATGAATGTGTATTTACATTTTTTATCTACCAAGTATAAAGTATCAGTGTAAATAAAAAATAAATCGTTAATTTTCGTGTATTACGTCAATTTATTAGTTTAAGTTAGAAAAGAAAATTGTAAGATATAATGAAATTAATAGGTCATGTCTGCTAAATTATTTAAAAGCAGAATTTAGTGAAATCCTTGAAATTTTCAATGCACAAGTTTTTATTAAGAAAAATTTAATTTAAAATTTGCTATAAATTTGATCAATTTTCATTGTTTTTCAAAATTATTTTTCACAGAAACTAAACATTAAAATAATTTTTAATTTATCTGATGAAATTCCTGCTTACTTTAAGATTATTTTAATGTATAATACAATATTGTTCATTGATCACAACAACAATCTAGCTCAAATTAGTGATTGCCCATATTTGTATAGCTATCTCTTTCTTCTAAACCGCACCCTTAAAGGGCTATCCAGACTAAATCGTAATTCTTTTACCAATTACACAGTTTGAAGATCGGAATTTACAAATGTTTGATCGGGAGCACTTAGATTTTTATTTTTATCTGGTTTACGAGCCTGAGAAAACTCCGGAATGTAATCTGATGAATATATAAATTTCATGGCCTCCGTAAAGTGAGGATATATGGCCCCGAGATGTGCTCTCGTTCACTTACTCAGCGTGGTTTATCTCTTGCTCGAACAGCGCCAGTAAAGTGCAAAGTTGAGCACGGCTAATTGCTTTTAGTTTTCCTGTTCAGGTATTCATCGGCTCGTTTGTTGGAGTTGTTGTTTATGCGCGGGACAAAAAGTGATTTTCGTTTGATTTCATTTATTTTACGAAAATCTCCTTTGTAAATGATAAGCATTTACATAAATCATCACAAATAATAAATACACAAATAAGTTAACTTTATCCCAAGTGGTTCGACAGTTCAAGATTAAGAGGGGTAAGGTAATCTCAGCGGTACTTACAATAATAAAGAGGTGCTAAATAAGTATTGAATAAAAATTCTGATTTTCATTCAGAATTTGTTAAGTGAAATTGATATACCATATGATCGCTATTTTTTTCTAGAGTGCTTTGCTTTTTTTAATAAAAAAATGATTTTGGCAATAATAGTAACCGCATGTTATAGGTTACGTTATATTATTAACAAATTGAAGAATTTTATTTGATAAAAATGACACATATGACGTTTTATTTGTTTTTATTCACGGGTACCAACAAAATGTATAATAAAGAAAAAAATCATAGCACTCTTAATTAAAAAAAATCTCGATCGTATTTTGTTAATTTATTTGGTATTTTTCACAATTTACATTTTTTGAGAAGTATCTAAATTACGCGGATTCTCTATTTGCGTTTAAAATTACAAACACTAGCAAGTTATTTAAATAATGTTTATTCTAACTACTGACTAATGTTAAAGTAACTTAAAATTGAAACAAGATTTTGAACTTAGAAAATAATCGATAAAGTAAAAGCAGTACCGACTTTGTCTCCGGTCGCTTCTGTGACGTTATTCTCACGATTGTTAAGACAATCTCTCTCGGGAAAGAAGTCTAACACGTTTCGTTTTGGTTAGATCATAAAAATGTATAAAAGAATGAGAGGAATAAAAGAAAACAAGATAGGGATTCTGAGGATTTTTACATCTTATATATATATATATATATATATATAATCGATGTCCCCTTTTACCAATTGGTGTCGGGGTTGATTTTTACATCTTAGGTCGGAAAAAGGTCGTTTACGACTTAATCCCTCGCTCACGTATTATCTCTTATTGCCTTCAATTCGGCATGATCTTGACTAACTGAATAGAAATGTACACAATTTACACAATGGTTTATTCTCCCTTCGGTTATTTCGAAAATCTCTTAAAATGTTGAAAAAAAAAAAAAACACGTTCGTCCTATTTAATAAAATCTCCATATAATTGGAAGTAACATTTCGCGTTAACAAAATACAGTGTTCTTTTTTTTCTCTCAAAATTTTTAGAAAAATGAATGGTATATATAGTTTCATAGCGTACAGATAATCAAATAAGCATCTTTTAAAATGAAATAAATATGAATAAATAATTAAAAATCAATTTAAAATTTTAAATTCTCTTGAAAATGGGCTAATAACCCGAAACTAGTCGAGAATTTAAAGTTATTCATTCTAATCTGTGTTTTATTGGTTGATTTTTAATAATTTATTCATATTTATTTCATACAATATGAACTACCAATGTCTAAATATTAAAACCATGAATTATATTAAAGTGTCTTTTAAAATATTTAATGTTTTTAACAATTTTGATCTGTTGGGTTTCTTTCCTACAATGATATGCCGATGGATCGATGGATCGGCAAAGGATAATTATTAATATATCTCGTCTTGCACGATTATTGAGGAGTGTAAAAAAAGTACAACAAAAATAAGAATACATTTATTGCATTGCCGAATTTCCCAGAATAGTTTGCATTTAATCAACATAATTTTTCTATTTTAAAGTAGTAAAACTGATAACAACAAATTTGACATTGACGCCTGTGTATAACCTCAATCTCATAAGCACATAACCTAAATTACTAATTTATTTTTATTACCAACTTGAATGTTACATTTCCAGGGCATTACGTAAAAACAACGGGAACATTGTTTAATTGCTTTTGTCTCATATTTATTTTAATTATTTTAAGTTTACCTGCTTTACTTATTTTGTTATTTAAATTGTTATTAACAGAAACAATTATGTCTACACATTCTGGAAAAACAATTATGTGTAATGTAATGCGAATGTTTATATTTTAATTAGATTATTTTACAGTAAGCTTCTGGGAATAAATACATATTCAAATAGAATATACGCTATTTTCTTTAATTGTTTATAATTATCGGCACTAAATATAAGAGAATTGATAATTAAGTAATTGCTTTATATAACGAAATAATAAAAGAAAATTGAAATTGCATTTTTCTCTTTTATATTTTTCTCAAAAACAAAAAAAAACTTATTGATTTATTTGGGAATCATAAACACGTTGATTTTCGACAGGTTATCCGAATTGCTTGTTAATGAATTCGCCACTACTCTTTCTTATGGCGTTATCAATAACAGCTGCTCATACGAATATAATAATAAGATTTTTATTTTGTACAAGCATAGAATCTCGGCTGCCAAACTGCGTAGTGACGTCACGGGGCTTTTTGACCTATAACCGCGCTTTACGGCACAATTCAAACATTTCACGTCTTTTAATATTAGTTTTTAGATATGTTACACTTATAAATATATATATATATAGAGAGGTTTTTTAATCAGTATACATTAGGCGAACTGTATACCTGCAAAAAAACCAAGTCAAACGCATTGAGCCGAATAATGTGTATTGCCTATAACACACAACTAAACGTCAAACGCTGAACTTCAAAATGTGTGAAATATTTGATCGAAAATGTATACAAATGAAGAAAAAGTCGAATTTCAAGCGTGTATTACAATTCCAACAGTACTAGAGGAGGATAAGACATGTTTTCAATGAATTCAAAGTGGCCGAATACCTCAGTTAGGATAATTCTAAAAATAATTAAACTAAAACATTTTCTTTCGAAAACGCAACGAAATAAATCATGACTAACACTGCATGTGTTACCGTCACAAGCAATTTCCTTTTTTATCAAAAATACGTCACTTATTATTATGGAGAAATTACAGGTAAAAAATATCAACAGATTTTATTAAGACAATTTAAAAGAAAAGTAACAGTGAAGAACAATAAACTTGAAATAAATAATTAGAATAAATGCTATAAATGACCACCACAAACTGCAAGATATTAACTCAAACGATCGCGAAAATTCTTCCACATTGTGCATTTCGATATTGTCATAAACAAAATAGAAAATTGTTAAATCGTTTTTTTAATTATCCTAGTTGAAGGAATCGATTGTTCGGGTTCCGTATTATAGGCAACTAAACACATACATCAAAGCGTTTGACTTCGGTATTTTACATGTTTACATAGGGGATATGTATACTGTTAAAAAAACCTCTCTGTATATATTCATTGTATTCTTACGAAATCGGGTTTAATCAGACTCTGAAATAAATAAAATAATATAAATAGAAAAGAGTATTCATTCACTTGATCACAGTTATTTAAATATATTAAATAATGTTGCATTATGCAATATTTTATTGATGTGCGGATATTGAATTACATAATGTACACCACATTATGTAATTCAATATCCGGCGTGGGTATTTGCCCGGGAAGTAGTTGTTTTAATGTGCATTTGTTTAACGTACTTACGTAACGTAAGTCATAAGTCACAGAGCAAAATGTGAAAATAATCTATTAATTATTTTCAAATCATTTTTATTTAATATAAATAAAATAATAAAAAATAAAAATAATTTATTTATTTACAGAACACTTAACACATTTATTTACACAACACTGTCACTATTTATTTATAACGAGATGTTGAGTACTCGGACGTTCGTGATAGACTAACTGACTGCAGCGCCACTAGCGCGCGCTTATATAGAGTGCTTGTTTCTCGAACTTTCCGGAACTTTCGATGTCACCGCGTTTACCGTCGCTCGTTCTGTGGAATATTCCAGCTTCTTCTTTCATTTTCGTTACAATATGTTCAATTATACAATATAAAAATTTGTTTCGAAGTAAAAAATTATATTATTTTTCAGGGAAGTCTGTATTGAGGCTTTTACTTTATTATGTTATTATTTTTTTAATACTAGAGAAAAAGTGCTTATTCAGTTGGTCACAGTTATTTAAATTAAATTAAACAAAAACTAATTTGAAAATAATTAATGTATTCAATTGAATATTCAATTAATTATTTTCTCCTTAGCTTCTACAACTTTTTGACTTAGGTTACGTAAATACTTTAAACAGAATCCATTGAAATAACTACTTCTTGGGAAATACGCCGCCAAACATTGAAGTACAGTTGCATAATAAATAATTGTATAATGCGACATTTTTTGTTTCTAGAATAAAGAACAAAACCGGCACTTGAAGATGAATTATAAAAAACAAACTCTTTACGTAAGGCTATCTGAATTATATTTGTTTGTATTCGAATATTTTTTATTTTTAATTAATTTCATAATCAAATGATTTATTTTATCTCCCAACGAAATAAATTAAGAAACTTCAAACAGATAATTTTCTAAGTATCCGGCTGATTTTGTTTGCTTTGATAAATGATAGAAACTCTCGGAATCGTTCGACGTTAATAATTACGAGTTCGCTTTCTGATAATAATCCGCAACAATAACACGAAATACCCGGGATCTGGGGGTGTAAATACCATCCGGGGCATCATCCACCCCTCGCCATCTGACCTACATTAACTCCAGGGGATTCCACGTGTTTCCGTGGATGCGGATGAGGGCTGTTGTCGCCATTCTTTTTGCTCGCCGACCCTAATTAATATTAAGCCCGGCGCACCCCATCCCCTAGCTCTCGTGCGTGGAGGTGTTGAGTAAATTTTCACCGCACACGAGAAGGGTTTATTTTAATAATTTAGAAGGGGGGTTTTAAAAATAGCGATTTTTAGCGAATAATACAATGGGGTGCTTGCATGAATTTTGGATTTGAATAAAATTACGAAAATTTAATAATTTAGTCCTTATAAAATATGTATATAAAATAATGGACTTAAAAATTTAAATTGAAAAGCTTAATTTAAGTCTACGCTTATCTGAACAATACAATATCCAGCTACTGTCCAATCAATCTTCTTCTAATCCTTGGAAAACTATTTGAATCTCTTATCCAGAATAAACTATTATACCTGATCCTAGGCCGTATTCCAATGCACTAGTTTGGTTTCATTAAACATCGCTCAATATTCCGTCCATTATTAATCCTTATATCAAACCGTCAAACGATGCACCTTGAAAGTCTTCCGGGACATTCAAAGAGCTTACGACTCTGTTTGACAGCGCGGCTTGTTATTTAATAGTGTTTTCTGCTTATACAGAATGGGGCGCACTGAGTAAGAGCTGTGACGTATTGCACTGCCCCGGATTTCAAACATTTCATGCAATTCAGAACTGGTAGTGGGACGTTAAATGCGTGAAATATGAATTGGTAGCCGATTTTAAAACATAACCGGGAGACATGAAAGAAATACATTTCATATTCCTTCATAATAACATTGAGTAAATAATATATAGCATTTCCTCCTCTGTGATAATAAGTAATATTGTATTCCAACAATTAATCACAAACTATCATATATCGTTGTTTTGTTCGCCATATTGCACTGGAACTCATACACTGACTTTTCGAGTCAGTGACGTCTTCTTGCACTCGGTCGGAACGATTTCACATTTTAATGTAACCGGAAAACAATGTTGACAGTGCGTACTGAAAATGTGCAGAAACGGGTGTGAAGTTAGTCATAGGTTTCAGCTATAGATTTTCAAATTTCATTATTTCTATACATATTCAAGATAAATAGATTGTTTTTACTTTAAATTTAAAGAACATAATTACCATATTAAAAACTTTAATGTCAGTCGGCAGTCGGATAATTCTGAAAATATTTCAAAGTCGGCCGTCTCCCATAAAAAAGTTATCAACAAATATGGATTCAGCACACATTAAACTACTATAAAATAAAATAGAATCATAATGCACTCCACATTTCAATTTTAAAAAGATGTGTAAAAAAGATTTAAGAAATTGAAAATATTGTCAAATAATCATAATTCTTATTTAACTCCTGTTCACTTTTAAAATGTGTTCATTATTAATTATTATTATTTATTATTATTAATTATAGCTCAAATTTGTTAATAATTTTAATTTAGGACATAACAATCTAATTTAACATGAAAAAGTACAATAAAATATAATAAATATTAAATACGTTTTAATATAAACAGACCTTTAAGATAATTTGATTGGTAAAAAATATAACAAATTTTTACCATCCTAAATAAGTTATTCAAATATCTGTTGAAATAACTTCAAATTAAAAGAATTAATGTAATTTGATATCCTGTAAATATGATTTAGAAATCCAATCAACATTTGAACAAAATTGGATAATTTTCAAATATATTCCTGTAAAACTTTGAACGTAAGCTTCAATAATGTATTCCGTTTTCTTTTGTGTTTGTTTAAAAGTCAAACCACCCTCAATTATATAGGGTGTGGAATTGACCGACACACCATAGGGATTTCAATATAAAAGAATTAATATTCTATTATTTGCTTCCCTAATTATTTTAAATAAAGTCTATTAAACACTTTTGTAAATTAAATAATCTGCCTCCGTACATTTTATTATTTTTTATTTTGTTTAATTAAAAATTAAAATTGATAATTTTTCAGAAAAAAAATGTGGTGCCATGGAATGGATGACGTAAAAACAATAGATATTTGTCTGCCAAAGAGCATCATTGTAGTGCATTTGATCTAACTAATAATAATATTTAATAAACTAGTCACAATTAAGATTCGTTAAATAAGGTTGTTTTATTTATTTACTATTAATAATTAAATAGTTTAATTGTTTATTGAATTTAAAATAAGAATAAGTAATATCAGTCGATTCCGAATTTTTGTCTCTCCAAAAAAGTTAAATGCACTTTTTGTCTAAAATAATTATGGAAGCAAATAATCGAATATTAAGATATTCACATAGAAATCCCTAAGGTGCTACGGAACAATATTGTATTATACATCAAAGTAATCTTAAAATAAGCATGAATTTCATCCAATGAAAAAATTGATCAAATTTATAGCAAATTTAAAATTAATTTTTTGCTATTAAAAACTTGTACAATGAAAATTTCAAGGATTTCACTGAATTCTGGATTCAAATAACTTAGCAGTCATTACCTATTAATTTCATTATAACTTATAATTTTCTTTTCTAACTTGAACTAGTAAATTGACGTAATACACGAAAATTAACGATTCTTTTTTTATTTAGGTACTCTACGAGTGTGAAATCGTCGACGATATTCATCAACTGCCGCTCGTCCGTATCATGGAATGGATACGGACTAGCGGACCATAAACAAAGTGAATATCTGCGTATTGTTCATTTGAAAAAGTAAACATACCTTTGAGAGTATTTTAATGTAACATGCGAAAATAAATACGCAAAATTATATTAATTGACGTTTACTGTCATAGTAAATGACAAATGATAATTCACAGCCACCTGGATTTTTTAATAATAACAAAATCAACAGCCGAATCTAATACCTGCATTAGTGAGCTTATCTAAAACTTCAAATGCTTGTGGCTCGGTTAATACCGTTTTGGGTATATGTTCATTAGAAATTTTCCATTGGCTGGAAATCACCCCAGTAACAAGCTCCATAGCTATAGCAGTCACGTCGTGAGATACCCTGTTTATGCAAACACATAGCACTCATTCATAAAAAACTTTCCATGACCTTTTAACATGAAATAGTACATTTTGGAACACATTTTCAAAGCCTATTTAAAAAAGAAACATTTTTAAAACGAGGAATTTCTATTTTTTTAGTATATCTTTGAAGAATTTTTATATACACACATGTTTATTCAGACTGTACAAATAATACAATACAATTTAACATAAATAATTACAATACATTTAGGTGTTAGTATGTTTGGGCTATCGACCAGAGGTCTTTCTGTCCCAAGAATATTTATTATCATAGTTGTATTATTTTCTATTCATTTCCGCATTATTAGCAGTATTCACACACGACAGAAATTTCGACAATGAAAACCTATCTGTTATTATTTTTTAAGGGATGTGTATTCCCTTAAAAAAATAATAACAGATAGGTTTTCATTGTCGAAATTTCTGTCGTGTGTGAATGCTGCGGGGGCGCTAATAATGCGGAAATGAATCGATGAGACATAAATGGTGCATGAGACGGGGCGCTATCATCGCCTTTCAATCAGATTGATGGGCTTGAAAATCTACCATTAACCTCACGCCCATTAAGCCCAGGTGAGAGGCGGGGAGTGAAGGGAACGGTGGATTGTTTCCAGTAAATAAAATCACGCCTAAATATAGACCTGTCCGATGCAGTTTTAATTATAAGGAATGCGCCTGAAGGGCGGGCTCTGCAGTTCTCCAAATTACCACAAACATGAGAATTTATGTGCAGCATCCCTTAAAACTTTATAATTCATTGCTTATTAGTGAAGAGTATACTAAATAAATTAAATAGGAAAAGGAATTTTGAAAATATTTAGTAAAAATTTAATAATTATTTTTTTCTTTAACTTATTTGTCGTAACTGCTTGAAAACAAATATTTATTAAAACAATTTCTTTCTGTGCAAATCCTCCGCCGGGCATAAGGTAAATTTATTGTTGCACAACATTCCTTTTATGGCAGTATAAATAGTCACAGTTTAATTATTTTGAATTAATCTAGGATTGATGAATCCCAGATTTTTTTAATATTGTAGCTAGATTAATAATAATATAATAATAATAGTATTTATTCACACTTTACAAACATACATGAAAATATTTGTACATGGGAACATCATGAAAGATGTATTAATATATATATATATATATATATATATATATATAAATAAACATATGTGCATACATACAGGGTGTCCCATGAGATAGTGTGTAGTTGATATCTCGTGAACGGATAATACTACAAAAATGAAATTTGGAGGATTTGAATGGTTACATATGATGCCTATTTCAGAGTACTTAGACTTTGTTTTTGCCACATAATTTCCGACAAATTGACATCAAATTCAAAAATTTAAATGAGACACCGTATATATCTATACATTTTTTAAAATAAGATTTAATGACGAATACAATGGTATAATGACATTTGTTTTATTGTAAAATATGGGAGTTATAAACAAATGAAACATTACCTATGACATATTAACAAAATAAAACAACATCTATCAAAGTTTTAATATCATTTAATCTATAAGGTGTTCAAATTGATTGCCATCAACACTAACACAATATTCCAGTCTTCTAAGAAGACCTCTGATGCAACTTGATCTAACCATATCTGCAGTAATACTTCTACAAGCTACTGTGATTCGATTCTGTAAATCTTCTATATCTCTGTTGGGGTCAATATAAAACAATATTTTTTAAACATCCCCAAAGAAAAAAATCCAAGGGCGTAATATCAGGAGATCGTGGTGGCCATTTTATCGGATCATTTCTTCCAATCCAGCGCTCTTCGAAAGTCCCATCAATAAAATTAGTAACTTGACGAGAATAGTGAGGGGGTGCACCGTCTTGTTGCCACCACATCACATTGCTCTTTCATTCAAAGGAATATTTTCCAATAACTCAGAAAGTTCATTTTGTAAAAAAATTAAATAGACTGCACCAGTTAATGTACCTTCATAAAAGTAAGGACCAATCACACGAGCATTGTATAAACCGCTGACCAGTAATGGCAGTTATCCCGATTAATAGTACCATTATTGTGAAATCTACTTTAATCGCTCCAGAGAATTTTATTTAAAAAATTTGGATCATCTTGGAGCTTTATTATTATTTGAGCAATGAAGTCCAATATACGTGCAGAATCTTGAGGCGTTAATCCTTGCACCAGATATACCTTATATGGGTGGTATTTATTATTTTGTAATACTCTGTGGACAGATGATTTGCTTACCTCTAATTCCTGAGCAAGAAGCCTTGTATGTGGGTTAACCGCAATTGTTTTACTTTTGTCCTTTTTATGGCTAACTATTTTTTGGTGTATGGAAAAATTAAAAACTTATTTTATTTTAAAAATAACTATGGCATATGTTATATTGGATTAAAGGGAAAAAATAGCCCTTTTAATAAAGTCATAGCCAACTATAGTTTCCATTTAAAAAAAGGTAAGTTTGTGTCATATCTCTCAAAATATGGGCGACATTTTTTTCGTTATTAATCTGTGTAAAATTTTCTACAACTTTGTCCTTTACAGTTTTTTTCTATCTATGATAATAATAGAGATATATTGATTTAAAAAATTGACACATTTTACTTTTTTAAAAATACCTAGTTACCCTTGACTTTTTCAAATATTTTGAAAGTGTCATTTTATTCGTCTTATAAAACTACACTTCTTTCCCCATTTAACCGTTTTTCTATCTCTTATAGTTTTTATAGTTTCCGAGATCCCCATAGAGAACATCGAAAAAAACTCACCCTGTATATCGGAAAAATGTAATGTTATTTTTTTAAGTAATAGCACAGACAAAATGTTTGTCTATGGTAATAGTATAATGTGAGAATGTACTCATTCACTATATATTTAATTAATTTCTCACTTAACCCGTGGTGAAACATTTTTGAATTAATTCAGGATGATTTAATTGAAATTAAAACCTCCCTGAAGATGACCAATGGTCGAAACTAGTTGGAGAAAATATAAATAAGTGAAACAAACCAAGTGTTTCCATTTCAATTAAATCATCCTGAATTAGTACTCATTTAATTTAAAATGTGTTCATGATGATAATATATATTTCAATGTATTTGTTATACACTTGTTTATTTTATTCTATTTTTATACATGGATAGTGTGTGGATTTATTTTATAACTACAGCAAAAAGCAGATAATTTTAAATATTTCGTATGAAAATAATTAATTTTTATAAAATTACCTGTGTGGGATATTTTGTTATTATAAAATAAATCCTCGCATTAATGAAACCATCTCTTTAATTACTTAATTATTAATTATAAAAGAGGAACGGATTCTGGTAAATTATTTTATTTTGTACAGCGCCACCTGGAGTACGGAAACGCTGTTGAAATTGAAATAGTTTTATTGGAGAGAGAAGAGAAACGTCTGTTTTAGTCGTGGTTTACAATGAATCAGAAAAGGTTTGGGTAATTTAGTTCGAACAATATAAAAAAGACAATTTTCAAGCACAAGCGCCACAAAATACAGTGTGTTAAAAAAATATGTCTAGAAACAATTCACCGAATTTTGTAAAGAACGAAACCACCCCACCTCGAGGAAAATACATGAAATGACAACTGGCTGATATACTTATTGATTTGTAACATCTAATTGTATAAAATAAAAAGAATTATATTCAGATTACATAAATAATGCTACAAAATGTACATTTAATATTTATAATATAAAAATAAATTGAATGTACCGGGTGCCCAAATAAGAAAGGTCGCAGGCTATATTTCAGGAACTACAAGTCCTACAGCTTTTAAGTAAAAAATGTTAATTAAATTGATCATTAAAAATGTTGGAAATAATTTTCAAGTTTGTAACACTACCCGTAATGGGCGTGATAATCAGTTGAAAATATAATAATGCGATTATCTCTCAAAACCTTTAATAAAGGCATCATAAATTTATACTTTTTGAAATCATGATAAGTTCATGAAATAAAAATGTTGCCTAGACGCCAACCAGCGGCAACAAAGTTACATATATTTGTGATTTTTGAAAATAATTGTTTTCAGTATGACTAATTCTTTCTTATGACACGAAAATCACTAAGATCGGTTAAAATACAAAAGAGTTATTTGATATTTGCTCGTTACAAATTCAGACCTTTCCCCACACTTTATTTCATAAATAACGTTTAGTTAAATATTTATATCTAAAGAAATATGGTAGGTATCCGGATTGTAATGTAGATTATGATGATCTTTTAAGAGAATTTGGTTTGGAAACCCTCGAAAATAAACGAAAATCACACCTCATTACTGTTTTATTTAAATTATTAAACTATTTAGTCGATTGCCCAGAGGCTGTTGCTTCAATTAATTTTCATAACCCCCACGCACTTAGACACCATAGATTTTTTCATACTTCTATTCACAAAACGAATGTCATTGTTAAATCGCCAATATTTGCTATGTGTAACATTTACAACAATTAACAATCTGTCGATCCTTCGCTTGATATTTTTGATATGTCTAATGCCAAATTATGTTTTAACCGTATTATTGAAATAATGCACCGGTCTTAAAATTTAGAACTGTAATTATATTTTTGTTAATTAGGCAATAGTTATTATTTAGTGTATATTTAAATAGCATCCAACTAGAGATAGGAAATTTTGTAAAATAAATTTCTGTGGTTGTATTAGAAATAAATAAATAAGTAAGGCAAGAAAGTCTGTAACATTTTTGTTTCATGAAATTATGATTTTAGAAAGTATAGTTTTAGGATGTATTATTTTTTTAATAATCGCAGTATTGTACGAGCGTAATAGTATTATAATAATGGGACAAAATCGAATTCATGTATAATTCTGGTATTTGACAGTTTATTTATTTGTTCTTTTTCTTTTTAAATTTAATTCTATGTAATTAATTAATTAACAATAATTATGGCCAAGCAGTAACACAAAAAACAAAATTATTATTCTTTTCTATTCTATCATCTCTAATTAACAAGAAAAATGTTCATTTTGTGTGGGAACTAAATATTGGGACAGTATAAAGTAACTGTTAAAAATGAATCAAAATAAGACAAGTAAGCTGTGAAAACAATGCAGAACGAAATGTTACATTAATCGATAGTTGCTTTCTTATTGTATTGGGTGAATCGGTCCGTTTATTGAACAAAATGGTGCGTGGTATCTCTACAAGTTCCAAAATTCGTGAGTTAGTGATTAAAAATTATTGCCGAAATACAACAATACGTGAACTTAATATTCCCAAAACAACAGTGTGGAATATAATTAAGCATTATGGGAAAACAGGAAATATCCTAGATAAAAAAGGCAAAAGTTCGGGTCGTCCAACATTAGTTTCTGATAGAAACAAGAGATTATTAGTAAAACTGTGCAAAAAAGGCGGAAGAAATACTTTAAGGCAAATTACGACTGAATGGAACCACGGAACTGGATTAAATCTATCAAGGGAATGCTGCCGCCAGTGGATTCATAAATGTGGACTCAAGTTTTTAAGGTTGAATTTCAAGCAATTTAGAAGTACATTTAAAAAAAACATATTTTCTTATAGGCAAAGGAAAAACCACTGTTACGGAAAAACAAAAGGAAGCCAGAGTCGCATGGGCAAAATCTAAATTATCTTGGTCGGCTACAGACTGGTTAAGAGTAATTTTTAGTGACGAATCAAAATTTGACGTATGTGTTGGTGATTATCGCAAACGCGTGATTCGTTCAAAATATGAGGTTTTTCACATGGATTGCCTAAAACGTACAGTAAAATCCTAAAGGAGTGATGATTTGGGGCTGCATGACAGCTTTAGATTTAGGATGTTTTGAATATATTGATGGTACCGTGAATGCTGCGAAATATCAACAAATACTGTAAAACAGTCTGCTACCAAGTATCGCCAAGTTGTCATACGGCCAAAACCACAAAAAAGTGGTTTGGCGACCGCAATGTAAATGTTCTTTCTTGGACCGGTGTGAACCTGGCGCCCAACTTTAAAAAAAATAAAAACTGATAACGCCATTCGTTTGTACCTCGTTTGTACCTAAGAAAAACACCCTTTTTTTCGTTTGTACCTAAAGGGTTAAAAAGTTACAAAGGGGTGAATTTTTCGCCAGCGCTCAACTTTAATATTTTTTAAATCTAAAAATACCAATCGATAGAGCATTGTTTGTACCCGTTTGTACCCCTTTTATTTTCGTTTGTACCTCAAAGGGTTTGCCAGAAAAAAATAGTTTTGTTTTTAGAAATCGTAAATTTTTTATTTTTTTTATTTTTCAAGATTTGCGAATGAAACAAATTGCAATCGAAAGAGCATCGTTTGTACCCGTTTGTACCACTTTTGTTTTCGTTTGTACCTCAAAGGGTTTGCCAGAAAAAAAAGTTTTGTTTTTGGAAATCGTATATTTTTTATTTTTTTATTTTTTAAGATTTTCGAATGAAACAAATTGCAATCGAAAGAGCATCGTTTGTACCCGTTTGTACCACTTTTGTTTTCGTTTGTACCTCAAAGGGTTCGCCAGAAAAAAATAGTTTTGTTTTTGGAAATCGCACATTTTTTTAAAGTTTTTTATTTTTCAAGATTTTCAAATGAAACAAATTGCAATCGAAAGAGCATCGTTTGTACCCGTTTGTACCACTTTTGTTTTCGTTTGTACCTCAAAGGGTTTACTAGTAAAAATAAACTTTTTTCAAGATTTTTTTTAAAGATATTTGAAACAACAACAAAAATATACGGTTTGGGTCCTACAAGTCCGAATTATCCGATAAACTAATAATGTCGGTCTGTCGGTGTATATGAATTAGCGTAATGGTCACCATGGAAAAAAAATCAGAAATAATACAATTAAACAAATGTATTTACAATAGAATAACGTTGTTTAAGCTTGCGTATAAACTAAAAGACTTACCTTTTTCTTTTGTAATAATGTTCTCGTAGATGCTATTTATTAATAAAAGTAAACACCCTGTTTACTTTTATTAATAAATCGTCGTATTTCTGCCAGGTACCATTTATTCGTTTAGAATACGTAATGTAATGGCCGATTTCATTATTAATTACTTCACCTATGTATTTAACATCAGCTACAAATTTATATAAAATACTATTAAAGTTTATTAAGGAAGGAATTTCTGAGAGAGTAATGTGGCCATTCCATTCTTTGTAGCCTAGCGATAGTGCAAGATCGGTCCACAGAAATAATTCACAATAAAAAAAATAAATTGGGCCCAGATAATATATTTATGTTTATATTGGACTGACTGCATTGTTTATATTTATTTGATACTTGGGAAATTGTTTGATTTATAGCTTCTTCTAATCCTTTCATGCCTAACTCGAGTATTTATTTCAACCACGGCAACTGAACGTTCGTTCGTCCATTTACAACTAGAACACTCTATGGCAATTTGGTATGAAGGCATGTCTATGATTATTTGACCCAGTAACGTACTAATGTTACTGGCACAGTTTAACAGTCCATTCTTTACCTCAAAATAGGTAGCTAAAAGAGAAGCTCTCTGCTTATAGACTTTTTGTGAAGTACCATGTAGAGAAACCATTCTAATAAAATTAAAAATTTCAATTTCGCTATAATACGTATTAATGCAATCATAGTATTTCGGCCAATCTCTATAGTTAACAAGTAAGGCACGGACAATGGAATCAAAACCATAAGTATTTAAAACCATTATTTGGTGACCTACAATTAATTTTGGTGCTAAATTATTGCCATTTTGTAGTTGGGCTATTTTATTTGTAAATATAGGTTTATTATGGATACTGCTAACATCAAGGCAGATTCTCTCGATGCTCTTCCGATTGCACTTTGTTTCATTTGAATATTTTTCAAAATAAAAAATAAAAAATAAAAAATATACGATTTCCAAAAACAAAACTATTTTTTTTTCTGGCGAACCCTTTGAGGTACAAACGAAAACAAAAGTGGTACAAACGGGTACAAACGATGCTCTTTCGATTGCAATTTGTTTCATTCGAAAATCTTAAAAAATAAAAAAAATAAAAAATATACGATTTCTAAAAACAAAACTATTTTATTCTGGCAAACCCTTTGAGGTACAAACGAAAACAAAAGTGGTACAAACGGGTACAAACGATGCTCTTTTGATTGCAATTTGTTTCATTCGAATATCTTGAAAAATAAAAAACTTTAAAAAATGTACGATTTCCAAAAACAAAACAATTTTTTCTGGCGAACCCTTTGAGGTACAAACGAAAACAAAAGTGGTACAAACGGGTACAAACGATGCTCTTTCGATTGCAATTTGTTTCATTCGCAAATCTTGAAAAATAAAAAACTTTAAAAAATGTACGATTTCTAAAAACAAAACTATTTTTTTCTGGCGAACCCTTTGAGGTACAAACGAAAATAAAAGTGGTACAAACGGGTACAAACGATGCTCTATCGATTGGTATTTTTAGATTTAAAAAATATTAAAGTTGAGCGCTGGCGAAAAATTCACCCCTTTGTAACTTTTTAACCCTTTAGGTACAAACGAAAAAAAGGGTGTTTTTCTTAGGTACAAACGAGGTACAAACGAATGGCGTTATCAGTTTTTAATTTTTTTAAAGTTGGGCGCCAGGTTCACACCGGTCTTTCTTGGCCTTTCAGCAGTCCTGACCTTAATGTCATTGAAACAGTATGTCATAAAATGAAACAAACATTGAGGAGCAACCCACAACGGACATTACCTGAACTTAGAACCAAACTAGAGCATATTTGGAATGAAATTTCTCCTGAAACGTGCAGATCTTTAGTTGAGTCAATGCCTAGCCGAATTCAAGCTGTCATAAAATATAAGGGCGATGTTACTCCTTTTTAGAAATAAAATTCGTGCAATGTTCCAATATTTAGTTGCCAAACAAAATAGATATTTTTCTTGTAAATTAGAGGCGATAGAATAATATTTTTTTTTGTGTAATTACATAGCATTAAATTTTAAAATATACTAGAAAAAATAAACTATCCAATACCTGAATTTTATATGCATTTTATTTAGTGCCAATATATAGTTGTTACGGCTCGTAGTAAGTATTTATTGATGTTTTTAACTATATTATTTTACATAGGTCAAGTATATATAATAAAAATAAATCATTACTTTAATTTAATTGAAAAAAATATGTAAGAAATATAGAATATAACCTAAATCTAACAAGAAATAAGCAATTATAAATAACACTTCAAAAAGTTGTATATAAAATATAACAAAAGCGCAATTAATATACACTAACATATTAAAATTCTACCGTTTCCATATCGTGATTTAAAAATTCTTCACTTGAATAAAAGGCGCCTTTAATTAGTAACTCTTTTATCTTCCTCTTATACGAGGGATAAGAGAGCGTACTTGAACTGGGTGGTAACTTGTTATAAATTTGATGGCGAAGCAGTTAACACCTGAGTGTGATTTTGATAGTCTGTGATATTACTGTTGTAGATTATCTCTGTTCCGTGAATCATATGTGTGGTCAAAGCTGCAATATTTATTAGGATGTTTTATATATAAATCATTCTAAAGTAAAGTAAGGATGATAATGTTAAAATACCTAGCTCAGAAAAACTGTGTTTACAATCATCGCGATGTCCAAATTTAGTTAAAATACGAATAACCCTTCTTTGTATTGCGAATATTCGGTGACAAGATGAATGCCCCCAGATTAAGACACCATATTTGAGGGCTGATGCTCTTTAGCGTTTCACTTGACAGTACAAGACGGTTGACGTAACGCAAGGGTAATTTTAGATGTTTTTTTTTAACTAAAATGGTAGAACGTGACAATCCCACTTTAGGACCGAATCAATATAAAGACCAATAAAACAAGATATTTTTTTTAAAGTTTTTATGTCATTCAGTATTAGACCGTTTTCTACACACTGAGCAGTTTTCTGCATCATTATTTTCGTTTTTTGTGATACTTCTTCAATACTTGTCCCTTTAACAGTTACCGTACTGTCATCAGCAAATAATATGACGTTGGCCATAGTGTTTCGGCATGTCATTAATATACAGAGAATTTTATGTAACACCGAATATGCTAGAATGTACTCAATGTAAATGTTCAATTTGTTCAGGAACGTATCAAAGCATTGATTGCGATGTGATGTGTGGCTACTATTTCTAAAAATAATATAGTCAACCCAAACTACACCCTTTTCCGTCAAAAATGACTTACACTTGTCAGTTATCGCAAGCAAGTGATATTTACTGTTCTGGCGCTTAAAGCAGACGTAGACGAAGAGTTTGACATCTTTACGTATCAATAATGTATACAAAGGAGGAGAAGATTTTTATGGTATACATTGTGGTTTAGTAAAATATCTATAATTAAACATGTTGCATTTGATATAATTTGACAAATATAATTTATTTCTAATGGAAATAGTGTAAATTGGGTTGACTATATTACCATTAGAAATCGTAGCCAATTACATCGCACCCAATGCTTTGATGCGTTCCAGTACATATCGAACATAGGAAAATTTACATTGAGTACATTCTATCATGTTCGGTGTTACATAAAACTCTCTGTATGTTAGAAAAAGTATTGGCCTTAAAATTGACCCTTGAGGGGCGGGCACCCCTATTTATTGACGAAGTATCAGACATTATCCCATTGAATTTAACAATTTGGCTTCTTTTTTTTAGTGCTGTTTGCAAAAACCATACGCTTTTAACTTTGTTAACATTATATCATATTTAACCCAATCGAAAGCTTTACTCATGTCGATAAAAGCGGTTAGCTCTAAAATAGCATCACTTGTGGATAGGCCACTTCTGAAACCAATTTGTTTTTTTGTTGAATAAATTATTTGATGGGAAATATTCTACAATTTGATATTTCATTACTTTTTCAACAATTATTGAAAATACTGAAAGTAGTGAGATGGGTCTATAATTGTTTAGTTGTTCAGCATCTCGACTCTTAAGTATAGGGATAAGTTTTGTTAATTTTAAAATTGTTGAAAATGGGCCCACTTTTATGATTTCATTTATTAGTTGAGTGAGTTGCTGTGTTTTTTTTCAATTTATATAAGTTCTATCGAGATTCCGTTTATATCTGTACATTTACTGTTTTTCATACTATCGATATCACGTATTTTAATTTCACTAACCATTTTAAAGCCAAAGTTAATATCACAGGTATAGCTAGCAGGAGGAAGATCTTTTGTTATGGTGTTGGACACATTAGTAAAAAATAAATTAAATTTGTCGCAGGAATTATCATAGATTACATTGGTTTGTTTCATATAATCTAAATATGAAAGAAACAAATTTAATTTATTTTTTAGTAATGTGTTATTTAGATTATATGAAACACACCAATGTAATCTATGATATTTCCTGGGACAAATTTAATTTATTTTTTAGTAATGTGGCCAATACGGTAACAAACGATTTTCCTATATAGCTTTCGGTTTATTGGAAGCGGAGTTAACAAAATTATCATTTGCTTGCCTTTTCGATTGCATTTTTGTAAATTTTGCGATACTCAGCGTTATAAGCTCGCGATACTGGAGTGTTGTTAATAGTGTGATTTTCCTCAATTAATTCAAGTGTATTTCTTATTTTTCCCAACTTAGTATTGTAACGAAAGTGAAAGAAACAACCGGAAAGAACGCTCTGGAATATTCCAACAGCGCGACGGTAAACGTGACGTTATGGAAAGTTCTGGAAAATTTGAGAAACAAGCACGCTGTATAAGCGCGCACTAGTGGCATGGCAGACCATCACGAACGTTCGAGTGCTCTACATCCAGTTATAAATAAATAGTGACAGTGTGATGTAAATAAATGTGTTAAGTGTACTGTAAATAAATAAATAGATATTGTTTTACTTATTTTCGAGTCTGATTAAACCCGATTTCGTAACAGTTTGAAAATACTTGACTTTATTTATTCGTTTTGAATCGCTCTTGATCATTTTATTAGGAAAGCATTCATGCACATAATGTCTGTACATTTATGATACTTTATATTTTATCAATTTCCTGGCATTTTATAAAATCCCATTGAGTGTAAGAGAGCACGGAGAAGAGACTGAAGGTGTCATGCTGCGTTATGGGCCTATATAGGTTAAGTGGAAGAACAGTAACAGGCAATGCTGACTAAACTTCGCCTACACTTTTATATACAGAGAATTTTATGTAACACCGAACATGCTAGAATGTACTCAATGTAAATTTTTCTATGTTCGATTTGTTCAGGAACGCATCAAATCATTGGGCGCGATGTGATTGGCTACGATTTCTAAAGGTAATATAGGAATTTATATTAAATTTAAATTCCTTGTAAAAATATTTAAACTCAGGTTCATAATATTATATAATTCAAAACTTCCATTTGTTGGCAACGTAATATTAAAACATGTTTTAGCAAGTAACTTCACAATGTTTTGATTTTTATTAAAGTGTTAACAGCAAATTTAAAATAACTACTGCAATTTAGTAATACATTTACTCAAACATGATTAATTTAATGCAAAGTTAACATTACTGCCGATGTTAGTTATGTATTGAAAAATTCATGGAATTTATTGTGACTGCCTATGACCAGTACTTAAATTTCTAAAATATGATTTCAGTAAGCTAAATGAATATTTCACATTTATTGCTCTAATTATTGGCACTCTTAATAACTTCCCTCGTGTTTCTTACAAAATATTTTTCAATTTTAGAACAAACTACAATATATTTATTATTATTATACAGTAAAAAACACAATTTTTAAGAATATTTCACAATTTTATCAAAGGTTATCAATTTTATTCATATATTCCCACTAATTTTGCATTGAAGTTGGACAAGATGTGTTACTAAAGTCGGTTTTAGCTCTTTATTTTCATGCGCATGCTGCCCGTCGCATGATCCGGACCAAACGACCAATTTCATACGACCCCGGCGCACGTTTCAACGTATTATTTCACTCGAGAATACGGATTCATACGAAACGCCCATGCGACCTTCGAAACCACCATTCGACCAATTTCGAGAACAACCCCCTGATGGCTTTAAGAGAAAAGGGGATTTGAAAGATAGGGAAACTCACCACCGTAGTTATTGTTCTTATGACGGGTATTTTCTTCCTGGCCAAATTCCCAGTTCTTACAAATCAACAATGCGGTAATCCAAAACTTGCATAATAAACACATATCCAGATGTCTATAAGGGGCACACAACACGATGCAGTGGTTAGCTAGTTAATAATAAATAACAAGCGTGTTGTGCGTAACGAAATTGCCGTTTTTACAATTTAGTGAACCCGGAGAACGATGTTTCATTCCCGAGCGGCTATTAATTAGAGCGTCCTTTTTACAACTGTGTGATGAGGGGATTAGGTTCAGAGTCGGCGCAAACATTAAGACAGGATCAATGGGGAAGGATACTTAAAGCCATGTTTACACCGAACATTAGTTTTACAATTACATGCTGCATATATTTTTTTGACTGTTCATTCTTCCCCCTACAAGTTACGAACTCGGAAATTATTTCCAGAATATTCTCATGACCAATTTCATCATTTTTTTCTAATTTGAAAGCTCTAGGACTCATAGTTCTTGAGATATAGTCGATGACTTTTCTTATTTGGACACCCGGTACAACGTGTTCTGTAAAAATATCTTACACCATTTTTAATCGTATTTTCTAAATCCTCTAAATTTCCAAAAGGCCTCTCAGAATAAATTCTATTTTTTAACCACCCTCACAAAAAGCAATCAAGTGGATTTAGATCGGTTGGTCGAGCAGGCTATAGATATCTTGAATGTCTTCCAATCTATTTCTCAATAAATTGTTCATTTAAATATTCAACAAGAGTAGTGTGTGCAGGTGCCCTGTCCTGCATAAACCAAAAACGATTTCTTCTAGCCAAAGGTAACATGTCAAATTCATTTTCCGATTCCATATTTAAAAAATGGTGATGTGTCCATCATGGCATTTTCCCCGGTGAATACGATCAAATAAGTTTCTGATTGAAAATTTAATAGGAAAGCAAAATGATTAATAGAAAAAAAAATGATTGTTGTCTTTTAATGTTAAAGCCGAGTATTTAGAAGAATATTATAATTAAGTGTGTTATTTCGTACCTTACAATGGGTTAAAATCATTTCTCCACACTCTTCTTCATTTTTTCAAACTGGAGGCGTTTGCGAATGTGTTGAATATGACGGCACTTTGACGTTTTATTTGTCATTAAAATAAACGAAATTCTTCCGCTTATCAGATATATATGAAAACCGAAGGTCCTACAATAAAAGTTTTATAACAGAAATTATTTATTTTCCAAGATCTAAAACTTTTATTTGAAACATTTTTCTATCCGAATTAAAAAATGAAAAATTGCTAAGAGTAAAGTTGCACTTAATGTGTTTTGATTCTAACCAAAATCTTTTCAGATCATTCTACTGTTATATAAAGCTTAAATATAAAGTTTGGGCTTAATTCATTTAGCCGTTTATGCGCTATCGCAGAAACACAGACACACACGTAGACATTTTTCATAACTCGATGGAATGGACTCAGGGGACCTCAAAACGTGCACATTTGTTGAAATTGGCGGTTCGAAAATTTTCACGATCACAATACTTTCCCTTGGCCAGGGGTCCGAGGAAAGTAAAAATCTAAAAATCTTTAAACTCTGCCGAAATATGTAGGGACCTATAATTTTTTATTCAATAAAACACTAAACATTTATTTTTTGCAGATAATTCGGAATTTTGGGTTTTCTGTTGACCAACAATAGTTTTTTTTATACAACTACACTATTTGTAGTAAATATAGCTTCATCCGTAAACAGGATCTTCTTAGGAAATATTCCATCAATTTATATTTCACCTTGTACCATAAAACAAAATTCAGAACGATTGTCGTAATCTTGTTCTTGGAAAATTTGAACTAAAAATTGAAATGCTTTAAACTGCTGGTATTTCATGTATTATTGACTTTCCCAATCCTAAACTTGTGGCGCATTTTCTAACAGATATTTCAGGATTTTACCACGTTTTGCAAGATATCCAACGAATTCTGGTTTAATTCGTTATTTTATAAATGCAATTCCAATTTCCGCTCCTTTTAAATCGCTTTAAAATTCTTGACACTTGAGAATATCTGATTCACTTTTCGGAATGCCAGCTTCTCTGTATTTTATAGTTATCGCCACATATTAGCACCAACTTTGTTCTGTCTTGTAAAGTTAATCACTCTGCCATAATTTGGGAGACAACTACTCTGTATACATTACTAATTAATTATTTGTTAATAACAAATATTAATGATAGATACGTTAAAACTAAGAATACCTGATAAAATTCGCTTAAAAGTGCAAAGGTCATATATATAGCATCTTTATTTCTGCAGACAATTTTATATATACAATAAATTAAAAATATAATTCTTATACTATATTATTCGTTGTCCTTACATCTATAGGTCTTTCTGCCTGGTCATAAATATTGTTCACGATTTTGCTAATACAGCGTCGAATGTCATTTGTTTTGTCTGTTTCGTATATTTTAGATCAAGCACAAAATTTTGTAAAGAATAAAATTTTCTGAGAAAATAATACTAAAAAATTCAATAATAATAAAAAAATCATATATTTTACGAAATGCAACTTGCGTAAATAAATATTGTCGCATTTTTTTTCTCTTTTTTACAACAAAATTTGCCTAAAGCAACCATACACGCGCTCGTGTATTTTATAAACAACAATATATATATATCAATATATATATATATATATATATATATATATATATATATATATATATATTTAAAAATCCACTTAGTTTGTTTTAGGATAAAATTTCGTTTATTGTTTCATCTAGTTTCGGCTATTGTCATTATTAAGAATAAATTAAATGTATAATTGGTACCGCAATACAAAAGTATTGTCGGTTTGGGTAATAAGGGCGTTAATTATCGGGGAATTGTACAAATCCTGCTCATAAGATACGTATCTAACGTAGTTATTACCTGAATTGACAATAATTTTGTATATATGTACAATGCAATAACAATTGTGTATTTAATTTATTCTTGATAATGGCAATATCCGAAAATAGTTAAAACAATGAACGAAATCTTATAGTAAAACAAAAGAAGTGAATTTTTATTTCTTTTAAAAAACTGACGTTTTACCAAGTGAATGAGGCACAAATAAATAAAATAATTTATTTTTCAAAATCGAATGAATTTTTATTTCGACAATCATTAATACACTCGTTGTATTAATTATTAATTTTAATGCAATGAGACAATTAATACTCAATCATTTCAGATTAATCAATGACTATTAATATGGGCTTAACTTCTTATTTATTCCTTCTTCTGTTTAATTTATGAAGAAAAAAATAAAACTGACCAAGTGAATAAAAATCGTTTCTATTAGTATTAAACATTTATTGTATTGTTACAGAAATAATTTAAATGGTGCATTAACTAACCAACACAAGGGGTTGTGTCAACAATTAAATATTCATTTAATTTCCCCATTAATAAATAATGCCCCAACCACACGTTGTTAGGCCCCTGTTTTAAATGGATTTTAGATTACGCGTTCGGAGTCGAGTGCGAATCCGGCTTCTGGTTAATACATCCACTAAGTCTTGTTTGGACCTAGCCGAAAGTTCCCTGGGAATTAGTGCGCACTTTATCTCGCTCCTTCCTCCTTCTCGGCGAAAGAAACTTAATGCCGGGAATCGCATTGTTCCATTACGGTCGATCCCATTCATTTTCCTCACAGGAAGATGGAAGACGGGATGACTGTGAGTGGCAGGAATCCTCAGCTCTTTCGCAAACATTCCGTCCCGCGATTGTGTTTCAATATTGAATAAATGCTATCTTTATTTGAGATTCTGATTTGCGACAAACGCAAACGGTTTATAATTTTGTTGTTTGTTTTGCGTAGTGAGGTTTTCGATTGTGTAAATATTTCTTTTACAAATATTATTGAAATATTATAAAGAAATTGTTGATAAATGATTTTCTATTATTAATATTATTAGTTTGTGTCTAAAGGTAATCGAAATTTCATAATAAATTCTTAATTTTCTGACAAGATTTTTTATTCACTATATTATGGTAAATCGTTTATTTATGCAATAGCATATAAATGCAATATGAATAAAAAATCTTGTCAAAAAAATAAGATTTAATTATGAAAATTCGATTACCTTTAGAAACAAACTAATAATATTAATAATAGAAAATAAAATAAAATTCCTTTATAATATTTCAATTATACAAACAAGCGATCAATAATAATGACATTAATGGTTACATAACCTGAGTTATTAATTACTTATTGCATTATAACAAAGCACAACAAACTCAATTTACCTTTTATTAATCAACTTTGAAGTCTAATTAAAAAATAACAACTAAAAGTTATGAGCAAATTGATAACAAATAGTGCTAATCGTTTTCTAGATATTATCAAACAGGAAACAAAAAAACAATTACAACCTGAGTTTGATTTGACACCTTCGGAATTATAGGAAGGCCCTGAAGTTTGTCAATAAAAGGGAAGGTACCTCTTGCGGACTGCCAACTAGCTTAGAATTTATTTTTAATATGGAAAGCAGGAGCGACTAACCTTTAACACAAATGCCAGTTTAATACGTTTATTTACGAAAGAGGAAATAATAAACGAGCGTTCTATATTCGGATGATAGGCAGTGCCGGTGGTTGCTGATAATAGACGGGGGTAAGTGTCAGCGTTGGGCCAGGACGGTATTGTAAACAAACAGCGTCGGAACAGGGCTACGTTGGACCAGGGCGGCTTCGAAAACAAATGGCGTCAGAAATAGACGACTTTAGGAACGATGGCTAGCTTCAGTATAGTGTCCGCATCGGAGAGTGTTTCCTGGCGTTGGCTTCTGTGTGGTCACAGGTTTAGAATCCTGGTGTCAGAAGAGCCATATAAAAAGTAGATTATTTTGGATTGGTTACCCTTGAGTCCACTGGCTACTGGCTATAGCATGTACAACACTAAAGTATACTGAATATTCCGATGGCTGCCTCTAGTATTTATGCCACCAAAAAGACCTTTGGAAGAGAATTCATTGGAAAATAACTATGATAAACAACATAATTACTTTTCGCAAACTCTCAAATCCGTTAAGATGCAATTTGAAGAAAAGATGCAATCTGTAATCCTCTTCTTTAAAAATTGGTGTTCATTCGTCCTTTCCCTTGGTGATCTGGCTCTTAATTGCCGCCTGTATTCTCCCGAAGGTCCGGGCGATAATCTTCTGCAACTGGCAGGGTTAATGGGCGGGCCGGCCGATAATCCTTGCCAGTATTGGTATAAGCTGAGCAAAAACTCATTAAATAAACAAAATTAAAATACAAAATTTTAATTTTGTTGCCGACGATTAAAATTAATCGCTGTAACAAGTTGCCTATATCAAATTGTAACCTAAAAAGTAAAGTAAAAAGTAATTGGTATGCATTAATCCTCAACTTATTGTAGACTATGCAAGATCATAACATGTTGATACAGCTACATGTTATGTTCTTTGAAAGAATGTATCAACATGTTATGTTCTTGCATAGTCTACAATAACTTGAGGGTTATTGAAGAGACAAGACAGAGCCTTCACAAAGTATATGCTCTCATATTTCTTGTGCCTTGCTACAAAACCTGCAATTGGCATCCGTTGTCTGACCCATCTTAGTAAGATGGTATTTCAGAGGACAATATCGGGTTAGAAGGCTAGTTATGAGCCTTAGGTTTCTTAAGAAACTGTTTGGCCATTGTGGGAGAGAAAGTGATGAACCTTTTTGCTTGTCGCAAGCCAGGTGTGTCTCTAAGGTGATCACTTTTGGAAATATCTTCCCATTCCTGGATCACTCCTTTGATGCGAACTTTAGTTATACCGCTGTAGGGTTCTGGTCCAACAAATGGAGTTGGACCAGAACCAGGAGGAGGTCGGTCGTTTCGTTGCCTTTGATCCCTTTATGACTTGGCATCCAAAGCAGTTTAACTCTGTTGTTTCTGGCCAGTTGCTTTAGGGATAGTTTGCACCCCCAGACAGATTTGGCATCACATTTAGGTGATTTTATTGCCTTTAATGCAGCTTGGCTGTCTGAGTATATGAATAACCTCCTATTATAATAGATTCTTTTTAAACATACGTAGGTGCATGAGATCAAGGCCTACATTTGCGCCTAAAATATCAATGGGGACCGTCCTATGACCCTTGATAATTTGAATCGATTCCCAGTGTTACCTATTTATTTATTTCAACGGCGTGCCAATTACATGAATAATACAATATACAACATAAAAATACATAATAGATACAAACACTGAACCTAAAACTAAACAATACAATATTCGGACTCCATTCTCCGTTTTAGATCCGTCAGTGAACCAAACTGCCGAGGAGCCTTGATTTTCTCTCCAACATCCTAGCTGCCATGAATGACCACTTCAATCGTTGATTTGAAATCATAGTCAGTTGACATGTAGTCTATGCGCATGTGTATCGCTCTTTCGCATATAATGTTGAGGATTTTTAGGTGCTTGTTAAAATTTCCATATTTTGGAGTATCTGTTTAGATTATTCTTAAGGCGTCTAATGTTGCTTCCCTTTCCATGTGCAGATGCAGAGGTGTGAGGTTTAATATAGCCTCCATTGCTCCAGTAGGGCAGGTGTTCATAGCCCCTGTAATGCCCAAACATGCCTGTCGCAGGACCTTGCGAGCTTTGTTTGGGTTATGCTCTCTGTTTACTTTGTCCACCAGACGACGGAACCATAGGTGATAATTAGTCTAATCACCGTGATAAGTAGCCAATAAATCGTCTTGGGGTGTAGACCTCATCTTCTGTCAAATAGTTTACGGCAAGACCATGCTGCCCTTACTGCTTTGGCGGCTATGTTGTCTACATGGGTTTCCACTTTAGCCTCTGGTCAAAATCGAGGCCGAGATGTTTTACCTTGTTTGAAAACCCAATGAGTGTTGATGCCTTGAGGTTTAATTTCCTTCGCCCTACAAATGGGATAATTACAGTCTTGTTGGGGTTGTATTAAGCCCTTTCTGCATGCACCATGTATTTACTTTTCGAAGAGCGATCTGCATGCGGTTAGACGCCGTGTCATCACTATGATGACAATGTCGTCAGCATACTCTTGTATGTCAAATCCGTCGTTGGACAACACTGACATTAGTTCATCGACAACTAATGACCACAATTGTTGGGATTTGACCAATGCTCGTTGTGAGCGAGCTAGTTGATGAAGAAATAAAACAATTTGACAACGTGTGAGATTTTTTACACCACTCACATATTTTTTGACTCGTCATATGAGTAAATCTTTTTTCATTTTCAGATTGTTTAGGAATAGGACTCTCGAAGGAATTACATTTACGTTTTAAAAAATTAATGAATTCTTTAAATGTAGGCATCTCAGTCTGATTAAGCTCACGATCTAATTCCGTGCGAGTATTACAATCTAATTTTGAGTACATAAGAGCAAATAAAACACCATCCCAATCATCTACTTTTCTATTTAATGCCTTAAGGGCGCGTAAATTACGAGATATTGACATTTCGCAAACTAGATGTTGAATCTTTATTTGTACAATGTACATTAATAATTTTGTTAAGATGACATAAAATATACTTTTTCTTATTGCCGTATCTTTCTAAGATAGCCTCCCAAGCATCTGTGTAATTATCTTCAGTTAATCCGATTACCAACAATTCTTTAGCTGTATCATCTTCGAGACAAGACACTAAATAACGATGCTTTTGTAATGCAGTTAAATCTGAATTATTATGTGCCATAGATAGAAATGAACTTTTAAAATTAATCCATTCGCTTATATCGCCCGAAAATTTGGGTAAATCTAATTTAGGAAGCTTTATTTCGCTTCCACTTTCCCAGTTATTTCTCGAGTTATTATTACTACCGTTATCAGTATAAGTTTTAGCTAAATTTAACACTGAAAAATATACTTCTTCAAATTCTGAAATTTCCTTATCAAAATCTTCGTCGGGCTTTAAAGCGAGAATTTTTGCCTCAATCTCTTCAAATTTCACCATTGTGTCTAAAAAAGAATCCATGCGACTTTTTACATCACTAGCAGTAATTTTCTTGTTGCTAGAATTTTTTAAATAATTAGTGATCCGCGTACCTCTACTTTTTAAGATGGTGCGATCCGCAATTAATGATTTTAATACTTCATCGGCCATTTTCCAAATAATTTGAAATTAAATTGACGGATTAATTAATAATTCCAGTTAAAAGTTTATAACAAAATTAATTAACATAAATCGAGACGCAGGAATGTAAACAAAGGAATAATAAAATGGAGACTACCAGCTTTTCCTCTCTGCTTCTCGAAAATGTTCGCCTCTTGGATACCTCTTCGGAATCGCTACTGTGGCCTGTTCCTCTAACTCCTCGGCACGTGTTCTTCGTGAATAGGATATTCGTCTTCTTCTTCGCCTGAGTCAATCCGGTTCGAAGGACCAAATTTTATATTGGGATTTGACCAATGCTCGTTGTAAGCGAGCTAGTTGATGAAGAAATAAAACACGCGACGTTCCAAAATTAATTCACGAAAATAAACTATATTCACAACTTTTTACAAATGGTAATATATATACAAAATACTTCTGAACAGTTCGACGGTTTGAATGTTATATGCCCCGTGGATCTTCAGGGGCACATCTCACGACCACGTCCGGGGGTGAAGCGGTAGGCAAGAGGGTAGACGTCCTTCCGGGAACTAGCCTGGATTATAGCGGTTACCTTGGCGAAAACAATAGTTCGCGTAGAAACCAACAACTTTCTCTTGGAGAGAAACCCGGGAAAAGTACAGCCCCATCAAAAGTTTATCGGAAAGCGAACAACAGTATTGGCGAAGAAACCGCGCCTTGTGGACACCCCTTTACTGCGAACACAGTTACCGACTAAACACCAATGGACATTGTGATCCTACGACCTTTGAGCACAGCTTGGATCCATCCATGCGTAGGCATCAACTCCTCTTGATTTGGTGGCAATACTTATGTATTAAAAGGAGGTATTATTAAATGCACCTTCCATATCCAAAATGCATATAGAGCTACTTCTTTGTTTGCGATGCTCTTCTCTACTACACTGGTTAGTGTGTGAAGGGCATTTGTTGTTGATTTGTGTTTGTGAAGAGGAAATGACTGGAGCACTATTCCTTGTATATTTCTATCAATGATCTTCTCCATTAATTTCATCAGGTTCATAAGTTTGGCATTTGCCGGCTTTCGGTATAAACACTACCACCACTTCCTCCATTGCTTGGGGATATACTCAAAAGAGTGGCTAGCTCTGACTATTTGTGTGAGATGTGGTAATAATTTCTCCCCTCCCCTTTGTAGGAGGCTTGGAAAGATTCCGCCTGCACCAGCGGATTTGAACGACTTAAATCCGTTGATCGCCAATTTTACTATGATTTTTTTCCAGTTTTTTGCTTTCTCGGGTAGGGCGTTCCTGTACCTCAAAGCCGATCGCAGATGCGTCTTCACCGGGACTAAGGAAAGTGGGTTTCTAAGAGTACTCTTAGACTTTTTTTAAGGCTTCCAGTGCATTAGCCGGTGAACCTTTTTAATAGCCCTATTGAAAGTACGCTTAGTTCTGACTTTTAGGCTAGTGAGCTATTCAACAGTCTCGATAGGATTAAATAATCCCGAAAGTTCATATTTAATTGAATAGCGAGGAAAGGGTTGACACGATCGTTATGAAATTTGGGTCGGACATACATTCCGGAATTGCGCATCGTTTGCCTTACTGACCAACGATATGTATAAACAATTAGTATTAAAAATTAACGAAAAACATATATAAAAAGGCAGGTCATAAATCATTATGCCTGGTCGCGAAAAAACATCAGCATTTCGCTGTTTATATAAATCACAGTGTAAAAGACGGTTTCCAGGCATAAAGGCGAATTGTTTATAGATAATTGTTGATCGGTGAAATTTGTTAATAAAAATTATAATGACAGCTCAAATTCAAAAGGTTAATCCTTAATCGATATCCGTCTTGTTTTGATTCATTTTGACGGCCATTCTCTCAGCTATCCGATGACATGTATGGCATGTATGTGTGTCACCTGTGGTTTCTTATTTCCACGACAAACCGCGGGCAGAGAAGGGCCCTTTTGTCTTCCATTTTTTATGGCCCTGAGCTTGTTCGCCGGTTTCCAAAATGTTGGCGCGTACCACTCTTTTGTTTCGGTAGCAGGTATAGACGGGTATGCGCCAGATGTGGAGAGCTGCGGAAATCCCCGGAAAAATATCAGTTTCCACTGTCGCTGGTTGGAACAACGGGGAGCGTGCGTGTTCTTCCTTTTGATAGCTGAGAGATGGTAAGGTTGAACTGTCCGATACTGGAGGGCGCTAAATCTAGGTGACGAGATTTCACTGTTTAAACTAAAATTAAAATACAATTACTATTCTGTTCAATGTATGGTACGACCTTTACTCCTTTGGAAAAGGAATGACAATGAAGTAATATTTTGGTAAAACAAAGTAATTAGGAGTTGAGTGGGACCGTTGCTCCGGATATTAATAACAAAATAACGCTCGAGTTATGATGCAGCTAAAATGTTGCTGAATTGTCAAGTTGACGACGCTTCCGGAAAAGCGCCGGTAACAAAACCGTATATGTTGATGGTCTGATAGACGTAATTTGACACGTGCCACTTTTGTATGAACTGGCTAGTGTAATTACCTGCTAGGAAGATGTCTGATACCTTTATCTTAATATTGATAGGGCTTTATTGGACCATTTTGGGACTGCATACACCAATTAGACTTAGGATCTTATTTATTAGATTTTGTAAATGAAATGTATATTATTCCGTAAATGAATAAATAAACTAAACCTGCTTTTTAACTAATGTGATAAAAGTAGATTTATTACCTTTATTGATTATATCTACGTTTTCACTTGAAACACAGTCTAACAGGAACTCACCTCTTGTGTTGGTATAAAACAAAAATATTCAAGATTTTTTAGTCTTACTCTTGAAATAGAAGATGGGGACAGTTTTGAATTTGTTATGAGCAAATATCAAATAACTTTTCATTTTTTTAACTAATTTTGTTGGTGCTGCGGCATACAGGTGTTGAGGCGCTTGACCTCTATTAATGGTGGAGATGTGGAGTCACCCGAGAAGTAGGCCGAGACTTTGATTATTGTGCTCTTACACGCCCCCTTAGTGACCCTCATTTGAGTCTTGGCCAGATGTCTGCTGATGAATTCTGGTACATGAATGTAGTTAGTGTTAGCTTTGAATAACAGAGCGGCCCTAACGCTATCGTGTAAGTTACTATAAATCAACTTACAGTTTTTGGATTGGAATCCTATAATTTGGCCCTGCACCAGGCTTTTGAATGAGCCCTATGTCTAAATGCTCCTTGATAAACCTCCTTAGCATGGTAGGGGTTTATCTGGACACAGGTTAGTTTGGTAGCTGAACGGATCACTGTGACTTGCCGGCGGCCAGGTTCTCTGAAACTCTACTACGGCTAGACTGTCCGGGCAGATACCTGCTGTTCCAGCCTCATTCATAATGGGGTGTATGGAAGGGGCATCACGTATGTCCCCTCCTCAAGCTCCATGTTTTCTGGAGGGTCCATTTTAGAATCTTCTCCGGACTCTTCTGTTGAACCTGTATCAACATTCCTACAATACATTTTGTGAATGGAAGAAGGACACAAATGCACATTCTTAATCAGAGATAACAATTTTTGTGTATTTCACATAATTCTTAAAGAAATACAACTTTTCATCATTGTGGCAGAAAGCTCCACAAATTAGGGATTGTAGAATCCCCGCGTAGCATATCCTTGAATATTGCACCAATAGAAAAGTCTAGTAGAAAATCCATTACGGGTAAGGAATGGTCAGAAATGGCGAATATTAAGATTCTACCTACCTCGGTAGGCATGGTCTCAATTATCCTATATAGAGGCCTATGCGTGCATCCCACAAAACTAACCATGTGGCAGAAATATTTAATATTAAAAACACGTTAAAAATCTTTGAAAACAACAACATTGGAATGTATAGCAAACTTTAATTTATTTGAATAGGTGAATTGAAGGCTACATCTTTAAAAAAGCCAGAAGATGTTAATAGGGGAGAATTGCATATATCGTACTGGTCACCAAAATCGTACCTCATGCATATTTCCTTAAATATAGTATAATAATGCTATCTAACGGTGTATTATTTTAATACTGAGTTTGACGTATGTACTACATAACCTAAAAGTTATAGGTTTACGTGCCGGGTGTGTGAATAAAAGACGAGTTTAAAAATCAGGTAAAGTTGATGTAATATTTTGAGTACTTTTGCTAAGCATTATGCTTATGAAAATAACATAAATACTTCTAACTTTTATGTTTAGTGCCAGCTTTTATATCTAAATTACATATTTACTACGTCACATTGCAGGTGAAATATCTTATTTTTGTAATGACCGCCTATTTAAAAAAATAATGCATAGTTGCCTAAATCGTACTGCTGTGCAGTTTCTAAAATCGTACTGGTACGATTTACGCAACTGGCGTTATATCATATGCAACCACTGCAACTTCCTAATATTTTCAAATATTTTGTACGCTTTAGAAATCATGCCAAAAAGAATTTATGGTCAATGAACGGAAGAGAATATGAAAAATGCAATAGAGGCATACCGTTCAAAAAAATACGGATTCAATGAGTGCTGCAGGCTTTTTAATATACCAAAACCTACTTTCAAACGAAATCTTGAGGGTGCAGTAAAAAGATCGTTATCATCAAAGAAAAGGAATCGAAATATCATAACATTACCAAAAGATGTGGAAGATCAACTTGCTGAACATATTATTCGTTTAAAATCATCATTTTTTGGTTTAAGCATTAGAGATATCAGGAGTTTGGCATATCAAATGGCGGAAAAAAATAATTTGTCACACAAATTTAACCGAACAGTCTAGCTTGCTGGAAAAAATGGTTTTATTCTTTTTTAAAAAGATATCCAAAAATTTCAGTAAGCTGAAAATATTTCCATGTGTCGGGCTAGGGGTTTTAATAGAGATGCTGTGAATCAATTTTTTAATTTATTAGAAACTACTGTCAAATCTAATGGTATTGATGCTTCTAGAATCTTTAATATGGATGAGTCCGGATTCTCTACAGTTCAAAAAAAAAAATGTGCGAAAATAATTGCTGAGAAAGGAAAAAAGAGGATAGGTAGGGTTGTTAGCGGAGAAAGAGGGGCTAATACTACAATTGTGGTTTGCACAAACTCTTTAGGTTTTTTTATACCACCAATGTTTATTTTTAAAAGAAAACGATTAAATCCAGCATTAGCTAAAGGAACTCCTCCTGGAAGTTTAATAGAAGTTGCTGATCATGGGTTTATAACAACCGATCTTTTTGTCAAGTGGTTGCAACATTTTATTTATAATGCGAAACCAACACTAGAAAAAAAGGTCATTTTATTACTTGACGGGCACACATCTCACACTAAAAACTTACAAGCTCTGGAACTAGCACAAGCTAACGGCATTATTTTATTGCAATTGCCAGGCCATACAACACACAGGCTACAACCATTGGACATTGGGGTTTTTGGACCAATGCAAAGTTATTATAACCAAGCTTTAGACCAGTGGATGACAAACCACGCTGGTCAATGTATTACGCAATATGATGTTGCAGCTTTAATAACTACAGCTTATTATAAAGCTGCCTCTGTTTGTAATGCAGCCAAATCATTTGAAGCCACTGGTTGTTGGCCAGTTAATCGCTTTGTATTTAGCGAAGCCGATTTTGTGGCTAGCGATTTGTTAAATAATGTGGCCAATGATATTCCAGCTGAATTCCAAATACCAGAAGAAAACACCGAAACAGAAGTTTTAGACAACGAAGTTGTAACTCTGGAAGATAATAGCAAAACCGATAATATGGCTAATTCTCTGATAGTTCCAATATCAGAGCTATTTCCTATTCCTAAAGCAACCATTAAGAAAAGAAGTGCTCAAACAGCCACTGAGCTGACAAGTACAAGCTATATAAACAGTCTGAGAGAGAAGAAATCCACTTCCCAAGTAAAGAATAAGAATAAAGAAGAAAAAACAAAAAAAGTTAGCATGAATAATGCAACAACCAGTTCTTCCTCAGATATTCTAGTAAACATAAATGAAGAAGATTGGTATTGCATTTTATGTGATGCAATAAGATTAGAAAACATGATTCAGTGCATAGGATGCAAAACGTGGGTACATGGGGCTTGTGTAGGAGTGTCAAAAGAAGAAAGAATTTATTTATTTTGTAAATGTAGTTTACATTTTTGTATTTTAAATGAGTTCTTTATGTTTTTTAGAATATGTTTGTTTTTTAATATGTTTGTTACTTAATAAATATACCCTAGGGAGCCAAACCATATTGTTTTATTATAGATGCATGATATTATTATGAAGGTACGATTTAGGGGACTATGGAGTACGATTTGGGATACCGGTTTCCAAAATTGTACTTTTTCACTGTCTTTAATAAGTATATTTTTCACAAATAATAAACTTTTTTATCTATTTGATATGTTTTAAAATAATTAAATATAGTACCATTCTAACATTTGCGTTAGTTACTTTTATATATAACGTTTCCAGTTTGGCAATTTTAAGCGATTTTCTTAAGTAGTACGATTATGGCAACTCTCCCCTATATGTATGTTTATTGCTAATATTATAACAATATATTTCTTCCAACAAAAATAAGTTTTATATTTTTTAAACCTTTTGTGTAAATTGCAGTATTTTTCTTCTGGTTAGATTAATTGTGTGTGTTTTGGGAGTTTGTCATTTAAATGAGCTATAAAGATATAGAAGATCTTAATTCCTGCCATATGATCAAGGTGCTCATCACAAACACTAAAATTAGTACAAACTTTTCAGTACTTGACAATTTTTATAACATTGTTTTTAAGCGGACGTTAGCTCCTTTAATATGTTTTTACGGGTTCCAAGAAAATACAATGATGTATAAATAAGGCACATTTATTTACAGCAATTTACAAATATTTAGTACCGTGATACTGACTGGTCTCTCTTCTAGGTGAAAAGCACCCTTGAAGAAACCTCCGACATGCGGAGGCGGAGGGGCGCGTGTGAGCGCTTAACAATTGTCAAAATTCTTGTTCCTCCGAAACCAGATAAACAATGATATTTGTTTTCCTCATTTTTGAAACAAAAAAAAATGTACTAAGCAAGGAATTGGTATTAACAAATTAACAAAAATGGGAAGGGATATTACCAGTTTTTTTAACTACCAAATTGTGAGCAATATACAGGCCATAGTTTTAGGAGAACACTATTTTGATTGATGTTGGTGGAGATATCACTGCCCTAAAATGGAGCCAATTGCAGTTGCAGAAGGCTATATAAACAATTCATTGGAATTAAAAAAAAAATACGGCCAGAGAAAATGGTGTTTATATAAGCCTTTTATTATCTTAAGATCGATTTACCATTAAAATCGCCCTGACATTCATTCGCGTTTTTCTTCTCCTTTCATTTCTGTTTCCATTTATTCCACTCAAATTTTCCAGTAATTTCCCCTTCGCATGCCATCGTCATCTTTTCCGAATCCATCATTCCCCTCCTCCGTGCAAAGCGAATAACTGGACTCGTGGCTCTTATTTTCCCGTTTTCTGATTAATGATGCCTACACTTTTTTCCGCGCACGTCTGTCCGGCCCAATCCGGCTACAAAAGCGTCTCAATGAATTTGACGCTCTCGACGTTTCCTGAATGAGGTAATTGCCGTTTGCAGTGCTCTCGCGATGAATTACTCATGTAATTTGTGTTGCAAATTGGGCACTTGCGAGAACGTTGTTTCGACATTATGTACATGCATTTTAATGGTTTGCTCTTGACTTGTGTGAATGAAAAACAGTGGCGGTTTGTGTAAAGTTGCTGAACACTTTTGAAAAAAAAAATATTTTACATGTTTTTCGACTTTTATTAACCGTATGTTGCGTAATTTTTACAATATATTATAAATGGCATTTAAATATATAGTTGTTTCTTTTAAAACTAAGAAAAACATATCATTGCATTTGAAATTTTTGAGGAAAAAACGGGAAAATAATTTACAAATTGAAAAGAGTATTCATTCACTTGGTCACAGTTATTTAAATAAATTCAATAAAAATTACTTGAATATAATTAATAAATTATTTTTACATTTATCTCTGTGACATTTTGACTTACGTTACGTAAGAACTGTAAACAAATGCACATTAAAACAACTACTTCTCCGGCAAAAACCCCGCCAGACATTCAATAAAATATTGCATCATGCAACAGCAGGTGTACATTATGTAATTCAATGTCCGAGAATTAGTTGTTTTAATGTGCATTTGTTTAAAGTACTTACGTAACGTAAGTCAAAATTGTCACAGAGCTAAATGTGGAAATAATTTATTAATTATTTTCAACTCATTTTTATTTAATTTAAAAATTAAAATAATCTATCAAAAAAAAATATATATAAATAATAAAAATAAAGTAATCTAAAATAATCATTAAAATAATCTACTTTTTAACTTGGCACAACCTAGCGGCTATATTTTTATTTTTATTTTGTTATTGTCGTCTATAACTTTATTCAACATGATAAGTTCTTTCGCATGACATCAAAATCATTACAATTGGTTAAAAAAATAAAAAGAGTTATTTGATATTTGCTCGTAACAAATTCAAACCTGTCCCCATTTTTTATTTCAAGAGTAAGACTAAAAAATCTCGAATATTTTTGTTTCATAAACTCAACATAATTTCAAAAATTGTCGTTTAAAATACTTTTCTTTGGGATAATCGTAGTATTACGATTTTTGTTGTTAATTGCGCCCCTGCCAGAAATATTACAAACTTGAAAATTATTTCCAGCATTTTCTCATGATCATTTCTTATCAGAAAGCTCTAGGATTCGTAGTGCCTGAGATTATAAAAAATTGTATTCTTCATATGATTTTTCGATAAAAAGTATATTGCCATTTTTTTAGGTTAGGTTTAGGTATAGTAACTGTAAACCTGTTTTTGAGAAAATTGACAATTTTTTAAAGTTGTCACTTTTAAAGATATGGATTTAAAAAAAAATATGTTAGGAGACAGATTAAAACCACATGGCTTGTACAGAGTGTTTTATTTAACTTGAGACTGCTAAACATCTGGAGAATAAAGTATTGTATCAAAAAATCTTTCAAATAAACCCCCAATATTTTCGAATGGCAAATTATCCTGTTATGACAATCTTTGGGTGGCTGGGTAGGAGTCAACTTTAAAATTTTAAATAGAAACCCCTACGTTTTATTTCCAATTTGAATAAAACATCAGAAAATAAATAACTTTTGTCCGAAGAACTTTTTTCGAGTCGTGGCAGATGGCGCTGTAATTAAAGATTATATTTTATTTCTATAATCTTAAAAAATAATTATTACACTGATATTAAATTATTTATAAATGATTATCACCAATACAGACGTTACTCTGAGAATCTCACAATTAATTTATAGTAGAAGCTAGAAATGAAAACCTTCAACTTCGATGCATTTATTAATGCGCATTTCAAGTGACTACACACAACTTAAACATGTATGTCCATTAATTTGTGCACAAGCATTTCGAATACGATCCATCATGTCTTCTCTGGTAGTTTACATACATTTATTTTTACCATTTGCTTTGCTACCGAATATTCATGTGTATAATTATATAATTTTCATTATTTTTGTAAGGTTTACTTCTATTTACTTGTTTATTTATATGTATTGCTTTTGCGGTGATTTTAATTCAATTTTTGTAGTTTGTAACTATTTTTTGTAAAATATTTTATGTGTATTTGATTTATTTATATATTTATTCACGTTGCGCATCATTATTGTTTATGGATTCTGATTGGAAAACTCAATGGTTATACTGGGTGGAAGCATGGGGTGTGTGTGAGTATGAATGTGTGGGAAGAGAGCAGATGTATTTCCTGAAGCAGATGCTGGGGGTGGAAAAATCGACCCCCAGATATATTCTGCTGAGGGAAACGAATAGATGGAGTATGTATGTGGAGACAATGGAAAGGGTGGTGAGGTACGAAAGGAGATTGAGTGAGTTGGGGATTGAAAGGGTAGTAAAGAAGGTGTGGGAAACAAGTATAAGAACGAAAGGAAAATGGGGTGTGATGAGAAGGAAAATGTATGAGAGGGCAGGAATGTCAGAGGTGTTGGCGAATGAGTGGCTGGAAGGAGGGGTAAATGTCGGAGACTGGATGAGAGTGAAGCTAAGAGAGGTGGAGATGCAAGAGAGGCAGGGGTGTATAAGGAGGAATGGGTATAACCCAATGTATGAAAGGTTGCAGGTGAATTGGTCCCTTCCGGATTACTTGAAAAATTGTAGTTATACGAGGGAGGAAAGGATCCTGCTTGCAAGGGCAAGGTGTGGATCGGAGGAGAGAGGGAGAAAAGTGTGGATGGGAGAGAGGTATGTTAGATGTGTGTTGTATGGTAGGGGCAAGGACACGTGGAGACATATGAGTGAAGAATGTGGGGGGAGTATGTAGGGAGTGGTTGGAAGGGAGCAGGAGTTTTGTGGATTGGATGAGAGAGGATGGGGCTGGCGTAGAGATATTGAAGAGGCTGGTGTGGGAAAAGAAGAAGAGGGAAAATAGTTTCTGAATATGTATAAAGAATACATTTTGTTGTGTCTTTTGTGGCTGTTAAATTGTGGTTTTATGTGGATTTATGCCAATAAAGGTTTTTTTACATACAGGGTGTCATTAACAGTAGAATCTAGAATCTAGTGAAATTTATATGGTCAAAATTTATTTTTTTAATAGTACACCCTAAAATTTCTTACATATTCTATTGCAGAATTTATTTCTGCATTTATCTACAATAGCATTTTCTATACCTATATTTTTTTGGTTTTCAAGATATTAATACAATTACTAAAGTAGATGATAAAATTAGCATTGTATTTGAAAATAAGAGTGTCAATTATAATATTAATAAACTAAACATTAAGTTAACATGTTGCTTTATCGATTCGCATTACATTTAGTATAAATATATGTCTTTATGAGATACATCTGATTTGGAATAATAGCTGTAACTGCAATTAAGTTCGTTCATGCATTCAAATTTCACATCGGAAGATGCCGAACGCTATTTTTACAAATGTATTAATATCTTGAAAAAACAAACAAAAAATATAAAAACGATAATATTGGTCAATTCAGAAATAAATACTGCGTCAGAATATTAAATTGGATAAAATATTTTTTTATCATTACAAATGCCAACTTATTAATATCTTGAAAATCATTATATATATATATATATATATATATATATACAAGGTGGCCAGAAAATGTGTGATAATCTTCAGGTAAAGTTGTTCATTAATTAATTTCAAGTAGAAAATTTAAGTAAAAAATATACGGTTCTTCATTAACGCCCACGAGGCCATTGAAATAATAAACATGTGACTAGAAATCAATAAAATTTTTGAAATATTTTGATTAAAATTAGTTCTATTAACATCCAGTTAAACATTGCAAATATTTATTTAATGATAAGTCGATTATTAATAGCAATAATTATACATAAAATGTTAAAAACAAATTTTAGTCACATGAATAATTGCCCAATATTTTTTTTGTGTTTTATTTTATTTTATTTTTTATTTTAAAAACTTTTTTTTTTCTACTTAAAATTGATTAACGAACTACTTTAACTGAAGATTAACACACCTTTTCTGGCCACCCTGTATATATGTAGGAAAATAATAATAATAATATATATACAAACATCTTTATTCAGACAATATGACAACAAAATTTTACAAAATTTATTATAACAGTATGTACAATTGTGTTAGTAGTCTGTCATGGGCTATCGACCATAGGTCTTTCTGTCCTGTATGAATTTATGGTGATTTGCAAATTAAAACTATGCTAGCTAGATGGACTGTCATGTATGCATGAGTTAATGAATTGGTGGATAGTGACCGAAGGGTTGTTATGTTTTTGGGGAATATTAGGGTTGCGAGGAATGCAATATTTTGTAAGGAGGTAAGTAGTAATAATATTTAACCATGCAGAATAAAATATAAATGTACCAAGTTGAAATTAGGAACATTTATTCTCGCTCGTCGTATACTTTTTTAAAGTGATACCTAAAAAAATGGTGATGTGTCCATCAGGGTACTTTCCCCGGTAAATACGGTCAAATAAGTTTCTGATTGAAATGAATTTAATAGGAAAGCAAAATGATTAATAGAAAAAATTGATTGTTGTCTTTTAAAGTTAAAGGTTTACATAATTTCTCCACACTCTATTCTTCATTTTTTCTAACTGGAGGCGTTTGCGAATGTGTTGAATATGACATTTTTCAAAACTCGATGGAATGGACTCAGGGGACCTCAAAACGTGCATATTTGTTGAAATTGGCGGTTCGAAAATTTTCACAATACTTTCCCTTGGACAAGGGTCCGGGGAAAATAAAAATGATAATTTTTATAAATATAATATCTCAAAAATGGTTAGGTATTGGCGTAGTAACTTCATATACTTTTTGTCGTAGAATCGCATAAAGAATCTAAATTTATAGTAAAATTAATATGGTTTTATTTAAAATAAAGAAGTATTGACTTCCGGTATAACCGGATGTAATATATAGTTGAAAATATTTTTAGCTCTGCCTTAACTACAAAATTGTGACCATGTAAATAAATTATTTTTTCCATTATTATTATTAGCTAGCCAGGCTTTATTTACATCTGAGTCGAGAATGTTTTTTTTAGAACAATTAAGAATGCACATAATATTCGCGTCCGTCATCGGACTGTATCATTTATACCGGAGATCACAAGCGAGACGGTACGTTTGATTAATTTAATTTAACAACTTTGTAAGGCAAAGCTGTACAGGGTGATGTATTTTGGTGGTGCCACATATGGAATTTTTATTTTATTTTAAGAGATATCGAAAAACCGTTTTCGCGGCATTAGGTCACTTTTTTAATGATAAAAACAATGGCGAAGATTTTTTTCTTTTTCATCTAAGATAGTTTCATAAAATTGTTCATAACTCTACAAAAACGCAAAAAATGTAAACTATATATATATATATATATATATGGAATCTACTAAAAATAACCTCAACACAATGTTATTTTCGGCTATAGTCACAATTTAAAAAAAAATCGCAGTTTGAGGTTATAACTCAAAAACTAAAAATGATAAAATTCGAAGTCAGCATAAAATGTTTTTTCTTACATTTTTTTAAATAATAACGGGGTTACAGACACCATCGAAAAAGACGCGTCGTCAACTTCCAGTTATAACCCGTTGAAGAAAAAAAAAGATGTATCTTTAATAGTGATCATTTATTCTTCGCATTTTTTTATCAATTGGCCCAGGGTCGCGAAAACGGTTTTTCGCGATTTCTTTTGAAAAAAAAAAAAAAAAAAGTTTTCAGCACCAAAATGCACACCTTGTACTGATGAGGGACGAATCCAGAAACACGTGTCTGCAGATAGCCTTAAATTAAGTTGTTTTTTTCTTCTTTGCATTAAGAGGGTAGTCCTTTAAATAATTTTAAAAAATCGAGGAATAAGAAGCTATCTCCTTTACTTTTTTGTATATGTTTTTCATTTTGTAAATATTTATTAGTTTTGTGTGGCTGGTTTTTCTCAAAACATTATTTTTAACACTGGTGGTTAGGGTGGAGCGAAATATCGAAATGGGATTTTTCAGCACGTAATAGTCAGGAAAAGTTGCCTTTTTATCTTCTTATAAACCTGTCAAAAATTCATTAAGATATTTCAATTCCTTTCAGTGCCCCCACATATCTGAAATCTGCAAAATATTGTAATATACAGGGTGTTTCAAATTCGAGTCTCACCATGGGGATCTCGCTTATTATAAGAGATAGAGGGTAGGTTTTAATTCGGCACTTTCATAGAATTTCATGCTCATTAATATCCTATTGAGAAATCTGGGCTATTTTTTTTTGTTTTCAAGAAAAATAAAAAAACTGAAAAAGGCGATTTCTTTTTTTATTTATATCTTTGTTATTTGAAGTAATATTTTAATACAATGAAGACATTCTTATAGCACTTTTTATGATCTAATCGATAGCTTACTAATTTTACTAATAGCATGTTTCGTTTTTTCTGATCAATTGTCAACTTTATTATTTTTTATGGGCGCCATATTGGTTTTTTATCAGATTAAAATCCTCTATTTATTCTGATATAGTTATATAGTTGTTTTATTTAATTATTTATAAAGCATTAAGAATTTAATAAAAACACAATAGTATTTTAGTTTCACTGTTTTTTATTGTAGAAACGCTGCTACAATTGTTTCGCAAACCCAGTGGCATCATCAGGCAGATTTGATTTTATTTTTTTTACACCAGTATCAATTTCACATATGAGACTGAACACAATAATTCATTATTATTTTTAAATCTCGTCATTTCAAGAAATAATAATAAATTAGATTTTCAAATTTACAGAAAACCCACACACACTTTTAATTACCTCCACGCAAACTTTTTTGCTCCTATGAAATATAAATTAGCCTCATTCAACTTCCTCATCCACAGAGCCTTCAGTATCCCGTTATCCACGAAAAATAGCGAAAAGGAATTCAACATCATTCATAGTATAAATCTTAAATACAGTCCATACACCATAAACAAATTAATTAAAAACATGAATTCAAATTTAATCTCCGTAACACCACCCTACTTACACACCAATCACCCTCAAAACAGATAAAAAAATTCGTAAAATTAATTTATTTCCCTAAGTCAGAAAATAATTTCAATAAATTATATAAAAAGTACAACCTCACTCCCGCGTATTATTTAAATTCTAAACTTCACCAAGTTCTAGGTAACACATTTAACAAACCAGATGATTTTGACTAATCTGGTATATATTCTATCAATTGTGCTAATTGTAATACAGTTTATATTGGTCAAACGCAGAGAAATCTTAACATCAGATTTAAAGAACATTTAGCATATGCCAAACATCTAAACTACGAAAAATCCGCAGTAGCTGACCATTTATTGGAAACCGGGCACAAAATAACAATCAACAATATTAAGTTACCAAAACAATCATCAAACTATCAATTAAACATGCTGGAAGCTGTCCAAACGAAAACATATGAAAATAATCTTATGAATTTCGATTTAAGTCCCTGTTAGATTTAATTGTATTACCTTAATTTATTTTTTCCAAATTCTCTCTTTACCTGACTTGTACCGCCACCCTCATCCCTTTGGCCCATTCTTAAGAGTGCTGTGTGTATTGGACAGAAATGAATTGTGAGAGGTTCGTCACATATTCATCAGTTACGGCGTGGAAAGGCGAAACACTAACGCGTATAAAAAGTGTATCTTTGTCTAACACGAACCAATATTTGACTTTATCTCTTACTTTCGTCCATTGGCGTAGAATCGTCTAGGTATAGCAGGAAGCTCATGCGCACCGTAGCAGGACCAGGGTTATCCCAAACGACTGTCATATAACTACTCGTCTCATCTCACCCCTCACCCCGCTAAAGTGTAGTGTGCCTATATACTCGACAATTTTATATCTCACAGCGTGCCCTGTCGTTTTCTTCTCAAGCATCCGCGCCAAATTTTAATTGTAGTCGATCCGAAGAATTACACACTATTTTCCACAAACTATAAGACAGTTTGAAAATGTAAATTAGATTATTTCATTATAATTAATTTATTGTTTCGAACTTTACTTGCTTGGCTGTTATTGCTTCTACTGACGTTAAATGTGGACATTTAATTTTCATTATTTAGATATTGGAAATTTTCATTTACTTAAAATACGTAATTATTAATTTCAGTACCAATAACAATTTTAAAATCCTGGCTCACTTAATATTCCACAATTCGTAAATTAATTAAAAAATAATAGATATAATAATTATTTAAATATTTGTTTACGAGCAGTAGATTGTTACAATTTTATATTTCGTTCAAAATTTGAAGATCTAATTTCTTGCTAGACTTAATATACCATATAATATTGCGCCTCTGATTTATTATGTTGAGAGAAATGAAAATCCTTATTTAATTTAATTAATAGTTTTGCCATTTAAACATTGGTAGTTCATATTGTAATAATAAATATGAATAGATTATTGAAAGTCTATCAATAAAATAAAAATACAGATTAAATGGAACAACTTTAAATTCACGACTAGTTTCGGATTATGAGTATATGTTTCAGGAGAATTTAATTTACTTAAATTTCTATGTTTATGCAATAATTTTATAGAAAAAAGATATATTGATTTGTGGGACAGGCAAAATAATTACGGTCCCAGTATTCGCTAATAAAGTGAAAAGAAAACTACTAAAAAACGTCATCATATTTGAATTATTTTACTAAAATAAACTAGATTAATTAATTATAAATATATTGAACTACTGAAGATTAAGTGAAAATTAATGAAATATTTAGATAAATTTTAAATTAAATTGAAATTATTAAAAATTAAATATAACTATATGGTTTAATAAAGGAATACTTTATTCTATGTCGGAAAGTTGTGTTTATTACAAATTATAGAGTTTATAAACACTAGACTTAACTTTTTCAGTTTTATCTGTTCTATTATATATTACATAATTTATTATTAATTTTAGTCGATCTTTATAGTTATTTTTCTAAATATGTTTGCTTTTTTTTCAGAAATTGCTCCATAATAATTTAAATTTATATATTTTCTATTGACTTCTTTAATTTCTGTTTGAATTTCAAAAAGTGTTTTCTTTATAAATCTTGAGGATGATTTTTAGTGAATTTTTTCTACCTTTTTAGCAAATGCTGCGACAAAATTATTTTGCCAAATCATTATACCTTTGTTTATTAAAAAATATATTATAAGCATAGTTTTCTATAAATAATAAATAAATAATAAATTTTTCAAAATGGGCACATAATCCGAAACTAGTCGATAATTTAGAGTTATTTACTTTAATCTGTGTTTTCATTTATTTTATTAGTAAATTTTGACTAATATATTCCTATTTATTACTTTCTTTAATTAAAATTAGGCTCTCTTTTGTATTTATATTGAGTTCGTAATGAAAAATCTGTATTCTTATTATTTTAGCATCTTACACTTCTTAGTTTTATTTAATTAAAATAATTTGAAGTGTTTCCCTGAACTTATTTCCCTATAATATAATTATTTTTAAAATATATTTCTCTAAATTTATATTAACCAGCCTCCCAGTAAATTTAAGCATAGAATGTTGTGTATAATGCCGCGACAGTTGGGTTGGACGATTATTGAAATATCGACTAGCGAAATATTCAACACGCAGGCGTTCCGTACTAATTTGTTTGGGTTACTAGCTTCCGTATGTTATCGTTTTCATCGCCCACAATCACTTAATTTTTCTTAGAGCTCATGCGCAAACGTGTATTTCCACAATAATTCTGTGCGTACGCTACTGCATTCAGGGAGGCAAGATCCCCACCTCCAAAAAGTGCGACGAGCATCGACAATCGCAAGCCTTTGAAACTGATCATTGAAAAATTGTTGTTTTTTAACCCAAATATTAAATATATACACTCGAAATTAACCAATTTTTTGGGTATATTTATTTTCGACAATTCTTTATCTAAGTCGCGGAACAGATTGCTTTTCATTATTTGAATTATTTATGAAGTTATTTAGGTATAAATTAGAGGAAGCATTTCAGGTAACTTTTTTCGCACTTTATTATATCGCAAAAACCACAATAAAAAATTATTAATAGGTAACATTTTCTAATCATAAAATCTCTCCTTATGCGAAAATAATTAAAAAAATGAATAATTTACTTTTAATTTGGGTTAACAATTTACATTGAATTCTCCATAAGCGCCCACATACACAAAGCCCTCTTAAATTACGTTTTTTCCGTATTTTTACTCCCACCGCCGTTATATTATAATCCGCCTGTCTATATAGAATGTTATATTTCGGTTTGGTATTCAGTGTTAAATCCATTGAAATTGCTCATTCTTTTTGTGGCCGAAATGTACATTTGGTAAAACAAATAAAATGTGAAGAAAGGTTAGTGCTTTATTTATCAATTAAGGTTGCGGTTTAGTAGAAAGAGATAGCTATATAGTAAAATAGAAATAATCGTTTGAAAAAAGAACCATTCTTTTGGATTTAATAATATGAATATTTTTTATCTACCAAGTATAAAGTATCAGTCTATTTACTAGTTTAAGTTAGAAAAGAAAATTGTAAGATATAATGAAATTAATAGGTCATGTCTGCTGAGTTATTTAATTGCAGAATTTAGTGAAATCCTTTAAATTTTTATTGTACAAGTTTTTATTAGCAAAAATATAATTTGAAATTTGCTATAAATTTGATGAATTTTCATTATTTTTCATAATTGTTTTTCACACAAACTAAACATTAAAATAATTTTTAAATCATCTGAAAATTCCTGCTTATTTTAAGATTACTTTTATGTATAATACAATATTGTTCATTGATCACAACAGCAATCTAACTCAAATTAATGATTGCCAATATTTATATAGCTATCTCTTTCGTCTAAACCGCACCCTTAAGCAGGTGATTAATGAGAACATGGAATACTTGTTAATTAATTAATCATCTGCCTGATGATGCCACTGTGTCGATGAAACAATTGTAGCAGTATTTCTACAATAAGAAAAAAAAAAACAACCAAAAAAAAACACTAAAACTAAAATGCTATTGTGTTTTTATTTAATATTGTGAATAGTTTCATCAAGTAATAGCCTTAACCATTGAATTTCTATTAGGAATTATTTTAATAGCAGTGTTTAAGCAAATTTAACATATTCCAATCAGCCGATGACTCATTCCATAGACGATGCACAACACTTTTCATCAAACTCGTTATTAAGCACCTGAATTGTTCCCCCACCCGCCGGCCCGCGCCAATTTCAGTGGAGATTTATTAATAAAACGCCAAGTGTAGCCTCGACAATGGCACGCGATCCGCCTTATCTGATAATGAAAATATTTTTCGCCCGTTTATTACGGTAATTTCTGGCGTGCAAAAAAACTATATGGAAACCGGCCGTCGGTCTGTTGCGTAACAATTCATAATAACAATAAAAATCTGCCGTTCCGTGATGCGATGCGAATCAGAAGATTCAGTCGGTAGTTTTGATTTCGCCATGTCGGGCCTCGCGAGCGTGATCGATAAATGTCGTGCACGGTTCGTCGCCAATCGACGAAAGGTACATAATGCAATTTTGATTTTTTTAATGCCGTTTCATACTAGACGGATTGTTTGTGATTGTCGTTGGGTTTATAATGCGAATATTTCATGTTTTAGTGTTGTTATACGGTTTGTATAATAAATTGAAATAGTTTGTGTGCTTACAAATAAAAGTAAGATGTTTTTCTTTTTATATTGATAATCAATTTAGTTTTACTACATATTTATTTATTTTTATTTTATACATTAAAAATCTAGCATTGTTTAAAAAAACATAGCAATAGTAAATTAAGCATAGTAAGTTAAAAATTCACATTGTAATATATGACACCACAAACAAGATTCATAGGGGGGCTATTCTGTAAAGGAAATGTTAAGGGTGCGATTTAGAAGAAAGAGATAGCTATACAAATATGGGCAATCACTAATTTAAGTTAGATTGTTGTTGTGATCAATGAACAATATTGTATTATACATTAAAATAATCTTAAAATAAGCAGGAATTTCATCAGATAAATTAAAAATTCTTTCAATGTTTAGTTTCTGTGAAAAATAATTAAGAAAAACAATGAAAATTGATCAAATTTATAGCAAATTTTAAATTAAATTTTTGCTAATAAAAACTTGAGCAATGAAAATTTAATGGATTTCACTAAATTCTGCATTCAAATAACTTAGCAGACATGACCTATTAATTTCATTATATCTTACAATTTTCTTTTCTAACTTAAACTAGTAAATTGACGTAATACACAAAAAAACATAAAAAATGTAAATACCCATTCATATTATGAAATCCAAAAGAATAGCTCTATTTTCAAACGATTATTTCCATTTTAATATATGGCTATCTCTCTCCACTAAACCGCAACCTTAAGTTTAACGCGCACGTTAGTTTTTAATCATCACAGTCTAAGCAGTTTTTATAATAGATGTGTGTACATAGAATGTGAAATTATTTAATAACGTACACATTAAACTTTACATTTCCTGTACGGAATAGCTCCAATTTTTTATAGTAAATTGAAAGTTGCAGAATTAAAAAAATGTCCAAAATTGGTTTATACCATTTCACTTAGTTCAAAATTAATTTAAACAATTTTTCTTAGTTTAAAATAAAATCTTTTATTATTTTATTATTCATCCAACTAGTTTCGACCTTGAAAGTAACCAAACTAGTTTCGACGCAACCTACGGTCATTAGGAAAGTAATTAGGGCGGGGAAAGGTGGTCTTAAAGCGTCTTTGGGCGTGAATTTATTTATTTATTTCTGCTAATGATAAAAAAAATCGATCAATCCCTTTTTACAACTGCAAAAATTATACACTGTAAGTTTTTAACAAATATCTATTGAAACAACCACTTCCCGGGCATATACCCCGCCTGACATTGGATACACAATAGATATTTGTTTGTTGCATACTAGTAACACTGTATACTAGAATGGTTTGAGTCGAAAATATTTTATGAAAGGAAACCACAAATAATAATTATAAGGCTACCTATAGACACGTCTTTCAGGATTCATTCTTTTCTTTGTTTAATTTCATTGCAATTTAAATAAGTGCAAATGTGTGAATCATCTTTGTTTTATTTTATTGTTTTTAATTTATTGTTCGCAACAATTGTTTTACTACACAGTAACCTCTTCAGGCGAAGAATTGCAACAATATTATTTATAGAGTGAGTACAATATACGATATAATACAAGTTTTTTTTATACAGGGTGGTGGGGTCGGTTTTAACTTTGAGGAGTTTTGTTAATTCCTAAACTTTCGAGAATGTTTTTTTTTTACTTTTGTCAACACATGAAGTACTTTATAATCTTCATTGAAGTGATGGCCTTCATAACATAAAGGACGGATGTGAAGTTAGCCATAGATTTCAGCGATAGATTTTCAAATTTCATTATTTCTATACATATTCAAGATAAATAGATTGTTTTTACTTTAGAGTGTAAATAAAACGATGAATGACAGTGAGTACCTACTTTAAACTTACATTTCGTCTAGAAAATGCATCAAAATGAATTAAATAAGCATATTCTTACTCATTTTATAAAATAAAACTTAAAAACAAAAAAATACTGTTTTTGACATTTTTCTTCCCCCCCCCCCAAAAAAAAACCTGTCGGTTGCCAATGTGTTAATCATAAAAAAATCTTTTGAAAAAAGCTTTGCCGTTTTTCGTCCATTCATATCGCTCTGCTGAAAATATCCAGTTTTACCGTCGAAATAATCTTTTATTTCTTTGTCAGCACGTTTCGTCCATTAGTTATTGATTCCACCGCTCGTGTATCGTTTTATCCTCCCGAAAAGAAGAAAATAAATAAATAAATAAAACAAATCGTTTTCAGCTGTTTCAGTTTTTTTTTCTGTGTGTCCGAAGTGAAAATCACGTGTGTGCGATTGAAGTTCTCCGATCGACCGTATAAACTCTGAAACTGCGGACTTGGAATGCCGGATACGAGTTAAAAAGAGAAATGATATATCGGTTAAAAGTATCCAGAAAAAAGAGAAACGTTCGATTGTATTTCGCGTTAATTACTGAAAACTCGATTGTTGTTATTAATATTGTGTTAGGAGTGGGAAATTTGATACTATCTTATGTTAATTATTAAACGATTTAGTCACTTATTAGTATATTAACATAGATCGACTAAAATATAGCTATAACTTTCCAGCTATAAATAGAATAGAAATTCAATTCGTTTCGTTTAATTTTATTCGGTTTTGATTTAAATCGAATTAATTTGGTTTATTTTGATTTAAATCGACTTAGTTTAATTTTATTTAATATAGTTGATTTAATTTGAATTAATTTAATTGATTTATTTTAACATCTTTAAGTTATGTAAAGCAGAGCTGTACTGACGAGGGATAGATCCCGAAATACGTGTCTGCAGCTGGCCTTATATTACGTAACGTTCTTTTTGTTGTTTTTGCATTACATTTTTCTCGGATTAAAAATGTTTTGCATTGTGCAATATTTTATTGATATACAACAGCAGGTGTACATTATGTAATTCAATGTCAGGCGTGGGTATTTGCCCGGGAAGTAGTTGTTTTAATGTACATTTGTTTAATATACTTACGTAACGTAAGTCAATAGTCACAGAGATAAATGTGAAAATAATTTATTAATTATTTTTATTATATTTCCAGTTATAAATCATAAGTTTGCCATCAATGCAAAATATTTTTTTTTATGACTGTTCGATTATTTAGACAAGCGTGAAATGTTTTTAGAGTTCGTTGATTGTTGATGCACTTAATTTTTGAAAATCCATGTTTACTTTAATAAATGAATAAATAAAATATTTTTGATTTTCGACTATTTTGTAATAAATATTTTTCAATAAATCAACAACATACAAAAATTATATTTACAATAGAGACGGAAGAAAATAAGTGTATAAATTTCTTAGACTTAAAAATCTTTTAATAATTAAATTTTCCATAAACCTCACATACACATACAAGGATTTAAGGATTTAACTCCGTGACTAACAATTTACTCCCATACATAGGCTTGGTATAACTTTCGATTTCACAATAAACGGCACTGGAAGGAAGATTTCCCGGACCACGTCGGACAACAATAAATAATTGTTATTTTCATCCCATTCAACAAAAATTTCGTTCAATTATCCATCGAGCTTTTATAATTCTGATATCAAATAAAAGTTTAAAATAGAAATAATTATATCATATAGAAAAGTTTCATGGTTTTTAAGATATTGATTCTTTTTAAAAGTAATAATTTTTAAAATATTTTTTTCATAACAAAGCAGGCCATGATGCAAACATTTAACTAGTTAAAAAAGTTTTTTTTTTCTTATTATAGTCTCAACATTGTCACCTTCATAGCAAATGTGTAAAATAATAAATATACCCACCCAAATTATAAATGTGTGTGAAGCTGGCAATGAATCCAGCAACGAACCCGGCGCCTTCACACTGAGACTTTTTTTCAAAAATATTTATTTAAAAGAAAACAACACTTGTTTAACAGTTTATTCATAATAATAAGTAATATCAAGGTCAATTGAATACAACAGAATCAGATTTATTCTTATAAATTCTAAAATATTCATAATACATATACTTTAAAAATCGGAAAATAGCGACTTTTTTATAAATAATATTTCCCAAACGGCGCACTTTTTTTTTCAATTTTCTTTTAAGAATGGTTTAAACTATACTTTCAGATGCAATGGAAACAATTAAAAATGCATGGCCGTTCATAGTTTATCTATTAACAAATTCATTGCTGGGTCGTATTTCCAACACCTGATGGCGATTTTCAAAGTGTCAAATTTCCAAAGGGCGCACTTTTTTCCCAATTTTCCTTCAGAAATAGTTTGATTGATTCATTGATTAATATACTGGGTTTTGAAACAGTGACTTTGCAAAAAAGAGTATTTACATGTAAAATCTCTATGTATACCTGATCACGTCAACAATCGGTATATTGTGCCAATTTTGCCGAATAACGGGTGCATTTATTCGACAAAAAAAGTGATAAATGATTTCAATATTGGGTCATCTAAAAAGTATTTTTGATTTTTTTAATTATTTTTAAATGAAAATTGTCTTTATTGAAAATCAATTTTGTTTAAATACATATTGTCCATTATTATGATCTTTTGCCATTTTTCGGATAGCTTCATATTTCCATCATTGTAGAACTTCTGTGGTTTATCGGCGAAAAAGTTAGCGACATGGTTTTCGATTGCCCTTTTGCTGCCCAATATTTTTCCATCAAGGGAATTTTGCAGATACCGAAACAAATGTTAGTCAGACGGTGCAATGTCCGAGCTATACGGTGGACGAGTCAAAACTTCCCAACCAAGGTTTGTTCTTTGTTTTTGCCGGGTCATTAAAGATGTGTGTGGCCTGGCGTTGTCGTGGTGGAACACAACACCATTTCTATTGACCAATTGTGGTCAAATTGCCTGGTCTAATATGGTCAGTTTCTGAAAGCAGAGAGCTGAATCGATCGTTTAGCCAGGATCCAAAATTTCATAGTAGACGATTCCTTTCCAATCCCATCATGCACACAGCATAACCTTATTGGTCGTCAATCCGGTCTTGGCCGTCGTTTGTGACGTTTCACCATGCTTCGGCCACGATCGTTCTCGTCATTTTATGTTCTCGTATTTTATCCATTTTTCATCGCCCGTTATTAATCTCTTGATAAATGGGTCCATTTTGTTTCGATTCATCAATGTTTCGCAGATATCGACACAGTTGATCAAATTTCGCATAGTCAATTCATGTGGCACATCGAGTTTTTTTGAGAAGCGAGATTTAAAACTATTTGGTGGTTGATGTTGCAAGACGCTCTATCTCAATCATGTGCAAAATTTGGTCGGCTTTTTCAATGAGAGGCCGGCCGGAGCGAGGCAAATCTTTTAAATCCAAATTTCTAAGACGAAATCGTTCAAACGAATTACGCACGATACGATCACTTACAGCATCCTCACCGTAAATGGCACATACTTATCTGCATGTTTTTGGTGCATTGTAGGCTTTTCTATAGTGAAAAGGCATCAAATGCCAAGATTTGAGGTACGGGGGGTGTTTACTCGTGTGTTTTGTTACCGTCAGCTGTTCTTTGCATTCTTAGTTTACATCGCTTGAAATCGGAATAAATGCTACTTTTGTGTTTTATTATTCGAGATATCAATTTTAAATTAAGTAAATTAATAACTAACTAACCATCTTTATTCAAATGTGTATATGTACGTACAATAATATACAAAAATTAGAATTATATTCTGTAGATGATGATGAATCGGCTATCGACCGGAGGTCTTTCAGCCTGTCTATGTCTCGTTCTTGTCGTTGTCCATCTAATCGTCATGATCGCTGTAAATTAATATTAAATAGACATTGGTGTATAGTGATGATGTGAGCGGTTTAGTGGCACCTTCGGATTCACCGGAAATTACATAAATTTTAAAAACTTTATATTCTAATTGTTATAAATGTATTAAGTGATTTTCCATAGGTTATAAACTTAGTAAATGATCATGCTTTTTTCATGGCTTTTGGAAATTATTATAATTTAAATATTTTTTTTCATATAAATCGCATTATTATAATATATAGAATATATAGAATGTACTCAAATTTACATTGAGTACATTCTAGCATGTTCGATGTTACATAAAACTCTCTGTATATCATTAAATAATGTAATATTAATATATGTTCTTAAATTTCAATAAACCTCAGGAAATTTCGTATAAAAATGTGTTTACTGTTTACATAATTTTAATTCGCGTTCACATCGATCGATTTGTTTACAAACACGAGTGTTTACAAACAGAAAACATAACCTAACATGATGGCACATGCGGTATCCTATCCCCACCACATCATGCTCCATCTATTTATATACTAAATCTATGGTACCAACAAATTAGCCGTTACAGATGCAGGGTCACTAAAGCCATCTATTGGCTAAAATTGAAAAAAAAAAAACACTTTTTAGATGATCCAATACTTGCAATCACCTAATGTTTAGATATATGTAATAATAGTTATGCCACAGTATAGTTCTAAGCGAACTTTAAGATGAAATATTGTGTGCCGTTTTGTAAATGTGTTTATTCGAATATCAGCAAATGATATACAATTTCAAATGATCACCGCTAAGTTATATTATTAATTATTATGAAGTATTTGCGTCTAATCATTATGTGAAATATTAAATTTAATGTACAATGTATTTTTATCATCACAATCTGTGATAGTTTTATAATTGATATGTATACATAAATTGTGAAGTAAATAACATACACAAATTATAATATTTTAAACTTTTAACAAAGTATTACTTTTTAAAATGGTACCTACTATAATTCCACATTTCATTCGATTCGTTTTTAAATACCTTTCATATTGTAATGATTGTATAATTTAAATTTTCATGTACATATTAGCTTCAAGTTATATAAATATTTCTCGGCACATTAAATTATGAAATTATTATTTCATCAAAAAGTGTTAATATTCTAAATCAATACAGTTATAGTAACAATAGATTGTAGTAGTTTACTAATAAATTTAATTGATAGAAAGATAAATTTATTAATTAATATTAAACTTAGATAAAAACACTAACACTCTACAATATTTTTTATTTTGCTAATTGTACATTTCGAGTACTATATACTCATTAATAACTTGCTGCTAGATGTCCATTTCGAGTACAATGCACTCATTATAAATGTTGATATTTATATAAATCAATTTCAATTATTACAAATACACTAAATAAAATATGAGACAACATTTTAAAAATAATAATCACAAAATATGTTTTCATTTTGTTTATAAATAAAACATTGCATTGTTTTTTTATATATCATTAATCTATTTTTTACTATTATTTTAATATCCTAGTACACACATTTCTTTAATTATAAATTTCGTCTCATTTATACAAAAATAAATGAAATAAATGTATTGGATATTTTTGTAATTGTTCAAATATTGTGTTTTGGAAATTTTGTAGAATGATTATCATTAGTAAATTAACACGATTTAATAGTTATTATTAATACTTATAATATAAAGTCAAAGGTTATTAAGTTGGACCGCCACTGGAAATGACGCTGCCAGTGGATCCTCCGTTCAGATGCGCGAGGTTCACTCATTTTGCAAAAGATCAAATGTGCCGACACTAAGTGAGATTACTGCTTAGAACTATACTGTGGTTATGCCGGGGAACCGGGAAAACATTGAAGTATTTCGCGGCCAAGTTATACACACATTTTAGTGTAACCGATACATAATTGCATTGGCATTTTATATGTCATGTGTAGTTTGAAAAAAAAACTTTTATTTAAAAAAAATATATATTTTGTCGATGGGGATAATAATGAAATATGCAAAATGTTTTTGTTTTTTTGTTTTATTAAAATGCCATATCTTTTACACAATTGGAATATACTTAAAACAAAAACAATTCGCGTTTAATATATTTCAGCTGCACCAATTTCATGCTTCCTCGGTATGTTAATTGGGTTGCTGTTATCTACGAGTAAATGAGCTTTTGTTTGAGTTATCTGGTGCGTGATTGATAAGTTTTCAAATTACGGCAATGCTTTTGCCGTAATTTATTGTCCAATAAAAATGATACAAGCGACATCACCCCATCTTACTCAGCCAAATAATTAATGTGTAAGAATGCATGTAGCAACAAGGTATGCATGTTGCTAAGTGCATTAAATGTCGATATTGCAAAAGCATGCATGTGCTTTTGCGTTTCACAATGCAAAAAAGAATGATTATTATTTAAAAAAACAAAAATTAACAAATGAATTATTATTAAATTAAGATATGGTTAGAATATCACAACACCTCCCCCCTTATGGAAGAAATTTGTAATTTGGATTATTACGAATTTCTTCTCCCTCCTTGGGTAATTCTACTTTATTTTTATCATCTTTATTGGATGCTTTTGGAGTTTGTTTTGAACCAAAATGGTTTCTTAAATATGTATAGAAACTAATAACAATTATCAATAAGATTAAGATGTAAATTACTGTATAATGATGGATATGATGAAAATCAATAAATGAAGGTTGTGTGTTGAGATATTTTAAATTTGTAATTTCTTCACCTAGATTTTGTAACCCTTGAAAATGTTGTATTATGTGAATATCATTTGTTTCTTTTAACGAATGAGGTAATTGTAAACTTTTGTTATTTGCAAAAATGTCTTTTAAATTGAATGACTCGGTTACAAGATCTAGTGAGTACGTTTTGTTTAATGATCGTATACAATGGGTATTCAACACAAATTTGTCATTATGAATTCTGCAGCAAGGACTGAATTGAATTATTCCTGAGGAATTTAATTTTAAAGTAGTTGATTCGTTTTGACAATTTATGTGAATACTTTGTAATTCAGGAGAAATATACACGAATCTGTTGTCGTCCAACGCGATTAAGAGAACACTTCTGATATTTATTACGCGAACTTCGCAGATTTTAGGTAACACTTTAGAGCCTTTATAGATTTCGATTTCACAATCACTAACACTATTCACGGAGAACAATGGCAGTTGCTGCTTACAGATGTACCCTTCTGGATGGCTGACACACTTCTGTATGTCTGAAGTTGTAAGATGAGTGAAGAAGACTCGAAGTTGATCCATTATCAGGAACTGATGATTGGTGGTGATAAACGCGAATGTGTCATCTTTGATGTGGACAGGAACGCTGGCAACTCGTATCAGCTCGTATGTAGTTGAGGATACCAATGGTATGTGTAGGATAAAATACAGGGTTGTATTTTTTAGGAAAATTGTAGGCGTTACCAAGGTATATAGGATATTCATGTTTCCTGTAGTCAACTTAAAAGGGAAAATTGCTTCTTTTGGAAGATATGTTTGAGCATTTAATAATAAATTTAGTAATTTCGCGGGACTCATAAGAAAAGGATGTAGTTTGCCCTCGTACGCGTATAAGATCGTTTCAATTAAGTGATTTTGGTAATCGCGAAATTTATTTAATAATGACTCGAAAACTATTATATGAAAATCCAATTTATTTATGAATTGTTCCAAGTAGATTTCATTTCTGACTGCGTCAGTTAAGTTGGACAAGTGAATGTTTATTGAATTTAAATCATTTACTAAACCATTCATGAATTTAGTTTGTTTTGTAAAAGTTGAATTGATAGATTCCAACGAATTGATGAAGATACTTGTCCGTTCTGATGAGCTATGTAAAACGTCGTTTACATTTTGATTTAATTTAATTAGTTTTTCAGCGTCACTTTCATCAAGTGCACCAAATAAAAATTTCAAGGATGTTCCAACTATATTGAGTAACCCTCTTTTCCTTCTGGAATTTATTTGCTCATGTAAGAGGTTAGTAATTAAGATTTCACGGTTATTTATTATGTTAAGGGTCGCATTCAAGCTGGGAACATATCCTAAGCATTGCACAAGATTAATATTTTCGTCAATTGCACTTTTACAAACTGAGTTTATGTCTTTAAAACATTTTCTCAGAGTGATTGATAATTGAAAGTAATTACTTAGATTGATTTTTGTAGTGCATCTCCATTCCGAATTTGAAAGTTGTACAGTCCCGGCGCCTTCAAAATAAATGCCTGAGTTAGGATTTTGCAATTTTTCTATTTCGTTCCTACATTGTGTGGAAATTATCAGGAAGGATATTATTATTAGTATTAATGACCTGTAACATAATTTAATTTTCATTAGGATTGAATAACTTCAAGCGGTTATTATGAACTTTGACTAATTTACGTTTAATTTTGATTGTTGTATTAACAGGGTCATTAATTTCCATTACTTCGTAGGGACCATTATATATTGGTTCTAGTTTTTTACTTCTACCACGGGTATTTATTTCATTTTTTAGTAAAACTTGATCACCAATTTCGATTTTTATAGGATTAGTGTATTTATCGTAATACGTTTTTGATTTTTGTTTACCTTGAATTAATGAATCGCGAGCAAGTTCATGACAATGCTGTAACCGTAATTTTAATTCTACTGCATAGTCATCATAATTGTAATTCAATTCCGGTGTCTGTTGTAATGAATTTGGAATTTCAGCCTTTTGTCCAAACATTAATTCAAAAGGTGTATAATTTGTTGCGGAATGTTCTGAAGTATTGTATGTAAACATTGCGTAGGGTATCCATTCGTCCCAGTTAGTTTGATCTTTATTTATGAAATGTCTAAGATATTCAGATATGTTTCGATGTGATCGTTCTAAACTACCGTTAGATTGAGGTCTAAAAGCACAAGTTTGAATCTTTTTAATTTTTAACAATTTACAAACATTCTGTAGCAATTCGCTAGTAAAATTCGTTCCGCGATCTGTAAGTAAACATTTAGGTGTTCCGAATATGCAAATAATTTTTGTGACAAACGCATTAGCTACTGTAATAGCTTCTTGATTTGGAATTGGTATGGCTAAACTGTATTTAGTAAGATCATCCTCAAAGGTTAATAAGTATTTATTAAAATTTTCGGTAACCGGTAAAGGTCCAACAATGTCAAGGAATACCTTTTCGAGCGGACGTTTTGCCGTCGTTGTAATGGTCATTGGCATTTTTGTTGATTTTACTTGTTTATTTCGTTGGCATACTTCACATGCACTAACGTATTGTTTAATGTCTTTGTACATATTTTTCCATTCATATTTTGTTTTTATTTTCTTGTACGTTTTATGAATTCCTTTGTGCCCTCCTGTAGGAGTTGTATGATATTCGTTAAGAATGGTATTTATTTCTGATTTTGACAGGTTTTCTAAAATTTGATTATGATAGAATGTTATTTCTATGTCTGTATTATTAAAAATATATCTGAAGATTAATCGAATATTTTCAAATTTAAATTTTACGATAAGGATATATTTTGACAAAATTTGTTATCGCGAGTTTATCTATATTTTCGGTTATGCAAAAGGATTTTAATTTTAAAATCGAAGAGAATAATTTAGATTCAGTTATTGAGTCATGTGCATTATGTGTTTTAATAAAAATGAAATTAATATTGTTATGTGTGACATGCACTGGTTTATCTATTTCAAGAGAATCTGATTTCATAAGTTCGTTCACGTTTACATTGTCTAGGTCAGGAATGTTTGTTGATGACGAAGTATCATGTGTAAAGTACACGCGAAAAATTGTAGGATCCGCATAGGAAATTGATTTTTCATTTTCAAAAATGTTTTTATTATTTATTATTGTCCTTTCGGATTTCGACAAAAAGTGTTCGTAAGATAACTCTGAATTAGATTCTTTAATTGGAAACATACGGCTAAGTGCATCCGCATTAGTGTTATTTTTACCAGCTTTATGAACGATTTCATATTCATATTCTGCTATTTTTAATTTAAAACGCATTAATCGAGAACCTGGATCTTTAATTGAAAACATCCACGTAAGCGGTTTATGATCAGTAACGATGGTGAATTTTCGACCATATAGGTACGGACGGAAATGTTTTACACTCCAACAAATTGCGAGTAATTCTTTTTCGATGGTAGAATAGTTTAATTCAGCTTTATTCAAGATTCGAGATGCATAGGCTATAGGTAAGTCTTTACCTATCGTACCTTGTGATAAAATTGCTCCGATCGCTTTATTACTTGCGTCTGTTGTTAAAATAAATTCTCGAGTAAAATCAGGGTAAATTAATATGGGTGGATTGCATAAAATTGATTTTAAAATTTCAAATGATTCTAAACAAGATGCATTCCAGTCAAAAATTACGTCCTTTTTTAAAAGAGCATTTAAAGGTTGAGCTATTTTAGCAAAGTTTTGAATGTATCGTCTATAATATCCGGCAAGACCAAGAAAACTTTTGATGTCTTTTGGACATTTAGGATTAGGAAAATTTTGAATCGCACGGACTTTAGACGGATCTGGTAATGTACCATCTTTAGTGATTACATGACCTAAATAATTGAGTTCATGACGTAGGAATTCGCACTTATCTGGTTGTAGTTGTAAATTATGCTGACGTAAACGATCGAAAATTGAAATGAGCTTTTTGTTATGATCATCCAGAGTACTACCATAAATAATTACGTCATCTAAGTACACAAAACATTTGAAACCTTGTAAACCCATTAATACGGAATTCATCATGCGTTGGAAGGTCGCGGGTGCTCCCTTTAATCCAAAAGGCATGCGATTAAATTCGTAGTGACCAAATGGTGTACTAAAAGCCGTTTTATGTTTATCCTTATTAGACATAGCTACCTGATGGTAACCTGATGCAAGATCAAGAGAACTGAAATATTTTGATTTGCCTAATTGATCAAGAATTTCGGTGATGTTTGGCAATGGATAGGCATCTCCTATCGTTTTTTCGTTTAATTTTCGAAAATCGACGACTACGCGCCATCGCTTGTTTCCATGAATGTCTGCTTTTTTCGGAACAACTAATAAGGGTGAATTGTAAGGTGAGGAACTTTCTGTAATTATTTTATCATCCAACATTTTATCAACTTGGGATTTTATTTCAGACTGTTGATGAAAAGGTAAACGATACGGTTTGATGTAAACTGGAGTATTATCTGTCGTTGAAATGGAATGTTCTACTGCAGATGAGCAGGAAAGACTATCTCCATTGAGATAAAATATATCGTGATAATTTTTACATATGCTAAGAATACTATCTCGTTGTTCACATGACATGTGATCTGTTCGAATTACGTTGCATAATTGTTTAAGTCTGTCTGTAGAAAGATTAGGATTTTCGTTAAGAGAATAAATTTCGTAGGAGTTTAAATTTTTAATTTCCAATTTAGGATTTTCGATTATTATTTCAGATTCATTGTTATTTACTACAGTTACATGGCAATATCCTTCTTTTGTAGGATTTATGATGCAATTACCTATGAAAACTCCCTCTGAGATTTCTTGAGATAAGCATAAGGATTCTTCAATATGATTAACTTTAATTTTTTGAATTGATTCTGATCGAGGTTTAAGAATTATTTTGTTTTCGTACGAATTTAATGTTTCGTTATGATTAATCGACCAAACAATTTTGTTTCCATTGTACGAGAAACTTAAGATATTTTGTTCAAAATTAAGATCTGCCCTGTATTTTGTAATGAAATCCCTTCCTAGGATTCCATCGTAAGAAATTGGGAAATCGTCCCTAACAAGATGTACAGGATGAGATATTGTGTCTTTACCAAGACTAATGTTGCTATGACAGATACCATAAGTAGGCACTGTATTTTCGGAAATTCCTTTTAATTCGATTTTTTCATCAATAAAGCATAAGGTGTCACCTTTAACACATGATTTTTTTATTAAGGTTATCTGGCTTCCTGTATCCAGAAAAAGATTTGCTCGATTATTTTTTGCAATTTCTAAAGGAACAATTACGCTTTCAAAAGATTTTTTAAGATTTAAGAAGATATGTTTTATCTTCGGAGAGGACCGATTGTTAAGATTTTCAAAAGGCTGAACTGTATTTGTATAAGATTTTGAAAGATTAGGACAGTTCAATGCATTGGTGAAAGAATTATCGGTATTATGATTCTGTTTATGATTTTTGTTATGATTTGCGTAATTATTGTTGTAAGGATTTAATTTAAATCGTTTGTGCGGCGAGACGCTGCAGGTGCGGCGCTCGCCGGTGTCGCGTTTCCCGACTCGGTATTTGATGATGTAGACGGAACTTGTGATTTGAACTCGTCTGCTCGTTTTTTCTTATAACAATCTTTGATATGATGACCCGGTTTTTTGCAATATGCACAATTTAAATGACTTACGAAAACTTCTCTTTTTATTTCATTTTTCGGAAACTGAGGAAAAGATTTTGAATGCTGGGCGTTTGATTTCTTGAAACATTCGGTTTCGGTATGACCCGATTTACCACAAAAATCGCACTTTTTTGTTGTTTTAGGATTTTTTATGAAAAAATTTGAATTTTGTTTTTGCTTGGGATGTTTCGCAGTTTGAATGCGTTCTTCCTCGACGGCTGCATCAATGGCAGTGCTTAGTTTATCGAAACGAGAAGCTTTTATTATTAAGCGGAGTGAGAAATGTAGTCCCTCAACAAAAGCATTAAACGCCATTTTTGAATTTAAACTTTCAACAGTGGCACGACTATCTGCACCTTCGCTTGAAACACACGCATCATTTAAATCCGTTAGAATTCGTTCAACTCGTGTACCAAATTCACGAACAGTTTCTTTAAAATTCTGTTTACAATTAATTAAATCTGATTGCAATTGCGAAATTGACCTAGTTTCTAAATATTGCTCTTGAAGGCAATTTTTTAAGTCCGCCCAGGTGGTAAACGTTCTATGTTTAACTAAGTTGTACGCATTACCCCCTAGTCGTGTCTGAATTAACTTTAAGAGTAACGGTTTTTCATCTTCTTTAAAATTTAAATGTACTACGTTACAACACGAAATAAATTTATGCAATTCCGCGCGTTCACCACGGAATTCAGGGATAATTTTCAAGGCTGTATCTAAGGAGAACGACATCTTTTCTGATGAGTTTGAAGAAGTTAAAGAGTTTTCGTTATGAATAAGATCAATGGTTTCAATGTTTTCGAGATTCACTTTTTGTTGACTACGGGTTACGACCATGGAAGATTAAGGTTTAGGATTTATGAAAAGGACTTACTGCATTGGTATTGAGTTCGACGATGAAGTTCTTGAAGTTCTTGAAGTGGTAATATTAATCCGATTGTGGCAACTTCGATGAAGATTTTCTCCAACGGTTTGAAATTTCGATTTTGGCTTTCGACTTGGCACTTTTACGTTTCACTGATTTCGTACTTGACTCTTCGGCGAAAGTTTTTCGTGTATGGATTTTTCTAATCACCAATTACAAAACGTGTAACAAACCGACCAACAAAACACCCCACACCTGACACCAAATTTGTTGTGCTGCGGATTTGTTGCGCTCGCAGCGATCGCTGGGTTTGCTGGGGAGTGCCCGTCACCGGAATAATCTTACTTAAGTCCTTCGGTTTACTGGATTTTATTCAGTAAATGGGAATAATTAAAATTAACAATGTTTACAATTAAAAGGTATTTGTCGAACTGACTTACAATATTACAAAAGGTGCTTCGAGTGGTGTGAGCGATGTCGCACGTGACATCGTACGATGTGAATTGTCCAATAAAAATGATACAAGCGACATCACCCCATCTTACTCAGCCAAATAATTAATGTGTAAGAATGCATGTAGCAACAAGGTATGCATGTTGCTAAGTGCATTAAATGTCGATATTGCAAAAGCATGCATGTGCTTTTGCGTTTCACAATGCAAAAAAGAATGATTATTATTTAAAAAAAACAAAAATTAACAAATGAATTATTATTAAATTAAGATATGGTTAGAATATCACAACAAAACACTAAACAATTTAAAACCTTAGAGCCTCTAATTAACTTTTACTATGCATTTATAAGAAGTAAATTGGGATACCATTTTTGAAATACCTCTACATTAAGGCACATGGACAATACCCAGTTCAAGGCTACAGCTCTTTTAAACTTGAAAGAGAATTTGGCATAATATCGCTACAAAATAGAAGACGTATATCTCAAATTGTTTTTATTTACAAACTTATTAATAATCAGTTGCATGATTTATACCTCATATCTAGACTAAACTTTGCTGTTCCCAGGTCAGGTAGTAGACATACGAATATTTTTTATAATAATCGTATAAATAAACACACTATCTCAACTCACCTATCATGTTTATGTGTAACTCGGTAAACATGCTGCCTCATGATATTGATATATTTCATATTAATTTATCAAAGCTCACTGCTCATTTGACATCATATTGCTTAAATAACACATACATTTTCAGATTACGCTAGATGTGGTTATTGCTACTCTACACACTAACTACGCTACTTCATGTTTTCATTTAATTTCATCCTACTTATTTATTTTTTTTTATTTTTTAAGTTATGTTAATATCATTGTATTATATTGTAAGTATATCCATTATATACGTATTGTGTCTATATTATATGCGTTATCATTCTATGTTACTAGTTTATCCTGTAGTATTAATTAAATAATATTTCATTTCTTTTCAAATTTTATATATTTAATTAGTTCATATTTGCACTACATGTTATTAAACAATAATTTACTCTTCCTTTTATTTTATAAGTTACGTTTAACAGATTTGCTTTTATTAATTAGTTTACTTTTGTCAAACTTACATACTTTTATAATTAATTTCTTTACTTTTTACTTTCCCCGGACCCCTGTCCAAGGGAAAGTATTGTGATCGTGAAAATTTTCGAACTTTACTCTTAGCAATTTTTCATTTTTTAATTCGGATAGAAAAATGTTTCAAATAAAAGTTTTAGATCTTGGAAAATAAATAATTTCTGTTATAAAACTTTTATTGTAGGACCTCCGGTTTTCATTTTATAAGCGGAAGAATTTCGTTTACATGATAAATTCCCTTAGAGATTTTAATTATTGAAATAATTATTTTAATGATAAATAAAACGTCAAAGTGCCGTCAAATTCAACTTATCATTCGCAATCGCCTCCAGTTTGCAAAAATGAAGAAGAGTGTGGAGGAATGATTTTAACCTATTGTAAGGTAAGAAATAACACACTTAATTACAATATTCTTCTAAATACTCGGGTTTAACTTTAAAAGATAACAATCAATTTTTTCTATTAATCATTTTGCTTCCCTATTAAATTTTCTATCAGAAACTTATTTGACCGTATTCACCGGGGAAAGTGCCATGATGGACACATCACCATTTTTTGTATTTATACTGACCATTGTAATTTGTCCCGTTTTGGTTTTTCCGTTGGACAATAAAGAATTATTATTAATTAGATCTTATGAATCTGTTGGATAATAAATAAATAAATAAATATCTCGACAAATATGCATTATTCAATTTCTTTCTGACAAAAGTTTAATGATTTCGTGGGGGATATACAATGCTCACTACCCCCCTCCTCCAGGGGGCGGAAGAAGTAGTTAACTTTGAAATCTTAAATGAGAACCAATATTTTTTTATTGCAAATTAGGATTTTACGTCGAAAATAATAAAAGTTTTATCTGAGGTACAAAAAAAATATTTCAGACTATAGTTCAATCGTTCTGAAGGGGACATCCGATGCAGTAAAAAAATGCTCAACGCCACCCCAAGGGGACGGCGACCGAAACATTTTTCTTGTGCGATTAGATGAATTCAAATGGGTCACCCTGTATATTAGCGTGTAGTGCTCTCAAAGAGCTTTCAGAATCCAGTTGATTAGATTAGTCTATTCTGTATTTATCGATCTATATCTATTTGATTTTTATATCATTTTTTTTTCATCTCTCTCTGATCTTGACTTCTTTCGTCCATTCATCTATTTCTGTAGTTTTCAGGTCCAGTTTAACCTCATTTTGCCACCTTGTTTTTTGTCTTCCTCTTGCTCTTCAATCTCCTGGTTTCCATTTCGTTATAGTTCTTACTGCTGATTATTTTTCATTCTGCGTATACCTCCTATCCATCTTGCTATTTGACTTTTAATTAATTGATTTTGTGATGACCCCTCCTTGTAATGCTTCGTATATTTCACAGTTTTTTCTTCTCTTGTTCAATCAGTTCAGTGTCTTTGTTGGGCCTAGGATCATTTTTAATTTTTACTTTCCCCGGACCCCTGTCCAAGGGAAAGTATTGTGATCGTGAAAATTTTCGAACCGCCAATTTCAACAAATATGCACGTTTTGAGGTCCCCTGAGTCCATTCCATCGAGTTTTGAAAAATGTCTGTGTGTGTCTGTGTGTTTCCGCGATAGCGCCTAAACGGCTAAATGGATTAAGCCCAAACTTTATATTTAAGCTTTATATAACAGTGGAATGATCTGAAAAGCTTTTGGTTAGAATCAAAACTCATTAAGTGCAACTTTACTCTTAGCAATTTTTCATTTTTTAATTCGGATAGAAAAATGTTTCAAATAAAAGTTTTAGATCTTGGAAAATAAATAATTTCTGTTATAAAACTTTTATTGTAGGACCTCCGGTTTTCATTTTATAAGCATTTATCTGATAAATTCCCTTAGAGATTTTAATTATTGAAATAATTATTTTAATGACAAATAAAACGTCAAAGTGCCGTCAATTTCAACTTATCATTCGCAAACGCCTCCAGTTTGCAAAAATGAAGAAGAGTGTGGAGGAATGATTGTAACCTATTGTAAGGTAAGAAATAACACACTTAATTACAATATTCTTCTAAATACTCGGGTTTAACTTTAAAAGATAACAATCACTTTTTCTATTAATCATTTTGCTTCCCTATTAAATTTTCTATCAGAAACTTATTTGACCGTATTCACCGGGGCAAGTGCCATGATGGACACATCACCATTTTTTATTTTTTAAGTTATGTTAATATCATTGTATTATAGTGAAAGTATATCCATTATATACACATTATATACGTATTGTGTCTATATTATATGCGTTATCATTGTATTTTTTTAGTTTATCCTGTATTATTAATTAAATAATATTTCTTTTCAAATTTTATATGTTTAATTAGTTCATATTTGCACTACATGTTATTAAACAATAATTTACTCTTCCTTTTATTTTATAAGTTACGTTTAACAGATTTGTTTTTTCTAATTAGTTTACTTTTGTCAAACTTACATACTTTTATAATTAACTTCTTTACTTTTTGTATTTATACTGACCATTGTAATTTGTCCTGTTTTGGTTTTTTCGTTGGACAACAAAGAATTATTATTAATTAGATCTTATGAATCTGTTGGATAATAAATAAATAAATAAATAAATATCTCGACAAATATGCATTATTCAATTTTTTTTTTCTGACAAAAGTTTAATGATTTCTTGGGGAATATACAATGCTCTAAAAACATGCCTCCTCCAGGGGGCGGAAGAAGTAGTTAACTTTGAAATCTTAAATGAGAACCAATATTTTTTTATTGCAAATTAGGTTTTTACGTCGAAAATAATAAAAGTTTTATCTGAGGATTTTTTTAAATCTTCATAGATGCTGCGGTATATGCAAAGTTAAAACCAAACAAATGACGTTCATAGGGTGTAAAATATCTATCGTACAAAAAAATATTTCAGACAATAGTTCAATCGTTCTGAAGGGGACATCCGATGCAGTAAAAAAATGCTCAACGCCACCCCAAGGGGACGGCGACCGAAACATTTTTCTTGTGCGATTAGATGAATTCAAATGGGGCACCCTGTATATTAGCGTGTAGTGCTCTCAAAGAGCTTTCAGAATCCAGTTGATTAGATTAGTCTATTCTGTATTTATCGATCTATATCTATTTGATTTTTATATCATTTTTTTTTTTTCATCTCTCTCTGATCTTGACTTCTTTCTTCCATTCATCTATTTCTGTAGTTTTCAGGTCCAGTTTAACCTCATTTTGCCACCTTGTTTTTTGTCTTCCTCTTGCTCTTCAATCTCCTGGTTTCCATTTCGTTATAGTTCTTACTGCTGATTATTTTTCATTCTGCGTATACGTCCTATATTTTGTGATGACCCCTCCTTGTAATGCCTCGTATATTTCACTGTTTTTTCTTCTCTTGTTCAATCAGTTCAGTGTCTTTGTTGGGCCTAGGATCATTTTAAATTTTTTTTTCTCGTATGGCGATGTCTTTTTGTTCTTTCTTCTTCAGTGTCATTGTCTCTGCAGCATACGTTATTATGAGACGTATGAGTGTTTTGTACATTTTTTTTATTGTTGTACAATGGCGGCTGACGAAATGTGAACGATATTTTGTTGTCATAGAGAAATTGTCTAATTTTGTACAGATTTATCAGAACTCTTAACAGTGGCGTAACTTAGGTTTTAAAGGACTATTATTCAATTGCTAATTACAATGCTAAACATATTTATTATTAATACAAGTAGAAATTATGAAATTAATATTTTGTAGGACCACCATTTGCTATGATAACTTTTGCCAAACGTGTACTCATGGAAGAAATTAGATTCCTCATATTGTAGTTGTCAGCCAAATCCTCCCATGCATTTTCAACAATTTCGTGAAGTTCATCTGCATTCCTAGGTCTAAAATCTCTTGAGTAAAGCTTTTTTTGTAGGTACCCCAAACATTCTCAATTGGATTGAGATCAGGGCTCTTCGCAGGCCAAGGCAATACTTGGATGCGGTGGTCATTTAGCTACTAAATCACAATTCTTGCTGTATGGATAGGACTATTGTCTTGTTGAAATATAAAATTTTCCGGAAATGTTTGTGTTACTGAAGGCATGAAGGCAACATTACATATTCTAAAATATCCCTGTATTTAATAGCATTTAAATGGCCATCTATTTTCCAAATTATTCCGGGTCTGTTTACACTGACCCAAGCCCAAAAATTAACAAATTGTTATTGGACGGGTGAATCCTTCTTCATACCTTTGGTTTATTGGTCTAGAAACTCGTAGGCTCCCATTACTACATGATTAAAATACTTTTTCGTCAGAAAAGACGACTGAGTTCCAAAAATCATCCCCGCGATACACAAATTCGTTGGCAAACTCCAATCTTCGTTGTTTATTGTTTTCTGAGAGAAAAACTTTCTTGGCTGCTTGAAAATTTTGTAGACTTGCAGCTTTAATACGTCTCCGAGCAGTTCTAGTAGACCTCGCAAAACCCGGTACTTCTTGAGCATCTAAGGCACTATCAAATGGATTTCCTCTGAGATGATTCACCAATGCAACATCCTGTTCTTCATTAGATACCCTTCCTATTCCAATTCGGGGTGGCCTTCTTAAATCTTGCCTTATTTCAAATCGCCTTTTTAAATTATGTATGCAGGTTTTGCTTACATTCAAATCAGCAGCCACTCGGCTAAAAGACCAGTTTTCTTCTAGTTTAGCTATTGCCCTGCTCTTCTCGTCTAAAGATAGATGTCTAGGCATATTTTTGGATGACTTTTATAAATCTGTCATTCAAATGTTTGTTTTCGCAGAAACGCGACGCTCCTGATTAAAAGTCATATTCACATAGCTAATAAACATCGTTCACATTTCGTCGGCCGCCATTGTACTTATGTTTTTATTTTCAATATTCTGTTATTGATATAATATGCTTTGCTGGTTGATTGCATTTTTTCTTGAAATTCATCCTTACCTCCTCCTACGTTATTAATTCATATTCCCAGATATTTAATTTTGTTCACTACTTCAAATCTTTCATTTCCTACTTTGACGTGATTTTAACACGTTTGTTTTCCAATTATCATTATTTTTGTTTTGTTTGTAATTATTTCGAGTTCCATTTCTTTGTTTTCTTTTAATTGATTAAATATTTGTTTTGTTATTTCTCTGCGTACAGTTATTGGCATTGTGTCATCCGTAAATCCTTTTATTTTCTCCCCACTACCCTTTTATATTTGTTGTTTTACGATGAGTTTTATTACTACTGAACAATTATCATTCTGTATAAATATATACATTAGTTTTATTTAAAATTAAACTAAGATTTAAATTTAATGAAATGTTCAGCCATCATTAAATGGCTGAATATTTCATTAAATAAGAATTCCGTTTCCTAATCTCATAAATAGGACAAGTTCCTGCCTTTCTTTAGTGGACGAATGATTCTCGGTCATCTACCTTGTAGACCAAAATCGTTGCCACTCGAAATTAGGCAAAAGATGGCGCTGGCTTCATCTTTAATTTATTATGATTAAGATTTAAATATTTAATTATGTCATTGAAATCATTAATTATCTATATACCTTATCTGTATACCTTAAATTATGTTATATATTAATATTTTATAATTAACAAGCGCAGAAGTTTATAAGGTTCATTTCATTTAAATTTAATCATACCTACACCGAAATTCTTTCTGCTCTTCATTATGTATAGATCTTTCGATATAGTTGTTAAGGTCGACAAATTATTTAAAGGCTTTATAAATTGTTCTGATTTGCGCTCTTTCTTTAGCGTTTTACGTTCCTCCCCGCACGTTATTTTCCCTTTTCTTACGCACTATTCAACACAACACACTATCTCTGTCCAAAGTGCGGGAATGGGCAGATATCGTGTGATGTGCTGAATAGCGCGTACGAAAAGGATAAAAAATATGCGACATTTCATGTACACAGCACGCGAAATCAACATCATGCCGAACTCGGGACCGCACGTCATGCTGTCATGGTTGCGCGCACGTACGTGCACCATAAGTTTCGCAACGTGGCGCACAAATACAACACTACTCATACCTTTCTACGTTTCATGTTGTCATAAAGTATCCATTTCTTATCGCTCATAATAAGTAATCACAAGACAGATTTTAAACACTGCTTATTAAGAAGTCGCTTTTTGTTGATTTCAGTTAGTTCATGAGGGGCCCATTTTCCTTCTTTCTGGATCTTTCCCATCTCATGTAGATGCCTGAAAATCGTTTTGTGCATTATTCCTAACTTTTGTGCAAACTTTTGTGTTGAATTCTTAGTGGGCAGTTTTAATTAAAATAATTTGGATTATTCAATTTTATATATATTATACAGATAATATAAAAGAATATAACATAAATTATTACAATACATGTAGGTGTTAGTTTGTCTAGGCTATCGACCAGATGTCTTTCTGCTCTCATAATTATATATATAAACATCTTTATTTGTGAAATGCAAACAATACATTATAAAACCATTATATTACTATCGAGCGTATAACAAAAATCGATGACGAAGTTGGCATTGGAAATCTAAAGTTATGTCTGAACTAAAAACACGCGCACGCGTAAAGTACTGGTTGTCATGTTTAACTGCAACCAGCATTTCACGCGTGTGATCTTAGTACAGACATGACTCGAGACTTCCAACGCCAACTTCGTCGTCGATTTTTATTATAAGCTCGATACATTGTACACAATAAATTTCACAAATTGGCTTTCGACCAGTGGTCTTTCAGCCTGTCTCTGTCCAACCTATATCATTTCTTTAAAAGTCATGATCTCAAACGTCATAGTCAATGTCCAGATGATTAGATGCGTCATAATTATATTATCTTTCATATTGCAATTATTTATTCGCGATTTTTTTTTCAGTCAAAAGAAAAAATGATGCGTGGCGTACGGCGGGGCTGCGTACGCTTAAAAGGTGCCGTCATAGGCATCGACGACGAGGACAGCACCTTCACCATCACCGTCGACCACAAAACGTTCCACTTCCAGGCGAAGAGCGCCACGGAGAGAGAGAAATGGGTCCAAGCGCTGGAGGACACGATTTTCCGGCACGGCAGCAGGGTGAGTTCGCTCCCTTCCATTTCAAGCCGCCATAAATTTTAATAGTCAGTTTTTTATTTCTTTTTCGAAACACGATAAAATTCGCATTACAAAGTCTAAGAGGATCGAAAAGTTGCGGGAGTTGAGCGAGCGCTGATATATGTACCGCTTGCAAATAGTTAAAATTGCTTGCTTTGAGGGCAATATAAGATGGGGTGGAATGATGTATGAAATATGTATTAGGATTTTGGTGAGAATGCTATTGGAGTTGAAGAGGAATCTATCGATATAAAAAGAATTGTTTGTAAACTTTACAAAATGGATGTAACTGAATTTAAGCAATAAATAACGTGTCTGCGGATATAAGGTGTAAATGACTGTTTTTAGAGTTGGATCTTCATGTTCCGAGGATCGCTTAGTTTTAAACTAAGATATTAAGAAAAAAAATGAGCCAAATCAATTAATGTACATTCTAAAAATCAGTCAAGAGTAAACTGTCTATTTTAGCATATATAACAAAAATGTATCAGAAAAAGTTGTTTAGAATTAAGAGTTATGGAAGACTTTAAATTTTTATACAAATCAGCCTAATTTATTTTTTCATCAACATGAGACTATTTATTTGTAGTTTTAATGACTCATGCATGAAGAGTAATTAAACTCGTGAGAAAGGCATTATTCACTGAGATAAATTACACAACTCGTATGTCGATTCTATCTTCTTGAATAATAGCGAACTTTCTCACTCGTTGGAAAATATTAGTGTTGGGCAAAATCGAGTCAATTTAGTAATCGAGTATTTCTCAATAATCACTTTTAAGTTAATAAACAATAATAAATTGGAGTTTATTAATAAATAGAAATACTTCCCAATATTAATATAATAACATTAAGAAAATTATCATATACTTCATGTTGCAATGATAAAAAGGTCGACTTTGACTATCTTTAAAAAATATACTATTATAATTCATATAAAGAAATACGTACAGTTGTGTTTGTAGTAATTAAGTTATTTTATATTTTGAATGATAAAACCCCCGAAAACTTATCCCTAGAGCTGCTACTCACACTTGTCATACAAAAATTTAATTGACTGTATTCCAGGCCTGGGTAGAATTGCAACAAAACAAACTTGCAGTAGAGATGGATATTATGTTAGGTATAGATGAGTACAAACATTAATGCTGACAATTAATGTTTCTGACAACAATCAAGTCTGTATACGATTAAACAATACCTGTACTAAATTATACAAACCAACTTGAACTCCGCGTCTCAACTGCACTGATCCAACTGAATACAAAATAAACAAAAAATAGCGCAAATTAAAAACTTTGTACAGGGTGGCGCTATTTGGATGGTTTTAACAGAGAAAAACTATTTCCAGACTAGATATAGGATACCCTACATAGGTGTCAGGAGGTCAATTTTTTTGAGAAACGTTTATTGGTAAAAACTAAATCGCAAAAACTTGAATAATTGCCGAGATACTAGGCATTTATCAATTTTCTGTTATTTATAAAAACCGCATTATTTTTTTTTATTTATCAAAGTAACGTATTTATATTTAAACATTCTTTAAGCAAAAATCAATGGTATATTCAGATTTTTTCTACATATCACGGTTTTTGAGTAATAACATAACTATACTTTTTTATATGGACATCATAGTTGGCAATGGCCTAAACAACATTTCCTGTTATTGTCCACAGCCAATTTTATTAAAATTTTAAAAACGCAATATCTCAATTAATTACAATTATGAATAGTCATAATTATATATTGTTGTAAACATCAAAGAATGAATATTTTGTTTAGGTTTTAGCCAACTATGATGTCCATATAATTTAGGTCCATTGGATTTAAATTTACGCTGGTAAGAGGCCAGATTTATTTGTTATAAATCATGTTATCTCCGATTAGGAGCAAATTCTTTGTTTTAGATAGTTGGTAACGGTTCCTCTTTTAAAAAAATGGTAATTTGTACTTTCAGCGGTGAATTCGGTCAAATAAGTTTTTGAATGAAAATTTAATAGAAAAAGAAAAATGACTGATTTAAAAAATGGATTGTTGAATTTTAAAGTTAAAACCGAGTACTTGGAAGGTTATTATAATTCATTGTGTTATTTCTTACCTTACAATGGATTAAAAACATTTTTCCATACCATTTTTATTGTTTTCAAATTGGAGGCGTTTCCGAATGATATGTTGAATATGACGGCCGGGGAAAGTAAAAAATCGGGTTGCATGACAGCACCCTCGCTTTATGCAACTCTTAGCATATGAACGAAATGAACGAAAATTTGTCCCTCTGGTACAGGACCATTTTGAGGGTCATGCGCAAACCAGTGGTCATTCCTTGCGGTAATTTTTACGTCCATGCATGGGAAAAAATAAATAACGCGTCCCGTAATTTTTCAATAAACAGAGAAATAGGTTGCAGCAATGAACTCTCTTCATTTAATAAAATATTCGATCACGATTGATCCAGTGTTTGGATAACTCATCAGACGAGTGAGCAATGCCTTGAAGAAGGTCATTGAACGGATGTTATGTTGTAAATAAATAACTTCGGTATAATTGGAAAGATAAAGTTAAAAAGTCCTGGGACTAAAGAATAGATGGCGCCAGAAATATCGAATGCACTATTGGTAATACCAGCCTTCAAAAGAAACATGTCAAAATTTCATGATATTTCGTTCAGTAGTTTTGAGATATTGAGATTGAAGTGACGCTACTTATGTGAATTTCTAAACAATCAATCAAAAAGAATTTCGTGTCTTAATGAAACACTGGCTATTTAATGAGTAAAAATATCGTATAAGCCCAGGAAATGTTACCGGGAAAATGCTCCTTCAAAAAAAACTTTTGCGATGAAATACTGATTTGAAGCGTGGTCGTACGACCACCGAAGATGCAAAACGCTCTGGATGGCAAAAAGAGGTGACTACGCCAGAAAACATAAAGAAGTGTTGAAAATTGTTATGGGTGATCGCAAAATGAAATTTCATAAGATAGCTGACATCCTAAAGATATCAAAAGGCGCCATGTATAATATTTTACACGAAAATTTAAACTCGAAAAAACTTTTTTCAATGTGGGTGCCGCATTTGCTCACACTGGAACAAAAACAACAACGAATTGACTAATCTGACCGTTGTTTGGATCTTTTAAAGCGCGATAAAAGGATCTTTTGCCTCTATATGTGAATGAAATATAGATTCACCACTACACGCTCAGCATCTGCTGAGTGGAGAGCAGAGGGCGAAAGCCGTCCAAAGCGACCAAAACCCAAAAATCGACTACCAAGGTTAAGACGTCTGTATTTTGGGATACGCATGGAATATTGTTCATGGACAATCTGAAGTAAGGCCAAACAGTGACTATTATATAGCCTTACTCGACCGATTAATAGAAAAAAAATCATTGTTTCATTAAGACAATGCACCAATCCATAAGTCCGTAAAAAGCATGGTAAAAATCAACAATTTACCGCACCTATCCTATTCTCCATAACTGGCACCCAGCAATTATTGGCTCTTCGCTGATCAGAAAGAGATGTTCCAAGAAAATAAATTTGGCTCGAACGAAGCGGGTATTGCTGAAACAAACGCTTATTTTGAGGCCAATGATAAATCGTTCTACAAAAAAGGCATAGAAATATTAGAAAAGCGTTGGAGTGATTGTAAACTAAGTAAAATTTATTTTATTAATTGTATAAATGAATAAATTAGAAATTTGCAAAAAAAATATTTGTTAGTCCCGGGACTTTTTGACCCATGTATTAGCCCACAGCGCCAGCGTTTGTCTAATTTTATAAGTGGCATCGTCAACAATTTGTCTACAAGGTAGACGACCGAGAATCGTTGTTTCATCCACTAAAGGAAGACGACGACAATGCTACTTATAAAAGTAGATAAAAGATAATACAAGAATGGGGGAGTGGTGGGGTGGTATAAATGATCGAGGGGAATTCATTGGAAGGACATCCCAAGATAAAGTAAAGAACAGAGAGGGTAAACTGATGAGAGAATTGGCTGTGGAGGGGTGGGATATAAAAATGGCTGCACGGAAGGAGACTGCGATGGAAAGAGGACGTACTTAGTACATCAGAGAAGGTCAGACTATTATAGACTATATAGTGACGAGGGGGATATGGAGGGATGTAATTAGAAAAATAGAAGTGGAGGAATTATTAGATGGAAAGTAAAAGGAAGGAGAAGGTCCAGGACGATGTGAAATATATTGAAGCGATGGGTGAACGCCCGAGGAAGGTTAATTAGGAGGAAGTGGAAACGATGGAGGAGATGGAAAACAAAATTGCGGAATGTGGGTATAAAAGACAAAGACATGCAAATGGATACCCATGGTTCGACGAAGTATGCACACGATGGAAGAGGAAAATGAGAAACTAGATCCGATGGTGGAGATTGGCAGTGGAAAGGAGGCGATGGAGGCGAGGAATTATTATGACAAAATATGTAAGGATAAGAAGTTGAGGGCGGTAGAACGAATAGATTAAGAGCTACAAGAATGTAGAAGCGAAATTGAAATATGGAGAATATTTAAAAGAGGAGAGAGGGTTGGGGTGTCACTAGAGGAATAGACAAGAAAATGTAGAGGAATCTGCTGAGAACCGAGTAGAGTGGGAGAAAGGCAGCAGGTAGAGGGTTTCACATTGAAAGAAGCCGAAAGAGCTTTCGAAGAGGTGAAGTTTGGGAAAGCAGCCGGAATTGATAGAATTAAATCAGAAATTTGGAAGCTGGTAGGAAAAAAATGGTAGAAGGATATTTACAGAGCTGTTAAGCCAGATGTGGAGTGAAGAGGCGGAGATACTGAGAACGTGGCGGGTGGAACCAATATAGACAATTATAGGGGGATATCGCTAATGTGTATCGGGTACAAAATCTCAATGATCATAGTGAGGGGCACGTTTGGAGGCTGAGGTAGAAGCTGGTGGGATGCTGCCGGAGAGCCAGTGAGTATTTATTGAGTGAGTGTTATAGAATACAGAATGTATGCTGTAATTGTGGATCTCAAGTCTGCGTATGTCATAATACCGAGGAAAAAGCTGTTGTAGTGTCTGAGGTAAAGAGGTGTGAGTGGGCGGTAATTGACTGAAAAAGTGTATGGAGAAATCTAAGTAAGAGCAAAAGTTGGAGAGAATGTGTTTGAGCAATTTAGAGTGTGAAGTGGTTTTAGACAGGGGTGCCTGCTGAGCCCATTGCTATTCAATTTGTACCTGAGTTGGAGGAGGTACTGAGGAATGGGCAAGCGGGTGGGGTAGTGTTTGGAAAAGCTAAGGTGTGGATGCTATCGTACGCGGATGATGTGATGTTCTTGGCGAGGGAGACGAAAGAAATGAAAGAGATGTCGGCTAGAGTGGAAGGATATATGGATAGAAGAGGGTTGTGTGTGAATATAGGTAAGACTAAGTGGAATCGATTTAGGAATAAAGGAAGAAAGGGGAAAATGGGTGTTACTGGAGTGGAAGGGTGAAACGATTGCGAGGGTCGATACATTTAAGTATCTGGGATTCATATTTTAGAGTATGGGCGGGCATGAAGAACAGATCAATTGGACGGAAGCTAAAACGAGGAAAGCGTGGGGTATGGTGACAATGGGGAAAATGGATTCAAGGGAATGTATCTATGAACTATAAGTTATGGGATGCATGCGTAAAATCGATATTGCTGTATGTAATAGAAGTCTGGGGTTGAGAGAATATGAGTGTGTGGAAAGAGAGCAAATGACGTTCCTAAAACAGATACTGGGGGTTGGAAAAATCGACGCCCGGTTATATACGAATAGGAGAAGTACGCATGGGGAGACTGTCAAGAGAGTAGTGAAGTGCGAATTGATGCTGAGTGAATTGGAGGATGATAGTTTAGTGAAAGAAGTTTGGAAAACTTATTTGGAAGAAGACGATTGTAAGTTGAGAAGGGAATATCGCAAAATGTATGAAAGTGTGGGAGTGTCGGAGAGTGTGGCTAATGCATGGTTGGAGAAGGGGATGAATGTTGTGCATGGATGAGGGAAAAATGGATGGAAGTTGAACTAAAGGAGAGGCAGGGATGTATAGATAAGAGTACATATAATCCCATGTATGTAAGGTGGATGGTATACGGAGAGTTACCAAAGTACCTAAGAGAGGATAGATTGACATTCGATGAAAAAAGGGTTTTGGCTAGGGCATGGTGTGGTTCGGAAGGGAGGGGAAGGAAGGTATGGATGACGATTGGGTATGTTAGGTGTGGTTTATGTCAGGATGGGCAGGAATGTGTGTGTGTGTGGGAGGGGAAGGGGGGGGGGGGTTATGCAAGGAATGGATCGAAGGAGTAACGAAATGGATGAAAGAAGATGGTGCTGATGTAAAAATCTTGTTGAAGTTGATGCGGGAGGCAAGAAAAAAGGAGAAAGGATTGGGTTAAACTAATGCGTTTTTTTCTCTCTCTCTCTTATACTTGTTGGTATTTTTTTTGCGATTTGTGCTATCTTTCCAATTATATAACTTTCTTTACTTTAGCATCCTTGGACGGCATTTAACGCACGTTTATGACGTATGTCTAATAGCGCAGATACTCTTCTACATATTGGCGTATGATAGTCGTTTTTTAAAAAAATAGTTTCTTTTGGTTGGTAAACGTTCAGCGCCGTGTCCTTCAGGTATCGCCACTCTTCTGTTATTATTATTTTCTTGACAGGTCTGCCATTTCGAAGTTGGATTAGATCAAATCAATGTTCTAACCTAGTCGAATGATAATTCCTACATAATTTTGACATTTAAATTTAGTTGGTGGACCATGTGTACCGATCTACAATAAATTCTCGCAACATAGCTTTTATGTCTTGGAGAGTATTACTTACACAAACAATAGGAGGAAGCGGGATAGATAATAAACAACAAATTGATTCCATGGTTACTTGTAATACTTTCAGCTATTAATTGCGAATGACAGATATCTTGACATTTCGATTAATTGTTTAAGAAATTGATTTACTGCAAATAAATTTACAAATAATTATTGCAAGATTTCAACAGCACATTCGAAACTAGCATGAGTAAAATTCAGATATTATATAATAATTGGTTTTTGAACCAACAAACAATACAAATGAATACATGGATACGTGAAGTAGAATGTCTATAATCGAAAAGCCAAACGAAAAAGTCAATTACAGCTAAATCGGGAGACCTGGTTGCCCACCTGATATCACCTTTTCTGCCAATTAAACGATTCGGAAAAGTAGTGTTTAGAAATTCACGCACCTTAAGCATGTCGTGTGCAGGACATCCATCATGCTGATACCATATTTGGTTAAATTCTACTCCATTCAAATTACGCTCAATGAAGAAGGGTCCAACAATATGATTTCCTATGACAACAGCCCATACATTCAATTTTTGTGGGCATTGAGTTCGGAAATCCATTCGGTGATGTGGATGTTCCTTACTCCAAAACCTAATAACGTTAGGATTGTGCCTTCCTAACAGTAGAAAGGTTGATTCATCCGTAAAACAAATATTCTTCAAAAAATTAGGAATTTCATTTGTACGTTAAATCATCGTTTCACAGAACACCATTCTTTCAATCTTATCTTCAGGAAATATCTGATGACCTGTTGAAATTTTGTAAGATTTGTATCCATTTCGTTTCAGAACTTTTCGAACCGTTTCCCTGTTAGATTCCACTTCTGTAGCAATCCGAAGGCTGGATTTTGACGAATCTTCTTCTGCAACAGCGCAAATCATTATGTCCCGTGTTTCCTGGTCTTCTGCAGTGCTTTGTTCTCTTCTATGGCATTTCTTGTTGGCCACACATCCAGTCTGTTCAAAATCACGAACAATTCTTGAAATTGTTGAAACGTGTGGAATTGGACGGTTCTCAAAATTTGCCACAAATAAATGAACGGTATCCCTTATCGAATTGTCACCGTATACCCATTTAATTATTTGTATTCTCTCTTCCAGAGTATAAGACATCGCGGCACTTGACAATTCCAAATTTGAAGCAAAATTTGATAAACAGGATAATATTAATTTTCGAATACGTAGTCATGGTAACAGCAACTATTACGATTCCTCTGCTATATATTTTATCTTTCTCTCACTTCAGAAAATCCTATTGTACTGTATTAACCTATGGATTTTGCTATGTTGCGTGAATAAATTGTTGTACGGTATATTAGAGATGTAATAGTCGATTACTTTTCAATACTTGTTAATAATCGTTACTTTTTTGTAGAATATTCATTACTTTACACTTGTTACTAGTAATGGTAGTTGTAGTAATTAGTGGTACGTAGAAATGAAAAACATAATCAAAACAAATGTAGATATTAGCGAGGATAGTAATCAGTTTTATATGAAACACCATATAAAACTGATTACAAATCAGAAGTAAAGGAAAGGAAAGGAAGAACGTAAATACGAGGAGGTAAAATAAAAAGCATGATATCGGGAAAATATTGCCGAATAGAAGTAAATTCACAAATTATATTGAAGAATGTTTATTACAGAGCATTTAACAATATAACACCCCCCTCAGGCTATTCCTAAAATTTGGAAACTCATTTACATTTTTTTTTTTTGGAAATTAAATTTTAATTTTCTGAAATTAAAATATATTTTTTAAATTAACATTTAATTTAATGATATTAAAGATTTATTTTTTGAAATTGAAGTTGAAAAGGTGTAGTAAGTGACATATTTGGAGTATTGATGAATCCATGCACATGAAAATCAGTTATCACATCAATTATTATTGAAACTATGCTTTTGAAGAAGTAAACATTGTTGAAATTGAAATGTCATTGAATTTTTGCAAACGTGTTATTGATTCTATCACCGGTGTGAACCTGGCGCCCAACTTTAAAAAAAATAAAAACTGATAACGTCATTCGTTTGTACCTCGTTTGTACCTAAGAAAAACACCCTTTTTTTCGTTTGTACCTAAAGGGTTAAAAAGTTACAAAGGGGTGAATTTTTCGCCAGCGCTCAACTTTAATATTTTTTAAATCTAAAAATACCAATCGATAGAGCATCGTTTGTACCCGTTTGTACCACTTTTGTTTTCGTTTGTACCTCAAAGGGTTCGCCAGAAAAAAATTGTTTTGTTTTTGGAAATCGCACATTTTTTAAAGTTTTTTTATTTTTCAAGATATTCGAATGAAACAAATTGCAATCGAAAGAGCATCGTTTGTACCCGTTTGTACCACTTTTGTTTTCGTGTGTACCTCAAAGGGTTCGCCAGAAAAAAATAGTTTTGTTTTTGGAAATCCAACATTTTTTAAAGTTTTTTATTTTTCAAGATATTCGAATGAAACAAATTGCAATCGAAAGAGCATCGTTTGTACCCGTTTGTACCACTTTTGTTTTCGTTTGTACCTCAAAGGGTTCGCCAGAAAAAAATAGTTTTGTTTTTGGAAATCGTATATTTTTTATTTTTAAAGATTTTCGAATGAAACAAATTGCAATCGAAAGAACATCGTTTGTACCCGTTTGTACCACTTTTGTTTTCGTTTGTACCTCAAAGGGTTCGCCAGAAAAAAATTGTTTTGTTTTTAGAAATCGTATATTTTTTAAAGTTTTTTATTTTTCAAGATATTCAAATGAAACAAATTGCAATCGAAAGAGCATCGTTTGTACCCGTTTGTACCACTTTTGTTTTCATTTGTACCTCAAAGGGTTCGCCAGAAAAAAATAGTTTTGTTTTTGGAAATCTTATATTTTTTATTTTTCAAGATATTCAAATGAAACAAATTGCAATCGAAAGAACATCGTTTGTACCCGTTTGTACCACTTTTGTTTTCGTTTGTACCTCAAAGGGTTTGCCAGAAAAAAATAATTTTGTTTTTAGAAATCGTATATTTTTTTATTTTTCAAGATTTTCGAATGAAACAAATTGCAATCGAAAGAGCATCGTTTGTACCCGTTTGTACCACTTTTGTTTTCGTTTGTACCTCAAAGGGTTCGTCAGAAAAAAATAGTTTTGTTTTTGGAAATCGTATATTTTTTATTTTGAAAAATATTCAAATGAAACAAAGTGCAATCGGAAGAGCATCGAGAGAATCTGCCTTGATGTTAGCAGTATCCATAATAAACCTAAATTTACAAATAAAATCGCCCAACTACAAAATGGCAATAATTTAGCACCACAATTAATTGTAGGTCACCAAATAATGGTTTTAAATACTTATGGTTTTGATTCCATTGTCCGTGCCTTACTTGTTAACTATAGAGATTGGCCGAAATACTATGATTGCATTAATACGTATTATAGCGAAATTGAAATTTTTAATTTTATTAGAATGGTTTCTCTACATGGTACTTCACAAAAAGTCTATAAGCAGAGAGCTTCTCTTTTAGCTACCTATTTTGAGGTAAAGAATGGACTGTTAAACTGTGCCAGTAACATTAGTACGTTACTGGGTCAAATAATCATAGACGTGCCTTCATACCAAATTGCCATAGAGTGTTCTAGTTGTAAATGAACGAACGAACGTTCAGTTGCCGTGGTTGAAATAAATACTCGAATTAAGCATGAAAGGATTAGAAGAAGCTATAAATCAAACAATTTCCTAAGTATCAAATAAATATAAACAATGCAGTCAGTCCAATATAAACATAAATATATTATCTGGGCCCAATTTATTTTTTGATTGTGAATTATTTCTGTGGACCGATCTTGCACTATCGCTAGGCTACAAAGAATGGAATGGCCACATTACTCTCTCAGAAATTCCTTCCTTAATAAACTTTAATAGTATTTTATATAAATTTGTAGCTGATGTTAAATACATAGGTGAAGTAATTAATAATGAAATCGGCCATTACATTACGTATTCTAAACGAATAAATGGTACCTGGCAGAAATACGACGATTTTAATAAAAGTAAACACCCTGTAATAGCATCTACGAGAACATTATTACAAAAGAAAAAGATAAGTCTTTTAGTTTATACGCAAGCTTAAACAACGTTATTCTATTGTAAATACATTTGTTTAATTGTATTATTCCTGATTTTTTTTTTCATGGTGACCATTACGCTAATTCATATACACCGACAGACCGACATTATTAGTTTATCGGATAATTCGGACTTGTAGGACCCAAACCGTATATTTTTGTTGTTGTTTCAAATATCTTTAAAAAAAATCTTGAAAAAATTTTATTTTTACTAGTAAACCCTTTGAGGTACAAACGAAAACAAAAGTGGTACAAACGGGTACAAACGATGCTCTTTCGATTGCAATTTGTTTCATTCGAATATCTTGAAAAATAAAAAACTTTAAAAAATGTGCGATTTCCAAAAACAAAACTATTTTTTTCTATCAAACCCTTTGAGGTACATACGAAAACAAAAGTGGTACAAACGGGTACAAATGATGCTCTTTCGATTGCAATTTGTTTCATTCGAATATCTTGAAAAATAAAAAAATAAAAAATATAAGATTTCCAAAAACAAAACTATTTTTTTCTGGCGAACCCTTTGAGGTACAAACGAAAACAAAAGTGGTACAAACGGGTACAAACGATGCTCTATCGATTGGTATTTTTAGATTTAAAAAATATTAAAGTTGAGCGCTGGCGAAAAATTCACCCCTTTGTAACTTTTTAACCTTTTAGGTACAAACGAAAAAAAGGGTGTTTTTCTTAGGTACAAACGAGGTACAAACGAATGGCGTTATCAGTTTTTATTTTTTTTTAAGTTGGGCGCCAGGTTCACACCGGTGATTCTATCAGAATATTTAGAGAATAATGCGAATTTCCAGACACCTATTTAATAATTCAACGGCTTTGCGAGACGTTAAGAAAACAAATCTTTTTTTTCTATTTAGGTTATTTTTACAAAATTTATGACCGTAAACACTACCAGAAGATTATCACCCTTTTTTTGGTCAATATATATATATTTCATTTACGTCTTTTTAATGTGAACAATCTGAAATTCCAATAAACGGAATTTCAAGGTTTTTCCCACGGCTAAACTCCAACATAGCCATGCACGAATATAGCGCGTATAATTCAATTAAATTAAATCAATAAACAATGCAAACGTGGAGATCTCATGAAATATTCATTGCTCGAATCGGTCAAATCCGTACGGATATCAAAGTCGGCAGTGGCGATGCCGTGCGCTATGCCATCCCTGTGTGTGTACTCTGTGCCGCATAAAAGGACTGCAATGGGCGTTCGTTGCGCTACACTTTCCGACCCCGAAATCGCCCTTCCAGGGCGAAGCGCGCGATGTGCTCAGTTCACGCGAAAATGTATCTCAAGATACACAGTCTTTACCGTGAAAGGTTTCTCCGGTTCATTTCCTGAGGATGCTTTATAAATGGATAAAGAGTGAGTAAACAGCCCGAGTAGAAGTAAATTCGAATGAAATCAATATGGAACGTTGATATTCATGAGGGATTAAATTAGTTTTGTCGAGACGTAACAAAATATATGGGGGAGATATATTTAAATAATGGTTTTGAATATTCTGAAGAATAACATTAATAGAAATTAATTTATCGAACTAAAATATCCTTTTTTTTACATTGTTTTATCCTTTTCGTTATCTTGAATAACGAAAATGCTAATGTTATATAAGGCACAATTTGAATTAGCTAAAGAAAAAATAATTATTTAAATTAATACATAATATAAAAGGGATTTATTCATATGATCATATTTATTTACAATAAATTAAATAAAAATAATTTCATTTCAAATAATGAATAAATTCTTCCCTATTTAGCTGTGATAATTTTGCATTAAACATTTTCGAATCGTTGCATTATACAATGTGTTTTGGTTATGCAACAGCAGGTGTCCATTATTATTCATTTGTTTTAAAGTACGTAAGTCAAAATGTCACAGTAGGGAATACCTTATTAATTACTGTATTGTGGAGGCTTCTATTTCATTGTACATATTAATTTCACAATAAAACACGTATTACTTTGATATGAGTGGTTGTGAGTTGTGTGAAGATTTGAATGATTAATACAGAAAAACACTTGTATATTTGTTGTAAGTGTTTTTCTATATTAATCATGTATTACTTTGTTTATACAACATTTATTAATTATTTTCAAATTATTTGTATTTATTTTATTTAAATTAATAATACTAATTACATTTTTATGTTTCGCCGTTGAGTCGAAACTAGTCGCCGTAAAATTTGAATAGTGGATAAAAAAGTTATTAGTTTTATTAATTTAAATAATAATAATCTTTATTAACAGATATATATATAGCAAAAATGGTGATGTGTCCATCATGGTACTTTCCTCGGTGAATTCGGTCAAATAAGTTTTTATTTAAATTGAAGTAATTTGGTTTAATTTAATTTAAATTGATTTAGTTTAATTTGATTTAATATAACTGATTTAATTATGCTTATTGTATTTGAATTAATTTAATTGATTTATTTTAACATATTTAAATTATGTAAGGCATAGCTGTACTGACGAGGGATAGATCCCGAAACACGTGTCTGCAGATGGCCTTATATTATGTTACGTTCCTTTTGTTGTTTTTACATTAAATTTTTCTCGGATCAAAATTTGTTGCATTATGCAATATTTTATTGATGTGCAACAGCAGGTGTACATTATGTAATTCAATGTCCGGCGTGGGTATTTGCCCGGGAAGTAGTTGTTTTAATGTGCATTTGTTTAACGTACTTACGTAGGTAAGTCAATAGTCACTGAGCTAAATGTGAAAATAATTTATTAATTATTTTCAAATCATTTTTACTTTCCCCGGACCCCCTGTCCAAGGGAAAGTATTGTGATCGTGAAAATTTTCGAACCGCCAATTTCAACAAATATGCACGTTTTGAGGTCCCCTGAGTCCATTCCATCGAGTTTTGAAAAATGTCTGTGTGTCTGTGTGTTTCCGCGATAGCGCCTAAACGGCTAAATGGATTAAGACCAAACTTTATATCTAAGCTTTATATAACAGTGGAATGATCTGAAAAGCTTTTGGTTAGAATAAAAACTCATTAAGTGCAACTTTACTCTTAGCAATTTTTCATTTTTTAATTCGGATAGAAAAATGTTTCAAATAAAAGTTTTAGATCTTGGAAAATAAATAATTTCTGTTATAAAACTTTTATTGTAGGACCTCCGGTTTTCATTTTATAAGCATTTATCTGATAAATTCCCTTAGAGATTTTAATTATTGAAATAATTATTTTAATGACAAATAAAACGTCAAAGTGCCGTCAAATTCAACTTATCATTCGCAAACGCCTCCAGTTTGCACAAATGAAGAAGAGTGTGGAGGAATAATTTTAACCTATTGTAAGGTAAGAAATAACACACATAATTACAATATTCTTCTAAATACTGGGGTTTAACTTTAAAAGATAACAATCAATTTTTTCTATTAATCATTTTGCTTCCCTATTAAATTTTCTATCAGAAAGTTATTTGACCGTATTCACCGGGGAAAGTACCATGATGGACACATCACCATTTTTATTTAATATATTTAAATAACTGTGACCAAGTGAATGAATACTGTTTTCTATTTAATTTTTAGGATTTCTTTCCTGAAAATAATTTCAAAAATCACTATAATTCAATAATTTGCAAAGCCAGAACTCTCGGGTTTATCATTCGTAACACTAGGTCTTTTAAAAATATTGAAGCTCTAAAAGTTCTATATAATTCATATGTGCGATCTATACTGGAATACGGTTCGACTATCTGGAATCCAATATATCACACTCATAAGCAATCACTTGAGAACATTCAACGTAAATTCTACAAGTACTTGTGGTATAAAAAGCATGGAATATATCCTCCGCAAGTCATTGTTAGCTTTTGAATGAGTTTGATGCTGTCTCTCTACTAACACGGAGAAATACACTAGGTCAAGTATTTCTATTCAAAATCCTCCATAATATGATAGATTGTTCTGATCTATTATATAAAATTAACTTTAATGTACCTAGATTATCTAGTAGATGTTGCACGTCCTTCTATATAATTAATGAACGCTCTAATATACTTGAATTTTCTCCATTGCGTCGCATCTGCCAAAATCATAATTATTTTAATTGTGACATATTTAACTTTAGTCTGAGTGAATTCAAGGTATTCCTTTCTGTAGTTGAATTTAACTTATAAGGTTGTAGATACATTATTATTTAAAACATTTGTGTCACAATTGTATTCTAATTCTTATTTTATTTTTATTTAAATATGTCATTCTTTATATTTTTATATGTCTTATTTAATAGCACATTATATTAAGTTTGTACTTATTGCTCTGTAATTGGGTTTTTTACCTGTTGGGTAATAAAGTTTATTATTATTAAAGAATCTAGAAAAATATGTATATAAATATTACTTCAAAAACGTCTATGTCAAATTCAAATTTACTGAGAGAAAATATTGAAAATATTGTAAAAAGCATAAAATATATAGTAAAGAAATGAAGAACAAAACCTCTCTTTTTTCCACTTATTTTCTTAAGCATAAAATTACACCGCTGACCTTTGCGCAAAAGAAACATGAAGCTCAAACCGGAAATCGTAAGCGTGTCACTTGTTAAAATCCAATGACATTTATATAATCACGTTACCCCTTTGCTTTTGAAGCGTGTAATTAGAGACCTAAATTTAACGTAAACACCGCGATCGTTATATTCGAGAAAATTTAATTAGAGGAGCATTCAATTCCGGGCGCATTCGCCAAAACCGCAGTGGGTTGTAAAAAATGAAACCGGAGTGATGTAATTGTACTAATTGGATTATTCGACATAATAGGGTTAGGTCATTAAAAACCATCATATTCGCTTGATGTTATTATAATAAACGTAGGATATTATGTTTGGAATGAGTCAACTATTTATAATGGAATGAAAATTGTATTAATTGATGTGAAATTAGTTATATGTTAGTGTGCAAAGTATGAAATGGAAACTTTCCATTTAATCATTTTATTATTGTATTGCCGTCATGTTGAAATCATAACACGAACAGTATAATTAAATTATATTAAATTACTGAAAAATATTATCACATATGTTTAATTAATTTCTCACTTAACCCGCGGTGAAATATTTTTGAATTAATTCAGGATGATTTAATTGAAATTAAAACACTTGGTTTGTTTCACTTATTTATATTTTCTCCAATTAGTTTCGACCATTGGTCATCTTAAGGGAGGAATGTGAAGATGACCAATGGTCGAAACTAGTTGGAGAAAATATAAATAAGTGAAACAAACCAAGTGTTTTAATTTCAATTAAATCATCCTGAAAATATATTCACGTTTTAAACCGCTTTAATATTGTATACACCAGGCGAACCAGTTTAATTTATCCAATGGATTTTCTTTAGAAGGATACAACGTAAATAAATCGGAATAAAGGTTTAATATTTTTAGGGGGCTATCTTGTCGTGGGAAAATTATTTTACCTTAGGGGTAAGGTAAAATAATAGGAGTCGAAGATGAGAGAGTCTAGGTGTAAATATTTCAATCCATATTTTTTTTATTATAAATTAGGATTCTAGAACAAAAATGTTGTTTCTTCTGATTTTTTTATAAATGTAGTGTAATCGCAAAAAATAGAATGAAGTAAAAAAACATATTCTGTAGTTAGATTTACAAGTAGCTATAATACTATTTTAAAATTGGAATTTATATAGCTAGACACGAAGTGATATGTAATCAATCAATACAGTGATTAACAAAATTTAAAAGATCAGCTGTTTCTGTTTATCAATTCTAACAATTCTTGCAAGTTAACAGACTCAAAAATTGGTTGTTTTTATTAGAAGTCAATGAAACAACCAATTACACGTTTCATTGACTTCTAATCAAAACAACGAATTACACAAATCTACATGTGATTGAAATGATTTTTGTGCTAAATATAGAAATAATTACTGTTTATACATCTTTTCATAGTACTTGTTTGAAACCCCATTCCATCTTTATTCTTAAAATTTCCAATGAAATTTAATAACATTCCATTGGCTTCCAAATGTATATTACAAAAAGACTTATTTTCTATTATAATAGGCTTCACGTCAAAGATAAACTCGCAAAACGATTTGCATGCAACGAGTCGAATTACGAACAGCTTAAAGAAATGTGGATCTCTAGAAACCCCAATATAACCCCTAAATACAAAAATCCGCCAATAACCATTTACGAATTCATATCCTCCTTTTACCCTACTTTCCCAACTTGATATTGAAACGCAGTTCCACGTCAAACCCCGGGCAGAAAGACTTATGGTCGATAGTCCTTCCGAAAAGGAAACTGTATATTTTATGTTAAATAATGTATTAAGTTAATTTATTGTATTCCTTTTTTCAATAATGATAATATAGTAGTAGTAGGCTTCACGTAAAACTGACAAATTTCAAATACATGTTAACATTTTCATATACATTCAATATTGAATGCGGTTTTTGCAAATCCTTCGCAAATGGGATTTGCAAAATCCACATTCAATATTACAACATAATATCAATAATAAAAAAGTGAAGATCCTGCCCACGGAAGAAATACCAAAGTCAGTTCTAGGCAGTTTGAAGATCCTAGAAGTAAACAAGAAACTATATATACCTATGAAGAATGCAGTAATTATCGATACCTGCGGTATAGTCATAACAGGATAAAAACAATTTCGACGAAAACCTGAAAAAGCCGTTGTATATACTTGCCATACGTTGTTTATACAACTTATCATACTTACCTGTCAAACGACAGCGGAACGAGAGAATAATAATAACAATAACTTTACTGATCAACAGATTAAACCATTTACAGGACAAAAACAAAATAAAAAAGTAAATACAATACTGTTAATTAAATAATGAAAGAAATAAAACAAAAATATATTTGCAATCATTAAGCTACCGCCAAAATATAAAAAATAATAATCGTAACAAATCATATTATTTCATAACAAAAAGTAAGAGCAGAACTTACAAAATCAACGATAATAAGCCTTGAACCGAAATGGACCTATTGCAACCGATGTGAAGTTATCCACGGTTTTCCAGCCACAGTTGTTCAGCCCGGCGCATCCACCATGCCGGATGCGCTGCGACTTTCGTGGTTCATCCACTGATTTTATTTCCCATTTATATACATTAGCATTTTAATAGTAACCTGAAAGATTGCTTTGATTAACTGTAGCAATATAATTATTACAATTTGTAAGTCATCCACGGTTTCCAACAGAAAATCAGTGAAATTTCAAAGTTCAAAACGACCGACTTTGGCGCCTTTAATTTTCGATTTTGGGTATATATATTTACTGGCTATTTTTAATTTTTGTTTATTTTTGAATCTATCTATATATCTATAGATACCCAAAATCCATTGACAACCAAAACACTGTATATTCACCCCTTACCTTCCTTGGTAACGTCTCATTAAAAATTGTTAGCAAAACATAATGTCAATATCGCCTTTAAACTATACACAAAAACAAGATTTTTAATCTTTAACCCTAAATCTAAAACCAATAAACATAAAAAATTTGGAATTTACAAATTAACATGCAAAGATTGTAACGGAGTGTATATTGGCCAAACTGGTCGAAATTTTGAAATCAGACTCAAGGAGCATCTTTCCTCTTTTCGCCAAAAATTGGTGGACAAATCGTCATTTGCCAAAGATTTAATTGAAAATAATCATACTTTTGGTAAGATGTACTGTCCATCATACATTTCGCGGAAAAAGGTCGCAAGATGAACCTCCTTGAGTCATTAGAAATTCATAAAGCCCGAAAAACCGGGAAATTCCCGTCGTTAACGACCAGATTGAGCTGTACTGCGATTCTGGAAGACTGGGTGCACAATATGAAGAAGGTAAATGGCACTGATTATAAGGAAGGTGTCATTAAATCAATGTGGAATGTGTCGGCCAAAATACTGTAACATAAATTTTGAACCATTCACCGACATTCGTTTCAAAAACGCCAAGGATACACGGAATGCTAAGCGTCGGGAGTTACAAAGAATACCCGAAAAGAGAAAAGTAAGTGTAAGTACTCTAACATCAGAACAAATAGTTGCAATAGCAAAGTCTTGGAATGAATTGCAAATTATTATTTTTATAATTGCTGTTTATGAACTTGCGTGGAGAGGTGGTGAGAGCGCAAGTTCCTTGCTACACTACCTTATAGAAGAAAGAAACAACGATGGCAGTTTAACAGAAAGATTAGAATATAATGCAATCTTCTCTAAAACATGCCAAGGTGGAAATAAAAAACTGTCAGACAGTAAATGGCTTGCTACGAATCATAGTGACCCAGATATTTATCCCGTACGATTGTTTAAACAATATTAGAAAAACGACCAAACCATATGAAGATTCACAGATTATTTTTAAGGGTCAATCCCAATTGGAATTCCATTTTCTCAAAAGGATTGTGTAAAAACATGCCTTTCGGAATAAATGAAATTTCGAAATGGGCTAAAGTTGGTGCTGAAAAAATTGAACTTGACATTAAAAACATAAACATATCAAACCATTCAAATAAATCATCAGCAATTTCAAATGTAACAAAGTCAGGAGTTAGTGAATATCAAGTGATAAAAATGTCTGAACATTCAAATACATCATCAATTAAACCGTACCTGCAATTAGATTCACAACACCATTCCCAATTAGTAGATAGTTTACGGAAAACAGGTACTCACTCATACTTGCAGTACAGATTACGCAAGCAACAAAAGAAAATGTAAATATTTATAATAATTGCACATTTCACTGCAATAATTTAAATTGTAGTATTAATAAATAAAATTGTTTTCATTTCTTTTCCAAATAATAATAAATATATTGTATCTATTGTATAATTTACATTGTACTTTAGATAAATGTTCTGTTCGGAACGCTGTTTTTAAAGTCGTGGAATAGTCTTTCCAAATATCATTCGTGATGGCAATTAACCCGGAATAAATTTTGCTTTTAGTACATTCAAGCTTGGTGCTTATTCGAAATTTTTAATAGAGCAACTAACAGAAAAAATCATGATTGCTCTCATTAAAATCGCTAAGCAACAAACTTTTATGATAAACGAAATTTATTCGAGTAAATTGCAATAACTTATGGTATTATGTGTGAACATTTAATAGTAAATGAAAAATTATTAATTGAAAAAATGGATTTTTGTGTTTCTTATTTCTTACCTTACAATGGCTTGATAAAATTTCCATATATTGTATATAATTTCTTTAACATTTTTATTTGTTGGTGCAACATATTCAGTGTTATTGAAATATTAAATGATTTTAATGTTTTATTTGTCATTTAAATAATTATTTCTATAATTAAAGGCTCCACAGCCAACATAAAAAAAGATTATAACAATATTTTTTTATTTCTAAGGGAATTTATCAGGTAATGAAAACTAAAGGTGTTACGATAAAAGTTTTATAACAAAAATTATTTGGTTTTTCAAGACATTCAGCTTTTATTTGAAACATGTTTCCATTCGAATTAAGAAAATTAAAAATCGTTAAGAGTAAAGTTGCACTTAAAGAGTTTTGATCCTAATGAAAAGCTTTTCACATCATTCCACAGCAATAAAAGGCTTAGAAATAAAGTTTGGGTTTAATCCACTTAGCCGCTTATGCGCTATGGTGGAAACACACAGACATTTTTCGAAACTCTATAGAATGGACTCAGGGGACCTCAAAACATGCATATTTGTTTGAATTAGCGATTACAATACTTTGCCTTGGATAGAGCGATGTTTGGTGCTGCTTAATGTGTTGTAACCCTCAGGTTCGGGTTTTTCATTTGAATGCACTTTTTTCTTGCTGTGAAAATAAAATAATTAATTTCTTAATATTTCGTTGATCCACAGATGATTTATTAGAAGGAAGTACTCGTTTACTAAGGGATTAAATTAATTCATTGTTTGAAAATTATTCATCCTAGTAATCGATTGAATATTATTTTTTATGCGTTTTTTTTTATTATTAGATGAGATGGGATAGTACGGGTCCATCGCCAACAATAAAAGACTTTGACAACAAAGTATCAGAAGCGGACGCTTACCTGCAACTTATGATAGAACAAACAAAGGTGAGTTTTAATTTTAAACATAATTACCACAAAGCTCTACAAAATACAATAATGTCAAAATTGCTCGAAAAGAATTTTGACATTGTTGTGGTTTATAGGATGCCAATTGACATTTAATTTTGAATAATTTCAATTACTGGTGATTCGTTACAATATGCCTTAGTACATTATTTAATCATTAGTGTGATTTATTTAATTCAAACGTAATTATACTTAATATTACGTATACAACTTTTATTTAAAATTTCAGAACTTAGAGGAACGCATAGATACAATCAAAGACGACGAAGAGAAGACGAAATGCAGTGTGATTTTAGAACACGCCAACGTGAGTAGCATTTTTTGTTATTTAACTCTTCAATAAACCTCATCTTTAACCCATTTTAATACGATTTTATTGTAGTATTTATTTTCTGATGCATCGTTTAGATAAACCGTTTTTCTTTAAAACAAGCTTGTTAATAAGGAATTAATAATTTTTAATTAAAACACTTGTTTGGTTTCATTATGTTATATACAGTTTCATAAGACGTGACAAAAACGACCATTCTTAAAGGAATTACAAAAATAACTGAATTATGTTGTATTCAGTTATTTTTATAATTCCTTTAAGAATGGTCGTTCTTGTCACGTCTTAGGAAACTGTATATAATATAATAAAATCAACCAATTCAATCAATTACAATTTCGTTTAATCAAGAGTGCAGCGAATAAAGTATTTTACGCAATGAATTAATTTAGGGCTTATAGAAATACAAATAGAAAAGAGTATTCATTCACTTGGTCACAGTTATTTAAATATATTAAATAAAAATGATTTGAAAATAATTAATAAATTATTTTCACATTTTGCTCTGTGACTTATGACTTACGTTACGTAAGTACGTTAAACAAATGCACATTAAAACAACTACTTCCCGGGCAAATACCCACGCCGGACATTGAATTACATAGTGTACACCTGCTGTTGCATATCACTAAAATATTGCATAATGCAACAAATTTTTGATCCGAGAAAAATTTAATATAAAAACAACAAAAGGAACGTTACTTAATTTAAGGCCATCTGCAGACACGTGTTTCGGGATCTATCCCTCGTCAGTACAGCTATGCCTTACATAATTTAAAGATGTTAAAATAAATCAATTACATTAATTCAAATACAATCAGCAAAATTAAATCAATTATATTGGATCAAATTAAACTAAATCAATTTAAATAATTTATTAATTATTTGCAAATCATTTTTATTTAATATATTATAGAAATACATTTTTGTATAGTCGGAATTTTTAATCAATTTCTTTATGTTTAAATTAGTAGAGAAGTGTCCTATTTAATTCTCGGGAATACATAAAATCTGTTGTGTTTTTTTTAATATGACCTTTCAAATTTGACATTTCAAGAGTTTAGTGTATGCAATGCAAACTGTATATTTTAGGTTAGGCCAAGATTATTTTCGTATTATCTCATAATCCTTTAATATGTTGGTTATGTAAAAGAAAATGTGATATTAATAGTATGACTCTGTTAACATATATTTGTATAATATTCACTGGTGATGTAACAAATATTTGATATCTATTATTTTTTTCACAATCTACTGATTTGTGTGTTTCAATTTTAAGAAATATTTAAATTTACATGACAAATTATAATTTACAAGTCACATTGATAATCGAAACATCTAAAAATGTCGGTAATAAAAACCCTGTTGTTTTTTGTGGGTTGTTTTTGTTCACAGCAAAAACAACCCACATTTGGTCATATTAAAAATAAAAACAGATTGTATGTTGGGTTTATTAACAACATAAATATTTTGAAAGTCAAATAAAAAATTGAGAAATTTGTTTCATTGCTATTTGTCGCTCAATGTGTGGTAGCTTTCAGGCTCGGGTTTAAATTTGAATTTTAAAAATAAAAAACAAGCATTTCTTTCCATGAATGTAAAATATTCCCTGTCCCAAATTAAGGAGAAATACTCTTTACAATTTGCCTCAAATTATGGTATACAAAACTCAGAATCCTGCTTTATTGTTTTTGTAAAATTAGTAATTTAATTTGTAACTTAATTTAAATATACATTAATGACAATTTTATATATCCAAACACAATTCAGCTGTGAATTGTAGAAATTTTCAATGTACAACATTGAGGTATCATTTAGATTTAATTAAATATAAAGTGGAAAAGAAACATCTCTGATGGGATTTGAACCCACATCACTCGATTGTCGGTCGGTTGCGCTACCAGCTACACCACAGAGACCGGTAATATCAAATCTCCTTACAGTTCTTCAAATCCATCTATATTCAATTTATACAGACATTTGTGATGAGCCCGAGGACGATACACAGCGCTCCCTGTTGGTAGCGCACACGACCTCCTGGGCTCAAATCCCATCAAGAGATGTTTCTTTTCCACTTTATATTTAATTAAATTTAAATTATACCTCAATGTTGGACATTGAAACGATCTATAATTTATTGATATAAATATAATTTAAAAGAAATAACAATTTAATTTAACAATTCAACGTTTTTTTTTAATGGCAGTTTTTGGTTGCACATAATAAAAACAGGTAAATGCCCGCCTGCGGAGTTTTTTTTATTCATGTGCTAAATTTTATAGTTGTTGCCTCCTGAGGCCATCACTATAGGGATTGTCTTTTTACCGGGTTTTGAGAATCCCGGCATTGCGGGATATAAATAAATATTTCCCGGGATTTCCCGTATTTTTTAAATAGAATTGGTATAATTAAAACTAAATTTTATTTGTTTATAAACTTTATAACATCGACGTTTTAAAAATAAAAACACATTTTTTGCGTATATAAATATATAATATTTTTTTTAAACCTAACTTAATATTATTAAATAAATAAAGTATAAAAGTGAAATCCCTCTTTATTTTGATTTAATATTTGACAAAAGATTTTTTTTCCTTTTTATCGTTAAGTGTAAAGAGAATGTTTAATGTATGTTTCTATATTTATCTCTCCATGTTTTTCTGTCTTTAGTTAATCGATCAATGTTCCTCCAGTCTATGTCCTGTTTTATGCTTCTTCTCTGATTCTGTCATTCCATAGTTTTCTCGGCCTTCCCCGGTAGTTTCTTCCTTACACTCTTGTTTCATATGTTCTTCTTGCTATTCTATCCTCTTTTATGCGCAACACGTGTCCTTCGACAATGCTATCATATATAGCTACGATCTGCAGGTGTTTGTCTGTACGTGTCATTTTTATTCTAACTCTTCTTGTTTTATTTTCAATTTTTCTTAAAAATCTACATAAATTTTGTGACCCTTATTGAACAGGTTTCAAAGAATAATGTTTTATTATTATTATTATTATTATTATTTGTGACCTTAGTTGTAGGAATTGCTCTAACATGGCTTTCAAACTATTTTTGGCGTTTAGTATTAGGATCAAGTTTTTTTGATTCATTGTAGAATTAATGTAATTCTGCAGGTGATTTTCGAATCATTTATATATAAAACGTCGCATATTGCGAGATAGCTGTCCAAAATTTATCATTACACTAGCTCCATCTGTTACGCAACCAAAAACCAAAACTTATTTGATGAACATTTATATATAAGTATAGTATATTTTTCACGGATGAATATTCGTCCAGAGAAAGACTAAATATTTTACCATTTCTCAAAGATCTTTAATTTCTTTTACCATATCTTTTATAATTTCAAATTGTTTATACACTAGCTGTATAACTTGTTTGCGGTTTTTAGGAAGATGCAAACCTTTTGCAATAATTACCTACCCAATTAAGTCACTTTTATAGATGGCACTAATTGGAAATACATCTACGGCAACGAGCTTTTTAATTATTTCTTACCTTGTATTTTGCTTAAAAAAAAAAAATACATATTGTCGGCTATAATTGAATATCTATTTTAAGGCACTTCGATGAATCTGGTACTGGTATATGTTCCGGATTTTTGTTAGTTTCCGTTACATGTTTCTCAATTAAATGTTTGTTTTTCAAATGCCGAAGTAAGCCGCTACTAGAAAATCCTTTGCGTTTAAGCGTAGCACTACATTTAGTACACCTTGCTTCTTGATTTTTATTGTACCTAATAAAGTATTTCCATACAAACTTTTTTGCATTTTCCATCGTCACAAAATTTATGCGAGAATTTTTATTCGAGTGAGGACTTCACTTCATCACAGGGTCTTTGGGGAAAGAAAAAATATGATTGGATAAAAAATTGTAATATTAAACATGCTGCGGGTTACAAAATATTTTGCTCATACAAAATTATTGTTTTAATTGTAATAAATAATAGACTAAACCGAGAAATCGCGGGATATATAAAATCCCGCATAATAAAACGGGACAAATTACAATTTACACAAAACATGAAACAATCCCTAATCATGACTTCACGCACTTTTGCAGTGTCAAGAATACGGTATCTAATTTTTCTTTAGTTAATGAGTCGAAGGCACTTTTAACACAATATATTAATTTATCGATACTCTTTGGTGACGTTTTGTGCTGCCAAGAATGATTAGTATTGAAGAAGCCAAAGTCTAAAACATTCAAATCAGGATTATTCGGTTGCTGTGACTTGATCATTTGATCCTTCCGCCAGCAATTCTGCATCATTTTCACAAGAATGCGGTTTTGCATTATCTTATTGAATATAAATTGTCTTGGCTTAATGCGATTTTTGCATTTTGCTTCTATTAACGCGTTTGCTTCTATTATCGATGGTTTTGGTCATCATTGTTCCTCTTGCCCGGTTCTTGCTGTTTCTTTTTGCATGTTCTTTATAAACAAAAGGCCACAGTTCTATTTGAAATACTGTTTTCTGGCACTTTCATAGCGGGATAGAGCCACTACTGTGCCTTTCTGGTTATGTTTCATCTTTTGCGATAAGTAAAACTATTTTTCGTCTGTATGTACGTAGTTGTGCATATCCTCAAAACATCGATTTGTTTTAACCTTCGACAAACAGAACTCTTATCTCTTTCTTTTGTTTTAGTCCGTTAGTAGTGACTTCACTGTTGAGGATATTCTTTTAAAGTATCGTCTCTATTTGGAAATACGAAAATCTGTCGAGTTTGGAATGTTAATTGCAAACGACTAACTCGGAATTGTGACACGGCGATTAAGTGGAGTTTTTTTTTATTTTATCTAAAGTCTCCTAGTAATTCTTGCAATTTGGGCCACTTTTTTCTAGAAGCCATATTGGCACAAATGTTTTCTTAGCTGTACTTCTCCTTCGCCCTATTCCAAATACGCGTAACATTTAACCAGAAAAAAATAATCTACCTTGCAGCTTGACCAATGACTGACTGAAGTCGAAGCCGGAATGTGGGGGGTTTTTTAGTCGGTAGTCTCTAGGACTCTGTCCGAGAGGAATCCGACACTATGTCCTTAAATGGATTTTTCCCCTTCCTCAACCAAAAAATAAATAAATAATAATAATAACTTTATTGCCCAACACTCATTACAGGATAATTACAGGACAAGAAAATAAGCATAGAGAGTTTATAGTTACCTATTATACAGGGTGTTTCTAAATTGATGCAAAAGATTTTAAAGGGTGATTTTTCAGCAAAAACAAAGGGGGGTTAAGGGGGATCTTTCATGTATTTTTTTTCAAAATCTTTTCCTCCTTACAGCCTTCTGAAGTTATGAAAAAGAATGTATTTCATATATCTATGGAACATTTTAGAAGAATTAAATATACCATATTACTGTTCCTCATAAAATGGCACTTTTTGACGATTTTTGTGACTTGAATTGAGGGATTCAATTTTCAATTTTTCTGTGTCTTGATATTTCTTCTATTTATTTTTTGTGATCAAACAAACAATTTTAAGATAAAATATCAAGAGACAGAAAAGTTGCAAATTGAATTCTTCCATTTAAATCATTCATTTAAAAACTTTTGATGCAAACTATTATTGGGGTTGATTTTTTTCACTCACTTGTAATAATATTTTAGGGTTACAAGAATCTTCAAAATGTGCCTTTTTATGAGGGAAAGTTGTATGCTAAATTTCATTCTTCTAAATTGTTCCATAGTAGATATATGAAATAAATATTTTTTTCTTAACTTTAGAGGGCTGTAACTTCGAGAGGTATGGGCTTTGAAAAAAAATATATATACAGGGTGGCGCAAGATTCTGATGAAGTCCAATATCTCAGTTATTTAGAAATTTACAAAAAGATATTACTGACATAATTTGTAGCTACTGTAAAACTTCACATTTTAAAATTGGTTTCATATATACAGGGTGTCCAATAATCACGTGACGTATCAAACATATGGTTTTTTAAATGGAATGCTATATTTTTTATGTCGATTTTAGATTCTACGCTTAAAATTAATCATTTTTGACATAAGGTTTATTAGGTCAGTTTTTAATATTTTAAAAGTTATAAACAATTTAAGGTTGAAATCAATGGAAGATTGGGGCCTTATTTTTCAAAAATGAAAAACTATGTAAACTTTCTGTTAACGCAATTTAATTGAAAAAATGCTTAATAATATAAGGAATAATCGTTTGTTACCATAAAGCAAATGTTGTGTACAGGGTGAAACAATACGCAAAATGATTTTTTTCTTTTTTCACTTAAATGGAACACCCTATATTTTTTACACTATTTCGATAGAATATTGATTGTTCTTTAATTTTTGTATAATAAACTATACCCCTATCTGTTACCATTTTTTAACAATTTCAATTCAAAGTACAAAATTATAAGTTTCGCTTATAATCCATAATTTAAGTAGGCTATAATTAAAACAAATGCAATTCATAATCGTTTTCTGGTATTTAATAACATACTTACTCCCTAACCTAAAAGGATATTCAAATGACAATCGATATTTAAAGGCGCATGCAAAATATAAAGAAAATAGTTGCTCAACGATTATTTAGCGAGTTATAATGGTTATTGGGACATATTTTTTAAGAAAAAAATTGTAAAATGTTTGAATGCTATTGAATTAAAACAATGTGAATGTGTGAAATAAATACATAAAAATGTTAACAAAATATAATGATATAAATATTTTATTATTTCACTTAGTATCTATTTTCGGTTTTTCAGTCAACATGAATTGTTTAAATAAATCAATTTAAGAAGCATATAGGAATATTTTAAATATTTTTCCAATAATAACCAAAAAATATAGTTGTTGTTAGTTTTTAACAATTAAATTAATCATTTATTGAAGAAGTATGTTTAACTGCACCAGTGTTACAAAATATAACGTAAAATGTACTTTACTTACTAATTATAATATTAAGCGTTGAAAGTTACTAAATAAATTAGTTGTTCTGGCGCGGCCTACTTTGGTTAAAAATTCTATACCAAATTATTTAATCAAATGCAATTTTGGAGAATAAATTGATGATAATAATAGGAATCGTAAAATCTGTTTAAAAATAAATTATTAATATTAACATACCTTAATAGAAAAAATAACTTCCAACCCATTCCTGGTGAATCGAAAACCAACTCACCTCCACCACTCACTAATTACCACTTGTTCATAAACAAAAATAAATCGCGTTTTTAATTATTAATAATTTCTAACGTTAAAAATTAAACCGGAATAGTGAACACTGCGCGTTTTCGGACGACTGAATCGAAATACAAGAGCGCAATTATCGCAAATCAAGAAGAAAAAAACGATCGATGACTCACTCCGAGAACGCATTCCTGAGATAAGAAGATTCGTTGTACCTGGATCCTGGCGCACAGCCAAGAACAAACCTATTTAAATTGTTGTATTTTCAATATTATTGTGTATTAAAATAATTACAGCTTAATATTTATTTACTTTTTTTATTAAATTCTCATTTATCCTGTGGTAAAAAAAATATGTATGAATTATGATGTATTTTAATTAATACACTTGATTATTCCTCTCACTAAATTATTTTATATTTGTGTTCGCGTAACTTTCACAACTAAATAAATTAGTTGTTCTGGCACGGCCCACTTTGATTAAAAATTCTATACCAAATTTGTATTTGAGATTAAATATCTCAAAAACGGTAAACGGTAGCTATTTAATATGTTATATAAAAAATGAAGAGTGATTAATTTTCTATTAAAATAGCATAAAAAATATAGGGTGTCTCATTTAAGTAAAAAGAGAAAAAAATCATTTTGCGTATTGCTTCACATTGTATATAAAAATTTGTTTTGAGAGAAAAAAAGAGTATTTCTTTTATTATTAAGTATTTTTGAATTTGTATGGCGTTGACAGAATGTTTATTTCATTTTTCATTATTGAAATATTAGGCTCTAAACATCTATCGATTTCAACATTCATTTGTTTATAACTTTTAAACTATGAAAAATTGACCTATTAAATCTTATATAAAAAATGATTATTTTTTAAACGTAGAATCGAAAGTCTTCATAAAAAATATATCATTCCATTTAAAAAACATATGTTTGATACGTTACGTGATTATTGGACACCTTGTATATATGAAACTAATTTTAAAATGGTTAAGTTTGACAGTAGCTACTAATAATGTAAGTAACATTTTTTTTGTATATTTCTTTATAACTGAGATATTGGACTTCATCGTAATCTTTCGCCACTCTGTATATATAAAAAGATCCCCCTTATTTTTTAGTGAAAAATCAATAGTTTACATTATTAAAAATCGTTAAAATCTTTGCAACTTTTTTTGTAAATTTCGTGAAAAATATCTTTTTTAATACAACGGGTGTCTTGCAATTAACTGAACTGTTTTTATACATAGCTGCCTAATTTATTAGAAATATCGCATGTAAATTATATTAATAATTTGGGACAGTAATTATGAAATTTCGAGTGTTCTTGTTTATTTATGCTTAAAACAAAAATAATAATTTATAATAATTATACAAAAATTGACTATAATAAATATAATAGTATAGAGACTTGCAAACACTTTTTCACTTTGTTTGTATAACTTGTTATTTTATTTTAGTGACTATAGTTTCGAAAACTATAGCAGAATTTATTTAATTTATTGTTTTTTTTTTCGGAGCATTCAAAACTATAGTCACTAAAATAAAATAACAAGTTATACAAAAAAAGTGAAAAAGTGTTTTATTTAATAAAAAAATAATAATTAAAATTTGTTCGCCTCGGAGGGGGACATCTAATGATACGAAACTCGACCCACTACACTCAACCCCGTAGGGCTGTAAGAAATAGAAAAGTTAAATAGGAACCCCTATTTTTTGTATGGATTTGAATGCTCCAAAAAAAAAAAAAACAAACAATAAATTAAATAAATTCTGCGGAAAATAAAGAGATGCGCATGTGAATCGACTCATTGTCGTTTTATGATGAGTTTTTGCGCTTGAAGGTCGAATTTTTGAACACTTGCTTTAATTAGAAAACTATTATGTATGAGAGCCATGAAGTCTCACACCTTCGTGTACTTTTATTTCTTTGATTTCATATATATTTCACAGGAAATTCCCATTTTCAACAATTTTTGCCAATTTTGAATTTTGTCGATTATAGCGTCGTCTTGTACAAATACAAATAATATTTCAGATAAAACTTTCTTATTTTTCCTCGGACTATTTAAATCCATATAAAAAATGGGGGTTCCTATTTAACTTTTCTATTTCTTACCCCGTAGGGGGTTGAGGGTCGAATTCGTATCATTAGATGTCCCCCTCCGAGGCGAACACATTTTAATTATATTTTTTGCCGGTATTACGCAGGTATTTTTATTGGTGTGCAATTGAATTAATGAAATAATAAATAAACTACTAACACTTATTTAATTTTATAATATACAAATCTATGTATATTCCTTCTCGAGAATTCAACATATTGAATAGTAGTGTGCCGAGTGCCAAAAAACGCATAAATTTTGGAACGAGTCGAAGGCCTTTAATTGGAAGTCTCGTGAGCCACCTAACATAATATAAGTATTTCAAACGTTTCAAACAATCATTAATCAACTATTATTGTAAATATTCATGTATTTGTGTTTGCGTGATTTCGGGCAAGTAATAAATATGCGCGTTGCTTGAAACGGAACGTTTCGTGTTTTGGATGTGTGCATATTATTTATTTAATTACTTGATAAAAGTAAATTTGAACATGTCTTAAATTATTTATGATTGTAAATTTTAATAAACACGACTGAAATGGAGTAAGTACTTTGTTGTTTTGTTGAAAAAAGCTTTGCATGTTTGATTTTAAATCATAATTAAACCATTTTTTTAATACGTAGTAATTATTTATAGTACAGATTAATAATTGATATATATGGATGATTTCAATAATCGAGATTTTGGCTTCTAAATGAATTGATAATCTATAATCGTGGCAAATAGTCATTTGAATGATCACTCAAATACGCAAAATTGAAATGGTGTTATGAATAATAAATAAAAAGTATGGTTATATTATTTTTAACACTTAAAAAAATAAATAAGTAGCTTGAAAATATAACTAAGTAACACGTACATTTAAATATCCATATTACTATATGAATATTTAAATGTTTATGTGAATATTTATTTATATCAATATTTGAATGATATATTCAATATCGCACTATACAGGATGTTTCAAATTCTAAATTCACCATGGGATTTTGCTTATTATAAGAGATGAAAGGTAGGTTTAAATTAATGTGTGTGAAGCTGGCAATGAATCCAGCAATGAACCCGGCGCCTCCACACTGAGACTTTTTTTTTCTAAAATATTTATTTCAAGGAAAAGAACACTTGTTTAATTGTTTATTCATAATTATAACTAAATGCAAGGTCAAGTGAATGGAACAGAATGAAATTTATTCCTATAAATTCTAAAATATTCATAATACATATACTTTAAAAATCGGAAAATATCGATTTTTTTATAAACAATATTTCCCAAACGGCGCACTTTTTTTCCAATTTTCTTTCAGAAATGGTTTAAACAATGTTTTTAGAAGTAATATAAACAATCAAAAATGCGTGCCCGTTAATAGTTTGTCTATAAACAAATCTATTGCTGAGTCGTATTTCCAACATGATAATTTTAATAAAAGCCATTGGAACGCAGCAAGGAGAGTACTTATATATTTATAGGGAACAATGGATTATGGTATAACCTTTAACTACCAAAATAAACCTCTAACAGGATATGTTGATGCAGATTGAGCTGGATGCATCGATGATAGGCGATCATACACTATGGGTAGATTAATTTCTTGTGATTCAAGAAAGCAACGCACGATAGCTTTGTCATCAACCGAAGCTGAGTATATAGCTCTCACAGAAGCAATGAAAGAAAATATACATCTTGAACGAATTTTAAAAGAGCTGACACCTACACAAGAAGCTGAATATTTATAATGATAACATTAGTGTTCAGAAATTAGCTTCAAACCCGATGTATGTATGTAAGAACCAAACATATAGATATCAGATATCATTTCGTTCGAGAAGTTATTATGAAATATATCATCAAAATATTACAAGTAGCATCAAATGACATGCCAGCTGACATGCTGACTAAAGGATTGTCAAAAGTCAGGCATCGGCATTGTATGTAGTTACTGAAACTTAAAAGGAATGATGTGAAGTATTGGTCGCGTTCAGGGAATTTTTAGACATGTAGCACTAGAGGCAAAGCGCTTGATGTTCCCTGAACACGCTTTCGATGTTAAGGACGTTCACGAAAATATGGCGGTTTTGTTTACAGCTGCACGGCTTGAAAAGCGATCAAGCGGAAAAAATATATGCTTTACCGCTTGATAAAGCGGTACAGCGCCACACATAAAGCGGTACCGTTCAGGGAAACCGCGACCATTGATTTATGCGAAATGACATCAAGTTAAAATATCAAGTATTTTGAAAATTGTCAACATTTTTTGAATAAATAACACGGTTCAGTTTACTCATATTCTATTTCGATCTGCGATCATCTTCTGGTAGTGCCTGTATTTTTAAGTACCATAAAAGTTTCAAAGTTGTATTTTTTAAATACAGGGTCCGGCAAAAGAATGAATGGATTTCCAAGAACTGTAAATAATAAATTACGACATTAAACAAAAGTTTGTGTATTGCTAAATGTTTACAATATCTTAAAGTTTATTTGTGAAAAATGACGTCTTCCAAATAGCATCCCTCGTTGCGATACAGCGGGTTAGGCGATCTCTAAAGTTCTGCATAACATGTGTTGTCATTTCAGGCGGTAGCCCAAACTGTCACTCGTTGACTATGCAGAGGATTTTCATAATGTTCTGCCCAATAACGGTAGTTTTGCGTATTCACAAAACCCGATAAATAAAAGTGACCTTCATCAGTGGTCAATAAAACTGCATTTCTCGGCACGTTTTGAAAAATGGCCTCGTACGCATTCACACGTCTTTGAAAGTCACATTCGTATATCGCATGAATAAAAGCCATCTTGTAAGGATGGAACTTAAGGTCCAGGTGCAGCATTCGCCTCACACTTCGGTGGGACAACTGCAAAGTAGCCGCTTGTTTCAAAGTAAAACGACGCGGCGATCGCTGAACGGCTTGTCTTAATTTCTCAATATTCTCATGTATTCTAAAACTTCTTGGCCTACTAGGAGGTTTCTTTTTCAATGTTGAACCAGTTGCGCGAAAAGCAGCTATTCAACGAATAATCGCATTGTGATTCGGCACTGCGTCCAAAGGGCGCCATTTTAAAATGTGTTTCAACAGCGAACGCACGATGTTCACCTGATCAAGGCATAATGGCTACTGAAAATTTATGAGTTAGCGCACTCATAAAGCCCCAGTATATTTATTTTTCTACCCCCACCCATATAGGAACAATGATCGCCGGAAATCCATTAATTTTTTTGTCGGACCCTATATAATACCCTGTATATTAAATTTTGGATTCTAAGATAAAAATAACTTTTATTTCCAATAATGTTATTAGTATCTAAACCCTACAGTTTTTGAAATAATTTAATATTTTTTTAAATCTAACTAAATTTTCAAAAATCAACTAGTTACAAATTGTATTGTGAGTATGTACATGAGATTTCTAGGGCTTATAAGTTTATAAATCATATTTCATTTTCCAATTATAAAAACCTTACAATTTTACATAGGGTGGCCCAAAAAATAATGCTTATTAAATAAGGATTTTGAGTGGCTCAAACTTAATTGTATATATATATATATATATATATATATATATATCTTTATTCAGACTATATAGATAATTTTAACAATATAACAAAATAAATAATAACAATACATGTAGGTGTTAGTCTGTCTGGGCTATCGACCAGAGGTCTTTCTGCCCTGTCGTGAATTTATGATGAAGTTAAAGAAAAATCTATGCTAGCTAGCTGAACTGTCCTGATGATTTGCGCAAATGAATTGATGAATGGTGATTGTAGGATGTACTTAATTGTTTATAATAGAATGCTAAATTTTTGAACTCATTGTTAAGTGTACGATTTATCAAAAGTTTCCTACAACTGTAAGCTTTTAGATATTCGGTTTGTACGAAAAATTCAGCAAATCGATTAATGGCATCATTTGTATTTTTTTTTTTTATTAAAATTTTAATATCTTTAGTTGGTATGGAATTTACAAATGTTAAATGCTTTGGTTGTTCTGTCACTTTAGCTTAAAAAGCCACTTCATGCCATTCTATGATTTTGTGTCATTAACGTAAATGTTAAATAATTCAGCGCCCAAATTTGAGTCTCGTGGTACCTCTGAAACGATTTAAATCCATTGCAATATACATAATTTTTAAGCAAAGAAAATCCGTGGCTGAAATATCAATGGCCATATTCACATCGGTAGCGCAAGCCAGCATTGGAAACGACATTGTTACAATTAAATCATTAACATAAATGTTAAATAATTCAGCTCCTAAATTTGAGCCTTGTGGTACCCCTGAAACGATTTAAATCCATTGCAATACACATTATTTTTAAATAAAATTAGGTAAGAGGAGATGAAATCTATAAATAGCCCTAGTTTATTAATTAAAATCTTATGACTAATTATATCAAATGCCTGAATGAAATCGATATAAATAACATTAACTTGTTTGCGCGAATCGATAACTTCGCTTGAGTGTTGTTATAACAGATACATTTGTTATAGTGGATCTGCCAGAAATTAATCCATGTTGGTTTTGAGATATGTAAGATTTAAAGAGTCTGTAATATTCAAAAATATTCAAATAAATAAAAAATTGAAATGATTGTCAATTCAATTTATTTTATATTCTTATTGATTTGAATCGTATTGAATGCAAATTAAATAAAAATGGTTTGAAAATAATTAATAAATTCTTTCCACACCCACCAGCAACACTTCACCAATTCATTACCTAGTTTCAACAAGACAATTATATAAACATAACGAATATACTTTGATTTTACTAAAATATAATAGATTCAGACAGGGCACAAAGACCGTTAATTATAGGCTAGGCTATAATTACTTGTAAATATTTTAAATTGTATTAAACATTGTTTGAATAAAGATGTGATATATATATTTCCACATTTAGCTTTATTTGTGGAAATAATTTATTAATGAATTTCAAATCATTTTTTTTTTAAATTTATTTGAATAACTGTGACCAAATGAATAAATATTCTTTTTTATTTGTATTGAATCCATTTAAATATTTTTTTCATTATTTTTTTTAGCGAAGATAAACTACCAATCAGAATTGATAATGAAAAGTTAACATGGTAAAACCACCGCCTTCTTCGATTTGCTTTTCTTTGAATAATTATTTTTTATAGAAGAAACTTTGTGGAAATGTAAATTGAATAAAATGTGTATCCTGTATTCTACACCTCAAAATAATTATTTTTATTATTAATTACTTATATTCTTGCCGTTTTCAATCACAAAAATGTTAGAAGTCGTATATTCATAATACCATTCTTATATATATATATATATATAAGAATATTTTTCTCTGTCTGAATTTTAAATGAACTTTGTCTTATGTGCATAAACGGATCATGATTGCTAATGTCGTTCTATTAGCCAGAATGAAGGTGTAATTCAATTGTCTTGATTGTTAATGTTATGGAAAAATACAATTCTTATTAAGTGATAAATATTCCAATAATTAAGTTTTTATAACCATGTTTAATTGGTTTTTAAATAGTCTCATGAACAGTGGCATTTTATGACTATTTCTTCAGCAAAAACATGTTTCTATAAATATATATATATATATGAATAATAATTTAAATAAAAATCACTTGGTTTGTTTCACTAAATATTTTTTTGAGTCATTCGGCCCTATTCCCTATCGAAAACGCTATGCTTGACAACACGCTATTCTTCAAGGTTACGTTATATGGCTGTTTCGTATTACGTATCGCGCTAAACTGCTATCTCAGTCAACGTTCAGCGCCATCACAGCCGCTAAAATCGTTGAAAATAGCAGGCACTGAAATAGGTCCAGTTATCATTGCGTTTAGCCGCTTTTCGAGGTTATTTTCAATTTAAATTGTTTTTTTTTTTTAGCGGTAGTTTAATAAATATTATTGTATTTTTGGCTTATTTTCTTGTAAAATTGAATTTAAACTATCAAAAAATGAACATTTTTATACTTCACTCCTTCAGTAATCCATAGAATGTGCATAAATTGAGGAGCGAGTGTGCCTTTTTATAAATTTTCCCATAATTCGAAATAGGGATTCTTTATATTAAAGATGTAATTTTTAATGTATTGTTCAGAAAACATAGTAACATATTGTTTTAGGTAGAAAAACGTCAAACCCCTTTACTAATGATGTGAATAGCGAAATTTACATATCAAAACGGTTCGACAGTGCAATAAAAACATTACTGCAATTTAATACAATCATATAACAATTTATAAAATTTAAATCAGAAAAAACTAAAGCACAAATTGATTTTTTTATGATCGCCTTATGAACATTTCAACTCCACACGGAAACACAAGTAATTTGCATTCTACAGATGCTTTGAGTACGTTTTTTTTAATAAAAGACAAAATCGCACTGTTTATGGATGTTTGATGCACTTTGGTTTTCTTCGATTGCATAGTTTACACATGCACATTTTGCTAGGTTAGAATTTAACTATTCAACAGCCATTCGATGAGCACAACGTTGAAATTTATCGGCCTTGTCTTACTAAGTCGAAATATAATAACCTCTCTCTTTCTACCGACACATCAAAACTATATTCTTTTTAACACTGCAGGAATAACATGTCACTCGATACGGAATACGGAATTATCCAGAAGCGTTGTAGCACACGCTATCATAGACTGCTATCCCAACGTAACTGTCAACCATTATGTTTAGCGTTTTCGATAGGGAATAGGGCCGATTAAGCCTGTTATTTACGTTTTTAAATTTTTGCTGTTATAGCCGCCATTGTCCCATTACTTAGTGTCTAGAGTCAGCTGGCGTCATGATGGTTATAGCCGCAACCTAATTAAAGGTGCTGAATTAATCAAAATTAAGTTTATTTAAGCAGAAAAGTAAAACTATACTTTTAATATTCTAAAAATTACAAAAACATATAGTATCAATTTTCGAACTTCACTTGTTCCTACTGTCCGTCAATGTGTTAATTACACATAAAATTACAATACAAAGATTTTAAACTTTGGAATATTTTTTTTTTAATACATTACACCAATCAACAGAACATTATCTATCTTTTATTAGGGCCGTTTTGCACGCACAATATATTCATAATATAATTATATTTAGAAAAATAATATATGTTTATGTAAGTGTAAAATAGCGATTTATATAAAATATTTCTTGCAAGAATTCTCACGAAAAATATATTCAACGTGTCCAATCCAGAAAAGAATTATATAAAACTGTCTCTCAGTTATAGCATTGTGTAAATGCTGCATCTGTTTGTATAGGACAATTGTGAAAGAATCGTCCGTATATAAAAAAAACGCGGACGTTCCGTGCTAACTTGAATAGGTGTCTCCCATCGAGTGGTCCGGAGAACAAGATATGTGAACTTTGAGAATTATATGGAGTTGGCAGGGTCTGTTCTGTCTAGTCATAACCAACAAAATAGTGTCTGTTGTATGCGTGTTTGTAATTTTGTGCTTATAAATAATAAACGAACTGTTTTGGTCCGGACAATTTATTAATATAATACATTTTTAAAGCTCCTACAACAGTCGCAGTTTCTGACAGAAGTACGTTGTTTTTATTCATAATTTATTTTGAGAGTTATCAGCTGCTTTGAAAGTAAACGTCATTTGTAGGTTATTTTGCAAAGGGCGCAGGCACAAAGGAGAAATTTCCACAATAATTCTTTCTTGTGTTGTAATAGAGGAAAACATATTTTTTTATAGAATTATAGCGAAACTTTTATATAATTCTCGCACAACTTTCTGTGAGAATTATTGTTTGTGTAAAACGGCTCTTATGAGTATTTATTTATTATGTATTTTATTTTGGAAGAAATATGGCACCAGCATAGATAAGGTGTATTAGTCTTTATTTATTGTATCAAAGAGGATAAAATACTAGTATATATGTATACTAGTTACTCTATGATTGTATATTATAAATTCAAAAACCATTTTAGTAGTTTCTCCTAGAAGACTCCTTTGCAAAATTAGACCGCATTAACCCGGGGCTATAACTCGCTCCCCACTTAATTAATTAAACAGACTCTTGTGATTAAACTATCCCATCATCCTTTCCATTCATGAGGTTTCAACCATCCCCTGTCCATGCGACTATTTTATTCTACTACTTTATTTTCTCTTTTTTTTTTTCAGAACATGTTGGATAACATTAAACATTCCATAGTCCTGCTACAGATCGCAAAGGTAACTATAGACCGTTAACCCGCGACCGATTAATTTGTTCGAATCGCTAATTGATATATATTTGTGTTTGTTTGTGTGTGGTTGTTTTGAAAACTAGAACACGGCGCACCCCATCAACGGGATTTACCAAGCGACGACGAACATCGAAACGAGTATTACAGGTTAGTTAATTTTGTTTGTTTACGCGACTCAATTCGTTGCGTTTTCCACTAAAAGTACGCGTAATTATAATTAAATGTGTACAATTACATTAGTTAGCGATGTCATTGTTTGTTGGACATAATTAAGGAGGCATTCATGTTGGTTATTTAGCGGGCTATTTTTTTTTTTGAAATATCGATGCTGGGTTGCACTAACTTTAATGAACTTAATTCAAATTAACTAATTTTTAATTATAGTTTCAACCCGAATTAGTGCTAATTCGTAATTACCTAATTAGAATTTAGTAATAATTGGAGATATTTGATTGATTAGCCATGTTAATTCGAATTAAATCTAAACTATGAAAAGTGGAATTACAACAATATTTAAAAGTGAGGTGCTTCCGATCAACAGAAACACATGGAATTAGTTAATGATTTATATGATGCAACGATAAAATAAAATTTAATTCAAATATTCGCGGCAATTCCGTATGTGAATGTTAAATTCAATATACAAGTTATTTTTATTGTCACAGTCCAAGCAGTTTTATAATTGATGTGTGCATTGTGTGTTGTGAGGTTAAAAAAAGTATACATTAAATTTAACATTTCACGTTTGAAAAATGGAAAATCTTTGTGGCCGATTGGCTGATTAAAAGTTGTAATTGAATAAAGTATTTACTAGTCTTCGCACACGATAAAAATAGGAGTACAAACTTAAAAAATAATATTTACAGTTTAAATTCTTAATAACAGGTGTCATTTTGTCCGCCTGGTACCTGCTTTTGCAAGGGTAGTTCGTCCCGCATCTCCAAGACGGTGGACGTTCTTCACACGTATAAAATAGCCCAGTGTAATGTCGGAGTGGGAAAATCGAAATCTCGGAGTCCTCCCCACGTGGATTTCGATTTGTATTTATATATTATTTGACATTCAGTACCTTAGTTATAAATCTGTTTTATCATAAAATTATCTAATTTTATTTTAGTTCCGGTATAATTTCGATCGAGGTATCCGGGACTATTCAGTGCCTACTAAATATACACGCCGGATTGTCGGAGTGGGGAGGTCTCCAAGATGCATACGTATACCTTTCCTTGAAAATGCTCATTTCGCGCGCTGCACTAATGCAAGCAGATTAAATTGTTCGTAGGCAGATGAATTCTCCCATTCACATACGAACTGCAATGGAAACATCTGCCGTTCACAATCATTTCTTTGCCTAATTTGGAAATTTATTTTCATCTAAATAAAATAATTTTAATTAATCAACATGTACCTTTCAATCTTTAATAGAAAATTAAAAAATGTATCATTATAACTACATGCAAAAATAATTATTGCAATTTAACCCGCTTGCATTAGAGCAGTGCGCGAGACGAGCAAGCGTTCCAAGGCCAGGTATACGTATGCATTTCGGAGTCCTCCCCACTCCGACATTCCGGCCTGTATATTTAGTAGGCACTAAAATAAAATTATATAATTTTATGATAAAAAGATTTATAACTCACGGACTGAATGTGAAATAATATATAATTACAAACCTTCATATTCATTTTGAGTACCACCTCGTAGTTTAGAAATAACTCTTTAGAAAGGTTAACTTCATAATATTCTGAACTATTGGAACTTTTTATAAGTGTGCTAACATGACATAACACCCTTTTATTTAATATATAAAAATAACGCCACAGATTAACCAGATAGCAAGTTTAATGTAAATTCATTGTCGCTCCATATAAATATTTTCCGCTCTATGGCACTATGTACAGCACACGCATTGGTCGATTTTTTTAAATTACATATAATTTTACAGTCATAAAATATAAGTAGGTTTATTTTATAATAACAACAATTTTATAAAAACAACAAAACAAAAAAAAAACGCACTAACAGCTTTTTTTTTAATGAAATTGTTAAATTACAAATAAATTAGGGTGTGTAGAGATTTTTAGACAAATGGTTTAAAGTAAATATTTTATTAATTTATTATTTACCAATATGATTTTTACTTTTTAAAATAAAATAAAAATCCGAATAAAAAAACACCGTATGTCAAACAATAATAGAGTTACTGATGGGTCTATTTAAGCAAAAAAAATATGAAATTGACTTGAGCTTTTTGAGACATTCTGTTTGAGCAATTAGACTCTGCTTGAATAATTAGGCCGAGAACTAATTCGGTATAGATATTAATTTTTTTTATTGCAAATTCTAGATTCGTTTATTATTATTAATATTATTGAAGTTACTAATGAGATATCTTCATGAAAAAAAAAAAAAAAAAAAACGCTTAAAATCGTTATTTAAAAAAAAGACAAGCCATATTATGTATTTTTCACTGTATTAAATGATATGTAAATAAATTGGGAATTAAAATTTAAAAATATATTATTATTGCATTGCGTTCAATGTTGGTAATTTCTTGTCGAAATTGTTGGTGTAAAAAGGAAATTTATACAATTTTAGAAACCAGTAAAGTTCTCAATTAACAGTTTGTAAATTGTGCGAACTGGTTGAGTACATGAGAAGAAACAAAATGCTCAATCAATTTCACCTGCAATATTTGTAGGAACTGCTTGATTATGAATGTGAATTTTAAAAAAATATCAATTTTTGAGAGATGCGAAAAAATGTCTATCACTAAGAGTTTTACGAACATTTAATAAATCAATAATCCTGAAAACAACAACAATCAGCTAAGTTTAATAAAATTCTACAACAAATATTAGAGACGAATAAAAATAAGGTTGATACACAAAAAAAAACGAGAAGCTATTTTCCAGATTCCTTCTTTTACAGTACCACGGTATTCCCAAATAATGATTACTATTAGTTCAAAAGTATTTATTTCTTCATAAATTTTATACATGCATACATCTGGAGAAATCACCCCCCCCCCCCTCAAAAAAAAAAATAATTTGAAAGTCAATACTTTCGTTCCCTCAATTTCTTCATTTTAGCATTGTTCGCGAATTTAATTGAATTTTTAAATTAATTAAATAGACACGTATTTTAATTAATATTTATTAAATAAACGTGCATCAGGAATTTAACTGAGTTTAACAAGAATATAAAAAATATACATGTTTAAATAAAGGTAAAATGAATAATGCAATTGAGAAAATAATCAAAGGTTAAAATAAAGAGTTGGTAAATGGAAAATAGCAAAGGTAGCAACAGTTTATGTTAATAAAAATTAAAGACTTACTCGTTTTGAGAATATGGAAGAAATGCAGAGGATATTTTAGAAGGAGAATTTAGTAAATAAAGAAAGATACTTTTTTATACGAGTTATAAGAAGATAATGAACATTTTGGGAGAAATTATGATTGCTACTAGAATTTTGTTTTCACATGTCTATGTCGGCAGTTTTGTCCGCGCACAAATTTTGACAAAGTGCTGATTACCCGTCCTTGCTTGTTGATAAAATCTTAGCTTGGTCCCAATCATAATAAAATTCTAACAAAAGATTCGATTTTTATAAATACAAAATAAAATGTACCCTAACACAAAAACAAAGAAGAAATAAATTGAAAATATACACAAAGTTTACTTTCGCGTTTTTGCCTCAAATAAGTGTTTATGTCCGAAAATATCTCCAGTTTAGTGGCCTCCTTTCCAGCTACTATTACTAAATAATTTTCTTAGGGATAGATCAATTGGAATGTGTTCTTAGATAATAATACAATAAACTAATTCAAAGGCTCTAAATTGTCCGAGCTTACAATTAAAATCTCTTTGCATTTAGTGCAAGAGAATTTGGTGAATATTCGCTTCAAAATTAATCCTGCAACATATGCAACCGAAATGACTTCAATGTTTCCTTACAACAACCTTTTCTCTTCATCGATTGATTTTTTTCTTATTGTTATAATGTAGTGTAGACAAATTCCAACGGATCCTCAATTATTTCAACAAAATCGCAAATGATCTTAAATCACCTACCTGCAAGACCGAGAAAAGCTAAAATTCGGGATTTTTTTTCCTCGAAAACGAAACAAGATAGATAGTTGTCAATTTAGATTTTTCTTGGCTTCTTATTTTTTTTTGGAATCGCAGTTTTTTTTTAATTTGGATTGCAAAGTGTGCGGGATTTTTCCCGCACAGATTAAAATTCTGTTTGCGTTTGGAATTAGGAAAAAATCCATGCTAAGTTTACTTTACCTCCATTTTAATTTGTTCGTATTTCATGGAAAATAAAATAGTTTTTTCACTTCCGCGTCGCTACATTGAAGTATCTTCTTTTTACACACTTTTGGCAGAATGCTCTAAGTAATATGGCCGATAATTTTAGTCAATTTGTAAACAGAAGAAGAAGAAATAACAGCACAGATGTATTGATGTATTATATTACTAGAAAATAATGTACGATTACATTGTATTACAGTTAACGAGCAGCGTAACCTAAAAAACACACAGGAGAAAGAGACATTGTTCGCACATTTCATCAAGAGAAAATGTAGCGGAAAATTGACAGATGAAGTAAGCTGTCTGCTTAATCTGTAGAATGCATTAAGTAAAATGGCAGACAATTATGAGGCTTTGACTATATAAATATGGACCGCTAACGCCAATTTCACGTTTAAATCCAAGTGACGGTGGCGGTGCCATAGAACAAGTGCCAAGGCCAAGTACTAAATGAAAGCTATTTTATGCTCGAGTCAGCTCTGTGTAAGTTTATTGTGTTTAAATCTTGTGATACCTTGAAAGTTTTTAAGAACATGGCGATATATTGCTTAGTGGAAGGATGCAATTCGACTACAGAAGTATCTGTCGATGTAACAGCGCGTTGAGGTTATGTTTACGGTTATGGTTCCGTCTGCCGTCGTTCACCGAAATTCGTTCGAAATTGATAAAAAAAATCACATGGGAGCAGTCAGTCCTGGTGAAAATCACGACCGCGTGTGTTTTCCGTGTGTGAAAAGTGCTATAGTGTCGTCTTTCCGTGCATTGAAAACGTTATAAACTATGTAAAACCAATGTCAGGCGGGCCGAATAAATTGAAAAAAAAAAAAACGCAAATATCGATGTTAAAAGTCATTCAAATTGTATAATAAATAAATATATGCATGAAAACTCTATTGAATATCAATCTTTAGTTTTCACTGCAGCGCTAAGCACCCAAACGCGACCATTCTGCTCACTGTTTTTTTTTTAATTTCCCACCTTTTTGTTTACTGGGCGGGGCTTAGTCGGGTTCCCACTTGGATACTAATATTGAGCAGTGTTTACATGGGAAAGTCCATATTTATATAGTTAAAGTTATGAGGTGTAAACAGAAAACAAAAAAAACTCATAGATGTATTTAATTTCAATAATGTGTCTATTACATTATAATTTATAAGTAGAGGTGATTAAGTCTGGAATTGGCTTGTACCAACACTTACTCATTATTAAGATAACCTAAAAAATGTCAAATATTTAATCCGCACGTACAACTTCACGTCGATTGATGATAATCATGAAGTTGTTTACAGTTGATAGAGATCATAGAAAGAGATACATAGAGTTTTGATGGAAGTGACCAAGCGCGGATTTAGAATCGACGAAATTGATAATTTAGAATTAAATGATTCAATTAATTTCGATTTACTTTGGTTTACAAACATGATAAATACGTGCTTCGACTGTTTCTAAATTAGGGACGTGAAAATCACTAAAAATCCCCCTATAAATAAAAATCTATAGAAATATGCGTACGATATATATTATTACTCGGTGGACTCTGATTAGTTAATCAACGTATGGTGCAAGCAAACTCTGCCGATTAAAGTTAATCATGATTAACTAATCGGAGAATTTAATCGGAGTCGATGTAAGTGGGCACTAATCTATAACCTCCTAAACAAATGGGAGAGAGAAGTATTGTTCACACATTGCACCCATATGTTATAAAGAGAATCAGTAACATGACGAAATCAGACATGAAATTTGAAATAAATTTCACTTGGTTTTTGTTTTACCCATTGAAAATTTCATGTCCGATTTCGTCGACCGATTTTTTAACAGTGCTATTTTTTTGTTTTAAGATGCCACTACAATTTTATTGCTTTAAAATACTCTTCAACCTTTCCTCTTAACAGCCCAATATAGAAAACTTCCCCAAAGGTAGGCCTAACAAGGCGATTTTCCACTTTGAAAATTTCATCTCCGATTTTGTCGACCAATTTTTTAACAAAGTGTCATTTTTTTGCTTTAAGATGCCACTACAATTATATTGCTTTAAAATACTCTTCAACTCTTCCTCTTAACAGCCCAATATAGAAAACATCCCCAAAGGTAGGTCTAACAGAGTGATTTTCCACTTTGAAATATTAGTGGAAATCATGCAATATAATGTTAATAAAAACTTAAAGTTTTCATTAAAACGAGTAAAATATAGCTTAAACTGCTTAATATGTACTCCTAGTACACAGTATAGTCCAATGGAAAACATTCCTGACACGTAAAATATCGCTTTGTTGAATTTATAAATTAATAGGGTTACCACCATCTATGGCTGAAAAAGTTATGGCTAACTTCTCATCGGTTCTGTTTTGTTTATAATGACTTTCTAAGCAGATTTGAATTTATTATAATTTATAGAAAATTTACTTGAAATATGATACTTCTGGGATATTGATAGCCTCGAATATGTGGCCGCAAGTTAATATATGAAGTTAGCAGTTTGTTTATTCTGTGAAGAACACGAACAAATATTCTTTCTGTTAATCATAGTTTTGCATAGTCCCCGTTAACTCCATATAATTTTTCAGTTCAAAATTTGGTAGTGTGGCCCGGAAACCACTTGGAGCGCTGAACGCAGAAATGTCTCACGAGTGCTATACTCAAAACAAAAAGCACGCACCACAGAACTAACCAGACGCCAAACTTAGTGTTTAGATATTTCGCAAATACAGGGTGTTTCAGCCTGTATTTCATGGCTAAATGGTTTTTTTTTTCAAAATCGGCTTTGGCAGGCGTATGTAGGTCTATTTAAAATTAGTTTCAAAAATACAGGGTGTCCCATAAAAGTATGTCGTATCATAGTTATATTTTTCTAATGGAATACCCCATATATATATATATATATATATATATATATATATATATATATATATATATATATATATTCAGATTCTACATCAAAAATAAGGTTAACTTTCATAATATGTTCATATGCCTAAACCTAATATTTTTTGAAATATTTAAATATTTTTAGAAAAATTGACGTTTTGAAAAAATATCATAACTTTCAAATGGGTGAATGAAAACAAATGAAATTTTGTATCAGTATATTAGACTGATGAGTGAATATTTTAGGCTATTTGCAGGAATTTAAAATCTTAAGATGTTTTGATAATTTAACACGTTCAACTTCGAATTTCGTGCTTATTTTAAATGGCACACCCTACATCTAATATCCCTATCTTGAAGGAAATTTTATTGTCTTTCAAAGATAAGATAATTGCTTTCAAAATACCTGAAAAACTCAATTTTAAGAAACCTGTGTGAGATTGATATGTAAATATATAACGAATATCCATAACAGTTTGCACACAAAATAGGTCTGATGGACTTTCAATCTTGAAAGACACTCTGTCAAATATAAATAAATCTTACTGTATGTTTACCTCCACATTGCAAATAATTTTGTTTTCTCCATTATAATTCTAATGATTAAAAGAAACACAATTAATTAGTTATTTTCGTAAACGTTTAACCGTCAATGTGTCAAATTCTGTTGTATTTTTTTATGGACAAAAAGTACTATCAATACTAATAAAAATAATTTATTTTATCTATAAATATTTATATATAATAAATATGAAATAAATTGGAAAATTTGGCGATAGCAGCGCCACCTAGCAAAAGTACGGTCCTTGGGTTATCACTTCCATTTGACTTTGACGTCTGGTTAGTCTGTGGCACGCACGTATCGAGCGTATAACAAAAATAGTCGACGAAGTTGGCGTTGGAAGTCTCGAGTCGTGTCTACTAAGATCACACGCGTGAAATGCTGGTTGCGGTCAACATGACAACCAGTACTTTACGCGTACGCGTGTGATTTTAGTTCAGACATGACTTTACATTTCTAATATAACCTAATTTTTGTCATTTTATTCATAAAATTTGTAAAAAGTAATGTTATAAAATGTTCAAATAAATGTAGTACATTGAAAATTTGAGGACTATATAAGCAGGTAAGCAATAATGTTATAAATATTGCAACAACAAACAATATTTTTTGCAAATAAATATGACAAAGCGTCATTTATTTTTTCCTAATTACAAAAATATCGTCATGTTTTGCTGTACTTGTTTATAAAAATATATCTTTAAAGTATATTTAGCTCATTCTGTATGAAATAATTCATTGCAAAAAAAAACATTTGCTTTTGAGATATCCATACGAACAAAAGGGTCTTTGAAAAAATATAAAAAAAATAAAGTATTAGAAGAACATTTTTAATATGTCCCATTTTTTCCAAGGAATATTATTTTTTTATTGATTATTGCTTACCTGTTTGTGTGTTACTTGGAAATTACAATAATGCAGGACTTTTTTATTTTTTTAAATAATCCTGTCTTACATATCGAAAATATGGTTGCCTATCAGATTAAATTTTATAATCATATTAAAAAATAGTGAAACAATATTGGAAGCGTATGAAACAGTATTTGAAGCATTAAAATAATTTAAATTAACGCGAAATTTCCCCCCTCCTCCGCATTCCGCTGCTCGAGTCAACACAAGCGACGCTTGTGATTTCCGGGATACACTAAACGAAATTTTGAACAAATCTTTTTATAGGAGTTATCGATCTAAGTAAGGTAATCTATGGCTTTGCAATATTGCTCCATTTAATGAAATTATCTAATCTAAATTAAAAATGTGTTGGTGCAACTCAAATAGATATGATACGTAATTAATATTTAATAATAATCAATATTAATAGACTATTAAAAATTTACTAATAAAATATATAAAACAGAGAATACATTGAATAAAGAAACAATAACATTTTTACTATTATTTGAGAATGATTACCGTGTCATCTAAACTAGTCACGATTAATAAAAAAAATCATGTGGTATAAAAAAGTAATTCTGTTTTATTTATAAAGGGTGAGTTTTTTTTCGATGTTCTCTATGGGGATCTCGAAAACTATAAGAAATAGAAAAACGGTTAAATAGGGAAAGAAGTGTAGTTTTATAAGACGAATAAAATGACACTTTCAAATGTCATATGAATGCTTAAGTAAATGTTCTTTTTCGGAAGAATTGTATGTATCTATTAAATGTAATGATAAAACTGTGTTGTTCGGTGCTGTGTACATACCCCCTCAGTCACAAATTTCAGTTTATCAAGATCATTGTTCTGTTCTTGAGTCTCTCTCTGATTGCGGAACGATGTGTATACTTGGAGACTATAATCTACCTCATTCATTGTGGTTTAATAATGAATATGGGGTTCTAACCAACTCTCAATGTCCCAAGTCTGAATTATTGGCTAACACTTATGGGTATCTAAATTTACACCAAGTTAATACAATAAGTAATTTTAATGACGTTCTTTTGGATCTGATCTTCGTTGATTCTTCATTGACTATGAATGTACTTCTTATTGAATCTTCGTTACCTTTAGTATCATGTGACTCTCATCATCCTGCTCTGAATCTTACTGTTACTTTACTGTCCACTCCAGAAAATTGCTGGTTGGATGATAGCGATTTTATATTTAACTTTAAAAAGGCTGACTATCAGTCCATCAATAATGTTTTTGTCAACACACATTGGGATTCATTGTTTTATGATCACGGTGTTGATGCAGCCTGTGAAATTTTTTACTCAATAATGTATTGTGCAATTGAGTCTTATGTGCCAAAAATAAAAATATCGGGTCAAAAGAGTAACACTTTTCCTCGATGGTTTGATAATGAACTGAAAAAGTTAGTAATTGAAAAAAAGAAGTTGCATAAAAAGTATGTTATCTCGCGATCAAGCTCTGATTACATGCAATTTAGCTTGATACGCGAAAAATGTAGGTCAATGTCAAAATCGTGTTATAGGAAGTACATTCATAGTATCGAAGATGACATTAAGAGTAACCCTAAACTCTTCTGGAATTATGTTAATACTAAACGTGGCTGTTCTCAAATGCCAACTGTATTTATGGATGGGTGCAATGTAGTTACCGATAAAAATCAAATCGTTGAGTTATTTGCAAATTATTTCGAAACTGTTTATTGCCCATCGCATACCTTTTGCAATACTGCAAAGTCGTCTGATTCGTCATTCTCTGTTACTCATATTCCCCATCCGCCGAATTTGCAGATAACTGAAATTTTGGACTCTCTTTCCTCATTGAAAATAAATTACAGCCCTGGTCCCGATGGCATACCGTCCGCTTTTCTGAAAAAATGTTCATTTTCTTTATGTAGGCCCTTATGGTTATTATTTAATAAATCTTTATCGTGTGGTGTTTTTCCCGCCTATTGGAAACTTGCTAACGTTGTTCCAATATTTAAAAGTGGTGATAACAAGAAGGTCCAAAATTATCGACCTATCTCAATTATATCAGCAATTCCAAAGGTGTTTGAAAAGTTAGTGGCATCATTTTTAACAAATGCTCTTAGATCCTCAATATCTTCCAATCAGCATGGATTTCGTGCTGGGGCTTCAACTACCTCTAATCTATTAGTGTATGATTCCTACATCGTCGATGCTTTGGGGAGTGGTTTTCAAGTTGATTCCAAATACACGGACTTCTCCAAAGCATTCGACAGTGTGGATCATTGCATCTTATTGTCCAAATTAGCACGTGTTGGTATTTCTGGAAAACTCTTGTCTTGGATTGAATCATACCTTACCTGCCGTATTCAGTTTATTAAAATAGGACAATCTATGTCAAGAGCCATAAATGTTACATCAGGGGTACCTCAGGGCTCCCACCTTGGGCCTCTATTATTTAATTTGTTTATTAATGATGTTACTAACTGTTTCTCATATGCTCGATGTTTATTATTCGCGGATGATATGAAGATATTTTTAATTATAAAATCATTGGATGACGCATTAACCTAAATGTGGATAAATGCAAAACCATAACATTTTCAAGGCGTGCTACTTCAATATACACTTTATACACTTTAAATAACATTGATGTGGAGCGTGTGTCTTCTATAAAAGATCTTGGGGTTATAGTAAGTAGCAGATGGAACTTCTCTAACCATATTTCTAATATCGTTTCCAAGGCCTACCAATTAATTGGTTTCATTAAGCGAAACAGCAAGGATTTCTCTAATGAAAAGACTCTGTTGCTGCTATATAATTCCTTGGTACGTCCACATTTAGAGTATTGCTCCTCCCTGTGGTCACCTTACACACAATGCAGTATTAATAAAATTGAGCTGGTCCAGAGGAAGTTTTTAAAATACGTTTCATTTAAATTTGACATGCAGGAGTCATATACAAATTTACTGCATGTACTTAAACTTAAAAGCTTGGTGCAGAGACGCATTGACGCGGATGTACTACTTGTTTTTAAAATTTTACACGGGCTTATAGATTGTCCGGATCTTCTTGAAAATATTGGCATTCGTGTTCCAGCTAGAATGCTACGTAATGACGACACGTTTCACGTACCCTTCAGAAGTACGGATTATGGGAAAAATTCGGCTTCGGTGCGTATTCTGCGCCACGCTAATATGGTCAACTTTGATTTATTTGGAGGGAAGTATACATCTCTTAAAGCCTATTTGCGAAGCCAATGATTTGTTTTATTGTTATAACGTATGCTGTAATTTTGTGTATTTGTTAATTGTGTATTATAATTTTAATTTTTAATGTTAACTTTTTATTATTGATAATGTATATATTTAAGTAAAATGTCTGTTTTCTTAGTTTTAAGCTAAATTGTAAATGGTTTGCCGTATATATTGAATAAATAAATAAATAAATATTTGAAAAAGTCAAGGGTAACTAGATATTTTGAAAAAAGTAAAATGTGTCAATTTTTTGAAATCAATATATCTCTATTATTATCATAGATAGAAAAAAACTGTAAAGGACATCGAAAAAAACTCACCCTGTATACTATATTAAAAATGTACCACCAAGTTAACGCCGACAAAATTAAAGAATTACATTGAATAACATATCGACTGGTTTCGAACTAATTTAAAGTTATTAAAATTGATCTGTATTTTTATTTATCTTATTTTCGATTTTTAATAATGTATTCATATTTATTATAATAATAATATGAACTAATTAATATTTAATAATGAGATAATTTTAATTAACTAATTTAATTAACGACGTTGATACAACTGAGCCCGAGTGACAAACATGAATGAATAATGTATGCTTTTCTCAATACTTTTTGCATTATTTTCCTTTTATTAATTTTATTATTTATTTAAACCAAATCTATACACTTACACCACAATCAATGATTGATAAAAACTTGTTATCTTTATGTAAATGTACTTTGTGTAATGATGGATATTCGGGTCTAATCAGTTCAATTATTGATTTATAATATATGATATAGAACCAGAAACATTGCCAGATATGACAATCCAACCCGGCGTCGAAATGGCAGCGGAATGCATTGAAAACGCAAGAAGACACGCCTCAATAGTCGGTAAGCGCAATTAAAGTTACCTACTTAATCTGATTTTCCCTAAACTTGATTTGCTTTTTACGTGAATTTGAATTATTTTATATAAAACAAATTACTGTATGATTCAATATGTTTGATGAATTTATTGAGTTTTATATCGATTTTTTATAAATTAATTAATATTAGTGATTAGGGAAATTTAAATATGTGTTTATATTGGTTCTAGCATCAACGTAGTGTCATCTGTTTGTATTTTATCCAACTATACGGGGTGTTTCAAATTTGAATCTCACCATGGGGATCTCGTTTAATATAAGAGATAGAGGATAGGTTTAAATTTTGCACGTTTGCGGAATTTTATGCTAATTAATATCATTAATACATGGAACCCACTGGCCTAATGAGGTCTGTGAGAACGCTGATGATGGTCTCTTAGGGGTGGTTCCCAAGAAGTTCAAAGAGTAGCAACTAACATGTTTATTTTCATTAAAAATCGTCGATCTTAATTATACAAGAGTCATAGAGCGAGCATAGAAAAGAGAATGTAATGCTGATTAATATCCCGTTGAGAAAACTGTGCTAAGTTAAGAAATAAAGTTAGTGAAATAAATAAATTGAGTACGCAATCCATTATATCATAAAAAGTGCTATTAGAAAGTCATCGCTTTAAAAATTAACTTGTAATAGCATTTTTTTTTTTATTTTCTGAAAACAAAGGAAATTAGCCCAATTTTCTCAAGGGGATATTAATCAGTAAGAAATTCTATATACGTGCCAAATTTAAACCTACCTACCATCTCTTATAAAAAATGAGATCCCCATGGTGAAGCACCCTGTATGTTTTATACAGAAATTACAAATTATTTTATAAGAGTGCTACACCAAGTCGCCTCTTCAAAAACTCGAATTAAGTTCACTATATGCAGATTTAAAACATTTGAATTGTGGAAAAAATATATTTATTAATTTATTATGAAATAAAAAATATTATGGATACATTTTAGATTTTCACGTTCTTATTAGTATGGCAAGTTTTTTTTTTTATTTACATCTTCAAGTTTTATCGGTTGCAGTTTAGTAGAAAGATAAAGCTATACAGTAAGACGGAAATAAGCGATTAAGAAAAAGTCAGTCTCTACGATTTAATAATATGAATATGTACTTAAATTGTTTAACTTTCAAGTACAAAAATATTTAGAAAAAATGAAAATAATTAATATAAATTAAATAATTATTCTACTACTGTAACTTTCTACCTTACAAATGGACAATGATTCATTGAAACTACTACTTCCTGAGAAAATACTTCGCCGGACATTGTACTACAGAATGGACATTTGCGGTTGTAATAAATAATTATTTTCAAATTTATTTTTATTTATGCCCGTTTGCACCGCCTTGTTTAAGCACTCCTTAGTGCTAAGTAATCCTTATCTCTTGACATTTGGTTTTAACCGTTCGCAAACGACGTCTAAGGTCTCCTTAAATTTAAGCCGCCGATATTGCCGGCTTAACTTCACTAAGGGTTCCTTAGCGTTGACGTACGACAGATTGTAACCTATACATTATAAATTTATAGATAACGATTATAGTAGAGAAAGTGAACCAATAATGTTATAAAGAAAATGGTACAATGTATACATTCTTTATTAAATATATTGTTTAAAGTTTCTTTTGATTATTATAATGTTTATAGCGATAATAATTACTCCAAATAATTATGCTTTTCTAAAATTAATAATAATTTTCTATGATTTCAAGGTTAGAAAGCGAAAATAATACGCTTTTGTAGACGACATGAAGTTCGGCACTGACATTTCCCCCAACTAAGGAGACCTTAACTAAGCGAAGATTTTATATGAGCGGTGCAATCCAATCTCTACTATTCTTTCCTTAACTTTTAAGGAACCCTTAACTAAGGAGGTAAAATCGGTGCAAACGGGCATTAATATAAATAATTGTGACCACAAATTATAACATTAGCGCAAAGCGCCATCTCTTGTTGCAATTTGTGTTTCATATCAGATTTTATAAGTACAGTAAAACATTAATTCAGACACCTTCATCAAAGTACATGTAACACACTGGTCTTATGAGGTTTGTGTGAACACTGATGGTGGGCTCTCGGGGGTGGTTCCAAAGAAGTTTAAAGAGTAACAATTAAGGGGGTATTACAGTTCCTACGGTCTTTTTTAGAAGGTTTTTTCGTGATTTTTTTGGGGGAAAACTAAAACAGGACTTTTTTTTTCATTTTGTTTATAAACTATTTGAGTACAAAAAGTGCTTGCTTAACTTATGGTCGATGTATATCCCATTAAAAATGGCGACAGAAGGGGATCATGTCCGGGGTTTAAGCTTGTATGGCAGGAAAGGTATCGGTACTTTCAGTAATCTTAAACATAAAATTAAGTATTACTTATCAATCTACATTAAATTCTACGAAAACTGAATCTCAGACGAAACATTTCTTCGAAAAATGGGAAAATCCTACCTATTTTTTTTTCTTTGATGCGCTCTGAAAAATTTAATTTTTCAATTTTTAATATTTTGCAACGAAAGTGGTTCAGTTTCCATAGAAAAGTGTGGAGGACAAAATACTAAAAGCGCAAGTCTATTCGCTGGAAAGAAAAAAAATAATCCTTTCCGACCTGCTGGCAAAAAGTGATTACGAGAAAAACGTGTTTAACGTTTCGAGACAAGTTTAAACCGTGTTTTCAGATCCTTCGTAGAGGATTCCTTCTTCTTCTTCAGAGAAATCCTGTTGCACCTGCAATTCATGATGTCGTTGCAGGATGGAATCCTGGGTTGCTGGAGTGAAGTGCGTTGAAACGCACCTGGCACGCCTTCGCTTGCAGAGCGATGTCGATCGCCAGGGTTTCCATTACTTTTAAAATAGAGGTGAATTCTTAATTGAAAATGCTGACGGCCAGGAACGTTGAGATGCTCAATGTTTTTGCTCCACAATTGAGGTGTTTGGTGGTCAGCTTCTAAACGCAAGCGTTGAAGCTTTCGTTTGAATTTTAGGTATTATCACCTACTCATAAGGTCTTCTTGTGACCCTCTGCAGACTCTTCCAAGAACTTACATTCGTTGGTAAGTCGATTTGCGGTACATTGTCAGCCCGACCGCGCAGCTGCTCCCCAGGAGTAATTTCCGCGCGCTGCACTGATTGCCAGACCTTGTTAACTCCATGGGAATTTTCTGTTCAAAGTTTGGCAGTATGCCCCGGGAACCACTTGGAGCGCTGAACGCAGTAATCTCTCTCTTTCTAAATTATTTCCGTCCTTCTTCCTCTCACAGCTGCTATACCCCAAAACAAAAAGCATGTACACATAAACATGGCGTCTTCTGTCCCACACGTATAACCTTAATTTGTGTCATGATTTATTTTGGAATTTATTCATAAAATATGCAAAAAAATAATTTTATAACATTTCCAGATAATTGTCGTGCGTTGTTGAAATTCGACGGATAATACAAACGGGTAAGCAATAATCATATAATTCAATAACAAACAATATTTCTTGCAAACAAATGTAACAAAGCGTCATTTGATTTTGTATTTGTATTTTCCATAATTGCAAAAAAATCGTCAAGTGTTGCTGTACTTGTTTATAAAAATGTATCTTTAGTATATTTAGTTTAATCCATTGCAAAACATATACATATAAACAAAAGGAAGAACAGTTGTTGAGAGAAAAATGTTTAATTATTAAAACAGATGTTTAAGACATTTTGCCGTAATTTATTGCAGGAAAAATTATTTGTTATGAAATTTTATGATTATTGCTTATTTGTTTGAATGTTCCTTTGGAAATACAATAATGCTGGACATTTGTTTTATGTTTTTAGATTATCCTATCGTTGCCGATGTTTCACTAAATATCAGATTATATTTTATAATTTTATATTAAAAAATAGTGAAACAATATTGACAAAATATGAAATATTATTTGAAGCATTAAAATAATTTAAATTAAAGCGGGATTATCCTCCTCCACAGCTCGAGTCGATACTAGCGACGCTAGTGGTTTCCGGGACATACTAAACGAAATTTTTTAACGAATCTTTCTCTTGGAATTATCAATCTAGGTAAGGTAATCTGTGCTGATGGCTTTGATGAGCGAAAAACTGATCAACGAAATCGCCAATTTTAAAACTACTTTGAGGCATTGAACTACACATTATAAAGTATCAAATATTAAAAAAAAAACGATATTTTGAATCCTCGGAACTATAATACCCCCTTAACACGATTATTTGCAGTAAAAATCGTCGATCTTAATTATACAAGAGTCATGGAGCCGATGCACGTGATACAACCTCACGGCTACCCTACAATCTATGGGCGTGTGGGGTGGCGTATGCGTTTTAACAGTCTGGTAGACCGAAATGGCTACCACCAGTTATCCAAACAAAAATAATTTATTTTGTAAGTAAGTGAATAAAAAATAACAATATATGGCGGGGTATTTGCCCGAAAAGTAGTTGTTTTAATGTACAATTGTTTTAAAGTACTTACGTAACGTAAGTCAAAAATGCCACAGATGCAAAAGAGGAAATGGTTTATTAATTATTTTGAAGTTCTTTTTATTTAATTTATTTAAATAATTGTGACAAAGTGAATGAATAGTCTTTTCTATTGTAAAAAAAAAACTATTAGTTATTCCTAATTACGTCAACTCATCAGTTCTTGTTAGAAACAAAAATTATAAGATATAATGAAATTAATACGGCAAAGAATGTGGGTTTATTTATTTTAATGTAGAATTTAGTGAAATCTTTGAATTTTTCATTACACGCGTTTTTGTTACAAAAAATATACAGGGTGCCCGTTTTACGAGATTAACCATGGGAATCACGCTTAATTAAAGAAATACGAAGTCGTTTAAAATAGGGCAAAGTTGCGCATTTTCGGGCTTTGTAAGATGCCGTTTTAAAAATTACAAAATTCCTACTACTTCTGGAAATATCCGGAAAAAAGCGAAATTTCGAGAAAAAGTTTTTATTTTTTTTTTGGACTTTATAATAAGAACACTGTAAACTTTTCTTCACAGTTACAGGTAACTATTTCTCCATTGAGAATGAACACATCATGTTCGAAATGTCATCTGGACTAAAATAAATTTAGTGAAGAAAAGTTTACAATGTTCTTATTATATTCATTAATCTTCACGCAACTAACACCAGCATATATTTTTCTGGACTTATTTAAAGAGATAATTGAAAATGATTGGCACATTGTTATAGCCACTTTTTCTTTTTTATCAAAACCAAGGCGTGTATGTTATTTACAAGGCACTTTTCACAAAAAAAGGATTTTTCATATTCCTGCAAGTCCGAATCTTAATGTGCGATACATCATCGTAACCAGAAAAAAAAGATGAATTTAAAAATGTAATAATATAAGATGGCCTCCATAAAAAAAAAACAAATTTGACATGTTGTAGAGGAGAAAAATTGGCTGTGACAATGTGCCAGTCATTTTCAATTATCTCTTCAAATAAGTCTAGAAAAAATAAAATCGTTTTCACATTTAAATAAAAATGATTTTAAAATAATTAATGAATTATTTCCACATTTGGCTATGTTACTTTTGACTTACGTTACGTAAGTGCGTTAAACAAATGCACAAATCAAATCATTTTCATTTAACTTATTTAAATAACTGTGATCAAGTGAATGAATAGCCTTTTATATTTACGTTTTCACAAATTTTCGCTTTTTTCCCGGATATGTCCGAAAGTAGTTGGAATTTTGTAATTTTTAAAACGGCATCTTACAAAACCCGAGAATACGCAACTTTACCCTAATTTAACTGACTTCGTATCTCTTCAAATAACCGAGATTGTCATGGTTGAGATCGTAAAATGAACACCCTGTAGATTATAAATAGACATAGTTATGGTATATTTTCATTGTTTTTTTATTGTTTTTTTTTGTGATAAATTAATTACTAAAATGATTTTTAAATTATCTGTCGAAATTCCTGTATATTTAAAGAGTACTTTAATTATAATACAAAACTGTTCATTAGCCAAGACATCCATGTAATACTAATTAGTAACCGCCAATAACAATGCAGCTATTTTTTCTACTAAATCGCACCCTTGTGCTTGTCAACAATCATTTTTTGAAATATAATCTCGATTTAAACTTCAATAAAAATATATTTTTTCCATCCATTTTTAATTATATCTAGCTAACAAATAGCGCACAACTCGTTTAATTGTTCAAGTGAATAGAGAATTTAAAATTGCATATTTATAGGGGTCCTATTGTGGACGCAGTGCCATCTGTGTATATATTATTAAAATAAAAAGTTTGAAATTCGAGTCTCACCATAGGGGTCTCGCTTATTATAAGATATAAAGGATAGATTTAAATTTGGCACGTTTGCAGAATTTTATGCTGATTCACATCCCGTTGAGAAAACTGGGCTAAGTTTAAGAAAAATGAAGAAAAAAAAAACAACTGAAAAATGCTATTTTCTTTTTTTTATTTATATCTTCGCTATTTGAAACACTATTTCAATGCAATGAAGACATTACTTTTTATGGTCTAATCGATGGCGTACTCATTTTACTAATAGCATGTTTCGTTTATTCGGGACCATCATCAACTTCCTTATTTTGTATAGACGCCATATTGTTATTTATCATATTAAAATCCTCTATTTTTTTATTACAATGATACCATATATGATATCTTTATTCTGATAAGTAAACACAATCTTAACAAAATATTTTTTGTATACTAAGAATTTTTTTATACTAATTGCATGCCATGAATATAAAAGTAATCAATACAAAATATTATGTAATTTGTAGCTTTGTGAATATAAAATTTATAAAAAAGTTTTGCAATAGAGCAAAAATATGCTTTTTTGGCATAGGATTTTCTCCATTCAGCCACTAACGAAAAATTTATAATTTATAACTAAATTTAGAGGATTAACATAAGGTACTCTTCATGCCAAGGGGTAGTTCAAGGCGACTTTTAAAAATTTACATAATGATTTTTTTTATAAACCAAAATTTATTTAAAAAACTAATATGCGGAATATCAATTTTAATATTAATAAAATATTAACACAAAACATATTTCTTTAATTTAGTTAAAAAAACAGCTCTAGCAGCAACAGAAATTCAAAGGTGTTCCTTTAAATTATTTATTGTAGTATAAAAATACATTCTAGGAATTTTATTGAATTTCAACACGAAATTATTAATGTTTTATAATCTCCTAATTTATGTTCTGGCTATACATATTTGGTCAAACATTTATTCTAAAAAAAATGGGGTGTCATATTCAAACTTTATTTTGCCTTTAAATCACCTAAATCCCTATAAAATAAGTTACATTTATAAATTCTAAAAAGTCACTCTTGATAATAAAAAATAGGACGATTTAAATATTTAATAAATAGTAATATTAATATTTTAAATTTTGACAATCAATGACAGAATGAAATCCATCTATTTGCTATAAATGAGTGCTTCTTTATTGTTAATAAAGAAAATTGCAAAAAAGAACATAACTAATTATAATAAAGGTATGATGTATCATTGTAATCAGAAGAAGTAGGGGATTTTAATCTGATAACAAACGAATGATGGTCCACAAGAAACAAATCATACTATAACTAAAATGAGTACTTAGCCTAGTTTTCTCAACGGGATATTACGAGCAATATTGGGACAAAATCAAATGCATATAAAATTCAGGTATTGGACAGTTTATTTATTTATTTTTTCAGATTTTTTTAAATTTAATACTATGTAATTAGCTACAATTAGGGCCAATAAACGACATAAAAAATAAAGTTATTATTCTATCACCTCTAATTTACAAGAAAAATATTCATTTTGTTTGGCAAGTAAATATTGGAACATTGCACGAATTTTATTTCTAAAGAGAAGTAACATCGCCCTTATATTTTATGACAGCTTGAATTTGGCTAGGCATTGGCTCAGCTAAGGATCTGCAAGTTTAAGGAGAAATTTCATTCCAAATATGCTCTATTTTGGCTCCAAGTTCAGGTAATGTCCGTTGTGGGTTGTTCCTCAATGTTTATTTTATTTTATGCCATACTGTTTCAATGACATTAAGGTCAGAACTGCTGGAAGGCCAAGAAAGAACATTTACGTTGTGGTCGTTGTGGCCACTTTTTTGTGGTTTTGGCCGTATGACATGCCACCCCATCCTGTTGAAAAATGTAATTTTCGTCAACATTTAACATGGCGATACTTGGTAGCAGACTGTTTTGCAGCCATCAATAAATTCAAAACATCCTAATCCTGAAGCTGTCATGCAGCCCCAAATCATCACTCCTTTAGGAAATTTTACGGTACGTTTTAGGCAATCCTTCGTTCAAAACATGAGGCTTTTGTTTTGAACGAATCACGCGTATGCGATAATCAGCAACACATACGCCAAATTTTGATTCGTCACTAAAAATTACTCTAGACCAGTTTGTAGAGGAACAAGATAATTTAGATTTGCCCATGTGAGTCTGGCTTTCTTTTGTTTTTCCATCAACAGTGATTTTTTCTTTGTCTATAAGAAAATAGGTTTTTTGAATGTACTTTTAAATTGCTTGAAATTAAATCTTATAAAACTTGAGCCCACATTTATGAACCCCCTGACGGCAGCATTCCCTTGACAGATTGAATCCAGTTTCGTGATTCCATTCAATCGTAATTTGCCTCTTGTTTCTATCAGAAGCTAAAGTTGGACGACCCGAACTTTTGCCTTTTTTGTCTAGGATATTTTCCGTTTTCCCATAACGCTTAATTATATTCCACACTGTTGTTTTTGGAATATTAAGTTCATCCGCCATTTCACGTATTGTTGTATTTTGGCAATATTTTTTAATCACTAACTCACGAATTTTGGAACTTGTAGAGATACCACGTATCATTTTGTTCAAGCAACTACCGATTAATCTGACGTTTCGTTCTATATTGTTTTCACAGCTTACTTGTCTTATTTTGTTTCATTTTTAACAGTAACTTTATACTGGCCCAATATTTAATTCCCACACAAAATGAATATTTTTCTTGTTAATTAGAGATGATAGAATAGAAAAGAATAATAATTTTGTTTCTTGTGTTGCTGCTTGGCCCTAATTATTGTTAATTAATTAATTACATACAATTAAATTTGAAAAGAAAAAATAAATAAATTATCAAATATCTTAATTATACATGAATTCGATTTTATCCCAATATACAGTTGTTATGGCTCGTAATTAGTATAAAATTATGCAAAAGTACCAAATTTAAACCTACCCTCTATTTCTTATAATAAGCGAGATCCCCACGGTGAGACTCAAATTTCAAACATCCTGTATACAGAAATATTTTAAACAATACAATATTTTTAAACAATACAAAATAAGTGTTCATTAAAACAAGCATTTTCGATTTAGGCTAAAATATAAATTATTTCTTACGTTTTTTGCAATAACAAACATGAATAAAGAAATGTTAAAACTAATTAGAAAATACCATGGAAAAGTCAAGTTGCGCCTCTCATGAAATAAACGTTGATAAATAGTATTATTGATATATACAATAATTCATTTACGTTGAATTAGTAGAAAATTAGCTACCATCCAGTGGTCTTTCAGCTTTTTCAACCTTGAATTAAAAGTAAAGATATTCAAAATAATTAAATAATTAATTATTCTTTTTCTAATTGATATGCAATTATTTACATAGAAATTTTTTTATATATATATATTTAATTAATGATTTTTTTGCATCAATCCAGGCACTCCGAGCAAATTTCAAAGCCTATTATTCTAATTTATTTGAATCACGTTAACCGACCAAAGTTATGCCTATGATTTGTTGACGCGTTTCAGGATTTGACATCTTCATATTTTTTATTTTAAATTGTAACGTAATTGAATCATTTTTATTATACTCTGAAGTTACAACTTAATAAATACAATTATTTATTATTATTTAATTAAATAAATACATGAAATCATACTATTCGATATTTGAAGTTGTTACTTCATAAAATTTTATTTTATATAAAGGAGATACAATAAAAGTTTTACTTTTAAGAGTTTTAATATTTTTAAAAAGATAACACTGAAGATGCTCTGAATTGAAACAGTTGTGGCGGTGTTTCTCTATAATAAAAATTATGAAACTCTTAAAAGTGAAACATAATTTTATTGTTTTTTTTATATGATACCCCACGCGCAAATGGGTAAAAATGGTTATTAAATATACGGGTCTTGCATTCCAGCTCCCATCTTCGATAACTTAGTTACTAATTACGTTAGGACTTTGAAATATTGGAAAATTTATTTGGATCCTAGCACGTATTTCAGGGAAATATGTTTTATTATACAGATTGTCATAGAAGAGTTGATGTACATTTTATTACAATGAAAGTAAACAAGGAAAATTTCTGGCAATGATCAATAAAATTCGATCGATCAATCCCTTTTTCCAACTGCAAAAAAATACTTACACTGTAAGTTTTACAAACATCTATTGAAATAACTACTTCCCGAGCATTTACCCCGCCGGACATTGGATTATACAATAGATATTTGTTGTTACATAGCAGTACTACTGCGAATTGCAACGGTACATTTTATTCATTATTTAATTTTTTCGTTGGTATTATTGAACCGATTTCAATATTTTAGGGGTATGTAGATAAAAGTAATGAATAAATTATATATCAAGCAATTAAAAAATCATATCATGACCCAACTTTTTTAGGTCACCCTGTATAATGAAAAATATTTTCCTGAAGTATGTCCTAGGATCCAAGTAACCTAAAATCCTAACTTAATTAGAAACTGAACTATTAAAAACGGTAGCTGGAATGTAGGACCCTTTATATAAAATTACACATTTAACACAAAACGTCATGTACCCTAAAAAAATAAAACAACCACTAAATTAATCGTTTCCCTTTTACTTTTTTATAGCCACCGCAGCCAGCGTTCCTGAAATGTCATATTCGAGCTCGGAGGGGGAGGAGGACTTCTTCGACGCCAACGATTCGCCTTTCGCCAGCCAGGCCGCCACCCCCACGTAAGTTAGGTCATTATTGGCGTCCGTTTTTTCGTCTTCTCCTTAATAATTTATCGCGGTGCGCACACTAAATGTCTAATTTTATAACGCTCGTAAAATTTTTCCCATTTCGAACTTTAATTTTGAAAACGTCTGCGGGTTTTATTTTTAAATAAATATTTAAAATTTTAATGGATGCATGGGAATAATTAATGCTCGCGCGTCCGCGTGTTGAATATTTAAAACGGTAAATGCGGGGTTTCATCGATTATTGATTGAAAGGGATCGCACAAAACTATATAAAAATGGTTTAAATGTTACATGTCATGATGTAAATGTTGTGTTTCTTGCTAATGTTGGTAATTCTATATAAAAACAAAATAATTAGCAATAAAATAATCAAATTACATTTAGCTACGCTTGCACGTTCCTGAATTTGCATATTAAATCCAAAGGTATCATTAAATCAAAATGGAACCTCGTTGAACAACTGAGGAAGGGAAATAAGAGTTAGATTTAAAATTGTTAATAGGGACTTTCATTTTATAATTATGAAGACAATATTTTAAAATCAATAATCCAAAGCAGACACGAAACACGTGTCTTGCAATTAAATATTTTCCACTCAATCCGTTGTAGTGTACAGTAGTACTGGCATGCAATAAACAAATGTAATTCAATATCTGGCAGTAAATATGCTTGTTTCAATGGATATTTGACAAAAACTTACAGTGTAAGTAGTTTTTGCAGATGGAATAAAGGGAATGATCGGATTTTATTGATCATTGCCAGTAATTTTTCCTTGTTTAATTGTATTATAACAAAGTATTTCTATTTAGTTATGAGTATAAATAACATTTACCAGTCAGGAAGAATTAATCGAAGACAATTTATAATAATTTGTTAAACCACAATTATCTAGCGTTTTTATAATTGATGATACATCTAAGGGACTCAAGAGACATAACACAATTTTTAAATATCCGGACAACAACATTGCTTTTATCAACTAACAATGTTCACGCCCTAACTGAATAAATTTTATTTTTAAAATATGATTCGTTATACAATTTTTATTAGATTAATGCGTTGTTGAGTTTGAAGGTGCCAAACCAAAGTGGAGTATTCCAACTTAGACTTAACAAAAGCATTGAAGAGAGATTTCAACGCTGTGACATTTGAAATATACGACAAGAAGAGTATAGAAGTGACACAGCAATGTATTGGAATGAACTGCGAACAGCGCCTCCCATGAGATTCCCGCTCGCAAATCAAACTTGATATGCGGGCATAGCTTTTGAATTATTTCAAAATTAAAGAATACAAAGTATACTTTTTTGTATTAATTAAATATATACTTTTGAAATTAATAAGAATGTTTTTTATTGATTTCAAAAGTATAAATTTTATTCACCCAAAGAGGTATTAGTGGTGAGAGAGAGATTTGAGGTTTGTAGGGCGCTTCGACGGCAAGGTATTAGTGGTATTTTGCCAAAATTATATACAGGGTGGTAAATTTTTCAATGTTTACCATTGCTATCTCGGAAACGATAAGATACACGAGCTCGTTTTAATTAGAGAAAAGTAACTTATTTTAACGTCGATTGAGTATCTGAAGAAAAATATGCTTATTTTAATAGGTTCCTGATTTATCGCGAAAAAACTGAAAATGTGATTTTAGAAAGAAAAAGAGATAATCGGAGCTATTACCTACTTGATGTTAAAGTTAATGTAAACCTTATTCCTTATCGTCACAGTTAAGCGAGCTTTATAATAGTTATGTATAAAAAATAGTGAAGTTAAAAAATAACGTATACGTTCAATTTAACATATTTCGTACGGAATAGCACCAAATATCTTCCCTGCTATTAAGGGTATCAAACTTGGTAACTGTATATTTTCGAATGACGTCGACGGAAATATTCTAGGTATTCTAGATTTTGAGTTACAATATTCATTTTTTTACATTTCTGATTTGCAGTCGGAGATTTTCTGTCTTCAGTTTCAGTTGAATAAACAAGATCTTTTACAGTGCCCCACAAAAAATAATCCAAAGGATTCAAGCAGGGCGATCATGGCGGCCAACGAACGGGACGAAATGTGCTGAGCCGTGAATAAAGAAACCGTGCATTTAAATTATAAATAATATTTGTTATACAAACAAAGTTAAAAAAGTGTTTTATTATAATCTTACACAATGTATAACGAAGTGGAAGCCTTAGTGATCAGTAATTTAAATAATCGCCAACAATGCGTGAGCGATGTGAGGCTCTGCTCCATCTTACTGATACCACTCAAGATTTGTGAATTGTGTAATTCATGTAAAATTCTTCTAAATTTCTCTACGAAAAAAAATAAATATGGAGCGCCATTTAAATATCCATCACATTATTGACTCTAAGTTTATAACACCTTCTAAATGGAAGCTGAGGACCGCTACTGGCGAGAGTGCTACTACCCTTGGAGAAATGAAAGCCAGGATCGAAATTGGAGCCGTTTTAATGCATCACAAAGTCTTGGTGGCTAATATCGAAGACGAAGTAATCGTGGGTGTTATGAACTCACAATTTTCGATTGGACCTTAGTCAAGGAGTTCTGAAAGTTGGGCCGGAGGAACATGTGCTCAAGGAGGTGATATACAAGACAAAGTTCTTATAAGCGAAGATGTGGTCTTGATTCCTGGAGCCTATGGAGAGCCAACGCGATCTGGGAAAAGGCATCGTAGTCGATAACGACCAACAAGAAAGTTCCAGTACGTATAATGAACTTGAACTATTACGAAGTCATTTTGAAACGAAAAATATCAGTGGGGAACTGCTTGTAAGTATCCGCTATTGTCCGCAACATTCAGACTCATGACTTTCGTCATGGGAGACCTGCTTAGTATATTTGGATGACATTATCATATTTAGTAAGACATTTGACCAACATCTTAAAAATCTCGAAGGAGTATTTGAAAGGCTTCGTACTGCTAACTTGAAGCTCAGCCTTAAAAAGTGTAATCTACTAGAGAAGAAAGTTACATACCTCGGACATATTGTGTCAAAAGATGGTGTTGTAGTCGACACAGCCAAAGTCAAGGCTATAAAAGAGTGACCAGTCCCTAGAAATAAACACGAGATCAGAAGCTTTTTAAGACTGTGCACTTATTATCGCCGATATGTGTCCGGATTTTCCAATGTCGCGAAACCACTGACAAAGTTAACAGAAGATGCATGAAAGTTTTTCTGGGACCAAGACTGCCAAAAAAGCGTTTGAGTGCCTCAAACAACACCTGATTAGTGCTCCAATACTGTGTTATCCTTCATGCCACGGAAAGTTTGTTTTAGACACGGACTCAAGCAACTTTGGTGTGCTGCCCCCAGTACAAGAGAGAGACGAAAAAGTTATCGGATACTTCAGTAAAGTTCTTTCAAAACCCGAAAGGAACTATAGTGTGACTTGAAGGGAATTGTTAGCGATAATCAAATCTATTGAGCACTATCACAAGTATTTATATGGAAGAAAATTCCTTTTGAGGACGGATCACGCTGCTTTAAGGTGGTTGCTACAATTTAAAAATCCAGAGGGGCAAGTAGCTAGATGGATTGAAAGGCTATAACAATACGACTTTGTCATTGAACACCAGGTAGGTAGAATACATCGGAACGCTGATGTGTTGTCTCGGAGGCCCTGTCAGGTAGATCGGAAATTGGAGGAAAAATCTGGAGTTGTAAATAGTACTACTATGACGGATGATCTTGGTTTAATGAACAACTGAAAGAGGACCAACGAGCAGACCCAGATTTGGTATTCCTGCAAGCCTAGAAATCGGAAGGAACCGGGCGAGGAAGATGTGGCTAGTAAAACGCCAACCTTGAAATCATACTGGTCTCAATGGGGCTCGATTGAGGTGAAGGATAAGGTCTTGGTGAGAAACCTAGAAAGCGCTGATGGTAGAACATCCATATCGCAGATAATTCTTCCAAGGAAAAGAGTTACAGAAGTTCTGCAGCTGGTACATGATGGTACTTTCGGAGAACACTTTGGTGTTAGAAAAACAAAAGAAAAGATCCGAGAGCGTTTCTATTGGTCGGGATATCAGAACGATGTCAAGGAGTTGTGCCGGAAATGCAAGGTATGTGCAGAAAGTAAAGGTCCGAGTAGAACACCTCGAGCCCCAATGAGGAAGTATAATGTGGGGAGCCCTTTTGAACGTATAGCCATTGACGTCACAGGCCCAGTCGGTTTCCGGAAATAAATATATCGTGGTAGTGATGGATTACTTTACGAAGTGGACATAGGCATATGCATTATCAAATCAACATGCAGCTACGATAGCAGATATTCTTGTGAACGATTATGTCGATTTGGTGTCCCATTGGAAATACATTCAGACCAGGGCAGGAATTTTGAAAGTGACCTATTCAAGAATTTATGTAAACTTTTGGGTATCCAGAAAACCAGGACAACCCCTTTGCGTTCACAATCTGACGGTATAGTGGAAAGAATGAATAGGACTATAGGAAATTATCTACTAAAGTAGTAGCCGATCAATAGATAATCTGAAACCAACATTTATTTATTTATTTATTATCCAACATATTCATAAGATCTAATTACAGGATAAACTAGAAAAATACAATGATAGCGCATATAATATAGACACAATACGTACATAATGTGTATATATCGACAGTTATTTTTGCTTGCCAATAGATCTGCGGTTCACGAAAGTACAGGGTTTAGACCTGCAAGCATTTTGTTTCTACCTTTGACTACCATGTCATTTAAAATTTGGATGCAAACCCGAAGAAGACTTGGCCGGAAACGATTATGTTTCGAAAAGAAGGAAACTGGAAGAGACTCACCAACTAGTGAGAAGAAATATCCAGGATGCGAGCGATGGAATGAAAGACCGTTATGATATTAAAGCTACTAATATCAGGCCGGAAATTCTTAGTATGGTTATATAACCCACGAAGGAAGAAAGGGCTAGCTCCAAAACTTCAACGGAATTGGGAAGGACCTTACGAAGTTTTAAAACGGAAAATCGATTGTTGTCCATTTCAACCAATTAAGCCCTAATGAAATTAATGATGTAGACGAACAACAAGTATGCCAAATGATTACTTTATGAATGAGTTGGCAGGAAATCGGAAAATTTGCAATGGCGTGACCAAGGAAGAAAGTAGAGATCTATTTACAATGCCCTCTGACTACGCCCTGGCATATTGTATAGGAAGGGATTTACTTATGACGAAGGGATAGTGGCCGTATTTAGGAGAAAGTTTGGAGGTATAGGCAACCGAATCCTGTGGTCCGAAAAGCACTGGACATAGAGAAGGATGGTCAGAAGATGTTCTACTTGGTCGCAAAAGAAACATCCTATGGAAAACCAGTCGATCTTCGGTATAAACAGTTTGTTGATTCCGTGGTCTAACAAACGAATCTTCAAATCGTATAACGCATACCATTATGCGATTTGAAGATTCGCTTGTTAAATCACGGAGTCAACAAACTGGTTATACCGAAGATAGGATGTGGCCTGGATAAGCTAAATTGACGAGTGTTTAAAAATATTTTGGAAACCATTTTCGATGGATCTGGTATTGAAGTCGTAGTATGCTGCTTCAATCCCTTGACTAAACCAGCTACGAAATGCGTTCCTTGTTACTTCTACAATAGAGGGACATGTACCAAAGGAGCTGACTGCAAGTACCTTCATTGGGAAACTATTTCGGAACGGAATAGTCTAAGGGGAGGACAGTGTAACAAAAGTGAAAGAAGAAACTGGAAATATCACTCTAGAATGTTCTACAGAGCGCGCAACGGTAAACGCGGCGTCATCGAAAGTTCCGGAAAGTTCGAGAAACAAGCACGCTATATAAATGCGCGCTAGTGGCGCTACAGGTAGTATATCACGAACGTCCGAGTACTCAACATCTCGTTATAAATAAATAGTGACAATGTGAAGTTAATGAATGTGTTAAGTCTACTGTAGATAAATAAATAGACATTGTTTTAATTATTTCCGAGTCTGAATAAACCCGATTTCGTAACAATATAATATTATTGTATTGTTATGTTATAATCGCAAATTATCTCAAATTATTTTCAGGAAAATGAACTACCATACACTAATTTTACTATAATAATGTTCTTGTTAGCCAAAATATGAGAGTGACAGAATATAAATAAATAAATAAATTTATTTGGTTTTAGAATCATAAAAATATAATCATTTTGGCTGAAAGACCTAAGGTCGATAGCCATTTATAAGTTTAGATCAAATATATTGTATAATATATGTATATGTAAATACCACAATAAAGATGATTGTATTGTGATGATAATCATTTAAATGTTTCTTCCTTATATTTTTTTATAAATTATAGGATGAAATTAGAACAAAGATATGAGGTTATTTTTTAATTTCACTTATGAAAATGTTAATGAAATATGTAACCATCAATTTTAATAAATTTGCCATTTATGCATCATTCATGTAGAAAACATTCGCGCATCCTTCAATAATAAATCCTCCAATTAGTCTCCCATTTTAAAGTAAGATACTGCAGCAATATCGGATTTGGTGCACATACATTTATGGATTAAATATGCATGAGACACTCTTGAATGGGTGGGGTCGGAGAAATAAATCTCACCGTGGAGGGTAAACGTGTGCACGGGCATTAAATCCAGGTCGATTGGTCGCTTTAATTATGCATGCAATTTCAAAAATGTTGGGGAATATTTTGGAACGTTCTGTATTTATAGGAGTATATGGAATGAATGCAAGTTGAAATGAGTTTTTTTTTTCGGTATTATTACGCCGTGCGTGTTTTGTTACGCCCACATGAAATGATTTATGGCGAAATTTAAATGGGAATAATGATATTATACAACGTAATATTAATTGTACTTCTATATGCTATGGTTACATTACATTTCATTTTTTTATCAAGAGAATGATAATTAATTTATATGAAATATCAGTCAGCGTAAAGATACTGAAAAAAATGTACCGTGAAAAACGAGTGCGTTGGAGTTAAAGGGATTAATGTAATTTTTTTTATGTGTTTATATTATCATTGTTACGTTTTCTCATATTGTGTGTATACCGGGTGTACCATTTAACCTGACAAATAAAAATGACTGGAAAAATATGCATTGTGCCAAAAAACGTTACGAGACCAAAAATTACTTCATAAGAGGACATTATCCTGTTCTAAATTCAGCCTCCTGCTGCCCCCTTAGTGGGTGGGGTGGAGGACAGTTTTGAAATTTCAAATTGGAACCCCCATTTTTCATTCAAGAATCGAATTCTACGAAAAAAAAAAATACATAAAATATAATTAAAAAATATTTTTATTCGTAACAGATAGCGCTGTAATCGAAAAAAAAAAGAAAATAAGGTGAGTTGCTTTTTGCGTATAATTTTTTCGGTTGTACACTTCTGTCGATAGCAAACAATTAACCTTTTATTTATTTTAACTTTAATTTTTGCGATTACATCTCCATTTGTTGCAAATAAAAATATTTTTTTAATAAAATTTTATATATTTTTATCCCTAGAATTTATTTATTTAATCTGCCAACAAATGGGTTTACACCCCGCTCAACCCACTGAGGGGGTAGCAGGGGGCTGAATTTAAAACAGGATGATGTCCACTTACGAAACATTAATTTTTGGTCTCATAACGTTTTCACGTACGATTCGTAATTTTCGAGTTATTTTGATTTGTCAGGTTAAATGTTACACCCGGTATATCGAACACGTATAATGCAAATTAAGGACTTTTTATTATTTGACGAATAAAGCACTAACGACCTTTCATCACATTATTATTATTTAATTGGCCGACGAATGTCTAACGCGTCTTTCGAGCGCTTTAGGCCATGTTTGTAGTGGAGCAGTGCGATGCTAGCTGCATCATACTTTGATAGAGATTAATTTAAGGTGCGCGCGCACGCGCGTCTTTATCTATTTAGAATTTCGTATGCACGCGCACCAGTTCTAACCTCTTCCGAAGTATGATGCACGTAGCATTGTGTTGCTCCACTGTAAATGCGGCCTTAGCCGCGGGTATTTCATGCGCAATCTCTTGTCATAGTTGGCGCTTGAGGGTTCACCCGTATGGATATTTGTATTTAGTCTGGGACAGGTATCCAGCCTGATGGGGCTTTTATAATCCTTCTTTTCCGAATTTACATTATCATTCTTCTCGAACTTCTCCGCTCGAGCTCCGAACTTTTATTTGAATTACCAAACGTACATTTCGGATACAAATTGACCATTCCAGTGTTAATCATTGGATTAACATTGTTAATCTATTGATAATGGCCACTGTGTCCGAAATATACATTTGGTAATTCAAATAAAAGTTTCAAGAAAGGTTATTAGTGCTTAATCAATTTGATCTTCACATAACTCATTGAAAATGATCATAAATAAAGATTTAAAATATTTTTCTATATATTTATAATATACAGAGTGGGCCACAAATAACGGCCATTAAAACTTTTTAGGGTTCCTGACCGCGAAAATAATTTGAAAAATGTACATTGCACGGTTAAATGCGACCACATCATAGAAAATATTTAGACTTTCTTTCACTTCTGATTGTACCGGAAATGGCTACCAACATTGTTATTTCAAATGGAACACCCTTTTTTTATTTCGGATTGCCTGTTCAATTGCCTATCCACTCATATAAATTTATTAATTTATTTGTCAAATTTTAACCCCAAATTGACGTTTCAAAAATGCCTATAACTTCTAGTAGGAACAAGATAAACAGACCACCGACTTCTTGAATTGTTGGTAATGGATCCATGTAGAATAAAAAAAATAACATCTGTCCATTTTGACATTAGATAATTCAAAAGTGTCAACATTTCAGTGATCCTTTAAAAACAGCATAACTCATTTTTTTTCAAATGGAATGACCAGTATTTCGTCTGTAATATAATTTGTCAAGATAATTTGCAACATAAAAGTATTATGCATCTCAATACCTAGAGGAAGTAGTTTTTGAGTTATTTCGAAATTGTTTTCTCTCAAAATGTTTACATAATTGAGTAATGACTTTGGGATAAAAATCTCAATCACTAAGTCGTAGTTTACACCTAGCGGTTTTTGTATTGTTGCAAATAAGTAAAACAATGTTTATTTATTTATTTACAGTACACTTAACACATTTATCTACAACACACTATCATTCGCGATGTTGAGCACTCGGACGTTCGTAATAGACTGACTCGGACTGACTGACTGCAGCGCCGCTACCGCGCGCTCTTATATAACGTGCTTGTTTCTCGAACTTTCCGGAACTTTCAATGGCGCCGCGTTTACCGTCGCGCGCTCTGTAGAACATTCTAGAGTGATATTTCCAGTTTCTTCTTTCACTATCGTTACAGTATATTTTAAAATATAATATGAAATCCATATAGCAAAAGATAACATAGGCCAACAAATTTAACTTTTTGAAAGTTGAATTCGATGTGACATATGATTTCGTACCCAATCACGTAGGTTTTTTTTATTATTGTTGAAAATAAATTAATAAAAAAATGGTAAAAAGAAACGCTACAAATTACAAATAGTAAATTGAAAAAAAATCAAAACAAACTTTAATTTATTTTATTCTCCTCTTGTATGACTGCATTTTTTTCTGTATTCCAAGGCCGGATTATTCCTTTAATCATTAGTAAACACCCATCATTGAAACATTCCACCGATATTGATACCTGCGTTCAATTTCTTTCATGCTTGGTGGAACTTCTCACCTTGCTTCTCACTCATATCACCAAGATTTTCTTTGAAGTTATCAAGATGCGAGTGTAAAAAGTAAACTTTTATAGATTCCATAAACTTGCATGTTTTTCACAATTACATTATAGTTAGGATCCTTGTTACCTAAAGACTGATTGCGCTAAGCAGAGTCGATATAAGGATGGCGGTAGGGATTATTACTAGCCATTTAGATGACAATGGCTAGTAATAATCTAAACTCAGGAAAGTGATGACGCATCAAGACTTTTATAGGGGCTGTAAAGACGAGGAGGAAGAAGAGACAGTTCTTCACTTCCTGGCCAGTGTCCCGCCTTACAAGGAATTAGAAAGCAATTTCTAGGAATAGCTCGCATTAATGGGTTCACAGACCTAGTACCACTCAAGATGAGGAGGCTGGTCAACTACATTAAGAGCTATAACTGGTTTTAGAGGGTTATGCAATACTTCCATTTATGTGGTAACGCAATTGGTCTTGAATGGTCTAAGTGAGCCTATGACTGCCACTACTACCTAACCTAACCTAACCTAACCTAACCTAACCTAACCTAGGATCCTTGTTGTTTTTTTTTTTTCAAAAAAAAAAAAACTCCAATAACTTTAGCAAATGAAATCTATGCATTTTTTTGTTTCACTCATGAAATTAACAAATTCTTTATCTTTCGTTAATCTCCTTATTTAAGGACCGTCAAAATGCCTTCCTTTAATTTTGTCTCCATCTTTATTTAAAGCTTTAACGTATTGTTAATCCTATTTTAATAAAAATAGTTGTCCTTTTTCCTACTTATTTTTTATTAAACTAGATATATTTCGGAAGATATGTTTCCATCTTCAGTAGTTGAAAAATAGTTTCCAAAATATATCTAATTTAATAAAAAATAAGTAGGATAAAGGAACAACAACTATTTTTAATTAAATAATTTAAGTCTCCGCAACCAACAACCAATGTAAAGATCATTAATCCTAGTTTAATATTCAGTGGAGTTAATATTGTTTGTGGATCAACAACACTTTCGCTCAGAACATTTTTTGATCCGGTAGATAAATTATCTATTCTTAATAATAGAAAAAAGGATTTATTCACTTAGTCACAGTTATTTAAATAAATTAAATAAAAATAATTTGAAAATAATTAATTCAAAAATGTTTCACCACGGGTTAAGTGAGAAATTAATTAAACATATTGAAAATAATTAATTAATTAATTTCCCTTTAGCTACTGTGACATTATGCAAATACCCACGCCGGAAATTGAATTACATAATAGATATTTGCCGTTGCATCTCAGCAAAGTTGATAAAGCGACGTTTTTCGATCAAGAATATTTTACATTTATTCAAGGTAAAGCTATACCAACAAGGCATAAATCCCGAAACACATGTATACGGATGGTCTTTTATTCATATTTAGTTTTATTTGTGTAAAGTATTCTTGATTCGAAAAACATTGTTTTATCAGCTTTGCTGAGATACAATGGCAATTATCTCCCGTGTGATTCTTGTCCGGCGTGGGTATTTGCCCGAGTAGTTGTTTCAATAGATATTTGTGATTTCTGTGTACTTACTTCGTAAGTCTTTAATTGCAAATCAATTAGAAATTAATTAATTAATTAACTTCTTATTCTTTTTTTTTAATTCAATGGAAAGGAAAAATTCCTTTCGGGAATTTCCTTATATTATTCTATTGATTTGTACACCAATAATCTCAGTGGCGTAGCGATTTTTATAATGTCATTTTTATAGTGTCATTAGTGGCCCTGCACCAGTAACCACTAATATGTTGATACCAATTTTGCGCGCGTTTGAAATCGGACATGTGACGCTACATTTCTTGTGTTGATAGTTTTTTTATACATTATTTGGGTTAAAAGATACAAACATTAAAAAATGAATGAAATTTCTGAAGAAATCCATCATGTGATGCTTTTTCAATATAGAAATGGCTACAATGCATCAAAAACATGCAGAGAAGTGTTTGTCATTTACGGTGAGGATGCTGCAAGTGGTTATACCGTGCGTAATTGTTTTGAACGTTTTCGTGGTGGAAATTTGGATGTGAAAGATTTACTTCGCTCCTGTCGGTCTCTCATTGAAAAAGCCGACAAAATTTTGGACATGATCGAGATAGACCGCCATCGCCATGCAAGCTGCCAGGATATCGCTGACGCCTTGGTCATCAACCTCTAAACAGTTGGGAATCATTTGAGAAGGGCTGGCTATTAAAAAAAAACTCGATGTTTGGGTGCCACATGAATTGACTGTGCGAATTTTGATCAACCGTGTCGATATCTGCGAAACGTTGGTAAATCAAAACAAAATAGACCCATTTCTTAAAGGATTAATTATGGACGGTGAAAAATGGATAAAATACGAGAACATAAAACCTCAAACGATCGTGGTCGAAGCGTCATGAAACGTCACAAACGACGACCAAGCCCGAATTGATGGCCAATAAGGTTATGCTATGTGTATGATGGGATTGTAAGGTAATCGTCTACTATGAAATTTTAGAACCTGGCCAAACGGTCGATTCAGCTCTCTACTGTCAGCAACTCACCAGATTAGTCGAGGCAATTCGAAATAATCGGCCAAAATTGGTCAATAAAAAAGGTGTTGTGTTCGACCACGACAACACACACATCTTTGAAGACCCTGAAAAAAATGGCAGAGCTTGGCTAGGAAGTTTTGATGTATCTACTGTATAGCCCGGATATTGCACCAACTGATTGCCATTTGTTACGGTCTTTGCAAAACTACCTTGACGGAAAAAAATGGCAAACAAAAGTGCAGTCGAAAACCATGTTACCAAGTTTTTCACCGATAAGCCACAGAAGTTCTACAATGATGGAATTATGAAACTACCCGAAAAATGGCAAAAGATCATTGATAATAATGAACAATATTTACTAATAAAAATGATTTTCAATAAAGAAAAAAATCCATTTAAAAATTATAACAAAATCGGAAAATACTTTTTAGATGACCCATTATAAAAAAACATAAATATGACACCTAGTAAATTTACTAAACAATTGTTCGTTATAGAAACAAAAAATATTGATACTCTATTAGTTTAGCCACCAAAACTTAAAACAAAAATAAACAAATCCAAATCACAATTTGTTTGTTAGCCTGTGTAATCCGGACTTCCCAATCATTAACGACCAGGTCGACTTACTTACACCTCCCCCCTTTTGAAAACATTGTAGTAACATATAAATATTTGTCAACATCGAATTGTATTTACCATTGTTTGAGAATGATTACACGGTAATCGAAACTAGACACATTTAATAAAAATTCAAGTGGTATAAAAAACAGTTACTTTGTTTTCTTTATGTCCGATATTGAAAATGTACCACCAAGTTAACGCCGACAAAATTAAAGAATTTTGAAATATTTATTTATTTAAAGATAACAGTGTTGTGCTCGTGCCACAATTTCATTCCTACATAATAACGCAAACAACTTGATTCACATAAATAGAAAAGAGTATTTATTCACTTGGTCGCAGTTATTTAGTGTACATTATGTAATTCAATGTCCGGCGTGGATATTTGTCCGGGAAATAGTTGTTTTAATGTGCATTTGTTTAACGTACTTACGTAGCGTAAATCAAAAGTCACAGAGTTAAATGTGGAAATGATTTGTTAATTATTTCCAAATCATTTTTATTTAATAAACTTTATTCACTTCAAAATTTGCATCCAATAACTTTTTTACACTTTAAACGTCGGCTGAGAATAAAAGTCAATGTTTAATTTGCCCCTCGTCAATTCCGATTCAATTCCGGCAAATTACATTTGACGGGATAAAGTTCTGGATAAAACAGATTATAGCAAAGCTCGGCCCTCTTGAAAACTAAACAAATATATTACACTTTTTTTTATCGTGGGGAAGTTTATATGTGTGCCGTGTTGCGCTTTTTAGATGTCCCGCTCAGATATTACAGAAATGGCTTAATAATTTCGCGGTCGGAGGCATAAATATGCGCGATATAAAAAACACAGAGGGGAAGGTTGCTTGGCTGACTTTATTGATTTAGTCCAGATAGTTATATTTTTATTGATTTTTTATGAATATATGTGTACGTAATTTTATTAAGGTTGGGTTAGTCCAGTGTGAAAAAAGAATAGGTAGAATGTATTGAGCAATGATTGCGTCTAGTACCACTAGAAAGAATTTTGTAAAAAAAAAATTATTAAAACATAAACAGTTAGCAATCATGACGGTTTATTCAACTAGACAAAGACAGGCCGAAAGACCTCCGGTCGATAGCCGTTTCTCTTAAGAATACATATTTGTTTTAAATTGTTTCAAGTATTGTATATTAAATATGTGTGTATTCTTTGGGGATAAAGATGTTTGATATAGATATCAAGCGTATAACAAAAATCGATGACGAAGTTGGCATTGGAAATCTAAAGTCATGTCTGAACTAAAATCACATGCGTACGCGTAAAGTTCTGGTTGTCATGTTGAAACTGTTTAACCGCAACTAGCATTTCACGCGTGTGATCTTAGTACAAGTACAGACATTACTCGAGACTTTGAACGCCAACTTCGTCGTCGATTTTTCTTATACGCTCGATATATACAGGGTGGCGCAAGATTCCGATGAAGTCCAATATCTCAGTTATTTAGAAATTTACAAAAAAATATTACTGATATAATTTGTAACTACTGTAAAACTTCACGTTTTAAAATTAGTTTCATATATACAGGGTGTACAATAATCACGTGACGTATCAAACATATGATTTTTTAAATGGAATGCTATATTTTTTTTATGTCGATTTTAGATTCTACGCTTAAAATTAATCATTTTTGACATAAGGTTTGTTAGGTCAACACACAGACACACACACAGACATTTTTCAAAACTCGATGGAATGGACTCAGGGGACCTCAAAACGTGCATATTTGTTGAAATTGGCAGTTCGAAAATTTTACGATCACAATACTTTCCCTTGGACAGGGGTCCGGAGAAAGTAAAAATGGTGCGAGTTTTTGAATAAAAATTTAATAGTAACTGAAAAGTTATTACATGAAAAATTTAAATTTTTGTCTTTTAAAGTTAAAGCCAAATATTTAGAATTTATTTTGTTATTCCTTACTTTACAATGATTACAAATTTCCCTACACTGTATACAAATTTTTAGAACATTTTTTTTAAATATGACTGCATTTTAACGTTTTATTTGACATAAAAATAATTGTTCATTTCTAAGGCAACTTATCAGGTATACGAAATTCTTCTGGTTATAAAATGAAAACTGAATGTTCTACAATACAAGTTTTATAACAAAAATTATTTATTTTTTTCAAGATTTACAACTTTTATTTGAAACATTTTTTGTAAGATTTAAAATATAAAAAAAAATATTAAGTGCAACTTCACTTAATGAGGTTTGATTCCAATAAAATCATTTCAGATCATTCCACTGTAATAAAAAGCTTAAATATATAGTTTGGGTTTAATCCATTTAGCCGTTCATGCGCTATCGCGAAAACAAACAGACACAAACACATTTTTCAAAACTCGATGAAATGAACTTAGAGGACCTCAAAACATGCATAATCGTTGAAATTGGCGATTCGAAAATGTTTACGATCATAATACTTTCCATTGGTCAGGGGTCCAGGAAAGTAAAACACATTTTTTCTTAATTTTTGTCATATAACTATTAGATTTCCTAAATACTCATTAGGTAAATTTTTGCTATAAATTAAAAAAAAATATCTTTTTCTTATCAATATTTTATTCATATTTGTATCTTCGACTATATAAATATGGACTGCTAACGCCAACTTCACGTTTGAATCGAAGTGACGGTGGCGTTGCCATAGACCAAGTACTAAATGAAAGCCGTTTTACGCTCGAGTCATCTGTGTGTAAGTTTATTGTGTATAAATAAATCTTGTGATACCTTGACAGTTTTTAAGAACATGGCGATATATTGCTTTGTGGAAGGCTGCAATTCGACTACATAAGTATCTGTCGATGTGACAGCGTGTTCAGGTTATGTTTACAATTACGGTTCCGTCCGCCGTCGTTCACCGAAATTCGTTCGAAATTGATATAAAAATCACATCGGAGCAGTCAGTCCTGGTGAAAATCGCGACCGCATGTGTTTTTCGTTTGTGAAAAGTGTCATCATGTCGTCTTTCCGTTCATTGAAAGTGTTATAAACTATGTAAAAGCAATGTCAGGGTCCCCGTGCCCGCCCTTTTGCGGGTCGAATAAATTGAAGAAAAAAAAAACCGTCGTGATCAAAATATTGGGTTGTTCGGAAAATAATTTCGTTTTTTTTTTGTGAAAATGAAAGACAGTTTTCGTATAATAAAAAAATACTTTATTAAATTATATATTGGGCGTTCTGGTCCAATACATTTTGCCATCTTTCTGGTAGTAGCATAATTCCACGCTCATAAAATGTTTGGTCTTTGCTGGTAAAAAACTGATAGAGGTGGTTTTTGACCTCCTCATTAGAGGTGAAGGTTTTATCGTTTAACAAATTTTGGAGTGACCGGAACAAATAATAATCCGATGCTGCTAGGTCTGAAGAATATGGTGGGTGTGGTATTGTATCCCATTCAAGCTGTAAAAGCTTTTGGCGAGTGATCAAACTTGTGTGAGGTCTCGCGTTGTCTTGGTGAAACACTACACCTTTCCTGTTGATTAGTTCTGGCCTTTTCTGTTAAAGTGCATCATTCAGTTTGTCCAGCTGATGGCAGTAGACTTCCGAATTAATCGTCGAGTTGTCCGGTAAAAGCTAAAAAAAAAGATTCCTTTAAAATCTCACCAAACAGACAGTATGGAAATGGAAATGGTTTGAGCCGGTTCATCACTGGGGACCAAGAATGGGTTGTATACAACAACATCAAACGCAAGAGGTCATGGTTGCGTTTGATGTTGTATACAACCCATTTTTTGGTCATCAGTGATGAAGAGCTTCAAAAACGGATCATTTTCGTGACGTTTGAGAAGTTAATCGCAGACGTCAATGCGGCGACACAGATTTCTCTCTGTGAGAACATTGGGAACCTATACATCGAGTTTCGAGGATAATCCTAGGTCTTTCAAGTGGTCATTAACTGTTGAATTTGATAAATTTAACCTCAATCCAATCTCACGTGTTGTTATTCGCCAGTTCGCATCAACTAATGCCTTTATCGCGTCTTTATCAGCTTCAACCGGCCTTCCTGAATATGGTGCATCTTCGACATCAAAATTGCCAGATCGAAATTTAGCGAACCAGCTCTGGCACTGGCGTACTGTCAACACACCTTTTCCATACACATCGGTCAATTTCTTTCTGGCTTGAACAGCATTTTTACCCTTTTTGTAGTAACAAACAGTAAGATATGTCGAAAATGCTGCTTATCGCTCTCCATATTTAAAAGGGCATCAAAAACTACTGCGTAGAATTAATTGGAATTTTTACACACAAGCCTTGCTATATGAGCTCTCAAAGCATATACAAATTATACGGTTTAAGTGTAAAGTTATGTGCAAAAAAATACAATTATATCCTCTGTCGGGAAAAAAAAAAACGAAATTACTTTCCGAACAACCCCATACATCATCCAGATGGTGCAAGTGTCCCAAGACAGGCCCATTGAAGCCCCCATTCCGCGAAAATATTGTCAATTTAGCTACGAAAACATTTATGTTAGCATTGTATTACATTTATATTGACCCATTCAAATTGTATAAGAAATAAATATATGCATGAAAATTCTATTGATTGATTGATATTCTGTAGTTCAGGGAACGCTTTCACTATTTTTGAATTTCCAACCTTTTTAGTCACTGGGGCGGGTTTTCACTTGGATACAAATAAACATGTGAAAATGAATATAATCAATACAAATCTTTGACTATATAAACATAGACTGCTAGTCCCCCTTTATTTTCCAGTAAATCTGTGTTCGCATGGAAAATGAAGAGGGACTAGCAGTCTATGATACAAACATAGACTGTTAGTCCCTTCTTCATTCGTCAAAAATTTGTATTGATTATATTCATTTTCACATGAAGCTTGTTTTGATACCTTTATATTGACAAAATTATATTGCAACACTGTGCTTGTTCATCAAAATAAGGTACCATTTTAATCACAAAAATAGTTAATTTGAACCTAGTAAAAAAATAATATGGCGTTTATAAGAAATAAGAAAATTGATAATGGTCCAGATGAAACGAAACATGCTTTTGAGAAATTTGATCATAAAAAAGTGCTATAAGAATGTGAAAATATTGTTTGAAGCAACGAAAATATAAATTAAAAAAGAAAATTTCATTTTCAGTATATTTTTATTTTTTCTTGAAAACCAAGACACTTAGTCCAGTTGTCTCAACGGAATATTAATATGCATGAAATTCCACAAATTTCCAAATTTAAACCTACACTCCATCTCTTATAATAAGCGAGATCCCAATGGTGAGACGCGAATATGAAACATCCTGTATATACATGTCATTATTCAGATATACAGATAATACAAAACAACATTAAATAAATAATTACATTACAAGTGATGTTTGTCTGTCTGGGCTATCGACCAGAAGTCTTTCTGACCCATATTTTTATTAATTTATAATCTTAATAATTGCAATAATTTGATAACGTGTCTTTGCATTAATGAAATAAATAATAAAGGATGAAATATACAACATTTGTGTAATATACGCAGAGCCGTAACTACCTTTCATGCCCTTCCGCAAAATAATTATTAAGGCCCAAAAGCGCTGACTGTTAACTACGGAAAAACAAACAAATATTTGTTGTTTTGCCGATCTTTTGGCTTTCTAGCACTCAAACCCCCCTAACAGCTTTTATAATAATAATAATAAAGTTTACGTTAAAGTTAACATTCCCCATACGGAATAGCCCCGATAATTTGCTAAAAAAATGTGCATATACAGGTTCTGGGAATATGGTCGTAATATGCGCAAGGCGTATATTATTTTAAATTCAATGTCTACTGTTTTAATTTTGCATACCTTGCAGAGCCACTATTTGCTGTTGTGTACGAAATCTCTCGTATCAAAATAAACGATTAGATAACACGCAGAGCATGCACCGCAAAGTTGGCAGGAGTTCATAAACTAATCTAAATAGACCCCAAACAATATTTGTTTACGTGCCTTGACTTTGCGTGCGCGTGGATCGATGCGAAACCCACGATTCATTGTTATTTTTTATTTTTCCTCGAGTCGAAAATTTGGCAAACAGCTTATACAGTTCCCTGCAATACACTCCGGCGACGTCACGGCGCATGCCATTCGCCGCCACCCGGAATTATTGGCGTCGGCGTCCGCTCCCAGCACCCAAACGCGGCGTCCACCCACAAAACAAAGACCCTCGCTGCGCTAGTAAATTAAAAGAAGGGCATAAAATGACGTTAAAATAGCAATAATAGTGTAAAACTGTGCGCGTTTTCATTAAAGAAAGTGTCGCGGCTTCCATGAACTCAACACCCCTCTGACAATATCTGAAGACGACCAGAGTGCCTATCCCGTGCCAATATGATGCGCCTAATACAAAACCGATTAAGTCTGAAGAGACGCAATAGCAGAGAGTAAGAATTAGAAACATTTTGAAAGCGGGAAGTCACAAATCAATCAAAATCATCCCCTATCCGCTAGGTTATAAAACATACTCGCCGAAAAAGCTGACGAACCCCCATCACGATCCCATTCCGGCATTGAATATTTATCAGTTGCGCGTTTTACAGAGCTTTTGTTGTTGATTTTGATTCCATTCCCTCCGTAGTGTGCGATGCCTTTCGATCTTAGCTGGTTGTAAGTGTTTATTTTGACGTTTATTGTTACTATTATTTTTGACACGATGGACCGTCACGCGTCATCGTCGTGTCGTCCCTTTCGAAATTATTATGTTATTTGAGTGCATCGTCCTTTTCGGCATTGTTTTATTTGCACTTCACACGGTTTACATTTACAGCACGCTGCGGCAATTCAACGAAAATCCATCGGGTGCTAACGTCGCTTCTGCGGTTACGCACGGCAACGAAGTCAGAAGCATAGGCAGGCCTTCGGTCGTCTCCACCGTTTCTGTTTTAGAGAATTTGGATTACGACGGTAAGTTTTTATTTATAATAAATTATTTATTTTATTTTCAAAATGGGCACATACTTTTTAGTGTCCTCTAAACTAACCTAGTTTCAGTAATGTGGTGAGTTTGACAATAATCAGTGATTCGTATCCTGGACTTAGATATTCCGTACACCACATCTTTGGTTAACATTAGTCACAGATTAATTCCTAAATCAATTTAGGATTAAAAAATCCCGGATTCAGGAATATTAATGGTTTATATTGTAAACAATCCTTGGATTATGTGGAATTTTATACATTTTAACGCAAATCGAAAATTAATATTAAATATTATATTAATATTGTATAATTATATATTGATTTTTTATACATTTTAATGTAATAGTCAGGAAATCATATGGAAACAAATATTAATTTTCGGATTGTGTTAAAATTTATAAAATATTCCACAAATTGAAGGATTTAAACCATTAATATTCCCGAATTCGGGATTTTTCGATCTTAAATTGATTCATTGATTAATCTATGACTAAGTGCAGCCATTACAGAGAAAATAATATATTAAAAAAAGACTTATTAACGATAAAATTTTGTTCCTTCTTTATTTTTTTCATTTTGTACAACAGAAGAATATGTCCTAATTATTTTGGTATAGATATTCCTCACTAAAACATTTTTCCCTTCATTTGTGGTTATGACCTATATATTACGAGATTTATAGCAGTACTAATAATTGCAGTTTAATCCCTGATTCTCGATATAGGATTGGTGAATCACGGATTTACGAATATTATGGGTGGATCGAAGGATTGTTCACAATATAATTCAGTATTATCGGGGCTATTCGCTATGGGAAATGTTACGTTTAACGTGTACTTTAATTAATTAATTCACATTCTATGAATAAATATCTATTAAAAAAGTTGCTTAGACTGTGAGGATACAAAAATAACGTACAAGTTAAACTTAACATCTCCCCCACAGAATAGCCCCGTATATCGAATATTTTATACCTTTTAACGTTATACGAGAATAAATGCTCAATCCTAGTTCAATCCTGGTCACAATAAAATGCACTGCGCAGTGTGTTATTTTGAGGGCATATGGGTTTTGCGTATTTTTGAGCAAAAATAAGTTCAAATTTCGTTAAAACAAAGTATACCGTTTTGTAAAGCATACTTTAAATTTAAATGCCGAAAAGATTTTTCTAAACACAATCTATTGTCAAAGTTAAATACTCTCGTACATCATATTCAAGGCAGAAAATTACGTTATACTAAAAAATCATAACTTAAAATCCGATTATTCAATCAATTTCGAATTTTGGTGGACTATAATCTTGTTGATTGTGAAGGCATTAGTTGTTTGAAAATCCATAATAACTTAATAGTTTCATTTAAAGTTATAACTATAATATTTCTTAACAAAGTGGGTACATTCCAATCAAATCAATTAATTAGAATCCATGTTTAAAGATAATAGAAAATGAATAATTTTGTGTAATCATTATCTATTAATTTTCTATGCGTGTTATGTTTTAAAATCGGCTGCCAATTCATATTTCGCGCATTTTACTCCTAGCTGTCCGATAATGCTGACGTCACATATAGCGAAAATTCAAAAATTTAAATGATCCTTATTGAATACGTACATAAAGATCACCTAAAAGATAGATAAACTGCGCGGTTATTATACATATCTAAGAAATAATCTTTATAATTAAAATAAAATAATCTTATATCTACTTAATAATATCAAAACTTCAAGAGAAATTCAAGAAAATAAGGTGAAAAATTATAATTTCGATATTTATTGAAACGTATGTCGGTCCTTGAAAACACGCATGTCAGAGAGCTTGCAACATAGAGGTAGTATGGTTAGAGAATATGTTTGTTGACATCTAATTTACTAGACGAAAAGTAAAGGGAAGACAAATATGTAAACATGATTATGCCCTTAGTGATGGTCCGCTTTTAATTGAAGTTTTATTCATAATATTTTATAATTTTTCAAATTATATGTATATTTTATCTATGATTCAAGATTATGTATTTTGAATAGTGATTGATAACACTGATGATTTTTTAAATTGAATTATCAACATACAAATAATATCAATAATCGAACAATCTTTTCAGAAGAAAACCTTTTGGTTAAGATCTTCTTAAAAAATAATCTATTTAATCGAAATGACATGTGACAAAGTAACCGAAACTATACCCAACCAAATAATCATTAGACATTTAACTAGATAATTACTTAAACAAATGTACTTAATTCAAGATACTCACTTTTCACTTTATTTCATTTATAAATATACTTAAAAATTGACCTTTATATTAAAATACTGAAGGAAATGTATCAATTATAAATTCAATGATTCAAATATTCGATTTAAATATATATATATTTATTCGAATCTTGAGTTTAGGATTTCATTAAATGAATATGTAATTGTCTATGTGTACATCGATTTACATTTAAATTCAATTATTTAGTTAAATGACGAATCTATCAATAATCGATTAGTTAGTTGAACTCATTTTCACTTAAAGATCGATTATATTTTAAAAACTTAAACACAATTGATTATTACTAAAATGTTATTAACATAAAATAAGATGTATGTAGAAACAACAAGATTATTAGCTTCTCAATTATTGGAAATTAATTTGACATTATTTAAGGTGGAATCAATTTACTGTGAGAGGTTTTCTTCTGTTGTTTTTAGGTTTATATACAAGCTATACATGTATAAATTCATAAAATCTTAATCCCTTTTACCTTTTCGGGTTTCGAGTGATATAAGCAATATATGCATCTATCAAGTATTTTACCTTAGGTCAGTAGCATATTTATATATAATTCATGTCTCGATTTTCTCTTGTTTATATTATGTGAGTTTTTATGTTTTTCTATTGTTCAGAAAAGTTAAATGTTATAACAGTCCACTAAATGTTTTAGCCCAATTGGTAAATAAATTGTGGTAATTTTAAATTTATTGAAAGAATATTATTTAGGTTGTCGATATACTTTAACCAATTGAGGAATTTATTTTAAGTAAATGCAGTGTAATAATGCTATTTCCTTGCTTGGTTTCTATAATTCAAATTATTTTTATACAGCATAAAGATTGGTGCCGCAGAGATTACACGTTGCTTGTATCACTATTATTATGTTCATATAACTATATTTTTGAAAGAGTTGTTCATTATCAAATTTTTATGATTGCAATCGATAGTCATGAAAATGAAATAATGATTGAAAGGATATGTATTTCTATTTATTTTCTCATTCATTTAGCGATTACATATTCTTTATTATAAATAAGGTAATGTTATTCAGTTTAATGCTTACCTCCTTAAATATTTCTGGAAATGACCATTATAAAGCCAATAACTATAAATTAATTACCAGTTAGGATATAACATTTAATCTACAATTACAACATTTAAAAATGATCATACCATAAAGATTACATAAATACTTACAGAATTTAAATCGAATTTTATTTAAACAAATACTGTAAATTACAAAATATTGCCAAGAGAAAACAAGAATCGTACACACTGAGGTTATGTTTTGGTCCCAACTGACACATATGTCCTTGTAAGGACAGACATAGGTTTTATTAAAATTAAACAATTTAATTTTTCCGGCAATATTCACAATTTTCTCTTCAAATTTTTATATGAATTAGAAGATGTCATTTTAATTTATAATATTTATAAAGCGTATTTCTTAAATATGCATAATAAGTAAGGAGTTCACCACAAAGTTTTTGGCGATATTTATGTACGGAATCAATAAGGTTCACTTTTAAAATTGCCGCGATATGTGACGTCAACAGTATCGGACCCCATTACACGCAGTGTTTGAAAACTGGGGCAGTGCAATCAGAGCTTCCATGGGGCCTATTCTCAACATCGGTGCAATGAGTCACTGATGCATAATGTCACTCGATTTTATGTCACCAAAAAATGGTGCAATCGCGTGGACCCTATTCTCAGCGCGCGGTGAGTCGAGCGATCTCACTCATGCATTTTGCCACTGAAATGATCCGACAACGTTGTAATTTCGTTTATTGGCGCGAGAAATTCAAATAATCCTAATCTTGTATTCCTATAAAATCAATTAGCATGTAAGATCATATACTTTTAAAAAAATATTACATCTGTAATGACCAAACTAAATGCAAATATAACATTTTATATCGATTACGTAAGTCTTATTATAAATTAAATATCTGTTTAACTGTTTTAGGTTATACGTTTAAAATGCGTTATTCGTTTAATAATGAAAATTAACCAAAGAATTATTAGCAAATAACTCCAAATTGTAAAACAAAATTGAATGAAATTAGAGTTTATTTCATAGCATAATTTCATAGAATTTGAATTTATTTTCTATTTTCATTAACCGATAATGCGTGTTTACCCCTGAATAAGTGGATTACCTGCAATATTCCCGTCGGAACTTTAAGTCATTTGCATAATTAGGAAAACATCAAGAGAATCGTTTCGGATCACATGTGGCGTAAAATCGATTTACGGAAAAAAAACATTCCTAACCCCCAAAATGTACCTATACAGCTTAAAATATAAATAAATGTCTTAAATAAAGTCTATTCACAAACACAAAAATCTAAATTCACAACTAACATCAACTTCACGCATAGCAAAGACTCCTTCACGTCAGTTAAAAAGCGTGAGTGAGTTTATGCACCAGCCCAAGACCAACCGTATGAACGCACGCGTTTTCGGTGCAATCTTGAGTCGGCGACAACTCACGCGGATGTTGAGAATACGGTCTCACCGAAATTACGTCATTTCAGTGAGTACATGCACCGATGACAAAATGCATCGGTGTTGAGAATAGGCCCCCAGATCGAGGATGGGTTAACAACTTCCACCACCGTTTTTTACACGATCGGCCGTAGTCGTGGAAGAAAGAGAGAGAGGACGTATGTTAATTTTTCATGCATCGTTTTAGAATCAGCTGAATTGCTGAAGACCGCATAAATGAGTCCTCCCAATGTAAATAAACACTTGAGGCATGTTTTATGGTTGATTTGTATATTTCTCCATTTATTCGGAAATTTCTTCTACCAACCAGAGCTTCCATATCGAGGACGGGTTAACAACTCCCACCACCGTTTTTTACACGATCGACCGTAGTCGTGGAAGAAAGAGAGAAACGGTGTGAAATGCACGATTAGAGGACGTACGTTAATTTTTCATGCATCATTTTGGAATGAGCGGAATTGCTGAAGACCGCATAAATGAGCGCGTCCTCCCAATGTAAATAAACACTTGAGGCACGTTTTATGGTTGATTTGTATATTTCTCCATTTATTCGGAAATTTCTTCTACCGACCGGCTAAACGTTGCCTTGGATTTGCCCGGGAAATTTAAAAAGTTATTCATTTCAAAAATGTTGTTAAAGATTATTATTATTGTGTAGTTTTCGATTAATATTAATCTACACTATGAAAAATCATCTTTCATTTAATTTATTTTATAAAACGAAACAAAAACAGGGTATATTTTTTTTATTTATTAAATTAATGTAATTATAATTTCGTTTACTTTTATTTAAAAGTATTAGAGTATTTAACTCTTTCAATTTAATTTCTCAAAAATCTGTGAGAAATGTATTGAAACCTTTTTTGAAAGAACCAATTTTACGGTTCATTACTGCAGGTTCGTATACAGGGTGTCTCACCCTAAAAGTATATGGATTATCTATTGATAAATTCTAATGCAATTTTCACTGTTTATGTAAACCAATATTCTCTTATTAATTATATATTTTTAAGATTTTACCACTTCCTATTATACCGGAAGAACGTACAAGCTTTGTTATTTTAAATGGAACCCTATTTTTCTGATTGAAAATTTAGATTTTTATAAAATTCGTCTAACTGTTTTTCTGATATAGGGTTATTATGTCAATTTTTGTTGATATTTAAAAAGTTATAAATAATTTATTGTTGAAATCGATTAATTTTTTGGGTCTTGCATTTCAAAATTGAAAAAAAAAACAATTAAATTTTCTGCCAACGCAATATAATTGAAAAAATGCTTAATAATTGAAAGAAAAGTAGTTTTTTTATCATAAAGCAAATTTTATATACAGGATGAAACAATACGCAAACTGTTTTTTATTATTCTTTAAATGGAACACCCTACATTATTTATGAAATTTCGATGGAAAATTGTTTGTTTTTTCATTTTTCTATAACAAACTATACTTCTATATATTATCGTTTTTTTTTAAACAATTTCAATCGAAAGTACAAAATTGAATGTTTCACTTGTAGTCTATAATTTAATTAGGCTATGACTAATACAAATGCAATTCGTAAATGCTTTCCTACATTTAAAAACATATTTAATATAAAGATAATAGTGTGTCGACAAATATTTAAGAGTTATTTTAAAAGCAAAAAAATGTTATTCAATAGAAATATTTTATATGAATACGTTAATTACATACATAGAGATTTTAATGGAGGACAATTTTAATATTAACAAAATATTAATATTCAAGTATTGAATTATTTTACTAGGCTTGTTGGTACACCTTCTGTTTTGCAGCCTACATAAATTATTTAAAAAATAATTTTAATAAGCATATGAGAATATTTAAAATATTTTTAGAATGACCAAAATATATTTTTTGTTTCTAATAACTAAAGTATTTTTATTGAAGAAGTATGTCTAATAGTAACAGTGTTACAAAAATAACGTAAAATATGTAATTTACTTATTAACTATGATATTATTACGTATAACATTGACAACTAAATAATAAAAATTTGCTTATTTGCATTTTTGATTTTAAATATCTCAAAAATGGTCAGGCCCATTTTCATTTTGAAATGGCATACACAAATTTCCATTTAAGTAAAAATAGAAGAAAATCATTTTGCATATTGCTTTACCCTGTTCACAAAAAATATTCTGACAGAAAACGACTATACCTATTATTATTAAGTATTTTTCCAATTTCTATTTATCTATTTCGTTTTTAATGTTTGCAATATAAGGTGTTAAACAAACATTTTTCGACTTAACTTTCATTTTTTTGTAACTTTTAAAATAACAAAATCGACCTAATAAATTTTATATAAAAAAACGTAGAATCGAAAATCATTATAAAAATATATCATTTCATTAAAAAAATCATATGATTATTGAACACCCTGTATATATGAAACGAATTTTAAAATGTGACGGTCAACAGTGGCTAGAAATTATATAAGTACCTTTTATTCTCGTTTTTTTTTTTTTTTTTTTTTTCGAAAAATATATCGGACTTCACGGCAATATTGCGCCACCCAGTTTTAAATTTACTAGACTTTGCTGTTAATTTGAGACACAATAATTAATATTTTTAAATTGTTTCTACATGAGAATATTTTCATTCCTGTGACTTTTTTCTATCCTTAAATATAATACTTTAAAATGCTGTCTAAAAAAATGATGATTTTCATAATCATTGAAAAATCTCAAAAACTGTTACACGAAATTTGTTAAAATTAACACGTAGAATCTAAATTTTCAATAAAAAATATAAAGTTCCACTTCAAATAGCAAAGCTTGTACGTACTTCCGGTATAATCGGAAGTGGTAAAATCGTGAAAATATTTTAATTTAGAAGAGAATATTGGTTTACATAAACAGTGAAAATTGCATTAGAATCTATCAATAGAAAATCCAAATACTTTTAGGGCGAGACACCCTGTATATGAACAGTAATGAACTGCAAAATTGGTTCTTTCAAAAAAGGTTTCAATATATTTCTCACAGATTTTTAAACTGAAAGAGTTAAATACTGTAATTCATTTCAATAAATGAAAACGAATTTATAATTACATTTATTTAATAAACAAAAAAGATATGCCGTTTAATAAAATAAATGAAATGAAAGATAATTTTTCACAGTGTAGATTAATATTAATCGGAATCTTCGAAATTATTTTACTTGTCATTGATAAAATTTTTGAAATGAATAACTTTTTAAATTTCCCGGGCCAATTCAAGGCAACGTTTCGCCGGTCGGCAGAAGAAATTTCTGAATAAATGGAGAAATAGAAAAATCAACCATACAAACGAAAAAAGTGTATTAAGTGTTTATTTATATTGGGAGGACGCACTCATTTATGCGGTCTTCAGCAATTCAGCTGATTTTAAAACGATGCATGAAAAATTAACATACGCTCTCTAAACAAACACGGCAGACCGTTTCTCCGACTTCGGCCGATCGTGTGAAAAACGGTGGTGGGAGATGTTAACCCGTCCTCGATATGGAAGCTCTGCTACCAACCAGCTAAACGTTGCCTTGGATTAGCCCGGGAAATTTAAAAAGTTATTCATTTCAAAAAATGTATCAATGACAAGTAAAATAATTTTGAAGTTTCCGATTAATATTATACTGTGAAAAATTATCTTTCATTTAATTTATTTTATAAAACGAAACAAAAACACGGTATATTTTTTATTTATTTATTAAATTAATGTAATTGTAATTTCGTTTACTTTTATTTAAAAGTATTAGAGTATTTAACTCTTTCAATTTAATTTCTCAAAAGTCTGTGAGAAATGTATTGATACTTTTTTTGAAAGAACCAATTTGCAGTTCATTACTGCAGGTTCGTATACAGGGTGTCTCACCCTAAAAGTATATGGATTTTCTATTGATAGATTCTAATGCAATTTTCACTGTTTATGTAAACCAATATTCTCTTATACATTTTATATTTTCAAGATTTCACCACTTCCGATTATACCGGAAGAAGGTACAAGCTTTATTATTTTAAATGGAACCCTATATTTTTAATTGAAAATTTAGATTTTACAAAATTCGTGTAACTGTTTTTCTGATATAGGGTTATTATGTCGATTTTTGATATTTAAAATGTTAAAAATAATTGAATGTTGAAATCGATAAATTTTTGGGGTTTTACATTTCAAAATTGAAAAAAAAAAAAAAAATTTTCTGCTAACGCAATATAATTGAAAAAATGCTTAATAATTGAAAGAAAATTAGTTTTTTTATCATAAAGCAAATTTTATATACTGGATGAAACAATACGCAAACTGTTTTATTTGTTTAATTAAATGGAACACCCTATATTATTTATGAAATTTCGATGGAAAATTGTTTGTTCTTCCATTTTTGTATGACAAACTATACTTTTATATATTACCGTTATTTTAACAATTTCAATCGAAAGTAGAAAATTGAATGTTTCACTTGTAGTCTATAATTTAATTAGGCTATGACTAATACAAATGCAATTCGTAAATGTTTTCCTACATTTAAAAACATATTTAATATAAAGATAATAGTGTGTCGACAAATATTTAGGAGTTATTTTAAAAGCAAAAAAATCTAAAAATTTTAAATGTTATTCAATAGAAATATTTGATATGAATACGTTAATTACATATATAGACATTTTAATGCAGGGCAATTTTAATATTAACAAAATATTAAGATTCAAGTATTGAATTATTTTACTGGGCTTGTTGGTACACCTTCTGTTTTGTAGCCTACATAAATTATTTAAACAATTATTTTAATAAGCATATAAGAATTTTTAAAATATTTTTAGAATGACCAAAATATATTTTTTTGTTTCCAGTAACTAAAGTAATTTTTTTTTTGAAGAAGTATGTCTAACAGTAACAGTGTTACAAAAATAACGTAAAATGTACTTTACTTTTTAAATATGATATTATTAAGTATAACATTGACAACTAAATAATAAAAATTTGCGTATTTGCATTTTGATTTTAAAAATGGTAAGGCCCACACATTTTGAAATGGCACATACAAATATAGGGTGTTCCATTTAAGTAAAAATAGAAGAAAATCATTTTGCGTATTGCTTTACCCTGTACACAAAAAATATTCTAACAGAAAAACGACTATACTTATTATTATTAAGTATTTTTCCAATTGTATAGCGTTATCGTAAAATCTATTTCGTTTTTAATGTTTGAAATATAAGGTGTTAAACATTTTTCGCCTTCAACTTTCATTTGTTCGTAACTTTTAAAATAAAAAAATCGACCTAATAAATTTTATTAAAAAAAAACGTAAAATCGAAAATCATTATAAAAATATATCATTCCGTAAAAAAAATCATATGATTATTGAACACCCTGTATATATGAAACGATTTTTAAAATGTGACGGTCAACAGTGGCTAGAAATTATATAAGTATCTTTTATTCTCGTATTTTTTGTTTGTTTGTTCGAAAAACAGATATTGGACTTCACAGCAATATTGCGCCACCCCTTTAAATTTATTAGACTTTGCTATTAATTTGAGACACACTGAATAATATTTTAATCTGTTTCTATATCAAACTATTTTCATTCCTGTGACTTTATTCTATCTTCAAGTATAATAAAACTGTTACACGAAATTTGTAAAAATTAACACGTACAATCTAAATTTTCAATAAAAAATATAAGGTTTCACTTGAAAAAAAACAAAGCTTGTACGTACTTCCGGTATAATCGGAAGTGGTAAAATCTTGAAATTACAAAATTAATAAGAGAATATTGGTTTACATAAACAGTGAAAATTGCATTAGAACCTATAAATAGAAAATCCAAATACTTTTAGAGCGAGACACCCTGTATATGAACAGTAATGAACTGCAAAATTGGTTCTTTCAAAAAAGGTTTTAATATATTTCTCACAGATTTTTGAGAGTTAAATACTCTAATACTTTTCAATAAATGTAAACGAATTTATAATTACATTTATTTAATAAACAAAAAAATATGCCGTTTAATAAAATAAATGAAATGAAAGACAATTTTTCACAGAGTAGGTTAATAGTAATCGGAAACTACACAATTATTTTACTTGTCTTTAATAAAATGTTTGAAATGAATTACTTTTTAAATTTCCCGGGCCAATTCAAGGCAACGTTTCGCCGGTCGGCAGATGAAATTTCTGAATAAATGGAGAAATATAAAAATCAATTATACAAACGAAAAAAGTGTCTCAAGTATTTATTTATATTGGGAATATTGTCATTTATGCGGTCTTCAGCAATTCAGCTGACTCTAAAACTCTGCTCCGAAATTCGGAGTCTCCTGACTCCGAGATTGCGCATTTCCCCACTCCGACATTCCGGCCTGTGACTTTAGTAGGCACTGGTTAGAACGATCTTTCAGAATGGATCTTTTCGGCTCGAAATGATCGTAACTGCGGTTCGATCTTTCTGTTTAGCTTGATTATGACACTGAACTAATAAAATGTACATTTTATTGTACAAATTTAATTTTACAGAAAGAAATATTCTCGTTTAAATAATTATAGATAAATTGACATTTATATTTCATTTAAATATTTCAAGCCAAAATGATCGTGCCGAAATAAATGATAAAAAATCGTGATGTGTACTTTCCCCGATGAATTCGAAAACATTTCGTTATTTCTTACCTTACAATGTGTTGATAAAATTTCCGTAGATATTTCCATAAATTTATAATTTCTTAACTATTTTTATTCGTTCGGGCAACATAGTCTGTGTTTGCAATTTGAAATCATTTTGATCATTTTATTTGTTATTAAAATAATTATTTCAATAATTAAAGTCTCCAAAGCCAACATAAAAAAGATTATAAAAATAATTGTTTGTTTCTAAGGGAATTTATAAGGTAGACGAAATTCTTCCGCTTATAAAATGAAAACTAAAGGTCTTACAGTATAAAGTTTTTAACAAAAACTATTTATTTTTTCATGATCTACAATTTTTATTTGAAATATTTTTTTATCCGAATTAAAAAATGAAAAATCGCTAAGAGTGAAGTTGCACTTAATGAGTTTTGATTCTAACCAAAAGCTTTTCAGACCATTCCATAGTTATAAAAAGCTTAGATATAAAGTTTGGGTTTAATCCATTCAGCCGTTTATGCTCTATCGCACAGACATTTTTCAAAACTCGATGGAATGGACTCAGGGGAACTCAAAACGTGCATATTTGTTGAAATTGGCGATTAGAAAATTTTTAAGATCACAGTACATTCCCTTGGACAGGGGTCCGGAGAAAGTAAAAATGTTTGCATTTTTATAGACCCATATTTGATGACATTTTTTGGATCACTCTGTAATAATGAAGTAATGAATAAATTATTAAAAATCAACCAATAAAACACAGATTAGATTAAATAACTTTAAATTTCGGGTTATTAGCCCATTTTCAAGAGAATTTAAAATTTGTTTTATTACAATTTCTATGGATATTTACATGAATAGATATATTGACTTATTTAAAATTTAATTATTTTGCCTGCCCCACAATTAAATTTAAATTTAAAAAAATCAATATATCTATTCATATAAATATCCATAGAAATTTTAATAAAAAGTATTAAATTTGATGAATAAAATTCACTAACGCGCCAGCCACAGTACACTTCTCCGTGTTCGTGTAAACAGATCACCCAATAACCTCGATCGAGATCAACCAAAAAAGAACGTGCATATTCCTCCGTATTTGCCAATGCCGAATGACCGCAGAAAATACCCAAAACAATTGCGCGCACTACACTTTTAAATTCAAACTAAATTATAGCGTTCGAAATTTAAGAAAGTAAAACAAATACTAATTTATTTTCCATTGAATCAAGCCATTACTCAATCAATTAATATTAGCAAATAATGCAAACTGGATGGAAAAGAAATGCTAATCAGTTAATAATAGTGAAGAATGTTAATTACATGAAAAGTAAATCTTAGTAGTAAATGCAACCGTTACTGTTTGTATAATACTAAAATTAATTTATTGTGGCTACAGTTTCTACAATTTACACTATCATACTAAAAGTAAATTAAACTAATTACATTGACGGACTAATTGCATCAGTACATACATTGTAAAAAAAAAACAGTAGTAGGGGAGGGCGTGTTGCTAGATTATAAGCTTTAAACAGCGAGGTATACAACAGCTCAACCTGGTCGTTGATGACGGTAATTTTCCTATTGGCACGTGTTTTGTGGATTTCTAGGGACTCAAAGAGGTTCATCTTGCGGCGTTTTTATCACAAAATTAATGACAAAAATATATTCTCGCCATAAATGTGATTGTTTTTAATCAGATATTTGGCAAACGATGTCAATAAAATTATTTCTAAAAGACTCGAGATATATTCTTTGAGTCTCATATTAAAATTTCTACCATTTTGACCACCATTACAGTTTTTACACGTTAATTTAAAAATTGTTTTGTTGGAACATACCGCCAATTTGCTATTGATTAATATTTTTGCCTTGCTTGAACAACATAAAAAAGTAAAATATGCCGAAAATAATGTTTTTTTATTTTCCATATTTATAGTTCCCAATGTTTAAATATTAGAAATAATAATCATAAAATAAAATTATTATGAAGGTGAAAAATTAATAAAACACTTCGCTTGTATCATGCAATTTGATGTTTTATTCCGTAACTAGTTTCGATTTGGTACAGTCATTATCAAACGGTAAAATTTACCGTGATACAAGCAAAGTGTTTCTGTATTTTGTAGACACTGGTTTCTATCCGCCTAGAGGCTATGATAATAATTTACTTCTTAATAGATTCCAGATAGAATCCCTTGAACTTAGACGGAAAAAATAGTGTGTATCATTTTTATTTAAATTAGTACATGACACAATTAATTGCTCTGACTTGCTGCAAGATATCAACTTCTATATTCCTTCTTTCAATATCATGCTTTTATATTAATTTTAATAAAACCAACTAAGATTTTAAGTCACCCTTAAATATAATGTGCAACTTATTTAATGAACTTTATAATTGCGATTTATTTAATGATTCACTATCGTCTATTGTCAGTTCATATTAATTTATGTTTTATTTGAATGCAGTTTATTTAGTTATAATTTCCATAATTGTTAAGTTTTTTATGTTTACTATTTTATACATATTGTCCTGTAATTGGGTTGTTGTTTCCTGTTGGGCAATAATGTTATTATTATTATCGTTATTAATTGTTCACCTTCATATTAATAATAAACATGAATCACAAAGTAATAGCTTCAACCATCAATTATATAAAATAAAATTGTCAGTAACAATAAAATAACTATTCTATTCTATTCCATTATTTTCAAGTGTGAAAATTGAAATAAATTGTCAACCGCTGTTCTTTGTGTGTGAGAGGTCTCTTATGTGGCTTTGTTTTTGTTGAAATTATTTTATTTTCAAAGTGTTTTTTTAGGAACTTCCCTCATACTTTCAGGGTCTAATGAAATAATTCCATTAACAGATGTTTTCATGGATTTTTTTTAATGTTGCATTATTTCTTTGTGTACATTTTATCATTATTCTTTATAGCTTTATATGAGGACGAGACTGAAACCGATGTCCAAATCGACGCTCAGGGTTCTGTGATAAAGCACATGATCGGACAGGTAAAAATAGGCATGGATCTCACCAAAGTAGTACTCCCCACATTTATATTAGAAAGGCGATCTCTGCTTGAGATGTACGCCGATTACTTCGCACATCCAGATCTTTTTGTTGGGTAAGTATTTTAGCGTTAATTTAAATTGTGGATATAAATAATTGTATATTATAATTCTAAATAGAATTGCGGATCAAAAGGATCCACGTGATCGAATGGTACAAGTTGTTAAATGGTATTTATCGTCGTACCATGCCGGAAGGAAAAGCTGTGTAGCGAAGAAGCCCTACAACCCGATTTTGGGTGAAACGTTTTATTGCCTTTGGGACGTGAATCCCAATGAAACTAAAGGTAGCCCTGTACCCGAGGGACCTATTCCTTGGTGTGGGGAAAACCAACTGTCTTTCGTAGCTGAACAAGTATCACATCACCCTCCAAGTATGTAAAAATGAAACTTAATGATAAATAAATAACATTATTATGTGCCCATTTTTTTTTCAGTATCTGCGTTTTATGCAGAGCACTTTGAGAAAAAGATCACATTTAACGCCTACATTTACACAAAGTCGAAGTTCCTGGGGTTGTCCATTTGCGTGTATAATATCGGACAGGGTGTCGTCTCCATTTTGGAACACGACGAGCAATACTTTTTGACGTTCCCCAACGGTTACGGAAGGTCGATATTAACTGTGCCCTGGATCGAGCTGGGCGGTCCAGTGACAATCACCTGCCCCCAAACTGGATACTATAGCAATATTGAATTTTTAACCAAGCCCTTTTATGGCAACAAGAAGCATAAAATAACTGCCGAAGTCTTTTCGCCGGCTGACAAGAAGCCATTCCTTACAATCAACGGTGAA